>LR738544.1:24643571-25979643 GCA_902685375.1 Neostethus bicornis
TTGTTTCATAATAACTTTGCCTCTGCGTTTTGAAGTGAAAGATGAAAAATAAGCTTGCCCAAAATCTTTCAATTTCAAATGCTCAGTGTCATTTAAATGAGTTTCTTTAATAATGCTACTTGTACCGCCTCCCCTCTCAGCTCATTTTAAACTTTTTTCTGCTTTATAGCAGTATGGAGTCTATGATCATTCCAAGTACACAATTTCAAACCCAAAATAACTAGCTAGAAAACAAAATATTGTCCATACATCTGTACATCAAAATTATGCAAATGTATCAAGTCAAATGTGAGGCCAAGAAAAACCCAAAATGAACAAATATAAATGAAAAGAGTATCTGAAAAATTGGTATAAAGCTTAGTCACTATCCTTCTCACAGATACACTGGAGCTTTTCTGTTTTTTACAGAAAAACAGAAAACCTCTGTTTTTCTGAAAATAAGCACAGAAAATAGTGCTTATTTTCTGTTTTTTACAGAAAAGCTCCAGTGAAAGGTAACTCAAACGTTAAAAAGATAAGCCTGTTCAGGATGCAGGTGAGCCGTGCATTCATGTAACCCTACATGGAATCATTGCTGGATCAAAGCTCCTGTATAACAGTTTCCATCCTTTAATGAACCAAGGTGTAGACGGGAAAAAAGAAAAAAAGCAGAAAAACTCCAATCAGCTGAACAGGTCGGGGCAGAGTTCTCCTGCCTATCAGACTAGTTCGGCATTTCTCTGTATGTAACTGATATGCAACATCAGCCATGTTTGTGGCTTTAACTTTTATGGTCACGAGTCAGGCTGCATGAAATTCAGATCATAAAGATTTGCACAATCTTTTTTAGTCTCTGAAAACTAGTTACAACAACTCCTCGCTAATGTTTTTTTTTTTAATATAATACTTCATGGAGCATCAGCCTCATTGTGTAAGCCCTGCATTTTTACACAAGTAGGAGATTAAAAGACATTGATGTTATGCTTCCTAATTTACCGCTGGGATAATCTCACACGAAAAATGCGTGACTTTAATTTCCTGGGTTTGTTTTGTACCCAAGATCAAAGTTTTATTTTAAACAGCTTGTCTTTAAAAACGATCAATTCAATTTTATTTGTCTAGCCCAAAATCGCAAGTTATTTTTAACCTTAAGATTCATCACTTAGTCATTTTACAAAGTTGCATCCAGATGTCCGCTTTACTTCTTCTTGTTAAGTTGTCAGCGTGTTTGGGTTGCATACACTTACATTTACAGGTTTTTTGACAAGTTGAGTGTGAGCGAATAAAGCAGGATTTTATGTTTGATCAGCGGGTGTGCAAAAGAGGTGTAAAAAGCAAATCAAGTTGGTTTAAATTTAGTAAGAAAAGCCTCACATTGACAAGAATGTCAAATAGATACTAGCTGGAGATCATGAAACTCAATGGAATATTTTTTGGTTGTTTTTCTCTGAAAACAGAAAACTTTGTTCTGGTTTTGGTTGCTGTTTGAAACATTACAAAATTTTACATTTGCATCAAGCAAAATGGAGGGTTTTTATTTTGATCCCACCACCGAGTTTCAAATTATTGGGATGAATGGCAGCTGGGGCAGTCTGGTGTTAACTTCTTCTTCAACATGTAACGGGACTGAGATTGAGTGAGGCTGTGACATTACATGCAACCGCCTAATTTCAACATGTGCCATGCATACGTTGAGGTTTTGATTGGAAAGAAAATAGCCAACTGAAAACTTGCCTGATGGTAAAATGTTTTTTTTCTAACTAAAGATTATTTAATTATTCTATTCACATTTGAAATATATATATTTTTTTGCAGTTTCCAGGGAAGCGTTAAAACATCAATCCACCACACTGCAGTATTATTAAATAACTTGCCAGCATCCTGTATCAAGAAACTCAAGGAGAAAACGTACCATACTGGCGCAATCTGTTATTTTTTTTCAAATCTATGTTGTATGTCAGATACAGTATATAAAAATTTAATCCATCAGCACATTTGCTGATGCATTATACTGTGTATTATTAATATTGTTAGCCTTGAACAACTTGCTCTGAAAAAAAAAGCCTTATTCTAAACTTAAGTTTAACAGAAAACGTATCCAATTAGGGATCCATGTACTTTCAGGGACGTATTATTATTAAACAGTAGGCTTACAGTCAGGCTGAAAACAGAAAGTTAGAGAAAGCATAGCTACAGATGGCACACACAGCTGTGACACATTCAGATATAGCTCAGCTTTTTAGACAAGTAAAAAATCTCAAGCATTTTGTTTTGAATTGGAGATTCTTGTGCACCGTGTTTTATCTTGTTAATGTGTTCAGTTTTTAAATGTGCTTTAGAAATTGAGTCTGATTTTTAAAAATGATTTAATTAGGTACTCTAGTCATAATTTATATTTAAAGAGTCTCACTGTCAGCCTCAACGACAGACGTCAGGTTAAGGAGCCGTCGGATGCCAACTCCTGAGCTAAATGAACACCATAAGATTTACAAGCTTTATGTAACATTTATGTCCTATTTTTACATTTCCTCCTAATTTGTATTTTCATTATGGTGCTCTGGGTGAAACAGGTTTCTAAATCACTGGGTGATCCTAGCATGAGCCCTGCATGTTCAACACATAGTCAGTCCCACATGAACTTTGTTCTAATGTCGTGTTAAACATGACCAGTGATTGTTGTGCCATCCTCGTTGCAGTGATCCCTGCTCATTGCTCACTGCTTTAGCTCATTATCTCAGTTTCGCTCTCAGGATGGACCGAGTGGACATTTCCATGTCACCGAATATTTTTGAGTCGCCAGGCTCTAATGCGGAGCGCTTTTTACTCCCACACTCTTTCCTGTTTAGTGAACACAGCTCTGATAATGAATTATGTTTCTTGTTTGCTTAAAGTTCAGATTTTCTTCTAAAAACAAAAAAATTCTTGTTCTGGCATTTGAGAAGCCGGCAAAGCATTTCTTTAACAACTCTGAATTCAAATCTGTGTTCTCACAAATTGTTATATAACCCGTCATAACTTGGCTTTCGAGTCATAGATTACAAGCTGTGTTTTCAAAGTTCTTGCCAAAACATAGTCCAAAACGTACAGATACCAAACAGAAAATTCAACTTCAGGTTAGTGCGGTAGAACATATTTTAATAATTAAATTACTTTGAGATACTGAATTATTCTTTTATCCTTTATTAAAAATCTTAATATTCTAAACATTTTTATATGATGTTTCGATACTGATACATATTGTTAAGCACATGCCATTATTTGGTCTCACCATACTATCAGCCAAACTTACTAACTAGTGGAAATATGATTGGGAAAATATGTTAAATTTTTGTTGTGGCGTTTGGACAGAAATATGCATGGCTGGCTTTTGCTTAATTCTGTTCCGTTGTCTTCCGCTTATCTAGGGCTGGGTCGCAGGGGCAACAGCCTCAGACAGGAAACCTAGGCTTCTCTCACCCTGGCTGCATTGTCCAGCTCACCCGGGAGGTTCCTGAGGTGTTACCAGTCCAGCTGTGAGACATAGTCTCTCCAGCAGGTCCAGGGCCTGCCTCTGGGTCTCCTCCTGGTGGGACGTGTCAAAACACCTCACCAGCGAGGCGTTCGGGGGGCATCCTAACTAGACGCCCGAACCACCCAATTCGGCTTCTCTCGACCCGGAGGAGCAACAGCTCCACTCCGGGCTCTATCTCTGAGTAAGAGCCCAGCCACCCTGCGGAGGAAGCTCATTTCGGCCACTTGTATCTGCAATCTCGTTCTTTCGGTCACCACCCACAGCTGGTGACCATAGGTGAGGGTTGGAACGTTAGATTGACTGGTAAATCAAGAGCTTTGCTTTTTTGCTCCGCTCTTTCTTCACCACTAAAGATCACCACTTTAGCTTCGTTTAAAAAAAAATATATATATATATATTTTTGTATTATAATTTTTTTTTGTCGATGATAAAAATGAATTTGAATCTCAGCAGTATTTCCCGCACATATTTACAGGACCATTTTTTGTCATTCCTTGAATTAAGATCATTATTTTTAGTGAGAAGTACAGTAGTTTCCTCATATCACTTTTCCCCTGGTTTGTTTTTGTCATATCTCATCTAAAATGAGTTTTGTAGCGCTGCTGTATTACAAACCTTTCCTCTTACCAAGTTGTGTTCTGCTATAAGGATCCATGTTGTATATGTCTGCCTTTTAAAAACCAATTTCCTGCTGTTTCAAAAAGAAGCCAGTGTGAAATGAACAGTTTCTTCTTCTCTGCATGGGCACAAGTTTTTTTGGCTGCTTTAGTGAGCATCATCTCAAATAGAAGCTGAGAAAGCCCAAAGCAATCTTTTGAATTTTAAGGAATCTCTTTTTGTTGAGCAGCCAAGCAGCACTAATACCATGAGACAGCGGCAGCAGCATCTTGGCTGTCAGGGGGTGGGCGGATGGTGGAGTGTTTAGTTTTCATACAGATCAAGTACTTACAGAAGATGCCATGGGCTGCTCCACTCTGTTTCCTCTCATTTCTTTTTTTTTTTTTTTAAGAAAATAGTTTGTTTGAGGAGACGCTACAGGGAACCATTTTCTGTGAGACAAGTCTGAATTTTAGACCAGTGTGTGTCCAGTGCACATGTTGATAGAGGGAACAGCCAATATTACCAAATCTGGTCTGGGTTGACTGATGGAAAGAGTCAAAGTACTCAAATCTTTTCAATCATCTTTATTCAAAGTCTTTTGAATTTAACTACAAAATAGCTAAGTTTCAGTTTGCGGCTGCAAAGCCACACACCTACAAATTCCATAGAAATTGCTTTAAGCCGATTCCGAGGTCAATAAAAAAAATGATCATCAATAACAGGAGAAATTGGACATGTCTAATCAATGATCTTCTTGAGGGGTCTTTGAAATTATTTAAAAGATTAGAAGGTTTTTATAATATGATGCTCCCTCATTGAATATTTGTTCCTTGTTGCCACACTTAAAGGTGGTCTTAAAGATCTTAAACATTTCTTTTTGGAATAATTTGACTTCACTGTTTGGGCTTGTGCTTAGAACTAAAAAAAAAACTGGTGGACTGAAAATATAAAAATTTATATTCATAAACTGCAAACTCTGTGAGACATTGAAAACCTAAGCCAATCATTTTTGTGTAATTGAAAAAAAAGAAACGTTTCTTTAGCATTTCTACTGTTTAGAAATTCAAACCCAAAAGAAGCCAGAAAAGACAAGTATTCACAAAGAGTTGTAGGGTTGTCAGTGCAGGAATATCTTCCATACTGCCTTTAAGCTCAGATGATCTGTTGTTCAGGATTAGGAAGGTAGATGCCACATGGCACCCTCTAGTTTATACTCTTCTGTTTACCCTCCGGTGTTTCCTCCCTCTCACCAAACTTCTGTCACTCTGCTTTTTACACCTGTTTGCAAATGCACCCTGTACTTTTGGCTAAAATTACTTGTTAAAAAAAACACCTCCTGACAACTCTGTTCCATCCTTTTAATTATTTTCTGCTCCACAAGCGAAAAAAACCTCACAGTAGCATAGATGAACAGTATTCAGTATATTGACTTTATGGTATCGCCAAACTCACGTATTTTCAATGTAGTTTTGGCTAAAAAAACTTTCCTAAACATATTGTGATCCACCCAGGATGGGAATCAGCTTTTCCAAATCCGAGACCATGAATTATGACTGGAAAGTGCCTCATTAAAGGTCCGAGTGGAAGAGTTTAAGTAAGGCCTTGTTCACAAGTGAGAGGAGGATGGTGAAGACGGATCGGAGTAACATCCACAATAATTAGACACTGCATCAGCTTGTCATGGTGAAGCGAGAGCTGAGCCAAAAAACCATGCCCTCAATTTACCAGTGGATTGATGTTCTTGGTGACAGAACAAAATCGGGACAACAAGGGGCCAAAATGAGTTTTTTTCTGCTGGATGGTTGGGCTCTTGCCTAGAAATAGAGTGTGGAGCTCTGCCATCCAGGAGGTGCTCAAACTAGAGCTGTTGCTAATGTCGATTGAAAAGAGCCAGATACGGTGGTTCAGGCATTTAGTTTGCGTACCACCCTCCAGGTATATCCCACCAAGAAGGGGCTCAGAGGCAGACTCATGACTGTTGGACTATAAAGAAACAAGCTTTATTGTCATTCCAGTGAAGCAATGAAATTTCGTCTGTATTAATGCATATCTATGTTGTTACACGTGTGTGTTTGTGAGTAATTTGATGTGAATTGAGTGATCAATGATGTCAATGTTTGGACCTCCTCCCTGTATGAAGTTTCAACCTCATTACCGATGAAGATCGGTAATGGTTGGGTCGTCATCAAATTTGATGAGGGTGTTAGATATCTTGGTGGCCACACAGACATGGGAGTAGAGTGTGTACAAGAGGGGACCGAAGATGCAGCCCTGGAGAACACCCATGCTGAGGATGATGGTGGATGATGTGATTGTGCCCATCCTGACACGCTGGGCTCAGTGGGTATGAAGTCCTTTATCCAGTGACAGAGGGAGATTCCAAGCTGCAGTTGTTGTACTTTGTTGACCAATCGTCTGGGACTGATGGTCTTAAATACCAAGCTGAAGTCAATAAATAGCATCCAGACATTGGCTTGGGATTCTCAATGTGTTTGAGGGCATAGGTGGAAGGTGATGGAGATGGCCTCATCTGTAGAGATGTTGGACCTGCGGGCAAACTGATGTTTGGCAACGCCAGGTGGGATGTTGTCCCTGATGTATAAATTACCAGCTTGTCCATACGTTTCATAGTTATGTTCAGAATATGAGCTCATTTATATCAATCTCCCAAGAAACTTATTAGAACTGAATCGTCTTCACAATAAACCAAAGTTTGTATATCTACCAGGTTGCAGGTCAAGAGAGAAGAAGGAAAAGAATGAAAATGAAGCGGAAATAGAAATAAATTAACTTTAGCTCGGAAATATTTTACTGAAAGAAGAAACTAATGTTTGTATTTTTATGTAAACAGACAAGTTGTGGAAATAAATTGTCAGAGTTCTTTCCAGTTTTAAAAACACAACTTACACGAGTTATTGTGCTGCTTGTGCTATAGGGCTGGCAGATAAGGCGTGCATATTTCGGCTTTTTGCATCACTGTCCCGGCAGGTCGGAATGAAGCGTGACGAATATCATCATTGGAACAGTGAGCAATGTCCAAACAGCATCACACTAACGGTTTATAATGAAGCCCAACGCATAACCCTATTCATCTTGCTAACAGGGGGAATAAAGTTTGAGTTTGCTGAATCCGTTTTGTTTTATTTAGCACAAAAGCCGAGTGAGATATGTCCATCACTTTCCATTCTTCTTTTCCTCTTTGTTGCATAAATTCTACCCTAAGTCTCAAACTTTGATGTAGACAATGAAATACTTCACATTTATTAAGTCTGTTCTAGAATATGGGGTTTATGGTTATTTAAAACCTTCCAGATGGAACTGGGGGTGGTATAGAAGGTTTTTGGTGGATTGCCAGTCTTTCCAGTTTATCTCCCAGTTCTTCACTAGTTTGTGAGATGAAGCTGCTCAGAGGATCAGCTGCTAATCCACCCTGACACAAGTTCAACTTTCTTTAGTATGCAAAGAAAAAAGGTTTAAAAAGCTGCAGCTTCTCGAAAATTCACTCTGACTCATTCTCCTGCTTTCCTGCTGTAATACAATTAAAGATCAGATTTATGTAAGAGGGTGACATGAACTCCGTCAAGGCTTCAGCGACATTTCTGAGCAACGTGAATTCCTCTGAGAAGTGAAATGTTTGTTGATGAGAATGAATTTCTGTTTGTTAGAGGCTCATTGGGATGCAGAGCTGATAGAAAACCTGGCAACTTATAGTGTTTCTGAATCCGTCGCCATAGTGATTAGAGAGTTTGTGCAACATCGCCATCTAGTGAGATTCAACAAAACAAAGATCCTCAATCATTTGGAATAAACATCTTACGTACTGTACGCGTTGATGAAATGCTTGTTAACTAGAAAATTACATACAACATGAAAGTGCAGTTCAATTGCATTGGTCGTTGCTTTTATCCAAAATTTATTTACTTGTGTTCTCGGTGTCGGATGAGATGCTAGTTTGACGAAATGATGTCACTGTAGGTGAGAGTGAAGATTGGTGGGGTATTCCAAGTTCTTGACAGCAGTCTGACAATGTTTGCACACAGCACTTGCGTTGTCTATTTCTTGCTTTCCGTCTTTTGTTCTGAAACATAAATACTCCCATACGTCTACCTTGAGTATGAAATTTGATGGGAAAATCTTACCTGAACTTGAAATTTTGCTTTATGCTTGTAGATGATCTTATCTTTGTCTAAAAGACAGAGCGTGTTTCTGTTCTGCTGCTCCGATGATTGGGAGGGGGGATCAATATCAGAAAATAATGAGAATCGATAGGGTACTAATTTTAATGACATCGATATATATGCTGTTTTTCATATATATCTGTACTGTTTTTCTTTGTTTTTTTTACAGACCTGGTTCCTTCTATCACTACTGACTGTAATGAGGGTTCCTCGTGATCTAGATCAAGGTCAATGATGAGATGAAACGCTTGCAATAAAAAGTACTCTACAACTCACTAAAATTGAGTACTTTTGGTATTACGTAAGAGACTCACAAAGACCTCTTTCATATGTTGGGCACAGAAAGCTATTGAATCCTCACTCTATTAGGTCCTCCTTAAATGTCCATCAAGCACTCATCTTTCTTTTGCCCTCTACTTCCTGTGCCTTTTTAAACTGGACTAACCAAGAACGGAGTGGGACGAGTTGCTTTGGGAAAGGTTGATGGTCCTGGAGATTCTTCAGACTGTGGTGGATCTAGAGACCACAAACTCGATGCTGCTAACGTACATTGATTCTCTGGTTTGGGGTTTTATTGAGGTTCTGCTGAAGTTTTAGTGGTGAAGAGGCTCTGAGTTTTTTCTCATGAGTTTGTTGTTGTGATGCAGGGCCAACAGAGAGAGACGGTTGTATAAAGCAATAATCAGACGGAAAATTATAGTACTTAGGATCAACAGTCCAGAGCAATGGATAGTGTGGAAAAGAGGTGAAGAAGCGTGTACAGGCAGGCTGGAACAGGTGTAGAAAAGTATCAGGTATGATGTGTGACAGAAGAGTCTCAGCTAAAATGAAAGGGAAAGTGTACAAAACCGTGGCGAGACTTGCCATGCTGTTTGGTCTAGAGACAGTGGCACTGAGGAAAAGACAGGAAGCAGAGATGGAGGTAGCAAAGATGAAGATGCTGAGGATCCCTCTGGGAGTGACCAGGATGGACAGGATCAGAGGAACAGCACACATTTTGGAGATAAGGTCAGAGAGGCCAGACTGAGATGGTTTGGGCATGTGCAGAGGAGAGAGAGAGAGTTCATCGGAAGAAGAATGCTGGGTTTGGAACCACTAGGAAAGAGGACTAGAGGAGGACCAAAGTGGAGGTTCATGAATACAGTTAAGGAAGACATGAAAATAGTTGGTGTGGACAAAAAAGATGCAGCACATAGGGTTAGATGAAAGAAACTGACTTGCTGTGGCGACCACTGATGGGAAATGCCGAAAGGAGAAGAAGAAGACGGAAAATTATAGTTGGCTGAATTATTTTGGCTAGACAGATAGAAATCCAAATGAATCTAATCTGCATCTATTTTATCTTAGTAGCTGTCTTCTTAAACCTTTTTAAAAAATTGATCTGAATGTCATATTTCTAAAGTAGAATTTTGAGAACAATTTATAGGAAGTGTGTGATCTCTCCAGAAATGTTTAAAACTGGAACATTTATTCAAATTCAGTGTTTCTTTTAAGATTCCTCCGGTATGAGTCATCAAAGGAACATCTCAATCTAGGGGGACTTAATACACTTATCAAAGCAATAAGGCTATGGGTACTAAGATTTTGATGAGTTCTGATGTCATGGGTGATCTTTTAGTCATACCTGGTGATAAGACATGGAAACAATATTTTTAAATGCTTTAGGCCATGTGGAGCTAGGAAAGGGACCGACTTATCTATGTTATTCAGCCATTTCTCCATAAGAGCTTATCTGTAAGCCATGGTCTTAAGTGCCACTTTCCTCATACTGGGTCAGCCTCCTTCTGGGCTGAAGATGTTTTTTGATGTTCTGTACTTTGTTTTTTGTTTTTCTCTAGCCCGGAACTTTCCTGAGAATCTTCAACCTGAGAGCAATCCCAGGGTCCAGTGTGGTGCCAGGCCTCACTGGCACCCAAGTAGAGAAGCCCGATTTAGCTTTTCACCTGCATGGGGGGACATCCTACGGCAGAGGGATCCGGATTCTCCCGGAAAACACTTTGGAAGTTCAAGAGTTAAAGAGGTGTGGCAGAAAAAAGGAGCTACAATATGTGTTGTCTGGAAGTGTTTTCTAAGATTTACTGTCCGACTGTACTGTTTAATGTTTCTTCTTCAATACACCTGATGGAAAATATGTTCAGCCTAAAGCCATCAACATAGAATATCAAACTTTGTTTTCTAAGTGTCTGATAATCTAAATGTGAATAATCATAGCATTATTCATGACTGGGATTTCTTCCCTTTACTGGCTAATGTAAATATGTTTTTGCAGAATTATTTCTAGCAGATCATTCAGTTCATGTTGTTTTATTTAGTTTATCCAGTTTTATTCATCATACTGGGAAAAAAATACATATTGAAATCATCCACTGTTTCTTCTTCCAGATGTTCTCTGAGTCTAAACAGATGCTGGGAACATAATCTTACTGTGTTTGATAGGAATAGTGTTCTTTCCATTCAGTTTTTGGTTTGCAGAAACTTTTTACGGTGCAGTGATTCTAAACACACTTCTCACAACAACAGGCATTGACAGGCCATACCAGCTTGGTATGCCATACAGGCCATATCAGCCTGTATGGCAGGCCATACCAGGAGTACTTGGATTGAACCGCTGGAACCCCAGGTGCCACAGAGGGACAGCTATTAAGATCAAATTGTCACTGTGTTCCTGAGCAAGGCACTTCACCCACATTGCCTAGTCTGGATGGTGTGTGTGTGATTGGTTGGTTGGTGATGGTCGGAGGGGCCAATGGCACAAAAATGGCTGCCTTGCTTCTGTCAGTATGCCCTAAGGCAGCTGTGGCTACAACAGTAGCTTACCATTACCTGGAATGGAGTGAATGAATAATGCATATGTATGAAGCGTCTTTGAATGTCCTGAAAAGCGCTATAGAAGTACAATGCATTATTATTAAGAATAAGAACATAGAGTTTCTTTTCTCACTTAATAATGAACTTGCACCCACATGTGATTACTTTCAGGAACTCGAACCAGAAGTCTGTATGTTTTTTTCTGTAACATTTATGTTTTTGAATTTTTTCACCTTTTTTTTTTTTGCTTTTTCCACTAACTGTGTTTAACTATTTCATAAAAAAGACATTACAAAACAGTAGAAACTGGAATCAAAAGGAATAGAAATAAGAATAATCTCAGGGATTTAAAAAATAGTGTATGGTTAATTCTCAGCAGGTGTCCCACCTAACCTGAAACACTCTTTCAGGTTTCACAAATACACTTTTTTTATTTGCCAAATGTTGTTCTTGTATATATATATATATATATATATCTAAAAGCATTTTTAGATGTTGAATGCTTTTGAATATACTTTTTAAAATTCAAGGTTGCGTTATACTTTGAAATTTCAACAGAAGAGAGAAGGAAAAATAAACCAAACCAAATGCAATGTAACGTCTAATCAAAATTCAGAAACCATTATTTCACTATGTTCAGTTGATGAAATTGTGAGATTTCTGAATCAGCATGTAAAGTGGTGAATGAAAGAGTGTGAGAACCTTTTCCTCTGTGTTTGCAGAGTCATGGAGACGTTTTCCGAGGACGCTGAGCAAAGCGGCTCAGAGCCGATGGATGTTTGGTGTACTCCTCCAGAGGATTTAGGTATGAAATATATCTTTAAACCCCAAAAATAGCTAAACATTATTTATCTTTCAGTAGCCAATAGTTAATCATTTTATCTTTTGTGAACGTCTAGTTTTTCTTGCTGTAAAGATGCCGGGTTCACAGTAAGGTCCTGTTATTTCCAGTAAATTCTTACGTTTTTTAGCCTCAGGTGAATGAGAAGAAAATTGTAATGTTAATATTTACACCAGACTTTTACAAAGAAGTCCTTTTTAGGAAAGAAAAGATGAATTGCAGCAATTCAGCATTTTTTTGTTGGAATGAAAAGGTTTTCTTCTTAAAAATCTTACTACACGACTGCTCAGTACATGGATAAAAGGATGGATGGATGGGTGGTCAAAGTGATGCTGAAGGGACCTGTTTCCATTAGCCGGGCTCACTAAAAGTGCATGCTTCACTAGGGATAAAATAACATATCTTAAAAGTTTAAATGTGGCCTGAAGGTTTCCTCAGAGACGGAAAACATCAGTCATCAACATCAAGGAAAAGCTCTGCAGGGCTAATGGCTGATTCACAGAGTCTACCTCAGCTAGCACGTGGCAGACCTGCACAAATACCACCATCCAGATATTTCTGTTTAAATAAAAGCTGGATTATAGAATCAGGAACGCACATAAGAAAGCACTGTTTTTGGACAAATGTTATACAGTACATGCCCCTTTACATGGGGGTTCTTTTTTATAATTTATTGGGAAAAAAAAAAACTAATGAGTGGGTGTGTGGATGTTTATGTTTGTATGACCTCACGACAGACTGCTATCTATTCGCGGTGTACCCTGCCTCTCGCCTTGAACCAGCCGGGATGGGCCCCAGTACCCCTATGACCTCATTAGGGAATAAGCGGTTCAGAAGATGGATGAATGAATGAATGAATAAAAGAACTGCTTGTTTTTGTGAAAAATGTGCCATTTCAAGATTAATTTTTAAATTCTTTGGCTTGTCATGTTGATATTGCTTCAATGCCTTCGATGTGCTCTGCAGCTTGCGTTTTGACATTGCATGCACATCCCCATCTAGAATCCACTAACCTGAACATTGTTTTGTGTTCCAGGTGATAAACCATTGGAGTGCCGCTCAGGTATGCAATTAGTCTCTAAAATGTTTCTCCACATATCTAAAATTAGCCCTGATATTGATTTTTTACTTCTCAGAGAGACGTTGTGACCACCCCCTGCAGCCAGTGAGCCTGTCTGAGCTGAAGCAGAGTGATCTGGATCGAGTTTACCACGTCACAGCCCAACTGATGTCCTACGAACCTCAGAGGCTTCATCAAGCTCTGAAGCTCTTCTGCAGCAAGTGTAAATCAATGTAAAGACACACTCACTGATCCAGATGTATTTCATGCTGCTAACGGACAGTTTTCATCTGCAGCACATGCTGACTGAGAAACTCATTCGAAAGATGTTGTTAAATAAATAACATCTCATCATCTATATTTCATTTCACAGAATGTAAACAACACATGAGATGATGTTTTGGTTCTAGTGGGGATAAAACATGTCTTGGTGCATCATACAGAGTTGCTGCTTTTTAGAATGAAACATCATTTCACCACGTTGCCGAAAAAAATCTTATTTCAGTCAGGATATCCCAGACGATGAGCTGCTAGCAGGTGTGTTCTCTGAAGCATCTAAACACACCGAAGAATTCAGCTCTCCAACGTGGGCACTCTCTGGAAACATCAACCTTCCCAGCATCCCCGCCCCACGAGCTGTGAACATCTATCTCTCCTCTAGGCTAATGTCTGAAGAGAAAACAAAAGAACTTATCTTCCTGAAGGGTACGAATCTCCAAGTTTTTCAACCTTTTTTCTTCACTTTTCTTGCCTTCTAATTGTCTCTTTTCATTTTAGGTACTACTCTGGATGAGACGCGCCAGCTAGCGGCAGAATACAAAAACATTGTTCCTGTGACGGCAACAGGAGGTCACCTATCTCTCCTGGACCCGTCGACTCCTTTCCTGTTCAGAGGCAGAAAGAAATACTTTGGGTAAGAGAAAAACGTAAGACAACCTAGCAAAAAGTGACTGAGAATTAGTGCAAGCTGAATGTGTTTAGTCCTGATCCTCCAGGTGACATAAAACTTCACTTTTCTCTGCGTTGCTACTCAGGTCTGAGGTTGGGCCCTCTTTTTTTCCATCAGAACTTTTTTTATTAAAGTTGCATACAACAAAATTTGAGTTTATAAGGAGTACAATCAAAACAACAAGGTAATCCATATTTATCTAGATGACGACAGCATACGGTGCGCACAAATTGCTGCACAATATTGGGATGTGCATTTGTAAACCAAACTCAAATGACCACTGGATTGACATTAAAAAAAGGTCAAATATGATGTGAGCAGTCACTGCCACCACATGGAGTGAACTTACTACAACATATTTAACTGGAACATGCCTTTTAATGTGTATAAGAGTGATAAAAGCATATTCCTGGCTATCGTTGAGCGGGTTAATGCATCATTGGGGAAGAAATGGGCAAAAAAGAAACTCTCTGCGAAACCCAGGTTGATTTGACTGTTTTTCAACCTTCAGACCTGCATTAAAACATAAATAGAATTGAAAGAAATCCCAAACTGTTCAGTTAAAAAATGTCCCATGTGTGTTTTTACTAAATTATTTTCTATAAGTTGATAAAGTGATGCATTATTAAAAACATAATAGTGTAGTGTTAAAAAGAATTCAGGTTGACCAATGGAAGGAGAGATAGCAATTACATATGCTATCTTGAATTTTTTGAATGATTTAAAATACAATTATCTTCTTTCTGGACAATAACAGGAACTGTAATCACTTTTTGGCAGGTAAACACAGAACGTCTTATAAGCTCTTGTTGAAAATAATTGAATATGTTTGTCACTTAAATAATTTCGTCCATGTGTTCAGTTGTCTTTTGTTTGTCAGCTGCATCCTCCAATTTACCCAGGAAGATATCGAGGTGTTCCCTGTCCAGCTGTGAGACAAGGTCTCTCCAGCGTGTCCAGGCGTGCCTCTGGGTCTCCTCCCAGTGGGACGTGCCCAAAACGCCTCTCCAGCAAGATGCTTGGGAGGCATTCTAACCAGATGCCCAAACCACTCCATTTGACCTGTCTTGACCCGGAGGAGCAATGGGTCAACACCAAGCTCCTCCTGGATGGCAGAGCCCCTCACTCTATCTCTGAGTGGAAGCCCAGCCACCCTATGGAGGAAGCTCATTTCGGCCTCATTTCTTTTATTTTAATTTCTTTATATTTAGAGAGGTTTTAGTGTATCACAAAGCTGCATAACACACGTCTTTGCCTCGAGCCTGTACCGTTGCAGACTATGTTTTATGGCCATTTTTAAATCTGATCATTTTTTGTCTACTCGTAAATAAAATAATTTTATAAAAATGATGGTACAATTAACTTTGAAATGAGTGGACTCTGACAGAGTTCTGGCTGCCGCTGCATTTTCTCCACAGGGTGTCAAATTACATAACTTGATCACTTTGCTCTTCTATTTAGTAAAATTCTTCTGTTTTGCCCTCTTTCATCCCAGCTTGTAATCCAGTGATAATGTTAACTTTTGTAGAGCAACTCTGTCCATCACTGTGCAGCCAAACTTGACACACCGATGACCATTCTAAAAAATCCAACATGAGGATGTGAGTGAGCATCTATCTGAATAAAAGTATGTGTGTTCGGTATTATAATGGATTGTTTTCAGCCACCACATTTGTCAAGTTTATGCCGTGCATACGCCTTAAAAGGACAGGGACACTCTTTCTGGTGTATTTTCTGTGTACACTTAAAATGTACACAATTTTTGAGAAATGATGAGCATTGAATCCTTCCAAGTGAAAACAACAAGAGAAGTGAATAACTGATACTCTTACTCTCCCTAGTGGTTGATTGAAGAGTTTGCTGGTTTATAGTTTAAAACTGTTTTCCAACCTTTTTCACTTTTATCACATTTATTGTTATGGGTTTTTTCCTTGTGACCAATCAACCTAAAATCTCTGTTTTTGGATTGAAAATCCAAGACTTTGAAGAAAATCCAAAGTGTATATATATAACTTACACTTATAAACACTTTGTGTTTATAAGTTGCCTCTACAAGAAGGGCCAGGGCAGACTGTACTACCTGGGAAAACTCAGGTCCTTCATCATCTTGTTTTGCAGATGTAAGCAATGCTCTAAGACAGAAGTGAGACAGCCAGCTGAGGGGGTCGAGTCTGTGGACGAGAAGACCATTGCAGAAAGTGAGATGTTTGTTTTGCTGTCACACTCTTGTTTCTTCTAGAGGTAGAAATGATGCAAGAAACAGTTTAAAGTTTTGTTCAAAATCAGAAGTTTGGACCGCAGTTGAATGTTTCTGATGTTACTTTGGTGTTGATTATATTAGTGAAGAAAACGTAAACTGTTCATCCTGTTCTCTTGCTCATTTCTCTCCTCTCTTAGTAACACTTTATGTTCTCCAAACTTGTTGACCGGTGAGGTTCATGTTTGGAGAGGCACTGACTTTTCAAGAGTTAAATTTACAATTGTAAGAACTGAAAAATGCATTTTATTTCAGCACTCATCCAACAACATCCAACTACTGATAATGCTTCATATCCAATCAGCATTCCTCTTTCAATTACACTCAGAAACATAAACACAGGAACAGATATGTTTATTTTGTAGCTATAGATAGAGTTTTCAAGAAATTCATCTATACTGTAAACAAATTAAAGTAGAGATGTGTGCAGCACAAATTTAGTTTTGACCAAGAGTAAAAATTTCTGTTGTTTTTCAAACTTCAAATTCTGGTGCTTTAATAAATTTTAAGAAAGTTTGCCTTTTAAAATGATCAGAAAAAAAACCCAAATCTTTAAGGACAAACATATAGTTATCAAACAGTATTTTTTTTCCAATCACTCCGATCTCATTTAAAAAAAAAAAAGCAAACACTTCAAATCATTTGTGATCTTACATTTACTTATAAATGAAGGGAAGGTAAGATCTGGCAGAACACCGGAACTGCAACAAAGAAGAACATGCCTGTGTGCGTGCGCCCCCTTGAGTGGAAGCAGACTACACGCCTGCCTCCCCTGGCAGTGCGTCCTCTGGCAGTGCCTCCTCTGACCGCACATCACTGTTGTTGACTGTTAGTGAAAGTCTAGTCAAAGTTAGCTCCGTGAAGCTGGCTCCTCTTAATATATGTCAATCGTTTGTGCTGCCTTTGTGCTCTAAAAATTTTGTTTTTCATTATTTTATTTTTTTTTTAGATATTTACTATTCTTTTAAAGGTCAATCTGACGTCATCCCGCCCCTCATTTTTTAAAAAAATGCGAGAAAACTCTTTAAAATTGTGTCAATCGTTTGTGCTAAGCTTGTGCTGTTATGTGCTGTAAAAAAAATGGTTTGCGCTGTTTTACTTTTTTTTATGTAAAGAAATACCATTTAGATGATGACGTCATCAAGTTCCTCCTTCCGCCTAAAAATGCGAGAAAACTCATAAAATTGGTGGAAATCATTTGTCCTACGTTGTGTTGTTTTATGCAGTAAAAATGTTCGTTTGTGCTTTTTTTAGGTTTGTTTTTTTTTTAATATACTTTTTTTATTTTAAGAGATAAGATGATGTAATCAAAGATGGCGACGCCCGGAAATAAATGACGGTCTGAATGACGTCATCGTCCAATTGTATGTCTTAAAATAAATAAAAACAAAAACAGCACAAACAAAACTTTTTACAGCACATAACAGCACAAACGATTGACACCATTTTTAGGAGTTTTCTCGCATTTTTAAGTAAAATAAGGATCGGATGACGTCATATTGACCTATAAAAGAATCTTAAATATTTAAAAAACTAAAATAGCAAAATTTTTACAGTACAAACACAGTACAAACGATTGACATATTTTTGTCTATTTTCGTTCATATTTTTTTTTAAGAGCGGCCAGTTTCAAGGAGGTGTCGAAGTTTGGTCTGATTTCTTCGCATGTTTTCCATGTTTCTCCAGCACTCGGCGTTCATTTACTCCAATTTGTCCTGCTGATGAAAATGAAGCTGCAGGATGCCACCGACAAGCTGGACGTACTCCTGTGGAAAGATGCGGTAAGTCAGTGGTGAACATTAAAATCAGTTACATTTATGCCTTGAATTTTGATTTTGAAAGCGTTAAATTTAATTGTTAAAGAAAATGATTAATACTTCGACCGAGGAGTCATGAGATGTTAAGCGTGCGTGCGTGCGTGCGAACAAGACAAGTTAATGATAAAGTTATGGATGGATTTTTATGGGGTAAAAAAAAAAAAAGAAAAGTATTTTTAGCTATTTAGCTAACTTTAGCATGTTTTTAAAGCATTTTAGCTAAATTTAGCTTCTTTTTTAAGGCCAACTTGTGGTTTTTGGCTAACTTTAGCTTTTTTTTTTTTTTTAAAGCTATTTAGCTAGCTTTAGCTTTTCTTAAGCATTTTAGCTAAATTTAGCTTCTTTTTTAAAGCCAACTTGAGGTTTTTAGCTAACTTTAGCTCTTTTTTAAAAGCTATTTAGCTAGGTTTTTAGCTAACTTTAGCTTTTTGGTTCACTTTAGATTTTTTTTTTTATTTATTTTGGTTACCTTTTGTTTTTTAGTTCATTTTAGCTTCTTTTTTTTTTTTTTTTTTCTTCTTATTTATTTAGCCAATTAGTTAACTTTAGCTTTCTTAAAGCCTTTTAATGGTTACTTTAGCCTTTTTTTAAGTTACATTCTGTTTTTAGCTAACTTTAGCTTTTTAGCTGCATACGCTTTAATGTTATTAGCTATTTTCAAGTTTTTACTTAATTAATGTGGACACTACTTGCTGTAAGTTATGAATTTGATCATACAGTCATCACAAAGTTATTCATATGACTGAGAAGTTGGGTCCAGTTGGGAGATATTTACACGTGTGTCACACCTGCTGAGGTTTATAAATCACATCTTAAGAAAACACATAAAATGGGTCTTTGGGTGCAACAGTAAAAAATTACCATCACTTCATCACATCTCTAATTATGCCAACACCTAATGTTTTTATCTTTCATTTTAATTTCTGCAGGAGTTGTTCTTTGGTGTGTCTGCAGAGAATGCAGCAGCCAATCAGAAAGCTCAGGACCACATCCAACAAACCATGCTTTCCCTCTGTCCACCAGCGGGCAGCACAAGTACGTCTCAAACTGCCACAGTGTGAATTCACTGTTTTTCTGTGATTGTGGAAAGTTTTTACTCTTTGATCAAACATGTAAATTGTTCAATGTGTATGAAAAGTACCAGAGGGAAGAATTTTTTATTATTTTCTATTAAAAACCACACAGAAATTCTACCATTTTCAAACATAACATTTTGCTGTTTTTGACCGTTTCTCAGGTTGCCGCCCATGGGTTGACATGTGTCTGACCGCTTACCGCACAGAAGGAGAAAAACCAGAAACCTGCTACCAGATCTGCAACACCTGCATCATCAATCCTTCATCCACCTAAGAGGTCCCCAAAAAACAGCAACACTATTCATCTTGTGTCAGTTTATCTAAAATGATATATGTAAATATAATATAATGCGTTCTTATAACATTGATATAAAACACATGGTTTATTGTGTCATTTTATAAATGAGTTAATAAATTTATTAACATAAACCATTCAGATTTTTTGTGTTGAAGCTTAAAATAAGTTAGTTTTACTTTAGCTTAATGTCCTCTCCAAGGATCATTTCCGTGTTGTCGTCTTTCACCTATCCGAAGCCAGGTTGCAGGGGCAACAGTCTCAGACGGGAAACCCAGCCTTCTTTCACCCCTGCTGCACCTCCAGCTCACCCAGTACGATTCTGAAGTGTTTCTCGGCCAGCTGTGAGACATAATCTCCCCAGCGAGTCCAGTGTCTGCCTCTGGGTCTCCTCCCGCTGACCGAAAGACCTCCCCAGTGAGGCGCTCAGGAGGCATTCTAACCAGATGCCTGAACCAACCCATCTAGCTTCTCTCGACCCAAAGAAGCAATGGTTCTACTCCAAGCTCCTTTTGGATGACAGAGCTCTGAGCGAAAGCCCAGCCACCCTGCAAAGGAAGCTCATTTCGGCCTCTTGTATCCATGATGTTGCTCTTTCGGTCACCACCTACAGCTGGTGACCATAGGTGAGGTGGTGGTCCCTCTTTATAAAAATTGGTACCAGAGAGTGTGCTCCAACTACACTCTGTGGAGCACACAGTTGGAGAGTGTGCTCCAACTACAGAGGGATCATACCCCTCAACCCCCTGCTCCTCTTCAAGCAGTATGGTTGAAGAGGAGCAGTATGGTTTTCACCCTGGATTTGGAACTACGGACCAGCTCTATACCCTCTTCAGCATTCTAGAGGGATCATAAGAGTTTGCTCAACCAGTCTACATGTGCTTTGAGAATCTGGAGAAGGCATTCGACCGTGTCCCTCTGCCCCTTCAATGAATCATTTAGGCTCTAAGTTTGTATTTTGTGTTGAAATTTTAATCCCAATTTTTTTTTGTCATTCAGGTTTACTATAACCGCTCTATTTAACCTGCCCAGTCACAAAAAGTCTGCATGTGTTTTGCTCAGCGGTATCTGATTGCTCACTACTGCTGGTCTAATGTGCTGAATCCAGTTTGTTAGACCTCCATGAATATTTTTATTCTTTATTCCCTCTATCAGTAATTTACAAATCCTTAAAATACAAAATATTTATCTGAAAAAATTGAGTGAAATTTTAAGTGTGATACCCTTCTTGTCCACCAGGTGGCAGACTTAAAATGAGACTAATTTTAAAAAGTTTTAAACAGTTTTAAATTCAAATTTATTCAAGATAAAAATGACATATAAGAGAGAGAGAGAAAGTGTATGAGGGAATATATTGGAATAAAAGAGCCAAATCTTTTTCTCCCTTTTTGATTTAGTTAATTTAGCAGATTTTGAAATGTTGTAAACTAAAATCTACTGTTTGGTTTGTTAATATTGTATGAATAATGAAACTTTTTCTGTAGATCTTCAGTAAAGATTCCCACATAAACCACCCGTTCCCCCCCTTTTCTACTCCCCTCCCACACCTTCCTCTACTCAGCCCACCCTTCTCCCTCAGAGGGACCCTGTTCCCTCTCCAGGCTCTGCGTCCTACCCGCTCTCCCAGTGTCAGATCAAACTTTACGGCTAAAAGGGACATTTTTACACAACATTCCTCCTTTTTACAGCTGGATACAAATATTTCCCTCCAGTTAGAGAAGTTTGGATTCTGGTTTCCATGGTGATGCCATGCCTTCAGAGTGGATCCTCCTCAGGACGCGCCTGACGCTCCAGCACTGTGCGGGTAGAGCCGCTGGCATGTGGAGTAAAACGAACTTTTAGGATGGGAAGCTTCTTGTGGATCAGACTGTTTCTCCTCTAGAAGGAACCATGATGCTGCAGAGGCTAGTTTGTGTGTGTTTGTATTTGTGCAGCCAGTTTGTCTCCAGTCACACAAAGACTTTCAGTGCTAGAAGCGCACAGAGGAATGCGCAAAGCCCGCAACGGCGCACAATCAGCTGGAGGGACAGCAGAAACACGCACAGCAGACACTCCAGTTTGGAGTCCAGCAGGTGGAAAAGAAGTGAGCTGACAGCGCAGCAGCAGGTGAATAGCAGTGACTATGAAGGGGACTACACACCGCCAGACTTTCCTGACAGCACGCCCTTCATGCCTGCGGACACCAGACGCAGGCAGCTGAAAAACCCTTTCTATCCAGTCACCGCAGAGTCATATGGAGCCTGGGCGGTCATGCTGATCTCTGCAGCCATCTTCAGTGTGGGCATCATCGGGAACGTGTCTGTCATGTGTATTGTGTGTCACAACTACTACATGAGGAGCATCTCCAACTCACTGCTGGCTAACCTCGCACTCTGGGATTTCATCATGGTCTTTTTCTGTTTGCCACTTGTGCTGTTTCATGAGCTTACAAAGAACTGGCTGCTGGGAGAGTTTTCCTGTAGGATTATTCCCTACCTGGAGGTAAGTAGGAACAAGAGAGGAGTTTATTCACAGGAAAAGTTTGGACTTGAACCACATTTCAGATGATACACAATACACATTATGAATCCAAGGTGTTAAACAGAACTGCAAAAAAGTTTAACCCATAACTAATTAGTTTTCACCAATCAGGCGTCATTTCATTTTTATTTGTACAGCCCAATTTAATTGTTAATCTAAACAGAGCTTGGAGACCCCTGTCCTTAGACAACCCAAAACGCTGATGATCCACTATGTTAAAGAGATGCGTGAGTTTGGAGCTCCATGATACAAAGAAGGATGCAGCCACACTTGGAGGGAAAAAAATAGGATGGAGATCCCAGACTTAGCTGTACTTCTAAAGCATCCTTTGTGTTTTATAGGTGGATTATAGTGGATCCTCATTTCATTCAATCAAGGTTAAAAAGTAAATGTACTCTACTTATACTGCCCTTTTCTACCTGCATTGGTACTCAAAGTGCTTTACATTGTAGCTCACATTTATCCACTCACATACATATTCATACTTGACGGTGGAAGCAGACATGCAAGATGAAAACCACCATCAGGAGCATTCAGGGTTTGGTGTCGTGCTCAGGAACACCTCGATATGAACTCTGAGCAGGGGATCGCAGGACAGTCATCCCACCCACTGAGCCATCTTTCCCCGTTGCGTTCCATTATCTTCCGCTCATCCGGGGCCGGGTCGCGGAGCAACAGCCTCAGACGGGAAGCCCAGGCTTCTCTCACTCCGGCTGCATCCTCCAGCTCACCCAGAAGGATCCCAAGTCATTCTCCAGTGGGTCCGGGGTCTACCTCTTGGTCTCCTCCCAGTGGAACATGCCCGAAACACCTCACAAGTGAGGCCCTGGGGGGCATCCCGACCAGATGCCCGAACAATCCCATCTGGCTCCTTTTGACCTGGAGGAGGAGTGGCTCGACACCAAGCTCCTCCCGGATTGGCAGAGCTCCTCGCCCGATCTCTGAGTGAGAGCCCAGCCACCCTACAGAGGAAGCTCATTTCGGCCGCTTGTATCCGCAATCTCATTCTTTCGGTCACCAGCCACAGCTGGTGACTCTAGGTGAGGGTGGAAATGTAGATCGACTTGTAAATCGAGAGCTTTGCTTTTCAGGTCAGCTCTCTCTTTACTAACCTGAAAGTAAAGAGAGATGCAGCGTTTTAGTTTTTGCTGACGCCGCACTGATCCGCCTGTTGATCTCCTGCTCCGTCCTTCCCCCATAGATACTTAAACTCCTCCTCTTGGGAAAGGGCCCTCCTCCCCCGATCTTTCCCCAAAAGTAGAAAATAAAAATTTAAAATGTCTAGAAAAGATGAGATTCCATTGTTTTCTACGGACTCCTGAAAATCTGCTGAGGATTATCATATTTATGGAGAGATCAAACATTTTAGTAACAATTAATTGTCCATCTGACCTAAAAGCAGGATTAACATGGAATCTGAAGATGGCCCCTTTCTAATCAGTGTGAACAAGATGAGCTCTAATCTCAGATTAAGGCTGAATAATTTACTAGGTTAAATTGGTCAGCTCGCTTTTTTTGTTTTTTCTTTTGTACAGAATTTAGATCTATTGAGAAAAAAATAAACACATAAAAGAAAATTTGGAAGTAGTAATGGCACTCCTCCATCAGCACATGAATTGATGAGGGGGAAAAACAGCAATCAAATATTTATGAAAGGAATTAATTTATGTTTTTAAAAATTCTATTTTAACCTACTGTATAACTATAAGTATACAGAAGGTTTTGCCAGCGAAGGAATACAAACTGGACCTGTTTTCAGGGTGTAATTATTAAGGATTAACGTTGCTTGAGGGGGTGCAGAATATCTAAGGTTAAATCCCTGTAATCTCACCTAACAGGAAGAAGATTTAAAGCTTCAAGATTCTCGAACCCCTTCTCTGTAAACACATCAACCTCACACTCTGAAAACTCAATTTACTCACCAGCTTCAAACCAATACTAAACTTGGTTTGTTTTAAGTTTTACTTTTAAATTTTATTTCCATTTCTGCAGAAAGACATAATTTGCAGCTTGATAGCCGACATTAAGCTGCTTCTGAGGTTTTTTTTTCTAGTTGGCGTGTCGATTCATTCCTTTTTTTTTCTTCTTCTTCAATAATGTATAGATAACCTAAAGTTTATTAATAAAATATAAGTATCGGTTATCAAATCAAACTATTTACTGAATGTACTGAACAGAACACATAAAAACTCAAACAAAAATCAAAATCTATATAAGTAAACAATTTAGAAATTAAAAGCAAACACACATAAAAAATCAAATACTTGCACAAAATAAAATCAAGTAAAAGCCAATTTAAAATGGTGTGTATTCAGCCTCTTCTTAAAAACCATGAACAGACTCTACAGCCCTGAGTTCCTCTGGCAGGCTGTTTCACAGACAAGGAACATTATTTTGGAAAAAATACCTCACCATGGGATTTTGTTCTTGTTCTTCTTTTTTTTGTTATTATAAAAAAGAACTTTTTAGCTTCTCAGACTGATGGTTTTATGTCTTTTCTGCCATAAAAGCCAATAATAATCCTAAAAGTTGTTACAACAATTTATTAATTGTACTTTGAGTATTTTGTAAAGATAACAAATACTTTTAAACATTTGGTTTAGAGTTATGCTTTCCATGTAATTTGTGGGTTTGACTTAACTTTTTGGCCAGATTGAATATCTTAAGAGCTCTCTGAGGAAATTCAATATCTTCAAGTTTTATTTTATGATCAAATGGATGAAATCTTAAAGTTCCAAAATGTTCTAACATTGGTGTAAAATTGTGAGATTAAACTGAAGCATTGGCTGGTTTTGTAGGCAGCGACATTATAGGTTGGTGAGGAAAGTAAGAAATCTATGATGATGATGAGAACTTTATTTCATTTTGAAGATAAAGATCTGCCACAAAATACTAGGGGCAGAAAGATGACATAATGTCTCCATGGTAACGTACTGGAGGAGAGACTGTGTGCATCTAAACTTTGAGTGAATCCTAAAAGAATTTGCCTTGTTTCTTTGACAACCATCAAAACTAAGAAAAATTCCACCATGCAGGGCTTGTCTGAGTATTTATAAGACAAGCGAAGATTAGGAGCTGAGGGAAAGACCACCAACTGTTTCACAGCAACTAGTGACTCTTGGTCTTTAAATGGTACCCACCCACTCATTCGCATTGTTAGCAGTAGACTTTGTTATACCAAGAGCCGTAGTCAAACAGTTAATCCAGAAAACATTTTAATATATTAGATATTTTTAATCTGTTTACGGTGGGATATTAACCAGGCTGGCACCATCTAGTACCTATTCTCAATATTATTTCACTTTAGCTATTACGTCAAGTACCAACTAATTAGCAATCATTTGTCACGCATGGTCCAAAAAGTAGCAAGAGTGGAGCAAACAAACCCCAAAAAACAAGCAGACAATTTTTGTAAAGTGAAAAAACGGTCTGATGCATCAGGCTAGTGACGTATTGATGCTGAGCCCCTAAAGCAGTCCCTGCTGACTCCCTGAAGTGTCAGCACCAATGGGATACATTTAAAGGTTAAATTTAAACGTTGTGTAAAAAACAAAAGATTGCTTTCAGTGGTCAGATTCTTTAATTCTATTGTCTAAAAAGTGTCAAATTTTGGCTAAACGTTTGTAACTGATGTTTTTCATACTCTAATCTTAAAGAGAGGGTGTTGACTTTTCGTGGCGTAAGAGTATTAAATATGGCACCTTTTGTTGGCTCAGAAATGGACTATCAGTCAGTCACCTTCTTAACCGTCTATCCCTTTCGGGATTGCAGGGGTGCTGGAGCCCATCCCGGCTGATTCAGAAATGGGATATTTGCCACAAAAAAGCTTATTCGTTTTTTACACTGTAAATTTCCACTTCTCTTGTTTACAGCTTAGTGCCACACACCAGATGCATGCACTACACAGCCGATATCAAGTTTGAGGCCGCAAACACAGGGTAAAATTAATAAAGGTAGCATAGGTATTACACACGGTTAAATGGACTCCCTGTTAAGGCGAGGGACCAAGCATGAGCAGATCACATGCACTAAAACACTTCCTGCTTACATGTGAATGTGGGCCAACTAAAAGTGTGGCCAAGAACAACATGACGTTTGAATAGTATCTGAATACTGAATGAGAGCAACACTTTAGGTATGTTTTTTATGCGGGAATGAATTTCAAACATGCTAAATGCTTCGACATTGCTTGATACCCCCTCATTAGTAAAAATGATCTTATTAAAGTCCTGTTTCTCTTCCTGCACAGGTTACAACCCTCGGAGTTACAACCTTCACACTCTGCGCTCTCTGCATCGATCGGTTTCGAGCAGCCAGCAATGTGAAGATGTACTACGAGATGACGGAGAACTGGGTGTCCACCACAGCCAAGCTGGCAGTCATTTGGGTGGGGGCTTTGCTGCTTGCTCTGCCCGAGCTACTTCTCCGGCAGCTGGTTACCGAGGACACCGACCCGCCCGATGTCACACCCTGTGAGCGCTGCGTGGTTCGGATTTCCACTGAGCTACCTGACACGTTGTATGTTTTGGGGTTGACCTATGACGGCGCACGCCTCTGGTGGTACTTTGGCTGCTATTTCTGCCTGCCCACCTTATTCACCATCTGCAGCTCGTTGGTCACCGCACGCAAGATCCGCCATGCTGAGCGGGCCTGCGTCAGAGGCAACAAGAAGCAGATCCAGCTGGAGAGCCAGATGAACTGTACTGTGGTGGCCTTGGCCATTCTCTACGGCTTCTGCATTATCCCAGAAAATATGTGCAACGTAGTGAGCATGTATATGGCAGCCAGCATTCCCAGGAGGACACTGGACATCCTGCATCTGGTCAGCCAGCTGCTGCTGTTCTGTAAGTGTGCGGTGACACCGGTCCTGCTGTTCTGCCTGTGCCAGCCCTTCACCAGAGCCTTCCTGGACTGTTGCTGCTGCTGCTTTGACGAGTTGGGACCACCACGCCGACCCGCCTCCACAGAGGTGGATGTCACCGAGCTGGAGCTGTCCCCTTTCAGCACCATCAGAGGTGAACCATCTACCTCTGCTACATACTCTGTAGTGGGGACGCACTGCTGAGGTCATAAGGAAACTCATATTGACCAAACACAGAGTCCTCCATCTGCTGTTTACAGACTATTTATTAACTCACCAGTTCTTTTTTTTTTTCCTCAGATACAGAATTAGTTTTATCACTGTATTTTCTAATGTTTTATCAAAATGTTTACATGATGTAAAAACTTTCTTTGTTTTTTTTAGAGACTAATAAATCTGTCCAATGAAAGCAGGTGGATCAAAGTAGGCAAATGGTTCTCAAGTTGTAAACTTCTTTATGGATCTCTTATTAAAAAAAAAACATATTTTACCAGCAATTTGTGCCAAAATGTATTTTCCGAACATAGCTTATAATTCTGTTTTTCATGGGAGTTTCTGTTTATTTTGTGAAAATGTTTCAGCTGTCATAGAAAATAAGAATAAATTGAGAATAGGCTGTTTTTGAGGTATCAATAAATTGTGGTTTATTTGTCATACTATCAAAATATTTGGACTATTTATACATTTATTTTAGGCTTACACAAATATATGAAATAATACATATATAACTATATAGACCAGGCTGTCGTGTGTATATATATATATACTATGTCTTTCTCAAAGTCCACATTCATACAGCCAACATAGAGTACAGGTTTTCTAGAATTAGGGTTTGATGTTTGAATGATGTTTGCAGATGACATTGTGATCTGTAGTGAGAGGAGGGAAGAGGTGGAGGAAAAGCTGGAGAGGTGGAGGTTTACACTTGAAAGGAGAGGAATGAAAATTAGCGAGAGAAAGACAGAGTTCATGTGTGTAAATAAGAAAGATCCACATGGAAAAGTGAGGTTACAGGGAGAAGAGATAAAGAAGGTGGAAGATTTTAAGTACTTAGGATTAGCAGTCCAGAGCAATGGAGAGTGTGGAAAAGAGGTGAAGAAGCGAAGAAGCAGAGATGAAGCTGCTGAGGATCTGTCTGGGAGTGGCCAGGATGGACAAAATTAGAAATGAGTACATCAGGGGAACAGCACATTAGGTTTTGAAGATAAAGTCAGAGAGGACAGACTGAGATGGTTTGGACATGTGTAGAGGAGAGAGAGATTACATCCACAGAAGGATGCTGGGTTTGGAGCCACCAGGAAAGAGGACTAGAAGAAGACCAAAGAGGAGGTTCATGAATACAGTGAAGGAAGACATGAAGATAGTTGGCGTGACCAAAGAGGATGCAGGAGATAGGATTAGATGAAAGAAACTGACTTGCTGTAGCGACCCCTGAAGGGAAATGCTTTGAAACTTTGAAGTTTGAAAAATTTGTGTTTTATCTATAAATATTCCAGAAATATGATTTGTTTAGAATCTGTAAATGTCATCCATCTTTCCCCCTCCTCCTTTTTTTGTGTGTGCATGTCTACTATGACAACACTGTTTCTTTTCCCAAAATTATTGAGACTTTTTTCTATTTACTTTCACATTCTTCATGTAACTATGGTAAAAAAAAAAAAGTTAAAGTGTATTTAAACTTCAACTTATAACAATAGTTTCTATTCATCGAAGCATGATTACTGTTAAAGGAGAGGAAAAACACGTCCAACTGATGAGAAAAAGCCAACACTCTGCTGTCTATGCAGCAGACACAGCCACCATTGTCCTTCTTGTTCACACTCGACACGTCATCATCTGTTCAGGGTCCAGCAGACAACCAGACCTCCTTGTTGGATCACCGGGTTGCTGATATTTCCAAACCCACATATAAAAATATTTTATAGATGCTTTGCTAAAACGTTTCCTCCTCTGATAGATTACTGCTGTGTCAGCGTTCCCTCAGCACAACCATTTTTCTTTTTTCTCATCATCTCACTACACAGCAGGGAAGGATAAAGTACACCATTGTGTTCCCCCGCTGTCGTCATGGCAACCCTAGGAGTCTGCCTCTCAGCTCTACACTGCCAAGAATCAAACATGGAGGCTCCTGTAGTCTGAGACAAGATGATTGTTTGTGGACCAGCACGGCAGGCAGACCACATCTGTTAGTATGTTCCCAGATGAAAGGCCATACTTCAGCTTCCTGTACGGATGGACGAGTTTCTCCTCCAGATGTTTGGTTCTACCCATTCAGAATGGAAAGGTGAAAAGTTAAACTTTTATCGAGATGTTAGAAGTTAGTGGCAATAAAGTCTTCTAGTTTGGACAGTCCATATCTCATGAGTATCCAATTCTTTGCTCACTCATCAGCTGAGATTTTTAAATCGCTTTGCTTGGGCAGAATCCATGTCTTGTAAGCGACTCCATCATTTTGGAGAAGCTGATTCTTACCTCACCTGCTTCACACTTAGCCACAAACTTTCCAATGAGAGTAGGAGATCCCGGCCTGATGATTCAAACAGGACGCTATCCTCTGAAAAAAAGCAGAGACCCAATCCTAAGGCCACCAAACAGGGTCTCCCCCAGCACCTCGGCTTCTGTCCATAAAAGTAAGGAACAGAATCAGAGACAAAAGACAATATGTTCATGATTATATACAGCAATTTATTTATCCTTGGCACACATGGATATATGTTTGTTTGTCTCCTGAACTGCTTTTCCCTCATCAGGTCACGGAGCCTATCCCGGCTGATTTCAAGCAAAAGGCAGGGTACACATCGAATAAGTTGCCAGTCTGCTGTTGGGCCACACATTCAGTTAGCCATCCACACTCACACACACTCATTCAAAGGGGTAATTTCATAAAATCTGCTCATATTTAACCACAAAGTTTGATCAGAAACTATTTATCCCAAGTAAATTCTGTTAGGCTTGAAAATAAGTGACTCAGCTGTGCTGGCCTGAGTTTTAGGGTTTTTGGGGCTTCCTGGCCCTCGGCCTGTAGCCTCGACTGAGGTCTGGCCATGAAAGGTGCTCCGCACTTTCCATCATGAAGGTTTACTCTACTCAACCCAAAGCAAGGAACACTTTTTGGTTTTTTATAATTGATCACACTACTGTGACAAATCAATTCCTCTCTGAGAATTAATGAAGTGCATCTTATCTTATCTTCGCCATCTTATCAATGTAGAGTGTGGAAAAGAGGTGAAGAAGTGTGTGCAGGCAGGCTGGAACGGGTGGAGAAAAGTATCAGGTGTGATGTGTCATAGAAGAGTTTCAGCTTAAATGAAAGGGAAAGTGCACAAACCCGTGGTGAGACCGGCCATCCTGTTTGGTCTAGATACACTGGCTCTGAGGAAAAGACAGGAAACAGAGATGGAGGTAGCAGAGATGAAGATGCTGATGATCTCTCTGGGAGTGACCAAAATGGACAGGATTAAAAATAGGTATATCAGAGGAACAGCACATGTTAGAGGTTTTGGAGATAAAGCCAAAGAGGCCAGACTGAGATGGTTTGGACATGTGCAGAGGAGAGAGAGAGTACATCGAAAGAAGGATGCTGGGTTTAGAACCACCAGGTAAGAGGCCTGGAGGAAGACCAAAGAGGAGGTTCATGGATGCAGTGATTAATCATCATCTCTGTGTCAAACAAGAAGTTTTTTTTTAGTTTTTTGGTGAATGTTCTCATTGTTTCATGTTTTTTTTAACATAATCTTCCAGTGGCATCAGATTTTTTGAGCTCTAGATTTGTGTCCTTATAAATGACAACATTCCTGTCTAATTGTGTTGCAGAAGCCCATTTTGGGGACCCTTTGTATGCAAAGCAAATTCTTCTCTAATCACCGTTTGGCTTTGATTTGCTCTCTGGCATCAATGCTGCGTGTTTGTGTTCTTTGTAAAGGAGGCTGGCAGGCCTTGTCGCCACTCCAGTAATTAGACAGCACCATTCATTCAGAAACAAAAGAGCAATGGGTACATCGAGGCTCTGGTGCGGAACAAGCTGCTTGCTGACCTTCTCCCAACTGCTCCCAGGACTGTTTGCTGGTATGAAACCACCATACAGGGAGTGCTGAGTTTTCTGCCTCTAACTGTTGGACTGAAGCCAGACTGCAACAGCAACCAGAACAATTGTTCCCCAGACTGCGAATGCTTTATCTCAAGCCAGATTGTAAACTGGATTATTCAGAGTAGAAAGGTAAAATCAAGACATCACAAGCTTGTGGGTGAATACGAACATCTGTTTTCTGCATTTCGTCCAATTAACGAATGATTAAGTAACCTTGTGAGGATATAATAACGATTTTTGTGAATGTTGAGTCATATGCGTGAGTCCCATTTGTATTGTGTATACTTGGCTCCAATCCCAGAACATCATCATTAGTCCCAACACTGGTTCAAATCTGGAGATTGATCTGATTCTGGTGAAGTTTCTTCAGTTTCTTCCATCTAACTCTATCTTCTGCATCCTCTTCGGTCACGCCAACTATCTTCATGTCTTTCTTCACTATATCCACGAACCTCGGCTTTGATCTTCCTCTAGGCCTCTTTCCTGGTGGTTCCAAACCCAGCATCCTTCTTCCGATGTACTCTCTCTCCTCTGCACATATCCAAACCATCTCAGTCTGGCCTCTCTGACTTTGTCTCCAAAACCTCTAAAATGTGCTGTTCCTCTGATCCTGTCCATCCTGGTCACTTCCAGAGAGATCCTCAGCATCTTCATCTCTGGTACCTCCATCTTTGTTTCCTGTCTTTTCCTCAGTATCGCTGACTTTCTAGTAGAGTTAAAAAAAAAAAAAAGTTTTTCCACAGGTAAATATGTTTTAGAATGAACATTTCAAGCATGTAATCCTGAGTAATAAGAGGTTAAGTGGGGGATTAACGTATCTGGAGTACAAAGGTCAGATTTAAGGTGAAGCTTGAAACACTGTCCTTTCTGTGTGGAGTTTGCATTTCTCCCCATGTACAGTATGTGTGGGTTTTCTCCCATCTTCCAAAAAACATGCATGTTCGGTTTAATGGCTGCTATAAAATTGCCCTTAGGAACGAGTGTGTGTAGATGGTAGCCTGTGTGTGTGGCCCTGCAACAGACTGGTGACCTGTTTGGGGTGTATCCTGTCATCTCTAATTCCGACTGATTTCAGGTGACTCTGTTAGGGACAAATGGTTCAGAAGATGAATAGATTAGTTAAACTTGTTCAAATTACCAGTGCAACACATGAATGTTTAACCTGTTCATTCTATTTTTTCTCAACCATCTCAGAAAGTTCCTTTCATCTTTGATGCCTTCTATTTGCATTTGAACTTTTTGATTATGCTGAAGTTTTCAGAAAATAGTTTTATGTTTTTTTTAAAAAAAAAAGAAAGCTTTATCTGTTTCGTTGTCTTCCGCTTATACGGGGCCGGGTCGCAGGGGCAACAGCCTCAGACAGGAAGCCCAGGCTTCACTCACCCCAGCTGCATCCTCCAGCTCACCCGGAAGGATCCTGAGTCGTTCCCCACCCAGCTGTGAAACATAGTCTCTCCAGTGGGCCCGGGGTCTCCTCTCGGCCTACTCCCGGTCGGACGTGCCCGAAGCACCTCACTGAGGAGGCGTTCGGGGGCATCCCGACCACCCCATGGGATGCCGAACCACCCCATCTGGCTTCTCTCGACTTGGAGGAGCAGCGGCTCGACGCAGAGCTCTACCCAGATGGCAGAAATCCTCACCCGATCTCTGAGTGAGAGCCCAGACACCCTGCAGAGGAAGGCCATTTCTGCCGCTTGTATTTCATAGATGAGGGTAGGAACGTAGATCGACTTGTAAATCGAGAGCTTTGCTTTTCGGCTTCATCAATCTACAAAATATTCACAAAAAAGTTTTAAAACACAACAAAAGAGAGAAACTTGCCAAATGCTGCCACTCAACATGACGTTATCTGTAATGATTCAGAAATTTCCCACGTCCTGCATCTATAAAGTACTTCTGATAATAGTCATATTTTTTATTTGAAACCTTATAAATGATTTCTACCTCGTCTAGGTTCAAACAGAGTAAGAGGTTAGAGATAATCATGAGGACAGCAATGAATAAGATAGGATCTGAAGGCCTTTCCGCCCAATTATCACAATGAAAGAGCCTTTTGATAAACTGTTTGAATCAGCTTTCATAATGTATCTGTTCCAACAGAAAACAGAAGCAGGGACAGATCACAAACTGGTTGTTGGTGCCCCCCTCCTCTATGTACTAGGGAGAGTGGGGGTAAAATTTCCTCACTAAAGCACTAGTTTTGGGCACCGGGGCGTTCAGTCACAGCCGGTGACCTAGAAATGTTTCTGCAATCCCCAACAAAGAAGAGAAATCTGGACAATAAAGCTCTTATTCCACCAGCACGACAGTCTCTATTTGACAGAGCGGATTATTCAGGCCATAGGATGCCAAGCTGAGCTGGGACAGACTGGGTTAGGGCGGACTGAGAAAAGTTTGACTTGGATGGACTTCCTTGTGCTTGGCCGGTTTGAGTTATTCTGGTAGAAGTGCAACTTATTCTACAAAGATGCTTAAGATTGAGATGAAATATAATTTTATCTCCAGATCAGTTAGAGGGGATTCCAAAAAAAGTGACTGGAGAGAGAAAGTATGTCATCATGTGGAGGTTCTTACTTCACAAAGCGGTGAAGAAACCTGTTAAAAACCACGACATAGACCGATCAGACCCTCATCCCGTTGGAGAAAAGAAACAAGGAAGATATCCCAAACATGAAATATTCATACAACACAACACAGGCTGACTCTGCCGACGACAGAAACTGGATTCCTCTGAATACTGATGAGTTTTCAACAATCATTTCAGTCAAACAGCAGTTCACAAGTATTTACACACAAGCACACACACACACACACACGTCTGATTAAATATGTTCAATTATAGTCAAGCCCAAAGTTATTCATCGCTTTTTAAGTTCTGATTTAGAATAATTTTTAATTAAATTGATTTTTTGTTTCAAATGAAAGTTAAACAATCTTCTTCTGTAATATTTTGACCATGTTTAAGAGTCATTTTAGTGGAAATAAAATCTAAAGTTTGATTGAAATTGGAACAAAATGAGAAAGAATGACATCACGGATATAACCAGCCGAAATGAGCTTCCTCCACAGGGTAGCTGGGCTCTCGCTCAGAGATCGGGTGAGGATTTCCACTCCTCCACTCCTTCCACTCCTCCTCCAGGCCGAGAGAAGCCAGATAGGGTGGTTTGGGCATCTGGTCAGGATGACCCCTGAGCACCTCGCTGGTGAGGAGACTAAGAGGCAGAACCCGGACCCGCTGAAGAGACTATGTCTCTCAGCTGGCCGGGGAATGACTCAGGATCCTTCCAGGTGAGCTGGAGGATGCAGCTGGGGTGAGAGAAGTCTGGGTTTCCCGTCTGAGGCTGTTGACCCCGCGACCCGGCCCCAGATAAGAGGAAGGCGACAGAACGGAACAAAATGTGCCAGATTAAAACATATTTATTATCCTTATATTACATTTTTTTTAATGTTTTGCTGGAGAAAGAAACACTTTCTTCAGCAAAACAGAGAAAGTGTTTCTCTGTTATTAATCTGCATGATTAATAACATAATCTGCATGATTAATAACAGGTCATGCAGATTAATGCATGACCTGTTATTAATCTCCTCTTTTCTGAAATACATACCATTTAGTTTCAAATGCAAATAAAAGTTAAGAAATTTTATTTTTAACACATCTCTAAAATGGTCTTAATTTATTTTGTAAATTACATGTGTCACTTCTGGTCGTACAATATCATTTTTGAAGATTTAAAGCAACTTCCAGTCCAAATTTACCGGTGGTATGAAGCTCTGAGAAGCAGCACTGTACATACAGTATATTCAGGCATATAAGTTTCCCTTTTTAAATCAGAGTAAGAAAAGGGGAAAATCCTTCTCTCAATGTGTAGCTTCACGTTAAATGTTGTAAAATCTTAGTACATGCATAGGTTCTTGTGAGTTCTGGAGAAAGTGTGGCCAGATGCTCAATAAACAGAACTCTTGCTCTCTCTGCTGGTAAAACTGAGTCAACAAAGATTATGCTCATTTCATCTATTTATCACACTAGATTCATATAAAGACATAAAAGGCCAAAATATGAACCAAAACTTTTTGTTTGTGACTCATATATGTTCCGTCATCTTTCACTTATCTGGGGCCGGGGCAACAGCTTCAGACAGGAAGCCCAGGCTTCTCTCACCCCAGCTTCATCCTCCAGCTCACCCGGAAGGATCCCGAGTCGTTCCCCGGCCAGCCGTGACACATAGTCTCTCCAGTGGGTCCGGGGTCTGCCTCTTGGTCTCCTCCTGGTGGGACGTGCCCGAAACACCTCACCAGCGAGGCGCTTGGGGGGCATCCTGACCAGATGCCCTAACCACCCCATTGGACTTCTCTCAACTTGGAGGAGGAGCAGCTCGACACCGAGCTTCTCCCCCGATCTCTGAGTGAGAGCCCAGCACCCTGCAGAGGAAGCTCATTTCGGTCGCTTACTCCTGTGCTCTGGCTGCCAGTGGATCAGAGAATAGACTTTAAAGCTGCTCTGCTTGTGTTAAAGTGTGAATTGTTAGTGTCTTATGAACCATCTACAACTCTGAGGACCTCTGGGACTAGCTTCCTGCTGGTGTCTAGAGTCAGGACTAAAAGTGGAGAACAAAGTTCCTGAGGCTGTGAGACAGGCATCTACTGTCACAATATTTAAATCTAGGCTGAAAACAGTCCTGTCTAATTGTGCATTTGACTGGAGATTAGTCACTTTATTAAAAATCCTTTTTATTTTATGTTGTGTGATTTTAATGCATTTTTTCTGCCTCTTGAAACACTGAACTGCCTCGTTAATGAATTCTACTACAAATCAACTTGCCGTTCCGTACATATATCTATCTTTACACAGTCAGGGTTTTTTTTTAAAAACCCACATCACAATCCCCTGCATGATGAAATATTTTCCACTGTTCAAATTAAAAAAAAAAGGCGCGGTGGCAAAAAAAAAAAGTTTAAAAGGAGCAAAATAAACTTAGATATTTTAACACCTCTATTTTGAATTCATAATGAATGAAAGTAGACAGACACTGCAGTCAATAGATAATGTATTTTTCTTTTTGAGATTTTGTTAAATCTGTTTTTGTTTTTTATGTGTGCTACTGGCCCTTTAAGAAGGAGGTATATAAAACCCACCTGTGCTGCGTTTGTCTTCAGTCTGTGCCTCACAATTTGAAAGGTAAGACCAAGTTATTTCTCACCAATTAATACAGTTATTAGGGGTGTGCGATACCGCAAGTTTTGGTATCGATCCGATACCAAGTAAATACCAGACCAATATCGCCGATACCGATATCGATACCGATATTTACATTTTTTAAATGACTATTTTTGCATCCAGGGTTTGGGTCATATCTATAGTATGACCAAGTATATGGATATACACAGGTTGGTAGGTAGATCGATACAAGTGCCCAGTTGCACACAAACAAATGTTAACTAATGTTAAAGATGATTATGTTGTACTTTCATAATTAAAATTGGAGCGTCTCTGTTAATGAGCGCTGCCTCTTGGAAACAGAAGGGTTCAGGGTTTTCTCCTCCGTTTCTGAAGTTTTTCTTTGGGGTGATTCTTTAATTTGTAGTGTTACCCCTATATTTAACGGTTCTAGGACATTTCAGCCACGGATATTTGAGCCAAAAAAACTGCAAGCTAGGGAATTTGAGCCATGTGCGCCCCCTAGTTTAGGACATTTCAGCCACGGACATTTCAGCCTCGGACATTTGGGCCAAAAACCTATTTTATGTAGAAAATTGTGATATTTTATGTAAAACATAGTGATATTTTGTAAATAGCCTAGTTGCAGTTTCACAATTCGTGGAGGACAACTAAACTTGTAAAATATTGTGTAAAATTGTTATTGTGTATTATGTAAAATATGTAAAAAATGTATTGTAAATAAACAGTTGCACTACAGAAAATAATTGGTTTTAGTCATTTTATCCCATGGCTCATATAAAAAAATTCTGATATTTTAAAAAAAATTGATATTTTATGTAAAAATTCTGATATTTTATGTAAAAATTTTTATCGTGCAAAAATTTTTATCGTGCTTTTAGTCATTTAAATTTTTTTTATCTTTTTATCTTTTTTTAAATAAACAGTTGCTTTTTATCTTTTTTAAATATTTTTTAAATAAACAGTTGATTTTTAACAGCCTTTCTGTAGATGGTGCAGGTAGCCTCAAAGTCCAGCCACACGGTTACTCTCGTTTTTTCATCTCTCTCTACTTTTACCAACTTGCGTTTTTTTTTTTTGTTACAGGTGCGACACACAGCATTTACGCATATTTTGCAGACAGATAAGTTAGGTTAACTTTAAAAAAAAAAAAAACAAAAGCAAAGTGCGAGGGGTAAAACTTCAACCAAAGTATCGATATCGTGGTTCGAGTATCGATCGATATCGATACTAGCTTTGGTATCGATATTATCGATATTAGGATCGATCCGCCCACCCCTAACAGTTATTAAAAAATTGTAACCAATGAGTTTGTGTTGCTACGGTTTGATGTGAATTGTTTTCAAGTGGTTTTGGTTCTTTTGATAAGCAAGCCCACGTACACTGAGGCTAGCTAAACGTGTTTGTCTTTGCCAACACGAGACAGATTAACTATGTCCTACATGGGTTTTTAATAATTCCTTGTAAAGTTATTTCAATTTAAAAATGATTTTAATCAGCACATCCGGTCTGTAGGCTATGAGCTTTTATTATGGCCGTCTGTCGTCGTTGTCATTAATTTCAGGGGGGGAAAAAGCTTCTTCTCCCTCAACTTATAAATATTTTTGGCATGGCCCTTCAGCCAAATAGTTAACCTTGAAATACTGATGAAAATGACTGCAAAGTTTAAGTAAGCTTAACAACTAAAGTTCTTACAATTTCAAATGCTAATGTTGGTGCAAATGCTAATGGCACTCACCTGTGGAACAGCCTGCTGGAGGAACTCAGGATCGTTTGTTTGATATATTTTTAAACAGTTTTATTTTTTTGGATTTAGTTTAAAGTTTAAATTATAAAACAGTTTCAACCTGTATTACTGTTTTTAGTTATTCTATTGTATTCTGTACCTTAATCCAGTGTTTACTCATGCGTATCCTCCATCCCAGGAGTTCTGCCTGCTCAATTTGTAGGGTCCTGCCTTGACCTCTCCCATTCTTATTGAGTCCAACATTACTATGGATACGCCATATCTATTTTTGGAACACACTACGTTTTTCTGTGTAGAGACAGCTTTAGTTTTTTTCTGTTTCCAAACATGGAGCACATGTTAAGATTGAAAGAACCCAAAGATAAATATGGATTAAGTTGTTTTAACCTATCCCTACCTTGATTTAAATTACAGAATGCCTTTGAGGAAATCATCTGCCAGAAAACACTCCACCCTACATCATATTTGGAACAGTTAATACAGGTAAGTCAACATTATTGATAATAATCCCTCATTTTAACAGTTTGTCTTCATTCAGTACTCCACATACTTTGTGGATCCCAAAGTAATCTATGATTAATCTTTTAGTTGGGATGTGTTTTAAGTAAATCAAGGAGGATTTTAAGTACTTAGGATCAACAGTCCAGAGCAATGAAAAGGTGAAGAAGTGTGGAAAAGAGGTGAAGAAGCGTGTGCAGGCAGGCTGCAACGGGTGGAGAAAAGTATCAGGTGTGATGTGTGACAGAAGAGTTTCAGCCAAAATGAAAGGGAAAGAGTACAAAGCTGTGGTGAGACCGGCCATGCTGTTTGGTCTAGAAACTGTAGCACTGAGAAAGACAGGAAACAGAGATGGAAGTAGCAGATATGAAGATGTTGAGGATCTCTCTGGAAGTGACCGGGATGGACAGGATTAGAAATGAGTACATCAGGGGAACAGCACATGTTAGAGGTTTTGTAGATAAAGTTTGAGAGGCCAGATTGAGATGGTTTGGACATGTGCAGAGGAGAGAGAGAGAGAGAGAGTACATTGGAAGAAGGATGCTGGATTTGGAACCACCAAGAAAGAGGACTAGAGGAAGACCAAAGAGGAGGTTCATGGATACAGTGAGGGACTTTGACCAAATTGCTTCCAAAAGAGTCAAGTGTTTCATTTGTGTGCAGGAGCTGACTGTTTGTGACAACACGTCAGCAATGTTGTGGCATTTGCTCTCCAAACACAGGGAGATAACGCCCAACACGACTGCTGTCACTGCTGCTGCAGCAAGCCGTCAACGTAAGCTGATGAAGTTCTAAGAAAAATGAGAAATTATCTTTCAATAAGTTTTAATCAAGTCGCAATTTATTAACAGTGATAATTTGTGAATTTAGGATGACAAAAAGCCTGGTTCCAGAGCCCAAGCTGTGCGTCGAGGAGAGTCCAACTATATCTAGCCGGAACCACTCAACCTCGCACATCAGCTCGGACTCCTTCCCCACCAGAAATGTGACATTCCACGTCACTAGAGCTAGCTTATGCAGCGGAGGATCTGACCGCCAGGGTCCCCGTCAGTGGCTGCCACCCATCTCCTCCTTCACCCGATCTCTGCTGCCCCTACTGCAGGTGGTGAGTCCACTGGAAGGGCGGCCCATGTCCCCTGTTCGTCTGAAGCTGTTAGCTCCGTGACCCGACCACGGATAAGCGAAAGATGACGGAACAGAACGGATGACAAGCTGAATTAGATGCAGCACTAGTGAACATGATTGTGATTGGTGTGCAACCCTTTACTGTGGTGGAGGAGAGGGGCTTCAGGTCTTTGTCCAGAAATTGGACCCCACATATACAATGCCATCTAGTCAGGCCTTTAGGCATTGGTGAAAAAAAAATATATACCAAGGAAAAAGAAGCCAAAAATGTTTTGGCTGAAGTCCAGCCTCACTTCCGATATGTTGTCCTCCATCACAATGGGCGAGTACCTTGGAGTTAGCTGTCATTACGTTAATGACAAAATGGGGAGATGGTGGCTCAGTGGTTAGAGCGTTCCAGTTCGCGGGTTCGCATCCCACTAAGTGCATGTCTAGGGTCCTTGGAGAAGACGCACAACACCTCGTTTCTCCCACCATTGGCGCCATCATAGGTGGCAGCCTGCTGCAGTGAAATGCAGCACATAAAATTCTCGGTGAGGGATTAATAAAGTATATTAGAATAAAAATGGCAATGGCGAGCCTCCTGCTTGGTGTCGGCCAATTTAAGTCGGCACACACCGCTGAAAATATGACGGGACACCCTGGACACTCTGCTGGAAAAAAAAAAAAAATCTCATTCAAAATCTACGCACAAGGTGCCAAGTGGAAAAAAAATCCATATCCTGGAAACGTCAATAATTCTAGACCCGAGGTTCAAGATATTAGCATTCAGAAATGTAACGGCAGCCAATGACGCTGTTGCCGGGGTAACAGCGGTGTGTACAAACAGGATACGACTCAATAGCGCAGGAACATCTACATCACAAGGTAATATGCTATTATCTGTAACTTTTTTTTTTTTTCATAATGTTTTTTCATTGCGTAGCTTAAACCAATTCTACTTTAATAGTCCCAACCAGAAGCTTCACCTTCAGTGGAGAACAATAATTTGTGGGAGCTGCTGGACAGCCGGGTTAGTACGTATTTGCGTCTGATCAACGATGTACTCATGTTACATGGGTAAACTTCTATTTTCTAGGTGAAACCCAGAGAAGTTTGTGCGCGACGGCGGAGGGGTTCCGATGTTTTCAAAAAGCCTAAAGTCAGAATCAATATAAAACAACATTGTATCTCTACTGTTGGGGCAAATCTATGGAACAGATTAGACCAAGACATCAAAGACTGCAGAAGACTGACTCGCTTTAAAAGTTTATATAAAAAGAAAATTGTGAAATCATACACAGAAACAAGCTGTTGAGCTAACTTATCATGTAAATGTAGCAGCACTTTATGTTTAGGGTAAAGGGGATAGGCGCTTATAAGCACTTTGCTTCTGCCTATTCCTTTTCAGACTGTGTATTTTTATTTTGATTATTATTTTGAATTACTCTATTCATCCCTCACCGGGGAAATTTGTTTGCTGCACTCCTTACACCGCAGCAGGCTGCCCTTCAACGGCGCCAATGGTGGGAGAAGTGGGGGTTAGGTGTCTTCTCCAAGGACCCTAGACGTGCTCTCCGTGGGACGCGAACCCGCGACCTTCCGGTCCGCGGGCGAATGCGCTAACCACGCGGCCACCGTCTCCATTTGGCTCGTCTCCATTATTTGTACCGTTAGTTAAATTTTTTGTTTTGTGTTCATAAATGTCTGAATAAATTGAAATGTCACAGTGGAGGTTCAGAGATGCCTATCGGACCCCTACCTCTTCAAGGGAGAAGACCCGCTTGCTTTCTGGACATCGAGGTCAACCGTTTACCCAAACCTGCACAAACTGGTGAAGCATTATCTCCACATGCCAGCTACCTCGGTGCCTTGTGAGCAGGTCTTCTCCAAAGCTGGAGAGGTTGTCAGTCAGAAGGAGCAGACTAAAGCCAAGCATCGTGGAAAAGATTTTATTTTTAAATAAAAATCTATGAATAAAACATTTGCAATTGTCCTGTTTCAGTTTTTTACGCTGTATGAGTGTCACAGACTCATGTCTTCTCTAATTGTTGCTGCTTGTGTCACAGATTGACTCAAATCGTATTTAATTTATACAGCACTTCTCTTACCAAAGCATTACAAAGTGCTTTAGATTAAAGGAACGATTACAAAACAGACTATTATTTGATTAGGAGAGCACCTAATTGGACATAAAATATCTTGATTACAATGTGATCATCTTAAATGATAGCAAATGAAACATTCTTTTCCATCTATTGAGCTTTGAAGGTATACAAAATAATTATCCCCTTACCATTCATACACTATTCCATTCTGTCATCTTCCGCTTATCTGGGACCAGATTGCGGGGACAACAGCCTCAGACGGGAAACTCAGGCTTCTCTCACTCAAGCTTCATCCTCCAGCTCGCTCGGGGTCTGTCTCTTGGTCCTCTCCTGGTGAGACGTGCCCAAACCACCCCATCTGGCTTCTCTCGCCCTTGAAGGGCAGCGGCTCGACACAGAGCTCCTCACCCGATCTCTGAGTGAGAGCCCAGCCAACCTGCGGAGGAAGCTCATTTCGGCCGCTTGTATCCGCAATCTCATTCTTACAGTCACCATCCACAGCTGGTGACCATAGGGAGGGTGAGACTTGTAAATCGAGAGCTTTACTTTTCAGCTCAGCTCTCTCTTTACCATGACGGACCGATGCAGCGTCCTAGTTATTGCTGACGCTGCACCAATCCGCCTGTCAATCTCCCGCTCCATCCTTCCCCTACTCGTGAACAAGACAAGTTTTTAATTATATTCAATGGTTTTGCATATTCACAATAAAACACAAAGCAATTCATTTTTACAGTAAACTGATTATATTTTCATAGAGTCCATGTAAGCACATTCAGCCTGAGCGCAGCAGTCCAAAAGTCTACAGCTGACCAGCACGGGTAAGAACAGCTAAAAATGAATAGGCCAAACAGCTAAATCTGTGAGTCAAATTTGAACACATAATTTTCTACAATTTAAAAAAAAAACAACAAAAACCTCCAGTATAAATTCCCAATGGGAATAAAAAAATAAACATCTTCCAGTAAACTCACTGAAAGCATAAAGCTGACTTAATTTAATTAGTGTAACACTGCTTTACAAAAATCTTTCAGGTCAAAAACATTAAGAAAAAAAGAGCTGCTTTTTGCATTTGAAAGAAGCTTCCTCAAGAATCCCCACAGTTCAACTTCCTGGCTGCTTTCAGTTAAACCAGGTTGTGTTTAACTGGGTTTGTTTCTTTATGCTGGTGTCCAGCTTCAGCACCTCTCTGATCGCCATGGTAGCGTAGGTGGAAGGAGGGAGGGAAAACTCCATCCTCAGAGCTCGGTACTTCCCCTCTGTCAGGAATAATAAAAAAATAAATAAATAAAAAAGTGATCAGAGGAGGTTAGAAGCACTGATGTTGCATGGTCTTACCCTTATTGAAGACTGGAGCAGGTTTGTCCTCTAGTTTTTCAAAATCTGTGTGGACCAGAGAGATCCTGGGATCATCGTACTTGATCAGTGACCTGTGTAGAAACAGAAAAATCAGACTGAGTAAACCTCCCCAGTTTCTGTCTCTCTGACAGCTTTTTTTATTGTAACATGCTGACCAGCTGACATCTGTGGGCCTGATGATGATGCGTCTGTAGGCCCCAGCTAGAGAATAGTCTTTCACTTTATGTCTCATGTTGTCCAGGTCCAGCCCGTCCACAGAGAGCAGCTCTCTGTAACCTTCACCCACTGACAGACACAAAGTAACAGAAAAAAAAACAAACTCTTTTCATTTCAATTCTCAAGGGTGGAAACTTATACCTGCCTGTAAAACATTTTTCTGGCACCTATTTTTTATGAAAGTACTATCCATTGTGTAACTTTTTTTAAGTTAACTTCGCTTGTCAACCTGAGATTCAATGGCTGAGAGATGCAGGTTACCATGGTGAGTGGGATAGATGACATCAAAGCCAGGAAGAGGCATCACAATGTCATGGATGGAATGACCGTTGGCTTCCTCTGCAGACAAGACGTGTGCTGTGGCTTCAAGAACAGAGGAAACAGATCATTTAAAAGTCAGACATGTACCAGCTTATTTGTTTAACTCTAACTCCTAATATTGACCTAGATAAGTTTTGATTAAAGAATGGAGTTCATGCGAAAATCAACTTTTCTATCATTTTTTTTACATTATTCTCACATCAAGAGCAAGTGGTTTTCTATTTTATTCATGCTTGAAGAATTTGCTTTCACCCCGTCCAATATTTGATACTACTCAAAATACCTGGGTGTTCTTCGCCATGTCTTTTGTTCTCCACCACGCACACATTCTAATCTAAGCAGGAAGTGTTTGAGTTCACGCGCTGTCCCAACAAGGAGTGATATGGAATAACTTACTTCCTCTAAGTACCAGATCCCCCTCCACAGCTTTGAGACCAAAGGCTTCAATCCTACGGCTCACCATGGTGTTCCACACCATACTCTGGTAGCTGTGGATGTACATCAGGCGGTTGTTACGAGGGATCTGAAGACAAAAAGCAGAGCAAGATCCATCAGAAAAGACAAATGAAAAAAAAAAAAAAAGCACAATCAAGATAGATTTCAGAATTTTTGCAAGACTACATTTCATTTGGTTACTTTGTTTTTTTTCAGTGATAAAAAGTAATAAACCAACCAATCCGAAAGCTGTGACGATGTTTTTCTTGCCGTACATGGACAGACCTCGAAGCAGCTGTCCTTCCACGCAGCGTTTGTTCGGTAGCTTTTTCAGCGCTGCTTCTGGGTCCTCAGATTTTGCCCATTCTTCTCTGCAGCGCACAAGGAACTCTTTCTCAGCTGTGGAAAACACATAGGGTTTGTTTTAGAGACAAACCCAACATAGAGGCAGAAAAGAAAGCTCACCTCCAGGACGAGGTTTCAGGATCAAATCTACCACCTCCTTCCAGTCGTTCCTCAAGATGGCCCTAAAACAGACAAGAAAACTTTACCCACAAAACTCTGATTTTCTTTTCCAAAAAAGTGGCTGTTTTTCAAATGCATTTTTCATCTTGTTGTTTTGTCGCGGTAGGATCTCTATATTCTCCTTCGTTACAACCTCTGCGAGCTCACCTGCCAACTTGATATGTAGGTACTGCTGTGGTGCCGAAGCGCTGCATGCCATAATAGTTAATAAAGCCAGTCTGCTTAAGAGACGTCATGGCCTGATCAACCTGATCGTCTGTTCCTGAAATGTTCCTGATCAACAAAAGGACAACGTAAGAATTATCATGTTTAGTTTAGAAGACTGAAATCCAATAAACAGACCCTCCATGTAAGAGGTCTACTGCAGACCTGAGCACCACAATGAAATGGTTTCCTTGTAGCTCTCCCAGCTTCAGCGGGTGATTTTTATAGGAAAAGTTTCCAAGCTTCAGATTCATGAGGCACTTGTTGAGGTGAGCCAGCCTCTCTGCTGTGATCCTACAGAAACAGAATTCTTTGGTTATTAAAAAACTAAACTAAACCAGACATGTCTGGTTTAGGACATCATGTGGTAGCATGACATCTTAATGATGTCTGAACAAGCATTAGTTCATAATGTATTACCAGCCTTCTTTTTCTTTCGGCATTTCCCTTCAGGGGTCGCCACAGCAAGTCAGTTTCTTCCATCTTACCCTACCTGCTGCATCCACTTTGGTCATGCCAACTATCTTCATGTTTTCGTTCACTGTGTCCATCAACCTCCTCCCTGGTCTTCCTCTAGTCCTCTTTCCTGGTGGTTCCAAATCCAGCATCCTTCTTCCAATGTACTCGCTCTCTCCTCTGCACATGTCCAAACCATCTCAGTCTGGCCTCTCTAGATTTATCTCCAAAATCTCTAACATGTGCCGTTCCCCTAATGTACTCATTTCTAATCCTGTCCATCCTGGTCACTCCCAGAGAGATCCTCAGCATCTCTCTGGGAGTGAGATGCTGACCTCCATCTTACCTCCATCTCTGTTTCCTATCTTTTCCTCAGTGCCACTGTCTCTAGACCAAACAGCATGACCAGTCTCACCACGGTTTTGTAGACTTTTCCTTTTATTTAAGCTGAAACTCTTCTGTCACACGTCACACCTGATACTTTTCTCCACCGGTTCCAGCCTGCCTGTATATGCATCTTCACCTCTTTTCCACACTCTCCATTGCTCTGTACTGTTGATCCTAGTACTTAAAATCTTCCACCTTCTCTATCTCTTCTCTCTGTATCCTCACTTTTCCATTTGGGTCTCTCACATGTTCTCTGTCTTAGTCCGACTAATCTGTTTTATTACTAATCTATTCCATTTATTACACAGAGATAAAGAAATATTGGTCAATATGTCTCACAGACATGTGAGATATTCACTAGTTGCGCGTAATAAACACATGCTGCACATGTGCAGCTTGTGCAGGTATGGGTAACCTACTGAGCCAAATATTTTTGCCCTGCACTTTTTTTTTGCAAACAGCTTGTTTATAAACTCGCACCCCATCAGTGGGGCCGCGCATGCACGAGTTTTAATGATGGAAAACCAACCATCGCACTTATATTGAGCAGACATTTAAAAATGTAAAGAAAAGAATTTCAGAACCCAGAAAACATTTTTAACGGCATCTTACTGTGTACTCACTTTAGTACTGCTATCTCCTGCACGGTGACGGCTCTTTTGTCCTTGGTTCCCATGTAGGAGAACATGTTGGGTCTAATCCTGGAAATCAGAGCATGTCTTAAAAATGATTCTCAGACTTGCAGCTGTCATAATTAAGACATAAAAAGATGCCTGGCGATAAAAAAATTAAAATAAACGAAGCCAATTCCAAACCTGAGAAACTTTGAAAGCACATTGATGGCATCCATAGTGTCTTTGTTTTCTTTGTACAGGACAAAATGGCAAAAACTTCCTCGGTTTTTGGGCCAGAAGTGCTTCCTTGGTGCTTAAGACAAAAAGAAAAAAAAGGAACAATTTTTTTTTTTTTCATTTTCCCCCTGGCGCAAAATAAAAAATCCCTTAATCAATCTGGATTTTTTAATACCGTACCATTCTGCCTGAACAAAAATCAGCTCATCTTAGTGGATTATCTGATTTAAACCAAAAACCACTTTGAGGAGAATTACTTCTTACCTGCAGATGTTTTGATTTCTATCCACAAGAGAAGAGCAAAAGGAGGATAGAATAGAGTTACTGAGAAAGAGATGTGACAGGCTGAGGTGCATCTCATGCATGAGACTGAGGTGGAAAGTAAAGATTTTCCTTAATGGTTTTGTTGGTTCCTTTAAATGGGCGGATAAAATTTTACCAAACCATAATAAAGAAAAAACACTAGAAATTTTCAGGTGTGAGCCGTGCAGGTGTGTTAGCATGCATTGACACGAGTACACTGCATGCAACAAAGCTAGAAATACAGCAAAAAGTGCATCCAGTAAACTTTATATGGATAAATGACTGTAGATGGGATGCCAGAATTCACCTGAATGCCAAATAGGAAGGCGCCACTATAAAGTCCAGAACCCAAAATCTTCCTTTTGAAAACCGGGCAGCCATTATTTAGTCACTATTGTTGTCACAGTAACTTTTCTGGCTCTGTTACTTTACAACACATTCTCCAAAGTTCTATTTTTTTGCTATTTGCTCTGTAGCATTTCAAGTTAATGAGTGGCCAATAAGATGCACAGGTTGAACAACAGAAAGGCAGTTTATCCTCGTGTTTGCCAAGCTTAATTGAAAGATTCTACTGGAAGCAAGACAGGGAGTCAAATAGATTGGCTCTGGTTAGGGTGTCCAGTGGCATGGGTATGTGCCTTCAAAAAGCTTGCTTCTGTTTGGCAACAGGGTTGCGATGCAAACAGAATAAGACCAATATTTTGACAGCATATTTCGGGCTCCATAAATTTAAAGCACCACCGTATCAGAAAATGGCGACTAAACTTCTTCTTCTTCCGGCATTTCTCTTCAAGAGTCGCCACAGCAAGTCAGTTTCTTCCATCTAACCGTATATGTTGCATCTTCTTTGGTCACGCCAACTATCTTCCTGTCTTCCTTCACTGCGTCCACGAACCTTATCTTTGGTCTTCCTGTAGGCCTCTTTCCTGGTGGTTCCAAACCCAGCATCCTTCTTTCGATGTACTCTCTCTCTCTCTCTCATGTGGTTTGCACATGTCCAAACCATCTCAGTCTGGCCTCTCTGACTTTATCTCCAAAACCTCTAACATGTGCTGTTCCTCTGATCCTGTCTATCCTGATCCTCCCAGAGAGATCCTCAGCATCTTCATCTCTGCTTCCTCCATCTCTTTTTCCTGTCTTTTCCTAAGTGCCACTGTCCCTACACCAAACAGCGTGGCGACTAAACTGGGTCAATTTTTTGAGAAAACACTATGGGTGACATAACAGTCACTGGATCCACCCCTTCTACAGTCAATGCTCCAGCTTAGTTTAGAATGGTCATCACAATTCAAATAATTTTTTCCGTTTCCTTCCCAACATACCTGCTAAAGCTTTCTTTCCAGCTGCATGGTAAGCCACTATAAACTTACGCCCGTCTTTCTCTTCTGTTTTAGTTTCCAGACCAGGAAACTGAGTCTTGATGGCCTTGTGGACAATGGTCCGTTTCTCTTTAGTGTCATCCACTACCTGTAATTAAGCAGAAACATTACGGCGAAGCTGTAGAAACATTTGTTTCTTTAAACACACCTCAATGGAGACATTTTCCTCTTTATTCTTAAAGAGCTGAAGCTCGGCAAGCTGTTTTTTCTGCTCCTCGGTTAGAACATCGGACTGCTGTGTTTGTTCAGGCAGAGAGACCTCCTGAAACAGATGAAACCACAGTGTCTCATAAGAGATGGTAAAATAAAATGTATCAGTTGCAATGAGAACTTTTCTATAGTCATTGGCAAATCTTTGGAGTTGACTAAAATCATCTTTAAGGAGAATTCAGAGCACTTTCGTACAGTGTTTGTGACATCATACCTACCTCTAGGTCCGCTGGGATTGAAAGGTTGTCCAAATGCACCACTTTGCCTTGTTTGTTGATTTCATGTACAACAAAATCAGAGTATCTAAAAGACAGAAGTTGTCCATTAAACCAACTTTAATCCCATCAAAACCAAACTCTTTAGTTTTAAAAGCCTACCTCTCTTTAAGTATCCCCGAGAAGCCTTCATGCTCACTGACGTACTTCAGGATGCCCACATCGACCTCAGTCAGGCCATGCTTCATCATGTTGGCAAAGTCCTCCCCATCTTCCTCACCCTCACTCGCTCCCTCTTCTGGTTCTTCCTCGTCTTCATGATAAACCTGAACTTTTGGCTTTTTAGAGGGTGTGTCTTCCTCATCATCTTGCAGGCAGCTTCGCTTTTCTCCAACATTTGCAGAGGGAAGTTCCAAGTTCGATTCTGCCATCGATGAGAACCTGTAACAGGTTAACAGAAAGACAATATTAAATAGTTCACTTTAAACTGCAGCATATGATCCTTTTTAACAAAAATGATAGAGAAAACCCTTACTGCTAAGCAAAACCAGATCTAATTTTATTCATGCGTCTGCATATAAAATACAATCAAATAAACAAAATAATCACAAATAGTTGAGGATTGCTTTGAAACAATTACAGACCATCTGCTGTCATTGGCTGCCAACAAGAAACACTGAAAGCATTGATGAGAGGAGATCACCAAACAAACTTTTATCCATCATGGATAACCCTGACCATTTTCTCTACCCTGGTCTGGACAGACAGCAGAGCTCCTTCTCAAATAAAATCAGACAAATCTGCTAAAAAAAAAAAAAAAAACGGCTTGTACCAGAAACTTCTTCCACACATCCTCTGTTTTTAAACAGCAACCAAAATTCAAGTTAAGAGGATAATTTTTCAGCCTCTTCTAAAAACATAAACTGACTCTGAGGCCCTGATTTCCTCTAGCAGGCTGTTCCACAGGTGAGGAATATAATGGTGGAACGATGCCTCAGCTTGAGTTTTTATTCTAACATTTGTTATTATGAAAAGGCCGGTACCAGAGGACCTCAGGGTCCAAGAGAGCTCTTACCTCACAAGGAGGTCAGATAAATAATATTAATCTGTCATACCCAATACATAACACACAGAGTAACAGAAAACTGGATAGTGCAATTCATCCCCCATGCACATCTTGTCTTCTTCTTCTTTCAGCATTTCCCTTCAGGGATTGCCACAGCAAGTCAGTTTCTTCCATCTAACCCTATCTGCTGCATCTTCTTCGGTCACTCCAACTATCTTCATGTCTTCCTTCACTGTATCTATGAACCTCCTCTTTGGTCTTCCTCTAGGCCTCTTTGCTGGTGGTTCCAAACCCAGCATCCTTCCTCCCTACTCTCTCTCCTCAGTACATGTCCAAACCATTTCAGTCTGGCCTCTCTGACTTTATCTCCAAAACCTCTAACATGTGCTGTTCCTCTGATCCTGTCCATCCTGGTCACTCCCAGAACATCTTCATCTCTACTACCTCCATCTATGTTTCCTGTCTTTTTCTCTAGACCAAACAGCATGGCATGCACAAACAGAAACAACACACAAACAGCATGCACATCCTGTTTGTACTACTATAATATGCACATCTGGTATAGCCAATTGGATTAAACACAACTTTGGATGAGCACTGAGAGGAAACTAATTGTTCTACAGTGTTAACAGACTTACAGTTTATAGGTCTGAGAATCAAAAGAGTGAAGCAGGAATCGTTTGAGAATAAAACAGATTCTCTCTTTCTTCCAGTGGTTTATTGCTGTCACAGATTTCCAGATTTTGGGACCTGCACTGAAACACAGAAACAGATATAAGATGATTTTAATGCATCAGTTAGCATAACAATGTTGCTAACAGTGCTAGCTAGTATTTATTTAATTGAAGCAAATATTTCAATAAACAGCGGATCTATGATTAAAAAGCAAAACCAAAATTACTCAGCACTACCTGTCTTTGATGATTTTCAGGAAAGATCTGATCGTGAACGCCAGCGTTCTTCCACAGCACACACACGTGGGAATGTGTGTGATGACACCGGAAGCAAAACTACTATAAGCCCCTCCCTCAGATGCTACGTCAGGACACCATCCTGTCAATCACAAATTGATACTTTTACCAGCTTAATTAAAGGTAAAAGATTTTTTTTCTTTACTTTTTAATCCTTAGAGTTTTCGGCTTTTATGTAATTTAAGATTAGTTTTTGTAATACTAAGGAAACTCGTTGGTATGTAAAAAATAGAAGCATCCAACATAAAATCTCAACGTTTTTCTGTAAAACAGGGACAACATCTGTATGCTAGGTCGATAGGATGCTGAACGGTATCCATGACAACGCAAACACAACGTAAAGACCACTGTGATGTATGGTTGTGGTTTTAACATGTTTAGATATGTGTGTGTGACACAGCGGCGCCGTGGCTTAGTTGGTTAAAGCGCCTGTCTAGTAAACAGGAGATCCTGGGTTCGAATCCCAGCGGTGCCTTTTGATTATGATAACTTTAATATTTCTTTGGAATAACATGAAAATGATGAGTATTGAGAACCTTCTCCTAACGTTTTGACTGAAATGAAAGTCATGTTTTTAATCTTGTGATTAAATAGAGTTATTTTATCTTTGTAATCCAATTATATGGATTCCTTATTGCAAATGTTCAGCTGCTATTTAGATATGGTGTTCAGTTTGCCGTCAAAATTTATTTTAACAGCAACTGTGTCTGATAAGTTTGTCATCTCTGCACTCTTCTAGTCTAATGAGTTTGTCTTTTTTGCATCTGTCCAGGTTACACAAGTTTGACTTTTCTGCATCTTCAAGATTGGATCATTTGACCTCATATGTGTTTCTGACTACAAATTTTGTCATCACTCCATCCTTTGAGGATAGAAGTCCAGGTTTGAAGAGTTTTAATGCTGGTTTGTGGTGAATTGTAATTAGAGTTGACAATGTTTTTTGTTTTTTTTTTTTAAATGAACTTGTCAGAACGTGACAACTAAATTTACGCACATCACAAAGTCAAAAACAAAGAAATATGTTAAATTCCAAACTTTTATGTGTGAATATGTACGTAAGTTTAGCAAAGCCAGTGCTGCATTTCTGGAATATGTGGTATAATACACTTAATCTGCAGTTCATTGAACTAGGCCATATTAATTTCTAACCAGTTAAAGCAGGCATGGGCAAATTAAGGCCCGTGGGACATGTGCGGCCCGCTAAACGTTGTAACCTGGCCCGCCGAACATATAAAAGTTAAACAAATAAACCTTGTTAAAGTTTAATTTCCCCTGCAATTCTGATGTTTCCTCACTAGATGGCGCACTCTAGATGTATTGGCTTTGTTGAGAAAACAACAACACTGCTCCCATTGAAATGTGTGTCTTTGTGATGCACACGCTGTCAAAATAAATAGTGTGCACAAAAATGGAAAGCCTTTGGGGCTGATATATGCACGTAAACAAGCGTGTTAGATGTTAAAACAAGCTAAATGTTACATCAAGCGCTTAGATTTCAAACCACCACTAAATGCATGTTTTTAAGCGCCATCACAGTAGATTTTAAACCTAGTGCCGCTAGATATAAAATTTAACGCTCTTGATGTAACACTTAGCGCGCTTGTTTAAAAACTACCGCACCATTCTATTGGTCTAATCTAGCAGTTACCAAAGCATGACATCCATCTTTTCCGGCCTCCATATCAAATGTTAGAACTCAATGTGGCCAATGTGTGCCCACTCCTGAGGTAACCAGGCTGATATTCGAACATGGATTAACAGCTGATGAATTATGGGGTTAATAAAAGATATTTATTTATCTAAACTTTACAAATCTGCAATTTGACCTTGGATTTTCCCTTTTTTTACCGTACTACAAGTACGTATATTTATTCCTCAATCGATAAATTACTTTGCTACATTACACCACAGCAGGCGGCCACAACAATGCTAATGGTGGGAGAAACTAGGGGGTTAGGTGGTTAGGGGTTAGGGACACTTAGGTGGCCAAGTGGGAATCGAACCAGCTTCTCCTAGTCTAAGGACTTGTATCAGAGATGTCCAACCTTGTCTGTTCCAAGATCGCCTTTTCAAGTATCAAATCTCCTGAGATCTACGAGTACAGTGTAAACACACACAGACACACTAACAAATTTCACATGGACATTTTTCGCACGCAGCAGTGTTTTGACAGGGGCCACAGCAGCATCCGCTGTTCATTAACAACAGGCTTAACAACTTTCTTTCACGTCACAGACTCAGTGGTGGAATGTAACGAAGTAAATGTACTTTGTTACTGTACTTAAGTAAAAAAATTGTGTATCTGTACTTTACTTAAGTAAAATTTAAGACTGGTACTTTTACTTTTACTTCACTACATTTTTAGAGCAAATATCTGTACTTTTACTTCGCTACTTTTTAAAAGTGTGTTTTACATTTTTCGTTACATTTTCGTTCAGGAATTTGAAAAACATACAAGTTTTTTTTTCGCGCATCTTGAAGCCGCATCGCCAAAATCAAAAGAAGCAGTTGATCGAGAGAAGAAGTAATGAATCGAGAAACATTTTCCGTATTCATTCAGCGCCAAAATCCTAACATCAAATATAGTACAAATTAAAAAGAGTCAGAAGATCGTTGTTCGTTGTGTTTACTTCTAAATAAAAAGTTGAGCCATCATTAAACAGAGCAGGGGCGGTTCTAGGATTTTCCAAAGGGGGTGGGGCTTTGACAAAGCCAATATATAGTGACTATGGGCCTCCCCCCCAAAACATTTTAAAAAATAAGTGTCATTTTCCTCCATTTTGGCGGCCCATTCACTGGCCCTTCTAGGGGATAGCTTGACTTGTCCGCTTTCCATTTATTTTATTTTATTTTTTTTTTTGTGGACCAAAAGAGGCCGGAGAGAGGGGTCAAACCCCTGCAGAGTATTTATCCTGGTTACCATGGTGACACCCTATAGCACAAAAAATACCATTTGAATTATGATCGAATACTTTTAGTTTTTACTTAAAAAGTACAATTTACACCAACTACTTTTGTACTTTTACTTAAGTAGATTTTTTTATTGGTACTTTTACTTAAGTAAATTTTTTGCCTAATTATCTGTACTTTTACTTAAGTACAAAAAGTGAGTCTTTCATCCACCACTGCACACAGACTCCAAAAATCTCCAGTAACACTAGAAAAAACCAATAGATTGTCGGGTTTTTTTTAGGAGGTCTGAATACTCACTAAAAGTAGGTAAAAGTCGCTGGGTTGAAAACACTGATTTTATTTCACAATTTTTTAATAAAATTTTAAAAAGACGATAACATTTTGTTGTTTATTCTCTACGTTTGAACAAACATTTCAGACAAAACAAAATGATGTTTCCGCCCGGTTTCGAACCGGGGACCTTTCGCGTGTTAGGCGAACGTGATAACCACTACACTACGGAAACTGTTGTGAAAGGAGGGAAGCAACTGAAACTTTATAAACTGTCAAATGTACATAACCTGCATTAAGTCCGGTAGTTTTTCATGTTTCATTGCATCGGATTTAAAATGATTTTTTGATGAAAGCCAAAACATCTTGGCTTTCATCAAAATAAAACAAAATAAAATGTTCAGAAGACGCCTTTCTAAAATGCTATGTGATCATGTTTTAACTTAAATTTATTAAAACGTAAACTAAAGCGTAAATTCAAGGATTTTTTTTTTTTCACAAAAATCCCTCATTAATCCAGATTGGATTTGGTGTGTAATGTGTGTAGATGAGTTTTTTTTTTTTTTTCAGCGTGTAACTGCAGCGTGTGTTTGCACCTCCCGCTTCAGCCGGTAGAGGGAGCACGCGGCTCAGGTCCCGAGTGTGTGTGAAAAGGCGGAGAGGATCCTGCTGCTACCCTCCTGCTCGGGAACAGGAGGAAAACATGAGCTCCAGGAAAGGTACGTCTCTGACCAGATTTCATTTTGTTTTTTAAAAAATTCCACTTTGATTGCGTTTAACGCGACTGACGAGGTGTTTCGCCCACCGTGCGATGCTAAACACGGCTACATGATCTGTGGCAGGCAAGCTCTAAATCCTGATGATGATCTGTGTGTGTGTGTGTTCTCCCCCCTCCGCCATCCCTCCTACACCCTGACTGTGCCGGTGAATGAACGTGGCCAGCAGTGATGGCTATCCAGGCCAGGAAGAGGAGGCCGAAGGGGAAGAAGGAGAAAGCCGGTCATCATAAGAGGTAAGCTTGAAGGGGGTGGACTGGAACTGGGGGTTTAGTTTGGTGACAGGGAGGGATGCAGGAGCATATGGTGTGAGGCGTGGGTTTTCCTCCAAACTGACTCAGAGATTACTGGAAGTTTCTATAAATGGGAAGAGACTCAAATTGGTTATCTGGGCTGGTTGTTCTGGATAACGGTTCATACCTGAAACCCTAATGGAGTTTTTAAAAAGGATTCATAAGCCCATCTACCCACCCACCCATTCATTTATCCATCCCTGCATCTATCTGTGTATCCATTCATCATCATATCTATCTGTCTATGATCACATTTTATCCACCCCTCTATTCTAATCTATTCTTTCACCCACCTATGCATGCACACATCCACACAAATTTCCCCAGTAGGGGATTCATCATATACAGTATCTTGATTGGTTTCCTCCAAGTCTACGAGATCTAGAGGTTTCCAGATGTGACAGCCCATTTCCTTGCTCCAGTTGCACCAGTAATGCATGTAAGTGTACCGCCTCCCTGCTTTGCCTCTTTGGGAATCTCTCACATGGTGTTATGTAACTCTTCTTGTATCTAAGAGAACATTGTTTCCTGTTGTTCTGACTTATTTTCAGCCTGGTATTATGACACTGATGCTGTGATGTGCATGTGTGAGCATAGGAATGGGTGAGTGAATGAGTTGGTGGGGGCGGTGGGAGGTCGTTCCTGGCAGGATGTGATTGTGTTAATATCAGTGACCTGTGAGCAAGGCATCAGGATTTGGATGGTGGTAGGTGAAACGCCATCGCAGAACATTCCGAAGTTCAGATAATTTGAGCATTCAAATAATCTGAAATAATTAATGAAAAAAATCTTGTTTTTCATTTCTTTTTCTGTGCCATTTTTTGGGGGGTGTTTCTGAAGAAGGGAATCAGGAGATTTGTCTTCTTGTTAAGAAAAAATCTTTACAAAATAGAATTTTTGGTGGCTAAAGGGAAAATGTAGTATCCTCAGTATCTGTTAATGAAACTAGGGGAAGTTGTATTGTAGTAAAACTCAGCCAATCCTGTTTAAAGGATTAGTGCCAAATGGGCAAAAATCCCATCGTCGCAATCTGCCAACTTCCTCAAAATGTTCCTAAAAAATGTCCAGCTGTAGTGATACTTGCTATTAATCACACACCCCCTATAAAGTTCCATTCATTCCCCAACTATTTGAAAATAGTTCAAATCAGCACGTTTCCGCATTCTTTTTATTTGTGTAGAATTTTTATTTTCAGATTTGCATGAGCGCATAATGTGTTTTAAATTATACTGATATTGTTTGCGAGTTATCACTACCAGCCCACTACCCAAGTGAATGGCTAAAGGTAGAAATCCCCGTCAAGTTTTAATGAATTGAATTATTTTTTTCCATAAATTTTTTTTCACATCTTTTCAACCACTATTTTCATCTAAATGTGTCTTTAAGATTTTGCCGTCTTATCCTACTATCCATTCAATATGAATCAGAATCAGAATGCTTTTATTGCCATGTCAATGAGAATATCAGAGACTAGGAACTTGCTTTGATACAGCTGTGCAATATTATAAGATGAAAATAATAAAAAATAATAAAAAATAAAATAAATTAAATAATTTTAACAAAACAGTGCTCAGAAAGAAAAGTAGTGCCATGTCATAGAAAATAATAAAAAATAATAAAGATAGTAAAGTGACAAGAGAGAGGTGACTAAGAGATGCGGGGTTCAGGTTATAAAGTATTAATTAGACTAACGGCAGAAGGGAAGAAGCTGTTTTTGTGGCGGGACGTTCTGGTCCGAATGGACCGGAGCCTCCTGCCCGAGGGGAGTCGCTCAAAAAGTCCATGTCTAGGGTGGGAAGGGTCAGCTGCTATCCGACCTGCACGCCCCCGAGTCCTGGAGACGTACAGGTCATGGAGAGATGGAAGGCTGCAGCCGATCACCTTCTCTGCAGAGCGCACAATGCGCTGCAGTCTGTGTTTGTCCCTGGCCGTGGCTCCAGCGTACCACACGGTGATGGAGGAGGTGAGGATAGACTCGATGATGGCTGTGTAAAACTGCACCAACATCTGGGCGGGCAGCTTGGCTTTCTTCAACTGCCGCAGAAAGTACATCCTCTGCTGGGCCTTTTTGATCAGGGAGCTGATGGACGGCTCCCACTTTAGGTCCTGTGTGATGGTAGTGCCGAGGAAGCGGAAAGAGTCTACAGTGGTGATGGGGGAGTCTGTCAGTGCAAGGGGGGTAATGGGTGCTATAGCTTTCCTAAAGTCCACGATCATTTCCACTGTCTTCTGAGCGTTGAGCTCCAGGTTGTTGCTGCACCAGGACACCAGCCGGTCTACCTCCATCCTGTAGGCCGACTCATCACCATCAGAGATGAGCCCGATGAGAGTGGTGTCGTCCGCAAACTTGATCAGTTTGACAGAGTCATGGCTGGAGGTGCAGCAGTTGGTGTACAGGGAGAAGAGCAGGGGAGAGAGGACACAGCCCTGTGGAGACCCTGTGCTGATAGTCCGAGAGGTGGAGACATTCTTCCCCAGCCGCACGCACTGCCTCCGGTCTGTTAGGAAGTCAGTAATCCACCTGCAAGTGGAGTCAGGCACGTTGAGCTGGGAGAGCTTGTCCTGAAGCAGGGTAGGGAGGATGGTGTTGAATGCAGAGCTGAAGTCCACAAACAGGATCCTAGCATAGGTTCCCGGGGAGTCCAGGTGCTGCAGGGTGAAGTGGAGGGCCAGGTTGATAGCGTCGTCTACAGACCTGTTGGCTCTGTAGGCAAACTGCAGAGGGTCCAGAGAGGGAGAGGTGAAGTGCTTGAGATGAGGGAGGACCAGGCGTTCAAATGACTTCATGACTACAGACGTAAGCGCCACAGGCCTGTAGTCATTAAGTCCAGTGATACGGGGCTTCTTGGGGACAGGAACGATGGTTGACAGCTTGAAGCAAGCTGGAACATGGCAATGTACGTGGCAATGAACATGAGCAATGGAGAGTGTAGAAAAGAGGTGAAGAAGGGTGTGCAGGCAGGCTTGAACGGGTGGAGAAAAGTATCAGGTGTGATGTGTGAAAGTGTACAAAACCGTGTTGAGACCGGCTATGTTGTTTGGTCTAGAAACAGTGTTACTGAGGAAAAGACAGGAAACAAAGATGAGGTCGCAGAGATGAAGATGCTGAGGATCTCTCTGGGAGTGACCAGGATGGACAGGATCAGGGGAACAGCACATGTTAGAGGTTTTGGAGATAAGGTCAGAGAGGCCAGACTGCGATGGTTTGGACACGTGCAGAGGAGAGAGTACATCGGCAGAAAGATGCTGGGTTTGCAACCATCAGGAAAGGGGCCTAGAGGAAGACCAAAGAGGAGGTTGATGGATACAGTGAACGAAAACATGAAGATAGTTGGAAGTAGATGGAAGAAACTGACTTGCTGTGGCGACCTGTGAAGGGAAATGCCGAAAGTAGAAGAAGAACTACAAGCTCAGTTGTGTCTAGATATTTGGTTCATAAATGTAATGAATGAAATCCGAGACAAATGTTTAACCGTGGTCTCCAACTCCTACTATATCCGGTCATTTGAGTAAATTATTAGCATATGTAATAAATAAATGTTCTGTAATACAGTGGCGGTACATTTTACCACTCGTTTATGCATGAAAGGGATATGAGGATGAGATGGTGTCCATCAAACACTGAGTTAGATTTATTCCATTTCCTGAAGCAGGAATCAGCTCGTACATCAGCTTCTAAGGTTCTGATCTGAATACTTATGAAGTAGATCTGAGACATGGAGTAGAAGGAAATGGGTGAGATGATTGCAAATTTGATGGCTTGTTAGTGTACCCCCGAAACACAAACGTATTTCAATCTTTCTATTATTTATTTGACCTCTCTTTAGACATGCTGAAAAATTAGAGAGCGTCTCAGTTACTGATGACTAACTTTGTTTAACCACACGTTCATATTTAAGTCTTTCTGTTCTCCACTTTGATCAATAGTCATGGCTACAAGCACCTGAGAAGGATTCACACACGAAGGAGCATTACAACACATTCCCACAGCAAACACAAGTTTTTATCTTCACTTATTTTCACGTGTGAATAGTTGTGTTTAGAAAACCCAGACTTTGATGTCTTCTGTATTAGCGTCTCGTGTTTGAACTCATTCATTTGTATACACACAGGAGGGGTTTTATGTGCAACAAAGACGTTCCCAGCTGTAAGAGAGGTCTATCTGGTATGACCTCACCCCTAGTGTGACATGTGACATGACATCATTTGTTTGACAATGTCTGGAGAGACTTTTAAAGAATGCTTTCTTGGTTCTTATGGAAGTCCGATATTGTTGTTTTTCTTCTTTTGTGACGGCTCCAAGTGAATTGTGGGCAATAAAAGTGCTTCTATTCCCATTTACTGTAGGTGTTTTAGCTTGGCTTACCTGGTGTTACATAAAATATACAGCCCGTGTTGCTGTGAAAGTCAAATATAAATAGAATCAAAGGCAGAGCGATCATTTTTTTTCATATGCAGTGAGTTCCAAATTATTATGCAAATAGTTTTTTATGAGTCACCAAGATCATTGTTTTGGTTTATCTGGATTGCATTGGATCTCAGGGTTTTTGTTTTCTGAAATCAGAGTCTTGTGAAATTCAGTTTGTCAGTTGAGCTTAATTAAAGGAAAAACTCTCAAATGATGTTCCAAATGATTATGTCAATCAATATATCAAGCTGCAATTAGGGAAAGAAAATTTATCTCTGCTACTGGAAAGCAGGAAATACATAGTCTAGGTTCAGACACATTTTTTTTAGGCCAAGCAAAAAAAACCTTGAAAGTATGATCATGTTGATAAAGTTTCCATGCAAAAACTTCATGGAAAAAGTTGGCATCATAAAAATATTTTGGACGCCACAGCTTTTGTTTGACCTGTGTGTTATCGTCTTTTTATTTGATTCTTTTGCAAAGAATTTTGTAACTTCTCTCTGTGAAAAGTGCTGTTTAAGTATAATAACTTACTTACTTGTGATGGGTATTGCTTTAATAATTTGCTTTAAATCTCTACTTGAATCTGCATAAAGCTTTTAAAACGCTTGTTATTTAATATTTTGATGCATGTTTGTTTCTGAATGTTGTTGAATTACGTCTCTGGTAATCAAATGTATTTTCCAGCTTGTATCTGTTCTGTTCAATGTGCTGATCACACATTGTGTACCATGCAGAGCTTAATTTGAGTAGAGCTCGGCCTCCGCATTAGATTAATCCGTTGATATAAGACACCATTGCTTATGTGTGGTTGTGCACACAGACAATGACGTACAACACATGTTGTTGGAGTAATTTCATATGTTTGTTTATACCTTAATGTACTTATGCTTAACTCTTATGAAACTCAGCCGCCTTCACAAATGGTTAGAAGTTCAAATTTATTACTTTTACTTCAAATCCAGTGAACACAGAGAAGGTGGCGTATGTACCTGGTCAGGATGCATATTGGATGAGGTGACTATCTAGATAGATAGGTCGATACTTTATCAATCCCTTAAAAATCTTAAATATTCAGTATCCATTCTTCATCTCATTCAGAGAGGCCAGACCGAGATGGTTACATGTGCAGAGGAGAAAGAGTACATCGGCAGAAGGATGCTGGGTTTGGAACCACCAGAAAAGAGGCCTAGAGGAAGACCAAAGGGTGGAGAACTTCTTGCTATAGACCTTCCCTTGCTTCAGATGTTTGGGAGTCTTGCTCAGCTCCAACTACAGATCCCACCTTTTTCACCTGTTTGTCCAGCCAGAAGGGGTTCCTCCTCTTGATGCTGCCTTAGAGGCACACCTCTGGGCAGAACAGAGTGTTATGTACAACCAATTGAAAGAAACGCCCTGACCTGGAACATACAGTAGTGCTTGATAAGTGAAACACATTATGATACAATAGTAAAATAAACTTCCACAGATATGTTATTTTCATATTTAATGATGCTAAAAACGTAACAATCCAACCCGAGAAATGACTTTATACTATTTCTTTAAAACACTTAGGAATGCAAAGAACATACTTCAGGACTGCAGACATGTACATTTTTACTGTAACATTTAGTCATTTCAAGCTGGTATAATTTTATGGGTTTTGTGGAGTGGAAGATTGAATTCAATTAATTTTCTGCTAACAGAGCTCCATAATACAACAAAGTTTTCTCTAAGGGGGTTTACACACTGCTAATGAAATATAAACACACGATCAGACACAACATAATCAACACAAGAAATACTAAAACAGGGATGCGCCTGTCCTTAAATCTTTCTCAGAGAGGAAAAGCTCCTGAAATCTAAGTTGGAAGGACAAAATAAAGAAATGAAAAATCCAGTTGTAGGAAAATGAAGAAACCCCAATTAAATATCAGGTGATTCAACTCTATTGCAATATATTCTAAAAATTCAGCAGATGGGCTTCATCCTGATGGAAATACTGGGGTACAGGCGTGAAGAGCAACAAATAAGATGAGGGCCACAGGACAGGAAAACGTGGAGTCATCAAAGGGCAATGTGGATACATTGAGCAAACAGGCCTCCTCAATAAGGCAACACCTAGTTTTTTTGTGCACTATTGAAAGTTTTGGATAATTTAACCTCACTTACTACACTAATATGATGTTAATGAGTCTGTACCCTTAATAGAAATTACCTAGAATGCAAGGAGAACTTTTCTTACTTTTTATGAGAAGAATGTTAATGTGAAGAACTTGTAGTTTTTCTGGTCTGAAGCACAGTCTGTTTTTTCTTAATTTCTCAATAACAAATATAAAATGTGAGCTGTGAGCTCTGCTGAGGTTTCCAGTGAATTTGGAGAGGGGAAGAATGCCATTGTTGTGCTGTTTGGTTGCTATGGTTACAGAATAGATGGCCTTTGTCGTCAGGCAAAGTGTCTATTTACAAACAAATGACAACATTTCACACTGATACAAAAGCTGATGTCTGGTATTTAACAGCAAACATAGTGAGATTGACCAAAACTTTCCCAGAGTGCTACTGGTCAATCACGATCGATGCAAAGGACACGCCTGAGCTAGAGATTCAGGGAATCTGTGGAAGATGAGGTTAGCATGGGAGCACAGATGGTATCTACTAAGATGCAGAGGGTCAGCGGGTCAGTCAGTGTGAGCCAGACATCTGGAATAGTCAGCGCTGGCTACTGAGTATAATGTCAGTCCTAACAGTTGAGTAAACTCCTTGCAAAAAAAATACACAAGTTCAATTCAATTCAATTCAATTTTATTTGTATAGCCCAAAATCACAGAATGTCCGTCTCAATGGGCTTCACAAGAAAAAGAGGAATGTATTAACACAAATACACAACAAGAAAAATAACTAACAAATGCTAACTAAACAAGACTAGCACATTAATGCACTTAGACTCTCCTTCTCGGTGAGGAAAAACTCCTAAAAAACCCATCAGTGGGGAAAAAATAAGAAACCTCATGGGGATCCACGTGAAAGAGAGATCCCTCCCCCGGGACGAGCAAACAATGTGTCACAGATTATTGTTTAAATATTAGCTTATTCTAATCTACAGCTAAATATCTAAAGAAGTCAATAAATGTTCTTCATCCTGATGGAAACACGGGGGGGCTCCTCAGCCCGGAGATGTCCAGAACGGGGATGAGTAGATGTTCTTCATGCTGATGGAAACACGGGGGGCTCCTCAGCCCGGAGATGTCAAGTACGGGGATGAGCAGATGTTCTTCATCCTGATGGAGACACGGGAGACTCCTCAGCCCAGCGATGCCCACGGCGGGGATGAGTAGATGGATTTCGTCCTGATGGAGCGGGGATGAAGAAGCGCGGAGGTCTCCTCGGTGTGGCCATGCCCAGGACAGGAACGCAGAGTCCTGGATGGGGCTCTCTCCCAGAGAGGAGGGAGAGAGGTGGACAACATGTGAATTGTATTGTACCAACTAGCAGTGTAATTCTAAATAAACAGACAATTTAGAACAATGAATGAGATAGCAAGCCAGGGGTTTAGGGTAGAGGGTTAGAGTAGGGGGTAAGGGGAAAGAGCCAAGACAGTCTGGCAGAGAATAGTAGATAGAATTAGAGGACAGAACCCCAATGTACCATACTTTCCCCAGTTTTTACTATCTAGCAGCCAACTATTAATTATATCAGCTAATTGAATCTGTTTCTATCTGGCCTGTTGATAAGCTTGTTCAAACAGGAATGCTTTAAGCCTCCCTTTAAATGTAGGAACACTGTCTGCCTCTCTCACTTGAGCTGGGAGCTTATTCCATAAAACTGGAGCTTGGTAGCTAAAGGCTCTACCTCCAACTGTACTTTTAGAAATCCTAGGAACCACCAACAGCCCTGCATTTTGTGAGCGGAGTGTTCTGCTTGGTTGATAAGGTACTATAAGTTCACTAATGTAAGATGGAGCCATGCCGTTTAGGGCCTTGTAGGTTAGTGAGATGATTTTAAACTTGATCCTAAACTCAATAGGAAGCCAATGGAGAGACGCTAGCACGGGAGTAATATGATCTCTTCTATGAGTTCCTGCTAGTCTTGCTGCTGCATTTTGAACCAGCTGAAGACTTTTTAGGGAAGACTTAGGGCATGCTACGAGCAAAGCGTTACAATAGCAGGTGCAGCAGCTCTAGTATGAGTTCTTTTAATCATAATTACAGACACAAATTTATTTGGTAGAAAGACTCAGTTGTTGTGGTTCTAGTTTCAAAACAACATAACTCAGTCTGACATGCCCACTTTGTTTTTCGTGAGGCGTTGTGTTCATACTTCTTTAACATTGACAGTTATTCTTGCTTTTAAACATTGGCAGATTAAAGGTTTTTGGACTGAAGCTCAGTCTAAATGGCTTCTTATGCTGCATTGGCTAGGATTACAATGAATGGACAAATTGGGATTGTGAGTCTGTCTGGCTCATAAAATAGTGTTGAACCATTTAGTAGCTTTAATAACTTTTCCAGACAGCAGAGTCTAAATGCTAATATTCTTCTCAGGATGTATATCTCTGAGCTGCAGAGCCTGTCATTGTTCAGCATGTCGTTCTACATGAAATGAGCTGACTCCTGTCTGACTTGCATTCCCGCATGTTGCTTTATAAACTGCATTGATTTTCTACTCTTTTTTTTTTTTTCTTTCTTCTTTTTCCATTCGGAAGTCTTTGGCTGGGGATGGAAGCACGGCTAAAACCATGTGAGATTTCTAAAAGTAAATGTCCAAACTAACAGAAAATTGCTTGAATGAGCATATGAACACGTTGTAGTGTTGTGTGAGGATTTGTTTTTGCACTGTCTTGTCTTATTAGCATACTTTGAGTTGAGCATTTATTTAAATAGCCATTTTTTTTGCTTTACTCATTTCTCGAACTGACCACTTATTAAAATGTATTAATCTTTGGCAAGTTTTACATGTGGGCTTCCCGTTTGAGGCTGTTGCCTTCGCGACCTGGCCCCGAAACAAGTGGAAGATGACGGAACGAACGGAAAGTTTTACATGTATTTAATTATCTTGAGTTTTCCTTTAGGATCATCCCAGCTACAGTAATTCTTTAAAAAGGTTTATATTGGTCATTGAATGTGGCGAGGAGGGGTCGGAGGATAATACGTTTTGGTGGGAGAGGTATATCAGAAGCGGGATGGTAGAGTGGAACTATACATTATAACCCTGAGGATAAAACAAGGCCAGGTCATGGTACTGAAACATATTCAAAGAAAACCCCCAAAAGACGAGACACAACTCAAACCAAGCATGCAATTGACTGTAGTAGCTGAGCTGCTCACCACAGCAGTAAACCAAGTAAACACAAAAAATATGTCAAATTATACTAACTAACTCAAAAAGTAAAGAAAACCTGGTCGTGGCTCTGCTTGAAACAACTTCCACTCTTCCTTTATAGACCCAAGAGAGACATCTTGGCCAGTCTCTGGGGGAGTAGGAAAAACATTGACAACACTAATTACAGACTGACTTCCCCCTCAACGCCATGAATGCTTTCTGAAGAATCTAATGTTAGCAATGGGGTGTGCTTTTGCTTCTGGTGGCACTGTTTGGGACAGTTGGGATTGGCTGGGTTCTTTATTAGTGTCTCTTAAACTGTTCAGTTTTAGAATGTCTCAAATAAAACTCCCATCCGTACTCTGTGGCTGACTGTGTTGTGATGGTTGGCCCTCACAATGTCAGTACACAGCACAGTTCGATATTTTGCTATGGATGAACCTCTTACACTGTACGATCAAAATGAAACAAAGCTGACCTGCAAAACTAGAATTAATATTTTTTACACCATGCTTCCTGCAGGGAAGCATATCATTTTCATCATATGTGAAAAAAGACTCATCATACAGGGATGTATGTTGTTGCCAGACTAGTGCAACGTGGTACATTGTACATAGTGCCACAAGCATCTGTCCGGCCATGTTTGTAGTTCTGTAGCAGAAAATAGGAGGTCCACTATCCTACATGATCTGTGTTGGCAACACCTCCTTAGGTTGAAAATATAAAGGCAGTGTTTTGAAAGTTTGAGGGGAAAGACGTGGTTGCCCTGCTGCTAACAGTTACGGTTTGTTTTTATGCTCTGTTTTCTGGACAACTCTGTTTGGGTGAATGACATACATCACGTTCGACACTAATCTGAAAGGGATAATTGTTTAAATTAAAAAAACTGCTGACCTATCGTGGTGCATGCAAACCCTGATGCTGCAAGGTTAGACTGTTTTTCTTTTAGTTAACGAAACAGTCAGATGTACCGAGCTGTGTTGTTGCCACAGCTCAGCCAGTTTTGCCTCCATGCTTTTGCTTCCTATACTAATTGCCATGATTGCGGTTCTATTTTTGGGTTTACGACGTACAATGTAACCTCGTCAAAACCAAACGGTCATTAGAATCAAGCCATAAGGTTGTTTTAACAGTGCAACGTCTCTAGAAATAGCGGCAAAATTTCTAACTTGCCAGAAATTTACTTGACCATTCAGTGTATTTTGGAAGTGATAAGTTGCTAATTTTGGTTCCCTGGACACAGAGTGACAAAGACGTATGATTAAGGTCAAATTTGCAGTAGAACCTAAAATTGGGCCAAATTCAGTCTGAATACTGCACAGTGTCTACCTGGCTTTGGCCTCATGAGGTGTTAATTCTCCTCTTGGACTTTCAATTTTTTCACCCACAAACTGATGTCCTAGGTGTTCCAATGATGAGCCGGACTGGGTTTTAAAAAGTACCGTTAAGTTATTGTTCTTTTATTCTTTCATTTTTTTTTGTACCACTTATACATGTTATTGTATATTTCAAAATACTCAATTTACTTTTTAAAAGTTGCATTTCTGCCATTTTGACCTTTTTTTTTTTTTTAGAATTGTATTTATTATTTTTATATTTTTTGATTCCAAAGTTTTCTATTGAAAGCACAAGAAAATTTGCAGCCTGCAGTGTGTTAAATCAAATTTATCCACACGTACATCCTCAGCAACAACAAAAAATGTCCTCTTGCTCACCTTCCGTACGCCATAAATTTAAGATGTAGTTTTTCTCTTCCTTTAGTTTGGTCTTTAGCAGATAAAATAAGGGCATTGATTGGAAGAGAACAGTTACTCTACCTCCTTAAAATTTTCTGGTTTAGGTGTTTGAATGCTTGAACTGCAGGAAAACTAAAACATCATGGTCATTTTTACAACTTATACAATTTTGGCGGGCCAGAATAAAAAGCGTAATGGGCTGTATTTGGCCCTCGCATCACAGATTGGCCACTCTGGGTCGAAGCTTCCTTTCTTTTTTTTTTTTCTCACCTTTAAAAAAAAATCTTGTCTTGTCTCCATGTAAGTTGTTTTTTTTTCTTTTTTTGTTTTGTTTTGTTTTTGAGGCATCAATAAAATATATATAAAAAATGTGTATAAACAAATATACACAAGAAATGAATCATTTCCTAATTATGCCTGTATTGTATTCGTTAACTACAAGGCTATGATTAAAGATCTTTATTGTTTGGTTAGCAGAAGATCTGGGGCATATGGTTTTAGATAAAACAACCCAAATCCCATGGAGACTAGCTATCTGTGAATGAACGATATTGGCTTTCTCTCTGTAGCCGAGTGGACACACAGGGCGTGTCTGTGGTTTGATGACTGGTGTGTAATGTACGGTATGGATGTGAGGAAGTGGTTTGATCTTCGGCAAGCAGATTTGTAGGAGTCAGCCGATAATGCTTTGCTCATCAATGCTGCAGCCAGCCAAGCCTGGATGGTGCTGATGGCGGAGAGCAGTGCATGTGAGCTGCATGTTGAAAAACGAAGGAGGAGGGAACTTGTGAGAGGCATGCAGAAAGATAGGTTAAATAAAAAGGTAAAACGGAGTAAAAAACAGGGCATAGCGATGATACAAGGATAGACATGTGTCTGCAGAAACAGTAGCAACAAGACAATAGAGCAGGTGGGTAAGGAGAGATGATCGGGGGAATTAGACGATGCAGCTGCAAGCAGGAAATGACTGTTAGCAAAAAAACCTGCTGTGTTGGAAACAAAGCGGGGTATCCCACCTGTCATTCATCTATCTCTTTAACACACTGCTGTAGGTCTTTGTCTCAGTTTATCACGGTCACTCTGAGTTCAACCCAAAGGACAAACTTTTAAATATTCAATTTTATAATTACAGCCCAGTGCGCAACGGTGTTTCAAACACTAACCCAAATTTGACTCAATGCAATCACAATAATTATACATTCAATAAAGCCAGGAAATCCCCTTTCGTAGACCCTCCTTGGAGAAGAAAAACTCCTAAGGCACACATTTGGAGAGAAAAAAAGAAACCTGATGGAGACACAGTTAAAGGGGAGCTTCTCTGTCAGGATGAACAAGCAGAATGGATTTAGGATTGGGAATTGCAGATTAGCTCAAATCAATCACATAGTTGATGTTTGTAAGATGTAGCAGATGGGTTTCATCTACATTAGGAAGCTCTAGGAATAGGTTCAGATAAAAGGAGGTCCATATTGGGACAGAAGTCCAGAAGAAGAGGCTGAAGTCCAGACATCAGTGAGACATTCATTGTGAGCCAGGCATCTGAAACAGTCATCGTTCAGCCAGAAGGGAGAGAGGGAATTAAGGTTTTGATATATTAAATTTTAAAAAAGCAGTTCCTGTGTTAACTAAGCTTGCATTCACGGACAGCTTGGGCTTTTCAACAAACCCAAAATAGTTTATTCCTTTTTTTAAAAACTGTTTTTTTTCATTTTATTAAATTTTGTTAATAACAATCCAACATGTTACGAAAATTTGCATTTGTGAAATGCTTTAGTAACAAAGTGGATTTGGATTATGAAAGATGATTTAATTAAATAGTTACGCAAAATTTGAAATGTACAAAAAAGAGCCAAAAAGTAAAGCTGAAAAAATCATGTGTTGCTGAGCCCTGATCTAAACAGAAATGGAGCACAGTTAAAATCACATCTAAATAAATGTTTTGTGTTACGAGGAGCAGCTGGAAATATTTCAAAGATACTTCAGAACAAAAATATGCATATTAAATTTTCTATATGCCTCCGCCTGCTGAACGTGGAGGAGGGGTTAAGCATTGGAGCTGTCCGTGCGTCCATCTATGCTTCCGTAACACTATAGTGAGTGTCATAAAGTGGGGATCAAAGGTTTAGGTACTCCAGGTAAAAATGTGTTATAATTTGCATAAATAAGCTCAGAAAAGATGAAAACATTTCTAAAATACATTTAATAACATATGAGACTGTCTTATAACATGTCACAAAAAGTTAGATTTATTTAAATCATTTTCTCTTTCTAAATAACAGAAAACAAAAAAAGTGTCTGCAAAATTTGGAAACCCTGCAGAGTTGATACCCTGTACTGCCCTTTTTTGGAAAGTTGAGACCTGACAATATCATGGATTGTTGGAAGGCCAGGTGATGTCAATCTCAAAGGTTTTAAATCCCAAGACCCAGCTCATCTTACCCCAACAATCAGCACTGAAAATAGTTGATGGTCACAAAGCAGGAGAAGGCTACAGGGACATAACGAAGCAGTTTCAGATGCCTGTATGTTCTGTTCGGAATGTAATAAAGAAATTCCAATCATCAGGAACAGTGGAAGTGAAAGCATGATCTGGAAGACCAAGAAAATATCAGACAGAACAGCTCGCCAGATTGTGAGAAAAGCAAGTCCAAACCGATCCCTCCAGAAAGATCTGGTAGATACTGGGGTTGTGGTACACTGTTCTACTGTAAAGAGATACTTGTATAAATACTGTTGTCATGGAAGAGTCATCAGAAGAAAACCTCTTCTACATCCCAATAAAAAAAATCAGCATTTGAAGTTTGCAAATGAACATATAGACAAACTTGATGCATTTTGAATTGAATTGAAAATACTTTATTTATTCCCGAAGGAAAATTTGAGTGCTGCAGCACTACAATCATACAACAACACAATTTTTTTTAGCTGTTGTGAATGGCAAGTAATTACAGGTTTGAAAGTGAAAGGTTAAATAGTTCGATGGAAGATGGCAGAAAGGATTTTCTGTACCGTTCCTTTGAGCAGCGGGGTTGCAGGAGTCTGTTGCTGAAGCTGCTCTTCAGATGGTCCACAGATTCATGGAGGGGATGGGAAGGACTTAGCATGATTAATGACAGAATTCTGTAACAAGTTCTGTAGACTGATGAGGTTAAATTATAACTTTTTGACCGGAATGTGAAAAGGTACTTTTGGTGAAGAAATGGTACAGAATTTTATGAGCCTCTGTCCAACTGTTGAACACAGAGGTGGCTCAATTATGCTTTGGGGTTGTATTGTAGAAGGGGGCACATTAGATTTTAGGTCCTTTTAGGTCCTTGACCTTTACATTCTATTCTAAAGTAAAGGTCCTTGATCTTTACATTCTATTATATTCTTTACATACATTCTATGTAAAGGTCATAGAATGTATGACCTTTACATAGAATGTATGACCTTTACATAGGTCGTACATGTAAAGGTCATACATTCCATTACATTCTATGTAAAGGTCAAGGTCACAAAAAGTTAAGGCCACAAATTGTTGTGATCGTAAATTTTGTAATATTTCTAAAATATTATCCATATTAAAATGATTGCCCTGTATCACAAACTAAGACAGCTTGGGATATCGGGTTAGTTTCAACTTATTCTTGTTTATCTGGTTTGGTTGTGATTCTTGGGTTAAACGGTCTTATGTTGGTCTCGTTCCACGTGTCGACACAGCAGAGTTAGTTACCTAACATCCCAACCAGGATGTGAAGTATTCTGAAACTTGGCAGAGGTACAGATGTCAAAATAAATAAATAAATAAAAATATGCCTGTAATTTCTTTTTTTTTAGGTTGCGTAACAAGTACAAAGAAACTGAGAAAGCTGGAAAAAAGAAATTTAACAATATCTCTGATTTACAGATAAATAGCTGAAATGAAATATCCAGAGTTGGTGGGAAAATACTTTTTATCATTTCTGTGAATTTTTTATTTTTTTTTATTTTTACTTACTAAGACTTCATCTTTGATATCTTTAAATTGAGTTCCAAATGAGGAAGCGCTGACTCATCTTGTCAGAAAGATTGGTTATGCTCCTCTCAGATCGCTCATTGTTACTGACTGAAATGTAAGATGATATTAGATACTTCCTGGACGTGTCTGTGTGGGAAGGATTTACCCCCAGGTGGCTTCTGTTCTAATCTTATTGTTGGTTGACGGACCAATTAAAAATACTATTGCTTTCTTTTTGATGTGAACTGAAGAAATGAAGTTCTAAATTTGTTTTGAACTCTCTGGCTGTGACAGCAGCACATCACTCACTTGGCTTAACACGACTATAATCTGTAGTTATTTTATGATCTGCGTCTCATCTTGTGGCTGATTTTAGCTGCACATAGATTGTTGTTGGATTTAATCCCCTTTTATAAATCAGGTGTTAGCTGAATGAGCTTCCAGGGTATCAGTGGAATCTGATGGAGTTAAAAGGAGTTCAGTATTTGTGCATTGATGGACAAAAAGCAAGGATTTGTTCCTCTCATGTGAGCAGGAGAAGTGCACTCCAGTTCTGTAGCGTCAGGCCAGCAGGTCATGACGGGCCGAGGAAGAAGGGACATTAATAGGGCATGTAATTCTGTGAGGGCAGCAGCTTATCACAGTCGGGGAGGATGGACAGAGTCTCACGACACTGCCACCTCATGGTGCATCCAGCAGAAGATAAATGGCTTGGTGTATCATCTTTTTTTTTTTTTTTATATCCTTCTTACATGAGAAATTTATAAGTATGTTTTAAATTGGATTTATTAGTTCAGTAGTTATGTAAACATCCCAGCAGGTCGGATCACTATGTACCAACAAAATAATCCACAAATAACATTTTAAAACTAAATTACACATCATGGTGGATCGAAAAAGAAAATACTGCAGTTAGTTCAAAAAGGCTTGTCAAACATGTACAGATAATCCTGTGTTTGAATCTAATACTTTTTTTTTTTTTTGCCACTTTTGCCACTGCCCACAGAATATGGAGGAAGCAGTTAGTCTGTTTGTAGACCACTAATGTGAATCTGACATCTCCCAAATCACCGAAGGAATTTTTATCAAACTGCCCACAGTTACTCAGTACTTACTACAAAAAGATGGAAGCCACATATTCCTGTAATTGCAATATTTCTCAAAACTGGCTACAACTTCATCTTTCAACATACTAGCGACCTGTTTAGGGTGTATCCAGCTTCTCGGCTGAAATCAGCTGGGATAGGCTCCAGCATCACCCGCAAGCCTGTTAGGGATACGCGGTTCAGAGGACGAAACAAAACTTCAGGTATGATGTGGGAATAACATTCAAACATTGATTCATAAAGTCTGTTTAGCACTGCATCCCTTTTTAAAGTTTGAAATTGCTCTGATTATAGCAGGGAAGCATTAGATTTTCTTTTTCAGTGATATTAAAGCAGTAGCTCTGCTAACCCAGACAGCTGCAGGGTTGTTTTTGCAGTGATGTGGTGCTGCACAGACAGGGTGCTCATTGTTGTTTGTTCCCTCTACATGTGACCAAGACTCTAGGCTGTCAGATAGAAGATTGGAAAACATTTTCTCTTCATCCTGGGTCATTCTCCTGAAGTGCTTCTTCTTTATTTCTCCCGCTGCGTTCATAGATAAATGCTGCATGCAGGGAATAATCTGTGTTGAATGCAGGTTGGAGTTTCACCTACAGTCGGTGGAATTTGGTATCTGTCCACCAGAGGGTGCCACAGCACAGTATTAAGTTTTATTAACAATAAAATTTGTAAAAAATTTTAAAATGAATTTAGAGCCTTCATAATTTGAAAAAAAAAATGAATCCATCAAAAAAAATGTTGTAATGTGTTTTATTATAAATATAATCCAGTTTTATTTGTGAAGACAATTTTGAAATGAAAAATAAATCTAAATGTTTTAGATCAGAAGTGTACTGTATTCAACAATCCTGCTGGTTTTAATCCGAACTCAGTCAGTCAGTCACCTTCTTAGCAGGGTTGCGGTGGGTGCCGGAGCCCATCCTGGCTGATTTGAGTCGAGGGGCAGGGCACACCCCGAACAGGTCGCCAGTCTGTTTGAATCTTGAACTCAAACACGCTTGATTTAGTACCGCTTGATTTTATTCTTGTGAAAGTCTCGGGAATTTCTGACATTCAATAGTTTTAATAATTTTCTGTTGAAAGTTACTTCATTTATCTTCTGAACCGTCCATTCCTAACAGTATTGCAGGAGCTTAGCCTGGTCAATTGAAGGCGAGAGGCAGGGTGCACCCCGAACAGCCAGTTTGTCTTGGGGCCACACAAATATCAACCATCCGCAGACACTCATTCCTAGGGGCAATTTCATAGTGGCCAATCAATCAAAGATGCATGTTTTTGGAGAGTGAAAGGAAGCCAGGGTACCTGGAGAAAACCCATGCATACACGGGGGAGAACATGCAAACTTCACACGGAAAGGCCAGTTTTCAATGCCTCGCCTCCATTCAAGTCTTGAACCCCTGACCTTTTTGCTGTGAGGTCACTGTGCTAACCACTGCACCACCCTGTTGAAAGTTATCGATTCGTCATTCTGTTTTGTGTTCTTCTGTATTAACTTCATCAATATATTTTCCTGCAAACCACAATTTACCAGTATGGCATAATCCCAGAGTGTGTTTGGTGGATGAGTGAGACCCCCCCCCATTTGTTTTTTCATTGGAAAGTGGTTAACTATTTAAAATACCAAGTTGCATCAAGTTAACCCAACAATTTCTTCTGTTATTTGATCAGATAACACTGATAAGCTGCTGTTTCCCCCATTAGTGAGGTAAGAGGATACAAGAGAAGTCGTCTTTGTGAAGTGTTACCCGCCCCCACGTGTGATCCATTTAAACATGTCAAACTGGGAAGGAGCCGAGGTCAGAGGGCAGGAAACAAGGGTGTGGGGCCCCTAGTCATCAATTAGATACAAACCACTTAGTTAATAAGCTCTCGGGTTCTCTTTCCCCTACACACACATGCGCACACACACACGAGCTGTTATCAGCTTTCACTTGGAGTTAATCTCACTATTTTTACAATGAGCTTTGGGCCAATTCCACATGTTTCCTTTCAGCTCGCTCACCTAATGCACACACCCACAGTCTTACACTTGCTCTAACTCGCAAAGTGCATCCATTTAAATTTATTGCTGTTCCATGCATCCCCGTTCCATGCACCCCCCCCCCGGAGTAATGAAGCCCAGAAAGTGCAAGGTGCTTACCATTGTACATTTGGATGACTTACGAGCGCTACAGCTGGGAGACGCCTTTATACTTTAAAACTTATTAGTAAAAGTCTGAAGTTGGTGCGAATTATGCATTTTAGAATTAATTTAGGGAATAATCCTCTTCTTTTAGACTTTTAGTGTAAATATTTTATAAAACCCGTTTTAGAGGAGCCATTTAGCTCTTTATTGTTCACTAACTTTATTAAATTGTAGTCTGACGGTTTTTGTTTCTTAAAAATAAATACTCCGGAGCAAACCGACTGTTTCTAAAAACGTTTGCAAAAAATGGCTCATTTTAGGAGCTCAGTGAGTTCGGTATGGAACTATGAAGGGACAGTGATGTTTCCTGGGTCCTAAAAACTCCACAGGCATCTGTATTCAAAGAACATGGAAACAACAGCAATTACGCCTCCAACTGGCCAGCCATGCAAATTGATAGAGCGGGGTCAGAAGATGTGAGTAGTGTTCTCCCAATTTCCTGCAAAATCGACTGCTACAGGTCTTCAAACTTCATTTGAGAGCTTTATGGCATGAGTTTCCATGGCAACCAGCTGCATAGATCCAGTGACGTAAACAATGTCACCACAGGACATTTAGATCAGTGGAAAGACACCTTCTCTACAGGGTTTTATTACTTTTATCCATCTGGTGGTCCAATGAATGCAGAGATGCCAAGTTTTTGGCTTCACAAAGAGGGAGATTTTGAGGGGGGCTAACAGGAGGAGGAGCTATGTTGTGATATGACGTCACATCCGCCAATGGACAACAACCACCATGACAGTTGGCCTAAAACAAACCGTTCAAAACATGAGAAAGCGGCTGGAAAATTGTGCGTCTTACACATGTTACCACCTAGCATTATGTATCAGTGCGAAGAGGAATTACCACCAGGAATACACCCCTCTACTGCTCTTTCGCTCTTTGTTTTGCGGCTCACGCACATACGTAAGCTGTCACATGACAAAGTCCGGGATGTCCGACTTCTTCCATACGTTCTCCAAAAACAATACTGGCAATAGACCATGCAGATCGCTACTAGCGGCTTTTAGATGCACAACTGCAGCATCAGGAGATGCCATGTGCGTAGCCTCATCATACCTAATCATGTTCATGGAATGCACTGAATGTTCATCATGCGGGAGTTTTATTAGCCTTGGCAGGGGAGTGTGAGATAAGTCAATAATTGCGACTGTCTCCCGCCCAATGCGGGAGACTTGGCATGTCTGTGAATGAGGTTGGTTTTGGAGGTGCCATGACAATGGTTTTTGTTTGACTACACAGCTGTAAAAATGTACATACATCATGATAAGTTTTTGGCGCTCCTGCAGTTTGTTTGGTTCTCATTATTTCATAACTTTAATAAACTTTCTCCACATAAACACAAATTTCTTAGAGCGACAAACTTTTTTTTTAGTTCAGAACAGATTCCTTTGTTCAAGGCAGGGTAAGACAAGGTCAAGCTTGCTTCAAGCAAGCAAAAATCCTTGTAGTTGCTGATGTGCAAGAGAATTATGGTTCTGTTTGTGTTACTGAAGTTTTAATTCAAATTCGAGAAGACTTCAGGCTAGTAACTTATGTTTACAGCTTGTTATAGATGAATTTACTAAAGTTTAAGTTATTTTATAATAATGAAAAGGATCAGAAGTGTGCCAAAAAATAACAGCAAGGAACAATTGTTGTTCCTTTCACTGGATTGATTTGCTGCCGAGTGTGAAGCGGGTGGGATGGGAATCAGCGCCTCCAAATCCAAGACCATGGTCCTCGCCCGGTAAAGAGTGAAAAGCCCCCTGGAGGTCAGGGACAGGGTCCTGCCCCAAGTGGGGAAGTTCAAGTATCTCAGGGACTTGTTCACGAGTGGGGGAAGCATGGAGCGGGAGATCGACAGGCGTCAGCAATAACTAGGACGCTGCATTGGTCTGTCATGGCAAAGAAAGAGCTGAGCCGAAAAGCAAAGCTCTCGATTTACAAGTTGATTTACGTTCCCACCCTCACGTCTGGTCACCAGCTGTGGGTGGTGACTGAAAGAATGAGATCACAGATACAAGCGGCCAAAATGAGCTTCCTCTGCAAGGCTCTCACTCAGAGATCGGGTGAGGAGCTCTGCCATCCAAGAGGAGGTCGGAGTCAAGCCGCTCCTCCTCCAGATCAAGAGAAGCCAGATGGGGTGGTTCGGGCATCTGGTCAGGATGCCCCCCGAGCGCCTCGCTGGTGAGGTGTTTCAGGCACGTCCCGCCAGGAGGAGACCAAGAGGCAGACCCCGAACCCGCTGGAGAGACTATGTCTCACAGCTAGCTGGGGAACGACACGTGATCCTTCAGGGTGAGCTGGAGGAGGCAGCTGGGGTGAGAAAAGCCTGGGCTTCCTGTCTGAGGCTGTTGCCCCCGCGACCCAGACCTGGATAAGCGGAAGACGACGGAACAGAACAATTGTATTGTTACAGCAGCTAGCTAAGCTTATTGACACTGTCCTGAAACCTGCTGTAAAGAAAACACATTTTAGACACGAATATAATAAATCTATACTTTTTCACACAAAAAATGCCCTAGAGACACAAGTTTTTCCTGGATTTTTTTTTTTCCTCCAAGGTGCTACAAAAAGACCTAGCCGACTTCACTAAAAAAAAAAAAAACAACCAAGGAAATCATTCAGGATTTTGAGTTTACTTTCTTTTTTGCTTTCAGCTCGATTGGTTTAGAATATTTCTTACTATATACTGTTCAGATCTTAAAAAGTAGCTCTTTGAGGGGTTTGTTTTCTATTTAAAATGAGTCCAATTGTCTTTTGGGAAATTAAAAATTGCTCACATTTAAGATTTATGTTCTCATACAAGCGTCTTTGTGTGTATGTGGTTGTGTGTGATTCCACATGAGGGCAGTGTCTTCATTAAAGGCTTTAACAACACGGCTGCTGACACAAAGAGCCCTGTCACCGTGGCAGCATCATCTGCCTGTTTTAGTCCAGACACAAAAATATTTCCAAGTGTGGGGCATGCAGTCCATTTCGCTGTCTGATCAAACTCATCTGCTGTATTCAGGAGACAAATGCAGGAAAACTGTGTGAGTGTGTGTGTTTATTTGTGTCTGTGGTTGCCTGTTTAAAGCCCATTTCCCTCTGCAGCATCCACCAGGCAGTGTGAAGAAGTAGGCCGCTTAAAGATAGCTCCCGGCAGCCTCAATACCGACTCCCAAAATATATCTGCTCATGAAAGTCATCATCAGCCTTCCTCCTTTTTTTTCTCACTCTTCTTTTACTCCTTTGAAAAATAGAACAAGCATGTGAATATTGATAGTAATTGAAAGAATTTCCAGAGGAATGTTTGTGGCTCTCTGGTAGCTTCAGCTCCTTTAAAGAGCTGTGCTATTTTTAGGAAACCAGAGTCTTGCTTAAAGATGACGAAATGGTATCAAGGATTTTGGAAAGATTATTTAAGATGGAGGGAATTGACAAAAGTCTGGTCAGGCGTGACTTTTCCTGCAGTCTGACCCACTGCGCGGATGGTTGCATAATGCAAAATGAGGTTGCATCACTTCTCATTTTTATTCTAGTCACCTGCTAATGCTGAATACAAACTTGTTTATAATCCTTTTAGCTGTGCATTTATACACTTACCCAAACTAATAATCAATTTAATGTTGGCCAATCTTTTGGATATTTGTCAATATCTTGAGCATTCACCCCTCCATTACTCGTAGTTTACTCTGCAGTACTCCCAAATTCCATTCTTCACCTTCTGTTACTCTATCCAATCAAAACTGTGGTTTGAAATTAAATTAATATCACAAACAGTTGAATGCACCCTTTCATATCAGCTCAATATTCTTCCTGCTGTCTGCATGAGCTGACACTGAGCGTGTTCTCCTCTCCCATTGGCCCACATCCACAGAGAATGAGGACAATAGTTTGGCTCAGAGACATGTGGGCCTAATGTACTGCTTTTATGTGGGAAAGTAGAACTGTATGGAGATGGGAGTGAAAGCAGATCATTGTGTTCCTTTCCTTCCTGTTTCTGCTATACGTCTAACTTATGTGCTGCAGGGATTCAGCCGGCTGCGATGCATTTTGAGACGTATCACTTACACAAAACCATAGCTGGTATAAAATCAGTGGTCCATAATGTGCATCCTGTCCTGCTGTACATGAATAAATACATGTCAAAGGTTAATTTTTGGAAGCGAGGTAACCAGCTCTTAAAAACAAACAAAAAAAAAAACTAGACTGGAAGGCATGATCAAATATTTGCACCCTCTTCCAAATTGGGTGCACAGTGGCCTCACACTAAGAAAGCTGGGGTTTGAGTCCTGGTGTATGGTTGAAGTTTAAAACACTGTCCTTTCTGTGTGGAGTTTGCATGTTCTCCCCGTGTATATGTGGGTTTTCTCCAGGTACTCCAAAAACATGCATGTTAGGTTGATTGGCTGCTATAAAATTGCCTCTAGGAATGAATGAGTGTGTGAATGGTTGTTTGTGTGTGTGTGGCCCCCTAGCAGACTGATGACCTGTTCGGGGTGTACCCTTCCTCTTGCCTGAAATCAACTGGGATAGGGTCAGGCACCCTTGCGACCCCGTTTGGAATAAGTGCTTTTGAAGATCTAATGAAACCTTCCAAGTTTGATTTGCATTCAAGTTCAGTCTAATAAGATATACGTATATGTTTTTTTCTCAGCTATTGAACTTGTGGTCTTGTGTCTTAGAGTTGTTTGAATCACTGATATCAGTTTCTGACACTCATAATAATAAGTTTGACAGGTAAGTCTCAAAAAGGAAAATTACTGAGGAAGGACGTTCCACATAACCATGTAGATCAGCAGTTTCAAGCAATATTAAGAAGGAAAAGGTTCCTTCTACTAACGAAAAGGTTAACATAGTCAAAAGTCTTTGAGAAAATATAAACACTTTAAATCAGCGGTGCCCAACCAGATGATCATGGTCCACTGGTAACCCGCAAACTGATTTCAAGTAGCCCCCAAGTGTGTCGGAAAAACAAATTCCTACCAGTGTTGTCAACTCGGCGACGTTGACGCGGGTGTATTAGGGTGGAGACGTTAGCTCAGTGGTTAGAGTGTTCGCGGGTTTGCATCCCACAGAGAGCACTTCTAGGGTCCTTGGAGAAGACACCTAACCCCCGCTTCTCCCACCATTGGCGCCGTCGAAGGGCAGCCTGCTGCGGTGTAAGGAGTGCAGCACACAAATTTCCCCGGTGAGGGATGAATAGAGTAATTCATTTATTTTATTTCTTTCTTTAATTTATTCAGACCCTTTAACCGCCTTTTCTTCGTCAAAAAAGCATCAATCTAGCGTTTTTTTCTTGTGTTTTTGGAGATTTTTGAACATGGCTAAGCCTGAGGAACAGCACATGTTAGAGGTTTTAAAGATAAAGTCAGAGAGGCCAGACTGAGATGGTTTGGACATGTGCAGAGGAGAGAGAGTACATCGGTAGAAGGATGCTGGAACCACCACGAAAGAGGCCTAGAAGAAGACCAAAGAGAAGGTTCATGGATACAGTGAAGGAAGACATGAAGATAGTTGGCGTGACCAAAGAAGATGCAGTAGATAGGGTTAGATGGAAGAAACTGACTTGCTGTGGCGACCCCTGAAGGGAAATGCCGAAAGAAGAAGCAGAAGAAGCTAAGCCTGAAATCAAATAAACAGCACCTGGTGCTGTCGTGGCCCCTCCCAAATCACCACGTGCGTGTGGAAAATGTCTGAGTGTTTTTGTGTCTGTGTGTGTTTGAGAAGGCAGGTTTGTGATGTGATGTCTAATGGTTGTAAAACAACAACTAAATGTCTTGTGAGGGTAGTTTTACTGCAGGCTGGAAATGATCGCTGGGAGATGGCGATGTAAACACTGGACTGGTAGATCTCAGGAGGTTTGATACTGTATTTGAAAAGTAAATCTTGGGGGGGGGAGAGTTGGGCACCCCTGCTTTAGATGTGTCACAACAACTTGTGTTTGATCACCACACTATTTAGGTTTCTGCAAGACAAATACAATCCGATTACGAGAGCAGCTGCTAAACTCTATTACTAAACAGCAGAAAGATTTGGAGCTGCTGGTGCTGCTTTTGGCGTCAAACAAATGTCAATGGGTACGATCCTCAAAAAGCCTTGAGGTATTCAGAAACCTTCTATTTTGCCACCCAAAATCAATGCTTCCATACAAAAATGGCTACAGTTAGCTCAAGAATATATGAAGAATACTAACAAGCAGTCTTGCTCACTAATGAGGTCAAGTGCAGCATTATGTGTGCAGTTGATATATGACCTCCGTGTCCTAACAACAGCATGCTACATCAGCATGGAAGTGGCTTAGTCATGGTTTGGACTGTTCGGTTTCTTTTGGGTCTCTGATGTAGTATCACAGGCTTGTGTTTTAGCAATACTAACCTGTGAGCTAAGAGCCAAATGACCAGATAACAAATTGCTATTTTGAGGGGGTGATGACTTACTTTAAAATTTAAAAAACACTCTGTCTGTGTAGTTTTGTCTCCGGTGGCTTTTAATACTTTTGGTCCTCCTTCTGTAATTGTAGCTGAGTGATGTATCAAACTGGATTAAGAAGACTGAACTGGCCGATGAGTGTGCCACCCGCTTACCATGCAGCTCTAAAATAGTCTGTGAATAAACTGTCTCTTCTACCTTCTCTCTTTGCTTTCTGCTTTTTCATTCAAGAAGCACCACAGAAAATCTAACCTCAGCTTATGCATATTTTCTGACATCAGCTACCTTCATGCCATCACTCACTACATTCATAAACCTCTTATCTGGTCCTCCTCTTGACCTCCTGCTTTGCAGTTCCAAAATCAGCATCATTCTGCCGATGTATTCTCTCTGATCGTGTCCGAACGATCTTAGTCTACATCTCCAAAACCTCGAACATAAGCTGCTCCTCTGATGGCAGGATCATTCCTGATCCTGTCCATCCAGGTCACTCAAGAACCTCAGCATCTTCTTCTCTGCCACGTCCGGCTGTGCAGCTTCAATTTATTGAAAACATTTAACATTTTCCTCAGATTTACTAATGATCCCTTTAATTTGATTCTAAATGTGTTCTTCTTAAAAAACTAATGAAGCTTTTAGAAAGCTTTTACTTGTCTGTCAATTAACTCAATGAAATTTTGGATTTGTTGTGTTAGCACTATGTGTACTGTAGGCTAGAATGCCGGTAGGACCAGCTCCAACATTCATTTGCTCTGACTTTCTGGGCCAAATATTACACTGCAGATCAAATTTGGCTTTCAGGCCATAGTTTGGCCACCCGTTTTTAGCTGAATTTAGGAAACAGATGTGTACATATTGCTGCATTTGCTTAGCACATCTTTAGCTGTGCAACTACTGGACTACTAGTCAGTTATATTAACCTCCCGATGCCTTTTCAACCCCGTGTTGCTTTTTCAATAACAGATTTGCATGCATCTGCTAGCGCACATATTTCTGCACACCCACACAACAATATTGAGGTCAGATTGAGAGATAGACACAGACCCATCCCATGCTTTGGGTTGTGGACTTCTCACTAACGTAAAAGCAGAGCCATCTGTCCTGGGAGATGCCAAAACTACTGAAAAGAGCCATGTTTGTGCAAACGCACACAGAGGAATGCAAAGCAGGCAGAGGTGGAAATTAGTTTCAGTGAAAATGAGGGAGGATGCCACATAGAGGCAAAGTGAGAGAGAGGAGGGGGGCAGTAAGGGAGATCTGTGCGGCGTTGCCCTGAGATACAGGATGTCGTAATAAGGCAACTGGGAGAGAGAAAGAGAGTGAGAACAGAATGGACCAATGCAGAGCAGAATAAGGGGCGGAGTGTTCGATTCAAGAAGAACTGCATCGTTTTAGAAGGCGGTTTGACGAGCCGACTCCCCCCCGCCTACACCGGGAGTGGAAGACTCCAGCTCGCTCTGGGCTCTGTTGTTGTGCAGAGCCGCAGAAGGCCTGACAGAGGCAGCCAGACGGACAGAGAAGGAAGGGTGACTGAGGCAGAGGGAGACATTGTGGATTAGGAGCTGTGAGCTCTTTTCATCACTTGGCCCAACCATCGACACCCGAGAGAAAGAGAGGACAGGAGGGAAAGAGGGAGAAAAGCAGGAGCATCTGTGAAGGCAAGGGAAGTGGAAGCAAGGTGAAGGAGGAGAAGGGAGGAAGGAAAGGGAGGGAGGAAGGAGGTTGTAGCATGAGGAGGGGCACCTGACTGACACACACGCAGCAACACACACCTTAGCACAGGCAGACACACATCCAGACACGCTTTGCTCTGCACAGTTGCTGCTCCTTCATTTTTTCCCTTGTGGACCCTTCTCCATCCTTTCTTCTCCTCCAACCAAGGGTACAGGAGAAACAGAGAGAGGAGGAAGAGAGGAGAGGAGGAGGAGCAGTAACCCGCTCATTTACTCAGACACACAGCTAAGATAGGGAGAGCACGGTTAAATAAAGAAATAGAGAGAAAGCAGCTATCTGTTGTGTTTCGCCGTCTTCTTTGGTCTCTTGGCCAGAGAGCGGCTACCAGGCACCGCTCATGTCCGTGAACTCGGAGAAATCCTCGTCCCCTGAAAGGTAACACCACATCTTCCTCTTTGCCTCTCTCCCTGTGCTTGGCATTCTCTCCACATACATCCGTCTGCATGTTTGTTCCTTCGTCAGAGCTCCCTCCTTCCACCATAAGAAGCATCTACGCCTCCATGTTTCTTTTTTTTTTGTATGCTAGTTTTCTTCTATTGTCTGGGTCACAGCAGAGAGACCAAAGTTGGGGAGCTGGAGGTGGGGGTTTAAATGCAGCGCTTCATTGTTTGGCACATTGCTGGAACATTTCAGATAACACTACCTACATAGCTCTTTACCGCCTGATCCAGTTGTCGAATCTCTGAGATGGAAATGATTTTATAACTGCAGACCTGCATCAGCACACAGTCACAGAGCTTACACAGCAAGTGTCAACACACATCAACATTAGCTCAGCCGACAGCAGCAGCATCTCAGGAGCAGCTCACATGACGCACCTCGGAGTGTAACATTAGCAAAAAAACGTACAACATTTTTACAACACATGCAAGGTTGTTTCGTCCTATGATGGCCAATTACACAAAGATCCAAACATTGCATCGGCGAGGCCTACTGCCTCATTTATTGCACATAAAATAATTATTGTCATTCACAATGCCACGACAGGATGTTGGTACATAACCTTGACATGCATAGAAGCCATTCCTCATTCTGTCCGAGTTATTATATACAGATTTCTGCACTCATTTATGCCTAATTAGTTCCATCGTGAGCTGACTCACAGGTTCAAAGCCAATGCAGTACTTTTCATGTTTTGTTTTGTTGTTCTTTTCACAAAATCTTACAGATGCTCTGTCTTTTATCCGCAAGGAGAAAAAACCTCATGAAATGCTTGAGAACAGGAGCTTTATTGTTTACACTTTTCTTTTCCGGCCAAGTTAAAAGTAGTGTCATTAAAATGCGGTGTGTAGTTGTTCCGTGAATGCTGAAAACACCCGCCGTTATTCAGATCCGATTGGACAGAGCTCCCGTTCCAATTTTAGCAGGCAAAAAAAAAGGTAGAAAGAGCTCGATCTGACGGGTGCTAGAGGGCGAAGAGCTGGCAGACTGCATGACTCAGGTAGCCACTGATGCTGTGCCAAGTACGATCAGAATGAGCTGCTACCATCCACACAACCCTGTGCCAAACTCCAGACTGGCACACCTCGTCTCATCACACTACCGGGCAAAAGCTCTAATAATATCCCATATCAGGACATGGGTCATAAAGATGAAATTAAAAAGGTGGAAGATTACATCTGTTTAGGATCAACAGTCAAGAGCAATGTGGAAAAGAGGTGAAGAAGTGTGTGCAGGCAGGCTGGAATGGGTGGAGAAAAGTATCAGTTGTGATGTGTGATACAAGAGTTTCAGCTAAAATGAAAGGGAAAGTGTAAAAAACTGTGGTGAGACCGGCCATGTTATTTGGTCTAGAGAGGCAAATTTTTTTGGCTTGTGGGTACCACCCTGTAACCAAAGCACCAAATCCAGAGGCTTAGGGTAGGGGAACCCTAATCATAAAACAACTCAGGAGGTCTGACATTTTGTCGGCACGTGAATGTGCCTCAACAAACAAAAATTTGCTTGTAGATTGCCATCAATTGACAAATGCTAGAATTGCAGGGGAAAAAAAAAATCAAAACAGGTATGTTTATCATTTCTTTTTGTTTGGTGGATCGGATTGAAAAAGCTTGACATGCCACATCACAAGCCATAGTTTGCCCAACCCTGTTCTAGACACAGATAGACGGGAGATAGTAAGGATGAAGATGCTGAGGTTCTCTTTGGGAATGACCAAGATGAACAGAATCAGGAACAAAGACATTGGAGGGACAACACATTAGAAGTTTTGGAGATAAACTCAGAGACCAGATTGAGACAGATCATACATGTATAGAGGAGAGAGAGGGGATACACTGGCAAAACGAAGCCAAGTTTGAAACTGCCGGGCAGAAGGCCTGGAGGAAGACCGTAAAGGAAGTTAATAGATGTAGTAAATAAGGACATGAAGGTAGTTGGTGTGAACAAAAAAAAAAAAGAGAATGCAAAGAAGTGTTAGTCAACGAGGTGTAACGTGTGTGTCGTAGATACATGAAAAGGATTAACCAGAGAAAAACTGTGATACAAATAGAGGATTTGCAAACCAGTTCAGATTTCTAATCCTTGTCACTTTGGTATCACCGTGCAGCATATCATGTGTCAGTCCCCATGCGCTGGGATCTCTGGGTTCTATAACTCTTGTTTGCTGTTTTCTTCCTCTATTGTTTGGGTCATCACAGCTTGTAATTAAGAATAAAGCAGCATTCTCCGGGTAACAACAAAGAGTTACACTCATGGATGCACCGTTGGCCTTATTTAACTCCAACAGCATCTCATATGACCACTGAACTATGTAACTGTCATGTGTTATCTGAACATATATTTTATTTATTCAAATATACTTTACAGCAGCAAATAAACAGACGAGGATTATTAAAAAGCTGTCCAAAAAAATATAGACAGTTTTACTTTTTTAAAATTTGCATAGCAGCCGCATGTATTTGCATAACGGTAAACGGCAAAAGAAGTAAAGTTTCTACAAATGGCTGTTGTTCATTTAATAAAATGTAAATGATAATTTCTCTAACCATTAAACCATGTGTCTAGTGAATTCGAATGCAATGAACATGGATACATTTCTTGTGAATTATTTGCACCAGGAAGAAAATCTCTGTTTGTAACCTGGTATTCACAGCTAGGTGTAAGATAATAAGTATGTCTCTTCAGGTGTGTGTGAGATGATAAAACCTCCTTTAAACCTTCGTGATGAGCGATAGTGAGTCATTTCAGACTATAACCACTGCTCTTTGACGGACGATTTATGTTCAAAGAAGATGTTTTTTCAAGAATTAAATGAGCTCTCCTGCTTAAACGAAATATAGTTTCTGTAGTTTTTCTAAAACTCGACTGGTGAAGGTGATCATCTTAGGTGTTAAGATTCTTTGAGTGAATATGGGCCTGCATGTTACTGTATACGGTTACTGATAAATAAGAAAACTCCATATTTTAGAAATTAAACACACCTTTAGGAAGCAAACATGGTCTGAACCATGTGACAAAGTGGTTTGTTTTCACACAAACAGTCAGATTTTTTTTTTTTTTTTTTAACGTTCTGTATTCATCCCTGAAATTTCTGTGCTGCATTGCACTGCAGCAGGCAGCCATGACGGCACCAATGGTGGGAGAAACAGGGGATTAGGTGTCTTTCCCAAGGAAACCTAGGCATGGGCCCAGTGGGAAAGGTTTCTCCCGGTCCAACAGCAGACATATTACCACTGAGCCAATGCCCCCTTCCTGTGCCCCGTCTTAACCACACATTTCTCACGGCATTTTTGCATGTTGGGTAAACCCTCTTAAAAGTACAGATACATATGAAGAACCAACTTTCTAGGTAAACAAAACGTTACATTCATTCATTCCTCTTCTCAATCGCTTAGCCCTGATTGGGTTCTGGGCTACCAGAGCCTATCCCGGACGATTTTAGTGAGAGGCAGTATACATCCTGTACTGGTTGCCAGTCTGTTGCGGGACGACACACACATTCATTCTACGGGCAGGCAATTTTTTAGCAGCCAATTAACCTGACACATGTTTTTTGATGGTGGGAAGAAACTGGAGTACAGTGATCTCTCGCTATAAAGTGGTTTAGTTTTCATAGTTTCGCTACTTCACGGATTTGCATTGTGCATAGTGTTATGCATTCTGATTGGCCAAAAAGTCACTCCGCTTCTTCTCTAATTGTCCGTCAGTAACGTCGCAGTTTAACATTACGTACTGTACGTGCAAATTCTCTTGCAATTTCAAGTTTCTCTAAAACCCATAATGTCGACAAAACGCTCTGGACTGACAAAAGCGCAGGGCCTGAAAGGCAGCGGAAGATGCTTTCAGTCGTAGATAAAGTTAGACTTCTGGACATGCTAAGGTAAGGTAAAAGCTATCCGGCTGTAGGTCGGCATTACGGAATTAATGAATCTTCCGTTCGTTCTATAACGAACCGTGGTGGGTGGTGCTAATCTCTGCAATTTGAAGCCTTCTGTTCACATTGATGATTAAAATTATTATTTGACAGTACAGTACAGAAGTTATTTGTTGAAAAAAAGCAACGTTTCTAAAGTTTCTAAACCTTCTTTTAAACATATAATTGAGTATTTAGTTGTATAATAATCGTAAAAAAAAAAAAAAAGGTTCCTACTTCACAAATTTTGCCCATCAAAAAAGAATCACGGGTTCTTTTGGAATGTAACCCCTGTGAGCTGAAAGAGCTGAAAAAGTATTAGTTGATACTTTCAAAATTACACTTTCAGTTCAATTTTTTCCCTACTGGACATACCCACTTCCTTTGGTTCACTTTCTGACTTCCTTTAGTTACTACCAGTTGAGGCTCTATCTGACTAATTGTGCTAAAAACAATTGCTTGGCTGGAGGAGATTAAACCAAAGCAGAAGATGAAAGGGAAGATAGAAAATAGGACAGATGGAGCACCAGAGGATGGAGCTTTGGGTGTTGGAACGTGTCCAGTCAGTTAGCGAGCCAGTCCCATGCAGCAGACCATATTATGTTCAGTAGCCATCACATTCACGCTTATGCAGCTTCGACTGGCCTATATGGCCTTCACCATCTTCTCTGGTCTGACCCACATCACTATGAGGCAGGACAACACATAGTGGGGCATGCAGACATGATGAAATCGGCCTTACTGGGATATGACAATAGCTAATGAAGCGTGGCAGGGAGCTAGCCAGTAAACTCGCCGCCGTGTCTTGTCTGCATTAACCACACCACAAGCTCCACTTTCAATTTTTTTATTCATTCATTCTTCTTGTAAACCACCTACAACTGTTGGGGTTAGGTGGAGTGGAGTATATCCTGGTTGGTTACAACCAGTAGGGGAGGTACACCTTGAACAGGTTGCAGGGCCAAATATAGACAACCATCCACACATGCTGATTCCTAGGAACAATTACATAGTGGCCAATCAACATAACATTCATGCTTTTAGAGGGTGGGAGAAAACTGGAGCACTCAGGGAAAACCCACACATACAAGGGGAGAATATGAAAACTCCACAATGAAAGGTCAGAAATTCAAGCCTCGCTCCGACCCTGGGCTCAAAGCCTGGAGCTTTTTGCTTTGAGGCTACCATGCCAACCTCTGTACTACCGTGCAGCCCTTATTTCTTTCTTGTTTTCTCCTAATTTAGAACTGATTGAAACAGAGACACCTTAGGCATGCCGCCTCCGCCTCAGGATTTTCAGTGATGTTTAACGTCACTTAAAAGTTGTTTATACAGCTGAAACTCCTCTGAAGTTTTTTGGGTGTTGCAAACTAGTCTAACCAGCCTTGTCAGGCAGACTGTGGGAATTTCCACGTCGTCACTGATATCCTATGAGGTTAATCAGTAAAACGAATCACTGAGTCAAGCATCTAGTTGCTAGGAACAAGATACCTTGCAAGCAGGGTGTCGGTCACCATGGTGATATCCCCAAGTTGTGTTCATGAGACCAGTAGTCACACACCTAATCTGCACAGTGCTTCAGTTTCACCGACTGATTCGAGATCAGAGGTCATGTTAATGAGAAAAACTGTTGATGTCTAGTATTTGTGCATCTTTGTAGGGTTATTGTTTGCTTGCTCATCCACAGCCTATCTCGCGTCTTCATCTTTTCTAGTTTTGGCGTAGCTTTTAGTGTGAAAGCTTAATAGTTTTGGCTGAATTGCTGATTTTGGTCTAAAACAGAAGACATTTTTCCATAAATAGAAGCAGAAATCTTGGCATTGACTTTATATATGAAACAGTAAGAACTGTTTTTTCTGTCTGTTTTTGTTCCATCCTGACTTTGTACAACCGGATTCCAAAAAAGTTGGGACACTTTAGAAATTGTGAATAAAAACTGAATGCAATGATGTGGAGGTGCCAACTTCTAATATTTTATTCAGAATACAACATAAATCACAGGTCAATAGTTTAAACTGAGAAATTGTATGATATTAAGGAAAAATATGCTCATTCAAAATTTCATGGTGTCAACAAATCCCAAAAAAGTTGGGACAAGAACCTATTAGAGGCTGGAAAAAGTCATTTGAGCATACAACAAACACCTGGAAGACCAATCAGCACTAATCAGGTCAATTGGCAATATGATGGGTATAAAAAGTGCTTCTCAGATTGGCAGTGTCTCTCAGAAGCCAAGATGGGTAGAGGATCACCAACTCCCACAATGTTGCGTAAAAAGATAGTGGAACAGTATCAGAGAGGTGTTACCCAGCGAAAAATTGCAAAGAGTTTGCAGTTGTCATCATCAACTGTGAATAATATCATCAGAAGATTCAGAGAATCTGGAAAAATCTCTGTGCGTAAAGGTCAAGGCCGGAGAACCATACTGAATGCCCGTGATCTCCGGGCCCTTAAACGACACTGCATCAAAAACAGGAGTGCTACTGTGAAGGAAATCACAGCATGGGCTCAGGAGTACTTCCAGAAACCATTGTCAGTGAACACAATCCACCGTGCCATCCGCCGTTGCCAGCTGAAACTCTATTCTGCAAAGAAGAAGCCATTTCTAACAAAGATCCACAAGCGAAGACGTTTTCACTGGGCCAGGAGTCATTTAAAATGGAGTGTGGCAAAATGGAAGACTGTTCTGTGGTCAGACGAATCACGTTTTGAGGTTCTTTTTGGAAATCTGGGGCGCCATGTCATCAGGACCAAAGAGGACAGTGACAACCCAAGTTGCTATCAACGCTCTGTTCAGAAGCCTGCATCTCTGATGGTATGGGGTTGCATGAATGCGTGTGGCATGGGCAGCTTGCACATCTGGAAAGGCACCATCAATGCAGAAAAATATATTCAGGTTCTAGAGCAACATATGCTCCCATCCAAACGTCGTCTCTTTCATGGAAGACCCTGCATTTTTCAACAAGATAATGCCAGACCACATTCTGCATCAATCACAACATCATGGCTGCGTGGGAGAAGGATTCGGGTACTGACCTGGCCAGCCAACAGTCCAGATCTTTCACCTATAGAAAACATTTGGCGCATCATTAAGAGGAAGGTCAGACAAAGAAGACCCAAGACGATTGAACACTTAGAGGCCTGTATTAGACAAGAATGGGAGAACATTCCTATGTCTACACTTGAGAAGCTGGTCTCCTCAATGCCCAGACGTCTGTTGAGTGTTCTAAGAAGAAGGGGGGGTGTCACACAGTGGTGAAAATGGCCTTGTCCCAACTTTTTTGGGATTTGTTGACACCATGAAATTTTGAATGAGTATATTTTTCCTTAATATCATACAATTTCTCAGTTTAAACTATTGACCTGTGATTTATGTTGTATTCTGAATAAAATATTAGAAGTTGGCACCTCCACATCATTGCATTCAGTTTTTATTCACAATTTCTAAAGTGTCCCAACTTTTTCGGAATCCGGTTTGTATGTTTACATAAACTGCATTCCTGCCTTTCCTGGAGGATCCGTGCCAAATCCACTCTCTCTCCTCATTTAGCGTCAGCCTAGCGGGTAACTCCATTTAATCTTTAATACTTGTTTTTCCTGCAATTTCTCTTTACTAAAACTTTCAATCTTTTTCTTTTCAATTTGGATGATTTTTGTGTAACAACTGTTTGGAAGCCTGTTAAAAAGAGGAGATCCTGTGGTGGATATTCCTTGTGTAAGTCTGTTCTAACATATTTGTGCTACTATCTCGACCCAAACTCCTCTCATATAAACTACTCTTTAAGCCCCACTTCTGTCTTGATGAATACCATCTACTACATCTCACAGACATGAGCTTACAGGATTTATTCTTAATTCTCAGTCCTCTGTGTATTCTGCTTGTCAATCCTAGGAGAGAGTTCCTATTCAAACGTTTTTTTTTTTAAGTTTTCTCTCCCTGAGAAGAAGGCTCTAAAGACAGTGATGTCTTGCTCTGTTTTGCTTACTTATTATTTGTGATGATTGTGTGGTCTGCTTAATTAACTGTGTCTGTATAGCCCTTTGAAGCAAGTTCATTGGTATACCAGGCTGCATGTAGAATCAAAATTGGTGGATTTCTGGTTTTCAATTACAAAAATCGGGCGGCACTGTGTTGCACTGGTAAGCAAAGTGGTTGGGAATTTTAGTCCCGGAGTGGGCGTGTGGTTTGAAGCACTGGGGGTAAGCAATAGTCAGGCTTCCACACGTCCTAGTTTGTGATAAAACTCAATAACATGCAGTGAGATGTGATTTTTAGTATTTTTAAGGTTGAGAATGTGACACAGTGAGGATTGAGACGATTCCACACAGGAGCTGAGGAGATTGATACAGCTGGAATGAGAATGCAGGGCAAAGAAAACGAGAAAGACTGAGATTAAGACGGAGAGCAGAGAGAAGAAAAGGGCAGCCCAAATCTCTGGAGAGAGCCTCACATAGATAAAGCACAGAGGAGAAAAGGAGAGGCAAGGCTTAGGGGGATGGAGGGTTAAGGAAGATGGAGGGGAAGATAGATGGCTCTCTGCAGACTTGCGCAGTGTTTTGGGTAATGCTAGGTCACCGGTGGGCTAATCTCTACTGATGCTGCAGCGTTGAAGCAGTGGAACCATAATGGTCTGTTTGTGTTTATGGGGAGACGTGTGTTTGTCTCTGTGGCTTTGCATATGCATGTTTGTGGAAAGATGACATGTTTCCACAGAAGGCAACATTATTTGCTCTCCTGCTTGAGTCAAACCTGCACAAAAACAAACAAAATGTATATGTTCACATTTATTAGCCCCACTTACAGCCCCGATACAAACAAAACAGAGTCATCCATCTGCTGGGTCGCTACAAACAGAGTTTTGTTGAGTCTGACAACACTGATCTACTGTTTAGACACTTCCTTTAGCCCAGGCATGTGCATGAGTATGTTTGGGTGGGGTTTAGAAGTCCTGGACCCATGAAGAACTTGCAATATGCCAGCTCTACGTGTTCGCACAAACCCACGCCTCAAGGTTGACCGCAGTAAACTGGCACTAACATCCAGCTGCAGCTCAGTGATTTACAGAGCCGGCGACACTATTTCATCCAGCACAACTGCAGTATCAGACACTTTTATTGAATTTGAAATCCATTCATCAGAACAAGTTTAGCTCACATTATCTGCAAGCAGCACTGCTAACTACAGTCTGGAATCAGTTGAAGAAGTTAAAAATGCTAGCTTTATGAGTTTGTTTGGTAAATTTACGTCACAAGAAGCAATAATCTGTAAATGAGGTGAACACCAGATTAGTAATATCGATTTTCTGACCATGAACTTAATCGCAATGGGGAGGAAGGGACAGGGAGGTTGGTCACACGTGGATTTCCCTCAATACTGTGTGCTTTATATCGACGCCAAACATGCTGTTTGTGTTCATGCCAACAGCAGATCAATTTATTTATGGGAAGCAGACACGTGTGTAGCATGTTGGATTAATGCATGAGCATGGACACAATGTGGGTTAGTTCTATCAAACAAGGGTAAGTCTTTACTCTTACATGTTACAGATAAATCATGCAAAAATAATAATCACTTAGTCGTCTTTTTTTTTAAATTATTGTTACAAACTAAATTGTGTTTTTATTCCCTGGAAAAAAATTTCTATATAGTTGCCCATTTTTAGCCCCAATTGTATTTGTTTACAGTTAGATAAACTTTTTCTTACAATTTAAGTGTATATTTGCTATAGTTGTTAAAAAAAAAAAAACAGAGTACAATTTTGTTAATTGTGCCATTTCTTCCATTTGGAATCCGTTCCATAGTCTTCCGCTTATCCAGGGCCAGGCCACGGGGACAACAGTCTCATACGGGAAGCCTAGGTTTCTCTCACCCCAGCTGCATTCTCTAGCTCACCCGAAAAGATCTGAGTCTCGCTGGCAGGTACGGGGTCTGCCTCTTGGTCTCCTCCTGGTGGGACGTGTCCGAAACACCTCACCAGCGAGGCGCTCGGGGGGCATCCTGACCAGATGCCCAAACCACTCCATCTGGCATCTCTCGATCTGGAGGCAGAGCGGCTTGACACCGAGCTCCTCCCGGATGGCAGAGCACCTCACCATTTGGAATCAAGAATAAAAAAACTTTATTAATCCCACAATTGGGAAATTGATTAAAGCACTGCAGGTTTGATTAATTTTAGGGTCTTCTTTAAATCAATACTTGATGAAATAACTCCATCTGTCAGCACAATTCGGGTGCGGACATCTGGTTATGTCGCTACAGAAGAGCCTCCATTCTGTGCATTCACACACGATGACTGGGGTATTCCCATGCAGTAGAAAATCCTCGGATTTGGATGTAGAGTAATCACTCTTGAAGGCAAATTTTTAACATTACAAAATTTTGTTTTGTTCCTTCAGCACCTTAAAAAAAAAGCAAGAAAACTTGGTTGATCACAAGTCAGACCTGAAGAAATCATACCAGTTTCAGATGGTGCCGTAACAGCTAAATTGTTTCTTAAACCTTCATGCAGCTTTTACTTGCTGTGTTAATTTATGTGCCAGAATAGAATAAAAAGTGTCAGTTTTAGTCCATAAAAGCTGTTGTTTACAGGCCTATATATGAACGCCCCTGTGGGCATCAACTTTAAAAGGAACACAAGTGGCCCACGGGCTGCGAGTTTCTTTTGAGTTTGAATTCTTGCTAAACTGTTGTATATTTAGATAAGCAAATCCATACGATACCAAGTATTGCTATTGACTACCATGTGTTGCATTTCACCCCCGTTTGTCTTTTTGTGGCTCTGATGCATAATTGGACACAATGTGACACTTGCTATATTTGTGTGCATCAGTGCTTTGCGCTCATAATCCAAACTCAGCTGGACATTGAAATGACGCCCTAGCAGGTGGGTGATACAACCCCATGTGACTCCTGCTGGAATTCAGGGCTTGGTTCATTTTGTCCGTCCAATCAGGAATCCTGTGGTCTGCAGCAGAGAGCAGGAGCTTTGTTCTGTATGCAGCTCCTTCTTTCCTGTCTAATGGAGTTAAGCTCAGGTTTAGGCCCTAAGAAGAGATGGGAACTGGCTTTGTCTGTTCTCCGCCTGCGCCACAGGGCCCCCCTAACCAGGTACATGTCACTGTTTTGAGTGGCTTGCTATTTTGTGATTACTTGGTGTCGCTTTTATGCAGTTTTTTTATTAATCTACCACTGAGAAACCTTCTGACTACTTTTAAAGGTTCAATCAATGCTAATCTGATGTAATTTGTAATGATTGGTTGTTTTTCTGTGTAAATCGCAGTAATTATTCAGCTTTTCGTGTCATAATGAAGTGCAAATTTGAAAATAAATTATATAAACCTAAAATAATATCTAGAAAAACAGTATAAGTTCATTAGTCATGATCATTGAATGTTAATCTTTTGAAATCTTGTCTTTATTTGCATTCCGTTTGTGGTTTAATTAATAAGCTGAAAGCTGCAAACAGACTTTGAAATGTCACACCAAGAATGGTGTGATAATCTGTGCCTTTTATTTTTTATTTTTTTAGACATCCTCTTCAATTTGAAAAGAACAAATTCTAACTATGCACATATTTATTGTGTATCTGATGACAATGAGCTGCATTGGTACCCGTTGTTGTCACAAACATCCTGCGATCGGAGCATGTATAAGTGTAGCTAAGAACAGCGAGGCTTTATTTAACCCACTTATTAGTGCTGACAATCTCTATGATTGGCAGTGATAATAAAAATGATTTAGAGTCTGCCTTTGAAAATTAATAGTGTGCTGTAACTTCTTTGGATTGTTATTTACATAGAAGCTTTAGCCTTATAATCGTAATTGGTGTCGTTAAAGAGGACACTTTAGGTATTTCTAAACCGTCATTTTCACACAAATGCTTTTAGCAGTGCTGATCTACTTCTCAATAACTAGTTTAAGGTGGTTTTGTTTTGAAGAAATACAATATAAATACTCACTGCATCACAGATCGGTAACTCCCGGAACAGCCGTTTTGATTCCCAGTACCTAATTGTCTTTGGGGAAGACTCCTAACCCCCAGTTTCTCCCACCATTGGTGCCGTCGTGGCTGCCTGCTGTGGTGCAATGCAGCACAGAAATTTCTCCATTGAGGTTTTGACACAGTACGTTTTAAAAAAAGTATTTACTGAATTAAAAAAATATAAAGAACCTACAAATACCACGTTTCCTCCTACTGCAGCTACAGCCGCTGCACACGTAAGAAGTAAATATTATAATCTTGCCATAAAATTTAAGATGATAGCATTGCTTTACTCACTTAATATATCATTTGAAAATAAAACCCATCCTCTTTTCTTCTAATCAATGCTGAAAGTCCAGTTTTGTCCTGTCGTGCTGTGACCTCACAGGTCAGCTAGATGGCCCTGAGCATAATTTTATCCCCATTTATTTATATTGTCTTCGGTGGCCTGCAAAACTAGTTTTGAGGGCCTCCAGGCAGACCAGTTTGACCTCATTTGGTCAAAGAACAAAATGTGGTTGAAATACAATTGGCCATATATGATAAAAGCATAAATGGCTGGAAGCAGCACAGTTTTTATTGATTATTTTGTTACAAATCCGACGTTCCAAAAACGTTTTTAAAAAATTTTCAAAAATTGTAATGATTGAAGAAACAATGACACTTCTTAAAAAAAGTGATGAATCAATAACTTTGTTTTTCTTACATTAGGAATTACTTAAAAAGAAAATATATGTGGATCAGATTTTTCATTTTTAAAAAGCAGAAAGGGCTTGAAGGCTCTGATGTCCCACCACTAGGGTTAATGAATGAATTTTTTGAGGCCATAGTGACACTTATTCTATAAATTTGGAAATAAGTAATAGTGGACCACAGAACTTTGTCATGCATGTTGTGGAGAGCCTTAGCTGAATTGTTTAATTTAACACATAAAAATATGGGTGGTGCAGTGGTTAGCACAGTGGCCTCACGGCAATTAGGTTGGGGTTTAAGTCCCGGGTGGGGACAAGGTTTTTAACACTGGTCTTTGTGTGTAGCTTTTCTTCAGGTACTCCGCTTTCCTCCCACCCTCCAAAAACATGCATGTTGGGTATGATATTGCTATGATATTACCCCTAGTAATGAGTGTGTGCGCGTGGATGGTTGTATGGATATGTGGCCCTGCGACAGACTGGCAACCTGTTTGAAGTGTACCCTGCCTCTTGCCTGAAAATCAGCCAGGATAGGCCTCAGCACCTCCCGCAACCCTGTTAGGGAATAATCGGTTCAGAAGACGAAACATGAAAGACTTCTTATTTTCTTGCTTTCATGAGTGAAAGTTAAATGACACATTATTTATTGCATGTCATTGATGGATTCACTCAGCGTTTTGAAAAGGCTCATAGAAAAGAAAAAAGAACAGGAGTGGCTTTCTTTGTTTAAGTTGGCGGAAGTAAAAGGTCTTTACTGACTTTAATGGTTTTATGGCGTCCTGGGTGCGTCCAAACAGGTGTGTGTTGCACTGCCAGGTGAGGTGATTGAAAGTAACTTAGGAACTGACCTGCTGGGAAACTACTGACACATTTTGGTAAAAACAAAAGTATTTACTCAATTAAAAAAGAAGAAAAAAGGAGAATGCAGAATATAACGCAGTTGCCAAGATTCAACTGGTAAAGGTTCAAAGTTATGTTAATTGTCTCTCTTCAGAGACATTAATCTGTACAAAATGCAAATACAGATGTCATAAAACATACAACTAGGTTACACAAGCTCAGTTGATAAAATAAAATATAAAATATCTCATTAGACTCGCATAATGATCACAACACAAAACGACAAAAAGAATAATAAAGAAAACAAAATTCTACAAAAGATGTGGCATTTTATTTGTATGATACGAACAACTCCTTGGAGAAGCCACCTAACCCCCTGTTTCTCCCACCCTTGGCGCTGTCGTGGCAGCCTGCTGCGGTGTTGGAGTGCAGCACACAAATTTCCCCGGTGAGAGTACGTAAAAACAAACAAAAAAAAAACAGTTCATGCCAAGGCGTCATCCAATCTGCATCTACTTACCCTAGATGCGTGTGACCTTGACCATTGGTTGCATGCCCAATCGGTTCATTTCTAGTTGGTACTGAGTAAAAATGGGTAGTTTGATTTATTTCCCATCAGTGATTTGGGAGTCACCAAAGTCTTAAAGAAGCAGGACCGAACAGATGCATGGACTACCTGAGCACCTAATGCCTCCTTCACATTCTGTGGGCGGAGGCTCAAAAATAAATAAACAAACAAGTCAAGTTAATTGTGTTAAATTGTTACCATCCCCTTTATTCACCGAAGAAAATCTATTTATTTTGGTGTTTAGTATTACTAATGACTACATGTTTAATGTAGAAAATCTCCTTTAAGTACTTTTGGAGTGTACAGTCTTGGCAACATTATTACTGTAGTTGTTAATTCAGCAGGTTTGATGTTAGAAGTCGCATGTTAATGTGATTTATTGTATCAATAATAAAATCTGCTATACATAAACCATGAGTAAGCTAACTGGAGCATCACTGGCTTTTTGTGTGGCGTGAACATGGCTTCATGCTGTGGGAGGATGCTACAGTAAAGGCTTTTGTGGCTTGTTTACGTCATTGGAATATATGAATACAGAACAAAGTGAAGGAGTGTTTCAGAGAGAGAGACGGCACAATGTAAAGTATAAAGTGCACAGCACATTCAGAGGTAAAGCGAGGACTCAGCAGCTATGTGTTGGATATATGTACCTGGCTGTTTCTTTACTCAGCAAAATACAATATGAAGCACCGCGCTGGGAAACTCATTTAAATGCACACAGTTATGTAGCACAGGGATAAACACACAAACTGTTATTCTCCTGGTGTGTGTGAAGTTTGGCAGTGTGTAGACATATTATTTACCTTGCACAGCTGTGTTCACAAGGTCGCATCTGCGGCCTGTGGGATTGTGAAGCTGTTCCACACATTTTCTCCCATCAGGCCTTTTTGTACAGTCACAGATGTTTGTCTCACACACCCATTTGTATGCAAACTATCAGGCTTTTGTATGGACTGGGTATTGATTTGTATTGTTTCTTATCTTTGTACATTTGCATCATGTCTGCACTGTGCATTATATAATGCATCTTCCATATACTTCAGTCAATACATGGGTGGACCGAGATCCTGTGGCTCTCTGTGGGGAATTCCAGCAGCATTCTCTGGGAATTGATGTGTCAAACGCCAATTTGACCACCAGCTTCAAAGTCACTGTTTTGTGTCGCAGCGTGAGACCCAAATTCAAGTTGGTGTTCTACAAATCATACAGAAACAGGCCGTGGGGTTGTGGGTGGGAGTGGGTAACTACCCACCCCCCTCTGGGCTTCAACCTCAACGATAAAGTCAAAGAGTGAAGCTGAGATGATTAAAACTAGACTTTGCACAACAAAAAAGAATTTGAGAAAGTCTCACAACATGACAAAACTTTCTATCATAAACATATAAAACTGAATTATTCTCTAATAAACCACATGGTTTTCAATAAAACAGTGATCTCACAGATGGTGCACGTCTGCTATAATTTTTTAGACAAATATTGTGGTCTTTTAAAGTGAACTTAACTATGGGCCACTTTTTTAGTTGTTTCCTATCAAATTACTGTGCAAAAAAAAATAAGAGGGTTTCATTTAAAATCAACTTTTTGGAAGTTTCAACAATGTTTAGGTGAAAACAAACTTGAAGTAGTTTTTTTAATTTTATTCATGCACAATTGAGTTATTTCAAGCTTTTTTCTGTCTTATATTTTAAAAAATAAAGTAGCAGGCAAACTATCTGTAACTAATTCTGGCAAATTCTATAGCCAGGTAAAAAGTTATTTTATGTTGTTTTCCACTTACAGGTATCTAAGGCTGGGTTACAGGGGCAACAGCCTCAGAAGCTAGGGCTTCTCTCACCCAGCCTCATTCTTCAGCTCACCCCGGAGGATCCCGAGGTGGTCCCTGTCCAGCTGTGAGACATAGTTTTTGCATTGAGCCATGGTCTGCCTCTGGATCTCCTCCCCGTGGGACATCCCCAAGACAACTCATCATTGAGGCGTTCGGGAGGCATCCCAACCAGATGCCCGAATTACCTCCCTCTTCACCAATACAATTTTATTTACTTTTGAAAATGCTTTTCAAAGAAACATGTCTGTTTTTGGTGTTGAATTTTATCAAATAAATTTCCCCAAAAATGCGACTTATACTCCAGTGCGCCTTATATATTGTTTTTTCATCCTTTTGTGCATTTTTTGGCTGGTGCGATTTATACTCAGGTGCGACTTATCGTCCAAAAATACAGCCAGTAAAAAGTTAAGTCAGAATGAAATAGGTCTATCTAAAACATTAACTTATTTTCAGTTTTTGCTCCAGAAAGGTCTCTAAGTCAACGTTACAGGAAAGAAGTAAACTACTTCGTGGCTGTTTGCTAGTATTCTCAGAGTTGTTTCGCGGTAAGCCGTGGCATCGTTTGTATCGTCTGTTTCTCACATTGGTGTTTGTCACTGCAGTGAAGCCAGAATGCATCCACACATCTTGATTAAATGCCAAATGAGTATTTTCTTCTGTATTATTACTATTTATTGTCGTTCACTTATAGGGTTTGTGTGAACGGCGTGCAGCAAACATTCCTGTTGGCTAAATCACAACACAAAGCATCATGGTAGTTGTGGTTACTTTGATCTGGTGACTACAGGAGCATACTAGGAATGCTTGTTTTCAATGGAAATAAAAGTTGTTGGGTTTTTTTTTTTTTTTAATATACCGTCATGGAAAGACAACATAATCAAGATAATTAAACTATCGCAATATTATCATGATAATGTATTGTCATATTGTCAAAATGGTCAAATTCTTAGAATCAGCACAACATGAACATGGAAAAATAATATAATAAAAAAATCATTTCAACTATGGTGCTAAATACAACTTCTTTTCCATCAATAGAGGGAAGTGATAGATGAAGGTCCCCATGTCTACTGTATTTTACTTTCTGTTGACATGGAAAGTAATAGATTGTACTTTCTTATCTAAGTCCAACATGATTGGGATTTAGTAAAAGAAAATTGTAATGTGTTACAAAACGTGAACTGTTTCAGCTCAGCCAGGCAAGAGTGGATCTGTTGCTACTTCCACTCCAGTGACGGTAATTTTCTTTGTCTAATTGACTGGCATGGTCAGGTTCTCCTCAACAGTCACTTCCTAATTTAATTTCTCAGTTCTGCTCGAGGCAAGCTGCAGTCAGTTGTCAATTTGCATGGATGCAAAGTTTCTGCTGTGAAAGCTAAATGTGGTATCCTCTGCATCTTTCTGGAAGCAGGTAAAAATATATCTGAAGCTAAATGAGAACTTCATCTGCATGCACAGTGAACCATATGCACCGCCAATCCTTTGGATCCGTGCTGTGCAGCTTACAGACTGAGATATGGGGGCTGTGCAAGCTGTGACGTCAGACTGCATCCTGAAAATAGCGGTGAGACCCGAGTTGTGCACACAGACTGGAGGAGAGAATGAGTCAGCCGTCTTGCTGACACAGGAGAAGAAGCAGAGAGAGAGAGAAGGATGAGCAATGATCAATCAGAGATAGAAATGGCACCTTCAGAGTGAAGGACAGCCGTGGACCAAAACCCACGCCTTAAATTTGAGATTGGAGGACAATGCTCTTGTTGCTAAGGAATCACTGTTACCTTGGTGATGAGGACAGATGTTTATTGATGAGACATTGAGTTTAAGCTCAAGTGGTCGGCTTTCAGTAATCAGTGCTTACTGATGTAAAAGGCAGTTTGAAAGATCTTCTAGAACAGACAGACCAGCTACTCTTTGTGAATACCGAGCAACCGTTAATACCCGCTTTGTTTTTTTTTCTGGATTCCTTTGAGTTATTCTCCAACCAATAGTAGTTATTTGTGTTGCTGTAGCCAGGAAGTTTGACGGGCTCTGGACCAAGTACAGAGTGGTGGAAGTACAGTAACTAGAATGACAATAGGATTTAAATACTTAGTTGTTTATTCTCTTTTCGAGGTGGTTTTCTTTGTAAAGACAGGGTGAATCTTAAACAGTTTCCAAAAGAAAGATAAGAAGCATCTAATTTTATGTTTTTATATTGTGGATGACAGCTCACCACACAAACAAACAAAAAGCTTCACTGTCCAAGGTTGTGTAGGCACACAGGCGTCGTCCCTTTTAAGGATTAATGCGTCATCTTGTTTCTAACTCTTAAAAAGGAGCAAAGTGGAAAACAAACCTTCAGATTGAAGTAAAATAAAAAATGTTTGAGCCTCTGAAATGGTTTTTTTTTTCTAGCTAGAATGAAGAAATATACACGTTGTGATTGTTAGATTTCTTAGGATTAGAAAAGAAAATTCTCAATCAGCAGCCGTTGCTCCACCAGCTTGAGAAAAGCCAGATGGAGTCGGTTGGACATCTGGTTGGGATGCCTCTGGAGCACCTCGCTGGTGAGGTGTTGCGGGCACGTCTCGGCAGACCTTGGACCCGCTGCTTTCCCTACAGGATTGCTAGGCTCTCGTCAAAGATAGAATGATGAACTCCGCCATCTGGGAGGAGCTCGGAGTAGAGACGTTTCTCTTCCGAGTCAAGAGAAGCCAGATTTGTTGGTTTGGGTACCTGGTTAGGATGCCTCCCGAATGGACCCCAGACCAGGTAGAAGACTGTCTCACAGCTGACCAGGAACGTTATGAGATCTTCCTGTTTGAGCTGGAGGATGCAGTTGGGGTGAGGAAACCTCTGTGACCTGGATAGGAAACAAAACAGAAAGATGCCAGTAAAAGTTTTAGGCTACCTTTAAATTTTCTCCTTTTTACTCTTGAAGTTTATAACTACAGCATTTGAATGATGCCTTCTGTCATTTAAATTCTTGGGTCTAGAACAACTCAGCATGCTGCCCCATGACTCAGTAGGAAAAGTGGTTCTTTACCATATCTACCGTATCTGAATCACTCCACTTGGATCCTTTCACTAATCTACAGAGGACAATAAAACCTCAGGACTCATATTTTTAATACTTCCCAGCGAAACATTTGTTCAGGCTTGTTCTCAAATTAATCTATGATGAAGTGACTTTTTCTTCATCTCTCTAATTTGGATTGTGTCAGATGAACTTAGTCAGCATACCTCAGCATAGCATGCCATCTGCACTGCTTTTACAAGTATCTGCACAAAGCATGACCAAACTGGTTTCTAGGTGTGAATGATGCAGCTTGGTAGCTTTCCTTGGGGCACAGAGAATCCGTTTGTACATTTATGGAGTAGATAGTAAAATAATACAAAAGAAATGAAGGAAATTAGAAGACAGACGTCAATGGACGCTACTTTTTATAGCCTCTGATTCCTAGGAATCCTAACATTTAATGAAGAAACTGTCTGCCTTTCTCATGTGACCTTATTCCATAAAACAAGGCACCCACAACAGTCCTTTTAAAGGAACCAGTATGAGCCCTCCAACAGGTCCTTTTTGTCCTTATTTAGTGGCGTTCTAGTCAGACGAAGCATGCAGAGGTGGTAAAAAAAAAAAGTAACACTCTGCTAACAAATACCACCGCAGGGCGTGAGGTTGAATGAGAGCCTGCAGATAGAAATACACGTCAAATATGAGGAGATGAAAAAAAAAAAGATTTTGGGCAGGTCTGTACACGTAAGGAGATGTTATGAGATGAAAACAGCATTCTGTGGTGATGAGTTGCTCAGTGAACCCATCAGTACACACTCTACCTCCACCTATGCCCCACGGTCAGATTAGTTACACTGCTGACGCTGGCACTGTGCTGAGGTTAGGCAGAAAATTTTAAATATTTTGGAGTGTATAATTAATTACTATAGAAAACTATATTAAAACGATCTCAGATCACAGAAGAAAAACTCCACAATAAATGTCTTCATTCAATAAACATGCCAGCTCTTACCAAACCACCTAAAAAGACCTCAGAGAGCTTAATAGTATGCTAGAAAAGAACATTTCACTAACTAAAAACTTGGATTATTCATAGATAAAATACATCTTCCTTTTTCTTCACAAATGCTAAAATTCCAGCATGTGTTGACATATTTCACAAATGTGGACACCTGTTCTGCCCTGTGTTACTCAGATTAATTTACCTAGTTCAACTTCTTTTGAAGAGTTTATCTTGAAAATGATCTTGAAAGTAAATCAGCCGGCAAATTTATGTGTTTTCCTCCTTCAGTTGTTTGCTAAATTAAAAAAAAAAAACAACAACAATATTTTCATCCACGTAGCACGCCACAAACGCTGTTCGCCAGTTTAGTTGTTATTCTCTGTGACTGTCCAATCAGCAGCTGTGAATATGTTAGATGGAAACTAATTAATCTTTTATCCCAAATCTGTGCTGACTGGAGAACAAATGAAAGACTCTGTTTTACTTGTCACAAGGGCAGCATTCTTTCTAGACTGGAGTTTCTACATAGAAAATGTTTCTCCATCTGCTTTATTTATACAATAATAGGTGTGTCCTTACAGAGTAGTGAGGGCAAAGGAAAGTTCCAGAGCCCCACTTAAAGAAAAGTTGAGATAGAGTAGAGATGAGGGGGGTGCTCAGCGAAATCGGCACTGTGAAAAAAAAACCCAAAGTTTCAGTGGCATGGCAAAAGGTTATCGTCAGTATGTGTTCTTTGGTCAGGCAACCAGGGAGACCTGGCTGGAAGAGATGGTATGACTCGACAAGGAAGTCTGGGATGATTACCCTTAAATAGATGGCAGGGTCCACAGATGTGTGGAATCGGGAATCAATCTCAGGTGTCCCTAATCAGGGTGATGTGGAACATCCAGGGCTCCCTCTGTCGGCAGGCGAGGGGATCCTGACAAAAAGAAGTATTTACATTTTCTACCTAACAGTTGAGGTCCAGAGAGACCTGCTCAAAATCTTAAAGGTTGAAGCAAAAGTTTCATAGCATTTAATTTGCATAGAGAGAACCAGGAGAGCAGATTCTGAACGTCGTCATGGAAGCTGTACTGTTTTTAGCCTACGTAGCAACAGAAGCATGCTGAAATGTGATTGGTCAAATATTTTAATGCCAAACTACACATTTTGAATCGGAAATATTTATTAAATGCTAATGACCTTAATATAACTTCGTGATTTTATTTTTTTGGGCCATCAGAGTCTACCATATAGGTTTAAATACATTTTTATTTTAGTGGGTCAAGATTGTGGATATTAATACAAGACATTCCCTTCTCTTTAATTCACGGAATATTATTTCAGTGGTAGTTATGAGTTTTGTGTTTTTTTTGGCGGGGGTAGGGGGGGGAATATCTAATGCTATAGGTATTTCAGATCTGCCTGTACTCAAAACAATCAAAGCTGGATCGGTGCCTTATTCAGCTATCAGTGTAGAAAGATAGAAGTTGTTATTTTCTCTCACTACTCTTAGTTTTATTGTGCTGCTGCCGCCTCCGGTCTTCTCTGACAGATCCTACTGGTTTATTCTGCTTGTCTAGATTTTTTAGCTTCTGCTTGTTTGTAGCAGTGAGTGTGTGTGTGTGTGGCCAAGTATTCTGAACTCTTTCTGCCTGCATAATGTGTTTGTCTGTCTTCTTGATTATTCTTCCCCTCCATCTGTCTACCTCTTTCTGTTTACACCTGATTTCTGTGGCTGCCTCCGTGTCTGTCTATTCATCTATCCAGTTTCTTTGCTTTTCTAGCTCTTCTGCTGTGATTTCTTAGCTCCATTTCTTCCCTTTCTTTTTGTCTCTGACACTGCGGTGTCCTGGCTTATCTTAATGTTTTACTGCTCGACTCCAGGAAGTTATGGAGGGGGCTAAGTGTGGGCACTGCCAATGGCAGGATGAGTCTTATAAAAGCGCTGACTTATTGGCGTGATGTGCGGGACTCTACGTGACTGCTTTGGTAAAGACGCAGCATCTTGCTGCAACGACATGGTCGTCCTCTGGTCTGTGTACTGTATGTGTTAAGCTGGTTGGTATCTTAAACCACTGCACTCTGTGTATGTGCATCGGACTGCCATCATGTTAACACTTCACACACACACACGCTTGCCTTGCAGTTGCCATAGCAACCCACCGAGAGGCTCCATCATGAGTCTGAGCCTGTGACCGCAATTGCTCACAAGCTCAGACTTTTTAGTGTGTGTGTGTGTGTGTGTGTGTGTGTGTGTGTGTGTGTTCACTGTGTTATTTAGCATTTGATCAAGTTGTCGCGATCAGTCAACCGAGGGGTTGAAAAAGATGAATAAAAGATGTTTCAGTTTGTTGTCTAATTTCAAGCAAATAAAAACACAACGATTATTATATAGTTTTTTTTTTCAAATTAGTTATTAGATTTTCTACAACAATATTACAAAAAATATTGTATGCATCATGTATTTTTTTAAAATAAACTATCAAACCAAAAGAACCAAAATGGTAATATGTATTCCATTTTAGTTCTTAAGCAAAAAGTAGTTCAAGAAATCAATGGTCAGTGGTAACCTTCATTCATTCATTCATCTTCTGAACCACTTATACTATGGAATTGTCAATAGGAATGAGTCTGTGTATGTGTGGATGATTGTGTGCATGTGTGACCTTGTAACAAACTGGCGACCCGTTCGGAGCGTACCCTGCCTTAAATCGACCAGGATAGTCTCAGGCGGTGATAACTTGTAGTAAAAAAAATAAATAAATAAAATACAGTAGAATCGATATTGTAATTAAGAAGTAAGAATATTAAGAAAAAATGTTTGGAGTTTGCATGTTCCCCACAAATACCGTACGTGTGGGTTTTCTTCGGGTACTTCAGTTTCCTCCCACCCTCTAAAAACATGCATGTTAGGTTGATTGACCACCATAAAATTGCCCCTAGGAATGAGTGTGTGTTTGTATGTAGATGGTTGGCTGCAGTGTGTTCCCGCAAACAGACTGGAGACCTGTCTGGTGTGTATCCTGCCTCTTGCCTGAAATCAGACAGGATAGACCCAGTGTCGGAAAGCAGTTTAAGAAATTTTTTTTCACCTCCACTTTTTCCTGTGTTTTCTGAATTTTTAACAAATAAATAAAAGATTATAAAGGGAGTTTTAAGTGTTTTGAAAGAAGAAAAGGATCATTTGCATGAACCAGAATTCAAACTTTGTGAAAAATCCGTAAAGCGTGTTTAATCATTGACAATTGTTTCCCATATTTAAACAAAGTAGATGAAATGATGGTCAGTCAATGAGGAGAGAGGTGCCGAATAAAGCAATGGTTATCCTTATAATTGAGAAATTCTGGGCTATTTTTATTTTTCTTGTGACTGATGTGAGCTTTTTATCACTGTTTGGTGACCATGCTTCCATCTAAGAATTTGATCCTTATTTCATTTTCAATTGGGACATGATCATGAAACAAATTTTCAATCAGTTTTATACTTTCCAAACATCATTGCTTGTGTTTTGTGAGACTTTTATGCACTACATATCAAATAAAAAAATGGATGTTCTATCAATTTCCTTAAGTTTTATTTTGCTGTGTTCACAGACCTGAGACCCAGCAGAAAGCCCCGGTGAGCACACCTCCTCCCCCACCACCTCCTCCACCGCCCCCTGAGCCGGCGGGGCCCCCAGAGCCGGAGGAGGAGATCCTGGGTTCCGATGATGAGGAGCAGGAGGATCCCGCAGATTACTGTAAAGGTCAGAACCACACACACAACCAGACTGTCACAAAACCCTAAAGCATTCGTTGGGTTCCGTTCCACTAAGCTCCACAATATCTGAGTTGTTCCTTTACTTTTTTCTGTCTGTGTTCTCTCTCCATCCTGATGGGAATAGCAGGAGTGTTGGTACAACCGTTAGTGTGTCACAAACGTTTCAAGGTTGTCTGGTTCTGACTGGAATGAAGCGGCCTAGCTTTCTCTAGTGGATGATGAAGACATTTTACTACATTTTGCAACCTTTTCAACTGTTTGTGAGGATTAAAATATTTAAATTTGCTTAGAAGCTAAAGTTTGCCAAAAACCAGAAAATAAACAACCTAAACAGAACTTTTAAAAAACCTTTGAACCCAAACAATGACCTGGATCATCTCCAAATTTGAATCTCAACAGTAAATCAATTTAACATAAAAAATACACACTATTAAAAATGTATTAAATGATGTGCCAAATATCTGCTGTATTTATATCACAGCTACATCATACCGTACATGTAAGTGGATGGCATAAAAGTCAGTCTGCCACTGCTCCCCCATGACTCATACCACCTATCACATTTGCAGCAAGCATGGTAGGAGCTGTAGCTCCCGCATCGGCTTATTTAGCCACAGCAGACGTTGCATCAACAGATAAGTATCCAGGTGCAGACTCCATTGTCTCAAGAGACAGAAGGATGCAACAACATGTGTGATAAACTTGATGTAAATGGTCAGTATGGGAGCCATAAGAACGAAAACATTTATTATTGTAAAAAAAAAAAAAATCAAGTTGAGTAAACTCGTTTTCTCATACGAGCATCAATGATTGTTTTTCATTTTGATCTTCATGTGGTTTGTTCGTCCTCTGGCGGGTAAACACAGCAGCTTTAATGCCTATATTGTATTGTTTTTTTGGGTTTTTTTTCTGAAACAGTTTAACATGTTGAATGTATGATTTGTTTGCAAATCGTCTGGCTTGAATTTTCTGCTTTAATGAACAAATAAATCCCAAGAAATGCTCCCTAAAATTATTTGGCAACTGTGATTAAAAGAAATAAAAAAAAAAAACCTTATGATGAGGTTAGCTGTGAGGTTTGGAGCACCCGTAGACTTCTATTGAAAAATCAGCAGCAATTACTAGGTCACTATCACGGTCACAGTAAACATTCTGGCTCGACTAATGCATTCTTCATAGTTCTGATTTTTTTTCGGCGTTTTTTAACCAGTATCACAATTTCTTTAAGTTTATAACTAGCCAGATGTACAGATGTAGTTAGATGCATGGGTTAAAAAATGTAGCGGCTGTTCAGCAACTTGTGGACGTTTGACCGGTTTGATTTACAGATTTTGCTGAGCCAATGACACCATGAGTCAGGTGGGTTGGCATTTTTCTGCTTTCCAATGGCAGCGGCGTATACCTTTAAAAAGCTTGCTGTTAGTTGGCAAGATGGTTGTCATGCAAATGCTGATTTGATCAATGAGAAAAAAGGAAACTTAAATAGCTTCATTTGGACCGGAGCTGAACCCCGGGGGGTGATTTGCAATCAAAAATCATTCATCCATTCTGCAATCTATGACTGGACGTTCAAAATTTAACGGTATCTCTGGGTCTCTTGTATTATTTTTGGTGTTTAGAAATGGGTGAATGGGACAATAAACTGGATAGAGGAGGATGAGGAGATAGAATGATCTGGTGTGGAATTATGGAGGAGGTTCTAAACGATGTGGAGGTGTAAGGTTATGTAAGACATTGAATATGTAAAGCGAGATTTTCCATTGAATGTGGTGTGGGATGCCGAGCCAGAGAAGCCTTATTACTTTCTCTTATAAAAATTGATTCAAACCTCTTCAATGACTTGTTTTTTTATGTCTCTACCAGTGTGAATATCGCCTAAATACTTTAAACTCTAAAAACTCTTTGAGCAGGGTTTTCTGTTTGACCTCCTTCCTCCTCTGCTGCTCCTCCTCTTATGCTTCATGGCTGCTAATGAATTTCATGCCGTCGCCTTCGTATCAAACACAGTCGCCTGTAACCTTCATCTTTTGATCCCTCTCAGGAGGATACCACCCGGTGAAGATTGGGGATTTATTCAACGGGAGGTACCATGTGATCAGGAAGCTCGGGTGGGGTCACTTCTCCACCGTATGGCTATGTTGGGACATCCAGTGAGTCATACTCTTGCTCAAAGTTACACATATTTCTTTCATTTTCCCACCCAGAAAAGTCGTACACACACACACACACACAGAAGTTCTCCACATTTGAGATGATCTGAGTCTCCACCACAATGACAGATGCAACTAAAACCGTCTTGTGCTGGAACCAGAGACATCAATTTGAACCCTGATGTTGTTTGTTGTGTTCCCACGACAACCGCCAGGATGGATAACATTGTCGTCAAGCTAGTGTCACCTAACACTGACTTATGCCCGCACACACACACACACACACACACACACACACACACACACACACACACACACACACACACTTACTGATATGCTAATGCAATGTGTTAATTACTCTAATGGAGTCATAAGTTGGATTTAGGTTACAATTGGATGGCTGGTAACCTCGACACAGCATCTTAAACACAGATTATCTTTTTGATACATCTTAAAAATCATATTTATAGTAGTTTCTTTCCATGTGACTCTGATTTTATTCAGTATTCAGTGTTGCAGGAGATTTGCACATAACTGTTTGCATGTTAATGTTTGCACGTTAGCACTTTTTCCTACTTCATTCCGAGCAGAAATAATTTATACTTTATTTGTCGAAGTTCATGTGAACTAAACCTGCTCTGATTGCACCGTAAACTCTACACTGTTTATCTTTGGTTTTGTTGAATAATTTTGTGTTTAATTCAGCTTTATTTTCTCTTAATGAAACACAGAGTGAAGAATTTTGTGGCCATGAAGGTGGTAAAAAGTGCCCAACACTACACTGAGACGGCACTGGATGAGATCAAACTGCTGCGATGTGTAAGAAACTCATCTATTTATCTGAATAAATTTAAATAAGAAAAATACAAATGAATGAACCAATAAAGAACTTCAAAGAGGGGATTTGATCAGTGAGAATTACTCATTTTTTGACGTTGAGAATTCCCCCTCCTCTCGCGCTTTGCTTAGTAGTCCCACCCATTGAGTGTGTGTTGGGAGGGAGAGCAATACCCGAGAGAGAAGTGAGATTTAAAATAGTTTTATTTGGATGTAAGTTCTTGTACTTGCTGGTGTACTCATGCTTTTGGAATGCATCAAACTGGGATTGTTGGTTCCATGGGTGTGTACACATCAGTCCAGTTCTCCCAGAAAGATCATTAAATTACAGTTTTCTTGTTTTAATCCGACTGAAATTGTTTGATCACATCTTCACATTAATTTTGTCCTTCAGGTGAGAGAAAGTGACCCCAGCGATCCCAACAAAGACATGGTGGTTCAGCTGATAGACGACTTCAAGATTTCCGGAGTTAATGGCATACGTATCCTTTTCTGAGAAAATGTCCCTCTTTGTTTTATCTAAGTTGGGATCATTAAAGTCCTTGACTTTAAAACTCAGATGTGTGCATGGTATTTGAAGTGCTTGGTCACCACCTGCTGAAATGGATCATTAAATCCAACTACCAAGGTCTGCCGTTACCATGCGTTAAAAGCATCATCAAACAGGTGAGGAGGGAGTAGTCACAAACTAAAGAACACATTTAACACGTTCTCAACCACAGTCTGCCTTCAGATAGACGGATTTAACGCTGACTCTCCCAGACAAAATATGATGGTTGGGATTGTAATTTGTTAAAAGCCTTAAAATGAAACTATAGTGTATCTTTTTTTTTTGTTTTTACTCACTCTATTTATCCCTCACCGGGGAAATTTGTGTGGTGCACTACTACACCGCAGCAGGCTGCCACGACAGCACCAATGGTGGGAGAAATGGGGGGTTTAGGTGTCTTCTCCAAGGACCCTAGACGTGAAATCAAGGTGAATCGAACCCGCAAACTTCCGGTTAACTTCTGCGGGCGAATGCTTAACCACTGGGCCCCCGGCTCCCCCTGTTTAAGTGCCAGCATGTGATTTTAAGTATCAGCGAGATCATTGTTCTGGTTAATCTGGATTATTTTGTATCTCCGGGTTTTCAAATTCCTGAAATTTAATTTTTGTGATGATCAACAAGAATCGCTTTATCGGTTGAGCCCAATTAAAAGAAAAAACTCCTGCTATTCTGCATTACCAAGGGCCATGCTGCCACTCCACTAAATTATAATCTGTGTCAATATGGTACGGATTTTAAAAATCTTACTTATTGTAAGATTTTTACACATAAAAATCTTTTAGCCTTTTCTGAGTAGAAAAGGCTAAAAGGCTTTTCTATTCACTAGGTTTTTAGCATTTTTTATAATAGGGTTCGTTTACCGGTCTGTGGCTACAATAGGAGCCATTCACGGCCATCTTAAGTAACACAGGCTCATTGGTCGAGCCCTTCTTACTATTTTTTTACCTGTTACTCAGGTTAGTATAAATAGATCCAGGTTTCAGTCCATTTCATTCAGATTGAAAATGATTTCCGGATGGAAGTCGAAACGTCTCGTTGAAGAATTAAACTGTCCAGAAGACTTTTTTGAAACTTTTTCTACTATGGATCACTCTTGGATGAATGACGGACTACACGGATTTACTTATTGTTATGAATATTTTGGACTTTGTGAGAAACGTTATTTCTTAAAGGTCCCCTATTATGCCTTTTTTCCCTTATTTTATCCTGTGCTATGTATCTGATATGCATAATTTTACATTCCGCCACAATCTCAACACAAAAGTTTATAAATACTACCCTGTTTGGGAGCACAGTTTCATACCCGGAACTCAAAACAGCTTGTTTCAGTCTTTTTTTCTTTTTTTTTTCCCGGGACCCGCCCCGTTGGTTGCGATTGGTTGTCATTCATTGTGATTTCCCCACCCAGCACATCGTGGAGCGGGAGGGGCGAGGTGTGAGACGTATTGAGTATTGTGGAGAGCAGGTAGAAGTGGGGGAGGGTGTTTGAGCTGCAGGGGGCTGAACAAAAAACAGATGTACGTCACTATGTTCCACCAGTCGTTAGAGGTTTGGAGAACACGCCCCTTACTTTGAATTTAAATATCTCAAAATAGCATGAATCACAATAAAACACACTTTGGGGGATTGTTTGGGGTAGTACTAAGTAAAATAAAAGGTTAAAACCTCATAAAAGTCAGTTTTGCATAATAGGGGACCTTTAAATAAGATTGCCCAGATTCTGATTGGTCTCCCACAAAGTGAGACATAACGCCAGTAATGCTTTCGCTTTTTGTTTTGATTTTCAGATCATTATAATAAAGGTTATCAAGACAAGGTTTATGAGTAATAAAAGCTTTGATCATTTTTTTATACACAACTCCATTATTGTGTTTTAGAAAACCTTTTTAGCAATTTTAACTGAACTTGTGTAAAAAACAAAAACTTTTTCTTCTATTGTCTTAATGCGAAAATTAAATCTTAATAATATTGCATAAGAACTACCAAATTTAGCAGATGATATCCATCTAGGACGCTGCATCAATCTGTTGTGGTAAAGACAGAGCTGAGCCGAAAAGCAAAGCTCTCGATTTACAAGTTGATCTACATTCTCACACTCACCTATGGTCACCAGCTGTGGGTGGTGACCGAAAGAATGAGATTGTGGATACAAGCGGCCGAAATGAGCTTCCTCCGCAGGGTGGCTGGGCACTCACTCAAAGATTGGGTGAGGAGCTCTGCCATCCAGGAGCAGCTCAGTGTCGAGCCGCTCCTCCTCCAGGTTGAGAGAAGCCAGATGGGGCGGTTCGAACATCTGGTCAGGAAGCCTCCTCAGCACCTCGCTGACAAGGTGTTTCACGACGTCCCACCAGGAGGAGACCAAGAGGCAGACTCCGGACCCGCTGGAGAGTCTATATCTCACAACTGGCCAGGGAAGGACTCAGGATCCTTCCAAGGGAGCTGGAGGATGCAGCTGGGGAGAGAGAAGCCTGGGCTTCCCTTCTTAAGCTGTTGCTCCCGCAACCCGTCCCCTGATAAGCGGAAGATGACTGAATGGAAATACACATCTGGAGAGAAAAACTAGCTGAGCAAATTGACAGGATACAACTTCTAAACATTGTGGGGAGTTTTTATAAAATAAAGAAGGTCTTCTCTGAATTCTAAAGAGTCTAAAGAGTTCATTTTTAAGAACTTTTACAGGAATTCTAACCACAATGCTTTGCTTCTACTGTCAAAACAAAACATATTTCTCAAACCATTCAAATAAGCTTTTATTGTTACGCACACCCCCCGTCTATTTTCAGATTTTCTCCATCATCCTCCTGATCAGCATGTGAGAGTTTTATAAGCATTTTGGCTTCATCAGCTGATTAGAAGACACACTAGAAATGCTTTTTTTAAACAAGACTTTTTCTCTTTTTAATTCAGGTCAAAGCCTCTGGACAAAAACAAATAAAAAATAAACCCTCTAGTAACCCTTTCCCCAGTCAGATAAGGATTGAAAGGTTTCTATTGCTGTAAAATCAAAGGGTTAATAAACAGAGATCTGCTTTGAGCAAAAGAATGTTTAAGTTGAAATGCTCTAACTTATGTGTGTTCTTTAATTTGACTGTATTTACAGGTCCTGCAGGGTCTGGACTACCTCCATGCAAAGTGTAAAATCATCCACACTGACATTAAGCCAGAGAACATCCTAATGTGTGTGGATGATGTCTTTGTTCGGCGTATGGCTATGGAGGCCACCGAATGGCAAAAAGCCGGCGCACCCCCTCCATCTGGATCAGCAGGTATCAACACGCTCATCTCATGTTGACTACCAGAGATTCAGACTCAAATTAAGCTAACTGTTTTTGTGGGCGTGCAAAGTAATCAGTGGTGAATTGAGCATTTCAGACGTAGAGCTTCAGTAGTGCTTCATCTGCTTCAATCAGCTCCTCGATATCTATTTTTGGTTTTAAAACCGTCTTTTTTTTTTTCCTCAGGGATAAATGTCTTAAAATGTCTACTTGTGGTGTTACGTAAAATTGGGACGGCTAAATTCATTACCGTGACGTTTTAATTGATTGAATCAAGCAGTGTTAAAGTTCCCTGTGTTTCAAAGTGTTTTGTTTTTTCCATGTGTTACTAGGCACGCCGTTTCTTGTGTTACGGCGTGCCTAGTAACACAAGGAAACCTAGTGTTTGCTAGTTTAGATACTAAAGTTTAAACAGTCTAATCATTTGGTCTGGAAACGGAAACTTAGGTAAGACTTTGAGAAAGCTGAAGTAGACCAGGTCAAAGTTTGATTGGTTGCACCAAAAGTTTTATTGCTTGACTCTAACTGTGTAGAGAGAGCCAGCAGAACGGATTCAGATCGTCCTTATTAAAGCCCTGCCAATTTTAGCTTACCTTGCAACAAATGCTGGCTGAAATGATTTAATACACAGACACCTGTCCAGAAGCAACGTAGCTATCAAAAAGTCATGAAAAAAGAAGACACACCATTTAGAAATATTTAAAAAATATTAATGGTTCAAACATAATTTCTCACTGCTAATAATAAATATGACATAATGTGTTTGTTGGTTTGTGTCTGTGGCAGTGCCAGGTGTGCTAGAAAAGGAGTGCCACTATCCTGAATCAGCAAGAGGCTTTGTTTTTTGTTTTTTTTAAAGAAACAAGATTTGCCCTGCATTTTTTTATGCTTCAAATTTATCACATAAATCCATCCAATGGGCAGCAAAGTTGTTTGTACCGTAATTAATTAAGGTAAAAAGTGAGTTTAAATGTAACATTTGCATGTGTGGCAGTAAAATAGGCGATTGATATCAAATGCTGTTAAAAAGTTAATGAAACCCTAAAAAAGTTGTTATACAAAAAAAAGAAAAATATACGAATGAGCCTGATGTGTTTTTTATTTGCTTCCCTGTTGGATTTCTCCTGGAAGATTTCCAGCTCTTTCCTTGTTTCCTTTCCTTCCGCCTCTTAAAAACTTTTTCGAAAAACAAGATCAAACAACCATGCAATCTTAGAATGAATCCTATACTTTCACAGTCTTGCTTTGAGCTTCCTTGAAAGCCCTTTTCAGTCTTTTTTTAACATCTATATGTCTGGGAAGTTGTGAAAAAATTTGAAGAGGTACTACATTTAAAAAAAGCCTCATAGGGGGAGTCTGTCTGATAAAAGACTGAATACAAGATCCTATTGTTTTTTTATTTAAGGCTGATGAAGAATAAATGACTAAAGTTGTACGGAGCTAGTGTTTATTAGAGGTGCAGAAGTAAAAATGTTTTTATGAAATATTGGGGTAACGCAATCAAAATATTTCTCTGATGTCCAAAGTGACATGAAGTTTCAGAAAATATATAATGCAATACAAAGGTCAGTGGCCACAGCCTGAGCTGGAAAATTCAGCCTTACATCTGCCAAAGACTTCCAGATGAAGTGAAATAATTTCTTTCAGCTCAGCTGATGGGGTTCAGGGTCTCCACCTGATAAAACATGCTTTGCTCAACTTACCAGGGAGGCATCCAGGAGGAATCCTAACCAGATGTCTAAGCCACCTCCTCTTTCAACTCTGGATGTATAGAAGCAACCGCTCTACTCTATTTTCATTAGACTGGTATCCAGCATAAGAAATTGTACATACCTGTTCTAAACCTGTCACTAACCAGACACATACGATTCAAACAGCAATGATCCGTTTGTTTTACAGAATGTCACTAAATAGCAGCTTCATCGTCTGTCATTGGTTGACACCGTGTGTCACAAAGTTCAATTTTACACTCCTGCATGTTACCACTCAACTCAAGATGCACGGCGTGCCCAGCATTGCCTTGATGCAAATTTAATGCATGTAAATCTAAAATGTGTTGCACCAGTGGCAAAGTTTTCAAAGTCAACCAAAACTTGAATACGTGCGAATACTGTTGAATTTACATTAAAGCTGCATGCCTTTGATGACACTGTGCTGGCCTGGGGTGACACTATCTCTAGGTGCAAACCCTTCACCCTGTTGAGGTGAAGGGTTCATTTTAGCTACTCATTGTGTTCATTTTTCTTTCTGTCACCATCCTCAGCTGGTCAGTGGTCACCAAAAGTATACTGGCAAATCATAAGCTTCATTTTTTGAGTCAGCACTTTTCACTACAACAAACCAATGCAGTGTCCTAATGATTGCAGATGCTGCACAGATCCACTTGTTGATCTCATGCCTCATTTCTCTGTTGAACAAATCCCAAAGGTACTTAAACTCTACTTAGAGCAGGACTCTGTTCCTCACCTACAGGGAGCACGCTACCTTTTCTCAGTCAGTGGTTTGGATGTGTTGATTCCAATCCTGGCTGCTTCCCATTTGGCTGTAAACTGGTTCAAGCAAGAATTAGAGATTATGGCCCCATGATGCTAATTGAACCACATCATCTGCAAAAAAGCATAAGCCACTGAACTGGATCCCCTCAACACCTTGATTGCACAAAAAAAATTGTGTTAGTAAAAGTTTCAAACAGGATTGGTGACATAGGGTTGCTCACATGGCGAACCCTCACCCTGAAAATACTTTCTTCATGTTGATGAAGCACATGTAGACTCATTTGGCAACCTCCTAAGACCTCTCCAGGACTCTAAAAGTTGTAAAGACCTGCTCCACTTTTTCATTTCAAGGATTGAAATCCCATTGCCCCTCCTTAATCTGAGGCTCTCCAGCGGAAGATGTCTACCAGAAATGTGATTTGATGATACGTTACAACTGATGGTTTGGCACTTGAAATTCATCAGCCATTTTTACTCATCTATTGACCTTTTTCTCTGTTCATGTACAGGTTTGAAGTGTGAAGCAAAACATTTCCTTGTCTGAAAATAGAACTGACATGAGGCTTTTTGTAGATTTAAACCGTTAATACATTGAAACTGGAAACTTAAATGTAACTGTTTTCTGAGGCAGATAGTAGGTGAAAGCATCTGATTGTTGTTGTTTTTCTCTCCATTTGTCAGTTAGCACAGCCCCCCAGCTCAAACCGGTGAGTACAACTGATGTGAGTATGAACTAAGAGTACAGACACACACAAACACACACAAACATAAGGAAAGTAAAATGAAATATTAAGGCTCAGGCTACATCTGATTGATCTCTTTATTCGTTAAGTCAGTGTAATCTCTCATTCGTCCAGGAGTGACCCATTGTAGACAAGGCTTCAAAGTTGTCTTCTGGACGGTGTATTTGATGATCAAGATGTTTCAACTTCCATCCAGAAATTATTTTCAATCTGTTAGAATGTAGAACGTAGTCGTTGAGAACCCGTTTTCATTGAAAAGCAGTTCTCACTGAACCAGTCCTCAGGTCCTGTCATCAGATTGAAAATGATTTCTAGGTGGAAGTCGAAGCATCTCGGTCATCAGATACACTGTCCTTATTACAAGTGGTCAGAAAACTTGAACTCAAAGAATTAAAGAATAAAAAAATTGTTCAGTGTTGAGTTACAATTCATCACCAAAAGTATTTGCTTGTCTTCCTTATTTTTTAAGTTCTATTTCTGTTTGTAGCGATCGATACGATGTCGGTCAAACAAATTAAACACTCCTGAAAAGAATGTCTACAAGTTTTAGCAGTGTGTTTATAGGTCATTCAAATCTTTATGGACCTTACTTTGTGCTGTTTCACAGTCATGTTGGAATGCCCTGCTCCAAACTGGTCCCACAAAAGTTCAGGGTAACAGTCAGTGTTCCTTTCAGCGGAACTACGGGGCAAAACTCTGTCCAGCAATTTTTAAATTTGACACAATGCAGTCTGACCAGTGATTGTTGCTCTGATAACTTACCATCAGATTAAGATGTGTGATCCTTTCCATTCGGGGCAATGTTCTTTACACCATTACATCAGCTTTGGACTGATTTCCATGGAAACCCATTTCTAAAGCCCTTTACTGTTTTTAAGCAAATTTGAAGGCCAGATAAAGTTTAAAGTGGGCATCCTCAAGATCTTCTGGCTGTACTTTTTTCACTGGAATTCTGTATGCGAATTATTCTTTTCACAATTTTTTAAAACTTAGCCTGAATGTGTCGATACTGCTTTCAAACAACCGTAAACTTGGCAGTGATTGGAACACCTTGTTTTTTATTATTTGAGTTGGTGAGCAAATACTTTTGGCAATTTAATGTAAGCGTTAAGTTGTTCCGCTTTGGAAATTGCTCAGAAAGTATCTAAAACTCCAATTCTTAACTTGTTTTTTAAAACCCTTATTGAACCCATGTAGAGAATGTTGATTTGTTAGCGTTATGGGAACATGTTTGTATGTTTAATGAAACACAACGACTTCTTTTGTGTTATTTCAATACATTATTTAATCCAGAATAATTGATAGCTACCTCTCACTACTTTTGAACGTCCCCTCAGTCGCTCAAGTGAATTGCTAAGTTAGCATTTAGCTTAGCATCAAGGCAATCTATTATTGGAACTTGGAAACATTTAGGTTTTCCTGTTAAGGTTTATTTAGATATGAAAACACATCAAACTGTCACTGTTTCTGGAATTCTGTTGCTAGATGTTGATTTGAGCTTGAAATACATTTCTTGTTTTAGATAGTACAGAGTCAGCAAACAAATTCTAAACCATGAACCACCATCTTTTTATTCTCTCAACGCTATCTGTCTGGTTGTCTGACTCGCGTCTTCCTCTTTGTTCTGGGTTTTCTGAATGCCAGATGGGAAAGATCTCCAAGAATAAGAAGAAGAAACTGAAGAAAAAACAGAAAAGACAAGCAGAGCTGCTGGAAAGGCGCATGTTAGAGATTGAAGCCCTCGAGAGGGAGGCTGAGAAAAAAGAAGAGAGAGCCAAAGACGACGGAGAGAAAAGTCCGTCTGAAGACAACCCATCCTCTCCTCTCCAGAAGCCCACACCACCGCCAGGTCCAAGCATGGCGCTAGGAGAGAGTGATGATGACGACGATGATGAGGAGGATGGTGATGATGAGGAAGAGGAGGGGGGAGAGAGAGAGAGACCTGTCAGATTGACCAATCATACATGTGAGTGATGTGTTTTTATTTTTCTCCTCAGCAGGAGGATTAAATGTTTTCTTTGCCCATCTCTGTGATACAATCTTACCACAGTCTTTCCCTGTGGTTACTTCAGCCTAGGTTGAAGGAACCAACCCAGGCTGGTTACTTCACAGCCAGCCTGGGTTTGTCAAACAATGCCATTCTCTTAATGAGCACTATGTTCTGATGCTACCAACTAACTATAAAGCTCAAAATATCTTCAGTCAAGCTCAGGGTTTACGGTATCAACAACCCTGCAAGCACCACATGTTTGTCGGATGAAGAAGCTTTATGATGATGGTTGAAATAGAGAAAGGGATGGTGTACTCTGTATGTCTGGCCTCAGTGCCATCTCATCAATCTTTATCAGACTGATGACTTTCAGCCTTAAAAGTATTCTTTAAAAAATTTTCTACCGTGTTGGAATGTTATTCCCAGTGGTTTTCTATTTCATTCTTGCTTGTTTGACTACTTTGTAGCTATATATCCGTCTAGTGGGAGAAGAAATAAAGAAGGCAGAAGATTTTAAGTACTTAGGATCAACAGTCCAGAGCAATGGAGAGTGTGAAAAAGAGGTGAAGAATGGTGTGCAGGCAAGCTGGAACGGGTGTAGAAAAGTATCAGGTGTGATGTGTGATCGAAGAGTTTCAGCTAAAATGAAAAGGAAAGTGTAGAAAACTGTGGTGAGACCGGCCATGCTGTTTGGTCGAGAGACAGTGGCACTAAGGAAAAGACTGGGAACAGAGAGGGAGGTAGCAGAGATGAAGATGCTGAGGATGTATGTGGGAGTGACCAGGATGGACAGGATCAGAGGGACAGCACATGTTAGAGGTTTTGGGAATAAAGTCCGAGAGGCCAGACTGAGATGGTTTGGACATGTGCAGAGGAGAGAGAAGGGAGTACATCGGAAGAGAGATGCTGGGTTTAGAACCACCGGAAAGAGGGCCAAAGGAAGAACAAAGAGGAGGTACATGGATACAGTGAAGGAAGACATAAAGATTGTTGATGTGATCGAAGAGGATGCAGCAGATAGGGTTAGATAGAAGAAACTGACTTGCTTTGGCGACCCCTGAAGGGAAAATGCTAAAAGAAAAAGAAGAGCCGTCTAGTATTCGAATACTATTTGAGCATAAGGTTGTTCTTGGCCACAGAGTTTGTTCTCCGCCACAACAACAATCTAACGTAAGCAGAAAGTATATTTTGGACCAAAACAAGAATAGAAAAGGCGCTGGCTTTGCTAACAGGAACTAACAATACAGGCTTATTTAGCTTTGCTAACTTGTTACTTCGGGTACTCTTCTGGGTCGTGATAACATCATGTAGAGGGAGACGGGGTTTATTCAGGATACCCTGCATTAGAGCCCTCATCCTTCGCTCCAAAACAGCTCCCACAGAGTACACATTTGGCCTCTGATCTGGTGAAAACAAGTAAAACTGAGGGATGCGTATTAAAGTTTGGGGTGGTGTTAACCCTAGAATGTAAACGTGGGAGGAGTTTATTGGAAAAGAACGGTTATATTTTAGTTCCTGTCGTCCATAAAAGAAATTTAAGGTTGAAAGGATTTTAAAGCAAACCAGTTGTGAATCAGCGTTGTGTCCTAACCGGTGAGTTTCCCTACGCAGGTCTCTGTGTTCTGTGAATGAATAAGTAGTGGATTCACTCCAACCAAGTCGCCCACGCTTATGTTGCTGCATATGGGCTGCCAGGCTGATTCACAAAAAAATGGAGAAAACCAAAACAAAACCTTTTGGATGTTTTTGCCCCGGTTTCTTTTGTCCCCATATATATTTTTTCGCTCTACTTAAATCTCTTTCCTCCTCTTCTTTCCCTCTGCCTACACCGTCTCTGACTGCGCTGCATACAGTATCTCCCTCCCACCTACTTCCTGCCTTTACCATTTTTTCCGCTCTTCTCTTCACATTAGGTGCAGCGCCTCCTGAGGAGGAAAGCAAGGCACCTCACACCCCTACCAATGACCCAGATGAGGAAGAGGAGGAGGAGGAAGAACCCACACCCATCGCTGAAAAGGAAGCCCCCATCCCTCCCATCTCAGAAGAGGGTAACGAAGATTCAACCAAGGCAACAATAGAGCAGGAGGAGGAAAAAAAGGAAGAAGAGGAAGGATTAAAAGCATCAGAGGATGAAAACAAGGAGACGAATGAAAACGAAGTGGATGAAGAGGAAAAAGAGGATAGAGAAAAGGAAGATGGGGAAGCTGAGACAGAGGAGAACGAGACCGAGGAACCAAAGGAGGAAAGTAAAGAAGAGGAGGAGACAGTGCTGGAAGAAGAGGGAGAGGAAGATGGAGAGGAAGAAGAGCAGGAGGAGGAGGAAGATGAAGATGACGATACAACAACAGCAGACCTCCTTACAGACAGTACCTCTCCCATCATGCCCCACAACATTAAAACTGATTCCCCTAAAACCAACGGGCACGTTTTGTTGGGCCCCGAGGGGTTCAGACAAAACCCTGTCACACCTCCACCCCCTTCACCCACACCTGAGCCTCTGCTCTGCCCCCTGGTGGAGTCCGAACTCAGCTACACAGATAGAGACCTATCCCTTAGCTCGGGATATGAGATGTATAACGGCGAGGTGACCGAGCCGGGGCTGACCAACGGTTCTAGTGACCGACATCAGGGAACGATGCCCCTTTTCCCTGACCTGCCTCTCGACCCGGAACCTAGCAACCCAGTTTCTGTGGGAACGGCGGACATCGGTGCCGGACCTCTACCCAACAGCCCCACTGCAGACCGCAGTCGCACTGTGTCATCTTCAAGTACAGGAGACACACCCAGAGGTAAGTTCGTAGGGTTAAAAGTGGGGTAAATGGTTTTAAGGTGGAATGAAAGATCTTTTAAATAATTTTTTTTCAATATTTCTTAAATTTTTCCTTTACTGGTTTGGTCTACTGAAAATAAAAAACATATATTACTAATTTGCCTGAAATCGACCAATCATGTTCAATCAACAAAAAGTAATTAACTCACAGCCTGTCGATCACGCCAACTTTCTGGTTTCAGTGACGACTAAATATTTCTATTGGTTGGAGTTGCAAACCCAGAAGAAGCCAGAAAGACCAACATGGGTCTTTATTCATGCCCAACAAAGAGTTGCTTTGATGTCAGAATTAGAAGATCTTCTAAACCACCTTTAATGTGTCTGATTTCAAATGCTCAGCAGGACCTTTGTGGCACTTTGGCAGATTTTTTTTGGTCTCCAACATGATGTCATGACAAAATTACTGTAGACCAGTAAATTTTACACTCGTCCAAAAGTTTTTTGGATACCTTCAAATTTAGGGTGTAGATCCCTTAGGCATAAAGTCTCTTTCAATTAAACACCGCCCAACATTTAACATAGTTAAGAGGTCGAAAAGCAATAATCTTTGGAGACAAATTAGACTTAGTGTGATGAAACTCAACGTGTCCGGCGGTTATTTAAGAGCAAGACTAAAGTTAATTGAACAACTTCGTGCCTGCTGACATGTTTACACCACGTTTCCGTTCCGTTCTGTCGTCTTCCGCTCATCCGGGGCCGGGTCGCAGCAGCCTCAGACGGGAAGCCCAGTCTTCTCTCACCCCAGCTGCATCCTCCAGCGCACCCGGAAGGATCCCGAGTCATTCCCCGGCCAGCTGTGAGACATAGTCTCTCTAGCAGGTCCGGGGTCTGTCTCTTGGTCTCCTCCCGGTGGGACGTGCCCGAAACACCTCACTAGCGAGGTGCTCAGGGGCCATCCTGACCAGATGTCCGAACCACCCCATCTGGCTCCTCTCGACCTGGAGGGGGAGCGGCTCAACACCGAGCTGCTTCCGGATTGCAGAGCTCCTCACCCGATCTCATAGTGAAAGCCCAGCCACCCTGCGCAGGAAGCTCATTTTGGCCGCTTGTATCCGCGATCTCTTTCTTTCGGTCACCACCCACAGTTGGTGACCATAAATTAGGGTAGAAACGTAGATTGACTTGTAAATCGAGAGCTTTGCTTTTCGGCTCAGCTCTCTCTTTACCACGACGGACTGATACACCACGTTTATTTGGCCTAATTTTATGTATCCTGTCTGAATCTGGATTTTAAATGTAATTTTTTTTTCTTTCACTTTTGTCTAAATTGAAATGTCTGGTAAGAAAAAAAAAAGAAGTGAAGACAAAGACTTGTTTTTGATCTCACACACCTCGGTAAAAGTATCTAGTTTAGAAGTCTATCGAACTGTTGACGTTTATGTTCTTGGGTTTGTGTGTACAAATGAAACATTTCTGAATTATTATTTTTTTGTAACAAAATGGATAGAAAATAAAGTTCACCACAATAGCCTCCACTTATAATTCAGTACCAGTTACTTGTTCGCTGCAACGAGTCGTCATAGCAACGTAACCTTGGAAACGTTAACTATTGCTATTAGACTGAGCACCACTGAGTTTGTTTTTTCTGGTCTCATGCAGTCAGGGCCAGAGCTGCAGACCTTCTGATCAACCCACTGGATCCCCGCAACGCTGACTCCATCAGAGTCAAAATAGCTGACCTGGGAAATGCCTGCTGGGTGGTAAGTCACAATATGCACCGATTTCCAGCTTGGTTTTTTTAATGTGGGTTTTGTTTGTTTTTATCGTTTGTCTATTTAACTTCCATTTTCCAAATGCATTTTGCATTAACAGTAAATTAGGGTGCCTTATTTGCTCCGGCAGTACGTCGATGATCAATCCACGTGAATTAGAGCAGATTTATGATATCTGGAAAAAAAGAAAGAACCGTTTGAATTCTTGATTGGTTTTTTGGTTTAACAATTTGACGAATATCCTCGTTGTTGATCATGCTATCCTTTCATTAGCAAGGAGCAGGTTACAGGAAGTCCAGCCTTCCCTCTTCTCAGTAACTTATCTCAGCTCTATCTGGAATCTTGAGGTGGTCTACGTTCACCTAGGGCATGCTGTCCCTCTTCTATGTCCCGGGTCTTATTTTGGCGGGATGAAAAACTTCTCCAGAGAGGCTTTAGAAAAAATTCAAAGCAAGAGTCACCACACTTGCCTCTTCTGCAGCACATCTCTGATTTCCTCCTACATACCTTGTCATGAAGACCAGCCTGTAGCGGAAACTCATTTCAGCCTCTTGTATTTATTGTATTATTTATTATTTATTATCTTATCACAAAGACGAACACTGTAATGATGCGAAACTAAGAAAAAAGTGACATATAAATCTACAGGCAGGGCCCACCCTGCACAGCATGCCAGTCTGTCATACAACCACACATGCTCACCCCTAGAGGCAGTTTAAGGTGACTAATCAGACTAATTTGTGTGTTTATTGGAGGATGAAACCAAACAGAAGACCGTTGAGGGAACACGCACCGTCTTCTATGTCCCGGGTCTTATTTTGGCGGGATGAAAAACTTCTCCAGAGAGGCTTTAGAAAAAATTCAAAGCAAGAGTCACCACACTTGCCTCTTCTGCAGCACATCTCTGATTTCCTCCTACATGCCTTGTCATGAAGACCAGCCTGTAGCGGAAACTCATTTCAGCCTCTTGTATTTATTGTATTATTTAATTTCAATCACCAGCAATCACTGGTAGATTGGTAAAAACTTCATTCTTTCCTCAATCAGTAGCAAGAGCCAAAATATTTAAACAATACTGACTGTGTGTAGAAAATGGACATGGCAAGCCATACCCCCTCCGTTCCACACAGAAAGCAGCTTCTGGATCAAAAAACCTGAGCAGTCATAGAATCGGCAGCTATTACTCAGCCACCAGTTTTATTAAGATAATCATTCTGATTCTGTAACCTTTGTAACAACACATTCTCCTTAAATCTATTTTTTATTGTCAGTATTTTCCCTGTAGAACATGTCATTTTAGTTGATTAGTGGCCAATCAAATGCACCGATTAAAAAACGGAAGCAGTTGTTCTCCCAAAACAGTAACATTGGACAGATTTAATTGACAGATTTCACTTATTGCCAATGACAGTAGGAAGTCAGACCATGAGTCAGATGGATTGGCATTTTGACGCTTTCCACTGGGGCGGGGAGTGTACCGTTAAAAAGTCTGCTTCTGCTTGACAAGGTGGTTGTAGATTAAACCAACGACTGCATCTATCCAGTTCCAAAATTTCAACATGACGCCGTACATATTGGCTGAAAATGACTTTGTTTTGATGAAGCCAAACGCTTTGGGCAATGTCACTTTCACAAGCCCACCCCTTCTACAGTCAACAGGCTGTAGCCCACTAGTTTTTTCAATTAAGGCCCACTGTCGTGGATCCCAATTGCTTCACACTCTGCTGAGAACAGGTCCAGTGAAATCAGAGATCAAGGCTTTTCAAAGCCAAAAGAACAGCATCATCTGCATATTAGCAGCGACCTATTCCTGAGGCCTCCAAACTAGTCCCTAAACAAATTCTGTCCATAGAAGTAATGTCCAGAATCAGTGACCCCACACAGTTCAACTATCTCCAATAAATGTCTCCCTTTGCCCGACGTTTAGTACATGAGCCTGATCTGAAGTGCACCGATAACCAATCTAGTCCATCATCAGATTAAGGGTTCCCTAATGTTAAAACACACCAAACTAAATTATAAATGTAGTACTTGTCACTGATTCTTAGAAAAAAATTTTAGAAAGCAACGTTGAGGATTTTCATAGTTTTCCAGGTCCAGACATTTTAATGAGACCAGAGAAGGAAAAGGAAGGAGACTGAAATCATGGCTCCTGCTGTGAGCCATGATCTTTGTTGCTTTCTTTGTAGATTGAAGGTTTTATATCAAATCCGGAGCTGAATGCGGGGGCAGAGCGTGCTGCGGAGGGTCTGTGATCTTATCACAAAGACGAACACTGTAATGATGCGAAACTAAGAAAAAAGTGACATATAAATCTACAGGCAGGGCCCACCCTGCACAGCATGCCAGTCTGTCATACAACCACACATGCTCACCCCTAGAGGCAGTTTAAGGTGACTAATCAGACTAATTTGTGTGTTTATTGGAGGATGAAACCAAACAGAAGACCGTTGAGGGAACACGCACCGTCTGTCCAGTTACATTTATTGTATCATGTTCCAAAACAAGGGGCTGCACCAATCTGTCTGTCCATGTTTGCTGACACATAAACCTCCTTTTCATTCCTCTGACGAACAGCACAAGCACTTTACAGAAGACATCCAGACCAGACAGTACCGCTCCATAGAGGTCCTGATAGGAGCTGGTTACAGCACACCTGCTGACATCTGGAGCACTGCCTGCATGGTGATGGAATCAAACACCTCACACGACAAGAAATTGTATTTCTATTAGATCTTACATTTATTTCTCCTCTTGTAGGCGTTTGAACTGGCCACAGGAGACTACCTGTTTGAGCCTCACTCCGGAGAGGACTACTCCCGTGACGAAGGTGAATGTTTTCAATTTGTACTTTTATTACATGTAATTTTATTGTTATGGTTAACACTTTTGTTTTATATTATGTGCAAATAATAAATGATATTAGTAAATGTTAGACATGACTCTATTTTCCGAGTAAAAAGCATTGAATATGTTTCACTTTTTACTGCAGAACTTTTTTACAATTCTAATTTGGGCACTGCATTGTGCAAAAGTAAAACCTGTGCAAAATGTCAAAGTCCATTTGGATTTGGAGCTGTGCAGTATTAAGTGTGAACAAAACTGTATTCTATAGTGAAATCAAACATCTGACACTGTAAGTCATTCCTGTACATCTAGATGTTCCTCTCTGTCTGGCCACAAGTGGTAAAACACACATTTTCAAACAACGTGTTTATTTGGATGGTCTCCATTTGGGACCTTTCTCATTCTCAAATAAATTGTTTGGTTCAGGAGACAAACTGAGAAAAAAGGGGGAGGTGGTGGCTCAGTGGTTTAGCTTTCGCCCGCGGACTGGAACTTAACTGGAAGTTCGTGGGTTCGATTCCCACTGAGTTCACGTCTAGAGTTTTTGGAGAAGACACCTAACCCCCCGTTTCTCCGACCATTGGTGTCGTTGTGGCAGTCTGCTGTGGTGTGATGCAGCGCACAAATTTCCCCGGTGAGGGATCAAAATAGTATACAAAAAAAGAAGAAAAATTTTTATTTCAATCTTTTTCACTGCTTTTTTGTTAGTCACAGGAGCTGTTTGAGCCTATTCCAACTAGTTTATCACGAGAGAGGTGGAGTAAACCCTCTTCAGGTCACCAGTCTGTACAAGGCCACACACAAACAGACTCACACCTTTGGGCAATTTGAATCAACCAGTTACAATGTCGAGAACAGATTTTGAGAAATAGATCAATTATTTTGCACAAAGAAACTCAAATAAAGACTATTACCATATTTTCACGACCAAAAGGCGCAACGTATTAAAAGGCACTGTCCCAGTTTTGTATGCTCTGTATTTAACACACATATAGGGCGCACCTGATGTTAGGGCGCGGGTTTTATATACCCTCGTACCTGCTATACCACGTAAAGTACGTCCGGCTTACAACAACACACACACAAACAGACAAGTGTGCATATTTAAAAATAGATCGGGAGTAAAACTGAGTTTGTTTGGCTTTATTTAAATATTATTTACAGTCGTCATATAATCATTATCAAAGATCCATCCAAGTCCTCATCCTCTGTTTGGAATCTAACAGCTGCACTGAATCCAACATAATAGGTTCACTTTTTTCGCTGTTAGAGTCACTTTCTGTCCTGTGCGGCTCCTCGGAAACGATGCCTGCTTTTGCGAAAGCTCGAACAACAGTGCAGGCAGACACGTTAGCCCAAGCATCAATCTACTGGCAAACTGTGGCTTAAGTCGCCCGGCGCTGCCTTCCACCCTTCGTGAAGCTGTGGTCTCCTCTGGTCATCCATCGCTCCCACGCCACTCGCAGCCTTACTTTGAATGGCCGGTTCAAGCTGATGTCCATCGGTTGGAGTTCCTTTTTCAGACCTCCCAGAAACACAGCAAGCGTAGTGTTCATCTGCTTCACTGTTTTTTTTCACAACACACATAGGGCGCACTGCACGATAGGGCACACCGCTCATTTTGAACAAAATCTAAGACTTTTATATGCACCTTATGGTCGTGAAAATACGGTAGTTTAAATTGTGACCATCCAGCTGTTACATGCTTATTAGTTCATTTGGACTGACATGATGATAACCGAATGAAAGCAGCTGAAACACGTCTTTCAACCTTTGTAATTTGCTGAAAGTTCTGACAACCGTCATTAAGATGTGCAGACATGACTAAACATGAATAATGTTACTTGGAATTGATTCATTTTGTTTGATAATCATGTGTAAATGTAGAGAAAAATAATGATTCTTGAAACTAAAAATGCTTTTAGTTTTAGCCGACCACCCCGACCCCAAATCCTTCTATCCACTATCATTTATAAATCCTGACCTTTAACTCTGCCGCTATGCCTCCACTCATCTCCACCTCATTCAAACACACACTTCTTATAATATGATGTGTGACGTCTTTTCTTCTTTTCTTAATCACTCCATTTTTCTCACCCGCCTCTGTGCGTTATTTTTACTCTGCTGTGACACACGGTTAGCTTCCTGTTAAACACGACGTTTCTATCTGTTCCATATGATGTAAATCTGAAGCATCTCATTTCTTCTTCTTCGGAGGCATAGCATATTAACAGTTTCTCCCTCACTTTCTGTGACTGTTTTTCTCCTTTTCTCTCTCCATCCCTCCCCCAATCTCCCACAATCCTCCTTTTCCACTTCATTTTCCTCACCCGCTTTTTATTTCTCCCCCGTTGGGTTTTTAATTCTCCCCCACTTTTCTTTCCGTCTTTATTTGTACCTTTTTTCTTCTATTTTTGGCACCTTTCCCTCCTTCTTTTTTTCCTCCCTCGTCCCCTCTCTCTCCTCCGTAGACCACATAGCCCACATCATAGAGCTGCTGGGTTGTATCCCGAGGCATTTTGCTCTCTCTGGAAAATATTCCCGGGAGTTCTTCAACAGAAGAGGTAGAGCTGGCCAGAAAGCTGCTGGGACTGACACACACAGCTGTCTGAGAGGCACGAAACAGACACCCTGATTCAATTGGTTTTAGAGAATGAACTTTTTAATTGAAAAACTGATCAAATTGTTGATTGATTTTGACCAAACGCATCGAGGGCAGAGGTGTGTGTCGGTAGTAAACAGCCAGCGTATGTGTGTTGATGTGTGTGTGCATGCCGTAATGCTGAACCGTGCCTGTTCCCTTTGTGATGCATGTGATGTTGGGCAGACCACATCGCTCTGATCATGGAGCTTCTTGGAAAGGTCCCACGCAAAGTGGTCGCTGCCGGGATGTACAGCCGAGAGTTTTTCTCCAAGAAAGGTAAACGTTTCTGTGGAGGATGTTCTGGTCAGCCGTGAACCTCTTTTGGTTCCGTTTTTAAAACTTTAATAAAACCCTGCTGTAGAAGAGAGGATTTCAGGTGGGGTTTGTTTGCAACTGAACTTAAAAAAATTAACTTTAATGTTAAAAATATAAAGCTTTTACAATTTTTCTTTGACCAACTTTGTCATTATGACACTTAAATTTTCATTTATCAAATTTGTGCACAAAATGACACAAATTTCAGGCAGACACAGAAAATCTAGCACAGGATTCACAGCATTTATAAAGTGGAGGTGATGAATGCAGCTAAAATCAACGTAATTATAATGAACAAGAATGTATACGTACATTTAAATCCAGCCTAAATTAAACCGTTATTTTATGACACACAGGCACGAATGACTTTCCCTGAAAGGTTTTATACAAAATATTTTAAGACTTTCCGTTCCATCATTTCCCGCTTCTCTGGGGCCAGGTCGCAGGGGCAACAGCCTCAGACAAGAAACCCAGACTTCTCTCACCCCGGCTGCATCCTCCATCTCACCCAGCAGGATCCCGTGGTGTTCCCTGTCCATCTGTGAGACATAGTCTCTCCAGCAGGTTTGGAGTCTGCATCTGGGTCTCTACCAGTGTTCAGGAGGCATCCTAACCAGATGCCCGAACGACCCCATCTGACTTATCTCAACTCAAATCATCTAAATTATTATTTTTTTGTCTTGATTATGCTTTGCTGTATTTTGTTTAGTGGGTCAGGATAAAAATGAAAAAGTAAAACGACCACATGTTTCCAACAAGCTGCATAATTATATTTTTTGGCAGCAAGTCACCTTTTTGTACAACACTTGTTTTTGCCGAGCACTTTGTCTCTGTGTCGGCCAGGAATATACGATTATTGCTCTGACAAAAAAAAACAATTAAAATACATGTTCTGGTTACATACTATATATCCTAGTCAGTCTGTTATATGTCATGGCAACAACCGTCCGTTTGATTTACATTTTTAGCATCATTATAATACTACTTTGATTTTGGTTTATATTTACACAACTTTCTCATTTTGTGCAGCAATTTTTGCACATTGTGCGCTCATGACTTATTCATAAACCCAGATGAGCGTGTTGTTTTGGTCGTACAATATTTATACACCCAAAATGCGCTGAATGCAACTTTGATAAATGAGGGCCAATGTCAGGAGCATCCAGGTGTGGACAGAGGACGTGGTTCGGAATTTGGTTTGGTGGATGCCTCCTGGATAGATTCATTTTGAGAAAGACCTAGAACACAGCACGTGAATGATATCACCCAGATAAGCCGGACGGACCATTTCTGTGTCCTTTAGAGGAGCTGGAAGAAGTTTCTTGAGAGGAAACTTTGTGCGTACCTTCTTATGCTTCCGGACTTCAGAAATTTATCATATCCCAATAATTGTGATAAAATGATCAATTTTCTCCTGGAATGTACTTTCATCCTGCATCCCTTTACTCTGCAGGTACATTAACGAAAATTAAAAGACAAAACAAACCCCAAAATGTCAACCCGTTGCCCCACTGTGATAAAGTACCTGCCCCTGTATCTAATAGTATCTATAAATGTAATAATGATTTAAAACTCTTTATTTCTATCCCATTTAATAGTTAAAAAAACTCGTCACAACCAGGCTTGTTACATTTACAATAATTTCCCAAATTGATGCAAAAATGACCGAGATTTTCACTCAGACACCCCCGAACAGAAGAATATTTATTGCAGAAATAATAACGATAAAAACCAGTTAGAGATCAAAAGTATTTTTCTCGGTACAAACATCAGACTGACTCCTGTTTTGCTCTGAACTCGGTAAGTCTGTTCCAGCTGCTAACCTCTGCATGCTCTCTTTTCTTCACTTGTATTCTCTCCTCTGTCCTTTCTGCTCATTTATTCTTCATTATGTGTCATGAGATGTGAAGCTTTAGTCTTTGATGTTGTCTCTCTCTACAGCCGGAGCTTGTTCGTGACGTCTCAATGTTTAGCCTTTTATCTGCCGATGTTTCGTTAATCCATCTCGACTTTTTTGCTCTGTCTCTCAGGGCTTCGCTCCTCTGCCAGAAAACTTTCAGCCACACACTGCTGCATGTCTCCCTTCTCTGCTTCTACTCATATCACATTCAAAACTTCACACGTAAAAAATAAAAAGCGCTCAGTGGTTAGAAAAGTCCAACTGTAAAAACTCTGTCACCAAAAAGAGCTTTATACAAAAGGATTATGGGACCGAAACCCTGATAAATTGATCTGGATCATCACTTTTCTTTCTTTCTATCATCCATTTTTTGGACCTGGCCATAAATAATAACTCTTCATACGTCTTCATCACTTTTCCACCTTCACCCGCTGTTATTTAAGCTTGAGATCCTCATCATTGGTCTAAACAGAACTTAAAGATTAATATAATTATCTTCTGTTTGGCTGCTCTATAGATCTAATTAGTTCAAACGCAACCAAACTAAACACAAAACAAACACAGCCCCACTGTGGCATACAAATGCGCCCTTTAAAAATATTACATAACAAGTCTATTATTATTTTAAGATAATTTCTGTAAAACATTCCATTTTCTTCCATTCCATCTGCGTGTTCCCAGCTTGCTCACAGTTGGTTGGTGCATGCGCACTTCTGTATATCCCAGAGACTCAGCCCTGTCATTTATTGTAAAAACAAAAAAAAAAGGTAAACCTACAAAAATTATTCTTTGTGAGAGGGAGAAGGTTTTGAGCTACACAAAAATATTTAAAAATATTTTTTGGCAGAACAGAATTTAATTAACAGCAGATTGAAGTTTTTTTTTGTTTTTAAAGTGTCTCTCAAAATTGCATTGAAATGAATGAGAAAATTTTTTGACTAAGGCTCGGTTAGAGGGCTGTACCCGGAAAATGGTGGCTTAAATTAAGAATCTAGTAAGAGTTCATTTTTAGAGGACAAAATTTCCTATGTTTAGATGCCAAATTTGTGGCTGTAGAATAGAAATTGATGGAGCTATGGACTTTTATTTACTTCTGAATCACCTAAAAAAGAAACGTCTCTCGCTCTACTTTGGTGTGAGGGGCTTTTCCTGAACTTTTTATTTTTTTAAGTTATACCTCAAAAAGTATTATCATTTAATTTTGTTGGACCAAAGAGAGACAACAGCCTTATGAGATTTATAAAGCTAAAAGGGTGATTCTAAATAAAATGTTTCTTGAGTTATTGAGTGAGTTTTAATGAGCATAAACTTTTGAGGGAAAAAATTCTTGGGGGGGACTAAAATTGGAATATTTTAAAAACTAAGCAAAAAAATTTAAAAATTGTACAGACACGTGTGAATTTCAATAAGGCCGGTCGTTTTGAGATCAAAATCCTTCAAGTTTGTCAATGCTGACTGGGACATTTTTTGCATCAAAAAATGGGCTATAATATAGAAAACAGGGAAACAATCCCCGCTGCCTTTTCAAAGCATATACAGTATATATGCGTTGATCCATGTCACACATATAACATATATTTGGATTGATATCTACATTTAAATGGTTAAAACATCTAAAAATGGATATATAATAGATATACTTTTATATATAAACATTTCTTTATTCTTTAGAGTACTTTTTTTGTTTGAAGTACAAAAACAATTTATTTAAACAATATAAAAAATTGAATTAGAAGTTAAACGATATAAGTTTAGATTTAAAACTATTGCTTCATTCAGCGTCTCGTACATCGTTAACCGCTTTGTTTATCACTGATTTCATGTTTTATTTGTTGGTCAAATTTCTTTGTCTGCTTCTCTGTGTTTAAAATAAGATGTGAACTAAACTCCCAGGTCCTGCATGGATGAGATTTTTATTCTCTCCTGTCCCGACTCTGATCTATGTTACCCTTTACAGGTGAGCTGCGGCACATCACAAAGCTAAAGCCGTGGTCATTGTTTGACGTGCTGGTGGAGAAGTATGGCTGGGCGCACGAGGACGCCGGACACTTCACTCACTTCCTTCTGCCCATGCTGGAGATGGTGCCTGAAAAGAGGGCCTCCGCCAGCGATTGCCTCAACCACCCCTGGCTCAACTCGTAGCCACTAACACTCTCCCGGTCGACCAACGCAACCCAAATATCACGTTCTGGCAGCAGCCTGTGGAACCACAATGTGGAGAAAAGCTGAATACCAACAGATAAAAATGTGAAAAAGTCCCTCTTTCCTCATCCCACTTATCCATCACAGATCAAATTTGGGTGCTGACCACACGTCCTTCTGGAGAGGAATGTAAAAACAGCAGATGTGTCTCCGAAACGTCTCTTAGAAAGAATAAAAGGACAATGGAGGTTCCTAACCTGATGAAAAGGAAAATAAGCCTCTGTAATTTTTGTTCTTTCTTCCGAGGAAATCAGCTTGATCATTTAGAGCTGCTGACCTTCTTACTGAGAAAAATCCACCAATGTAACACAGGCCTCAAAGACAGATGTGTGAGTATGTCATTTTGTTTGTGCCTGTGCTCAACATCTGCCTCCATTAGATCCTCCACTTCTCTTCCCAGTCCTTTTAAACTCTGAAAGAACACGATTCTGACTTAAAGTTTACGACCTGATTGCTTCCATGAATCCCAAAAAGCTTCTTTTTTTTTTCACCGTGTGGTCTCACCCCCCAAACACCTTTTTATGCTCTACAAAGGACTACGGCGGGGTGCATCAAACTAAAAGCTGCCATTTTAACAAACGAGAACGTGGAGAAGAAACAATCAGTTTTTAGTCTGAGACGGTCTGCATGGAGAAACTGAAGTTCTGACTCTTTGCTTTGCATATTTGTACATTTTGTTGGTTAAACAACATCTTTTAGACTTTTTGTTGAGACATTTAGACGGCCCAACCCATTCACCCGTTCTCCTCTGAGGATCTAAAGCTTCCGGGTCAGCTTGGACAACCTGATCTTCTGCCTTTATTCTCTTCATTCCTACTGTGGCACGTTTACCCGGTATGATTGGTACTACCCTCATTTTTTTTTTTCACCCTTTAGAGAAACTTTTTCATCCCAAAACACGAAGGTTGCACTTGTCTTTGTAAATGTCCTTCAGGGATTTGAACCTTTGTACATAGAACTGAGATTCGGCAACTTAAACGTTACCATGGAAACCATACGACATGCACCTATCATCAACTTAAAAAAAAAAGGATTATATGAAAACAAATCAGAGGCGATTACTTGGAGGAACTTTAGCTCCTCTGGTGGAGCTGAACGATGCCGCCTGGTGGCGCCCCACTCTCTCTCTCACACACACCTCTGCTGCTCCATGTATCTCTATCATCTTTATTTCTCACACACATCTCAGTCAAATCATCACAATTTGTCCAGTTGCCTATTTTTCGCAATAAATAAATAAGAAAATACAAAGAAAAAGAAAGATGAGTATAAGTAAATTGTGAGATATTTTTAAAAACTATTTAATTCATTCAAATTATAGGAAATAAAAAGAAAACAACTTTTTCTCTGGTTGTTGTGACCGTGACGAAAAAAAAAAACTTGTCTTATACTGAGGTGATTGTGTTCGTCTGTTAGAGATGTTTCCGTTTCCTTTTTCATCGTTACTATTATTACAAATATTGATATAATTATTCCTTTGATCTTTTTACACCTCGTCACCTCTTCCCTTCCTCCTTACTTGAACAGTGCTGCTCTCATCGGGCCGGATGGTGATGGTGGATAAAACTGAGTTTTGCAATAAAGGGTATGTAATATATATTTGTTTTGTTCCCCTTCTTTTAATTTTCACTTCTGATCTCACTCGTTCAGCCATGCTGACTGTTCTTCCTGATGACATTGACAAACTCGTGTCTTGTCTGTTTTTCATTGACAGATTTAATAAAATTGTAAATTAATTGGATGTGGGTTGGTTTTTTTTTAAATCTGTTGTCATGGTTACAGAATATTGAAGCAAAAAGATCGTTAAGTATCTCTTTATTGACGTTATTGATGACATTGTTCTAACATTACAGAGATAAAACACATCGATGTAGTGCATGAGTGTGAATGTTAGATTAAAACATTGTTAAATTAGATGGTAATTAAATACAAAAACATCCTGAGATGAACGTTAGTCGTCGATCAGAGTAAAAATCTACTTTTAAAATCTACAAACTTTAGCTGTGCTTTTTAAAAAAGAGACTTTTTTTTTTTTTTTTTAAACAAGTTTGAATATTATTTCCGCATCATAAACACACCTGGGTTCTTATCCATTTTTTAACCCTCGCCTGAAAAAGGGTGGAATGCCCCCTGCAGGTAAGGGTCTTCCCCAAAGCCGAGGAGATTAAGTATCTTGGGGTCTTGTTCACAAGTAGGGGAAGGATGGAGCGGGACATTGACAGACAGATCAGTGCTGCGCCTGTAATAATTAGGTCAATGCATCGTTCTGTTGTGGTAAAGAAAGAGCTGAGCTGCAAGGCTCTCAATTTACAAGTCGATCTATGTTCCCACCCTCAACTATGGTGTTACGACTCGTATGGTCTAGGGTTAGGCCGATATGTAGACGGATGTTATGATTAATCCCTGGAAGTGAAACAATCAATCGAAGAATGAGGAAGAGTAGGGTGTTTGAAAGAATAAACTATTTATTTACAATCACTCTCAACAACTGAAAAGCTTCTTTAGGCAGTGCTGCCAGACAGGTCCTCTCTCAGCTTGGCACCTGACCTTCTTAATCAGCCAACTAGCAATCATCTTAAACTGCCAACCGGTGGGGAAGGTTGGGAGCCTGGGTGGCAGAGGTAAGGGAAAAACACAAGAGGGCGACAAAAACAAAACCCAAACATCCCTCAATTGGCTTTGCCCATAGCATATGGTCACCAGCTGTGGGTGGTGAATGAACTTGAGGTGAATGAGCTTCCTCTGCAGGGTGGCTAGGCTTTCACTCAGAGATAGATTTAGGATCTCTGCCAAGCCAGAAGGCGGTTGTTCGGGCATCTGGTTAGGATATCTCCCGAGTGCCTCGATGGTGAGGTGTTTCAGGCACGTCCCACCGGGAGGAGACCAAGAGGCAGACCCTGGGCCCACAGCTGCCCGGGAAACACCTCTGGATCCTCCTAGGTGAGCTGGAGGATGCAGCCGAGACAGAAGCTTGGGTTTCCCGTCTGAGCCTGTTGGCCCGGATAAGCGGAAGACAACGGAACAATATTCGGATGCTATACAAACGCCATGTTGTTCTTGACCATGGATTTTGTTCTCTGCCACACCCTTATTCAAACATAAGCAGGAAGTGTTTTAGTGCACGACTCTCAAACTCATTTTTATGGAAATGCACCAAAATAAAGGACTTTCTCAACTATGTTTTCAACTTTAAGCAAGATTTACGCTGTATCGAGCATGCACTGGACCATGGGGGCTGGACGAAGCCTTTTTTTTTCAGCAAATAGAATCAGAATATACTTTAATGATCCCACACATGGGAAATTCGTATATTATGTCTGATATGAATATGAAATATTGTCTGATTAATAAAATGTATTTCTATATGCTATGGGATAAGAATTATTACCCCTCAAACGCACAATACCCCCTCTTTATAACATAATTTGAACAATAACTCTTTACATTTGATTCCAAAAATGACGTGTGTACGTCAGTGCTGGACCATTCCGGCCTGTAAGTGGCACGGAGCAGCTGTTCACATCTGTATGTGTGGCTGGGACCACAATTTCCTACATTGATTTCATATTTTCAGCAACACAACATGTCAGGATGGATTCTATCTACACAATATGAACATTTTTTTTGTGTGTAAAATGTTGCGCTTTTTTTTTATTATTGGCTTTAGTTGCAGCACCAGAGGTTTTAAATGTGAGATCGGTTGTTCAGTAACGACATGAAGAATGAGGTCATAAAAGAACTTTTTTTTTTTCGGATAGTTTCAGAAGAAATACTGAGAACCTCTGTGTGGAAAAATTATGGTCCACCACTGGTGTACACACACACACCGACACATGTTTAAACAGTGCTGTTCATTCATCTAAAATAATCTAAAACATTTCTAATAAAAACTATTATTCTTCAGGCTTATGTGAAATTAATGGATACAAATTTTAGCATAAAAACAGATAAAAGTGGAAAAACTCAATGAGGTATTCGGTGGATACTTGATTGAATGTTGATCCATGCTGGAATATTGCCGAAGCGTCGACGGAACACACACTGTGTTGCCAAAAGGATTTACTCTTTTGACTCTTAAGAGTTTCACTTACCATTCATCACAAATCTATTGGGTTCAGTATGATGTTGGTCCATGATGGTCTCACCGTGGTGAGACCGGACATGCTGTTTGGTCTAGAGACAGTGGCACTGAGGAAAAGACAGGAAACAGAGATGGAGGTAGCAGAGATGAAGATGCTGAGGATCTCTGGGAGTGACCAGGATGGACAGGATCAGAGAAACAGCACATGTTAGAGGTTTTGGAGATAAAGTCAAAGAGGCCAGACTGAGATGGTTTGGACATGTGCAGAGGAGAGAGCGTACATCAGCAGAAGGATGCTGGGTTTGGAACCACCAGGAAAGAGGCCTAGAGGAAGAGGAGGCCAAAGAGGAGGTTCATGGATACAGTGAAGACATAAACATAGTTTCCGTGACCGAAGAGGATGCAGCAGATAGGGTTAGATGGAAGAAACTGACTTCCTGTGGCGACCCCTAAATGCCGAAAGAAGAAGAAGATGATGTCGGTCCAATCGAAACAACTAAGTGTTAAATTTTTCTAGAAACAGACATGGCTGATTTACGGTCATGTTGAAAAAGGTCCCACAAAGTTTGGAACAGGAAACTGTCCAAAATATCTTTATGTGCATCTCTATCAGAAGAAAAAAGCAGCAAATCTCTTGTTTTCTCTAGTTTTACGTAAAGCGAGGTCACACTATGAAACTCCTCCCACTAAACTTTGTACCTCGCACAATGCAGTCGCACAGTTTGACGGTTGTCATGGTAACCGCCAAACTCAGCCACCAGACTGTAAGATAAAGATGTGTTACATGTTCATCTGCACCGACGTCTCCATGGAAACTGTGCTTTACACCATCAGACTATTTGGATTCCATGCAGCTGGTTGCCAGGGAAACCTGATGTTTAGAGATGTGGAGTCACTGACTTGCGTTCCCTCATCCACTGACCTGGCTCCTTCAGTTTATCTGAGCTACCACTTGGTGGCGCCATGGCTCTCGTTTCTGATCATTTCCACCATCTTATAACTCAGCTGTTTTATTTAGGAAGCAGGAAATTTCAGCATGCTATTCCATTTCCACTCTGGAATTCACTGAGATGGCTGTACACCAAGGTACTGGTTTTATTTCATTTCACCTTTTTTTTAACTGGGAGAAACTCATTGAGATTGTAAATCTCTGGTCGTGGACCAGAGGCATGCATGTTTTTGGAAGGTGAGAGGAATCCAGAGTACCCGGAGAAAACCCCCGCATACATGGGGAGAACATGCAAACTCCACACAGAAAGGCCAGTGTTTTAAAACCTTGTCTCTACTCCTGGACTTGAACCCTGATCTTCTTGCTGTGAGGCCACCGCGCTAACGACTGCACTGATGATGGGATACCTCATTTGGATGGGTGAGCAATTACTTTTGGCAACATGATGTGTGTGTTCTAACATTGTTTGTCTACGGTCACGCCTCATAGTGTCTGTCCATCAGAGCAGAGAGTTCTTCAACAGCAGAGGTTTGGCCAAATCCAGGATGTCCAGATTGGGATCTAGTGACCTGCCGAGACCTTCCAGAACCATGATGGCAAACACGATGGAAGCAAAGTTGCTCTCTAGCTTCACCTGAGTGTTTACAACAAGAGAAGATAACAGAAAATTCAGTTCAACTAAGAGCTTCTCTGAGACGTCAGTGAGAGGATGGAGGTTTTTTACCTTGTGTTTGATGAGAAGACCGAAGACTCTGGACAGCAAGTCTGAAACTTGGATCTAAAACCCAAAAGAAAACATGTGTCATGGTTCTAGTGTTATTATTAGTACAGCGGTCTCTCGTAAAAAATGGAGTCCATCTTTTGTATTTTTGAATGCAATTTTGCAGCTTAAATTTCTACAACGTGTTGTTTCGTGTGTATTAATTGTGACGTATTGTGTTCCGCATGCTGATTGGCTGTACACACATTAAACCACAACGGGTCAAGTTCCACCAAACCAGAAACAAACCTTTAAAAAACGGTTTAAGTTGTTTGTTTGAGCACAAAATCCTGCAGGTTTTACAAGTTTTCTGCTCAAACTTTCAAAACTTTTTGCTAATGAGTTGCTTTAAATCAAACGTGTTGCAACAGAAAAACCTCTAACATCTGCAGAGCGCCACCTGTTGGAGACTCATGTTCAACACAAGTAGTAACAGATCACTGCTGATAGGCAACAGCACCTTCGCTGGACAAAAGATGAATGAATAATTGCAGAGTTTTTTACCTTCCCTAGAGACAGAGTGTTGCTAACAGCATGCTCCACCAGCTCGGCCATTTCCTTCTTAAACTGAGGAATATCTTTGCACTCGTTGGCTCGGGCGTGGTTAAGAATCAACTCGGCTACTCGGTCGCCCTGTACAGAGAATAAAATCACGTTTCCTCTCTCGATTTCAACATTTATACTCAGTTATTTATCTAATTTTTTTTAAAGATAAATTGTATAAATTTTAAAAAGCTTAAAGAATCATTGACACATAAAATAAATACTGATTTGACAGACTCTAAATACCTATTAAATGTTTTTGTACACATACTGTACATGTTGTTAGGTGCTCCTACCTGACGCAGCACCACAGCCGTGAAGACGGCCTTGAAGTTAGCGAGGTCGTGTTCGCTGAGCTGGGCTACAATGCCTGCATCCAGTAAGACGAGCTGCAGAGGACACGGATCTGGTCTCACGCTCACCACCACCGTGTCCCATAAATCAGTCAGCGTGGTCTTCCCTCCCTGCTCTGCTGATGGGTCAGCTGGATCAGCTGAACCAGCAGGAGTCTTCTGACACTGGACCAGGATGTTGCCGGGGTGGAGATCTCCATGCACAAAGTTATCTACAAAAACCTGAAACACACGCAGAAAAATTTCAAAGGTCTTGATCATGACACGCATGACGTATATGCATCACTACCGTGGCCTAAACGTCTTTTTCCATCTCTCCACTTCCATTGGTTGTACTAGCAGGAGACCCCGAGTAAAGCCTAAGCCATGCATAAATCTTTTATTTCTCACCATTTTTAATAAGGTGTCCACTCCCATTCTGGCTATTCTCTGCTTCACCTCGACAGGAATCTCTGATCTCAAATAGTTGGAGATCGGCTCACTCTCCTAAAAATACAAAAAGAAAACAATTGTGATGTTTTTTTATTCATTTTTACTTTTTAAATTTAAAGGTCATCTTCAGAAACTCAACTCACTTCAAATGTTTCCACTAAGATATTTCTGGTGACAAACGGACGTAAAGGAGTCGGAAACTTCACGTGATCGACCTCACGGAAATTTTCTCTGAAGAGTTCAATGTTTTTAGCCTCAAATCGAAGGTCAATCTGGAAGGAGAACATAAAGTAAATAATTTCTTCATGTATTTTAAGCATTATTTAATGCAGCATATGGTCAAAAAAGAGCGATAACGTTTCAACATAGAAACTTTTAGAGGGAAAAGAATTACCGGTAATCTTTATTCCAAAGTTGTGCCAACAAGAGAACTCTCTGTTTTACTTGTCACAAGGGTAGTATTCCCCTCAGACCAATATAGTCTATGAATAAATGCGTCCCTGTCTGCTTTGTTTAAAAAGCAATGGAAAACAAGAGGTGTGTTCTAGCAGAGTGGGGGAAAAGAAGGTCCCAGAGCCCTACCTACAGAAAGGTAAGTAGAAAAGTGGGGGATGCTCAGCAAACGGTATCAACAAATTCTGTGTGTTATGCAGCTGGTCACAAAGTGCCTGAAGCAGGCGGATCAAATTATCTAAAGCAGGGGTGGGCAAACTTTTTGATTCGCGGGCTACATTGAATTCTAATATTTGACAAAGGGGCTGGAACAGGAACAGATGGATGGCATGCTTTAGTAACCGCTAGATTAGACCGACAGAATGGTGCGCTAGATTTTAAACAAGTGCGTTAAATGTTACATCAAGAGCATTAAATTTCAAATCTAGTGGTGCTAGGTCTGAAATCTAGTGCGTTAGCACTTAAAAACGTCCATTTAGCAGCGCTAGGTTTGAAATCTAAGTGCTTTATGTAACATTTTGCTTGTTTTAACTTCTAACATGCTTGTTTACGTGCGTGTATCTGGCCCGATGGCTTTCTATATCTATATGCACTGTTTATTTTGACAATATGCACATCACGGAGACACACAGATTTTAATGGGAGTAATGTTGTTGTTTTCTCATCAAAGCTAATATCTAGAGTGCACCATCGAGTGAGAAAATATCAGAATTGAAGCGAAATGAAACATTAACATGTTTTTTTCTATTAAAACTTTTTCAAGTTCGGCAGGCCAGATTAGAATGTTTAACTGGTCGTATGTGGCTTGCGGGCTGCAGTTTGCCCATGCCTGATATAAAAACCCTTTTGACTAATAAAATCAAAGAAGTAATAAAAGAAATAGCAAACAAAAGAAGTAACAAAGAAGTATTTACATTTTCTATCTAACCAAAACAAACCAATAAAATATGACTTGATCCATTGAAAGGATCAGAAATCTTATGACGTATTTATGAAACAAACTGGCACTTTTTGTTTTAGGTGGACAAGATCTGATTAAAACAAACATCAGGATACCTGTTTAGTCATTAACTTCTCAAATTCTTCAATGATCTCACGCATGCTGAGCCATTTGAGTCCAGGCAAGCAATCCAGAAGCCAGCCGCCTGTTTTCATCAGTAATAAGTCCATCTCTACTTGTCTCCTCACACCTGGGTGAACTACCTAAAGACACAAAGAACAAAGAGTGTTAACATCGTACTCATAAAAAGACATAATTTGTTTTTTAAGATCCAAACCTTGATTGCCACTGGTACGAGTCTCTCTTCATCCTTGCTCAGCTCCTCCTGCGGCTTACGTGGAGGATGTTTCTCCTCATCCTTATCCCTCCTCCATAGATGCTGAAGGCTGTTTGCTAACCCTCTTAGACCAGGGATCTCCCACGCTTCCAGTAAGTCTTCCTTCTCCATCTCTTCCATTAAGGACTGGAAAACAGGATCGTCCACCTGAGCCACCTTGGCCCAACCTCTGTACACCTGGGCAATGCATCCTGAACCAACAGGCTCTTTACTCTGGAATACCAACACCGTTCTCCAACCTTCTCCAAAAGCTCTCCGAAGACACTGCTTGGTGTGAGACCAGGAGTGAGGACGAACCTTTACATGGAGCCTGGAGAAACGATCACAAAACTCCTGGGAGAAGATGTCTCTCCTGGTGCTAGCCCATTGTCCCAGCTTGATGAAAGTTGGACCTGAGGATTCAGTCACCCACAGTAAAGCATCCAGCCAATGGGAAGCAAAGCTGGTTGAGACCAAAGTCAGAGGTGAAAGAAGAAGAAGGGGACCAAATTTAAGGAGGAGGATCAATGCACGGAAACTGATCCGAAAGAAGAAAATAAACTTGTGAACTTGGACTTTAGCAACAGATTTTCTGTCAGAGATTTGTTTTGGAAGGATGGCCTCCTGACATGAAGCTGATCTGCAGGAGGATCCATGAACTACACCCCAACAGAACAAGGTTATTTTGGGTATTTGAGTTAGGATCTGTCCTCTTCTAACAGCAGATGATCCCTGTGTGTGGATGAGTCTCATTCTGAGTAAAGAAGCAGCTTTCTGCAGGGTGACCCTCATGTTAAAAACTCCTCGAAATCCAAACATAGCCATCATCTCTCACTGGGTCAAATCAAAAGATCAACTCAATCCCAAAACATTAGCTGTGATCCAAACTGATATAAAGTAGATTTATCCATTAAAGCAAATGTTTAAACTTAATTTAGCCTCAGTTCATTATCATCCATTATTAGTAATATTGTTCAAACCAAATAATAAGTCCCCCAACTTATCAATTCCTTTAACATGGGAGCAACTAATTCCAGTCATCACATATTCCTACTCACATTTTTTACAGAGAACACTTCCCCAGTAAGTTGATATGAAAGTAAAATTCCAAAAGATCATTCATTTTCTCTCAAGAAGAAATTCGTGCATTATAAACATTAATGGATCACTTCCGGGTGTGACGACAAACGTAAGAAGTGACGTCATGACGTACAGACGCATCAATTTTTTTGTTTCCAAGTTTTTGCAAATTGTTAACATGCAGGAGTAATTACTTTAAAAAATAAGCGATTCAGATTTAAAAAAGAAAAAATTAAATTGATTTAAAAAATCATCAAAGTATTGTTTGATTTATTCAATCACTCGTATCAGACAAATAAAGACATAATATACAAAAAAAAAAAACCACCAGAATATCCCATTAACCAGTTATGTCCCATAAAGTCTGAAAGGAAGTAGGAGGAAGAAATCTGTTTGAATTCCGGCCCTTTTTTAAAAAAATAAAAATTAAATTCTATCCTATTGTTAGAACGAAAAATCCACGGAGAGGCACCGTTTCTTAATTGTTCTTGCTTGTGGAACAGTCTGCCAGAGGAACTCAGGGCAGCAGAATCTGTTTAATGATCTGGATTTTAATTCTGTTTGGGTTTTTATTTGTTCTGTTCAGCACTTTGTGTATCTTTATGTTTGAAAAATAAAGTTTGATCTCATAACCTTGTCAAACTTTAACTTAGCAGAAAAAAGTATGATCATCATTTTTGGTGCAAAACACATGGTATTAATAATATTCATAAGTAGGCATAAATACCAACAATGATACAGAAACACAGATCAATAGATAGATAAGTCGTAAGCTGTTTTATTGCTCTAATTTGATCATTATTTGATCATATTTTGGCGTTACTTTAGATAAAAATATAGTCAATTCCATAGTTTAATTCAACGAGTTGTAACAAAAGCTTGTCTGAGAAAATTTTTTTGGTTGTTTCTATATTTTATCCATAAAAATCCCAAAACATTTTGTGACATTAATTTTCTAAACGTTTTCTTGTTAATTAATTCACATTTCTACAAACTCATAAGAAACACTTGTGGGATCCCAAGGACTACGTGTTAGGATAACTAAAGTCTTTCCACCAGAGGACAGTGTAGTAGCATTTCAATATTTTCAAGATGCCTCAGCACAAATTTCTGTTTATGGATGGATACGTTGATTAGTAGTATTTCATTTCGTCTTCTGAACCGCTTATCTCTAATGAGATAGCGGGGAGTGATCTCATTAGTAGGAGCAATTTTATAGTGGCTAATTAACCTAACCTTTGTTTTTTTGGATGGTGGGAGGAAACCGAGGAACCTGGAGAAAACCCACGCATACATTGGGAGAACATGCAAATTCCACAAAGAAAGACTAGTGTTTCAAGCTTCATCACTACTCCAAGACTTGAACTCCAACCTTTTCACAGTGAGGTCGCTATGCTAACCACTGCTCCACTGTGCATCCCTCTGAGTAGTGTGTAGAATATTTAAATTATATTAAATTTAAATTATATATATGTATAAATCTCTCTCTCTCTATATATATATATATATATATAAATATAGTGTATTTGATGTCATTTGTTCATTCTTGAAAATTTGAGTTGAAGTATATATATATCTATCTATATATATAGATATATATATAAAGAAAGGGAGACAGAGAGAGATTCTGTGTCATACCAAAAAGGGAGGAACAGGGTCCCACTTGCTCTTTGTGGGATTTAATTTCCTTCTTCTTTCAAACAGGCTGCATGCACCACCAGGAACTGGGAACTTGTTGAAGCCGTGTTCCCAGTCACGGTGTCAGACCCCCGGACAGTGGGAGTATGCTCCCAGGACCCCAGCTGTAAGCCGGACAGGGAACTTTGTTACACAAAAAGATGAGAGAAACGCCAAACAGATGTTTCTCCCCCACCGCTTTGAGTCAAGCATTTAGATCTGTGTTGCATTTCAGAGATAAGGTCATCAGGTCAGTAGGGAGGCTGCAGACAGGCTGTTACAGGCCTCCCAGGAAAGAAAGCGTTCACACTGAGCATCAAGTAGGGTGCATTTCATTTTAACACCCACATTGGATTTGATTATGAATCTATAAATAATATATTTCTAATAGTTTTACTGATCGTTTTCTGACACAGTTGCGCATTCATTCTCTTTGACTAACTTTAATAACAAAAAATATTTTAATGACTTTGCACAAGGTTTAATAAACAAGTTTAATTCATTAATGCTTTTCCAAATGATTGTAGGCAAATTAGGGCGTGAGGAGTTTCAACGTGTAAGTATGTAAGTACACTGCTCAAACTTCCCAATGTAACTGAGTTAAACTGGGCTTGATTTTCATTGATCATTTTTGTGTGATTTTATTGTATGCACATTTAACTGTGGAAAGAAAAAAGTTCCTAATAGGGTTCCAGTGGGTCCCAGAGCCTATCCCGAATGATTTCAGGTAAGAGGCAGGGTACACCCTAAACAGGTCACCAGTCTGTTGCAGGGCTACACACTTATAACCATCGATGCTTGTTTTCTGAGAGTGGGAGGTGAGAAAGGTAAAAATTACTGAGACGGTGGCTCAGTGGTAGAGCATTCACCCGCAGACCGGAAATTAACCGGAAGTTCTCGGGTTCGATTCCCACTGATTTCACATCTATGGTCATTGAAGAAGACACCATAACCCCCTGTTTCTCTCACCATTGTCGTGGCAGCACACTAATTTCCACAGTGAGGGATCAATAGAGTATGTAAAAATAAATAAAAGTTGGGATATGGCCATTGTGTCCAAGTGGTTTTTTTATATGTAGAGCTGCACGGTGGCGTAGTGGTTAGTACAGCCTCACTGGCTTTTCTGTGTGGAGTTTGCATGTGTATGTGTGGATTTTTCCCGGTTTCCTCCTCTCCGAAAACATACATGTTAGGTTGATCGGCCGCTATGAATTTGCTCCTGGAATTGAGTGTGTGTGTACATGATGCTTGTGTCTGTGGCCCTTCAACAAACTGGCGACTTGTTTGGGGTGTATCCTGCCTTTCGCTTGTAATCAGCCAGGATAGGCTCCTGCACGTCTTGCGACCCCATTAGGTATAAGCGGTTCAGAAAATAAAACAAATATAGATTTAAAGGCCTTCTGTCTGTAAATACAAACAGTTGCACAGGTTAATTGTTAATCCCACAGCTCATCAGTATGCAGGCCTGTGCTTCTGGTTTCCTGCTTCACTCTTTCTCTCTTACTCAGCACCCTTGGCTCAGATTGGACCCCAGCCCTTTATTTTGTAGTTTCTCCATGCAAACAGATAAACTAGCAGAACATGTTGATCTATCAGATAGGAAGAGCATCTCTTTGCTTGCTGATTGCCTCCCAGAGGAGCTTCCTTATTTATATTTTCACTTGCTCTCAGAGTTGCCCCTTCCTGTTCTATTGCCCCTTCATTTCTTTTTGTTTCCTGCTCAGGACACTAGGTTTCCATAGCAACCAGGGCTCCAATCCCCTGGCCAGCTGCAGATTAGTTCAGGAGTGTGGGGATGGGTGGGTGGAAGGGGGTGATGATGGAAAATGGAGAGAGAGAGCGAGGGAGAGAGAAGGAGGAAAGGGGAGGGGGAGGTGGCCTGAAAGAAGGAGGGGTGGGAAAAGTTTGAGAAGGGGAGAGAGAAAGAGAAGGAAAGAGTGTCACAGAGAGATAGGAGCGTGTATGACTGTGTGTGTGTGTGTGGAGGAAGGAGCTGTAAACATTTTCACCCCCAAGGCTGGACAAGAGGATTTCACACAGTTTTTCTGCCCAAACTTTTTTTGGAGCAATACCCTGATTTCTCTGTGAGAGGATCATCAGGAGCAATGAGGAGTGAGAGAACCCACAGAGAGGGGTGAAGGGGAAGAGAGAGCAATCTATTCTGAAGGAAAAGAGCTATGCAAGTGGATGCTGCCTTTTACAGGATCAGATTTCACAAAATGAGAAACTTCACTGAGAGGAGGATTTCACCAAGGCTCAGAAAGGTAAGAACACATCCCTACACGTAATTATCCAGCTCTTCTTTATCCTAAATGATCATCCAAACTCCTTGATGTGGCTTTTTGTTTCTCTGTAACTAACACCATCACATTCCAAACTAGCTCAGTGTTGGAGGACAGGGGAATAAGAGAGGAGGATCAGTGAGATGAGCATTCTTTGCAGTGAACAAAAGCACCTCTTCATGACTGTATTGTTGTGAGGGGGCAGGCAGGGTGGAAACCTCTAAAGGAGTTCAGCTTCAGGTAGCTCACTTCTACACTTTATCAGATCAGTTTCAAGACTATCTTCTTAACTTTGATTGCTGAATACATGCAAATTAACATATTCACTGCATGCACACCAATACTCCTCAAATGTGCAAATATATAGGCGTGTCACTGTCTATGTATCTATGTAAGTACAGTTTATGAAGATATGAATCCTTTCATTGTTAGACTACTTACAATCAGTGTTGGGTAAGTTAGTCTAAAACTTTAAATTAACACTTGATCTTTTTATTTATAATGCTTTTTTACCATTTGAATCTAGTTAATAACACTTTCACATGTTCATAGCCAAACATGTAGACATATTCAGTAAGTCAGTCATCTTCTGAACTGTGTATCCCACCAGGAGAACACTCTATCCAGTCTGGCTATAGGTGAGAGATGGGGTACACCCTGAACAGGTCGCCAGTCTGGTGCGGGGTAGTCATTTAAAAGTGTGCACCCATTGTAAAACAGTGACTAAACAATTCAGTTATATTATATTTTAACAGCTCGATATCACAAAACAGTCATTTCATCAGCGTCACATTGTAGATCACAAAAAGTACAAAAACAAAAGAGTAGATACACAAATACACAACTAAAAGTTAACGAAATAATTTCAGCACATTCCTTTCTTTAGACCGTCCTTCACAGTAAGAGAAAAAAAATAGATCCCTACCCCGGGACAACCAGCTAATGAGTCTATGACTGTTAATTAAATAATAGCTTATTCTACTTTTGGGCAGCACGGTGGCGCAGTGGATAGCACAGTGGCCTCACAGCAAGAAGGTCGTGGGGACGAGGCTTGGAACACTGTCCTTTCTGTGTGGAGTTTGCATGTTCTCCCTGTGTCTGCGAGGGTTTCCTCCGGGTACTCCGGTTTCCTCCCACCCTGCAAAGTCATGCATGCTAGGTTGATTGGCCGGTACCAAAATTGCCCCTAGGAATGAGTGTGTGTGTGGATGGTTGTATGTGTGTGGCCCCGCGACAGACTGGCGACCTGTTCAGGGTGTACCCTGCCCTTCGCCTTAAATCAGCCAAGATGGGCTCCGGCCCCATAAGAGATAGATGGATAAAAAGATGACTGACTGACTTATTTTACATTTCGTTCCATTGTCTTGGGCTTATCTGGGGCCAGGTTGCAGGGGCAACAGCCTCAGACAGGAAGCCCAGGGTTCTCTCACCCTGTCCACATCTTCCAGCTCACCAGGGAGGGTTCTGAAACATTTCCGGCCAGCTGTGAGACATAGTCTCTCTGCCGGGTCTGGGGTCTGTCTCTGGGTGTCCTCCCGGTGGTACGTGCTCGAAACAGCTCACCAGCGAGGCGCACGGGAGGCATCATAACCAGATGCCCAAACAACCCCATGTGGCTTCTCTCGACTTGAAGGAGAAGCCAGCTTCTCACGGATGCTGTAGGATAAAATAAGAGTAGAATAAGAGCTCGTCACCCTTATTTTAGGAAATCAGTAGATTGGCTTTACCCTGATGGAAACGGGAAAGTAGATCGAGCACAGAGGTCTCTTCAGAAACAGAAAACAGTGTGCAAGAACCAGAAATGTTAAATGTTTACATTTGGAATTTATGTGAATGGAAATGACCAAACAAATGTTTATCGTGTGTGAACCCATGTGCATTTATATTTCAAGTTGTAAGTTGTTTCTAAGACTGAAAGGATGACTAATTAGCATCTAGTTAACATGGTTCCATTGAGTCTGCTCTGGTTAGTTATACTTTCCACTGTTGTGAGAAAAATTTGACATACTTAAGCTCTTCATAAATTACCCAGACCACAGGTAATTCCTCAAAAAAATGCCTGTCGCCCCTTTTTTTTTTTGCACCACAAACTGATTTTCTTATTTAAATTTATTTCTGAATAAACATGTAGCATCAATCTTTTCATGCTTAACACTTATTTGTTGCAACAACTTACTCCAGGGCTCAACAGACAGCTTTGGAAATGAAGAATTGTGGCATGCTCTCCTGGTCTTTGACAGAGACTGTGAGGAGTTTAAAAAAGGGGTTTAAACAAATTCTGAATCATAGTTTGATGTTCATTATGTTATGGGCAACCACATTTCTTGTAAAATGATCTGTTTACTTTCCTCGATAATTTTCTCAATACTGGCGTGTATTTTACAACCAATCACATTTAAGGCACCCTTTGTTGCAAAGGAGTGTAAAGTGAGGGCCTTCAAAAAATGATCAAATTTGATCAACTGTTGATCAATAGATTTCAAGTCAGTTTAATTAAGGTACAATAACATTCTTTGGTCACAAATTCTGACATGTTGATTGGATAGTTAGTAGATAGATTGTTGTGATGGAGAAGGAGGAGTCCCCAAATGCTGGACAACAAAACAGGATTTATTTAACCAAAAGGTCCAGTAAAGCTGTAGGGCAAAGGGCACAGGATTAACACAACCATAAAGTCTTTGGATCAAAGTTTAAACATGGTAACAAAGTTCAAGGATATTGTCTTGCTCAGAGAACAATGACCCAACAAGGAAGTCAGGAGAATATGCCTTTAAATACGATGCACAGGTAATTAGCATCAGGCTAATCAGCCAGGTGTTTGGGATCAGGCTGAAACCTGCCCACTCATGTGGCAGGTGAGGGGATCGTGACATACATACAGTATATAGCACCTGTGCCAGTAGAGAAATGGTTTCTTTTTGGGTAAAAACTCAATCATATTTTCCAGAGTTTTTGAGTAAAATGTTGAAGATAGAGATACTAGTATTGATGTTTTTTATGTTTGGTAGCTGTATCATAGAAAAGGCTTGTCTTCTGGACAGGTTTTTTTTTTTTTTTTTTTTTGATGAGCGAGATGTTTCAATTTCCAACTAAGTCGAAACGTTTCGATTGTCAGAGACACTGTCCAGTAGACCACTTTGAAGTTTTTTCTACGATGGATCACTACTGGACAAATGAGGAATTGCACAGATTTGGTAGCTGTAGCTGCAGAGGAAAGAGGCAAGTTCACCACCGGTTGTTTTCAAATGCATTTAATATGGATTCTCTATAGTGAGATGGTTTTTTGCAAACACAAAGCAGTTATTATCAGGTGGTTCATTTGAGGTAGAGCAGTTTCCTCAGGCCGGAGTGTGAAATGCATAGTTTGCCACTGTTTAAAAGCATTTACAAAAAAAAAGCGTTTGGTTTACATTTGGCTTGTATTTGAATTGAATGTGCTTTGATTACATTTTTGAAGAAAAATAACTGAGCCCATCACTGACATCCCATTTGAACCTCAGAATAAAATGGTCTTTTAAACATCTTTCCAACTGTATATAAAAGGTCATATTGTTACTATAAAATACACTAATGCTCGAAGTGTCATAAGCCACTACAAAGTTCACGCTCAGCTATGCTGCATATTAAACCACAGCAGAAATGTCTGGCATGTCCTAGAAGCAGTGACCTGTGACAGACGATTCTCAACGAGCTGAAAAAAATTCTTTTAAGCCTTCTGCTTTGACGTCAGCTTGTGCCTCGGCCCACTGAACAGTCTTATGTAAAAAGCTAAATCAATAACTCGGAACATTGGATCCATTGAACTAGATTCGCAGCACCAACTAAGGTGTTTTAAGGCTCCGCTGCGAGGTTCGTCCTTTTTTGTTTGCATCAGCTCTGTTGGGTTAATTGAAAAGCTCGAGCAGGTCAGGAGGAATTTCACTGAGCACAAATTAAAATTCCTCCACCATATCATCTGTTCCTGTCTTTTTGAGATTTCTGTGAGGCTGAGAGTTGATTGAATTGGGTCAAGCTGAATCTATGGAAAAAAAGCTCATGGAGTTATAGATAAACAGAGATTGTTTTTTTATTTGTCTGTTCGGATCTGTGACGCCACCATGTATTTGCATGCCTGTGTTGAAATGCAATCTTTTTAATTTTACAGAATCTTTTATGACTGTTATGATAATTTTCTAAAAATTGTCATTTTGTTTTTTGTTTTGGTCAAAACTGTATCAAGAGAACAGCGTTGGTTCTAAGTTTAAAATCAAAAGACTGAATACATGGGTGTAGAGTGCAAAGCCAAATGAGAGAAGCATCCTGATCTCTGATATTTTATTGTTTTCTAGAACTTAAGCGGTTTCTGTTTTTGGGAAACAAGTGGAAAATTGAGACGTAACTGACTGTTTGTGACATGACTTATTGAATTGAATATACTTTATTTATCCCCGAAGGGAAATTTGAGTGTTGCAGTGTTACAGTCATACAATCTCATACAATCTCATACAGGTTTGAAAGTGAAAGGTTAAATATTTTGATGGAGGATGGTAAGAATGATTTTCTATAACGTTCCTGTGAGCAGCGGGGTTGCAGGAGTCTGTTGCTGAAGCTGCTCTTCAGATGGTCCACAGACTCATGGAGGCGGTGGGAGGGATTTAGCAAGATTGATGACAGTTTTGCTTTCATTCTGTCCCTCGCCATCTCTTCCATGCAGGCAAGGGGTGAGCCAACCACACGTCCAGCTTTTTTACCAGCTTGTTCAGTCTGTTGGCATCCCTTGTTTTTATACCAGCTCCCCAGGAGGCCACAGCAAAGAACAGGACACTCCCCATGATTGAATGGTAAAATATGGAGAGCATCTTGTTGCAGACGTAGACGGTCTATGTCTGCAACTACCTGAGCTTTCTGAGGTAGTACAGTCTACTCATAGACTGGATAAATTATTTTCTTATCCAGGAAAATAACGTATGGTCTCACCTTGACATCAACAGTTGTTATTGTAGATATTAATAATCTAATCTTTAAAATGACTTGTCCTGGGTACATTTACCTATCCATCTCGGATTTTTCGAAGTTTCTTCTCTCTGAGAAGGAGAGTCCTTCTGATTCTTTTTACTGATTACTTGTGTTTTTCTGTCTGATTAACTTTGCATGAAGTGCTCACATATAACTTCTTAGGATACCAAGCTATGTCAAATAAAACTGGCCAGGTAGCATAGTGGTCAGCACTGCAAGCTCCCAGTGAAGAAGAGATTGGTGGTTCAAGGTTCAAGACATTGTCACTGTGGCCAATATTTCACACAATGGATTTAAAGCACCAGTCTTTCTGTGTGGAGTTTGCAAGTTGTCCCGGTGCATGTGTAGTTTTTCTTTGTGCACACCGATTCCCTTTCATCCACAATGAAAATATGCCCATTGGGGTGGTTAGTCATTGTGGAATTACCTTTGGGAGTGATTGAGTGTGGTTATAAATCCTGTGACAGACAGATGACCTGTCTAGGGCGTACCCTGCTTCAAGCCCAACTCTAGGATAGACTCCAGAACTCATATGATTTGTGAATTTTTATGTGTTGACTCTTCACTAAATAAATACAAACTTAATCCAGTGTTGAATAAGCAGTTCAGAAAATAGGTAGATACGTAGTAAATTCCACGCCCTAATTTGCAGGGTGTGTGTTTTGATCCACAGGCTTCCACGTTGTCAGCTTGTATACAGTTGGATTCCTCAGCAAGAAGAGGTAATTGCCATAAACTGTATCTGCATACTTAGGCCAGTTATCTCTGCATCCTCATTGTTGTTCGTTCAGAGCAGTGACAGCAGGACTTTGGGACATTTCAACCTCTCCACCCCTTTTCTTTTTCTGCTAGCTTTTGACAGGCACTCTGCAGGGCAACTCAAAGACCCCCCTTTGCCTCCTGCTGTCCAATGACTGTTGTTGTTACTAGAGAGATATATTCTGAAAGAATGTGGCCTGCGGTTGTGGTCAAAGAATTCCTCTTTTTTCCAAGTGATGGGAGGGGGAGGAAAGATGCTGTTGGATGGCCATGGTTTTTGTCATGATCAAAAACACTCCAAACCACCTCGAGACACACACACACAGTGATGCATACCATCATACACACTGCTAATCCTCTCTGACAGTCTGAGCAAGCATGAATGCTGCATTCCTTCACACTGCTAGCTGAAGTCATTTATCCAGCAGGCAGCTGGCCAGATATTTTTCACCATGTACAGCCTTTACTCTGACATAAATGCACACCTATTTCACATTTTCCAGTCTATTGCTTGCAAACTGTTGAACAGGTTGGCATTTTTATTCCTTCTATGGCTGTACTCATACTACGCAGTGTGAACCGTAATTGAGTACGTTTGACCACCAACCCATAGTTTGTCTGATTAGTGAATACTATTGTGCTACAAATGGTTCTTTTGGACGTCCCAGGCCCATTTGGATGAGGTGTACCAGTGCACTATTCAGTTGAACTCTGATGTGGTTCACTTGTGATGTGAGTGGAAATCATGCAGCGGCATGAGGCAGGACTTTACGCTTTTGCAGTGCTTCAAAACCATTTTTCTTGCCATAAAACGACAAAACTTTTTAGCAACAAGCTGTGAGTGGATTGTTAACAACTGCAGACCAAATGACTTCAAATTACTAAGCGTGAAGTAATTAGCGGCTGCACAGTGGCGCAGTAGTTAGCACAGTGGCCTCACAGCAAGACAGGTTGCGGTTAAAGTCCCAGAGTGGGGCATGGAACACTGGCCTTTCTGTGTGGAGTTTGCATGTTTTGCTCGTGTATGCGTGGGTGTACTCCAGTTTTCTCCCACCCTCCTAAAAACATGCATCTTAGGTTGATTAGACTTTGGTCAAAATAATTTAAAAATCTTTCCTAGTGGGCGCTCTTTTTTTTATGGCTTTCCCAATGACATCAAAATATTTGATCAAATTCTGCAGGACTTCCACGAATACTTTCAGAGTCCATCCTGCTGGCGTGCTCTGACATAAAGATGTTTTGTTTCGTCTTCTGAACTGGTTATCTCTAATGGGGCCATGGAGGGTGCCTGAGCCTATCCCGGCTGATTCCAGGCAGGAGGCAGGGTATACCCCGAACAGGTTGCCTGTCCCTATGGGCAATTTTCATACTAGCCAATCAACCTGACATGCATGTTTTTTGGAAAGTAGGAGGAAACCAGAGTATCCGGAGAAAACCCACACATACACTGGGAGAACATGCAAACTATACACAGAGTGATTCAAGCCTCTTCGAATCCCGACCTCACTTGCTGTGAGGCCACTGTGCTAACCACAGCGCCACCGTGCAGCAATACAAAAATTTTGGCAAGAAAACTTTGTCTTGTTTCTTGGTAGAGAAAGAAAATTTTGTCCATATTTTTTCTTTTTTTATAACTGGACCATGTGAGAAAATCTCAGTTCAAATACAAAATATCAACTGTATTATTTTCCAGTACTTTAAAAACTACGTAAATTTTACAGAATCATATAAAATGAAGCACGTATTTGAATATGCAGAAAGTTATCCATCAAATGCAACGGTTGGATTATTTAGCTCTAAAAATGCTAAGACGTTTGATTCTGCCATCCAGACATGACTGAAAATGAAAGGAATGCTGTTTACCTTCAATTTAAAGATCAACTGTGTAATGACAATTAAAACCCGTGCCATACCCTACGGTTTATCCAAGTCTAAGAACTTAATGAGTAGATACCGAAGACATTCTGCAGACACAGAGAAGTTTGGGTTTTGTCAAATCATCTCTAAACACTGTCTTGTGGAGCTCCAGAGCAGAGAAAGTGGTAGTTTTCTCTCTGTCTGTCTCTACCGTTTACAGATGATGATATATTACTATGCAACAGAAAGACAGGTTTATAGTTTTATGCATCTTTAACTAGTTTAAAAGTGAGTGGTTTCCATTGATTGCTAAAGTTTCTATGGATTTTACATGGCTGTATATGTGCTGGTTTTATTGGTCCATGCTGGCTCATAGTTGTGAGTCCAGGGGTGTGTTACAGAGGTCAGAAGTCCTGCAGTTTACACTCCGAATGAGAATTTTCCCAAACTCTCGGCTTACTCACGTTGCTCGCGGTTGAATTATGAAAATTTCTGGTGGAAGAGCAGGAGAACAGGGATGAGATGGGAAGAAGAATGAAAGGAATTCACAAGTGTAACCCTTCAAAAATGAATCAACGGAAAAACAGGAAAGAAAGTGGAAGATTTTGAGTGAAGAGGTTAAGGTTTGGAGCATAAATTTGATCTGAAGCCCAGAGGATAATGTTAGTTTTAAAAAAAAAAAGCAGGTTTTAGTTGAAACAATGTTCTAGTCCGCAAATTTTACAGGAGGAATGAGTAAAAAAAAAAAAAAAACAATCTCAGACTGGAAAATGTTATTTTTTATTGCCAAGGAGTTTTTTCATAGAATATTAATTAACTTTTCTTCATTTCATTTGATTTTCTGAACCCTTCATCCCTACTGGTCCTGAAGCGGGGATTCTGGAGCCTATCCAGATAATTTCAGGTGGGAGGTAGGATACACCGTCATCAGGTCAACAGTCTTTGGCGGGGCCACACACACACAGACAACTATACTCACACATTTATTCCTAGGGGCAATTTCATAGCGGCCAATCAACCTAAGATGCATGTTTTTGGGGAGTCGGAGGGAACCTGGGAAAACCAACGCACACATGGGGAAAACATGCAAACTCCTTACAGAAAGGCCAGGGTTTCAAGCCTCGCTCCCACTCCAAGATTCGAACCGCTGACCTTCTTATTGCGAGCCCACAATTCTAACTACTATGGGACTTTGCAGCCCCATCTGATTATGAGTAAATTGAAATGTTCAGAGTTCTATACAATCATATGCCATCTCTCATGATTTTAAAGTGCAGCACGTTGCAGGCTGGAAAAGACCACGAGGCAAGCAATGGCTCGACATAATCACGGGCGATCTCCAAAAAATCGGAGTCCCTGTCGAAGAAGCGAAACAGTTGGCCAAGGTTCGCCAGCACTGGAAAAACTTGGTTCATCTGGTCGTCTCAATACACAGAGATTGCCCCATCCCCTCTTCACTGGAGACTTTGATTGATATGGTTACAAGCTATAAAAGTTATTTAATCACCTGTTTTCAGCCTCATTTCCTGAAGATGTTTCAAGATGAAAACATGTCTTCATTGAGCTTTTTTTCTTAAATTTCACATTGTGTCAGGAACTACTCAAAGTTAAGGTGCATTCTGGCCAAGGTCTTCCATGTTATTCCAAAGGGGTGCTCGAGTTTATAAAACCTCACAGAAACATTAAAAGATGGATGGAAATTTAAAGTATGCATGAAAAGTTGTGGATGTATTGCAGGAAAAAATGCTGATCAAGAGGATGTTTCTGGCCTTGACATGAAGAGGGGAGATTGAATGTTGAAGAATGAGGTTTTGAATGTCTCATTAAGAAACCTTTCCTTTACACAGCCTTGAAAATACACAAGTCGGCACACTCCGCAGACAAAGGGGCGAGAGTGAATGATCCCGGTGTTTTTGGCAGAAAGAAAACTGTGATCAAGGACACTGTGGTGGAAAAGTCTGAACACTACTTTTTGGATGTAAAAAATCCATTAGATTTTATACCTTTGAAGCCTTCTGTCTCTACTAGTCTGCAAAGACATACATTAATCTAACGGTTGGGTTGTGGGGGCAGTGCCGTCAGCAGGGAAATCCAACGACTCCAGAGAGAATCCAAAGGTGTTCCCAGGCTTACCAGGAAACATAGCCACTAGCATGTCCTGAGTTTTGCTGGGGCCTACATGCTGAAACACCTCACTAGGGAAGTAGCTAATACAGAGATGGGCAAACTTTTTGATTTGCGAGCCACATTTGACCAAGGGGACGGAATAGGATCAGAGGAATAGCATGCTTTGGTAAACAAGCGCATTAGATATGAAAAACCATTGGGGCTGCTACACGCACGTAATCCAGCGTGCTAACATTAAAATCAAGCGTCCTAGCGCTTAAAAAATTGTGCATCTAGCGCGCTCGGTTTAAAGTAAAGGTTTAAAATCTCCTTACAATCTATTTTGACATGCGCATCACGGAACACACACATTTTAATCGGAGCAGTGTTGTTGTTTTTGCAACACACCCAATATACTTAGTGTGCACCATCTAGTGAGAAAACATTAGAATTGCAGGGGAAGTAAAACATTTTGCCCAAGCTAATATGAAACCAAACAGGAGCTCCTCACCAAAGTTCTAAGTGGGAACTAAACGACTTGGACTCCTATCAAAGTACGCTAGTGGCCATAGGTGATGGTACGAACATAGATTGACTTCTCTATCAAAACATTTAAAAAAACAGTTTTTAAAGGATTGTGTCTAGGATTTTGCCCTCATACTTCCAGGGAAGTACTCAGGCTGTTATCTGTTTGGAGTTATAACTGTACAAATAACCCAGATACAGATGGACAGCAAGCTGGTGTGGGAAAGAATGACACAGAACTTTTATGGGACATAAAACAAGCTGACTAGAAACAGGTGGGAGCAATTCTATTACACATTTGTTGGTTGTGAGGGAGAACTGATCTATGACAGTCTTTAACAACAGACAAAACGCTTTTCCTATGATGGTAATTTATCCACTGCAGAGTCATTTTCATGCAGAAACAAATAAGCAAAGGTGCACAAAACTGGTGCATGTCTGCATGCTTTGTCAAAATGCATAAGCCATTGCACATCAAACACGAGGAAGTGCTTTTGTGCACCAACATGCAGGTAAATGAGTCAAACAGTAACTTGTTTGACGTTGAATGTTTTAGACCTGTCTTATATTTGCCTCTCCTTCATGAATTGCTCTCCTAAGTACCAAACCTGTTTTTGTGAACTTTGATTTTGGAACTGCGAGCTGTCTTGTACTTTTGTCTGTATCAGCACCAACCCTGACAACAATCAGAATCAGAATAACAACAGGGTTATTTTAAAAGGTGACTGTTGGAATGACAGATCCTGGTAAAATAAAGGATAGAAAAGTATGGTGTATTGTTGATTAAAGGTACAACACGTCAAATAAGAAATGACTGTTCTTTGTAAGAATCATTAAAGACAGCTGATCGAAGTATTTGAATCATGCACTAAGATCAGACACACCTTAGAAGCAATAATATTGTTTCCAGTGTTGAACTGACTTCAGGAGAGTTGCAACTGGGTATTCAATGAGCACCAGGTAACATCTCTGGGTCCCCTCCTCAGTATTGGACCAAAAAAATTATGTGCACCCGTGTTTGTACATATAATTTCCAGATATCCTATAATGATCTATTTTAGTGACAAATCTGGAGATGTTACTCATGTTTAAAGGTGAAATAAGTTGATTTGTGGTTGTTCATAAAAAAGGTAGTGTTTAATGGGTTAATGTGGATTGAAGTGAAAGCTGTTGCAGTAAGTCCTGGAAGCAGTTGGAACAGGTCTCCGCGTCTGAAGCCAGCAAGGTAATTGGGAACAGATTTCGGATGAGTCAGGAGCTCTGCTGATGGGACCTCTCTATCTGTAGAGAGGAGGGGCTAACATAGCCACAGGACAGAGTTGGACTACAGACTTTCCACCAAGAAACAAGACACCATTTCCTAGATGGGGAGGGAGCAAAAGAGATTTGTTTTCTCAGTCTCAAAGATAAATTGGTCTTCCTTCGTTCCTTTTCTCTCTCTATTTTCATCAGGATGATTCTTGCCTCTTGCTGTTAGTGAAGAAATTTAACCCTGAGTTGGTTACAGAGAAATAGTTGGGATGAGATGAAAGCTTTATTAATTCATATCCAAGCAAGTCACTGAATGTTTAACAAAAAAAAAAAAATTTCTACTAACATCTTCGGATCTTATCAGACCAAAAAAGATGATTTCATCTGAAAATAACTCCTATGGTATAAAGTCTTCAACACATTGTAAACCCTGTATTTGTAAGGTTTGCAATTGGCAGAATATTGGATGGAAGCCAACTGCAGGAGTCCTTCATTAAAGCTTGTGGTCGATCTATTCGGCAATGGTTGTTTGTAATTTCTTGACAGGTAAAGCAAAAGCAAAGGAGTTTAAAAGGGATTTTGCTGAGTAAGTTTAAAGCTTTCCCTTCTGTTAACAGGCATTCTGATGGGATTACCAGAGCTCACTTTTATCATCCACAGTTTTTTTTTTAACACACAAGGTATGACTTTGTTTTCAGAGGTTTGTCAACCTTTACAAACCCTTGATTTTATTTCAAGTACAAGCAAATCGAATTGACATGTATACTCTGTGTAAATTACAGAGATCATGGTGACTTTTCATGTCATATAAAACCTTTGTTCATAAATTATGTTTATAGAAGTGATGTAAAAGTATTCACTCTCTTAAAGCCTTCTTTTCAGAGAGGAGAAACTCCAAAAAAAGCAAATATTGGGGAAATTTCTTTGCTTGAACATAAACACGGGCTTCATGGTGGCGCAGAGGATAGCACAGAGGCCTCACAGCAAGAAGGTCGTGATTCATGTCCCAGGTGGGGACTAGGCTTGGATCACTGGCTTTTCTCTGTGGAGTTTGCGTGTTCTCCCTGTGTATGTGTGGGTTTCCTACAGGTCTCTGGTTTCCTCCCACTCTCCAAAAATATGCATGTCAGGTTGATTGGCCGGTATGAAATTGCCCCTGTGCATGAATGTGTGTGTGAATAGTTGTGTGGGTGTGGCCCCGCGACAGACTGGCGACCTGTTCAGGGTGTGAACCGGCTCTCGCCTGAAATCAATGGGATAGGCTCTGTCATCCCACCCTCGCAACCCTATTAGGGATAAGCGGTTCAGAAAACAAAACAAAATGAAGAGTCAGTTTGAGGAGAGATCTTTTGAATAAGTTTATGGTAATAGGATGTAGCAGATAGACTTGCTACAGATGAAGTGGGGGAAACAGGAAATCTATTGTACACGAGGTATGATACTTCCTGTAACTAGCAACTATGAAGGTAACTCTGTTTATATCTCTTCTAAGTTATTGGTGTTTTGAAACATTGAAACATTTTATTTCCATTATTCATATGTGTGAGAATAAATTTTATTTACGATCCTTTAATTTTTTTGGAATATATCCCAGATGTTATGGAACATGACGGACATGTTAAAGTATTACAAATTGCAAACTGATATGTCATGGGAACATTGACTGTAAAACAGAGGGACTTAACGGGTGTGACATCATGCACAGAGTTCAGATCTATCAAAATTAAGTGGCTTAACTTAGTGGCTATTTTCTGCCTTATGGATGGTGCCATGTTGAATTTTTGATGCCCGAAATGTGCCGTCATTAGTTCAGTCTACATTTGCATGGCAATAACTTTGCCAACCAGAAGCGAGCTGTTTGAATGTACACATGCCGGTCACTGGAGACCCTAACTGCAGCCAATCCGTTTGACTCATGGCCTATCCTCCTGCAGTCATTGGCTGAGTAAAATTTGTCAATCTAGTCTGTCGAACATTGTATTTGGGTGAACATTTTTTAAGCTGTGTATCTGATTGACCCGTTGTTAACTCGGATGACAAGAAATTAGAACTGTGGAGAAAGTGTTGTAAGAAACATAATAGAGCCACAATGGTTATCATGACGACAGTTTTTCAATAGAAGTCCACGGACGCTGGACTTTTTAGACCCAGAAACTAACAGGCAGAAGCAACTTGCCTTCTCCAGTTTCTATATCCAGTCATTGGATGAGAAGCAGGATCTCCAAGGCCACCAACTGATGATGTTTACAGTGCCAAACATATTTAATGAGGTAATATTTTGGCTCACGTTCCATCTTCCTGGAATGGATGGTAAACACCCAGCCCATCATGACTCTCTGTTGTAAACGACGACCACAATGACAAGAAATGCTTTATGTGTGGCAATACAAAACAAACAATGGTGGATTCTGTTATATTTAGAACGTCTAGATAAGCAAAAACAGGCCGGGAGAATTGAACTGTTTGTGGGATATCCCTTCAGTTCCTGTCTGGCTTTGTGGCTAACTCGGTTCCAGTGTTGTCTCATGTCCATCCTCTTCTTACAATGGAGGAAAAAAGAGGGGGAGGTGACACAGAAGGGAAGAAGAATTCTCAATAGGTTTTAGCTTCACTGCAGAGGAACAGTTTGAAAGCGAACTATGTGTGATTGTGCTTAATTTCCAGGCTTTTAAGATGCGCTGTGTGAAGGTAACATGCATGGAAAGATTCCTACAAAGACATGAGCATGCATGCAGTTAGAGAGCTGGCCTGTTTGGCTGAGGTCCAAAACCCTGCTATGAAATCAGCTCAGAGGCAAAAACGGCCCTGAGAAGAACACAAAGAGAAGAAACTGCAGAATCACAATTCTGATCTTCCCGTCATACAGCCTTTCTTTTACCATCAAAACTTTCATTCCAGTTTCTTGTGGGACCACATCGAGCCTTTCCAAAGACTACAAAACACATCTGGCAAAATGATTAGCATTAGAAATTAAATTCCACACTTCATTTTAGACACATTGGAAGAGAGAAACCCGTCCAACACGCTATAACCAAAGAGGTTCTACCTTCGCAACATTAAATTTTTACAGCACCTCCCAAGAGTGAATAATGAAAGAGAACGAATGAAAAGAGAAAATAAAGACTGAAGGACGGGAATGAAAGAACAGCCAAGTTCACCATTGCAAAAGAATTTGGCTGAGTGCACCAGGGTTCTAAATTGATTACAGACAAGGCTTTGGTGTGAGGTTGTAGCAAACCACAATTTCAGGAGCAGGGTCCTAAGTGTATCTGGTCATACAAAAAACTCCCAAGAACTCAAGTTATCTATTCTATTACTCCTAGATAAAATCCTACATTTTGAGCTTAAGGTTTCTCTTCTTTTGCTTTTTCAAAATGCGGCTCTTGCAATCAAATCCTTCACATAAAACAGCAAGTTATCATGACTGTGAAATGCAGAGTGGGTAAACAGTGACTTTGCCCTTTTTAGGTATTTATAAATGACAGAAGAGAGGAAAATGCAGTTTGCTGGAGAACAAGCTGAGGATGGTGATGTAATAGTGTTCACTGTTACTGCAGGGCTGGATGAAGTGATGGGGGCTGAAAGAAGGGGGGAAGGATGAAAACTTTATGAGAAGCAGCTGTGTGATGGAAGCAAGCAAACAGCCCCTCAGCACTGTTACACCAGCTCAGCCCACAACTTGCTTTCAGCAGCCACAGGTTCTGATAAAGCTAACAACACTGATAAGATACTTAAACATCAACAGTAAGTTTTTACATAGTCACCAAACAGTGGTGGTTGGCTGTCAAGGCTTTCAGAGTCTTATTTGCAGGTTTGAAAAATATCTACAGAAAATTTGATTCCCAGACTGCTTTTAACTGTGTTTTGCACATGTATGCTTAACAACCAATGACTGAAAATAAGCTTCACCATAGTGCTGTGTGTAAGCCAGATTGAATTGGCTTTATGCAGATGTAGCTGGTTCTGTTTGTCTCTGGTCTTTAGAGTTATTTTGTTTTGAGCAAACATGCAGTACACAAGTAAACAAGTCCATGTATCCCTTGGGAGAAAGATCCAACTGCTGGCTTGAAATGTGGGAAAAGAAAATACAGGATCGATTGCGAAGCTACTAATTAGCACAATGTTTATAGCTTTCTACACTCAACTTACAAAAATGCAGATGTGGCTCAAACAGGAACTCTTTAATTTGTTTCAGATTAGATTCAGAAAATTTTTCTTCAATTTTTTTTTTGACATTTTGATGGAACTCTCCATCAAATGTCTCTTGTGCAGAATTTTGTCTTTCATGCAAGTCAATATATTCTATTAATTCCCTGCTGGTTAGTGCAGAGTTGGGTCGAGCGAAACAGACGCCCTGTGGAACAGAGGTGAAATTTGGGTGGCAACAATGTTTGAAAGTTCCAGTGAATCATAATAAGATCTTAAACTGACCACAAAAAGCTCCACATATTGACAGCAACCCACATCTTTGATAGTGGTCAGAACAACGCCATTTGTTAATAGCAAACACCACCAGTCCACCATCTTTAGTTTTGCTACACTTTTTCATGTTTCTGTCCGGATGCACCAGAGTAAAGTAGGGTAGGTTCAGACAGGAATCACTGATGATGTCTCTCAACCAAATCTGTAAAACAGACTATGCTGCACTCAGAAGATATTGTCTTCGTTTGCTTAACTTTAGCTTCATTCCATTGACACTTCCTCTCTGACTCAGCATTCCTCGCAGCTGACGTAGCTCATCTCATAAAAAAAATTCTTAAAAATTCAAAAGAAATTCTTCAAAAATGTGGAGTGCTACACGGATTTGCTGCCATCACGGGAAGCGCATTAAAAAAAAACCAACACATTTTATGTCAAAATGTTTGATTGTTGGAAATGATTGAAACACTGTAAAACTTTCTAAGAGAGACTGCTAATACACTTTTACTGGCACTTTTTAAAAAAAATTACATTTAATCTATTTTTACCCGATGCAGGGTACCTCTAGCCAAGATCTACTTTGTTTTTGTTTTTTTTTACATTTTGATGGAACTCAAATCATTTATCATTCCCAACTCGAAAAGAACGCTCTACTCTTTTCTACTGAACGAACACAGAGTCTTGAAACTTCTACCTTCATAGCCTATTTTTTTTTTACTTGTGGGAACTGTTTGCATTTTAGTGAGTATCAACTAAATCAGTTTAAAGGTGATCTAGGATAACCATAAAGGATATCTATCTATGTATGTGTAAATGCACACCTGCAAGTGTGAAAATTATTCACGCCCGTGTCATTCTCATTTAAAACTAATTTTAATCATCAAATTTTTTTGTTTGAACTTAAAAAGAATTGATACGGACTCTTCAAATTACGTGAAAACATTTAAGAGGTCTCATTGGGAAAAATAATCCTAGCTTCATTTACAGGTAGAAAAAAAATTGCATGTACAAAGTTATTCCATAACTTCTTGCCAGATTAAAAAAAAAAAAAGCTTTTAATGAAAAAAATGTCCTTGTTATTGTCATAACCAAATGTGAACACAAATGCAAGACTTGGGTAATCCAAAAAAGATTCTTATTTATTCTACAGATTCACACAAAAAGCTGGAAAGCTTTTGACCTTGAGAAAGCACAAAACAATTTGGCGACAAGTGTAGGGGAGTTGCAAAGTACCGATATATACAGGAGGAGAGGGCAAGAAGCAAAACGGATATGTCAAACACAGGGCTACTTAGTGTTGTGACACGCAAGACATGTGTCCTGACGAGATCTGCGACCATTGAGATCTGCGACTTTGGTCTGCGCATGCCCACAACGCTGCCCCTGCCTTCCAGATGATATAACCATCGAGATCTGCGACCGGTGTCTTGACGAAATCTGCAACCATCAAGATCTGCGACCTGCCATACTTCTATTGGAATTAGTGTTAGGTTTAGTTTTCGGAACTCCAATCTATCGCAAGTCTCGATGAAGTTGCAGCTCTCGATAGAACACAGGAACACAGACGATCTGATAGGAATCCGAAATGGAAGCGAAAAGGACAGTATGCAACTCAGACTGTACTAACTAGTAGCGTGGTGCACTTAATGAAAAGGTGTTGGAGAATAGTGTAGAGAGGAGAGGAAGATGGAATTAGAAGACAGAACCTCAATGTACAATACTTTTCCCAGTTTCTTGCAGACAAATGGCATCAATTTCATTTCATACCCTTTGTTTCTAGCTGGCCTGGTGATAAACTTGTCCAGAGTGGAATGTTTTAAGCATACCCTTGAATGTTTAAACTGTGTCTGTCTCTCTCACATAAGCTGGAAGCTTATTCCATAAAAGAGGGTCATGGTGGCTTAACACTCTACCTCCAACTGAACTTTTGGGCTGAAGGGATCAGCTCCAGCTCTTCAAATACATGTTTCTTTGGTTCAATTGTGAGAAATATTTTTGACACAATTTTATTTCCTCTGGAATTTCTATTTATTGTTTGGAAGATTTTTTTGGATATCACTTCCAGTCCCAAAAAAAGCCACTTTTGAAGATTAAAAGTACCCCTAAAGTCAAAATTTTCCTGGGTAGAAATTTTGGGCTTATACATTGGCGTGCATGAAGAAAGTTTAAAGCCTTCTTGTACAGAAACTACATCTGGCCAAATAAAAGTAGTATAGGAAATGTATTTAATTGTCTTCTCCTGCCGGCACTCCTCCGCCCCGCTGCTGATTAACATTACCACTTCCATTTCCTCTCTTATAGTGTGTAGGCTCCGTTACACCTCACAGCTCGGAGCCTGGAGGGGGCAGGGCAGGTAGAGGTTTCCCGTGATGTTTTTATTGGCCTCAGCAGATGGCTTCCCTCAGTCTGCACATTGTTATGGTGGCCATCTCGCTCCAGGGGTCAGTGTGAACAATTGTTGCCAAAAGCTGAATGAGACAAAAGCTTTTGCATGAGAAATAAAAAGTTTCCTCAGTAACCAAACATTGAAAAACTCACAATGTTGTCAAATTTACTGCTTTGACAAGATGTGAATACACGCCTGCTCATTTGCTCATTACATAGGTTGAGTTTAATATTTAAGCGGGAAGGGGGTGTTGTGCTTTTGTGGGGTAATAATTCTTGTACTGTGATATTTTTGGGCAAACATGGTACTTTTATTTAACTAAAACATTTGCAGAACAAAAGTTTGTAAGCACATTTTTTCCAATTTCACCTTTGTTTTTAACATAAAACTGAGGTATGTATCAAACTGTGATTTTTGTAGATCGTTACACCCCTTTTTAATAATTACCAGATAAACTTATGGGTACTAAATATTTACAAGAAAGAACTTTTATTTTGGCCCTATGGCTCACAGAGTCAAGAGGAGCCTACAAGACTGAAATGACCCATTTCATACTTTATTAACTTTATTTTTGTGGTTTAGTTTCTATTCTTCATGACTTTCTTTTGACATTCTTTGCATTGAAACCAGTTCATTGGCATATAATTATGGTAAAAAACTAAAGAAGTCTGCATTCTTCAGAACCAGCCTTTTTGGCTATTCCATGCTGGAATTTTCTTCATTTCTATGTCAGACATAAAATAATAAGGAAGGTGCTACAGGGAAAATTTTGGTTGATGTTTCTCCTCAAACATGTGACTCTTGCTCAGCTCACAGCTGAAAATAATTTTAGCCTACGGGCCAGTGAATGGCTGACGCAAACCTTCCTCCTCAATGCTCCTCTCTCTGGGGGGTCTAAGACTTTGGACTCAGAAAGAAGGGAAGAGAGGAATGAGCAGCTTGGCTTATGAACGGAACTAAAATTCAAAGTGTGACATATTGTACTGGATGTTATTGATTTTACATAAAGCCACCCCTTTAAATAAAAACCTGGATATGTTCCTGAAACACTGGACTCAATGAACCCAGTGTGTTTTTCTCTACAGCAAGAGTTTAACTGATTAAGCTTTATTGTTTTTACATCTTCAACCAAAATGTCATCTGCCTGCCGGTTTGAAGAACCTTTGTGGAATTTGATTGAATTAGGGGTGCATTTTTTTCATGTTTAGGGGTGAGGAAAAAGGGGTGCCGGGGTTAGCTAATGCAGGTTTATATGTTCCTGGGCATTGCTCAGGAAATGTTTAACCGCCTGCGATTATCCTTAAGTATGTCAGCACATCTGGTAAAAGTCACACACGTGTTGGACTGGCACATGAGCTCTTTGGCAGGATGCGTAGGTGTGTTTTTATACAAGGTTCTGTGCTTCAGTGTGCGGAAGGATGGTAAGCCATAAATTAGAGTCTCCTTGGACTTGTGGAGTTAGAGTTGCATTGTCTCTTCCTGCTTGGTTAGCTGTGTTCTCCGGGCACAGGTCAGATTCATTCTTCTGTTTATAAGTTGAATAATTCCTATTATTTACAAAGTTAGGATTAACACACTACAATGTAACAAGAAATTCTCTTTTTCAGTAACATGGTGATGCTGAGGAAAAAGTTGGCAATATTTTACTTGTTACAATATCAGTAACCCAAGTTAAATTATTGGTTAAATTAATCACCTCTGACAAAGAGGTTATGTGATGGGGATGTGTGTGTAAATGTGTGTGTGAATAACATAACTAAAAAAAGGTTTGGGGTGAATTTTTATTTCATTTTCAAGATATATCCATGATAAGAACATGAGGGGATTAAATTTGGGAGTGATCCAGGTCACCTTTGGTTCCAGGAATGTTTTGAAAGTTCAGTTTAGCATTTTATTTTTAGCTTTTTAGCTAACTTCAACTCTTTTTTTGTTTGTTTTTTTTAGCTAACTTTTTTTCAGCATTTTCACATGTTAGATTTTTTTTTTCTGTTTTGCTAAATTAAATTTTTTTTAGGTCATTTTAACTTTTCAAGCTATTTAGCTAACATTAGCTTTTTTTTTTTTTTTTTTTTTAGCTTTAGCTTCTTTTTTAACATGAAAAAAGGTTAGCTTTTCATCTAACTAGCTTTGTTAGCCTTTATTCTGCATAGATGAAAGAAAATAAAAAAATAGGAGTTTTAGGTGTTTTTTGTGCATACCTGGGTTTTCTTAGTATGTTATTCAACAGAAAGGCTTATTCAGCCAAGGCCAATTCTGCACAAACAGATAAGTTTCCAGTTGTGGACTCCATTGTCTCTAGAGACAGAAGAATGCCAACAACAATTAACCATATTACTGACAAGTTATGATACAAGTTTTTTTAATGAACTTTTCTTTGATTTGAAGCCTTTTAGGTTCTAAAGCTTTTTTTTGGTTCATTTTCACGGATATGAATTCATAATGTATACATTTCCACTTACATGTTTCCGCTAATAGCTTTATTCTGTTAGACTATACAGTACATGTTTAACCACTGATTTGCCAAAGTTAACATGATGGTTGGCTAAGAAGATGTGTTATTGCTTTTTACTCAACTCAAAGAATAAAGGTCTCGTCTCATACAACTTTTGAGAGCTTGTGTGAACTTTTGAGGGCCTTGTGTTTGTCACAAAATTGTGTTTTTAGAGTGATTCAGCAGTTTAAAAAGAAAAAAATATATATCAGTATATTTGCCAAAGCTATTCCCAGCTAGTATATCAGGAGAGAGGAGTATAACAGGAGAGAGGCAGGGTCCACCCTGGGCAGTTTACCAGCCTGCCACATGCTCTGAGAGACACACAACCATTCAAAAACTTACTTCAAGCAGAATATACAGTCTGATCAGTTTGGCGTGCACATTTTGGGGGTTTAAGAATCGTGAGTACCCAGGCAGTACCTCTTCCAAACTCTAAAAGGAAAGCTTGATGCTTCAATTCACAGCTGGGACAGAATTCGAACCAGCAACCTTCATGCTGTGAGACCACTGTGCTAACCAGTATTCCAACACAAAGCCCTTAGAGTGAGTCAGAAGTCCAAAAAACACAATGAGGGCTGAGATTTTCCACTCATAAAAGTAATCTGGCCCAAAAAACAGTGGAGCTACAACCAACATTGTTTTGATGTTCTGTGGGCACTAAAACATGCAAGTGATTTTTACTGCCGAGTTTTCAGATGCCCACCCCGTGTTTACTTTGTGAGAAGTGGAATATTGGTTGGTTGCCATAAGACCTGTGAGGTCCACTTTTAAATGTTCCTGCTCTTCACAGCATTTGATTTTAATTGGGAATGAAGGGCTAATTTGTGTTTTGACAGTCATTATGTGCTCATCAGTAAATCCTATCATTACGTTTAGTAAAAAACAAAGCCTCTTCGCTCTAAGACAACAAACTGTTAATGTTTTAGTTGGGTTCTTTTTCCAATTTGGCTTTGCCCTGCACAACTATATGCTTCAATAACTTTTTAAGTTTTCCAAACTTAGCCCATCTTCTAAGTACTTTGTTTGTCTGTCTGTCCAGGATGCCAGCTGCTAGCACGATGACCGGAGGGAGGGCCCTGCTGCTCTGTACAAACGCTGACAACTGCATCTATCAATCAGTCAACGGGTAGGTGCCTTAAAGCTAATTACCTCGTTTCAGGTGTCATTTGTAAAGGTTTGCTAGTTTTTAAAGAAGCATTGTTATAGTCAGGATTTCTCTGCATTCAGCATTCCTCTGCTCTGGCCAAGAGAGCCAAACAATTAAAGAAGCCCTCAGCAAGATCTAAATTCTATCAGTTTCTGCCAAACATCAACTGGAGAGGAATTCTTTCTGTAGAAGGCATATTTCTCTTGTTGTTTTGATTGTCTCCAGCAATTTTGGGTCACCTGTCTCGTCACCATTGACTGAAGAAGATGTGAACTTGATGGGTGTGACATCATCCGGAGTGTTCGACTCGAAATAAAGACTTTTCATTTGCCATTTTCTGCCTTACACATTGGTGCCATATTTTATCTATGGAGCTAGAAATACTGTATACAATCATTGGTTGTCAGAGGCAAAAATGGTAGATGTGACTTGCTTTGTCCAGTTCCTTTTCCCAGTCATTGCTTGTCACTCAAAGCATTGTCAACCGGAGGCAAAACAGTTTTTGACTAGATTCATTGAACCATGGATTCTAAGACTCCTTGATTTTTAGAATTGTTGAATTGCGCAAAAATTACATTTATTAAATGGTTCGTTTCAAAGAAGACGTGACTGAATGAACATCACTAGGGGAGGCATAGCTCGGTGGTAAAATGACCATCTTTGGACCGAAGAGTTGCCAGTTCGAATCCTGCGGAGCTCATGCCTAGGTGTACCTGAAGCAGACGCCCAACCTCTAGTTTCCTCCACCATTGGTGCCGTCATTGGCTGCCTGCTGCGATGCAATGCAGCACAGAAATTTCCCCATGATAAAGAAAATCATTTGAATAGAGAAAGGAAAAAGTTATTTAAGTTTTTGTAAGAAGGGGAAGCAATTGGTAACCTGGTTGTATTACTGGTTGTATTCATAAGTGTTGCTTAGAATAAATCTTTCAGCCCAAGAATAATTTTTTGAACAGTTGTATAGAGTTATCTCTGTCCATCTACTGACTTCTTTCAATGACCCTCATTGTCCCCTGCTTCTCCAGGCTCAAATAAGTTAATTGAATAATTAATGTTTAAATGCTAACTTAGTTCTTTAAATATGCTGTTATTTCAAATATCTTTAATTTTACATGAACAATAAGGATGTTGCCATGTCTGATTTAACTTTTCTGAACTCTCAGAGCGAATCTACCGTAATTTCACGGCCATAAGGCGCACCTAAAAGTCTAAAATTTTCTTCAAAATGAGCGGTGCGCCCTTTCGTGCGGTGCGCCTTGTGTGTGTGAGAAAAGGCGGACCTAAAAGAAAAAGCGGTGCCCGTGAAGCGAGGCGGATCTGAAAGAAAAGGCATGAGAACGTTAAAGAGTGAAGTGTGGGCGTGGATTGTGTATAAAAAAGGTATGTGCTGTATGCACAACATTGCTGTTTTAACCCTGAAAATGGCAAAGAGACACGCTTATGACGCTGAGTTTAAGCTACGAGGAGGAACATGGGAATTGAGCCGCCGCGAGAAATTTCAGCATAAACGAGTCAATGGATTGTAGACGCTTGGACTAACGCAGTGCTTATCAATTATATCCTGTTGCGCCCCCCCTAGAAAGAAGAAAATATTTCGCCACCCCACCCCCCACTCTCCGCCATGACCATAATTAGTATAATTTGTCTATGAAATTGTTATAAGCAGTGGTCCCCAACCACCAAATGGACCACCCCTGGTGTGAGGGGCCTAACTAGTATTTTTATTTACTTTGTTTTTGTGATGTCTTTTATTAAGAAGGTATGTTTACCGTTACCAAGGCAACCAGAGTGCGTTCGAGCAGAGGGAATTTTTCCACGTTATAAAGACGCTGCTAATAAATTTTCTCGTGAAGACAACGTGGATTTAAATGTATTGTTATTGATTAAAAAAGCCAGTTTTTCCGGCTGGTCTTATCAGCTGTAGACCGGTCCGTGAAAATATTATCAGACACTAAACCGGTCCGTGGCGCAGAAAAGGTTGGGGACCCCTGGTTCTAAGTACACTTCTGCATAACATTGTATCCTCATTAACATTAAAGAAAAAAGAAGAAAAAGAACAGCGTTATTGTTTTTTAGTGTGTAACAGAAAATATTTAAAGTGCATCAATTAACTTGAATTAAAAAAAATAATTCTTATTTAAACTATTTAAGCACTGGACTATTTTTTAACACGCACATTTGCATGCTTGCGTGTGTTGTTGTAAGGCGGTGTGTGACTGAGACTGCGCCTTTTCGTACGGTGCGCCTTATGTGTGTTAAATACAGCAACAGCGCACAAAACTGAGGCTGCGCCTTTTCGTACAGTACGCCTAATGGCCGTGAAATTACGGTAACTTCTTTTTTTGTTTGTTTGACCTACTTTTCCTTACCGGTTGCTTTGTGTCTCCCAAGAACATGAGGTGTAATGTGAAAAGGGAGCCATAATAGAGTGATAAAATGGGATTTGATCATATGATACAACACCCTGTTGTGCTTGTTTTCTAACAAAATATCCAGGAAATTTAAGTCTTCAATTCCCTCCTGAGGTTTCCTATGAATGGCTGTTGGCTTTTCCTTCCAACGATGCCATCAAAAGTTTTTTAGTGAGGGTATACAGTATTTCCTACTTTTGTTGGAAATACAGCCATTCAATGAAAAGATTTTAGGACAAAACAAAGTTTAGTAGGTCAAAGGCAGAAAAAAAGCAGAAAATGTACACTCTTCTCCCTCTGTTTCTCTCCAGAAATAGCTGTGTGTGTAGCTTGTAAACTTTGACCCTGAAACTTGGAGTTCAAACAGCCATGACCTAGTAATGCTCTGCGAATGAGTCACAGCTGGAAGCAAAAGCACTATTTAGTACTAGTTCTGTTTTCAGTTCAAAGTAAGAGGATATCTGAACTAAAGTTTTTAAAAACATGTTGTTTTCCAGATGTCTCTGTCAAAATAACCAAACTATATTAGTAAAAAAGACATAAATATAAACTTTGTTATGTGCACAAAACTTTTACAAGAACCACCATAGATAGTGAAGAGACAGAAAAAACAGGACGCAGAGCTGAAGGTAGTACATACAAAGATGATGAAATTCTTTTTGGGAGTGTTGAGCAAGTTCTGAAACTGTAAAACATTGTAAATATTACTATTGACAGAGGTAATACTATTGAATATTTGTATTACTTATACCTTCAAAAATGTAACTTAGTTACACTACCTTAGTTCCTTTCAGCTAATTAAACTAAGCTAATTAAACTCAGCTAATTAATGTTACATTAACACATTCTTCTTCTTTTGGCATTTCCCTTCAGGGGTCACCAGAGCAAGTCAGTTTCTTCCATCTAAACCTATCTGCTACATCGTCTTTGGTCACGCCAACTATCTTCATGTCTTCCTTCACTGTATCCATGAACCTCCTCTTTGGTCTTCCTCTATGCCTCTTTCCTGGTGGTTCCAAACCCAATGCCAATGTACTCTCTCTCTCTCTCCTCTGCACATATCAAAACCATCTCAGTCTGGCCTCTCTGACATATTTATCTCCAAAACCTCTAACATGTGTTGTTCCTCTGACATACTGTCCATCCTGGTCTCTCCCGGAGAGATCCTCAGCATCTTCATCTCTGCTACCTCCATCTCTGTTTCCTATCTTTTCCTGAATGCTACTGTCTTAGACCAAACAGCAAGGCCGGTCTCACTACGGATTTCTACACTTTCCATTTCATTTTACCTTAAACTCTTCTATCACACCTGATACTTTTCTTCACCTGTTCCAGCCTGCCTGCAGACGCTTCTTCACCTCTTTTCCACACTCTACATTGCTCTGGACTGTTGATCCTAAGTACTTAAAATCTTCTGCCTTCGTTATCTCTTCTCCCTGTAACCTCACTTTTTCATTTAGGTCTCTCTTTTTCAAACATGTACTCTGCCTTTTTCTGACTAATCTTCATTCCTCTTCTTTCTAGTGCAAACCTCCACACATTATACAATATTAATTCTATTAGATTTACATTGATCGTAGAAAGGGTTTCAAAGTTGTCTTCTGGACAGTGTATTTAATGATTTGGATGTTTTGACTTCCATTTGTAAATTATTTTCAATCTGATAAAATGGACTGAGAACTGATTCTCTCTATGTATATATGTACTAACCTGAGTTAACCCAAATCCCGGGGAGGAGCTAACTTCAAACCTGTTTACAAGTGGCTTACTTATATTTGTTAAAATGGTAGGGTGGGTCTAAGCTTGCCTCTATTGCTTGATATTGTACTGTCTAACAAGTCCGACGTTCCCCTATTAAACATAGGCTAAAAGCTCAGTGAACTGAAACTGGTCCCCAAAAGAGAGAATTGATTGGGTTAAGAAACTTCCTCTTTAGACCAGGGGAAGGTAATGACATTGTACACTGCAGGTAATTTGTATCTTTCAAGCCTCCATTCCTGTTCAGAGAGGGGTTTTCTTTTTTTCATAAAGATGGCTTTTTTTACACTTCTTTCAAAGCATTCCTTATCCCTACTCAGAGTCAGTAAAGGAAGCTGTCAAGTACACTACATTGGTGAAACAAAACTGCCACTTCACAAAAGATTATACCAACACAGAAGAGAAGCCACAAGTGGCCCAAAGTCCACTACAAGCCACCAAACACAAATTTGAGGACAGTTAGGACAGATTCTAAGTAGGGAAGTAAGTGAGACTGGAATGAAAATATCAAACACACAGAACATGTTAGAGATTTTGGAGACAAAGTCAGAGAGGCCAGATTGAGATTGTTCAGAGATTTCGAGAGGAGTGAAAGGGGTTATATCGGCAGAAGGACTTTGAGTTTAGAACTGCCAGACAGTAGGCCGAGAGGAAGACCAAAGACAAGGTTCATGGAAGTTGTGAAAGAAAACATGTAGGTAGTTGATTTTGGGTCTACATTGCTTTAAATATTTGTTTTTGTGTCCTTTCTAGACTCCAGTGCTGTGGCTTGAAGGTTGGAGAGGCTCCATCATCTGTGGTACTCCAGCCCCAAGAGGTGTGCGGGTCAACAGGGGACGGAGACAGGAGGGAGACGGCTGTGAACGTCAAGCATCCTTTCTCCTCTCTGGTTTGTCCAGGTCCCCCTGACACTATGCTGGCTCACAGAAGACCCGTAGCCACCAGTGACCCGCGAACTCCCAACATGGAAAATGGGTTAAACCACACTAAGAATGCAGCAGCAGCTAAAAGTGCTAGCATTCGGGACAAGATCTCACAATGGGAGGGCAAAAAAGAACCTACCCCAGTGAGCCTATCAGCAACTTGTCCTCTCAGCACCACACAGAAGGAAAGTGAGTCAGTGAGGAAAAAAGATTTAAAACCTTCTGAAGTTCAAAGAACAGACAGCAAAAGGTTTGTAAGCTGGGACAGACAAGATTCAGGGAAAGAAAATGTGGTGAAATTGGGAGATTTGAGGCCTAAACTTTCAGAAGGTCAAACGATTAAGGAAAAGGAAGTCATGCAAGAGAGGAGCTGCCGTGTTTCCAAGGCGACAGAACAACCCCAAGACAAGAAATCTGTTTTGACTCATGTTAAGAAACTGGAGAAGGCAACAAAAGAGCTCCCTGATCGACCCTCACTTGCTTTTCCAGGAAATTACTTCTGTCCTCCTTGCAAGGAGGAGCTAGAGGAAACAGAAAAAAAGGCCAATGAACCCATTTTTGGGACTTTTGATATGACACGACCTGGAGGATCATGGAGGAGAAAAGAAGGGAATTTAGAGAATGTGTACAGTGAGCCGGGTTCTCCATCTATAAATCCTCTACCTAAACCTCAAAGAACCTTCCAACATCACACTCCATCCATCACAGGAACATCTGGGCAATGTTTCGGGAAGGGAAAAAGGAACTTGCCCCCTTTGCCTTCTATCCCTCCTCCACCCCTACCTACATGCCCACCCCCGGGAGTTTGTAGGAGACCTTGGGCTGAGAAAACTCGGGACAGTAATAACAGGTAAGATGCAACAATGACACAATGTGAAGGTAAACATTTAGTTTTCTATCCACACTGAGGTCCAACTAAAATGTCGTAATCATCCGTTAATCAAACCAAAAGAAGGTTATGATGGTTTAAAGTCATTGAGCTACAGAAAGTCGGTGTGGAAATTTGAGGGCATTACTGAATCTAATAAGAACCTGGTCCCAGACGGGACTTTCCAAATGTTTTGCAGATGTCCAACACCTGGTTTAGTGACTCGAGATAGTAGACAGTTACAGTGGTCTAACGTACAGAAAATTAAAGTGTAGAGAAGTCTTTCTGAGTTTGAATAAGATGTTAGAACTTTAATTCTTGGAATGTTTTAAATATAATGATGAACTCCTAATGGCTGCATGGTGGTGCGGTGGTTAGCACTGCAACTTCGCAGCAAGAAGATTGGGGGCCCTAGTCCTGGGGCGGGATCAGACTTGATTCACTGACCTTTGTGTAGAGATTGCATGCTGTCACTATGTACGCATGACAATGTGTGTTAATTGACCACTGTGACATTTCCCCTAAGAATGAGTGTATGTTGATGGTTGTCTGTGTGTGGACCCACAACAGATTGGTGACCTGATTGGGGTGTAACCTGCCTCTCGTCTGTAGTCAGCTAGGATAGGCTCACGCACCCCACGTGACCTTGTTAGAGATAAGCGGTGTAGATGATGAATGAGAAAGCTTTTGATGTCATGAATTTATTTCAACTTGTTGAAGTTAAAAATCTGAGTTCATGATTGAACTTCTAGCCTGACTTGTAAGTTTCAAGAAAAGAGACTCAAGAGTATTATGACACAGACACCTTATCCTAGCCGAACCAGAAATGATTATATCAGTCTTCTTTATGTTTAGCTGGAGAAAGTTGTTCCTCATTTACACATTGAGTGGGGGGCCCATTTGATGATTGAACAATAGCGGCTCTAGAATGGGTCCCTGAGGCATCCCATGGATCAGGGCCATTTGATCTGGGACATAATTACTGATTTAACAAAGTACTTCCTGTCTTTGAGGTAGAATGAAAACAATTTAAGGGCAGTTCCAGAAACACCTCTGAAGTCCTGTAAAAGTAGCATTTTGATCCAGCAGGACTAAAAAACAGAGACCGTGCCCATGTCAGTATTCAGACTTTGGAACATCTACCACATCTGCTGTAAATCAAAAAGACATCTTGTTTCTATATACCCATCTAAAGAACTCAGTGGCTTTTCTGAAGAACTGAAGTAGACAGACAACACAAATAGTTGTGGAAAAGATGAGTTTTAGCATTTATTGAAGTTTAGAGTAAATAACTGGATGTATTCGTTCTCAGTCAAGTTTGCCTTTAAATTAAAATAAAATAAAAAGATGTGTACAGGGAACAGAAAAATGTGAACAAATCAGGGCAATCTATTGTTCATTTTTTTTTCTTTCAATTTTGAATCCTTGTTTAGCTCTTGGCTCAGATCAGTTACAGTCCTCTCCAAGTGTAGAGACCTCATGTGGTTCGAGAGCACCGTGTCAAACCTTGTGCTTGGTCCCCACAGAGGTGTCCAAAGCAGGCTGTAAAAGGATGTTATCTGATAACAAATGAACAATTTATTTAATTTTTATCGTTTTCCGAAAACTTTGTGGGTTAACAACTACATTATTTATTCTATTTATTGATTAGGATGTGCATCGTGACATAAAAGGGAATTTTGCTTATTGTATTGTATAAAGATATTTAAAAAAAACTTCTGTAAGCTTAAAAAGGCAATATTTGTCAATTTTCTTTTGAAATACATTGATATAGTTTTACTTTAGTTTTTATTATTGTGAATATTCTGTCACTTCCCCCTCTGTCTCACCCTGCATGTGCGACACAGCCTAAATCTTTTTTGAGGCGTCAAATTTAACGTAAATGTTACCAAAGCTGATGTACGTTCTTGTTTCAATGCATTTAAAAAAAGTGAGAGGTAGGACTGAGCATGAGTAGAGAGCTTCCTGTTTACAATAGAATGCGGGCGTGGCAGAGAACGGTTGTCGTGATTAAGAACAAACTGGCATTCAGACACTATCCAAATATTGAGGGTGAGCTTGCAGATCACACAAACATGCATGAATAAAAAAAAAATCCCTAACCGGGTAACGGGGGGTGCCTATCCCGGCGGATTCAAGGCGGGAAACAATGTACACTCCGAACAGGTCAGCAGCTTGTCGCAGGGCCACACACACACATACAACCATCCACACACACACTCATTCAAGCGGAAATTTTATAGCGGCCAATCAACCTAACATAAATGTTTTTGGAGGGTCGGAGGAAACAAGAGTACCTGGAGAAAACTCACGCATTCACAGGGAGAACATGCAAACTCCACACAGAAAGGCCAATGTTCCTAACTTCATCTCTACTTGAGACTCAAATCCCCAACCTTCTTGCTGTGAGGCCTTGATAACTTTTATGGTGTAAAATATCCAAAAAAAAAACCTTACACTATCCGAACCTACAAGATACTTCAACTTTTGCACAGTAAAATTTAGCCACAAATTAAATTATTTAGACTTGTTTTATATCAAAAATTTTATGTTCACCTAGAATACAATCACTTAAATTTAGATTGATTGATTCTTTCTTTGAGATGTGTTTTTTTTGTCCTCCAGAAAGTCCTTTGAGTTTGAAGATTTAATTCAGTCCTCTACGGAGAGCTGCCGGGTGGACTGGTACGCTCAGTCCAGACTGGGCCTCACATGCACTTTATCAGAGGAGAATATCTACGAGGACATAATCGGTAAATAAAATGCATGCTTTTCATGTTAATCTTTTCTAAATGATGTGTTTTTCTTCTCAGAGAGATAACTCCCAGGAACATCTGCTTTTGTCCTGTTTCATATCTCGTGTGTGTCACAGAGTTCAGCAGCAACGTCGATGAGAAAGACAACCCCCTCTTTCGCGCTGTTTGTTCTCTTCACTATTAATTTAGATTCATATTGCTTCTCTTTTATTAAAAACTCCATGTAGAAACCTGAACAATGTTACTTATTGTCTGCGGTGTTATGCCAACCCCACAAGCCTGTTTAGTCTCATAATGTGTAACAGCTGTGTAGTGTGGGGTTGTGGTGAGGCTGAGGTTTGGTTACTGAGATTATCAGTGCTGAAAGGAGAACGTGATTGGCTAAGAGCCACAAAACTTTCCTGGGAATAACTTTTATGTTTCTTTATTCCGACTACACATGCTTTTGACTAGTTAAAGCTGTTTCCTGGCAGCAATCAATTAACTTATCAGTAATTGACTAATGCCACAGCATATTTTCAACCTTTATAGAAGCTGTGTTGTTGTTTGCTGAAGCATGCAGGCACCAGTTATTTTGCAGATTCCTCGTGAGCAAGGCAAAAAAAGGAAGATGTAAATAGAAATGTTTGTTAATGTTTACTAAATGCACAGTAAAGATGTTTTGTATTCAGTGTAGTTGCACCCTACAGGCGTGCTAACTTGTGATTAACTGACACGAACACAAAGATTAGCATGACATTCTCATCAGCCAGCACTGTGGAAAAACGCACACTGATCCCTTGTTTTCCTCCAAGAGAACTCAGAGTCCCCCTTTAGCTGCCTACGCTTGCAGGTCACATCTGCTGGATGGATTGATAGAGCAGTGGAGTGATGCAAGAGAAGGTAGAGAACAGAAAAAAAAATTGAGCAAAAATGACAACTTTCTCTACACAAGCAATGGAGGATTGCTCTCTACGTTTAGATTCAGCAAACATTTTCTCAAAGTAAAAAATGGGATATGTAAGCACATTTCTGCCTCTTTAAGGTCTCTGCACATCTGGAGCAAGAATAATCTGGCAAAATAAACAAGACTGATACAAAAAAATAAAGTGCTTTTTGTGAAATGCAGCTTGCAAGGTTCATGGTGCAAACTACATGATGCTAATATTTAAACATTAAAGATGGTGTTCCATGTAAAATCAACATTTTGGATGTTTGTACCGTGTTCAAAAGTTGTTCCCACATCAAAAACATTTTTTTCTAAAGTGGTTTTCGATTTCATAATTGCATGTTTTAAAAAATTTGCATGTTTGAGAAATCCGCTAGCTCTCGTCCAGTATTTGGAAATTATTCGAATACCAGGCTATTCTGGACCACGGATTTTGTTTTCTGTCGTCAAAATTGGAAATAATGTCGTTTAACAATAACAGAATTTCTAACAGAATTACTTTTTGAGAAACAAAGTAATCTACTTAGTTACTTTTTGCAGTTAAAACCCTGTTACTAACTATGATTTGTTTTAATAAAGCAGCATTCTTTCTGCTGATACTGTACTTCTCTTTAAGAGAAGTCATTTGTAACAGTAACTAATCACATTTTTTAAAAATATAGCCAACACTGTATGCTACGCCTAGATCAGGCATAGACAAAATACAGCCTGTGGGTCACATGCAACCCGTTAAATGTTTTAATCCGGCCCGCTGAACATAAAAAATTTAAATAAATAAACCTTGTTAATGTTTTATTTCCCCTACGATTCTGATGTTTCATCACTAGATGGCGCGCTCTAGCTTTGTTGAGAATACAACAATATTGCTCCCATTAAAATTTGTGTGTCTTTGTGATGCGTATGCTGTCAAAACAAACAGTGTGCACCAATATGGAAAGCCATTGGGCCTTATAGACCCACGTAAACAGGTGTGTTAGATGTTAAAACAAACAAACAAACAAAATGTTACATCAAGCGCTTAGATTTCAAGCGCGCTAGATGTGAAATGTAACGCTTTTGATGTAACATTTACCATGCTTGCTTAAAATCTGGTGCGCAATTCTATCAGTCTAATCTAGCAGTTACCAAAGCATGTCACCCAGCTGCTCTTGTTCTGGCCACTTTGTCAAATGTTAGAACTCAATGTGGCCCACAAATCAGAAAGTTTGCACACCCCTGGCCTAGATTCCAACATGAGCAGGAAGTGTTTTTGTTGCAGTGGGGATGTGCTCTGCTCATGGTAGGTCTCAATAGAAAGTGACATTTAAATGTAACTGAACCAAAATAAGAATATAAAAGAATATTCGCCAGCTTGGCTAACTGTTAACTGCACATGCTCTGGCGTCAAAAATGGGAGTGAAACTGAATAAATGTACTTAAAAGCTTTGTTTATGTTAACTATCACATTTCCCAGCTAACAAGAGCTGTTATGTTTATCTGTATAAGAATTATTAACCCCCCAGAGTACAATACCCCTTCTTTTATAAAACTATGAATTTCTCTTCTAAAGATCCCCCATCCAAGGAGAACCCTTATGAAGACATTGAGCTGGAGCAAAGCTGCCTAGGAAGTAAATGTGTTTCACCTATCTCTTCTTCTCCAATCCCTGACACGCCCACTAAGGTATCTAACCCCCAATTCAAAATTAAATTCCACCAAATTAAATGGATGCGTTACCTCTTTTTTTTCTCGTACCAGTTATCTTCCAAGCCCGGCTTCTTCAGGCAAAACTCAGAACGCCGAAGCTTCAAAGTTCCTGAGTTGCGTAAAGCCAGAGAGACAGGCATCTCCTCTCCTTCCCGTATCAGTCCTCCCTCCACACCAAGCAGCCCAGATGACACCCCCAGTCTCTCTGGAGACCCTTACAATCGCAGACGGAAGAAAATCCCCAAGGTATGGATGTCTGAGAGGCTCTAAGGGTTTATGTGTGATTTATGGTTGAGCACACTGGTTGAAGAGCTTCAAACTGGTCTACTCATGCTGTAGAATGAAGAGAATGAAAAAAAGAGACGAGTTTTTAGAGAGAATTCTGCAACTCCAACAATCTCATAACAAAACATGGAGATTCTTTTGAATATTGGGCAAAGATTAGAAGACGTACTCACATCTTCTTTATCTCCTTCAGATGGTGCTAAAAATCAACAGCATTTTTGAGGCGCGCAGAGGCAAGAAACGCATGAAGAGGGTGTCTCAGTCTACTGAGTCCAGCTCAGGGAGAGGTGAGACTGTAATTCAGTTTACCTGAAAAGATTTTACTTTGTTTTACACGTTTCTGATTTTGACAAAACATCTCAAAGTCTCCAGCTGAGATATGAAAACAGACTTTCCTTCCTGGGACATTCCGTTCCATTATCTTCCGCTTATCCTGGACCGGGTCACGGGGGCAGCAGCCACAGCCGGGAAACCCAGACCTCCCCCACCTCAGCCACATCCTCCAACCCACCAGCTGCGAAACACAGTCTCACCAGCATGTTCTGCTCCTTAGTCTTCTCCTGGTGGAATGGGCCCGGAATACCTCACTAGCAAGGTGCCCGGGAAGCCTCCTAACCAGATGCCCGAACCACCCAATCTGACTTCTCTCAACCCAGAGGAGCAACGGCTCTACTCCGAGCTCCTCCCGGATGGCAGAGCTCCTCACTCTATCTCTGAGTGAGAGCCCAGCCACCCTGCAGAGGAAGTTCATTTCGGTCGCTTGTATTCAAAATCTCATTCTTGCAGTCACCACCCACACCTAGTGACCCTGGCGGAGGATGGGAACGTAGATCCTGGATACCCTGGTGAGGATAGGAACGTAGATCCTGGTTAACATGGTGAGGGTAGGGACGTAGATCCTGGTTACCATGGTGACGGTGGGAACGTAGATCAAATCAACAGCTTTGCTTTACAGCTCAGCTCTTTCTTTACCTCGATGGACTGATGCAGCGTCATAATTATTGCAAACGCTGCACTGATCCATCTGTCAATTTCCCGCTCCATCCTTCCCCCACTCGTGAACAAGACCCTGAGACACTTAAACTCCTCCACTTGTGGGAAGACTTAGTCTATGACCTGTTTGAGACTCTCCATTATTTTTTGGGGGAGGAACATAGTCATGCATTTGAAGGTGCTAATTTCCAACCTAGCCTTTTGACACTCGGCAGCAAATTGCTTGAGTGAGAGTTGGAGATCACGACCCGATGAATCTAACAGAACCACATTACCTACAAAAAGGAGAGATCCAATCCTGAGGTCACGACCTTGGCTGCACCTAGATATTCTGTCCATGTCAAGTCATAAAGCAAGCAAGTACAGAAGAGAATTTATGTCAAAATGTGGCGTTGTCTAATTATCACTGGAAAAGAAATGGGCATGCTGCCGGCAATACAGACCAAGTTCTGGCATCTGTCATACAGAGAGCGGACAGCCCAGGACATGATGGTGCTAATTAATTACTCCAGTACTCACGTTGAACACATTTTAAAAAAAAAAGACTCCTGGTATTTGGTTACTGGTGTGAATGTTGGTTTGAATTTGTGTATTTGAATATAAAAATATTTCATGCTGCCTTTAATCACTACATTAATATATGCCACAATTGGCGTATATTGTGCCAATTATATGCCAATATATAATTGGCATATAATTATATATTGGCATATGATATGCCAATATATAACATAAAAAACTCTGAGCATAAATTGCTCAGAGTTTTCTTGCTCTGAGCAATTTATGCAGAAAACATCAACACGGTCCTGTCTGAAAGCCTGTTGTTGAAATTTTCAATAGTTTTATTCATTAAAACCAGCATCACAGCAAAGTTGCCTCAATGTTCTCACACCTGGTTAATCAGTTCGAAACACACAATCTGACTAAATGTAATCAACAAAAGTCAATAAAGAGTGGCATGACATCCCTGTATGTATGTAGCAGGAGTTAAGTGTTCAAGGACCAAGTTTGGTAAGAGCAAGAAAAGAAAATGTTTATTGGTGAGGTGTAAGTGCGGCATCATTCTTAAACTGTTCCTTTTTATTCAGTAACAGATGAAAACAGCGAGTCAGAAAGTGACACGGAGGAGAAGCTCAAAGGTGAGTGCAGAAAACAAACACATAAAAAACCCGTTCATAAAACAATAGATGCTATATTAATTTACAATGTATCTGTTTGCATGTTATTAACACTCTAATGACTGTGTGACCCTCAGCTCACAGCCAGAGGCTTGTTTCTGTTCAGTCCATGCTGAGACAAACAGGACGGTATCGGACTTTAGAGAGGGATCTGATGGAATTACAGGAGCGGAAACTCTTTGAGTATTTTATAGTTGTGGCGCTTCACAAAACCAAGGCGGGTGTCCCGTACCTTCCAGAAGTCACACAGCAGTTTCCTCTGAAGGTAAACATGCACAACAGAAAGATGCACATAATATTATGTCTACAGTAAGAGTTCAAAAATAGAATGATGCTGTTTTGAGCATGTTGGTCTCAGATTTTTCAGAAGTGGAAGGTTTGTGGCTGCACTGAATTTCACATGTTCTCTCATCTAGCTTGAGAAGAGTTTTAAGTTCATGCGGGAGACGGAGGACCAACTTAAAGTCATCCCTCAGTTCTGTTTTCCTGATGCCAAAGACTGGGCACCGGTTGAAAACTTTCCCAGGTCAGTAATGGATCAGCTAATAATCAACAAGCTGACAAAAAATCTGAAAGATGTGACCTGATGTGATGGAAAGATTTACTATTAAACATTTGTTTTGCTGTTGCTAAATTAGGAAGTTTTTCTCACTATTGACACTGTTTCTATGGTAACAATGTGCGTTGCCTCAGTGATAGATAATAATTAGCTAGAGGACAATGTTTGACAAGTGAGAGGCCGCTAAATGGGCTGCTTTGCTCCCTTTTCTGTAAGGTATCGGTCAATAAGAGGCCTCTCCTGATGGTTCATCTGTCAAGTACAAAGTCAGACATTGTTTAGAGCTTTCAGATTGTTCCCATGATGCATTTCTTTCTTTTCAAATCCCCAGTGAGACATTCTCGTTTGTGTTGACCGGTGAAGATGGAAGCAGGCGGTTCGGTTACTGTCGACGTTTACTGGTAGGCTGTAAAAATTTTCCATCTGTGGTTGATAGATACCATTCTATAGCTGTAATCAAATCAAACTTTATTTGTAAAGCCTTTTTCAAATGTCAAGTGCTCAACAGAGCCCTAAGTGCTCAACAGAGCAAATAAGAAAGCACAAAAGGCAGATAATGAAACAATACATAATTAAAATTAAACATACTTTTAAGTTTTAAGATAAGATTAAGTGTCTCAGGGTCTTGCTCACAAATGGGGGAAGGACGGAGCGGGAGATCAATAGATGAATCGTCCGGCGTCTGGAATTATTAGGATGCTGCACCGGTTCGTCCTGGTGATGCTGAGCCGAAAAGCAAAGCTCTTGATTTACCAGTCGATCTATGTTCCCACCCTTACCTATGGTCACCAGTTCTGGGTGGTGACGGAAAGAACAAAATCACCGATACAAGCGGCCGAAATGAGCGTCCTCTCCAGGGTGGCTGAGCTCTCACTCAGAGATAAAGTACAGAGCTCTGTCATCAGTGAGGAGCTTGGAGGACAGCTATTGCTCCTCCGGATCAAGATAAGCCGGATGGGGTGGTTCGGGCATCTGGTTAGGATGCCTCCCGGGCATGTCCTGGACTTGCTGGAGAGACTATGTCTTACAGCTGGCCGGGGGACGCCTCGGGATCCTCCCGGATGAGCTGGAGGATGCAGCCAGGGTGAAAGAAGGCTATGCTTCCAGTCTGAGGCTGATGCCCCTGCGACCCGGCCCCACCTAGTTGGAAGACAACGGAACATACTTTTAAAAAACTCTCTTTCACAGACACAATTGTACGATACACTACACACATTCATCGGCATTCACACACACCCAAACTTGATTTCTCCTGAATGGCTAGCAACTGTTTCATTAACTGAGTAGATATGACAGGACATAACAGTAAATAAAACTAAACATCTGGCCTGATGCCGCTGCGAGGAAACAATAACTGGGAATTGATTCAACTCAGTAGTTGGTCACAACTACAAGGAGATGTCCATCTCAGGAATTTTGGGCACCCACAACAGCCATATGACTGAAGTGAGGATCCTTCAGCTTTTAGTGTTGATCACTCACATTTTTAACTCCTTGCAAGATAAAAAAAGAAAAACACTTTGATTTTATTTGTAACATTGTTTTTTCTATTTGATTTTGTTGTCCACAGCCAAGCGGCAAAGGCCGAAGGCTCCCTGAGGTCTACTGCATCGTCAGCCGTCTGGGATGCTTTGACCTCTTCTCCAAGGTGTGTGAAGCAAAAACTCAATTATTTTGAAATGTTATGTTTTTGTATCATTTTTGTCTAATTTACAGCTTTAGGGTTGAAAAGTCACCGTAGTACCCAGTGAACCGCACCCATCTTCTGCTCAGTCTACTTTCCCACAAAGCCTCGCAGTGCAGGCTCAATTATAAAAACATATGAAATGCAGCTTATGTGGTTGGTAGTGGGGAAAAGGTTCCCTGTAATGAGCAGAAGATTTATCTCTATGTTGAACTTTGTAAACATCTGTGCAGTGCATATATGACATAGCTAAAGTTGGATTTGTGTGGATACCGAAGTGGACATGAGGAAGTTTTTGGAATATTTTTTACCCACACTGATGTAAAATAGCCCACAGATGTGATCACAGGGCTCGTTGACATCAGAGATTGGGATAACATATTATTTAGACCAAAATGTGGAAAAGTATCTGGTGTAGTGACACAAATGATTATTTCAGAGTTTAGGTTAGTTTCAGACATTTTATTTCTCATCATTTTGATACATCATACTTGTATAACACTTTTCAGGACACTCAAAGACGTTTCACATATGCATTATTCATTCACTCCATACCAGGAAATGGTAAGCTACTGTTGTAGCCACAGCTGCTCTGGGGCGAATTTACACAAGCGAGGCTACTATTTTCGTGCCATCGGCCCCTCTGACCATCACCAACCAATCACACACACACCATCCAGACTAGGCATGGTGGGTGAAATGTCTTACAAAAAAGAACCATACCTCTGATTCCTTATTTTTTATTGCTTCATAATTAGCTTCTTGTGATTTACAGAAGATCTAACAAAAGCTTTAGTTCAATCAATCAATCAATCAATAATAACTTTATTTGTCCGTTAGGAACTTCACTTGCAGCCAGAGCGCCAGGACAACACAGTCATTAAAAACCACATACAAAACCACATTCATTAAAAACATCATAAAACAATAAAATATAAATAAGTAAAACCAGAATAAAACAATAAAATCAATAAATGAGAACATTTACTTATCATTTTCCAGTACAAGTTTAAACTAGGAACACCCCCAGAGCACATTGATTCTTAAAAAAAATCCACAAAATTCCACAAGGCTTCTGGTTCCATTCAGTTAAAGTCAGGTGTGTTGACAATTTATGGTGGAAGTTTTAGCAAAGTAAATAAGATTCAAGCTCAACATGGATTGGAAGCTCAGAACTGGTTTGTATTGCGGAAAAATGTTGTTTTGGATTATGAGCTACTTGTTCTTAAGATTTTAGAGCACATAAAATTTAAAAAGAGCAAACTTACATAAGCCCAAAAAATGCTCTCGTCAGGCTATGCTTTTTGATTCTACATATTTTTTTCTCATCCTGACCTTTTCTCTGCTTCTTGACGTCACTTTAAGCTTTTTACCGTAACAAAGTTTCATTATAGACATAGCTTTAATATGATGTTAAGCTCAGGCTGATCTCTTCATGTCCCTAAGGATATGAAACAGAGCTGGAACCTGCTGTGATGAAAAGTAATTCTACTCAAACCTGAAGCTTTTCATAAAACCCAGATCTTAACTCTTATAAGCTTCAGGCTTAGGAAGAACCACAAAGTTTTAGCTGTATAAAATCTTACGGAATTGGTGTTTAATTTCCTTTGCAGATCTTGGATGAGGTAGAAAAGAGGAGAGCCATTTCTCCTGCTCTGGTGCAGCCGTTTATGAGGGGCATTATGGAGGCTCCCTTTCCTGCTCCTGGAAGGACTATCACTGTAAAAAACTTCCTACCTGGATCTGGTACAGAGGTCAGCTCATCACACTGGATTTTCATAATTAATTTCTCTAAAATAAACCAATTTACTTTCTCACATTTGTTTGAATGTTTGGACTATTTTTCATACAGGTGATAGAGTTGTGTCGACCATCAGATTCCCGTCTGGAACATGTAGACTTTGAATGTCTCTTCTCATCGTTGAATCTCCGTCTTCTTCTGCGAGTTTTCGCCTCTTTGCTTCTGGAGCGCAGAGTCATCTTCACAGCTGATAAACTGAGGTTGGCACCAAACAGATTGCCTTCCAGAGTATAGTGGCTAGTTTTACTCCCAAACCAAAGATCAAATGTTTAATCTCTTCATATAAAGCATCAGAATCAGGCTAAATCATAGTATTCTAGGGGCGTACACTTAGTCCTTCTTTAGTGTTCTATCTGTGTTAAACCACCGCTCAGTGACTGTTATGTAATTATGAAACGATCTTACGGTTCGGTCCTGTTATCTTCTGCTTATCCGGGGCCGGGTCATGGGGCAACTGCCTCAGAGGGACAGCCCATGCTTCTCTCACTCCGGCTTCATCCTCCAGCTCACCCGGAAGGATCCCGAGGCGTTCCCAGGTCAGCTGTGAGACATAGTCTTTCAAGTGGGTACGAGGTCTGCTTTTGGGTCTCCACATGGTGAGACGTAAACGAAACACCTCACTAGAGAGGTGTTCAGTCCTAGGTGATGGGCCAGAAAAGCGTGGCTCAAAAACCCATAATGAGCCGTCAAAGTTTTCCTACCCGGACGCGGGTCAACGGGCCCCTCCCCATGAAGCCAGGCCGAGATTGGGGCACGAAAGCGAGCCTCTGGTGGCTGGGTTTTTAATCATGGGGCCAAGGCAGGCTCAGCCCAAACAGGGGATACGAGCCGTCCTTTCAGTGGACTCACCACCTGCTGGAAGGGCCATAGGGATCAGGTAAAGGTGGAGATAGGCAGCAGCCGTTGGCTTTCAGACCCTTGGCTGCATAAACAAGAAACTATCTTCTTGTGCAGAAATAATAAGTGTCTTGAAGATATATACTGTAACATCACACATAATGCTGTTACTCCTCATCTCCTATTGCAGCTACAGTTACAGCATTTTAAAACTGTGCCACAGGAATCCAACAAAACCATTGTTGCTATTCCAATTAATATATACAGTAAGTCATTGCTAATGAAGTGAATAAAATCAGGATATCGAGGCTTAAAACAGCAATAAACTGAAGGATGTGACACATAGAACTCTGGACATCCAGGTCTGAATGAAAGACTGACTTTGTGTTTGACAGTCGCTTTGGGAACTATTCATTGTTTTTTGGAAAACGTCTCAGTTACACTGCGTTAACATCACCGTAGCAACATCTCAACATCCTCTATCTTCATGTGAAAACCTTCTTCTAATCCCACTGTGGAAAATAAATCACAATTGCACACAATTCAGCCGGAAAAAAAACTATTCCAACCTGTTTTACTTCAATAAATACAAGGATTTAACTTTTTGATTTGCTTTTTTCTAATGATTGATTGACTTTTTGGTTTCAGTGTGGAAAATTGGCTTTTTGTATCATTTGTCTGATAAATTATCCATAAAAGCTAAATCATATGGGAGTGATTTAGAACAAGAATGTAAATGTGTTTGCCGTCTTCATAAAGTTTGCATAGTATTTTGATCAAAGTTCTTTCGAACACATTTTATTAGAGAAGAATTGACTTTTTTTTTTTTACACTATTTTTTAAAAACAGAAATGAAAAAAAAAAAGAAAGAAAGGGATTAGCGCCATCGTGTGGTGGAAGTCAACTTTTTATTTAAAGGTTTCAGAACAAGAACTGTTTCGGATCCCTTCCTTTTATTTTTTTTTACCTCTTAAATATTTTTGGGATTTTTTTTAAATGAAATTTTAAAGTAAACTAAATCAAATGCGTTTCACTTTCACTTGGAGGGGAAAACAATTGAAAAACTGGTCTTTCTGTGTGGAGATTGTATGTTCTCCCTTTGCATGTGTGGATTTTCTCTGGTTTCCTTCCACCATCCAAAAACATGCACGTTACGTTGATTAGCCGCTGAGAAACTTCCCCTCGGAATGAGTTTTTGAATGGCTTTGTGTGTGTGTGATCTAGCAACAGACTGGCATTCTGGTCAGGCTGTACCCTGCCTCTTGCCGGAAATCGCCCGGGTTAGGCTCCGGCACACCTTGCAACCCTTTTAGGGATGGGCGGTTCAGAAGACGAAACAAAAATTTCTCTTGGAAATGATATTTAATTTTGTAAATTAGCATAAATTTTTGAAAATGGTTCAATAAAAAACAGACGAGAGTAAAGATTCCCTTTGTTTTTACTTGATTGCTTGATTTTGAATCCTAATTTTACTTCTTTGCCTTCACATTTAAAGCTGTTTGATCTCCTCTGCTTTGTCTTCCACAGCACTTTGTCTCAGTGTTGCCATGCAGTTGTAGCTCTACTGTATCCCTTCACTTGGCAACACACATACATCCCTGTCCTGCCACCATCCATGTTGGACATTGTCTGCACCCCAACTCCTTTCATCGTGGGCCTCCTTTCCAGCTCGCTACCCCGACTCAAAGAGCTGCCCATTGAAGAAGTAAGATAGAAGTGTCGTAATGACCTATTGCTCATGTAGAGGGATTTCCCCTATTGAACAATAGTTCCAGGAAATGATGTCACTCTCCCTCTGCTCAGGTCCTGGTGGTTGACCTCGGCAACAGTCGCTTCCTACGTCAGGTTGTAACCATGGAAACAAAAAAGAGCCCAGTGAAAATTTGTTTATAGTGATTGTACACATGTAGGATTTGAAACAAATACTTTGTGAAAAGAGTTCAGAGGGGCTCCATTTATTTTTACATCTGTTTCTTTGTTTCTCTTTACAGTTGGATGATGAAGAGTCTATTCTTCCTCACAAGCTGCAGGCAGCTTTGGAGCATGTGTTGGACAAGAGGAGGGAGCTGGCTTGTGAGAAGGGGGATCTGCTTAACGGTGAGTCTAAACTCTCACTGTTCCTTTTTTTATTTTATTAGATAGAATGAGGCGTTCTGCCATACAGGAGGAGCCGTTGCTCCGCCGGGTCTAGAGGTTTGGGCATCTAGTTAGGAAGCCTCCGGAGCGCCTTGCTGGTGAGGTGTTTCGAGCACTTCCCACCAGGAGGAGGCCCTGGACCCGCTTGAGACACTATACCTCACAGCTGGCCGAGGAACACCTTGGTATCCTCCTCAGTGAGCTGGAGGATGCTGCCGGGGTTAGAGAAGCCTGGGCCTCCAGTCTGAGGCTGTTGCCTCCGTGACCCGGCTCCGAATAAGCGGACAGCGATGGAATGGAAATTAAAATAACAACAAAATGAAATATTTTTTTTGTTTTGTCTCTCCAGACTCCAGCTCCCTCAGCACTGTGGTGTCTGAAGCTTTTGTACGTTTCTTCGTGGAGATGGTCGGCCATTACTCTCTGTTCATGTGTGGAACAGAACGAGAAGATGAGTCCTCCTCCTCCCCTGTTTTAACCAGCCCTTCTTCTTCATCGTTTCAACGGGAACCTTTTCGTAAAGCAGTCACTTCTAAGAACCTGAGGAGGTTCCTGGAGGTTTTCATGGAGACACAGATGTTTACTGGTTTCATCCAGGAGAGGGAGCTGCGGCGACAGGGACTTAGAGGTACAGATTTTGACCAGTTTTACTAAACACATGGGAATATTTTTAGCACATATTTAAGCCAAATTTCCTGATATTCTGTTTTAGTAATAGCAATTTGTCATTTAAAGATATAAAATCTATATTTTTAGGTCTCTTTGAGGTGAGAGCACAAGAGTATCTGGATTCACTTCCTGGGAGCGAACAAAGAGGGGTCAACAAGTTTCTTAAGGGTTTAGGTGAGAGTTGCTGTCTGAGTAAAACAGATTTAAAAGTTTTTTAAAATAAAAAACAAATAAACTTTTCTTTCTTTTTAGGAAACAAGATGAAATTTCTTTCCAAGAAATGAACGTCCGAGTTAAGGGATCATCAATGAGATCAGGATGAAGGAAAGACTCTTCGTCTCGACTGGAGTCACAGCCAATGAATCAATGGGAATCCTTGGAACTTTTGAGGCCTTTAACTTCATTAGCACATCATTCAGTGAGAGTTCATCCACAGATTCCTCCCTGTTCTACAGTGTATCACTGTACAGCACATCACCATGTAAATGATTTGGTTCTCAGTCGCTCACCTCACCTGTACGCCGGTGAGGGGATGACCACTGCAGATCCAAAAATGTACAAAGCTTTCCTTTACATTCCAAGTATTTTCTCTTGAGTGTTTTTATAAATACAATAGTCCACCCTCTCCATCACCAAGAGACTTTTAAGTTAATTTATATTACTTTTAATCAACCGTAATCCCTCTTTTTCATTACAGTTGAGTGCAAAAACTTTTTTTTTTTGTAGTTGATAATATGTTTTATTTAACAGAGATTAGTCCAGAAAGTTTTTAGACCACTTTGGGGTTTTTCGGGGTATGTATACCACTGTTTTTAACAAATTTGTACTTTCATTGAAAAAGGAATGAGGAAGTCTTCTGTCTCTAGCAGCAGGTGAGTGGGGGTTAAAATGAAGAATGATGTGGAGTTTAGATTTAACCAGAGTCAGTGTCTGTTTGTAAAAAAAAAAAAAATAGGATTGCCTGAAACTTGATTCAATTGCAATGAGATTTCATAAATAAAGTGATTTGAATGACAAAAAACAAATGTTCCTGTTTTACTGAATAATACAATCCTAGCCAGGCACCCCAGCTACTAGGTCAAGTGCCTACAAATAAAGTGCTGTTTGTGACACCCAGATGTGCAGTCAGACCATCTGTGAATAGAGATTACTCTGTGATGTCAAACACAAGTGGGCATCTGTCTGACACCATGTTCACGCTTTGCTTCCCAAACTGCATATCATGATCCCCTCTCCTACCGCCAGAGGGAGCCCTGGATGTTCCTCATCACCCTGATTCCTGATTAGGGACACCTGAGATTGATTCCTGATGCCACACATCTGTGGACACTGCCATCTTTTTAAGGGCAATCACACCGAACTTCCCTGTTGGGCCATACAATCCCTTCCAGCCAAGTCTGCCTGTTTGCCTGACCAAGAACACATTCTGACAATAACCTTTTGCCATGCCACTGAAACTTTGTTTATTCTTTTCACAGTATTAATAGGCAGCCAAATTCAAATAAATCATGTTTTCTGTCTGCAATTGGGTCCTCCTCTTTCCACCTGCGCTCTATTTCATGACACTGCACTGACGGTTCAGGCATGTAAACACACCTCACCTACTGTATGTCCTAACTCAAAATGAGCAACTTGTTAAAGCAAAAAAGTTCCGGCCAACAATGGACACATCGGAAGATGATCACTTTGGATGTGTCGGGCACTGTTTCTTCGGGGCAGTAGGTTGAATGTCAGTTACCAGAACTTAAGTGTGAAGATTCAAGAGGATTAGGAGTTCACAGTGATGAGGAAACTAATTCAACACTTCCATCTGTTAACTAGATATCACAACTAGCGACCTGTTCAGGATGTATCCTGCCTCTCACTTGAAATCAGCCGGAATGGGTTCAGGTATCCCCTGCGCCCCCATTAGGGATAAGCAGTTCAAAAAAATGAATGAATTTGAAGCATGAAAGACTAAATATGTTCAAGTCATATACTCAAGTCCAGATGGCTGACATTCAACGTATCAGCCTGATTTAATTTCCCTGAAGGAATGTGAATACACACAAATACACACTATTGTTCTCAAGTTGGGGATGTCCAACTTGGTATCAGCTTTTTATTACAAACAAGTTAGATTGTGGGCTGCACGGTGGTGCAGTGGTTAGCATAGTGACCTCACTGCAAGAAGGTTGGGATTCGAATACCGGAGTGGGGCGAGTCTTGAAACACTGGTCTTTCTGTGTGGAGTTTTCATGTTCTCCTCATGTATATGTGGGTTTTCTCCAGGTACTCCTGTTTCTGCCCACCCTCAAAAAACATTCATGTTAAGTTGATTGACTGCTGTTGAATTGCCCATAGGTATGAGTGTGTGTGGATGGTTGTAGCTGTATGGCCCTGCAGCAGACAGAGGACCTGTTCGAGGTGTACCCTGCCTCTTGACTGAAATCAGCCGGGATATGCTCCAGTACCCTCTGTGACCCCATTACGGATAAGCAGTTCAGAAGTCGAAATGAAACAAAAACTTAGGTTGCATTCTGACTTCCGATACACAAAAAAAATCAAGACATATTTTTAACATCCACTAGAGAGTGCTGCTGGTCAGACATTCCCCCTTGCACATGTTGCTCTGCACACTCCAAAGTTCAAGATCACATCTCACACAAAGTTGGTTTTTAATGACATGTGTTGAACACCCCAATCTTAAAGCACGACCAGAAATCAAAATGCAAGCTTTGCGAAAATTGGGTTAAAATATTTGCAAAAGGAGTTGGAAAGAATTTTTTTTATTATTGATGACTAACTTTGACTATTGATTTTGTTTTCTTAATGTATTTTAAATCATTTTAGACTCATTTGTTTAATTTAAATGATCTATGAGCGTGTGGAATTGTCCTTCCACTGTCAGTAGAAGCTTCCTAGGGGATTTTTAAAAAATTATTATTAGGCTCCACTTGATGTGATTTCCTTTTCTTTCCCTCCCCATGCAGATCCCTCCTTGTCTCCTCCTTTTCGTCATTACGTGCTGACCGGTCAGACCTCCCTCCTTCCCTCTTGCTCTTTTTCTCTGGCTTTTTCCAGGCTTCATGTCATACCACAGCTAATTCCTCACATTCCTGTCCTCCTCTCGCTTCAAACATCAGCTCCAGGAAGGAGACCAGGCACAAAACAAACAGAGAAGAAGGCAAATCAAAGTCAATTTTAGATGATAGTAAATCTATCTCTACCTGTTGGACCTGCTTGCCTCACCAGGTAAGACAACAAGTGTTTTTTTTTGTTTGTTTGTTTTTTAAAACACATGAGTTTTTTTTTTTTGTGAAGCTAATTTGGAGCAGAAACTTTTCTTCTGTTTTAAAGTCCAAGTTTTACCTCCACAAAATTTTGGATTAATTCTCACTTGATATTGTGACTAACATTCTTAGAATTTTTTACATTTCAAAGCAGAAATTCCTTTTTTTTTCACATTTTAATTCCAGCTGTTTTCCCGCCACTTCCTGCAAGTGAACGAGATTTTTTTTCCCCTCCTTTTTTTTTTTTTTTTTTTTTTTTTTTACAGAAATCTAACACAAGGTTGAATTTTATATTTGATTTACTAAATTATCAATAAGTTAACCTGAAAGTTTAATTCAAAGTTGTTGTTTTTTTAATTCTCCACTTAATTTTTCTTTCTTCGACATGTAAATAAACTAACCTTATTTTTTTTTTTACCTTCAAGATACGTTTAAAGTAAAAAAAAAACAAAACTAGATTTTGTTAGTTAAAATTATTTCTTCATCAGAAAGAGTGTTTTAATACAATTTGTGTTCATTGAAATGTTTTGTGAAATTTCTAATTTATTCTTATAAGCAATTCATTTTTTATGTATTTTTTGAGCTGCCATGTCTGGACTTCACACAGTAGCTCTTTCAAGTGTTGCTCACATGATCCTAATTTCTTTTGTTGCATTGCTTTACAGTGCATGTGAGGACATAAGCGCCTGTGAATTATTTTTACGCCTCAGCAGGTGAAGAAAAGGTTTCATTTTTACATTAGTTTTAACACACGCTCACTTTAAGCAACCTCAAATAAAACCAGTCTGTTTCTAAGAGTAATAACATCACTTAAAATGACAGTTTTATAGTTTAATTGGATTCATCTATTCTGCAAAAATGTGAACGTTTTACTTAAATTTGTCACTATTTTGAACCATTGTGCAAAAATATGACAATAATGCCCAAAATGATCAGTAAATTTTTATATTTAATAGTAAAATTAGTAACTCATTTCAATCTAGAAGTGTTAATTTAATCATTTTGGAGTGAAAGAAGATTAAAAAACCAAGTGTGTTGGAAATGACAGACATGCTGAAGAGTAAAAAGAAAAACAGATAAACTGACAAAAAAAAAAAAACTCTTTTTGAAAAAAAAAAAAAAAAAAGAGGTAAATTTTCTAAAAGAGTTTGTGTATTTAAGGCAACTTACACACAACTTCAATATTCAACTTCAATGAGTCAAATTATCATTTGACTTCTTTTAATAGTAAAATAATTAGTAAAAAAAGATCCTTTCCATCGTCTTCCACTTATCCGTTGCCGGGTCGCGGGGGCAACAGCCTCAGACAGGAAGCCCAGGCTTCTCTCACCCCAGTTGCATCTTGAAGCTCCTCCAGCCCCTCCAGGATCCCAAGCCGTTCCCCAGCCAGCTGTGAGACATAGGTCTGCCTCTGGGACGTCCCCAAAACACCTACCTAGCGAGGCGATCGGGAGGCATCCTCAACAGATGCCCAAACCACCCCATCTGGCTTCTCTCGACCTGGAGGAGCGGCTCGACACCAAGCTCCTCCCAGATGGCAGAACTCCTCACCCGGTCTCTGAGTGAGAGGCGAGCCACCCTGAGGAGGAAGCTCATCACCCACAGCTGGTGACCATTGGTGAGGGTGGGAATAAAGATCGACTTGTAAATCGAGAGCTTTGCTTTTCGGCTCAGCTCTTTCTTTACCACGACGGACTGATACAGTGTCCTAGTTATTGCCGATGCAGCACCAATCCGCCTGTCGATCTCTCGCTCCATGCATGATTTCATCAAAGAATTTTCATTTTTTACTAACAAAAATATCTTCATTCCAAATGTTGCTAATTACGTTTTAAGAATTTCTTGTGTGGTCCCAAGGGGCGTTGGCCACCCTTGGTGGTAGAGATACTGTCTTTCGACCGGGAGAACCTGGTTCGATTCCCACTGGGCCCAAGACATCCCTGGGACTACTGGAGATAAGAAAAAAAAACAACAACTAAAAAAAAGAAAAGAATTCCTTTTGTGATAAATAATCCTATCATTTGCGACCTTAAGAACAGATGTTTTTTAGATGCATTTCTTAAATGTATTATGGAGTTGTTTGTTGCTACTTTTTATCTGCAAAGTCTGTCACCAACACAGTAAAAGATCAGCTCAAATAAGAAAGAAACCGGTAAAAAAAATCAAAATAATTCAAAATAAAACAGATACAAGAGGACATTTGAAATTAGACTACTAAAGAAGCAGCCGGTGGTGTTTGGATGGCAAACTACAGAGTGTGTGAATGTGTTTAAGTGTGTTTTGTTGTGTATCATTTGAAGACGTCAAAGAAAAAATAATTTTACAGAATAATTTTTAATCACACCCAATATTGTCTTTGTCACTTATTGAAATAAGACGAACTTTATGAATAAAGTTTCCTAGGATGTGAGTGTGAGTCGTAACAGCAGTGAGTGATGCATGTGTAAAAGTTTACTCTTTTACTTAGAAGTTTAATCATTTTTGCCATGAAGGAGTAAAAATCAACTGATTCTTCTATAAATATCTTTATTCCTTCTTATTTCCAGTTTATTGTGACATGCACTAGTAAAAACTTCTCTAATGAGAAGAAAAAGTAATAACAATTTTATTACAGTTTAATACAAATATTTTTTTGGTCACATTATACGTAAAAAAAATATACAGTTTCATTGGGTTTTTATGCATGTGTGTGAGACTACGAACAGTTGAGAGTCGAGTGTGTTTCCAGAGGAAGAACAGGTGGAATAAATGAGAGTTGGCTGTAACAAAAAAAAAGCACCTGTTGTAGCCTCCTCTGAAAGGGGAAAGGGTATTTCCCTGGCCTTAGACCTTTTGTTTTGAAACCCATGAGCTCACACTACTCTCAGATGAAATGCAATCTAACTAAAAATTGCATTTGTGAGTTGGATATGTGTGTGTGATGCTGTGCCAAGTAGAATGGCTACTTGTGTGGAAAAAAAGAAGGAAAGAGAAACTAGGTGTGTTTAGTCTTGGTTGAGTGCTACGAGTCGCCCTGAGACAGCTCCTCTGCAGTGGAGGAGTTCTTCTTTGTTTTCTTTTTTGCTGTGCTCATCCCACATAGTGATCATTCCTCCCCCGCTTGCACGGAAAAACGAATAATGCCTCAGATATGAGCCTTGCAGAACAAAGACTTCTGCACCTCCCTCTCTGTTTTCTCCGCACAGGATTTGTTGCTCTGTGCAGAGTGCGTGTTGTTTGCTCACTGATTACAACTTTATCTGTTAAAGTATCTGTAGACTTTTCTCCTTTAACTTTTCATTTAAATACAACAATGCATGAAACGACGCACGGTATCGTTTGCATGTAGATGTTGTACACACAGGTGAATGTGCTGCACCTCATTTAATCAATGTGTCTGTTTTATACCACATATTTCGAAATGCCAGACTTGTGAGGAGAAAAAAAAAACATTAATAAAGTTTTTGATATAATTAAGTCAAGTTCATCTGGCTTGATTCAAACGCTCAAAACACAGGCTGAAACTGCAACTGATTGCATTTTAAGCTCTTTCTGATTATATTTTATCTGCTTTTTATTCACTAATAATACAACAAATTTGCTTACACGAACTTTTCACGTCGGCTGCCAGACTGGAGCAAAAAACAGTTGTTTTAATCAAAAAGCAGACACCTGTGGACCTGGAAGATAATTCCTTATCACTGTGAATGAGGATCAATCAGCAAGATAAACTGTTGGGAAAACACCCACTGCTTTTTCCTTACACTAATGCGTCTGTATTTTTTCTGTTTTCTATCTTTATGTTCTGTGAAAACAAGACATAAAAAAACAGAAAATTCTTCTTTTTTTTCCCCATGTAGTCTGAAATTCTTCCAACAAGTACTCCATAAAAAAGAAAGAAAGAAAGAAAGAAGCAACAGCAGTGAGAAAAAGTTATTACAAACAGCGTTATAGGCTGGGGTGCAGTAGTTAGCTCGGAGGCCTCACAGCAAGAAGGTCTGGGTTCGAATCCCGGAGTATGGGTGAGACTTGAAAGAGTGGCCTTTCTGTGTGGAGTTTGCATGTTCTCCCTGTGTGTAGGGGGGTTTTCTCCAGGTACTTTGGGTCCTCTCACACTCCAAAAACATGCATGTTAGGTTGATTGGCTGCTATGAAATTGCCCCTAGGAATGTGTGTGGACGGTTGTGAGTGTGTGTCCCGGCAACAGACTGGTGACCTGCCTCTTGCCTGAAATCAGCGGAATAAGCTGCAGCATCTCTGATATGCCGTTCAGAAGACAAAACAAAAACCACTGACTGGTCTCAAACCGCTGGTTTAGTTTCATACATATAACATAAATGCATTCCTCATCTGATTAGGGGAGATTTTGTCTGTTTGTAAACGTCTGTGCTGCTCACTGATCTGCATTTCGAGTCGTGACGGAGTTTCAGTTTTTCTGGTTGGATTGTTTTTAACCGAAATACATTCTGAAATGTTGCACTCTGATCTATAGAGAAAGGAAATAATGATACCCTTTCTCCTGTGGGTCATAACAGATATTCTTTTTAAAATTCCAATAACATTAAACTAACATAATAAACAGGAACAAAAGGGGAGCAGTGATCACACGGAGGAGGGAACTAACTAAATAAAATCAAAATAAGGTCTGATAACAAATTACTGAAAGCATAAATCTTTCTAATAATTAACACAGAAATGTTGAAAACCATTCAAATTTGCACACTGACAACAGAATGTGTTGACCAAGTTAAATCAAACAAAAGGGTAAATAATATTTAACTTAAGTATGCCGTTGCATAGGATTTTACTACCAATAGTTGTATGGTCAGAGATGTGGCTGTGTCAGCCGTACAAAGAAGTTTTAAGAACGAGTAGCTGAACTACAGCTAGAAGTGAGGCTTCGCTAGCAACGGTGTGATTTCAAGCTAAAGAAACATGGAGGATTTTAAGTACTTTGAACAAACAATCTAAAGCAATTGAGAGTGTGGAAAAGAGATGAAGAAGCATGTGCAGGCAGGCTGGAACGGGTGGAGAAAAGTATCAGATGTGAGGTGTGATAGAAGAGTATCAGTAAAGGTGAAAAGAGAGTTAAAATGATGAAAAGACAAGAGGCAGAGATGTAGGTAGAAGAAATGAAGATGCTGAGGATGTCTCTGAGAGTGATCATCAGGGGAACAGCACATGTTAGAGGTTTTGGAGATAAAGTCAGAGAGGCCAGACTGAGACGGTTTGGACATTTATGGAGTAGACAGACGGAGTACATCAGCAGAAGGATGCTGGGTTTGCAACTACCAGGCAGGAGGCCGAGATGAAGACCAAAGAGGATGTTCATGAATGAAGGAGGGTTTGAGTGTGAGAAATGAGGATGCACAAGACAGTTAAATGTAAGACACTGTCTATTTAGGAACCACTCCTGCATCCTAGTGTGATATATTTAAACCCATTTCCTAGCCAATGTGGAACCCCTGCAACCTCATGATGGATAAAGCAGCTTTGGAAATGATCACTTTTCCTGACCATAAATTTGATATAGGCTCTTTAACTTCACATCTAAAAATATGTTTCTGTTTCATTTTCATAATGGCCATTGTCCTTACGTGGACCAGTTTGAACCTCCGGCAGGCTGGTTTTGACACCCATGTGTTAAAGGAAAGAAGAAGAGGTGGAGTGGGGTTATGTAGTCCATCGACATCAGCACCAGCTGAGGGATTATCCTGCTGAGTAGATCCTGACGAGAGAGGCCACCTTTGAGGGGCATGAGGTGTGTTTAAGTGTGTGATGTTGGTATGGAGACCAGGCTGGATGGGTGTGAGAGAAAAAGACATGTTCATAAAGCATGACTGATTTTATCTAACCTCTTGGATGCTTTGAGAGATGCACAGAGTTTCAAACTGATCCTTTTTGCCTCTGTGACCTGCACCGACTCTGCATCATCAACCAACTCTCAGTCGGAGTCGCTGGTAAACTTGTGACCTCGATTAAAACCCACAGAAATGAGCAAGAGAAATTATTATGATTTGTAACTAGCATTTTATCAATGTAACGTCATTACTTAAGAAAGAAAAAATTTAGAAATGTTGTAAATTTTCTCTTTGTGTTCTGATTCAATATCCCTAGATGATATTTGGTATCAGACCTACAGGTTTAATAAAATTCTTTTTATTCCTATGTGTGGCTTTAAAGATGTCAGCTGTGATCTCATATCTTGATTAAAGTTACACTGGTCTATCCTGACTTGGAACACTGGCCTATCCTATCCCAGCTTTGAGAATCAGCCGGGATAGGCTCCGGCACCCTCCGTGACCTCTTTAAGAAATAAACAGTTCAGTAGATGAATGAATGATGATGAGAATCCTAGTTGGTGATAGTAAAATTTCAGAAAGGATTTATTTAGAATATTTTCTTGTGTGAATGAGCCCTAAAAACACGAACATAGGAGATCAAAGGGTAACATTGCTTTATTTTTTAAAATAGGGATTATAATCTTCATATATTTCTTAAAAGAAAGGCTAAGGTGCTGCCTAGGGCAGCTGCCTGCTGCAGTGCTCCCTGTTACTTGAGCGTTTAGTTGCCCCAGCGTTCAGTTTGCTCCCGGCGGCTAGCTGGTTATGAAGTCATTTTGCTGTTGACATGCATGTTGACATGTGTGACCAGCTGCTGGCTCTCGGAGCCACATCCGTGTGTGACTGGAGGAGTTGGTTCAGTCCTTGGGGAGCTTTGGAGAAGGAGTTGATCAGGAGGAGAAGCGGAGAAGGAGGCTGTCTCCAGGAGGTGCTTCGGGCCCTGTGTTTTTGCAATCTCCATGGAAACGTCTGGTTGCTCACTTCAGGAACTGGAGATACTCACTTGGACCCAGTGAAATACAGAGAGGCCAGTTTGGTGTTCTTCACTGCGGCCAGGCTTTGTGACCCATTCCAGACTCCAGCTTTTAGGTTGCCAGGTTGGACACAGTGCAACTGGACTGGGATGCCGGTGGATAGGGGCGAGGGGGCATCAAGGTGTTAAACACCTGGTGTTTGCACTGCAGCACTCTAATTTCCCTTTGGCGATTAATAAAGTATATTCAATTCAATTTAATTTTGTAATCTTTTGTAAGGTTTTATAAAGCCTTAAAAACGCCAATAATCCAAAATATTGTCAGTGAGTAAAATAGAAAAATATAAGCAACCCATAAGCAAAAAAGAAATTGATATTAATGTAATGGATGACAACATTCATTAAGCTCAGACCTACTAATGACTACTAGGTAAGGGACAGGTTTAGATGATAAACACCCTGGATGTATTTTTTAAAATACAAGACCCGATTTCTTTGAAAATTGATTTCTCCTAACTAAAACGGATGTACCTTTTTGTGTTAGATATGTGCCTCCTGATGGTTATAAATGTCCTGATAGAGCGGGCGCTTACAGGATGTTCTGTGGAACATCAGGGAGCTCAGAGGAAGTGACAAAAAGGAAGAAGTGGTTGAATTCTTACTCACTGCTTCCCAGTCGACTGAAACATACCATTATTTGGAAGTAGAATAGAAATGAGTGACTATATTTCCCCTTTTTGGGCATAAATATACACATTTTCTAAATTTCACTAAAGAAAACCAAGGAAATTTATTTGTATCAATTTCTGAATAGTATTTATCTTAACTGTCTTATTTTTTGCCCCAGTTAGTCTAAAGAAGAGGTTGATGGTAACAGCTACTCCTTCTCACTGATGTTTAAGGATGCACATCCTAAATTAACTGCAAACAGGATGTGACCCTTCCTCAATGCGACTTCTCCCTCTGGATTTGTGGTTTAGTCCTTCATCGGGATCCAATTAAATATCTAGTTAATCTTTTCAGTAAATCAATGAGGTTTCACAATCATGTGATAGAAAAAAACAATTGTTTGATCACATAATCTTCTAATCACTGCCTTAATGTAACGTCTGGGTCATACTGTAGGTGTGAAACATAAGGTCTGGGGTCCAAAATAAGTCCATCAGAAAATGTAATCTGGCTCGTGAGTACTCATCTTGTACTCATCTTGCAAATGAGTAAAAATGTTTTTCTTTTAAAAACTGAATCCCTTCTTTGTTTAAAAATTAAAATGAGTTTAACACTCTTGATTGAGGTTGATCCCCCCTCATGTGTTTACACATGATTATGGATGGGGCTAGGGTGCATGCAGTGAAGGGTTCTTTTTATTCTGGAACGGGGATCTAGTTCTGTTATCTGGAGAATTTATGGCTTTGGTTATTGATTTATTGTCACAAAGTTTAGACTGAACAACCCACTTTATAGGAGACACCGGCAAGCAAGTGCTGCTGGAAGCAAATACACACAAACCAGATTAAAAGGTCCCAATAAAGTAAGGCTACTGGCGTCTTTTGCGTTTGTCCAGCTACATCCTCCAGATGCGTCAGCCACCCCATCTTGCTTCCCTTGACCAGGAGGAGCAATGGCTCTACTCCGAGCTCCTCCCGGATGCCCGGAATAGAGCATCCTTACTCTATTTCTGATCGAGAGCCCGGCCACCCTGCGGAGAAAGGAAGCTTTTTTTTTTTTTTTAAACTCATACTGCCTATTTCGCATTTGATCATGCATTTACATAATCAAAGTTTTCAGAGAGGCATGTCCTTAAATTTGTTGAATACTTGAACTCATAAGACTAAATTCTTATTTTCTCCTTTTCTTTCTTCCAATTCCAGCTCTTTCATCACACCTGAGGACTTTATATAGGCAGGCGCACAGGGGCCTCTTCCTTTCACCAAGCCCTGGTTCTTCATCCCCTCGCTCGGTGGTTTCCTTTCTGTCGTCCCACCACGTCTGCAGAGTGGGTGCCGGCTCCCTCCCCCAGGGGTGGGAGCGAGGAGCTAGGGGATGGACTTGACAAACCCCTGGAGAATGATGCAGAGGGTGTTTGGAGCCCTGACATTGAGCAGAGCTTCCAGGAAGCCTTGGCTATCTACCCGCCCTGTGGTCGCAGGAAGATCATCCTCTCTGATGAGGGCAAGATGTACGGTACGCCCACCTCGTTTGTCATTGTTATCTTTGTATCTCAAAGACACACGTTAACACAGATAGTTTCAGGTGTTCTTAACGGTACCAGCATAGTGGAATTGTAACAAGATTAGCACAGTGTTGCACTATTTTGTTTCAACTTGCTTTTAAAAAATGTTCCATCTAACCGTCTTTGCTTTCCTGCTGCACTGCGAAGGGAAGCAGCTGCTCTCACTCTCACTCTGATTTGGACTCTCACTCTCCACTGTAAAAAATAATCATAAATAAATAATCATCAGCTTTAGGATGAAACCATATTTTGTGCCTCATTAGTAGTAAATTGTTCAGCATATGATGTGAAACTAATTAAAAGGCAAGACTGTGCGAATAAAATCTAAGTTACTTTTCATTTTTAATAGATATAAAATCTATGTATTTTAATATGTAATCAGTTTGTCACTTCAGTCAATCCCCTGGTAGTTTATTTGGAAATTGTAATTGGGAACAGGCTGATAAAATTTTTCTTAAATTCATTCAATTGTCCATAAATTCGAAACTTCTTCTCCTGTAAAGTTTTCTTTGGCAGAGAATCGGTTTAGCATGAGCGAGCAAAGGTGTTTCATAATCTACTCGAAAATACAGTCACCGTTGTCTCATGAGTGTGTGAAGCACATACAGAATCATTGTTCATATGTGGGGTGTAACTTGGTATGTGTACAGACACATGCACAGTGTTACCAAGCAGTCACAACTGATGTCATTACAGTAACAGCTGTGTAATTGCATGTGTTGCGGCATCGTATGCATCATTTACCTTGGATAATGCTTGATTTAGAAATCAGCATTCCCTCTTATAAGAATAAGAAACACTTTTTTGGATGTAAATACAAACAGGTAAACAGTCATTAAGATTTAACATAGAAGGATTTAATTACATGAGAAGATTATGGCATAATCTGTGGGTGCTCATTACTTCAATTTTGATTAACCAGTTGCTCCAAGAAAACATTTTTGCAAATTTTAAGGTGCTGGATCCAAATTTTTAAAAATGTTTTGCACTTAATATAATATTTGATCATTTTATTTATAAACAGGCAGAGCAGACTGGTGAGAAAGAATACAATTGACTCATTTCTACTTTACCAATAGCAGCCAATCAGCTCAACCCTCTCATCTTCTTCTCCGCTGCCTTTCTGTTGGGAAACATCAAAACAGCGAATCTCGTGGCTCCATCAAAGCTGGTCTACAAAGGAGATGATCACCTTGGTCACTTTGTGAGACATAAAAAAAATTGTGAGCTCCATGTTTAGTCCCTGTGGCATTAAAAATGAGAAAAAAGTTCCTTTGTGCCTTCAGGGTAAAACCTCTCAAATGTACAAACTTGTCATTTAGAACCAAACATGTTGTAAATAAAAAAAACAAAACATTAGCTATGCAAAAATTTAAATAGTGCAAACAAACAAACAACTAAATCTTCAATTCAAGATCCCTAAATACAAGTAAGTAATAAAATAATTTCAGTTGAAGCCTAAAATGTCCCTCTTGGCATACGGTGATTATCATAATGCATTGTGGACCAACAATGTTTATATGTTAATATTTTAGATTTTATCGTTCTAAAAAGATCTTTTGAGCTAAGTAGTTTTGTTAGTAGCTTGCTTGCTGAAATTGTTTGGGCCCTGCTGAGATAGGGATAAAGGATTACTCTATTCATCCCTTACTGGGGAAATTTGTGTGCTGCACTCCTTACACCGTAGCAGGCTGCCCATGAAGGCACCATGGTGGGAGAAATGGGGATCTTTTCCAAGGACCCTAGACATGCTCTCTGTGGGATGCAAACCTGCAAACTTTCGGTATGTGAGCAAACGCTCTAACCACTGAGCTGCCATCTCCCCTAAATAAGCACATCGAGAACATTTGCGGCTCAAATCCCACCCTGGCTGATATATAGAGTTGGCATATTCTTCTTGTTAATGCGTGGGTTTTCTGACAACTACCCAGGCTCCTTCCCATCTTCCAAAAAACATTGTGAAATTGCACCTGGGAGTGAGAATGTGGCTGTTTATCGATGAGTGACCCTGTGACAGATTGGTGACTTATTCAGGGTGTGCCCTGCCTCTTGCCTGAAAGGAATGTTTTCATTGTGCATAATTTTCAAAAATGTTAAATTCAGTTCATTCAAAAGCAAAATATGCATTGGTTTTTATTGTGCCCCTGATCAACAAATTCAAAGGGCTATGAAGTTTTACAGAACTCCTTTATTTGATATGTTAGAGCAGAAAAATAAACTTGCAAGTTAGAAATAAAAAAGTTAGATTGAAGTTCTAAAAAAAATAGTATAACATTTTGGAGGATCCCCTTGATCAAATCATTTACATAATTCATACTTAGAATTCTAGAGGAGTTGGTCGGGCAGAATGTAGATCAATTTGGCCTACGCCTGTGATTTGTCACAAGTCTTAGTGTGACTTACAAAACTTTGATCACACAAAGGGATCCACAGAGGTTATTTTTCCTTCTAGAATTTACCTGGCGCAAGATATGCAATCTGAACAAAAATGCTAGCTGAGCTAGCTTCAGGTCGGAGTCCATGATTATTTTTCTTACGTTGCTTGTTTCTTTGGACCAAACATATTTAATCTTTTTTGGCTAAACTCATCTCTAAAATAAAAATAATTTGTATTGCGTCACCCAGCAGGCGTCAGGAAGATGAACCATCTACAACCTTTCATTGAAATACTTTTGCTGACAGATGGTTTGAATGCAGTGAGACCTTCTGTGCCTGGCTGTTTGATAGAGGATCTGCTGGGTGGAAAATGGGGTGGATGGGGTGTTGGTGCTTTCAGACAGCCTCTGTCATCACCTTGTTTTGTCACAGTTCCAGACAGCTCCTTTAACTTTTAGATTTGCCATCTCCTGAGGTCATGGCCTATCCCTGATCAACTCTTAAGCCCTTAAAAAGCCTGCATGAATAGTTGATAGTGAGGCACAGGAAGATGATGCAGGTGTCCTATTGTGTCACAGGGGGTGAGGTAGGGTGGGTTTTGAATGAGATTACACTGAGGTCTCCCTCTCTGTGTGGGTCAGGGGCTGGTGATGCGCACCAGGGAAAACGTTGGCTTGCCAGGAATGGCATGTGCACTTGGAAGCCCGAGAGTTCAAGGCAGCTTGGCTGTAACCCTAAACCAGAATAGACGTTTACCCTTTGAGCGCCTGAAGGGGAGGCGTACGGGTGGACGAATAAACACCAAGGTGAGCGGTGGTGATCTGCAAGGCCTTGAGGTATGGCAGTACCCTATCACACCTGCCTTCATGCTTTAAAGTGAGAAGCAGAGGCTGAGCGTTGGTTACCTTCACCACTTGGCACTATCTGATTTAAAGTCCTCTTAGTCTCAGTCGGTTCTCTTTGTCCTTTTCGAGCAAACTCTTCTCTCTTCACTTCCTCTGCCTGCCTTTTGATTCGCTTCCAGCTGTTCTTTGAGTTCAACCTTGACGACCTTGGGACAAATCTGGATTTATGACTTGTGAAAAAGGGCATGACTAAGCCTGTTCACGGCCTGCTTTGACCCTATATACCCCTCAAGATTCACATTGGCCCGTCTTTTACAGTTTTCACAGCTTCCTTGTTATTTCCGTCCCTGTGGTTAGCACTGGCCAACAGCTAGAGCCGTACCAGGAGCCTCAATCAATGCTAAACCACTTTCAAGGTCTTTAGTGTTACTAATGATGTAAAAACTTTAACTGGTGGTCAGGTAGTCCAATCAAACGTCAGCTAAGAATATCTCAGAAGTCATATCTGGAGTTGTAAAGTGATGACATAGTGAGTTTGAAATGTTATTGAGTTTTCTTGGACACAGCAGCTAAATATGGATCCATAGACAAAACAAGCAGAAATATGTGTCTGCCAGCTAAGAGCAACATATTTCAGGTGGAATTCTCTCATGAGGAATGAATGAATGCCATTCCTTTCTAAACAATCTGATATTGAGTCTAGTCTCTGGGCAGCAAAACATGAGGAATGTGTTCAATTCACCTTCTGCATTGTAAACTCTTAATCTAATAAAATGTTTTTTTGGCCCATATTTTGCTTACCTACATTTTTCCCATAATGCATCGTGCTTTGCATTGCGCCCATTACCGAAGAGGCTTATTATCTTGCTTATTAGGAATGCTGTAATAGATAATTCAGCGGTTACGAGCTCCGAGAGTAATTCGACATGCTTCTGCCAAGGAAAACATTTCCTGTCTTGCATGGCTCTCAGCGAGGGATGTGCCCTGTGGTCAAAAGGCCTCCCGCTGCAATAATGGAGGAAAAGACCCTAACTCGCACCCATGTGTTGACAGCTCCCAGCAGAAGAATGTTGCTCTGGAAATATGATTATCTCTCCGGTTTATTTGCTGCCGTATATCTGCCAGTTTGATCTACGTGTCTTTTTGTAAGTTTAATAATGGTACTTAATGTCTATAGAGTTCTATTTTTATTAAACTGAATGCACTCTTGCATCACCATGCAGCTGTTTGGTTTAGTCACACCAGATTTCCTAACATCTGTACAAAGAGCAATTTTCTCACATTTGGAACCTTTTGGCTTCCTATGAGGAGGGAAAAAGAAAGAGTCAAGAGTCGGATTGAAACAGCATGTCCACATAGTGTGTTACCGTATCTCCCAGTGAGATCTCTTTGTCTGATGATGTAAATGTTCTTTAACCTAAAAAGCATTTAGTTGTATTGGATGGCAGAAAGGAGCAGTGGACCTCACTGAGGGTCAAACTTTGTCAGTATAGTGCGAGATTCACCGAGGAGTCACCCCAACCAGCTGATCCATGAGGAAGCATAGAGTGTTGTGTTTGATTAACTAGGTTTTACTTTGATAACTAACCTAATGATCAATAAGTTTTAAAAGAACAACTCAATCAGTTCAAAACAAGGATTTTCTTTTGGTTTTAAGACGATCCCTTAGCATCAGAATCAGAATGCTTTTATTGCCATGTCAGTGAAAAATATCAGAGACTAGGAACTTGTTTAGCATACTGTACATGTTAACCAACACATTCAGACATGTCGGAAATAAAGAAAATAATTTCAAAATACTGTTTCAGCTCTGGTTTTTAAGTATTTGAGAAGCAATATAATTCAGCTATAAAAAAAAGTTGTTTAAGGATTTTTATATCATACCGCGAGTCAAAAATGAACAAAGCACTTTGTAACACTGGTCTTTAGTCAGTTGCCAGATTATTTAAATTTAGAAATAAATTTTGTTGGAGTTGCACAATGGCCTCCCAGCAAAAAGGCCGGGGTTCAAATCCCGGATGGTGATGAGGCTTGATGAAACACGGGCCTTTCTATGTGGAGTTTGCAGGTTTTCCCTGTGTATGCGTAGGTTTTCCACGGGAACTCCAGTTTCCTGCCACCCCCCAAAAACATGCACGTTAGGTTGATTGACTATTACAAAATTGTCCCTAAGAATGAGTGTGGCCCCGGCAGGGATAAGCAGTTTAGAAGATGAAATTAAATTTTGTTGGTTTTGGAGACATTTTTTTCTGCTTGGTTCCATCATGTTTGAGAGAGATCACTTTGAACAGCTTGTTGCTTCGTCACAAAGTCTACATGCTAGCAGAATAAACAGCTCTTGCAGGCATGCCAACAACATAGAATATCTCTGAGGTCAACATAAACTTTTTGTGGTAACTCCTTCACCATGACTGTGAAATTCAGTCTCTCACACATTTGAATCTTGGTTAAGGGTTTTGATGGAACCCCTATGGTAGTGAACCTCTGGAATTTTGGCTTTCTCAGTTTCTCACTCACACAAATGAATCAAAACAACATTTGCTAAAGGCAATGTCTGCAGTCACTGCAAAGAAGAGGTAAACCCAGTTTGTACTTTTTTTTGTTTTTATTAAATCAGATATTAAAAACTTGTTTTTGTCTGTATCTTGGGATTAAATTAGATCATTCTCACTTGTATGCTCTACATTTATCTTGCATGCTTTGTGGCTGGTTGGTCTTTCTCATTGGGAGTCGAAGGACTAAGATTGTTGTTTGACTCTCCAATGTTTTGTTTCCCCATATAGGCAACAAATTAGCATCAAATTCTTTCACATCAACTCATTAACGCAGCACTGTAGAGGTGAACACTGATGCTACATTACAGCACCAGTTTGGCAATAGAAACTAAGGATCAGTAAAAGAAAAAACAGCAAATTATTTCTCTTGAAGCCAAAAATCCAACAAACAACTATTTCAAACACTTGAGAAATACTTTTTTTATATACTGTAGTTCTTGGTTTCCATTCTGTTTAGTTTGATTATTCTTCGTGTCAAGTCCGATTAACTGTTATTGAAAGCGTTTGAGACAATTTGAATGACAAAATAAAATTTAATTGATTCATAATAAAAAAAAAAGCCTGAAAAAATGACGACACAAGGACCCGATTTGACCAAGAAAAGGTAGAAAAAATAAACATTTATCTTTGCAATCTAACCTTGATTGACTTTTTTCTCTTAATGTCTCCTCAAAGTATTTTATTTGTATTTATTCTGGAATTTTTTTGATAAGATTAAAGAATTTAAACAGATATTTCAGGGTCTTTGTGGATTCTTTAAATCTAGCTGAGTTTGGTTGTAGATTTGATTTTGATCTAAAATATTAGAAAAAATTATTGTCGTGTTCACTAAATACATCTATTTGTTTAAAACATACATGTAGTTTGATTTAGTTTCCACCACTTTGTTGACACCTATTTTTCTAAGCTGCAAGTTTTAGAATGTTTATCATATACATGACATATTCTGTGAATGAAACTTTTTGCATAACTAGAAAAGTACAACCAAACAGCTGCAAAAGTTTCTAACTCTGGTCATTCAATCTTTGGCTATTCTGAAAAAGTTCTTGCTGGCATCAATGCTTGATCAGGATTTGTTTTTCAAACTCAATAAGCTGCGGCTAGACTCTGTTGTAGGGGAAATAACACTGAGCCAAGACATTCCTGCAACCTAAATGTGAACTTTGTTCTCCTGAGCGGACATGGTGGGGCATTTGATTTGTGGATGGAAAACCCACATTACTGCTGGCAGATTTTCAGAACTCGGCTTGTTTTGTAATCTGCTTAATTTGAATAAAGCCACAGCATATTAGAGTGTGTTTCAAATGTGTTTGTTTTAATATTGTGACCGCAAAATTAAAGCTTAACTTTATCATAATTTAGTGTGTGAACACTGAGTTGTTGTTCACTGAACACAAACAGGACATGGGGTAATGTAGCAGCTCCAGATGCAGGACCTGATGATGTGGGCCAGTCAGTAAACAGGAATGTAAGGAATGCACTGAGGCAAGGGAGAAACAGAGTGATGAGGAGAGAGTGAGATCGGAGCGAGCTAGCAATGATCACTACCCAAGGAGGAGGGGCTGATGTCTATCCATCAATACATCCTCACAAAATTTCAGAGCTTGAAATCATCTGACATGTCTCTCGGAGAACAATCCCACACCATGATGACCCCTCCACCAAATTTTACACTAGGTTGTCAGACGAGTGATTTTGTCCTGGCAACCACCAAAACCCGGCTTCTTTAATAGATTGTCAGATGAAAAACTTGATTCATCCCTGTTGAGAAAGTGTCTCCATTGCCCTCGTGGTGGCATTCTTTTCACCACTTTTGGTTTCCTTAACAACCATGCTTTACACCAGTAGATTGAGTATATGCTTTGCATTAGGTTCAGCTATTTACCCAGTTGAAAAACCTCCTGCACACTATTCTTGAGCTAATCTGAAGCCAACCGAAAGTTTGGTGGTCTGTAATGACTGACTGCAGAAAGTTGCTGGTCAGCTTCTGCTGACTCCGCCCCATTAGTTTACATGGACAATCACTTGGAGGAATGGTTGCCATTGTTTCCAAAACTTTAGTTTCCTACAGTTGTGGCTTCATGTAGTTTATAGAGCAAAAAAAATCTCAAAAATCAGTCTTAAGATGACGCATAGCTAAATAAACTTAACAAATTCAGGCTGAGAATTAGGCAATACCTTCTTCTGAAAGAGAAAAAAACTCTTTACAGAAAAAAAAAGGTTTGTCCACATAAAAATGAAAGACTGACCCCCTCCCAAGACTTCTGATTTTCTTTCATTGCCCTTGTTACAATGTCTTTGGAGGGGTCCACAAAAAATATTTTGTCATATTTAAAGGAAGTTTTAATATAATGGGCGAATAACTTATTGGCCTTCATTCCCGTCACATGAATTGATGTCTTTTTATGGATGCCGTGTTGGGGTGAGATGGCCTGCAGGATGCCTCTTGTTTCTACTTGTCCTTAATCATTTTTGGATGGAATTATTAGAAATTCAAAACACATTAATTCCTTTTAGTTGACCAACCCTGCAGTGAGGCTTGAACTCTGGAAAACCTCCGCTTTGCCTTCTCTGTGTCACTTTTCATGCCCTTAAGAAATGTTCCCAGAATCAGATTCCCTTCAGACAAGTCTGTGACTACAGGCAGTGTGATAAACAACATCAAAACTGTGGAGCAGTGGGAAATGGCATAATGTTCCCCTGACTTTCCTGCAGCATTGGCCGGTGTAAGTTCTGTGTTTCTCCCGTTGGATATCATGATCTCATCGCAGTGTGACTGAGTCGCCTCTCTGATCTCATGGGTGTGTCGGAGGGTATTTTTGATGAGCCTTACCCCATGCACTTACACCAGCAGTGGTGAGGCATCTGATACGAGGCAAAACATCTCTGACTTCTGAAGTTGTTTAACGCTTGAAATGCGAACCTGACTTTTTGAAAGGGAGACGGTCATACTGATGAAAGAAGTTTGTCCTTTGCTCAGTTGGTGGTGGAATACTTTGTAAAATCATTACTGCTCATACTGACAATTGTTTAATTTTGTAAAAAAAAAAAAAAAACAATCCCAAAACATCATTTCAATATTTTTTATTTATTGCATCAATAGATTTTTTAGGATAATCAAGTTTTAACAAACTTATAATCTGACTGCATGTCTTATTTTATTCAATTATTTTTCATTTTGTTCAGTTATTAAAACAAACATTTTTTTATACTAATACATAATGATTCATAGATTGAAAAAAGATCCAATGGAAAGAGAAAAACATACATTACGTTCCCTTTTTTAAGAGTTTTGTGGTAAGAAAATGTTCGTTTAGAAAACCTACCACCAAATTTATCTTTCTTCCTACTTAAGTTGTTGTTTGGAGAAAAAAAAAAGTACTTATAGCTACGAAACAATATTTCCTTTCAAGCAGCCGTCACTGCCCTATATTTCCTAGTTTAGCTGCTATATTCTGGGACCATTCGATCCACAGGTCTGAAAATCCTGATGGAATCTTCGAGAAGACCCCGGGAGATTAGATCAAACTATGTGATTGAAGTTTCATTCCCATTTATGTTGTGTAAAGAGAACAAGTCAACATGATTTTAGCCTACCTGGCAACAAGTGCCGGCTGAAATGTAATTGGTCAGATTTTTTTACACAATATCACTTGTTTAAAAGCTACACAGCAGACCATAAAGAAAAAAAGAAAACAGACAAATCAGAGTTTTTTACAGATCAAAAATTTGCTTGTAACAGAAACCAGGAAGCCGTATTGATCGGCTGTGAGCTAACGCCTGCTGCTTAACATACAAAAATGACAGGCTGAATGAATACTTAATTATTCTTTGTTCACCTGTTAATGAGCACATGTCCTGCCCATAAAGACAAAAGTAAACAATCTAGCAGAAAAGGAATTTATAAAGATCCTTCGTACCATTTTTTTATATAAAATTTTAATAGAACTTTCTAATGTGAGAATAATAATAATAATAATCGTGGACAGTTCTCCACAGACACAGGTGGGTTTTTTTTTTTCCAACGGCTTGGCTGCAAACCATGAGGGCTCTCCATGGGCATTAAGTTGAAACTCGTGTCTGAGCAGCCGGTGAAGTCTAGACTCTCCGTTTCACGGGAGCACAGGGTCCAAACACTGTTTTGCATCCCCTCCAAAAAAAATCTGGTCTCTTTTATTGGCTGACAAAATGCATGCTGAGCTTGCGGGCAGGTTTCAGGTTATCTCATCTCTCTCTCAGTCTCCTGGGGATTGATTGGCAGATTTGAGGGGCATTGTGAGGTCAGACCAAAGCATCACTATGTGAGAGAAAATCTGACGGGTTTGTATCAAGATGTGTGTCGTGACTGACCCGGTGTGTTAATTCACACAGGGATGTGGCGCCAAGGGAAAGATGGCCGTGTTTAAGAGGTGGTGCAAAGCTGTGCGTGTGGTGGCCTGACCTGACTCTGAAAGTTATATTTATCTGGATCATTTTATTTAAAAAAATTGTAAATGGCATGAATAGTCATTGCAACTTTTGTAAGTAACTGAGAAATATTAATATAATGTTGTTTCATGCTTAATTTTTTTACAGTCAGAAAACATTCAAGATGACATTGATCAATTCTTATTTTTTTGCTCCTCATCCCTAAAAAAGATCCTTGGAAAGTTTGTGCGTCCAATTAAAACGAAGAATGTCTAAGTGAAAACGTAAGCGTGTTCCATCATTAGGTAAAAAGCTAAATTAGGATGATGAGGCGTTCGGTGCTCAAAATTTATTGAGCGTGTGAAGTTATATTCCCCAAATATTGACACACACATCAGCTGCCTCGTGGCCTCTCTGGACCGGACTCTTGGGTCAGCGTCTGTCCAGAGTCTGGTTTAGGGGATCGCGTGGCAACCCCAGCCTACCCCCCCACACATACACCTGCTCTGCCTGTGTGACTTGTCTGTCAGCAGTGCACAGACAGACTGCTGAGATGTGAGCTCTCACACAGACAGACAGAAAGTTATACTTATAGTGTTAAATGAACTCAAGATTTCTTCAGCTCACAGATTTGACTGCATGATGTATTCTGCACGTGTTTGTTGGCAAACACTCAACTTGAGGGTTCAAGTTCAAGTTTTATCCTCAGTTTTTTTCTTATTTAATTGTGAAAACTCATTGTGAAAAGCTGTTCACATATAAAAAAAAACTTGCACATGAAATTTCAGTTTTAGTGTTCTTTTTTCTGTTTTCGTCTTGGTTTGTTTTTGTAGTAGAGTAAGATACTGAACTTTAAAAAAATATATATTTTGATAACTATAACTTTTTCTCTGGTTGGATTTTCTGCTCAGTATTTCAGACATCAATGTTCCAGATGGCACAGTGGTTAGGTCAGAATTCGAATCCCAGGTGGGGACGAGGCTTAGAACACTGGCCTTTCTGTGTTGAGTTTGCATGTTCTCCCCCTATGTGCATGAGTTTTCTCCAAGTGTTCCAGTTTGTTCCCATTCTCCAAAAAACATGTATGTTAGGCTAATTGGCCACTGTAAAATTGCCCCTAGAAATCAGTGTGTGAGTGGATAGTTATGTGTGTGACCCTGTGACAGACTGGCGACCTGATTGGGGTGTATCCTGCCTCTTGCCTGAAATCAGCCGCGATAGCCTCCAGAACCCCTGCAGCCTTGTTAGGGATGGACGGTTCAGAAAAGAAACGAATGAAAGTTTTAGACATAGCTTTTTTTTCATCGAATTATTGTTATTTTTTTAAGTGACACATTTGTTTCTGCCTTTTTTTAATCTCTCTTAGGAAGAAATGAACTCATTGCACGCTACATCAAACTTCGTACGGGGAAGACACGAACTAGGAAGCAGGTACGTTCTCTGCTAGTTCCATCAACTGCAACCTCCTATTTTTGAACTCTTGCAGAAATCCCGCTGAGTGATGCCCAGCACACTTTGCACCCCCACTAGACTCCTGCCTGCTCCGAGAGCTGGAGATGACGACTGATTTAGGACTGATGCACAGATGCTATAGGATCATGTGTCGGTGTTGTTTCTTCAGCACCTCATGGATCTGGGGCTTGTTAGAGGGGACAGAGTTTAAGGGGTACAGGGATCTAGATGGCAGACTGGGGGATGATGCAAAGGGGATTTGGAACTCTATCACTACTAAATCAGCTCTGAGAGAAGCTGTGAATGGAAGCTTAGTTCCAAGTTAGTACTACATCAGTGCAAATAAATGGACTTTTCCTGTTAGTCTTTTTAATTCAATTCAATTCAATTTTATTTGTATAGCCCAAAATCACAGAATGTCCGTCTCAATGGGCTTCACAAGAAAAAGAGGAATGTATTAACACAGATACACAACAAGAAAAATAACTAACAAATGCTAACTAAACAAGACTAGCACATTAATGCACTTAGACTCTCCTTCTCGGTGAGGAAAAACTCCTAAAAAACCCATCAGTGGGGAAAAAATAAGAAACCTCATGGGGATCCACGTGAAAGAGAGATCCCTCCCCCGGGACGAGCAAACAATGTGTCAAAGATTATTGTTTAAATATTAGCTTAATCTAATCTACAGCTAAATATCTAAAGAAGTCAATAGATGTTCTTCATCCTGATGGAGACACGGGGGGCTCCTCAGCCCGGAGATGTCAAGTACGGGGATGAGTAGATGTTCTTCATCCTGATGGAAACACTGGGGGACTCCTCAGCCCGGAGATGTCCAGAACGGGGATGAGTAGATGTTCTTCATGCTGATGGAAACACGGGGGACTCCTCAGCCCGGAGATGTCCAGTACGGGGATGAGTAGATGTTCTTCATCCTGATGGAGACACGGGAGACTCCTCAGCCTAGCGATGCCCACGGCAGAGATGAGTAGATGGATTTCGTCCTGATGGAGCGGGGATGAAGAAGCGCGGAGGTCTCCTCGGTGTGGCCATGCCCAGGACAGGAACGCAGAGTCCTGGATGGGGCTCTCTCCCAGAGAGGAGAGAGAGAGGTGGACAACATGTGAATTGTATTGTACCAACTAGCAGTGTAATTCTAAATAAACAGACAATTTAGAACAATGAATGAGATAGCAAGCCAGGGGTTTAGGGTAGAGGGTTAGAGTAGGGGGTAGGGGGAAAGAGCCAAGACAGTCTGGCAGAGAATAGTAGATAGAATTAGAGGACAGAACCCCAATGTACCATACTTTCCCCAGCTTTTACTATCTAGCAGCCAACTATTAATTATATCAGCTAATTGAATCTGTTTCTATCTGACCTGTTGATAAGCTTGTTCAAACAGGAATGCTTTAAGCCTCCCTTTAAATGTAGGAACACTGTCTGCCTCTCTCACTTGAGCTGGGAGCTTATTCCATAAAACTGGAGCTTGGTAGCTAAAGGCTCTACCTCCAACTGTACTTTTTGAAATCCTAGGAACCACCAACAGCCCTGCATTTTGTGAGCGGAGTGTTCTGCTTGGTTGATAAGGTACTATAAGTTCACTAATGTAAGATGGAGCCATGCCGTTTAGGGCCTTGTAGGTTAGTAAGATGATTTTAAACTTGATCCTAAACTCAATAGGAAGCCAATGGAGAGACGCTAGCACGGGAGTAATATGATCTCTTCTATGAGTTCCTGCTAATAGTCGTGCTGCTGCATTTTGAACCAGCTGAAGACTTTTTAGGGAAGACTTAGGGCATGCTACGAGCAAAGCGTTACAATAATCCAATCTTGATGTAACAAATGCATGGATGAGTTTTTCAGCATCACTTTTACATAAGATATTTCGGATTCTAAAAATGTTGCGAAGGTGAAAGAATGCAGTTTTACAAGTCTGTGCTATGTGAGCTTTAAATGATAAATCTGGATCAAATAAAACTCCTAGGTTTCTAACGGTGAGGTCAGAGGCCACAGTTACTTCGTCGAAGAAGACTGCTTGGTCAGTAAAAACATCTCTCAGATTTTTAGGACCTACTACAATAACTTCAGTCTTATCTGAGTTTAAAAGGAGATAATTGATTGTCATCCAAGTCTTTATGTCCCTGATACAGGTATTAAGTTTTTCTATATGGTCACTCTGGTCAGGTTTGACTGATAAGTACAATTGTGTATCATCTGCGTAACAGTGAAAATTAATACTGTGTTTTCTGATTATGTTTCCCAGAGGCAGCATGTAGAGCATGAACAGAATAAAAAAAAGGGAACATTGTGATTTTTCAGGTTGAAAATATTTCTTTGTTCCCACCAAAAGATAAGAATAAATCTTGCTCATTTAGTTCAGAAAGTATTTTATATGCCTGAATCAACCTTTCTGGCTCCTCTCTATGTGGCGTGGCTCTAATCGCACCCCCTCCTGGATGATACAGCTCTTTACCCACACAATTTTTCTCTGAGCTGCCCACAGTGAAAGCTCATTTTGCTTGCTGATTTTTTTTTTTTTTAGGTGACGATGTATAAAGGTAGGAGCGTGAATTGACTGGTATAGTTTTACCTTTTCTCAGACGCAGGTCTGAGAAAAGACGCTTTATTGATGAGGATCAATAAAGAATCCTCATCACTGCAGACCCTCCAGATATTTTGTAAATTTCACGTTTAATCCTCAATTCACTCTGGAACAAGAACCTGATACACTTGGGAAGGGTTTGTGACCTAAAATAACCGTAAAAGGACAATTCTGGTCCTGGTGTTGTCTGCCCACTTGGCATCTATAAATAGATGTACTTTAAATATACTGTATATGTAAATAAATATATATACAACATTCAATTAAATTTTATTTATATAGCCCAAAATAACAAAAATTTTGTCTCAACGGGCTTCACGTTGTAGATTTAACTCTAGGACCGCCGCAGCTGTCAATATGACTCCACGTCACATTAATATGCAAATTACAATAAATAAAACACAACCTAGGAGGCTGACCTTTTATGACTTTTAATATGAGCAGGTTTTTATTTTATCATCTACTTTTTGTCTTCTAAAAATGAAAAATTTCAAAATTTATAAGAATTTTTATCTCCTCTAAACTGCTGCACCTGCAGCAGCTGAGAGGAAGAGTGTATTGCTACCATAGCAACATAGCAACAACTGCAGGAAGTTGTTGCTATGTTGCTATGGCAGTGTGTTTATTGACACGTTACCACACGTAAGTGTGTTCATATATTTGTGGAGAGAGACAAGGAGGACACTGACGCCATTACAAAAACTTTTTAGAAAGATTGAGTGAGATAATTTTGAATAGATACCATGTACAAAGTAAGGAAATTGTAATTTTACTTTGGCGTTTGCTTTTTTATTCTAGGTGTTAATAATATTTAACATTTTATTAGTATTGTTACTTTAAAAATTGAGTGTAGTAAAAGTTTAGTTATGCAATATAGCAGCGCAAAACATGAAATATTACATAAGCGTCACATTGACGGTCAGGGCCCTAGTGTTAAAAAGAACAAAAAAAAGAAGAATATACATACTGGTCTTTATGTGTGGAGTTAGTATGTTCTCCCCGTGTATCCAATCAGGGATAAGCGGTTCAGAAGACAAAACCTACAGTATTTACAAGCGCAAGTTTAAGAAATATTGCGAAAAATAATTTAGATACATCTTCTAGATGACCTTCAAGTGATGGTTAAGTAGCTGTTGACTAAAAGTTTGCCTGATGGGAGAAAAAAAAACTATTTGCTGCTTTCAGAATGACAAGAACAACAGATGTGAGTTAATATTTGACCTTTTTTGTTAAATCTGTTTTCCACATCATCGGCTATTTTTGAGAGCACCAGCTTTGATAACTGGGGCTGGTTGTTAACTGCGGTTTGTCTGTGAGTCACAAAAAGAACGAGGAGAACCCAGGCTTCCCTGTGAACATTCTTGACAAGCTAAACTTTCTGGATCCGCTTGTTTGTTTGTTTGTGTCTCCAAGGTGTCCAGTCACATCCAGGTTCTAGCCCGACGGAAGGCCAGGGAGATCCAGGTGAAGCTGAAGGTACGCTACGTGAGTCAAAATTTTATTTTATACATTTACTCAATTCTTTCATTAATCATCTGGGTTTTTTTATTTGTTTACAAGAAATTACAATAATAATGTTGGAATATTTTCCTAAGTTTTCAGTCAGTTAAATTTTATTGGTGAGATTAGTGTGCAGAAGAGTGTTCAGGCTTTAAGTTTTCTGTTTCTCTGAGGATGATTTTTTTTTTTTTGGTAATTTGAGCAGCTAATCGGAAAAAGTTTTTACTCTCAGAGCCATTACAGTCACATTTAAATTAGTTGTCATGTTCTACTCAACAACAGATGAAGAGATAAGTTCAATGCGATTCAGTTTTGTTTAAAAAATGGCCAAAACTACAACAGAGTCAATTTGAATTAATCACATTTGATCTGATTGATTCTGGTCAGGATGGCTCCCGAGCGCCTCACTGGTGAGGTCTTTCGGGCACGTCCTACCGGAAGGAGACCAAGAGGCCGAGCCCGGACCCGCTGGAGAGACTATGTCACACAGCTGGCCGGAGAACGACTTGGGATCCTTCCGGGTGAGCTGGAGGATGCAGCGGGGATGAGAGAAGCCTGGACTTTGCATCTGAGGCTGCTGCCCCCGCGACCCGGCCCCGGATGAGTGGAAGACGACGGAATGGAACAGATTTTTGTCCTTACTTCCCATTGGTAGTCCATCTAGTCTTCCAAACCAATCAATTCAAATTATAATGAATGGTTTCACAACCAACTTAGACTTCCTGTATCTGCAAACAGGTCAGAAAAAAAAACTTAACCATGTGGGTTTTTTGCAACATTAAAAATGCTTAAAAATTTCTTTTGTGTAGTATGTCAAAATCTTCACATCTCAATTGGCTTGTCGGTTTTATGTTGAGGATACCTTGATAGGAAGTATATTCACATCCTTGGATCGGCATAGATTTCCAGGTGCACACATTAGCCAACTATTTCAATGTCACTCAATTTGAGCAAAGAAAACAGCAAAGTGATTTTCTAATTACTCTGAATTGTTTCCTGGCGTAATGAAGCTTCCTGTCTTTTTTTAAGGGCCATCTTCTATTAGCATGGACACAAATGACTGGCTCTTTTAATTGCACCTTCTAATTGATGCAAGTTTTAAATGGAATGCTGATGAAACAAACACAAATTTCACCGTGCCCCGGGGCTTTCTGTGCAGGATTATGAATTACCAAACTCAATTTTCAGCAAACAAATGAATCCTTTTATTTTTCCTTTCAGATGTATCTCGGTGTGAGCGTGTCCATAAAACCTTTCCTGTACGGAAGGGAGAGCTTATGCATCCCTGTCCCCCCAGAACTTTCTCAGTTTACATTTCTGCCTACATGCTCGTAGTCACAACGAGCAACAGGACTCCCCTTCACTGCTATGGCCCAAAGCCAGGAGGGGGGTTTCAGCTGGCGGAGCTCTGCACCGGTCACAGGGCTGGCCCCTGTGACAGAGCTTTTTAAATACGTCTTTGGTGTAACTGAGATCCCTGCCATATGCACCCCCCATATTCCAGCTATGCCCTTGTGTTCGCCAGTTCTGGGAAAAAGAATGCAGTGTGTGGCCTTGCCCATTTGAGCAGGGCGGCAAGTGCTTGTAGTCCCTTGTGGTCTGGAAACTGCTGAAAGAGTGGATTCAGAACAAGAGCAGTATCACTTTGCACCATGGTGTCCCAGATCAACCTTCATTTTAATATCAGATCTTTATCAGAATTTTTTATAATAACATCAATATTGCTGCTGTTTTTTTAGAAACAGGAAAAGCTTATTGACATATCACTCTGGTGTTTGCTTTGACTTCTAGTATGACCTCCAACAGTAGCTGGTTGTCATCACTGGCTTGCCCCTGCCAAAGCAATAAACTTAACTCTTGACCCGAAGGCCCTTGACTGTAATATCACCTTCTCTTCAGCTTTCTGCCTGGCAGGGATTCACCGATGATGCAAGATGGCCTCAGCCTCTTATTTCCCCTTTTAGGGCTCGGCTTGTGTTAGCGGCATAGTGGGTTGTTGACTTAAATGGAGTCTGATGAGTGCGGCCCTTTGTCAGTTTATCTTACCCTCACTATGTGTTCCTCTCTTTAGGATCAGGCTGCCAAAGACAAGGCCCTCCAGAGCATGGCCACCATGTCCTCAGCACAGATCATCTCACCCACAGCCTTTCAAAATAAGATGGCTCTCCAGGGCCTTTCTAGACCAGCTTACCCCACAACTGGTGGGGTGAGTTCACATCACCTTAAATCTTCTTCCTCGTCCAGTCTGTTGCAGGATCATTTGGTCATCTGATTATTTATACATATATTTATTCAAATGTACATGTCAGGTTTCTTAACCAGATTTTATTTTTGTAAATTTAGAATTTGGACAAAGTTTTCTTTCTTGTTGTAAGAAATGTTGCAGAACTATAATCTCACATGTTCAAGACAAAAAAATTTAATTTTTTAATTAATCATGTGCATTGATTAATTAATTAACTGGAAAATTGATTCAATTTGCACTTTTTCCATTAATATCCCATTTTTTCTAGTTAATCTTGATTACTAGTTAAATATGAAATGTTAATCATTTTACTACATAATATTTGTTGAATTTGCATGTTAACCATTTTATCAGATGCATTTAAAACTGTTATTAGTTCATTTGTGACAAATTGTTTAAAGAGGGCATATTATGCAAATTTCACTTTTTGGAAGTCAAGTTCAATCAGTTTTTTGTGATCCACCTTTCCTGCAGAAAGTAGCACACTCACGCATTCTTGCATGTTTTAATAATTTCCTGGTTGTATTTGGATAGCATTTGAAAGCTACGCTCCTCTTGGTCATAGATTTTGTCCTCCACCATACCCACATTCTCAGTATTTTAGTTGCTTTAGTCACTCTATTCACATTCGGTCCTTCCCCTTCGTCCTCTTTTAATTAGAAATATTGAAGGATATAAGCTTGCTTTGCTCATGTGTATGCTTTACAATGTATCCATGGCCTCAAACAAGTTTTAGATTGTACTGGGCACGCGCAAATTAGGTAGGACTAAGCGAGGAGCGAGAGAAGTAGGAAAACTTTTTTCCAGTTCACATTTCAGCTAACAAAAAGTACCATGGTGATTCATACATACTGCATTAGATAAGATTTATGACTCAACAAAAGCATAACCTCCCTTTTTAATTTCCCATCATGTTTGTGATTCAATCATTTTAGTCTTAATCTGAAAATTTCTTTTGTTTTTTAAAGTTTTGGCACGGGGCACTACCAGGGCAGCCAGGAGGCCACGAGGAGTGAGTATCCAATCTGCCTGCTTTAGTTTGCACTATCACTAGTCTCATGTGAACGGCATCTTATCCACTGGATAGATTTCAGTCATGGATTAAATCTCAGAACAAATCAAAACACACCAGTGCAATTAGAAAGGAAAGTCTTCAGCTGTCCGACATGCGGCATGTCACTCTGCCCCTTCGAGGTCAGACGCTCCCAATTAGTGCATGAGATGGGCCCATGAAGCTGAGACGTATAACATGCCTCTCTCTCTCTTGTCTGTGTTTTCTGCCCAGCATTAAGCCCTTCTCCCAGCAGAGTTATGCCATGCAAGCGTCCGGCCCGACCCCCATAACAGGTGGGTGCTCCTCTCCCTTCCGATGTGCTGACAGACATTTGCCATATCAGCAAAGAAATTCCAGCTCACTTGTTAAAAAAAAAAAAAAAAAAAAGAAAAGGCAGTATCAGAGATCTTCTACCTCTGATAAAAACTCTGTGAAAAATGGGCACGCGTTTAAAACTGACATAGGTCTTTTCTTGCTTCTTATCAGTTTGCATCTCCAATCAATAGAAATACTTAGTTGTCACCAAAACCAGAAAGTTGGAGGGATTGACACTACTGTGGGCAAGTAGGTATTGCTCCCCATGCAAAAAATAATTGGCTGATGTTCTCAATGTCCCACACAGTCCATATAAATTTTTTAGTACACTTATACATAGGCATAGCTCCAAACAATGACGTTCAGTTTAAGTAACATGGCAAAAACAAGTATTTTATAAAGACCTGCCACACCATCTTTAACACACCCACTCCTTTCTGTAGGCTATGAAAGCACGGCAGGGCTGCCCATGTCTCCTGGTACCCCCCTTTGGCAGGGCAGATGCATTGCCAGCTCTAAGCTGAGAATGCTGGAGTTTTCTGCGTTCCTTGAACAACCTCAGGACCCAGAGACTGTGAGTACTCTGAATTCTGCTCTTTTATCAGGGAAATATAGAGGACAGATTTTTCTTTTTATTCCCAAATAAAAACACTTAATTAAAAAAAAAAGCCTACACATTGAAAGCCACTTTTAATTACTGAGTTCTGAGAATTTCAATGCTCAGTCCTTGACTCAGTACATACTCTGTAATATGATGTGTGTGATGTGTTAAATAAACTGTGGTGAATGAATAACTATCATATTAAATACAACTGTTTAGCTTTACAGCATCTATTTGTCCATTATAAGTAAAACCTTCAGTTTTTAATTGATTTTTGTGAGTTAATAATGGAAGAAAACATGTCAAAATCACAGTATTTCTGTAAATAGATGAAACAGGAACAAAATGCTGTACAGTTCCAAATTGCTATGCTGTGTATTCAATACTTACTTGCAAGTACTTTGTACATCAATCTGTATAAATATGTGTATACGCCTAATTAGATATATTGTAAATGTATATGAAATGTACACACACTGTCATGATAGTGGTGAAGTAAGACCCATATGCAAAGCCAGTTTATTCCAGGTAGTAGGAGTGCACAACAAGACATAGAGCTCAGCAGGATTAGGGACCAGACCTGGAGGGACAGCAGGATGAGGGATCAGGAGTGGAGGTACATAAGGAGGAGGGATCAGGCTTGGAGGGACACCAGGATGAGGAACCAGATGTGAACGCACAGCAGAATGAGGGACCAGATGTGGCGGGACAGCAGGATAATGGATCAGTGGTGGACGGACAGTAGGATAAGGAATTGGGCGTGGAGGGCCAGCTGAACAGCAGGGTGCAGCAGGAGCAGAATGGGGACCAGACTTGGAGGGACTGCAGGATGAGGGACCATATGTGGAGGGACAGCAGGTTGAGGGATCAGGCGGGGTAGGACAGCAGGGTGCAGCAGGAGCAGGATGGGAATCAGACGTGGAGGTATAGCAAGATGAGGGACCAGACATGGAGGAACAGCAGGATGAGGGACCAGACATGGAGGGACAGCAGGATGAGGGACCAGACATGAAGGGACAGCAGGATGAGGGACCAGACGTGGAGGGACATCATCATGGGCGCAGTAGGAGTGCATGACAGCAGCACCCAGACGATCTCTCACAGAAGAGAAAGGACAGCAGGATTTAGATAATTTGGGGGAAGACAACACACAGGTGGAGACATTACGAAGAGGCAATAGGGACCAGGTGTGCAGAGTTATACCAGAGGGCAGGATTAGTAGGAAGTAAATCTTCCAGATGAGGATTGTGGCACATACCTACTTATTTGTTGTGAGTTTACAAGGACTTAAAAGGAGGCAGTTACTAGGCAAAGTAAACTTTGTGTTGTTTGAGTAATTTGCAAGCTCTCCCGTCCAACCTTCGGACATTTCAAATACCAAGTTGTTCTTGGACACATATTTTGTTCTCCACCATGCCCATATTCCAATGTGGGCAGGAAGTGTTCTAGTGCATGTGCTCTGCTCACGCCTGATCCCAACAATGAGTGTCATTTTTATGCAACTGTTAGAATACATAAATATATGCACTAGCTTTGCTACTGTGATGTGCTTTACATTGTATTTCAGGCCTCAAACAAGGTTTAGCTGTGTAGTGCACACTCTCAGGGGGCGGAACAAGAGAGAGAAGGAATCAGTGTCAAAATCAGAAGTGAAACTGAACAAATGTAGTCTTAATGTTTTTATTTTTTTTTTGGGGGGGGTGGGGGTGTTTAGCAACAATTGTATTTTCAAAGCAACAGAAAGGCAAGACATTTGTGATTAAAAGAATCTCATAGCAGGTCCAGATATTTTTTTTATCTAGATCTGTTATCTGCTCAAAATTTTACCCCAGGAAAGCACAATAACCTCCCAGTAAAATAACTAATTTTGTGGACTCCTCAAATGCTAAAAGCAGTTAGCTTAACTGAAGTCTTGAGAGAGATGCCAGGTATTTGTACATATTGTATTACTCATTGACTTCACCGTATTTTTATTCTTGCTTGGCAGTCTGGGGACAATTTGTATGACTCAAACCTACCACCAGTTATTGGTTTGCAAACAGAAAGCATAGCAAATATTGCATATTACTTCCTATAATGAGCACATCTCTGAACTGTATTGGAAATCAGGAAAATAAAAATTGGAACATTTAAGTACCTTAGAGACCTTGCTAGTCATCTACAAGGCAAAACAGCATTTGTTGCCATGTGGTTTAAAAACTTGTTTTTATGCATGAAAAAAAAGCAGAAAAAATATGATTTCAAATTAAAAACTACACCTAAACAAATGTTGTTTTCTTTTAATGGAGTTAGAAAATTGACCGATTGACAATGAACAGATAGAGTTTAAACATTCAGTTTAAATGTAAACATAAAAGATTGACTTATTAGCATCATGAAGTAAAGAAATAAACAAGTATGTTTCAGGATGTGTTATTGGTTTACGACCTTTTCCTTTAGTCATCTGTAATTTTTGTTCTTTTAAACAATTAAACATAGTTGGAATAAATGAAACTTACAAAAGAAAAAAATGACCAAACAAATCTATAACTGGTTTAAAAGCTCTGCTGTACGTTTTTATTGTTTGTCCCTTTGTGTGCACTTTGTGTCTCCAGTTTAACAAGCACCTGTTTGTGCACATCGGCCAGTCTAATCCGAGCTACAGTGACCCCTATCTGGAGTCGGTGGACATCAGGCAGATCTACGACAAATTCCCAGAAAAAAAAGGAGGCCTGAAAGAGCTGTTTGACAAAGGGCCACACAACGCTTTCTTTCTTGTCAAGTTCTGGGTAAAAAAAAAAACAAACCAAAAACAATTTACTTTTCTTTTCATTCATTGCTTTTATATTTAATTAAAAGACACTCAGCGTGTGACATATCTTTGTTAATCCTTTCTAACTCATAAGGGTGAAACGAGTGCACGCTGGATACTCTTGTTAATGTTTTGAAGCACCTGTTGGCTGTTAATGGCCTAACAGCGTTAACTGTGTTGAGATAGCTTAAGTGTTTGAGTTAAAGAAACTTAAGTGCGATTTAGGTCCGGGATGGATGGAAAGTCTTTGACCTTATGGTTTACAAGCCAGCAGGAGTGGGCAGTGCCGCTTTGCCGTGACTGTATTTGTATATGTGTGATGTGAGTTTGTGACAGCAGCCTTGAGGGAGAGTGGCAGGCCTGATCTTTCACTAGGAGTAACGTGATCCTGGGCACCTGTCTCTGCACCATTAGACGCAGTCCAACCCTCAACCTACCCCCCCATTTTTATTTATAGATATATTCCCCCCTCTAACATATGCATGCAAAGACAACTCACCATCACACACCGAGAGTAAAAAAGATGGAAAACATAATGACAAAAGATAGCATCAGCTTTTTAAAGTTAGCACTCAGAACGGAACGGAAACTCAAACAGGAGATATTAAAATGAGCATTTTCAAGGTTTCCACATCTGGGTTGTTTGAATTATTGCTATTATCTCCATGCATTATAATATCAACACACCACCAACCAGCATCTCATACTGTAATGCAAAAAAACATTTTGTATGTGTGCTTTGACTTATCGGCCAAAGCCTTATCAATTTTTGTCTAAATCAGGGGTGGATAAATTAAGGCCTGACAGTCTGTTATGATTTTAATTTCCCTCACCAAACTACAAAACACTAGATCAATGGGTTTTTTTTTTCGCATCCAATTCCAGTGTTTCCTCCGAATGACACATGACAATAGAAGTCTTATAAAAGCAGATGGTTTTCATCTCGGGAGATGAAGACCATAAGGTATTTTCTTATAAGTAAATGTCTTATAAGAATACACGGGCACCAGCACAGGTCAGGAGTCATACGCACCTCCTATTATTAGTGTGGTGTCTGTGTGTTTTTGTCAAATTAACTATGCATGATGCTGTTTGAAGGGTTGTATGGTGGTGCAGTGGTTAACAGTGGCCTTACAGCAAGAAGGTCGGTGAGTCCCGGAGTAGGGCAAGGCTTGATACACTGGCCTTTCTGTGTAGAGTTAGCACGTTCTCTCGAGTATGTGTGGGTTTCCTCCAGATAATCCAGTTTCCTCCCAACCTCCAAAAACATGCATCTTAGGTTGATTAGCTGCTATGAAATTGTACCCTAGGAATGAATGTGTGTGTAGATGGTTGTGTGTGTGTAGCCCCGCAACAGACTAGCAACTTGTTTGGGGTGTACCCTGCCTCTTGCCTAATAGCATCTGGGTTAAGCGGTTCAGAAGACGAAACAAAACAACACTGTGACACAAATTTGTTGCGATACTAAACTATCAAAATAAAAGTGGAAAAGGAAATAAAACTAACTATGAATATGAAGTAAACCATGATATATTTTTTATGTAATCAGGATCACAGAAGTGCTATTATTTGTCTCAAAAGCAAAGTGTGACCCACCGATGACGGAAAACTTGTTTTGTTCTGGTCGGTGTGTCATTAAAATGCCCAAAAGGCACTTTCTATATTATGTTTTTCCATCCAACATAAACTTATTACAAGCAAAATGAAGTGGCCCTGGTACGGAGCACCCAGGGCATGATCCTTCTCTTACAAAGAACCAACAATCATTCCACCATCATGTAATGTTCTCACAGTAAAAGTTGGTGGAACATCAATAAAAATGTTAAAATACCATCCAGTTACTTTCAATAAAACTGCTAAACCACAGGTGTACTATAAAATACAACGTGGTTTTGGACTCTATGGACTATAAATGTCAAGTTCAAAGAGCTGCCTCACATCACATGCCACCAAACGGCTTTGTATGTGTGGCATTACTCTTCTGACATGCCTGTCTCGCACATTATTTATTGTAGAGAGATAAAAGACATTGGTGAGTGTCACCTGGTTGGAGCTGGGCTTCTCCAGTCCTTTGGAAGAGCAGCTGGTTGAGCCATGGCATTTTATTCAGGGGTTAGGGGAAGGAGGAGAAATGTATCCACATCGTAGATCATAAAGAAAACACTAGCAAGACAGCAGTAAAGAGCAGCAGATACAAATAGGGACATAGACGGTGTGAACAGGAGATAGCATGGAAATACCGGGTGGCATGTAACCAACAAGTCATTCATCTGTGAAATATTACCCTCCTGGTTCGTGTCAGGACCTGATAGAGACAACGCTCTGCAGAGAGCAAACATGCTCAAAACACTGTCTTCCTCCAGTTTGTTCATCTTATCGTGTCCCACAGGTCTCATAGCACTTATTACTAAACACAGAAATGCTACCAAAACAACTGGACATTTCAACACCCAGCGTGGAATAAAACTCAAATAAATTCTCAAAATATCTGAAAATACAATAACCTCATTCCCGTCAATATAAACGATGTGAATGGTCTTCATGTTGACACTGGTACGCCATTAAGTGATTCAGGGCTTAGGGGTGTCCTGATGTCTAAGTTGGCATGGTGACGGTGACAGGCGGCTGACCCGCCTCTAAAGCTATGGTATTCTAGATTAAATTTCCTACAAAACCTCCTGTCGGCCACTGGCTGCCCCGCTCATCTACCCCCCCTTAGCGCCTGTGGCCGTGTCCTAACGGATCGTCTCACGCCTTTGAAGTGCAGCGGGAATCCGATTTAAACCGGCTCTGCTAAATTGTTACACAGCCAGTCTGCCCACCGTGATCTAATCAGCCAATTGCATGCTGCTGATTGTAATTGGATGAATTCCCTCGCAGGCTGTTAGAGAAGCAGGGAATGGCGGTTTGAGGAGGGTCACCAGGCCCCAGGGATGAAGACAAATAGAGGAATTACATGAGCGAGGGACGAAGACAAACGGGAAGATGAAGAGATGAGAGGAGGCTGAGCGGTGTCTCAATGGCCCATTAGTAGAGAAGAAGCCGGCAGGGGAAAAGGTAAAACAGCTCAGCTGTCTGACAGAAGAGACGGCACCTTCGTCTGATCTGAAATGTGATTACGCTCACTTCAATTCAGAGTCTGACCAGTGGGAGGAGAAGAAATGAAGAGATTTGCTTTTACCTGAGCAGAAAGAACATGAGTCCCTGCTGCCTTTAAAATGAACCTCCAAGGGTGGATTGTTGGAAAAGAAAAGAAAGTATATGACTATTTATCCATTCCATATGTAAAAGGTGTTTAAAAGGATAAATTGGTGAAGATGAAATATGCTTTACCAGTTTTGCATGTAATTATTTGAACCTATGTCAAGAAAAGAAACCCATTTACACTTGAACGCACCAGAATTCAACATGGCATTTTGGTTTTTTATTGTATTTTACAACCAGTGACAGACAGTGCATGTCACACCTAGGGCTGCAACAGGACTCCATCAACATTGACCAGCTCATTAAAAACTATTTTATGGTAATAAAACAATCTTATTTTTTACTATTATTACTTAACATACTGTATTCATCCCTCTGTACTGGCAGCCATCATGGTGCCAATGGTGGGAGGAGCCGGGGTGACATGTCTACCGTAAGGTCACATGGGCTTGGGCTCAGAGGGAATCAAACTAGCTTCTCACGGTTCAAGAACAGACATTCCTTCAATGAGCCAACTCCTCCTGATACTCTAGTCTATACCCTATGCTTATTACTGGAAAAAAAAAAAAGCTTACACATCCGAGACAAAAAAACTCCACAAAAAATGTTGTTACTGCATAAACAATCAAGTGCTGGAAAAGTTTTTTTACAGTGCAAACAGTCCCACATACAAAAAGATCCATTAAGACATCATAAAGTTCAATTATATGTAAGAATACAAACACATTTTACTCATTGACAACTTAGATTGTCCTAAAGTGAACCTAAAGTGGACCTAAAGTTCAATTATATGTAAGAATACAAACACATTTTACTCATTGACAACTTAGATTGTCCTAAAGTGAACCTAAAGTGGACCTAAAGTGGGAGCCATCCATCAGCTCCCTGATCAAAAAGGCCCAGCAGAGGATGTACTTTCTGCGGCAGTTGAAGAAAGCCAAGCTGCCCGCCCAGATGTTGGTGCAGTTTTACAGAGCCATCATCGAGTCTGTCCTCACCTCCTCCATCACCGTGTGGTACGCTGGAGCCACAGTCAGGAACAAACACAGACTGCAGCGCATTGTGCGCTCCGCAGAGAAGGTGATCGGCTGCAGCCTTCCATCTCTCGAAGACCTGTACGTCTCCAGGACTCGGGGGCGTGCAGGTCGGATAGTAGCTGACCCTTCCCACCCTGGACATGGACTTTTTGAGCGACTCCCCTCGGGCAGGAGGCTCCGGTCCATTCGGACCAGAACGTCCCGCCACAAAAACAGCTTCTGCCGTTGGACTTATGAACTCTTTATAACCTGGATCCCCACATCTCTTAGTCACCTCCCTCTTGTCACTTCACTATCTTTATTATTTTCTATTATTTTCTATGACATTGCACTACTTTTCTTTTTCTTCTGAGCACTCTTAGTTTTGTAAAAATTATTATTATTTTTATTTATTTTATTTTTATTATTTTTATTTTATATGTTTGCACACCAGTACCAGAACAAGTTCCTAGTCTCTGATGTTTTTCACTGACATGGCAATAAAAGCATTCTGATCTGATTCTGAGATTAATCGTAGATAAAATTCATCTTTCTCTCCATTTTACTTGGATTTCTGTACTTTTTTTTTCTTTTTAAAAGTTTAAAAAAAACAGTTTGTCTAAAAAATTACTTTGATTTCAAATCAGCCACCAAATCTGTTTGTTTTCTTACTTTAATTGTATTTTGCTGATTAAAAGGTTTAACAGCAACAAAATATTGTCATTCACATAACCTGCCACAGATGCTGTTTGCTAGCTGCGTTTTGTGGCTACTTCTGAAAGGTTGTCTCTAAAATGATGTTGAGGATAAATCAACCACCAAATCCATTATTTCTCCTTCTTCAGTTGTTGGTTGCTTGTAAAAATTAAAAGGCTCGACAATACATTATCTTTATCTACGCAGCCCACAAATGACTTTGTGTTGTTAGCTTAAACCGGTATGATGTGTGACCGTCCAATCAGCACGTCTGAAAAGAGACCCTGAGCATTCGTAAAAATTCAAGGAGCCCACCTCAAAAGTTTTAACCACAGTTCACTTTGGGTAGAGAAAGCCAGCAGGATGGGAAAATAAAGGACTTTAGTGCTGGTCATTGATTTTAACCTAGCTGGCAGCAAATACCAGCTGAAATGTGATTGGTCAAATACTTTAATGTATAAACTCCTGTTGTTGAAGCATAGCACAGCTTTTGGAAAAGCCATTAAAGAAAACTAACACAAATCATTTATTAAAATGAATGGCCAAGATTTAATGATAACTGTTTGCAATTCAGATAAAAGATTCAGGTTAAACTACAGCCTTGCAGGAACTCACTCTTATATAGTCGCTTTATGCATTGCATGTTGGGAATCTTGATCCTGGATTTGATTGGATATGCTCATAGGATGCCGCTCGGCTCCAACAAGAATCACTCTTAAGTTTGTTGAGCCAAATTAAAACCCCAACCTGAAAGCTTAAGATGAACAAGCACAAGCCACATGAATGTAAGGCTTGCAAACAATATTCTGACCATTTAATTTAGAGCCAGTATAGAGCAGCATTAACCCACTGTGGACTTTTCTGGATACTTCAAGGATCGGGTATCCAACGAAAAGGAATATTTTCTTGTCACTAAGAAACCAGGAAGTTGGAAACCGGGAAGCCCATGGTTTTTGTTCATGATACAAAAAAATTGTCTGGAGTTTCTACTGCCCCACAATTGGCAATTTATTAATACGTCAGGGTTTTTCTCAGTGCATCTATTTGTAACCACGAGTTCAACCAGTGAAGACAAATTTAAGTAACATTATTTTCTGGCACATGTTGATGTCCTCTTGCTTTCCATGTCTCCCATCCAGGCGGATCTTAGTATAAACCTACAGGATGACAGCAGCTTTTTTTATGGTGTGTCCAGCCAGTATGAAAGTTCCGAGAACATGATCATCACCTCATCTACCAAAGTCTGCTCCTTTGGGAAACAAGTGGTAGAAAAAGTAGAGGTAAGGCAAACCTATGCAAGTGTTTAAAGAATGTTTTCTGTCATAAGCTTTTTGAGGGTTTTCACTCGACCGGTTTCCAGAGAACGTAGGGAATTAAGCTGATCCTTCAAAATTACTCATGAAATTTTGAACAACACATAGGATTTTAACACTACAACTACCAGAGCCGTCGATTTGACAATTCTCAGAAGTTGACGTCTAATGACTGTAATGACGTTGATCTTTGACGTTCCTAGGCTTTTGACTTTTTCTACATTTTTTAAAATATTGATCCTATGTTGTTATTTAACTGAAATTAAAAACACTAAAAACGAGTTCTGAGTAATTCTTCCTCTAACTCCCACACCTGTCATTTTGGCGCCTCTATTAAATAAATTGTAACTTTTTTCCGCGCATGCCCATAGCACAGTTATGGTTGCCTAGTAACCATTGTGGCGCCACTCAGGTGAAATCTAGGTGAGCAAAAATGAATTTGAGAAGACGTTTGTCAGTCACTGAGGCACTTCCGTGTAAAAGGAATTTTAATGAAGCTGTCCACCACTACTCAGTACCAACCATAGACAAACTGATTTAATTTTCAAGGTCATGAGGCTGAAAGTCAAGGTCGCAAACTTTAAAAACTTTACACATATGACTGCTTCGATATAGTCATCACATAGACCCCAACAATTCCTTATTCATACAGTTTGTAATGCGGGCGGCATTCTGACTAGGTGTCTGAACCACCCCATCTGGCTTCTCTTGACTCAGAAGAGCAACAGCTCTACTCAAAGCAAATCTGTGCTGTGAACATTGGTGAACAGCCCAATGAATCCAACAGAGACATCATCTGCAAAAAGCAGAAACCCCGTCCTGAGGTCACAGAACTGGATGCACATTAACCGGAAATGGATTTAATCTCCAACCAGCAATACGACCCAATCCTGAAGCTGCTGTACCAGATCCTCCCACCACCTCATCTGTACCACAAATCCATTTAGATTTGAAAGAAATTTACTTTTAAATTCTGTACTGTAATAAGATTAAGATTATTAAAACCATTTTGCCTCCAAGGCAACTTAAAAGTATGTTTTGATCTTTATTGCGTAGCAAAACCTCGCAATCAAGAAATCTGAGTGTTTTGCTTTCAATTTACTATTTTTTTTATTGTGAAATTAAGTTTCAGAGGATAAAAAGACCCCATTGTTAAAATGGTTGGAAATTAGATGTAAAATTTAACATGGACCATTTAGAAAATTTCATTGGTCTTGGGAACAGAATCTTCAGATTTTCATGTACACATTGAGACGAAAGAACAAAAGAAGCTGTCAGAGATACGTTTGGCCTCATGGAGCACTTATAGCCTGAGAATGATATACAGTCAGTTGATCCACTGATTGGATAATAGAGGAGTGCTATTTCAACATTAACAGGTCATGGTCTCATCAGGAAAACATTATTTTCTCTCTGAGTGAACAGCCGCGACTGGTGGAGATAAATTCCAGTCAATTACGACTGGATCTGTGGTCAGGAAACTGATTCACAAATCTATGCAGCCTATAACTCCCATATTTCCTGTTAACCATACACAACCACTGCCCCGCCCCGTCCTCTGCTGATGGATAGAACAATATATAAACACACACACATATATTCCTTGGCTGAGCCATCTGCTTCACTCCCCACATGATGATATTTAATGGTTTTATCATCTGATTATAGTTGTCACAAGAAATATGTTTATTGTTGAATCTGGCGTGCCATATGCTACATTAGGTATATCACATTACAGCTTATCTCATAGATTGAATGAATCCATTTGACTTTCAGTAAAACATCTTTTTTCTATGCAAAGTTTTACCATAACATGTGTTTCAAATGATTTTTTCAATGTGTGTTCTTGCATGCTGGAAATGAACGTGTGTGGGGTTTTTTTTTCTCCACAGACAGAGTATGCACGCTTTGAAAACGGACGCTACGTCTTTCGGATTCACCGATCCCCTTTATGTGAATACATGATCAATTTTATTCATAAGCTGAAACACCTGCCGGAGAAATATATGATGAACAGCGTGCTGGAGAACTTCACCATCCTGCAGGTGCTTTGTAAATGCATGTCTACCGTCACTGTTCAAGATCCACGCCAGCATCGAAATCTCTTACTGTCTCTAATCTTCCTGGGTTCAAATTAATTATATTTACATTAAGAATCACACACACACATTTATACTTCCACATCAAGATAAAAGTTCAATGAAAACAACATTTTGTTTCCAGTTAACATTAACTTCCATTCCGTTCTTTCCGCTTATCCCGGGGGCAACAGGCTCAGATGGGAAGTCCAGGCTTCTCTCACCCCAGCTGCATCCTCCAGCTCACCCAGAAGGATCCCAAGTCGTTCCCCAGCGAGCTGTGAGACATAGTCCCTCGAGCGGGCACGGGGTCTGCCTCTTGTTCTCCTCCCAATGGCCAAAATACCTCACTAGCGAGGCGCTCGGGGGGCATCCTGACCAGATGCCCGAAACACCCTACCTGGTTTATCTCGATCTGGAGGAGGAGCAGCTTCACACAGAGCTCCTCCCAAATGGCAGAGCTCCTCACCCGATCTCTGAGTGAGAGCCCAGCCACCCTGTGGAGGATGTTCATTTCGGCGCTTGTATCCGCGATCTCATTCTTTCGGTCACCACCCACAGCTGGTGACCATAGGTGAGGGTGGAAACGTAGATCGAATTATAGATCGAGAGCTTTGCTTTTCGGCTCAGCTCTCTCTTTACCATGACGGACCGATGCAGCGTCCTAGTTATTGCTGATGCCGCACCGATCCGCCTGTCGATCTCCCGCTCCATTCTTTCCCCACTCATAAACAAGACCGTGAGATACTTAAACTCCTCCACTTGGGGCAGGACCCTGTCCCTGACCCGTAGGGGGCAATCCACCGTTTTCCAGGCGAGGACCATGGTCTCGGATCTGGAGGGGCTGATTCCCATTCCAGCCGCTTCACACTCGGCAGCAAATAGATCCAGTGAGAGCTGGAGATCACAGTCCGATGAAAGCAACAGGATCACATCATCCGCAAAAAGCAGATTAATTAACTAATCATTTACATTTTTTACTTTTTAAAATTTTTAAAGAGATTCAGATGCAAAACCAGACATTTGTTTCGTCTTCTGAACCATTTAACCCTAAAAGGTACACGGGGGGTGCCATAGTGTAGACTGATTTCAGGCAAGAGGTAGGGTACATCCCGGTCGTCAGTCTGTTGCAGGACCACACACACAGACAACCATCCACACACAAACTCATTCCCATGGCTAATCAACTGAACATGCATGTTTTTGGAGAGTGGGGGAGAAACCTGAGTAACCAGAGAAAACCCACACAGGGAGAATATGCGAACTCCACACAGAAAGGCCAGTGTTTTAAGCTTCACCCCCACTCTGGGGCTTGAACCTCAATCTCTTGCTGTGAGGTCACTGTTGCTAACCACTGCACCACCGTGCAGCCCAAAACCAGACATCTCATGTAAGTTGTGAAACAAATTATAAACAGCTTATAACCTTTACTAATTAATGTCACATTCCTTAAAAAAGAGAAAGAATTCTATCTTTTTTTTTTAAGGGGGGTGATCAGGTTTTTGTTGGGCAGTAATTCTTATCTCTTTGCATGTATGAAGGAAATTGTACTTTTATTTTGCTCAAAATCCCAATATTTGCCAAAAGAACCCAAAACAAAAAAGGTTCTAAACACATTTATTCAGTTTCACTTTTATTTTTAACTTTGTGAAATCCCCCCTCCTTTCGCTTTCCACTTAGTCCCAACCGACGGCATGTGCACTACATATGCACTACACAGCATAAATTTTGTAAAGTGCGTCAGCGATAGCAAAGCGAGCGAATATATACATATATTCTTATTTTGGTGCATTAACATAAAAATATCAGTGCCTTTTTTGACTACGCTTGAGCACAGCGTGTGCACACTGCAAAAATACTTCCTGCCATGGCCAAGAAGAACCTGGCATTTCTTGGAACAAATAGATGTTCCAATTTTCCAGGACTCTTTGTGGCCCAAAAGTTAAAAACAATACCCATCCCCAAACTAGATGGATATTGTAGTTTGGGGATGGGTATGAAAAAAAAAATAAAGAGAAACTTTCCTCCCTGATTCAGCTTTTAAAATCTGCATTTGACTTCTAGAGGAACAACATCTTCTATCTCATCTGGATGAGCAGAATCCAGTATGAGGCTCCATACTTTCTGTCCAAAAAGTAGAAGATTGATTCTGATTAAGAGGAAGAAACTGGGCAAAAGTATTGATAATCTAGTTTTAGAAACACCAGCATTGATGGAGGACTTGTTCCAACAAGAAAAGAGTGGAAATGCGTGATAGTTACACATTTCAATTCTTATTTTTTTAAAAAAGGGACAAGTCTTGGCCCAAAAGAGTTTTTTTTCTGAGGATTAACAGTTTGGATCATTGGGCTTAATGATGATGGTGAAAATATAAGTTCTCAGTGTCTCGCAAATTATCAGCCCATTCAGCAGCCGGCTGATCTTTACTGAATGAAACGCTGTGCTCGTCAGACAACAGACACTGAATGGGAAGAGAATTGAGTGGAGCGTGTCACCATAGCAACCAAATGGTCCTCAACAACAGGGTTCAAAGAAATTTGTGTTTCTTGTATTGACAGCCACATTCCTGCAGAACAAGCAAGGACAATGAGCATATTGAACCCACTCTAACGACCACATGGCAGCATGTCATTAGGTGTCTGAATGGACTGATTTTGCTCAGATTAACTGTGAACAGTTTATGAATACTGTCAGACAGCAGACACATGGACGGCCATATCTGCTGCTGCTGGACCCAGCACAATGCATCCATGGTCCTCTGGTGACATTTGGTTCAACTCTGCCGAAGAACTGCTGAAGTTCTCTGTTTGAGTTCAGCTTGTTGTACGGCCGCACTAATGCCACAAACTCACACACTCGATAGTCCTGTAGGAAACTACAGATCAATCCAAACAGGAAAAAGTGATTTTAATTTGATGCTTTTATACTCATTCATCTTCTTAACAGTTTATTCTCTGACGCGGTTGCAGGGGGTACTGTAGCCCATCCCGGCTGACTCAAGTTAAGAGGCAGGGTAAACCCCGAAAAGGTCATCAGTCTGTTGAGGGGCAACACACACACAACCATTTACGTACATTTCTAGCGACAATTTTGTAGCGTACAATCAAGCCAAGATGCATGTTTTTGGAGCGTGGGAGGGAACCAGAGTACCTGGAGAAAATCCACACATACACAGGGAGAACATGAAAACTCCACACAGAAAAAGCAGTGTTCCAAGCCTAGATTTGAACCTCAACATTCTTGCTATCTGATGTGATTGAAAACATACTGATTCAGATTTATGTAGTGGTCGATCTTATTCAGCTACATCATGACAAAGAGTTGCACGTTGTGTTTGCAGTGTTGACATACCACTACACTGGTGCTGTTAACGATACCGATACAAGAGGGGTTTCATTTAAAAAGAACTCTCTGGAGGTCTGTGAAACCATGTTTGAATGTTTTTCTCATAAAAAAAATAGGTGAAAAAGTTTCAAAATCCAGGTTTTAGACATGAGGCTTGAAACTCATGTCTTTCTATGAGTAGTTTGCATGTTCTCCCCATGTTATGTGTGGGTTTTCTCCGGGTGCTCTGGTTTCCTTCCCCCCTCCAAAAACATGCATGTTAGGTTAAATGGCTGCTATGAAATTGCCTTGAAGATTGAGTGTATGTGTGGATGGTCATGAGTGTGTGGCCGTGCAACAGACTGGCGACCTGTTCAGGGTGTACCCTGCCTCTTACCTAAAATCAGCTGGGATAGGCTTCCGGCATCCCCGCAACCTAATGAGGGATAAGTGGTTCAAGAAAACAAAAATGAAACGAGAAGGTTTAGAAATTTTTCAAGCTCTCTTGTCCGGTATTCGGATAGTATTCAAATGCCTTGTTGTTCTTTACCACGCCTTTTGTTTTCTGCCATGTCCACATTCTAACGTAAGCAGAAACCTGCTCATGCTCAGTCCGTTTTCCTCAACAGGGCAGGCCATGTGTACATAATGCACCAAAACAAGAATGTAAAAGAATATGTGAAACATGTACGTAAAATGATCTAATTACAGATTAAATGATCATATATCTACACAGAACTAGAGGTGAGATTAAGGGCTGAGGTTGAGGTAAAGACCCACATGACAGGAAAGAACCACGGAATGCGAGGGATCCAGGGCACCAAGCTTCTCACTGCACTCAGATATAACCCAAATAGTACAAGTAATAACTGCCCTCATTCTTTCTTTTTCACCAGGTGGTGACCAACAGAGACACACTGGAGACCCTGCTCTGCATAGCTTATGTCTTTGAGGTGTCCACCAGCGAGCACGGCGCACAGCATCACATTTACAGACTAGTTAAGGACTGACAGAGGGACCTTACCGAGTCTGTGCCCTTTGTAGCAAACACACCAAACACAAAGACTTCTGCCAGGACAAGCTGAAGCTGTTTGTGTGGGGAAAACATCATTTGTGTGTGGAGGAACTCTGCAGGAGGAGACGAGAAGGATTGGAAACTGTGGAAACTGAACCGAGTGGAAAGTAAAGAGAAGGACCATGATGCACTAGGGTCTCCACACCACTAAACGTGCATGAGAGAGTTATCGTTGGTGTTCTTCATCTCATTTTACTAGGGCTTGTTTTATTTTAGATTATTTTATGCACATGAGCGTGCAGGGATGTTTGTAAGAGGTGGGTTTCCTCTTGGTGTCATCTCGTGGCGGAAACGAACGTCCAGAAAAGATTACTGATGCAGATTGAGAATTCCTCTTTCGCACATCTTTACAGATTAACTTCTGATGCCACTTTTTATGGGTTGTATTTGTTAGTATTTTATTATAATTAAATAAAGACCCACATCAGACTCCAATAACTGGCAAAATTATTGAAAGAAAATGTTGTATCCACTTTGTGTGATGGTCATTGTTGTATGTTTCCTGTGTTGTCTTATTGTTTCAGAATTCAACATGCAGCACGTAACTAGCAGCGTAACTAGCTAACTAGTTCCAAACTGAGTTCTTTTAGCTGATCTGAAATGTCGCATGAAAACACAACTATTTCTTACATGATGTTGTGAAGAGGTTTGACCTGATGACATATGATTGGATAAAGTGAGCATTAAAACACAGGGATGGTTTTCATTGGGTTTTTCCTTTAATGTTATAAATGTGTGTGTATGTGAGTGTGTAAAGTAAGATAGAATTGTCATGAAAGTAGAAGGTCATTGCCCCATAAAAAAATGTGCCAAACTTATCTGTTTGTGTTTCTATTGCCATTTTAGTTCTGTCAGATCTATGTCTGACATCCATCCATCACTGGTGTGGACGTGTTAGAAGAGATTTTGGAACTTGTGGGGATTCATGTTTTAAAGGACTTTAGGATAAAAATCGTTCCCGCAGCCTCATGATAGTAATACATTGCTGCACTCTGGGAGAGGAGATGTGACTCAGAAGTTTGATTCAAGGTCTGGTTCAGTTACAAAAACATCCAGTGAAAATCTGAGGAATAGGATACCCTCCCAAGTCAACTCCATACAGATTTCGCACGCACTGCTAAGTGTATATAATTTTTAAAGTGTTAAAAATAATGCACCTACTGAAACCAAATTTTTCAAATAAAAAAATTTGGAGCAGCATTCACGACAGTTCACTCAAATTATTGTAAGTCGTTCAAACATACTTGTTTCAATCCTTTTTAAAATATCAAAGCCATGTCTATTCCTATCTTGGAAATACCTGATTAGTTCTAATGAGAGTATTTAAATATTGTTGCCCATTCAACAAAACTTTTCGGGACAGGTTTCATCTAATGCCATCTAACACCATTGTGCACAACACATTTTGGATTGTATGTACCAAAACCTCAGCAAACAGTGAGGAGTTCTGCCATCCAGGAAGAGCTGAGTGTCGAGCCGCTCCTCCTCCAGTTCGAGAAAAGCCAGATGGGGTGGTTTGGGCATCTGGTCAGGATGCCTCCCGAGCGCCTCACTGGTGAGGTGTTTCGGGAACATCTCCCCGGGAGGAGACCAAGAGGCAAACCTAAAACAAATTTTCTTCCTTTTTGGTGCGACAATAAAGGAACTTCTGCTTCTACAATACAAATGTTGCATGTAGGGGGCCTTAGTTATCCCTTTTGCTTTGGGCCCCCACATTGTCTTGGAACAGCTCTGATTCTGTGATTGAAGGAAAAGCGCAGAAGAAAAGTTGCATCATCTGCTTTAAACATAACTTCTTCTTTATTTTCAGTTATTGTTTATAAACACTGACAATACAAGTGGACCCAAACAGATGCCCTGTGGAATGCCAGATTAGAAATAGACAAGGACACGCACGCACGCACAAACACACACTTTGCATTCTACCAGATAGGTGAATATTAATCTGTGACAACGACAGTCGTAACAATCCAAAAACCAAGAACTTTACATACCCGTACAGGGTGTACCCTGCCTCTTACCTGTCACCAGACAGGATAAGTCCAGATCCAAGCAATTCAGAAGATGAATGAATGGATTTAGTTTTGAGTATTTAGATTTTAAACGAAATTCACTAATATTTCTTAATCTCATACTGTTTTAGTATTGAACATCATGTAGATTAGCAGCTTTACATTTATACTTCTCTATTAAAATGACTTAATCTTAAACATTTTAATTTGATTGACGATGAGCAGATATCTTTTAATCAGAAGCCAGAAAAAAAAAAAAAGAACCCTTTGCATGATTATTGTGTTAAAATAGTTTATATATTCTTTTTGGGTATAATCACAAGTTGAGTTTGAAATTCTGATTTATTTGTGTGCATTTTGCATTGATTGTTTTATATTAAGCATGAAATGACGTGTGTTTAATTATTTTAAAACATATTAAACATTATTTAAAGATTTAAAAAAAAATTTGTTCTAAAAGCTTTGAACTCACCAATGGAAGAGATTTGTCACCCTCTAGCGGGGATAAATCCTTACTACACTTAATTTTATTAAAAGTTTTAAAGATTTTTAACACTTTATCCACAGTTAATCTCCTTCTCTTTATAAAAAAAAAAAAAAAAAAAAAAAAAAGAACATTTAACATCCTCTTAAAATGAAAAAGAAAATCGCAAACTTTAATATATCAGTGTTAAAAAAAATGTTAAATTTAATTTAAATCCAGATGTTCTAAATCCCTTACGGGATTGCGGGGGTTGCCGGAGCCCATCCCGGCTGATTCGAGGCGAAGGGCAGGGAACACCCCGAACAAGTCGCCAATCTGTCGCGCGGCCACACACACACACACACACACACACACATTCCTACGGGCAATCATGTAGTGGCCAATCAACCTAGCATGCATGTTTTTGGAAGGGGGAGGAAACCGGAGTACCCGGAGAAACCCCACACATACACGGGGAGAACATGCAAACTCCACACATAAAGGCCAGTGTTCCAAGCCTCGTCCCCACCCGGGACTCAAACCCACAACTTTCTTGCTGTGAGACCACGGTGTTGCCCACTGCCCCACCGTGCCAAGGCAGGACTGATGTCAGGGGCGGATCCCGATGGGGGGACGTTTGGGCACACCCCCTTCCCGTTTTTGGTCCACAAAAATAAAGTATTCTTACTACTTTAATTATCACAAACTTTGGGCAAAGTATGCACCAAAATGCAGAAAAATTACTTATTTTCAAAAATATTCTGGGGGCAATGCTACCAGACCCCCCCATATTGGCGAAAACCGCTCCCCCCTTTTAGAAAATCCTGGATTCGCCCCTGGATGTCATCATATTTTGTGATTCTTGTTTGGAGCAAATTTGAATAAACTGCAACTGTTTTAAGAGCTTTTTGTTCAGATATAAATGAACGAGGTGGGGCAGATGGAGCGAGAGGAGGGGGAAACAACAGTACCAACTGATCAAATGTACTTATTTGCTTTTATTTCTGAGCCTAACATCTATAAATCAGATTTATTACCCTGTAAAAACCCAATCCCTCCCTTTTCTTCTGGACACCAGCTCCTCCTTCAGGTGCGTCACATCTTTTGGAGGCAGAAAACAAAGACAGAAAGATCTCCAGTATCTCCTCATCAGTCCTCAAACATGTGAGATCGCCATGAACTTCTCATGGCTTCTCCTGCTGGCTCTGATCTGCAGCTCTGAACCCAGGTGTTCACCCACCAGTTATTACAAAAACTGCTGGATCCGTCGTTTTCCAGGACTTTTCATCGACATTGAGGAGTCTCAGAGGAGAGGAGCCCAGCTGATCAGGTTTTACCAGGAGGAGACTGCTCTCACCTGCAGCCGTACATGCTGTCTGTCCACAAACTGTAAGTCACTTTCTACCTGCAGCAGACTTTACTCCTGAGATCATCTGATTGTTTTTTTCTGTTTGCAGTTTCTTGTAATCTGGCTTTATTCCACTATGAGACCACCCAGGAAACAGCAAACTGTTTCCACCTGCACTGTCCCAGTCTGGAGAGCTGCATCCTCAGTCTGAAAGCAAACGTTGTTCTTTACAATGTCACCAAAGGTAAAATCTATTCTATTTGTATTATGTTTGTATAGCCCTATGTCACATTGCACAGATCCTTGTAGATCTTTTTTTAAAGTACAAAAACAAATGAAGAACAAAAAAGAGAAAAAAGTAGATACACAAAACCAGATGCACAAAAAAACAGGTAAAAGCTCATTTTTAAAAAGCTAGCCAAACAATTTCAGTACATTTCTGCCATAAGATTCTCTCTCACGGTGAGGAAAACTAAAAAAAAAGAAAAAAGAAACCTTATGGGAGTCCACATGAAGGAGGGATTCCTCTCCTGGACGAGCAACTTATTCTGCTCAATAGCTTTATATCTGAAAAAAAAGCTGAAATGTCCAATTACTCCTTAATCAGACAGGATAGGATTTTTTTATTTGGCCAAAAAATGAAATCTATGTATTGAAAACTTAAAGAATATTTCTATTAAATATTTGCAATATTATTGCATTTATTAACTAAAATAATAACTTCAATTACAAACCAAGAGAAATTGATAGATTAATTTAAGATAGGCTGATTATTTCTCTATTTGAGTTAAAATGACATTTAATATAATTTACATTAAAAGCAAATACAAAACATTTAAAGCTTTGAATATCTGGCACTTAATTATTAAAAAAACTAGAGTAAAAGCAAGAATCTAATTTTATAAAACTTTGTTGGTACTTAAAGAAGAAAAAGTAGAAAGAATGAACTTATATAATGAACTTCTGTCTTTAAAAAAGAACAATTAAATCTGTAATAATGAAAATAAAAAACACATACAATTTTCACTAAATAAAAAAATTCAAATATTTTATTAATATTAAAACAGTTGCTTTTAGTTTGTTGGTATTCTAACTGAGTTTTTATTGTCCAAAAAACCTTGAGTTATTTTTAATGAAAAATTCATCAGATTTCAATCCTTTTTCTAGTTTTCTACATCACAAAGTTTATTTTACTATTGTATTAAATATAAATGTAACTACACATTTTTTTTTGGCTTTTAGTCAGGATTTTATGAATATTTGATTGTAGGATTTATTTGATAAAAAGATGATAAGTAACCAGATGTTTCCAATAATTTACTTTCCAATTTTTTGTTGAGTAAATGTGTTAATTTGGTTTGTGCTTTCCTTTGTAAATTTTAATTACATGGTAACAAAGGTCTGATTTCTCTGTAAAACAAAGCATGGAAGAGGCCTTAAAAATTCATTTTTTGCCACATCGCTTAAGTTTGTCTTCATGCTTTTTTTTTTTTACATATCTGACTCTGAAGTTTGGATTCAAAGATCAACATGTGGAGAAAATGATGATGATTGGGGCTTTTATTTGCAATCAGATATTGCCAAAAAAACCCCCCAATAAACTATAGAAAGACTTATTCAAAAAAAGTTAAGTTTGTTATGATGAGAAGAAAAAAGATCAAGATGAATTTGTGCAGCCAATCTCATCATGTGTTGAACTCAGATTGAAGAATAAACTATCATCACAGTGTTTTATTGGTAATTGATATAGTAAGTAGGTGATACAATGATGCAATGAAGTTCCATTCTGTCGTCTTCCGCTTATCCGGGGCCGGGTCACGGGGGCAACAGCCTCAGACGGGAATCCCAGGCTTCTCTCACCCCAACTGCATCCTCAAGCTCACCCGGAAGGATCCCAAGTCGTTCCCCAGCCAGCTGTGATACCTAGTCTCTCCAGCAAGTCCGGGGTCTGCCTCTTGGTCTCCTCCCGGTGGGACGTGCCTAAAACACCTCAACAGCGAGGCGCTCGGGATCTGGCTTTTCTCGACCTGGAGGAGGAGCGGCTCGATACCGATCTCCTTCCAGATGGCAGAGCTACTCACCTGATCTCTGAGTGAGAGCCCAACCACCCTGCGGAGGAAGCTCCTTTCATATCCACAATCTCATTCTTTCAGTGGGTGGTGCAATGAAGTAGAATGAAAAAATGTTTGGAACTGGCAGTTTTAATCCTATAGAAAAGTGTGTAAAGAGGACATTTTACCTTAAAACGAGTTTAATATTTGAAAACGAAGTGGTCCACTTGCCAGTGTTGGCCGATGAGTAGAGGAAAGGACCAATTTGTATGTGTGCATGTATAAATATGAATATTAATGTTTACAGATATGATATTTGTGTCCATAAATTTATATCCATGTTGCAGGTGTGGACCCTGATCTGTTGGTGTTTGGGAAATACTTCACCTCCAACGTCCGTGTGTTGCCCCATCACTACAGTCGGGTCAATGTGTCAGATCTGCTGCCGTCAGACAAACGACAGTTCATCCACCCACCTGATGTTAATCCCCAGGCTTCCACCCCCTCCGTCCATGTCACTACATCACCTATCAGTGTCCACAAGGTGACAGCCCGGCCCACGTCTCCACCCAACGCAGAAACCTCTGCCTCTAAACATCCAATCCAGACACCTTCAACCACAGCTCAAACATCTGGCTTTACTTCCCCACAAGCCCACACTGTTCTCCCCACACGGAGCCACCACATCCCTGAGACATCTCCTGCTCATTCCAGCACCAACACACCCTCAACCATCCCTCACCCCACCAGCTCTTCTGCAGCCACCACTCTCCGGACGGACTCAGAAAGCAGCAGTGTTACCAAAACCAGCTCTGAGATGAACCACACTGAAGAGATGAACCACACTGCAGAGATGAACCACACTGCAGAGATGAACCACAATGCAGAGAGGAACCACACTGCAGAGGGTGGAGGCCAAGGACCCAGTGGTGGGGAGGTGGAACCAAGCTGGCATGTGGCTGCCCACACTTTACTGGTTGCAGTTGCCATGTGTGTTGCAGTCCTACTGAGCTGTTGCTGCTCTGTTCTGCTGGTGGTCAGCTGGAGGGGTCAGAGGAAAAGGGTGGGACGCTATCGTACAGCCTGGAGAGGAAGGAAGGCCTCGATGCGCCTGATTAAATACGTTCTGGTCAGAGAGAACCCATGACCAGAACATCATGGGTTCTCCCCTTTTTCAAAGAGGAGATAATGAGAGGTTACAGAGACTTCATGAGGGAAATTATTATGGCACTGGATTAAATACACTGCTGCTTGGACTCCTCCACCTGGTTTTAACCAAACAAACTGGTGAGAGCCTCCAACTGGGTAATTCCTGAATGGACAACAAGTTATTTAACCCCAACTGGTGCAAGGATTTGCATTTTTTCACTAAAGAGTCATGTAAAAGAACACATGAACTATTTACTTGAAAACACGTTAACACAACTGACTGTTTGAAACTGATTAAAAACCCAGTCTGGTGTGACTACACCATCAAGAAAACCATCAATCAGTGAGATTAACCAGAAAAAACAGTTTAAATTCTCTTCATCTCAGTAGGAATGGACACAGAAGCAATGGGAGAGAGGTTATGTGATGATTTTACTCAGTTCCAGAATGACTGCTGCATCAGGGTAAGAAGGTGTTGCTACAGTTGGTCGGGTCCATGTGGTTCCCTTGGCGGTGTGTAAACAATGAAAACTAGGTTTTTTTAAAGCAGATGTCTCTGACTCGCGTTTCTCAGTTCAATGTGAAACATTACAGTTTATAGGTATTAAGTACTTAGGATCAAACAGTCCAGAGCAATGAAGAGTATGGAAAAGAGGTGAAGAAGCGTGTGCAGGCAGGCTGGAACGGGTGGAGAAAAGTATCAGGTGAGATGTATGATAGAAGAGTTTCAGCTAAAATGAAAGGAAAAGTGTACAAAACTGTGGTAAGACCGGCCATGCTGTTTGGTCTAGAGACAGTGGCACTGAGGAAAAGACGGGAAACAGAGATGGAGGTAGCAGAGATGAAGATGCTGAGGATCTCTCTGGGAGTGACCAGGATGGACAGGATCAGAGGAACAGCACATGTTAGAGGTTTTGGAGATAAAGTCAGAGAGGCTAGACTGAGATGGTGCAGAGGAGAGAAAGTACATCGGCAGAAGGATGCTGGGTTTGGAACCACCAGGAAAGAGGCCTAGAGGAAGACCAAAGAGGAGGTTTATGGATACAGTGAAGGAAGACATGAAGATAGTAGGCGTGACCGAAGAAGATGCAGCAGATAGGGTTAGATGGAAGAAACTGACTTGATGTAGCGACCCTTGAAGGGAAATGCCAATAAGGTGGAGTTCTACAGCTCTTGAGCAGAGTTTAATGCAGGCATTTCTAAAGGATATGGAGGAGCGTTGCCTTGGAGATTACTGTGCTTGATTGACTTCCTCCTTCTTTTTGGGCACCAGGAACTGTATTGATAGGACTTGTAAAAATGTCTTTATGTTGTAAAGTTGCTGTCCAGAGGAAAATATTGTGCATGTATATATTTATATATAAATATACAGTATATAGGTGTATAAATACCACTTTAAACGAACTACAAGTTGCACTTTTTTTCATTTTTGCAAGAGAGCCAGAAGAATTGCATGAAGTTTTTTCTTGATTTTGTCTACGTTGCAATTTTTTATGATTTTCTTGTGAACCCTTGATGCGGCCAAGCCTCTCCCACTTTACTTTAAGCAGCCCCTGTATGGATCGAGCTTGAAACCCCTGTTTCAGAGAGATGGATATTTCCTAAAAATAAAAAGGACAGCTTGGATTTCATTTGTACCTGTTTTGCTCCAGAACAGAGCACATCCTTTAAAAACCTGTCCTTTTACCCAAAACCTGCATCTGTCAGTACTTTAGCATTGATGCCAAACTCTAAAACACCGGCTAGTCTTTTACATCAGTCTAAAGAGCAGCTAATGGCTGCAGCTCAAGCGTGAGACAGATGATCCAGTGTCAAACTGTCCTGTACATCTCCTCACTGTGCTAGCTCGCCCCTGACCTTAAGGTGGACAAACACTCTGAAAGGTACTGTTTAACATCCGGCTGCTCAAAGCTTTCTTTCATCCTCACGCTGCTTGGAGGTTGGATAAACTGCTCAGGATGAGTAAAGATTAGGTCTTATTACCTAAACGCTCTGATTAAAGTCCACACCAACTACTTATCACGGCTTTTTATTTGACCTTAAGACACCTCACTTTCAGTAAAATTTTCCACACAGTTTGATAGCGCTTCCTCATCCCAAAGAAAAGGATGTTTTATCACAGGTTGAGCAATTTCTTGACGGCTTGTTTGTACTGCAGCATGCTGCTTTCATTCTCTCCTTCGTTTTTCAGCCTCGTTACTGAGTCCTTATACTCCTGCACCTCCTGTCTGCCCAGCAGCTGCTCTCGCACTTCTTCTGTTTCTCCCGCCTCTTCCGTACGGAGCAGTAAGTCTATGATGTTTTTTTGGGATGGGCTGTCCTCCCAGCTGTACTCCTCCATGTCTGCCACCGTCTTCTCTGCCTCCCAAGCTTCTGTTTTCTGAAAAATAACAAAACACAACATTGACTTTTTTCTAAGGAAAATATTAACACTCGAGCAACAGATTTATGATTCAAACACTATGGCTATCGCTTTGGCTGTGTTTTGTGTGAATCTAAATGTAGTTGAAATCAAATCAAGCTTTCTGATGTTTCCCTGCAGGCCTGTGCGCCTTCCATTCCCAGGATAACAATACGTCCATTGTGCAGCAGCGGTTGGAGGCCGGGCCCTCTTCTGCAGGTGTTTGAGGTTAATGACCATCATTTTCATCTGATGACCATCCAGTCTGGATAAAATCCAGCTTCCAAAGAGAGTATTAAGATACTCTGCTCATTTTTGGTCGCAAATACAACAGATTTGTTGCATTTTGCCACATTAAAAATAGGCCCGAGCTGTTTTATTTCTTAATAAAAATGTACAGTGTGATGGAAAGATGAGAACTTATTATTTATGAATCCAACAGGAAGCATTAACCTGCTGTTATCTTTAAACCTCAGAGTGAACAGGTGTTGGGCATGATGGGAAACATCTCTCCATTTACCAGGAAGGTCTGGATTATCCCCCGTTAGAACGCACCTCTCCGAGTAGGGAGATATTATCACCTCATTGCCCGCTAACAATCAGCCTCTTTGTGAGCTTGCGTTTCACCGTGATCACTGCTCTACTCTCACGTCGGCTAACAGCTTGCTAGACGAGCACTGTGCCGGCCATTGTGCCTTCCCGAAAGGCCAGCGGACACTGTTGTGCTTCCTGGCTTCTGCACCTTTTCCCAGCTGACAAGCTTTTCTTTAATGTGGCGGGAAGAGCTGCTGAAGGCCAAGGTGGCGCAACAACGGGAACCATTTTCTTTTCTCTGGCTGCCTGTAAATGCGTTGTGACGCTGTCGGGGTAAATGACCCAGGGGCAGAGCGGCTTGATGGGCTGCAGATGGCTTATTGTGAGTTTCTATGTGAATAAAATGTCATCCAACATTCTGATCATCCAACTTGTTCCTTATGGGTCTAAATGCTCAGATATAAATAAATGTTGTTTTTCTGATGTAAACTCAAAATCCCAAATGAGACAGTTTCATTCCTAACAACCGGCTCAGGGATGGTCCTTATAATATGAAGGATTGTCCAAAAATTGGTCAAGCTCTACACTGCGTTCCAAATTATTATGCAAATTGTATTTAAGTGTCATAAAGATTAAATTTAGTGTTTTTCAGTTAAACTCATGGATGGTATTGTGTCTCAGGGCTCTGTGGATCACTGAAATCAATCACATACACCTGTGATAATTACTTGGTCAGGTGAGCCCAATTAAGGGAAAAACTGCTTAAGAAGGATGTTCCACATTATTAAGCAGACCACCATTTTCAAGCAATATGGGAAAGAAAAAGGATCTCTCTGCTGCTGAAAAGCGTGAAATAGTTGAATGCCTTGGACAAGGTATGAGAACTTTAGATATTTCACAAAAACTTAAGCGTGATCATCGTACCATTAAGAGATTTGTGGCTGATTCAGAGCACACACGGGTTCGTGCAGATAAAGGCAAAATGAGGAAGGTTTCTGCTAGACAAATACATCGGATAAAGAGAGCAGCTGCTAAAGTGTCATTACAAAGCAGCAAAGAGGTATTTGAAGCTGCTGATGTCCCTGGAGTCCCACGAACATCAAGGTGTAGGATCCTCCAGAGGCTTGCAGTTATGCATAAACCTTCTATTCGACCACCCCTAAACAATGCTCACAAGCAGAAACGGCTGCAGTGGGCCCAGAAATACATGAAGACCGATTTTCAAACAGTCTTGTTCACTGATGAGTGCCGTGCAAGTCTGGATGGTCCAGATGGATGGAGTAGTGGATGGTTGGTGTATGGCCACCATGTCCCAACAAGGCTGCGACGTCAGCAAGGAGGTGGCGGAGTCATGTTTTGGGCCGGAATCCTAGGGAAAGATCTGCTTGGCCCCTTTAGGGTCCCTGACGGTGTGAAAATGACTTCTGCTAAGTATGTTGAGTTTCTGACTGACCACTTCCTTCCGTGGTACAAAAAGAAGAATCCTGCTTCCCGAAACAAAATCATCTTCATGCACGACAATGCACCATCTCATGCTGCAAGGAACACATCTGCTTCATTGGCTGCTATGGGCGTAAAAGGGGAGAAACTCATGGTGTGGCCCCCATCCTCCCCTGACCTCAACCCTATTGAGAATCTCTGGAGCATCATCAAGCAAAAGATCTGTGCAGGTGGGAGGCAGTTCACATCCAAACAGCAACTTTGGGAGGCTGTTCTGACATCCTGCAAAGACATTCAAGCAGAAACTCTCCATAAACTCACAAGTTCTATGGATGCAAGAATTGTGAAGCTGCTATCAAACAAGGGGTCCTATGTTAACATGTAACTTGACCTGTTAAGATGTTTTGGATTGAAATGGCTTTTTATTTCAGTGAATATGACCTCATATTGCTGTAAATTCAACAAATTACTATTTTCAGTTCTTTATAAACTAGAAAAAGTCTTGAAACTATGTTATGCATAATAATTTGGAACAGTGCATTTTAAGTTTTTCATTTATTTTTTAAATACTGTTTTCATTAGGAGGTTTGTTCAATAATATTTGAAATACAATTTGACAGCTAATGACTTGAAAATGATGCTGATCGTCATTTGCATCAAGTATTTTGGAAAATCAAACAAAAACATCATTTGCATAATAATTTGGAACGCAGTGTAATTAAGAAGAAAAAAAAAATTGGGGACGTCATTAGCTCAGTGTTAAAAAGTCCGTCTTTGGATCAGGAGAAACTGGTTCAATTCCCACTGGGCCCATGGAGAAGACACCTAACCCCCAGCAATTCCCACCTTTGGCGCCGTCATGGCTGCTTGCAGCGGTGCAATGCAATTTCCCCATTGAGAGATGAATATGTTACAATAACCCAGAAAAGTTCTAGTAATCTACTGAACATGTTGGGCTTCTTTGCAGAGTCTGGACCAGGAGACGAGTGTGTAACACCATTTTTTATGTCTGAAGCATTTGATCTGTTATCCATCTTATTTTGTCTTCTGCATGTTGTGTAACCACACGACATAGACGGAGCATGACACTAATAAATTTAATCAATCTTACTAAACAGAAAAGCAGACACTTGTGACAGAAAAAAGAAAGCTTCACTCACCCAGGACTCGTGGTAAAGAACAGTCAGCAGGTACATGGCATAGTCGTAGTTCTGCTTCTTCAGAGGACAGCTGACCAACAACAAGAAAGAAAATCCTTTTGTTTTTATACTGTGTATGTTAGGTTTTATCTCTAGGCTTTCTTTCCAAATAAGGTGTGTACCTGTCTGTGGTGATTGTGAGAACGTCTGTTTTTTTGCAGTATCTCTCTCCAACAAGTTTAAGCATCTTCTTGCGTGCGTGGTCGTCTAAGTTCAAACTGGAGAGTTTTACCTTGAAGCAGAAGAACATACAAACATTCACATTGAGCTTGGAATTATTCTGGTTATTTAAAAAGAAAGAGTTGATACTCTTGCTTTGTTCCAACCCTCACCTACGGTCACCAGCTGTGGGTGGTGACCGAAAGAATGAGATCGCAGATGCAAGCGACTAAATTGAGCTTCCTCCACAGGGTGGCTGGGCTCTCACTCAGAGATCGGGTGAGGAGCTCTGCCATCCGGGAGGAGCTCAGTGTCAAGCCGCTCCTCCTCCAGGTTGAGAGGAGCCAGATGGGGTGGTTTGGACATCTGGTCAGGATGCCCCCAGAGCGCCACGATGGTGAGGTTTTTTTGGGCACGTCCCACCAGGAGGAGACCAAGAGCCAGACCCCGGACCCACTGAAGGGACTGTCTCACAGCTGGCTGGGGAATGACTCAAGATCCTTCCGGGTGAGCTGGAGGGTGCAGCTGGGGTGAGAGAAGCTTGGGCTTCCTGTCTGAGGCTGTTGCCCTTGCGACCCAGTCCCGGATAAGCGGAAGACGACGGAACGGAACAGAGCTGAAACTAAGGCTACGCGGCAAAGTGGTTAGCTCTACTTCTTGCTGTGAGTGGTCTCACAGCAAGAAGGTTGGGGTTCGCGTCCCAGAATGACAGCGAGGCTTGAAACACTGGTATTTCTGTGTGGAGTTTGCATGTTCATGCGGTTTCCCCCACCCTTCAAAAGCATGTTAGGTTGATCGGTTACTATGAAATTCTCTCTACGAATGAATGTGTGTAGATGGTTGTATGTGCATGGTTGGCCCTGCAACAGACTGTCAACCTCTTCAGGGTGTATCCTCCCTCTTGGCTGAAATCAGCCAGGATAGGCTCCGGCATCCCCCCATTGGGGGTAAGTGATTCAGAAGACAAAACGGGTTGAAAGTGGACACAAATTATGCTTATCTATTTTTTTTTAAGCTTAAAATGTCTTTGGTCATACTTTCCCTGGAAATTTGAGATGAAGAGTCACGTCTAAAACCCCATAAGGGTTGAAAGATGGAAAATGAAGGATTACACAGTAACTATGTTATTCTTGTGGCTTCAACTTTTAAGTTCAACAAACATCTGTGAAACACGGTCCATATGGAGCCTACTGTCTGCTCTAAAAATAGAAAGCACACACACACTGAAAAATAGTTTATTCTCAAACCATAAAATATATATTTTAACAAACGCTTTAACACAATTTTTTGATGCATTTTCTTGCCATATTTATTTTTTTCTCATGTAAAACTTTAGGTTTCGTTCACTTGTTCTTGTTTGATCAGATTTGCCCTCCAATTTATCTTTCTGCCTAATCCACCTGGATTAATGTCTAATTCCTACCTTGGCCAAATAATCTAAGGCAATGTGTCAGCAGCAGATGGTGAGTGATCAACAGTAAAATACAAAATGCTTCTGCACAAAAAAAAACCCAGTAAATGAATGAAAAACAGTTCAATTTGTTCAACGTATTTGAAAGGATGAAATTTAAATAAGAAATTAGAACAAAACAAACTTTATTTGATCCTTTTTGAAACAGAGGTGAATCATTTCTGTCGTTTATGATTAATTACTGTAGATTAATTCTGTTTTGTAGTTTAATGTTTTTTTTGTTACTGTGATGCAATATTGCATTTTTTTCTTTAAGTCATGTGCGTCCATGTTTAACTCCAGAGAGATGGGAGGGGTTGCATATTGATGGATTAGTGGAGGAGGAGGGGATTAAGAGGAATATTAAACTGTCTCAGCAAATATGTGGATCCGAAAAGGTTCTGCAGCTTTTTTTTTTTTTTAAACAAATAAATAAAATGAACTCATTCCTGGCTCAAAAAACTCAGTCATTAAAACATCCTGTGAATAATAAGCAAACCAGAGCACATTTTCATGCTTTAATCTCCCTATGCAGACATTTTTTTGTGCTTCTAGGATGAATACTTGTGTAGATAAGTCACATCTGGATGTTGTGCGTTGATGTAAATCTCTAATCTCGGGTTGCGTGTCAGATTTGAACACATTTGTTCTATATGTTTAGATAACCCAGTTCAGAGCCAGGCCGGTCGGACGAGCTCCATCTCTACAGAAGAAACAAACTCACTCTGAGGTGAACGATACGAGCCTCAGGGTTCCTGATGGATGGCCCAGCAGACACGAAGTCGGAGCTCTCCACTTTAATGGGAAAGTATTGGTCGCATTTAGCTTGGCTGTCCAAGGCGAAGGGCCACTCTGTGCAGAAAGCTAGAAACAGAAAGATTTAATAACCTGCGAAAACTTGGAACTTCCCGTGTTCTACTAAACAAAACTTACGTTTTAGAGCTTCACAGTGCTTCTTAATGGCTGCCGGCGTCAGATGTAGAAAGTTTGGGATCTAAAATATAACCACAAAATAAATCACTCTCCCTGAAAAAAAGCACATTTTACCCACAAGGCTTAATTTGCATTTGACATTTTCAGAAAAATTTCCGGGGAAAAAAAAATCTGCTTTTCCTGCTGGTTGGTTGCATAAATGATTGCTGCATTGTTACTTCTGCAGTTAGAAATGTGGAATATAATGATGATTGGGACGGACAGGTGAATGCATGTTTGCAGGGCAAGAGAAGCAAAAGGTGGTGCGGAAATAAAAACCAAGTGTTTCTGACATGCAGACATTGGCTAGTGGAGAGTTGTAGACGGGTCAGCAGGAACACATACAAATATTTGCATAATGATTCCAGGTCCTAAACTCTGAAAGTTGTTCCTCAGTTTGTGAAGTATGATGGTAATTTGTTTGAATCTAATTTTTTTTAAAGACGATGGATAGCTCGTTAGTTCCTGGTTTAACACAATTCGCTTAAATAAAGTGCAATCGACAGACAATAAAATTTAGCACAGGGTTTCAACAACCTAAATTAAATGTGAAAATGGAAGAAAACATAGATAACTATCAGGACATCGGCGCTCGAGGATGGAGTTTGACAACCCTGACATAAAGGAAGACCCACAACACATTGTGTGAACTCTAAATAACATTCAAAGTGGTAACAAACCCCCCAAAAAGTGGATTTTGCTTGACGTTTACCTCCTTTAAATTTCTACCTATTTACCAATGAAAAATGCAAATCCCATGATCGCCTCCATGAACACTATTTTTTATTACTACTCGCAGTCACCCCTCCTTTCAACATGTTTATATCAGATCCATGCTGATGCTCTTTCATGACTAAGCAGCTGGAACCCTCTGTTAAAATAGATGATGTTCAACCCTCAGTAATCAGAGTAATATGATAATCCAGATAAAAATATTCACTTGAAATATTCTGGTTTTAAAGGGTATAAAATCCTGTTGATCCTCTATGTAAAAGATATTATATAAGACACACAATTACACAAAATATTCACTTTAACAGCAAATCAAGCTTCTGTTTTAGTGATACAAGATTAGACAGCGGCACATCTACGAGTTGATTGCTTCTGGAATCGGTGTCTAGTCTGTAAAACATATTTTAAGAATTAAACATGAGTGGTTAGCTTCCTGAGACGGACCGGTTGCATGAAATCAATATCATTCGACCGTCCGGCAGAGTTCCAGCTGTGATGAGTATAAGCAGTGGATCTGCAAGTGGCCTGAGTCCAGCTGGAGCAGCTGGTGTCTGGACACAGCAGCTCAGTAATCAGGACACAAAGATGAAGCCGTGAGAAGTATGCAGCCGAGCTAAAACTGCTTTAGATAGCTGCAATTAATTCAGCTGCAAAGATCATCATGTTGCAAATCCAGAGGCATGCTAACCTATCAAGCATGCTACACCTTAAAGAGGATCGGATTCAATCTAAAATGATTACTTTTAATTATCAGTAGTGGCGTGCACAGACGTTTTGGGGGTCAGGAGCTCAGTGGAAAATCAGAGCATTTTGACAGCATGTGACTAAGCCGACCGCTTATTCATAAAAATGTGAGTTTAAATAAATAAAAATACAAGCACATGTTTAATGACATTTCAATTATTAATTTCTGCAACCGATCTGCAGAAATGAGGGAGGCGGGGCCAGACCTATGCGCATAGTCCAGATCAGGAGCAGATGGATGGCATTTTTTTGGTAACCTCCCCTCATTAGAGAAAAAACTTGTGCTTTAATTTCCAATGAAAATTAAAAAAAAGCATTAAAACAAAATCTCTGATTTTGAAATGAGTCTTTACACACCGAAAATCAAATGAATAACTGTTTTATTTTGAAAGTTCTCTGATCCTTCAGGATCAGAAATTTCCCATGTGTGGGTTCACAAATTTCCCATGTGTGGGATCATTAAAGTATATTCTGATTCTGAAGTCACCATCACAGTCCTCCTGACAGGCTCTTTATTACAAAAACATCAAGCACGTTATATTTCAAATCTAGCGGGCTAGCGCTTAGAAAACGTGCACCTAGCACGCTAGATTTAACATTTAGCACTAGATTGCACACTCGAGTGACCCCAATGGCTTTCCATGGTAGCGCACAAGGTCTGAAATCTAATGCGCTTGTTTACGAGTGTGTATTGGACCCAATGACTTTCTATATTTGCGTGCATGCTTGTTTTTGACAACGTGCGCATCATGGCGCACACATTTTAATGGGAGCAGTGTTGTTGTGTTCTCAGCAAAGCCAATAAATCTGGGGTGCGCCATCTTGTGAGGAAACATCAAAATTGCAGAGAAAATAAAACCTTACCATGGTTCATTTACTTAATTATTTCAAGTTTGGCGGGCCAGACTAAACCGTTTGACGGGTGGGCCGTAGTTTGCCCATGCCTGGTCCAGATGGTGTTCATAAACAATTGGACTTCGCATTTTGGCCTTCGTTTTGGACTTATGCTTCAAATGTTTTAAGCACACAAAATATACTTCATAAATAAATTTGCTTTGCCTTCCCTTTTACTGCCAGGATGTCATTTCAGATGTAATGTTTGACTGTATTTAAGTGTCTTTGCTTTTGGTGCATCTGAGAGTCCATCTATGAGAGTCGAACTGAGCCCGACTAAACTGTGAAACATTAAAAAAAACTTCCAAAAGGCCACTTGGCTAATCTGGAAGGCAGGGAATTAAAGGAAGTAGTGCTTTTCTGCTTCCTGGTGTCTGCCTGTGCATGTCTTTGATCATTTGTACACTTCAAACTAACATGTGTTGAGATAAAATGTAAAATGACCTTAATGAGCTCCAAGTTGCCTCTCTTGTCTGGGGGAACGCCTCCTTTCACTGGGTAGCCCATCCTGACAGGAAGAGGGACGGAGTTGGATCTGAAGGGAGTTGCTGTTGGATAAACAGCCGACCAGTCTTGATCCACCGGCATCTTTTCTGTCCTGGGCTCACCTGGCTAAAAAAACGTACTGGTATGTTTTTTTTCTAGTAAACAATCAAGGTAATAAAATTTGCTATGGTGGAGTTGTTACATCAAAGTAGACAAACACAACTTTGAAACTTACATCTCTTCTGGGTCTTCTGGTCAGTGGTCCTCGAGCATTTCTTTCTGGAGGACCTGAAGATTGTAATAATCCAAGTTTAAACACATATTTTATTTATTATTTTATAATTTATTGTTTAACCGGTATGGAATTTCTTGAATTTGTTAAATACAGCACCTTTTAAAGTACTTTTCAGAACTTCTTCGTGACTGATCCCCGAAAATTGACAAAATATTGTATAAATAATCAGTTGATTAAAAAGTTAACAATCACAGTATTACTTTAGGCCCTAGTTTCTTAAATTATATCAGAACTGGTTTTGGTATGTCTCGTGATTCTTTTTAACAGTACAAAAATTTAAATGTCATTGAAACAGCAGAACTTATATTTGTATAAGACTTTCTTGCTGTCAAATTATGTTGCTCCTTGCCTCTAAGTGAGCACAGTTAACACATACACTGTTAAGGGTCGTAAGGGTCACTTCTTTTATTATTCAGTGGAAAGGTAGTCGTAGTAGAGTTACGGGTTGAGTAGCTCAACCGTTCGAAAGTTGCTCAGAGTAGAGCAGGTCCTCTGCATTTTGAGTAACCACATGGGATGGCTCTTGTATTTGGAAAGGATGTAAATAACTTTAGTCAGCATGCAATACCAGCACCAGAAGTTTTAAAAAAAAATGTCAGAATTTGGTTCAAGCAACAAAAATCAACCAGTAAAAATGAAACAAAATACGATAGATGAAGACAATGACAATGTATGGGACTATTTTAAATTTAAAATAAAGACAATGCCGTTAAATAGAAAAAAATATTCTTTTAGTGTAACATACTAAAAGTTTTGAACAGAGTCTAGGAGGTAAATCAAAGTTTTTTTTTTACATGCACGTAAAATACTAATTGGAAAAACTTATTTAAATTTACAAGGTAGATTGAGTTTAATTCACTCAACAAAAGTATCTAAAATTTATTTTAAAAATCTTCTTTCCTTTCTGCTTTATTTACACTTTCTTAAGCTTTTATTTCAACAGAAAAAGAAAGTGTTTAGTTAAATTAAAAAATATTTTATTTGATTAAAAAAAGAACTGCTTATTAAGTAAAAAGGCCAACTTCAATAAGACTAACAAAGTGTGAATAATAGCTTTATGTCTAAGTTTACTTGCTACCTTTATTATTTGGCATTTTATAAAATATACACTTTGAATTTTAGTACTTGCAAATGTAACATTTCAGATTGTAATTTTAGTTTCTTACAATGTTATTAAAACTGTTCTTGTTGATTTATTTCATTTCAGCTCGAGAATGATCTCAGCTTGTTTTTCTTCAGACTGTTGATGTTCACATATTTTCACAGCGACAATTTCACTTATGGTTTTTCTATTAACAAAAAGCAAAACATGTTTTTTGTTCTTATAGAATTGAGTCTGGTTTTATTTTCTTCAAATTTTGGGGGGGGGAGGGGTAACTGAAATCACTGCAAACTGTTCAGCACCTTTCACATGTTTGTGGTGTGCAATACTCAATAAATGTGATTATCTACAAATAAAATATCCTATTATCAAAATTATTCTTCTTCTTTCAGTGTTTCTCTTCGGGGTCGCCATAGAAAGTCAGTTTCTTCCATCTAATCCTGTCTCCTGCATTCTCTGTCACTAAAACCAGCTTCAGTGGCAGGCTGCTCTACCCTCACTGGGTAGAGCCCTCATTTTAAAGGGTCCTTTAAAATGCCATCTACGTATTCATAGAAGAGAGAAACCATACAGATGTTATACTGTATATCTCTGCTTCAGAGATTCAGGAGGTCTTTCCTTCCTTATGCTGTGACACTCTACAATGAGCTATTTTAACCATGTGCTCTTTTTGCTATTTCTCACCAGAACTGTGCGGTACCTCACTCACTTCCAATGCATGTTTTTGTCCTTAGTCTATTTTGCCTTTTTTGTTTTGTTTGTGCATACTGGTGACCTTTTTTTTTCTTCCTGTGCCTATCCTGTTGCAGACTGCAATTTCCCCATTGTGGGTCAAATAAAGGTATTCTTACTCTCTTCCATCACACCAACTATCTTCATGTCTTCCTTCACTGTATCCATGAAGTTCCTCTTTGGTCTTCCTCTAGGCCTCTTTTTTTGGTGGTTCCAAACCCAGCATCCTTCTTTCGCTGTACTCTCTCTCTCTCCTCTGCACATGTCCAAACCATCTCAGTCTGGCCTCTGACTTTATCTCCGAAACCTCACACATATGCTGTTCCTCTGATCCTGTACATCCTGGTCACTTCCAGAGAAATCCTCAGCATCTTCATGTCTGCTACCTCCATCTCTGTCTTTTCCTCAGTTACACTGTCATTAAAACTCACCTATTATCAAATTAGGACATGAAGATAGCTGGTGTGACCGAAGAGGATGCAGAAGATAGGGTTAGATGGAAGACAAAGATGGGCAAATTTACTTTTGAAATTGATCTGATTTCACCAGAAGAGTATTTCTATTTCGAAATAAATACAAAACTATATTACTGACAGAATAGGTTTCAAAGTTGTCTCCGAGACATCTGAGATTGACAATGATTTTGGGATGGAAGTGGAAACGTCTCAATAATCAAATACACAGTTCAATAAAAAACTTTGAAGCATTTACGACAATGAGCCACTCTTAAACAAATGATGGATTTCTATAAATGGTATAAAATCGAAATAGTTCTTTCTGGTTATTAAACATTAGCATGTTAGCCACATTAGCATGCCTTCAAACTGCTTCTATATTTCTACAAGCCAGTTTCTAATATCATTCAAACTCACCTTTATTTCCAGAGGACGGATTTATCGACAATACTGTTGCATATGTGACTCTGTTTATAGTTGTAATAAATCCAAAAGCAGGATTATTAGTCCGAAGACAGCATTGAAACACCTTGCTGGTGAAGGCAGCCATGTTTTTACAGGAGCTACGGAAACTCAGACGGACAAACTGTACGAGTTCGACATCTGATGATTCGCTTCATTCAGATTTGGGATCCAGTGGTGCTGTCAGGCACTAAAGTTTTTAGAACTAATTAATAACATTATTTCAATTGATTTGGAATTTATTGTAGCCATTTTATATGTGTTTTCTTGTCAGATCGTGTGTTTAGAGAATGAGCAGCTGGTGGATCTGCTGCAGCCAGCTGCTGCTGTTTGAAAGACGTGCTGCGTTCAAGTACATATGTAAAAAATCCGTGTAGTCCCTCATTCATCCAGGAGTGATCCATAGTAGAAACAGTTTAAAAAAAGTCTTCTGGACAGTTTAATTCTTGATCGAGACGTTTCGACTTCCATCCGGAAATCATTTTCAATCTTAAAGAAAATACTCTTCAAGCCTTTTCAAACCAAGTCTTTGCAAACTTAAACCAAATCCAGATGAATTAAAAGCACCGACCCCACCCAATTGGGAAACGAACTGTTTGTAACTCTCCCATCAGGGAAGCGGTAACAGCCAATCGCCCCCAGTGCCTTCCACCCGCCTTCCACACATTCTTGGTACACCCATTCACTCACACATTCATCACTGATGATGGGAGCTGCAATGCAAGGCGCATACCACTATCATCAGGCACAATTGGGGCTTTAGTGTTTTGCACATGGAGACCTTGGCATGGACTCCTGGTGGGGGATCAAACCAACGACCTTCCAGTTACATGTTGACCGCCCTACCCACCAAGCCATTCATCCCACAACGCAACAGAGACTGTGAAAGCAATCACCCCACTACCTTCCATCCGTCTTGCATACCTAGATCTAGACTCAGTCTACAGTCCCCATGTTCAGCAGAAGGCCTTATGCATATCAACCGACCCCACCCAATTGGGAAACGAACTGTTTGTAACTCTCCCATCAGGGAAGCGGTAACAGCCAATCGCCCCCAGTGCCTTCCACCCGCCTTCCACACATTCTAGGTACACCCATTCACTCACACATTCATCACTGATGATGGGAGCTGCCATGCAAAACGCATACCACTATCATCAGGCGCAATTGGGGCTTTAGTGTCTTGCACATGGAGACCTTGGCATGCACTCCAGGTGGGGGATCAAACCAGCGACCTTCCAGTGACATGACGACCGCCCTACCCACCAAGCCATTCATCCCACAATGCAACAGAGTGGAGCTTAGAGACTGTGAAAGCAATCACCTCACCACCTTCCATCCCCTCTTGCACATCCAACAGATCTGGACATGGTCTACAGTTCCCATGTTCAGCAGAAGGCCAGATGCATATCAACCGACCCCACCCAACTGGGAAATTAACTGTTTGTACCTCTTCGATCATGACCAGAAAGACAACCACTTCAAGACCTAGAGACTCTGTAGAGTTTTTTCCCCAAAGCTGTGAAAGTGCCTTCCATCCCTCCTTGCACACCAAACTGACCACCACTAAGGACACTTCACAACACTGCACTGTGAATAGTTTAGTAACATCATCCAATATTTCTTATGTTTTCTTTCTGTAAAGTGTTCGTTCATGCAGTTTTATTTCTGTTTTGTATCTGTTTTGTAAAAATATCTCCATGAAAGGCAGATTGAGAGATGGTTGTGAGATTTCCATGCGGCCGTGAAGGCAACACGTGTCCAGACCAGTTCAGATGCTCTTCAAAGAAACAGGCAGACTGCTGCTGGTGTGTTCATCATCAACATGTTTCTCAGCTCTTAACACCTTTTATTCATACGACCAAGGTAATGTACAACTGAATCATTTATACATATTAAATTTTTAAATTTAAACGTTTAAAACAAGCAGTTTTGTCGCATTTTAAAAGTATATTAAATCATTTTTTAACAACTTGTTTTGTTGCATTAGTTTAACCATTAAAATAACTATTTTTGTTTTATTTAAGAGATAAGCTAAAAAGTGTAAAAAATGAGCGAACATTCATTTTTATTATCTACTTTTACCCTGTTTTTTGTTTGTTTAAAGTGTAAATTTATGCAAATGAAAAGAATACAGTTTGTGTTTAATGTATCAAACACCAAGTGGGGTTAATGTTTGTTCTGTAACAGTAGACACACATTATTAAATGTCATCCAGGTTATTGTGTGGGTCCTAAATGTGTTTTTAAAAAGGTGGAAACTCTATCTAATGGCCCCACATGGGGTTCTTTCATCAGACCAGCTTTAGTTGAGGATGGAGTGTTGACTCCAATCAGCTCCTGCACATGGAGACTGTTTCCAATCCTTTCAGATAACATCTATCACACCTGGGTCAAGTTCTCCTCTTTGTGAAGAGAATAAACTCTCATACGACCCTTTAGTTTTACTTATTAAAACTTCATTTGCTAGATAAGAGTGAAAAAGCTCTTTGATTGAATGGATGGAAACTTGCTGGGTTTTGTTTCAGGTCAACTTTTCAAATTGATGAACGGATATGTTTCTATTTAAATAATCGTTCCCGTCTTCTGGACAGTTCATGCCTAACAGGGTTGCGGGGGTTGCTGGAGCCTATCCTGACATATTTCAGGCAAGAGGCAGGGTACACCACGAACAGGTCACCAGTCTGTTGCAGGGCCAACCAGACATGTTCCTAAGGGCAATTTCATAGCAGCCAATTACCTTAACATGCATTTTTTTGGAGGGTGGTAGGAAACCGGAGTGCCTGCAGAAAACTCACACATACATGGGTTAGACATACAAACTACACACAGAAAAGCCAGTGTTTCGAGCCTTGTCCCCAAAATGAGACTTGAACCCCAACCTTCTTGCTGTGAGGCCACCGTGCTAAACACTGCGCCATCGTGCAGCCCGTCTATTTAAATCAACTGGATATATTTTACCACGTATTGTTAATGCACAAAAGTGACATAAGTGATCATTTTTAAGATTGCTGCTAGAGTCTGATTGTAATTGTAAGAAATTTATTTTTACTATAAATTAAAAAGTAAAAGTAAGGTACTTTTTTTTCGTTTTCGTCTCGTGAACCTCTTCTTCCCGATGGAGTCTCGGGTTGTGCCGGCTATCCCGGCTGATTTCAGTCAAGAGGCAGGGTACACCCCGAACAGGTCGCCAGTCTGTTGTGAAGCCACACACACACACACACACACACACACATTCAATCCCAGAGGCAATTTTGTAGCGGCCAATCAACCTGACATGCATGTTTTTAGAGAGTGTGAGGAAACAGGAGTACCTGGAGAAAACCCACGCATACATGAGGAAAACGTGCAAACTCCACACAGAAAGGCCAGTGTTCCAAGCCTTGCCCCCACTCCACAACTCAAACCCCTGACTTTCTTGCTGTGAGGCCACTGTGCTGACCAATGCACCATTATGCACCCCAAGAAAATTGATGCTACATTAGTTTCATTCTGACTGTAATAACAGGAGTGTAATAACAGTGAAAGGTGAAAGAGAGGCCAGGACTCCGATTATCCTCTACGATTAGAAGACAAAACTTTTATCTGGCTTTGTGAATTCAATTCTATTGTTGGATCCATTACAAAAAGTCTCTAAATACTTTTGATAAATGAATACAGAGTGTACAAGCAGGGGTTTTATTTTGTTGTCCGCATGTGACTCAGAACGGTAGGACGCTATCAATTCTCTATATAAAACTAGTTCTGCCTTTTCTGTTTGTAACAATGCAGCTTAAAGTCATCTAAACTTGAAGATAATTATCATTTCTTCTTTTTAAAGATGGACACTCACACTGGATGTTTGTACATTTCAAGGTCTGCTTTTTCTTTCATATCAGCTCTGTTCCGTCTGGCTGAATGCATTTGTTTCTCTCTTGTTCTCAGCTTGGACCAAAGCGGTGCCACTAGACAGCTTTTTCCAGACAGCCCGACTTTTCTTCTATATTGTCCTTGTTGGTATCTTTGGTTTTGTCTCAATGGAAATTTCCACTTTAGGCAATTGGAGATATTGGACTTTAATTAATTTCAATAATAAAAACAACTACTGTATTTCATGTATTATATTTACAGTAATATGTTCATATAAATACCGGAGACAACCGGAACCGGTAGTCTCCTGTCAGTTTGAAAGTAATAAATTAAATTCTATTTCAAATCTATACCCCGGTTTCACAACAGAAATCAATTCAAAGAGCTTCACACAGAGTTAATCACACTTAAACAAACAATCAAACTTAACACAATCAACCCAAACACTACCTTAACCAGAACATCGCTTGTCTCTGTCTTCCCAAAAAAGAACTCCTTTCTGCAGCAGATGGGCTACATGCAGACAGAATGAGATAGGGGTTCAGGAAGTTTGTTGAAGATGAAGGTCAAAGTCAGAACATGAGCACAGATGGGATTCATGGTCTGGACGTCAGTTGGACATCCACCAGGAGCTAGGTAGTTAGGTGGTAATTGCATTTTCCTGCTAATAGTCTGATCAAATTTTACAGGTCACTAGTTCACCACAGAATAATAGACAAACACTCATTATGTAGGTCGATTAGTGAACCCATTCATGCAGGTGAAGAACATGGCCTATATTTTAAATCTTCCCAAGCAGAGTTTCAAATTTGCAACTTTCCAATTGGAAGGACGTTGTTTCCAACTCAAATTCAGAGGAAAGAATTCTTTTTCCAAATCTTTTTTTTTTCTTTTACAACTGTTTAACTTCTTTCTCTGCAGGCATGGACTCAGACGCAACCCAACAAGGAGAGCTCTTCTCTGCTACTGGCAGTTAGCCATGCCTAGCTAGCACTTTTTTTGCCTACTTGACCTTTGGTCGTAACCTCCAGGACTGCAAAAGGTCCTTGTTGGACTCTTTTTAATTGGACCCTTCTGAGGGGTAGCATGGGGGAAAGACGAGCACGCTCCTTTCATATGACATGCCATGTGCAACATGACAACGGTAACAAGATGAAGAGTTCCTTCATACGTTACAGCCCCAATGGGTATGCTGGAAACAGTGTCAGTCTCAGCTTGGACCATGAGATGAACCTTGTTGGAACCACCGCAAGGAGCACGGCCTTAGAAGTACCTGCTCCTGACACTGTTCACTACTCTCCTGTTTCACTGGATCTGGACTCTGCAGCTGTTAATAATGGATCAGGAATTCCCTGCTTTCCATCGGGCGACACAAAGGACCCGGACCTTCAGATGGTGTCCAACCAGCCCTCTACTATCCCTGCCCCGCCACCTCTCCCACGTTCAAGCTGGCTGCGTCACCATCAGAAGGAATTCCAGAGCCCCTACGTCAAGACTAGCATGCAAGGAGATGTTTACAACTTCCTGGAGAGACCTGCTGGCCTGAAATGCTTCCTATACCACTTCCTTGTGTGAGTACTTATGTATTGATTCTATGTCCACTAAAGTCAAAACTTTCCTTTATTGCAAATTTTATAGGGTGGTCCATCTTTTTCTGACCCATTTCATTCAACACTGGGCCACTGTGAACAGGGAGTCCATCCTAACTTGAGGCAGGACACACCCTTAACAGGTTACAAATGTGCTGCAAGAGTAGCAGATTGAACTGAAATAGTCAGATCCCGTGGAGCTGACAGCCCAACAGCTTTGTACAGTAAATACCACATTTGACTTCTTACTTAAACGTGTGTGGTTCGTCCCTCTGTTAATCACACCTAAGGCTGTTCCTTCCAGTGCAAGCTCTCCGATTCCTGTTCCAGACGGTAAAGAGTCTGTGGTTAAATAAATCTTAGAAAGAGCATTCATTGCCAGCTTTGTAAGGCTTTTTTTAGTCGAACAAACAACTGATCAATGCAAGGGAGTGATGTCTGTTTCTGTGGACATTAGAGAGAAAGAGCCTCTGATCTCATAAGTATCCCACAGTTTAGTCATGGTAAGCTCAAAGCGTGGGCTTAGACCAGATTAGATGAAAATATGAATAGTAATAATAGGAGTTCGATTGAAAAGCCTCCTCGGAACTCTATCTATAGTCATAGTGAGACAAATGTTGTTTTTGTCCACAGAAAGATTCTGTTAATAGTATTAATACGAATTTGGCACACTTAAATCATGTTGTACTTTTTTTGTTTCGCATGCAGGCTAATAGGGTTTTAATGTTATTTGCTAATAGATTAAATATATTAAGAGGATCAGATACAGATATTTTGACCACAAATATTCTAAATGAATTGACTAATTGATGTCACTATACCTGTTTGTTATCTTTAATCAACCTTTAGCATTACACAGGGACAAGAGGACCAAATGATAGAATGAACAGACCAGAGCAATGGAGAGTGTGGAAAAGAGGTGAAGAAGCGTGTGCAGGCAGGCTGGAACAGGTGGAGAAAAATATCAGGTGTGATATGTGATGGAAGAGTTTCAGCTAAAATGAAAGGAAAAATGTACAAAACCATGGTGAGACTGGCCATGTTGTTTGGTCTAGAGACAGTGGCACTGAGGAAAAGACAAGAAACAGAGATGGAGGTAGCAGAGATGAAGATGCTGAAGATCTCTTTGGGAGTGACCAGGATGGACAGGATTAGAAATGAGTATATCAGAGGAACAGCACAGGTTAGAAGTTTTGTAGATAAAGTCAGAGACGCCAGACTGAGATGGTTTGGACATGTGCAGAGGAGAGAGAGAGAGAGTACATCGGAAGAAGGATGCTGGGTTTGGAACCACCAAGAAAGAGGCCTAGAGGAAGACCAAAGTGGAGGTTCATAGATAGAGTGAAGGAACACATGAAGATAGTTGGCGTGACCAAAGAGGATTCAGCAGATAGGGTTAGATGGAAGAAACTGACTTGCTGTGGCGACTTCTGAAGGAAAATGCCGAAAGAAGAAGAAGAATTATATTAATTTGAATACTTTAGTCATTGCACCGGCTTTTATTAGAGTTGGACAGCTAAAAGATTTTAAAAGACATCTATGTTCACAGACAAAGACAATGAAATTTTTCAGGTTTCTGAATCTTATCAATCTCACTGATTAAAATGAAAGGGTAATTGCAAGAAATAATAGCTTCTTATAGTTGCTGACCGGCTTTTTTGCATGTCCCGCTGGTCTTTTCACTGTTTATCTTCAGCAACGAGCTCCAGGTCTTCAAGTACATGTCACTATTCTTCCAATTTATAAATGAAGTGACAAAAAAATATTTTTTTCTTTTGTAATCTCTTGTTATCTTTTAGAAGAAGCCTGTGTTACTTTCGGTCATTTTTTGTTTCTTGTGATGTACAGTAGAGGATTTCTGCCATCTGGTAGGAGCTTGGAGTAGAGCTGTTACTTTTCTGGGTCGAGAGAAGACAGATGGGGTGATTTGGGCATCTTTTTAGATGCCTCCCAAAAGCCTCACAGGTGAGGTATTTCGGGCCTATCCCACTGGGAAGAGACCAAGAGGCAGACCCTGGACCTGGTGGAGAGACAATGTCTCACAGCTGGTGAGGGAACTCCTCGGGATCCTCCCGGGTGAGCTGGAGGATGCAGTCGGGATGAGAGAAGCCTGCGTTGTCTGTCTGAGACTGTTGCCTCGCGACCCGGCCCCAGATAATCGGAAGATAACGGAATTAAATGGAAAAGTGATTTTAAGTTTTCTTTTCAAGATGGTAACAGTGTCATACATTACATGCATATACTTGCACATTTGATGTGGTACTTGAATGCTGCTGCAGTGCACCCATGTGCACCCCAACCTGTTCCCGCACAAATGAACATAACAAAGCCAATTTCTGCATGGTAGAGGTTTCTACCATGCAGCAGTTTTTACTATCTACCCACCCCTCTGCACGCTTGGGAAGAACATGAGGGATTTGTGTTGTTTGGTAGCTTTGGTAGTGATTTTTTTTTTCTTGCTGAGTATCGCTACCTATCTGTAAATAGAACGCCAAGATTCAATAGAGACATACACTATTTCAAGCTGAGTTCCTGTCTTTTTTATTTTAGAACCTAACACTAACCGGGCTGCTCTCAGCTGAGAGGCAGGGTGCACCCCGAACAGATCACCAGTCTTTTGCAGACACACACACAAAAGTGTAAAAAGTGTACAAAACCGCGGTGAGACCCGCCATGCTGTTTGGTCTAGAGACAGTGGCACTGAGGAAAAGACGGGAAGCAGAGAGGGAGATAGCAGAGATGAAGATGCTGAGGATCTCTCTGGGAGTGACCAGGATGGACAGGATCAGAGGAACAGCACATGTTAGAGGTTTTGGAGATAAAGTAAAGAGGCCAGACTAAGATGGTTTGAACATGTGCAGAGGAGAGAGAGAGTACATCGGCAGAAGGATGCTGGGTTTGGAACCACCAGGAAAGAGGGCTAGAGGAAGACCAAAGAGGAGGTTCATTCGTTTTACTTGTTTCATATGTTTTGGTGTGCCCGGTAATGTTCTTATGTTTGTGTACGGTACTTAGGTCAGCCGTCTTGTTTTTAAATGCTGTACAAATGAAGTTTAAACTGAATGGAAATCCTCTTCTCTACTTACATCTGCCTGGTGTTGCCACTAAGTCTTTTCAGCAGTAATTGAAGCTCTAGTTGTCCTTTCTCATTAAAAATGGGGAACCTGAGCCTGTCTTTCATTTAATATTAAACTCCTCTAACTGTTCACTACTAACACACCTTTAGCTAACACTTTTGTCAGACTCTATTGCCAGTGGCCTTCTATTCTCCTGGACTCTTTAGAGATTAACATTAAAGAAGGTAGGCATAAAGAGCTGCATGCAGCATTTGTGACAGCCCTAATAGCACGGTTCTAATCAACCTGCTCCACATTAACATGACAGTAAATAATGCACATGCACTTGCGCTAACTTCATTCATCGCAGTCCTCATTGTTGTGCGCTAAGGATTTGAGAAGTTTCCAGAAATTTGACTCCCAAAGAAACACAAGAAAGATAAAAGATTGCAGAAGATGCGCATCTAGCAAAACAAAGCCAGTTTGATTAATCACCAGCATGTTACTGGATTACAGATACACTATCTTAACAGACTCAATAACTTCATTTAAGCCAGTTTAAACAAATGTTTGATTACCTCTTTGTGTCTTTGGTCATAATGATAACTTCATTGATTTTTTTATTTAGCATGTGATACAAAAGGTATTCGCATAGGCCTCGAATGGGCTTAAAAAAACGCAATTTTTTCCACTGATAAATTTTGTATGCATTTACTTTTAAATACATGCTCACTTTTCCAGTTTTACTTTGTGAAATGACCAGATCCATCATTTATCCACCCATCATCTGGTTAGTGTGCACTTGCTTTATCCTGTTTTGGGTCACAGAGGCTTGCCAGTCCCAGCTGTCAGAGGTCAAAAGTCACAGGACAGGTTTCCAATCCGTTTCAGGGCTAACACATACAGCACGTTATATAACAAAAAGACCAAAAATAAAAAAGTAAATTGCTAAAGTCTGAACCTAAAAGCAGAATTTTTAATCAAGAATAAAAATGATCCTTTTTAAATTGGCTTGAACTGAGTCCAAATCAATAGTTTGATTTATGCAAAAAATATTGTGTCCTTTTCCCAATCAGTTTAACAAAAAATATCCTCTACAAAGTTATGTGCTCAGTAAAAGAGGAAAAAGTGTTGAAAAAAAAAATAAGTGAAACCCTCTTCATTGGGTAATTAATCCACCCGTTAAAGGAGTAAATGAGAAAAAAAATGCATGAGTTTGAAATAGTTGCAGCTTTAATTCCAGTTGCAGCTTATTTCAAGTTGTTGTTAGTAGATCCTTTATCCCATCTAAAGTGCACAAAAGAGTTCAAACCTAAAAATAATCATAAGCTGTTATGGTTGAAACTCAAACGCATACTTAAAAGTTTAGAATAACTGTAAAAGAAATTGCTTTGGCGTGTGGGAGCATACGTGGACATGTGTCCAAAAAGAGTCTTACGCAATCACGGTCCGACTCACCAACGCAAAGACGACCTGAGGCGGTGATCCCCCTCTCACATCTGCACCACTCCCTCTGAGTCTTTTACATAACTAAAGGGAAAAAAAAAACATGTATGGCCTCATGATTTCTAAATGACCTTCCAGACTCCGGACAGATCATAACGATACCTTTTCATCTGTTAGTGTAGTACAGAAATAAAAAAAAAGCAGGATTTATGTTGCAGATAAAAAAAAGTGAAGCATTATCTTTTCTTTCTTATTAAAAGCTTGTCGCGTGTCAGTGGCGATGAACACATTCTCACACTAGACAAGCACCTATTTATCCTGGTGAACAGATGAGGCCAGATGTTGTCTAGGCTACTTGGTTGTGTTTTTATATGTGGATGATCACTAAAAAAATCTTACATACTCAGGTCCCTTCATCCAGATGAGAAGGGATAGTAAAAACTGTCTGAGCCTTTTTAAAACTTCTTTAATATCATAATCCCCTCCCCTGCCACCAGAGGGAGCCCTGGACCTTCCCTCATCACCTTGACTAGGGACACCTGAGAGTGATTAGTCTGATGGCACACACCTGTGGAATAGTAGTCTTTGTGGATTTCTGAAAAAAATCTCCTAGATGAAAATAAGTAAATCACAGCAATTGAATTTTTTAATTTAAGCATCTCAAGAAACCAGTTTGTTCTGTTTGTTGTGCAACAAATGAGAGGTGTAAAAAGTTCCCGATGGCACAATTGTAAGATGCCAACACTAAGGTGATTTAAAAAACTTTTGCATGAATGTTGGTGTTTGAAAGCAATAGTGATAGATGGGTGTGTGAGATTGCTTTAAATGGTTGTAATGACTTGAGGCTCGTACCTTTGACCACACGGCCATCCTGACCACATCTACTTCTGTCCACAAAACCTTGTACAGAAACCTCTTCTAAAGGAATGAAAAAGTTGTGCAATATGATGGAGAATAAAGTACATTATTTTACTGCCTTAATGATTTAAAAAAAACACTAATTAGCTAATTGATTATTGGAATAAGTTCCAGCAGTTTATTTATTGAGCAACAAATGAAGTGTGAAAGTTATGCCCAAACTACATTATGCCCAATGTAGTTTGGGCATAATTGTGCAGGATGTGATTTGCCCCTGTTGACATTGACAGTCAATTTAGTTTTATTGTCGGTGTTTAAAATCAGGAGCCATAAATGGGAGTGGGAAATATCACACTGGATTACATACAAAACAGGTAGTTCTTCCTAGAATTATGCCTTGTTATACATTTTAGGTGCATGAATGAAAACACTGTATGATGTTTGAGGATTGTTGGATGTGATTCTCAGAGATTTTGCACAAACATGCATTCTTGCAACTGTTTTATTGGTTTTAAAGTCTGTCTTATGTGTGACTGGATATGTTTACTCTGTGAGACAAATTAGACGAATCAATACTTTTCTGTGATTCATTGTCCCAAATGTGGGAGAATACGATAGTCATAGCTAAGACTTTCCGTTGTAGGTATTACCGGATATAAAACTAGCTTTGTTTGGATGCTTGATTTTCTAAAATTAAATTGTGAATTCTTACTATCCCTATGTTTGTATGCAATAGTCTGATGTTACCTGTCACACTGTTTAGTAGACATATGACAGCATGCTCTAAGCTGATGAATTTATCCAAATTAAAAGAGGCAAGGACCTTGATTCATCATTTCAAGTTTATGGCAACAGGTAATCCTTCATTCATTCAAGAGCGATCCATCGTAGAAAGGGTTTCGAAGTTCTTTTCCGAACAGTTTATTTTCTAATCGAGAGGTTACAACTTCCATCCGGAAAAAATATTCAATCTAATAAAAGAGACCCAAGAACTGGTCCCATATATACTGCCCTGAGTTAACCCAACTACTGGGGAGGAGCTAGTTAGAGGGGAATGTCAAACTACTTAGACAATATAATAACAAGCAATTAGATTACAATAGAGGCAAGCTAAGACCCACAGTACCATTGTAAACGAATATTAACAATTTGTAAACAGCTTTGAAGTTAGCTCCATCCTTGGGGTTGGGCTAACTCGGTGTAGTTTATATAGAACCAGTTCTCGGGTCCCTTTTATCAGATTGAAAATGATTTCTGGATGGAAGTCGAAACGTCTCGATCATCAAATACACAGTCCAGAAGACACTTTAAAGCCTTTTCTATGGTGGACTTGTTAACCATCTCACACCAATGTAGATGCATAAATTACACACAGATGGACTCTAAGGATTACCGTAATTTCACGGCCATTAGGCGCACCGTACGAAAAGGCGCAGCCTCAGTTTTGTGCGCCGTTGCTGTATTTAACACACACATAAGGCGCACCGTACGAAAAGGCGCAGTCTCAGTCACACACCGCCTTACAACAACACACGCAAGCATGCAAATGTGGGTATTAAAAAATAGTCCAGTGCTTCTCAAATAGTGGGGCGCGTGTGATCCTGTGTAACACGTTTTTTTATTTTGCCGTACTAGAATAAAGTGTAATTGTACATCCACTACAGTAGTTGTAGTTTATAGTTTAAATAAGCATTATTTTTTTAAAATTCAAGTTAATTGATGCACTTTAAATATTTTCTGTTACACACTAAAAAACAATAAAGCTGTTCTTTTTTTTTCTTTAATGTTAATGAGGATACAATGTCATGTAGAAGTGTACTTAGAACCAGGGGTCCCCAACCTTTTCTGCGCCACGGACCGGTTTAGTGTGATAATATTTTCACGGACCGGTCTACAGGTGATAAGACCAGCTGGAAAAACTGGCTTTTTTAATCAATAATAATACATTGAAATCCACGTTGTCTTCACGAGAAAATTTATTAGCAGCGTCTCTATAACGTGGAAAAATTCTCTCTGCTCGAAGGCACTCTGGTTGCCATGGTAACGGTAAACATACCTTCAAAATAAAATACATCACAAAAACAAAGTGAATAAAAATACTAGTTAGACACTTCACTCTTTAACGTTCTCATGCCTTTTCTTTCAGGTCCGCCTCTCCTCACGGGCACCGCTTTTTCTTTTAGGTCCGCCTTTTCTCACACACACAAGGCGCACCGCACAAAAGGGCGCACCGCTCATTTTGAAGAAAATTTTAGACTTTAAGGTGCGCCTTATGGCCGTGAAATTACGGTAAATAGGAAACACACATACACATGAATGCCTTTTTTACACTTTCAAAGTTTTGATCTGCATTCAATCTCTCTGTTTTTTTTTTTCACTTTGTCTCTCTTAGGGTTTATTGTGTAGATGGTTCAGTGTGTTTGTATGTTGTGTATATTTTAGTGACACAGCACTGATCTCCATTGAAAAATACATCCCAAAGCTCCAGCTGTTTTGGTTTTAATCAGATCCGGAGGGTATTGGCCTGACTAAATAAGGTTAGCTTCTGGCTCATGGTGACTCAATCCTCTATGTAACACCTAAAACCTAAAAGGCCGTTTGAACATGTACTGTAGAAACTTTGTCACTGAAAGATTATAGAGATATTTAGTTTGCTGCTTTTTAAAGCTTTGGTTTTGATCTAACGTATTTTCATGCGTTGATGACCTCTAAGCAGTTCAGAAAAGCCCAGATGTACAAATAGTCATCTCACGTTACCATTATAGAAATTGAAAGGTGGTGACTTTGACTTCAGGGCCGCTTTTGAGACTTCAATGTGAAGCTATCTCCGTATGTGTTGCGTAGTTTTTATTTAGCATGCAATACTTCTACATGACCTAGAAAACTTATAGGAACAAGGCCTCCTCACAACGGTATACGGAAATAAAATGTGTATCACAGATTAAATTACCACTGATTTTTATTATTTTAAAACAACATCTTTCATTTTAATAATAACTAATTGCTTTAAAATTCCACAAATTATTACTATTTACACCCCAAAACAAGCATCTTAAAGATGTACATACAGTACAGTATAATTACTTTCAATAGGGACTAATGTACCGTATTTTCCGCACTATAAGGCGCACCTAAAAACCTTAAATTTTCTCTAAAGTCCAGGGTGCGCCTTTTTACCCGGAGCGCCTTATATATGGATTAATATTGAGCTGCAACAGGTGTCACAACTGCGGTAAGCAGCCGCCGACTCCATTTCCCCCGTACTGTAGAAGAAGTAGTGCGCGGTGCATGCTGAGATACATATATGAAAGAGAGTTTAAACTCAAGGTGATCGGTCACGCAGTGGAACACGGAAATAGAGCCACAGCCAGTGGTGAGATCGGGCCTAAAAAAATCCAGCCCGACCCGAGCCCGCGATATATTTTATAAATATATCATTTATAAAAATTTATAAATTGGAACATTTTCAAGAACACGCTTTTTTAATTAAAAAAAAAAAAATCACACTATCGGACCCCTAACACACTTGTCTGTGATGTCCTGCTTAGCGCGATGAGGAGGGACGGTCTTTGAAAGAAATGATAAAATAGCGATCATCACTTTTGCCAGTCCAGCTGTTTAAATGCCTGCTCAGCGTCGAGGTGCCAGTCTTTTTGGTGTCATATGAAAGCAATTTAGTTTATCCTTAACTTCTTACTCCTTCATATGGGGATAGCAGTTCAAAATAAATAAAATAAAGACTTGCGCAGGAGAGGATTACCAAAATAAGAGAGGCGTTCACGCGCGCAGAGCATGAGCTGGCTCTGTGTAAAACATGACTTCTCTGTTTTATCCAAATTATTAATTTTTTAACAAGTATTCCTTAGTTTAGTACACACACCTCGTTTTAGTTTACATTTTATAAACATGTATTTATTTTTTAAAAAAAGAAGAAAGTCAGAGAGAGAGAAGCCCGACCCGACGTAATGATTGACATTTGTAGGCCCGACCCGAATTTTGGGTCAGGCTTGAGATCTTATCTCTGGCTGCAGCGACAGAGTTTAACATCAATTAATCAATGATGAGGAAGTGGAGGAAGCAAGAGGATGCGCTGCGCCAAGTAAACAAGACTACACAGAGTTTCCGCGGAACAAAGCGAGATGGCCACAGTTAGAGAACAAAGTTGAACAGCCTTTACGGTAGCGCCTTATCATGCGGTGCGCCTTATAGGGCGGAAAATACAGTAATAATTTCCAAGGTGTTATTTCAGCCACATCTAGAAGGGCAGATTTTTAAACGTTAGTTTCTTCGTTAACATTGTTGCAAAAGAACTTGTACGACAAACAAATTAAAAACACCTAATAAATATATCAAATTAATATTAAAATGACAGATAATGTTGTTGTCATCTTTCTTTCTCTAGAGACAGTGGAGTCTGCACCTTGATACTAATCTGTTTGTGCAGCATGGGCTGTGGCTGAAAAAGCTGATGAGGGATCTGCAGCTCCTACCAGACTGGCTGCAAATGTGATAGGTGATATGAGTCATTTGGAGAGCAGTGGCAGACTTACTTCTCTGCTGTTTTCTGGTGTTTGCGTTCTCACGCTGGCTCTCTCTGTTCTCCTCGGCCTGGTTGATACAGATTTTGACAGTTGCCCGCCACCGGTAGCAGTCAGAGGTGACTGACTTGAGATCTACTGCATTGAGGTTGCACGACTTCAGATCCCTCTTGCAGTATTTTATTTTTTTGGTATTTGTTATTTTGAATAATGGAAAAAATAATGGGAAGATGTTAAGGGTTTAGTTTAACCTATGTTCCTACCCTCACCAGCTGTGGGTGGTGACCCAAAGAACGAGATTGCGGATACAAGCAGCAGAATGAGCTTCCTCTGCAGGGTGTCTGGACTCTCACTCAGAGATAGAGTGAAGAGTTCTGCCATCCGGGAGGAGCTCAGAGAAGAGCCGTTGCTCTTCCAGATCGAGAGCAGCCGGATGGGGTTGTTCAGGTATGTGGTTAGAATGCCTCCCAAACGCCTTGCTGGTGAGGTGTTTTAGGCACGTCCCACCAGGAGGTGACCCAGAAGCAGACCCCAGACATCCTGAAGTGACTATGTCTTAAGCTGGACAGGGAGCACCTCCAGATACTCCCGGGTGAGCTGGAGGATGCAGCCAGGGTGAGAGAAGCCTGGGATTCTTATATGAGGCCATTGCCCCCATGACCCGGCCACTTATTAGTGGAAGACGATGAAACAGAATGGAAGGGTTTAATTTCACCATTTCTGTTGTGATGTGGTGAGGCATTTGAATCTTCTCAGTTCTCAGACACCAGAATTTATCTTGATATTTATGTTTTTTTTATATTTTCCACATTTATTCCATACATCAATAGTTGCATTTTTTTTTTGTTGGAATAAAATGATCAATTTTTTTTGTTTTTGTGGGAAAGTTCTGTGAGTTGTTTTTAGTTTTTTGCTTTGTACTCCAGCTGAGATTTTCTTACTGTTTCACTCTGATCCTAAACACATTTAATTTGACCTTGTAAATGTGTTAAAGGATTGTGATGCGTTATTCAGACTCGTCCTAACATTATGAACTGATTTCTGCAGAAAGGAAATGAATTTTTAGCTCACTTTATTTCTCTCCTGGGGCTTTTGTTGAAGTTCTAGCAAAGGCTTGAAAATGTGTTTCACTCTTTTCATCTGCTGATAAATGAATAATTAAAAATTCTAAAAGTTTGAATTTCAAACCATGTCATTTTACATCCATAATCTCCAAATTTCAGATTTTCCATACATTTTTGCCATGTATAAACACAGAAAATGAGATTTGGTTGCAGCTGAAGAGGGACTGATAATCTGATGATCAGCAGAGTAATATTGCTGAGAGAGCGTTGGGGTTGCATGAGGTGATCCCGTACAGCTGAATGAATTTAACGGTTGGTTGTTTCTTATTGGTTAAGACACATGATCTGATATGAAAGCTAAAAAAAAACCTGGTGGTTGATAACATTTCACCCAAACCATGAGATCTCACAATTTAAATCAAACACACACACTCCATTACATTTAGTTTTACTTAATAAAGTCTTCCTTAAAAAATAAGTTCCAATTTTAGAACCCAAAAAAGAGCTATTTTTTTTGTAGATGTTTTTATTACATGTACATTAGGTTTGCACAAAACTGAGTTTCAATTTTTCTGTGAGATTTGGTTACGTTGTCTTCCACTTACTGGGGCCGCCGGTTCGCTGGGACAACAGCCTCAGACAGGAAACCCAGGCTTCTCTCACCCCGGCTGCATCTGGAGGATCCCAAGGTGTTACCTGTCCAGCTGTGAGACATAGTCTCTCCAGCGGGTCTATGGGTCTCCTCCCGATGGGTTGTGCCTGAAACACCTCACCAGCGAGGTGTTCGGCACGCTTCATAACCAGATGTCTGATCCTCCCCATCTGGCTTCTTTTGACCCGGAGGAGCAATGGCTCTACTCTGAGCTCCTCCTGGATGGCAGAGCTCCTCACTCTATCTTTGAGTGAGAGCCCAGCCACCCTGCGTAGGAAACTCATTTCAGTTGCTTGTATCTGTTATTTCAGTCACCAACCACAGCTGGTGAACATGGGTTAGGGTAGGAACGGAAGTCGGAGTTTGACTCCTGGATGCGAAGAGGCTTGAAACTCTGGCTTTTCTGTGTGGAGTTTGCATGTTCTCCCTCTGTTATGCGTTTGTTTTCTCCTGGTGATCTGGTTTCCTCCCACCTTTCTAAAACTTGCATGTTTGGTGGATAGGCCGATATGAAATTGCCTCTTGGAATGAGTGTGTTCCTAGAGCAGACTGGTGACCTGTCAGGGTGTGTCCTGTGTCTCACCTTAAATCAGCCTAGATATTCTCCAGCACCCTCATAACCCCCGTCACCTTGTTAGGCGTAAGCGATTCAGAAGTTAAAATACTGCAAAAAAAATTACACGTACGTAAATGTAGATAAAAACTATGTTAAACAATCAAACTAAAACAAAACAATGTCATCATTTGAAAGGTCTTGGAGGGAAAAAGAGAAGTATTTTTTGCACGTGTGTATTAATGCGCCGATGAGCAGTAAATTGTATAAAGAGCCCACCATCCCATCTGGCCAACTTGTCATGTGCCCGTGTGAGGGGAATCCTCCTGCTTGAGTCTTCCCCTCTATCACCCTGCCGTGTTCTAAGCCCATTCTCCTACATCATGTTCCAGAAATACTCCTAATCTTTTAAGATCCACATCGTATTTATCTTTTCTTTTTCTAATTTCCTGTCATTATCACATTTTCACCTTAAAACAAATAAAAAGAAAAAAACTACACACCCGACAGTGTGTGTTCTCCTGCAATGTGTTTGTTTGCGGTATCATACAGGCGATGTGAATTATGATAAAATCTCTGATAACCTGCGTAACATTCCGAGTGTAATCCCAGCTTGTGGCTCACATCATCACGCTGCTTTCACTGATGCGTGTTTTTTTCAGGGTGGGTTTGTCATGATGACGATGTGGGCAGACTGATGGTGTGTCATAGAGAAGCACTTAAAAGGTTGGAAGGATTAACTGTGGTATGGTGGAAATGCACTCCTAATCTTGTAGACTCGGGGCCAAATGCAAGCTGTCTGAGATAAATCCAAAATTCAGATATAAAGAAGTAAATGGATTATGACTCAAACATGTGTCAGGAAAAAAAATTAGAATTAACTTGTTGTACGCTTTTAATCCAACTGGTGATCAGGGGCCATTTTTTTCTAAAGATTGCTTATGCCAACATCTATGCATAGACAAACTTCCACAAAATGAGGAATCTATTAAGGTGGCAGAATGTGCAGAAACTGTGTAAAGCAAAATCTGAAGCTTCGGTAGGCAAATTGTGAGAAAAAGATGACATTTGGGGACCGGTCCTAAAAAGAACTAAGGACAGTGACATGACGCAGCAAGAGAACAATTGTAAAGCTCACACAAGTGCCTGTTGGTTTAGTGTAAGACTATACTGAAGAAGATTGGGCCAAATCAGGCAAAAGTCTGCCAGTGAAGATATACGGATGGACAATCACCACACTTGAATATATTTGACACTGTGCATTTTTGTGCACCTGCTTTTAAAGCCATATTTCACATTCTGAATGTAAAGATTGGCTACACGGTGGCACAGGGGTTAGCACAGTGGCCTAAAAACAAAAATGTAGGGGTTCAAGTCTAGAAGTAGCGGCAAGGCTTGAAACACTGGTCTTTCTGTGTGGATCTTGCATGTTCTCTCTGTGTATGCGTGAGTTTTCTCAGGGTACTCCAGTTTCTTCCCACCCTCAAAAAACATGTATGTTAGTTTAATTGGCTGTTGTAAAATTGCCTCTAGGAATGAGTGTGTGTGGATGGTTGTGTGTGTGTTGCCTTGCCACAGACTGGGGATCTGCTTTGGAGTGTATCTCGTCTCTTGCTTAGAATCAGCCGGGCCAGGCTCTGGCCCCTCCGCAACCCTAATAGGGATAAGAGGTTCAGAAGACAATACTAATAATAATATCATTAGAACATCTACCTAGGGTGGCACGGTGGCGCAGTGGGTAGCATAGTGAGTTCAAGTCCCGGGTAGGGACGAGGCTTGAAACACTGGCCTTTCTGTTTGGAGTTTGCATGTTCTCCCCTTGCATGAGTGGGTTTTCTCCAGGTACTCCGGTTTTCTCCCACCCTCCAAAACTAGGCATGTTAGGTTAATTGATGCCTAGGAATGAGTTTGTGTGTGTATAGTAGTATGTGTGTGGCCCCGCGACAGACTGGCGACTTGTTCGGGGTGTACCCTGGCCCTCGCCTCAAATCACACAGGATGGGCTCCGGCACCTCCTGGAACCCCGTACGGGATAGATGGTTAGGAAGGTGACTTTAGAATTCCTGGTGATTTCTACTCTCCATTCCTGATAAACGGGTGTTTACATTTTTTTGTCACTACTTTTAAGTTTGAACCACTTCTTTTTCCTTTCAGTGACAGATATCTAGGGCGTAGTCACCGCCTCTGGCACTTTGGCTGCATAATGATGCCATGGCTTCACTACACATCCACAGTGACAAAACTTGTTATTGTGCATCAGTCAAGACAAGCGGCGTCGGGTCATTTGAATATCATTTCATATGCATCATTTTATTTGCGTGTTCCATATTTGAAGCTGGTCTTGGGGGCGGGATGAAGATCAAGTTTAGATTGCACAAAAGGAGTTATGGTGGTTAACTAGCTAAGCAAAAACAATCATTCAACTAAAGACCTACAGAAGTCTTTATAAATAAGGACCACGTTTAGTAGTTACGCCACCCTCTACTTTCGGTTCCATCTCTCTTTCTTTTCTTGGTTCTCCTGCTCTTCTCATTTAGGTGCCCCACGCACGTATGTGCACGATGTATGCACACTGACAGATGGAGCGTCTCATCAGAATTTTTCCCTGTTGCTAGGCGATGTGGAAACATCCTGTCAGCTGTTAATACAAGCAGATTGATGATTATCAGGAAAAAACAGGGACTTGCTTAAACTTTGGACCGGCTGCAGGTCACTCAGTAGAAATATGCTGCACATATTTAAGTTTTGATTGAATTGATTTTATCTTAACTCATGAACTTACGTGCTAAGCATGTCCCAGCATCTAGAATGTTTTTTTAATTCATTCTCTTGTAAATAACACACTTTCTCCATAATATCAAGTGAATTAAACGTGATTAAATAGTAATTTATGTTTTTTTTTCCTTTCTGCAGCTTCCTCATGGTGCTGGTTTGTCTTATATTTAGTGTTCTCTCCACCATTGAACAATATGCTGACTTTGCCACTGGAACTCTCTTCTGGATGGTGAGTATATGTGATGAGACTCAAATAAAGTTTTCTGCATCATTACATAACTTTATGAATCAGGATTCAGTTTTTCACCAGATAATCCAATCCAATTAAATCAAAATGTTCATTTACTTCCATTCCATCATCTTCTACTTACCTGGGGGTGGGTTGTGGGGGGGCAACAGCCTCAGATAAAAAACACAGGCTTTTTTTGACCTGAGCTGCATCCTCCAGCTCACCTGGGAGCATCCCCAGGTGATCCCAGCCAGCTGTGAGACATCGTATCTCCAGCAGGTCTGAGGCCTACCTCTGGGTCTACTCCCATTGGGATGTTCCGGGACACCTCACGTCAAGGGGGCAACAGCCTCATACGAGGAACCCAAGCTTCTCTGACGTTGGCTGTATCTGGGAGTATCTGGAGGTGCTCCCTGTCCAGCTGTAAAACATAGTCTCTTCAGGATGTCTGGGGTCTGCTTCTGGGTCGCCTCCTGGTGGGATGTGCCTGAAATACCTCACCAGCAAGGCGTTCGGGAGGCATCCTAACTAGATATCTGAACCACCCCATCTGGCTTCTCTTGACCTGGACGAGCAACAGTTCTACTCTGAGCTCCTTCTGGCAGAGTTCCTCATTCTGTTTGTGAGTGAGAGTCCAACCATCCTACAGAAAAAGCTCATTTCGGTCGTTTGTATTCGCAGTCTCGTTCTTCCGGTCACCACCTAGAGCTGGAGACCAAGCGTGAGGGTGGAACGACAATCGACATTTTTATTGTTAAGTCATTGTTAAGTAAAAAAAAAAAAATAGTTAGTAAGAGGCCTTCTTCCACAGTGATGATACTTTACAAGATAATGATCACAAGTATCATTTTTCAAACGTGCAACATTATGAATAATAAATGTTCGTTACAATCTAAAGAAAGGAAATTAAAAATCCCAAACATATCCATGTGACAAAGACCTTCACTACCTCTCGTTGTCCACATGATGGAGATGTTTGATCTTGTCTGGAAGACGTGCCGACCGCAGCCATTTTACAGCTCAGTAAAACTTATTACAAAACTCTAAAAGACTAATCTGTTTAGTCCGACGTGAACGTGACACTCATAGCTCATCACGCTGAGGGTTTTACATGCCCAGCAAATATGCACGGCTTCCTGCAAACTCTTTATGCCTTTAGATCACTTTATTTGTGTCTTATTAAGCCATTAAATTAGTCGAGTGACGTAATAAATCAGGAGATTACGGCAAGTAGAAAAAATTTGGCTGATGTTTGGCAACTGTGCAGAGAGCTTGCATCATCTGTCTCCCCACCCCCAGCACACACAGGTCCTGCATACTTGTACAAAGTGTACATGTACACTAAAAAACACACACACAATCTCACCCTCAGCCTCCCCTGTGTCCTGTGGCAGAGGACAGAGTGGACACTGTGTTCTTTAAACTTTTGGCCAGTGCCCTTAAAGACCTCCTATCATGGTTATTTATATCTAAAAGAAGCTGCGTCCTCTTTATTATTGTCCTTAACTAATTTTTTTTTAATCTTCTTGTTATAAATTCAGAACTTTTCTAAACATATGAGGAGATATTAGTGCATGCGTATATATGTATATATATTTAAAGCTCAGAAGTTTTTGAAAATAATAACTTTGGATCAACATGAATTGCTCGATAAGGTATCTCCTTATCATTTCAGTGTGACACATGTGTGTACCAAGCCAGTTCAGGGTGTGATTGTGGTCGTGTGGCACGCCAGGAGCAGATACTATACTTAGAAAGTTCAGGGTCAGCTCACATTGGTCAATCACAAGCTGCTTGTTTTGGAAAGAAGAGTGGGGCATTAGTCCTTGAGGATGTTTGGGCTTCGAGGCAGCTGCCCAAAAGTAAAGTTACTGAGACTGGCAGGGGGCAGAGGCACACACACACGTACACACTCAAACATGCAAATGTCTGTTTTCAAATCTTCTGCACAGTCTGATGCTTTCGTTTACAAAAACTACGTGTGATTAGATTTTGTTAGATTGGTCAAAAACACGCTCTTTGTTTTGTGTGTTGCGTTTGACCTTTTGGCAGGGCGGAGTTGTTCGACATCTACACAAGATCTGCTTACTGTTTTGGTGCTCTCCTTAACTCAATTAATTTTCCAATTCAACAGCAGCATTTTAAAATGTCCCAAAGAAATTGTTTTGCAGGATTTTTTTCCCTAAAATGACATACTTGGGTGCAATTTCAAAATAAAAGGCAAATTTAAAAAATTGTAAGTTTGAAGTTTTTTTCAGACAATATGTTGGAGAAGTGAAATGAATATTTAGACATGATTATAAATTTGTACGAGATACAGAAACCTTAAAAACAGACCACAGTATTGCAGTACATTATAAATTATTATGCAAATGGAATTAAAACACCATCAAGATTCTTTCTTTTGTTTGGATTTTATTGTATCTCTGGTTTTATTTTTACAAAGTAATTTCTGAAATTAGTTTTTTGTTTGTAATAATTGGTTGGTTTGTTGAGTGCAATTAAAGAACAACCTCCTGAAGACTGTTCCACGTTACTAACCCTTCAACAGGCATCCGTTTTTTACCTTTCTCACTGTGAACGAGAGGACACACTTTCAAACTAACCGGTAACTGAAACTTAAATAATGTCGTTTTCTAACGTTAATTGCCACGGACACTTTTGGCTGTTTTGCCCAACAACCATTGTTCTTCCTTTCAGTCGCTACACCCTTTAAAGGGTTAAGCAGGTTAATATTTCTGTTAATCTGGGGAAAAAAACTTAGTTCTGCTGCTAGAAAGCAGAAATTATGTGGATAAAACATTCCATTTTTCAAGGAGTGTTTAAATAGATTTGTGTCTGATTCAGAGCCCACACTCTGCCGTACGGATAAAGAGATGATGATGAAGAATTCTGCAGCTGCTAAAATGACATTATAAAGCAGCAAATAGAAAGTGCTACTGACATCAATAAATAGGATCGTCCAGAGGTTTGCAGTAACCTCTACAGAAAATTGAATCTGCGTAGTAATTTAGAACTCACCCCACCCCGTGGTTCTTTGTCTGAACACGGGGTGGGAGGTAGTTTTTTTAATCCCATTTCGATCCGATTAATATATAGAAATTGAATTGATATTATAATATTAACACCTCCAAGTTAATCGCAAAGAGCTGCAATTTTTCTTTTGATGTTTTTACTGTCTCTCCTAGTTTTGGTGTCTCTTTCATACAGTTTCTCTTTGTAACTGAGCAGCAAATGATTTGTCAGGATGTTTGCAGCCAGACAATCAGCTTGGTTGTAAAGGAATCAGGATCATTTTCCAATACTGTAAAACAAAACTAAAAGTGGTCTCCATTCTTCCAACTATGTACAAAACACTACACACAAGTTCAATTACTGTAAAAAAAAAAAAAATCCTCAACAAACTTTTTTATCAACTATCTTCTTTACGATTTCTCAGTGGTGGAATGTCTACCCTTGGACCTGGAGAAGCCGGTTCAAATCCCACTGAACTCATGTCTAGGTGTCTAGGAAGACACCCAACCCCCTGTTTCTTCCACCACTGTTGCCATCATCGCTGCCAGCTCTGATGCAATGCAGTACAGAAATTTTCCCATTGAGGGATGAATAGAGTCCATTAAAATAAAAATAAAAAATTTTAGGGAGTGCAGGAGCCTATCCCAACTGATTTCAGACTGGATACACCCCAAACAGGTCGCCAGTCTGTTGCTGGGCCACACACAGACAACCATCCACACACACACACACACACACACCCATACCTAAGGGCAATTTCATAGCAGCTAATTGGAGTACCTGGAGAAAACCCATGCATACACAGGGAGAACATGCATCTCTACACAGAAAGCAAAGTGTTTCAAGCCTCACCCCCACTCTGGGACTCAAACCCCCAACCTTCTTGCTGTGTGGCCATTGTGCAAATCACTGCACCACCATGTTTCCTGAACTTTATCCATTATCTAGAAATTAAAAAAAAAATATTTTCAAAGAAAGAAAGTATTAAGAAACTGTAGATGGTTTTGATGTAAGTATTTGAACACATCAGAGAGTAAATCAAACAAGTTTTGATAAAAAAAATGACTGGTTTGAAACTTATACCTGAAAATAAATACCTAAGCAAACGGGACAAATTTAGATGAGATTTCTTAGATGAGATTACATCGTGATCTGCATGAACCTGCCCTAAAGCTCAGTTTAAGGTGTGATGCTACGCGTGTGTTTGTGTGTCGTTTCCGTGCATGAGCACTGCTCCCTTGCTCTGGGACACAAAGCAATCTAATCACATTTTCATCTGATACTCTTTCATCCTCATCTGGCTTGACGAGATTACAGCGGCATGAACAGGCGGCTGTTTCCAGTAAACACACTGATGCCAGTTTCAGATACATACAAAGTAGAAAATTACCTCTCCCAACATCTGGACAACCCACTTTGTTGAATTATTGGAACTAATCTTTTTTTTAAATTCCACAAAATCACATGGACCTTTTGACTTTTAGGTTTTACACAGCTGTTCTCTTCACTTTGCTCAATAAGTCAGGGTCATGTGAGTAGTTTTAATAATGAATTAGGAGTATATAAACTAATTTAATTTATTTTTCTTGCAAAAATTACATAGTGGAAAAAACCCCAAAATTGTTTAAACTTTATTTAACACTCAAACTACAAAAGCAGTTGTTTCACTCGCTTTTGCATTTTGAAAAGTCATACTTTACGTCTCGTGGTACATTAGTATTCTGAAATAATTTTCTTGAGAGACCAGTTCTGATCTATAAGAAAAACAATAATCCAAGGCTTTAAAAGCTCGTAACAGCTACAAGGGATTTAAAACTTAGGTGGTTTGTGTGTCTTGGGGATCATTAGGAAACATTAATGTAAGTAGGAATGTCTTTAACTTTAGTTTTCTCAGGGTTCAACCCTTGATTTTAGTGAATGCAAAAGACTATTGCAAGAACAAGTAATAATTAGGGATGGACAAGTACCTGTTCAACATGCCTCGCTTGCAGAGTCAAACCCGCTGCATTTTCTGCTAAAATGCGATATATTAAGGCGGCACCGTGGCGCAGTGGTCAGCATAGTGGCCTCACAGAAAGGGGTTTGAATCCCGAGTTGGGAGCGAAACTTGAAACACTAGCCTTTCTGTGTGAAGTTTGCATGTTCTCCCTGTGTATGCATGGGTTTCCTCCACTCTCCAAAAGCATGTGTGTTTAGTTGATTGTCTACTACAAAACTGTCCTTAGGAATGAGTGTTTGTGGATGGTTATTTGTGTGTGTGTGGCTCTGCATTAGACCGGTGACCTGTTAAGGGTGTACCCTGCCTTTCGCCTAGTATCAGCCGGAATTGGTTCCAGCACCACCCACCACCCTGTTAGAGATAAACAGTTCAGAAGACAAAATGAAAATACGATGTACTGTATTTGGTTTTTGGCCAGTTTACTGGTGTTACCCACTTACTGCAATCTACAGTACGTTTTTTTTATTTTAGGGACAGCATGTGCTGTCCCCCTCTTTTATTTATTCATCTTCTGTATCGTCCATCTCTAGCAGGATTACGGGGGTCCCAAAGCCTATCCCGGCTGATTGAAGGGGAGAGACAGGATACACTCCGAACAGGTCCTGTCTGCACCTGATTAAAAATTACAATCACATTTCGAACCTTTTTTCTTGCGGTCTCTCTGCCATCATTGTGCATTTGTTATCACTTGGCAGTGGAGGAATACGATACTTCTGGTTTTATGAGTGAGAGAGTGTGAGCAGCCCCTCCCCTTCGCACTGGAGCAGGAAAGGAAAAGGAAGAAGGAACAGATGGTCTGTCTTTTAAAACACATCAAAACAAAGAAGTACATGCTGTGTTAATGCTGCTGCCACGCCATTATTCTGGTATTATTAGCAATACCGTTAGGGCCGAGAGTTATGACCCGAAAAATACCATCTTTCAGTATCCCATACCTACTCTTGACCTTGCATAATCAATTTAATGACTTAATTGTTTCAATCTGTTCACCACACATACACATCCAGATAAAATATGAGTTTAACATGAAATTCAAGCTGAATTCAACTTTGTGAAAATCTGCACACATTTTGGATTCGTCTGGAAGGTTTCGTTACAAAGATCTGCTGAACTATTTCTGCTGTGTTATCCTCTTCTCCTGTCCTCAATCTTACCTCAGATAGGATGAGATGCAGAAAACAAAGCTGATCAATTAATTGAAATAAATTTAGAAGTGTTATGATTATTTCTTTCCTAGTGTCTGATTGACAGGTCATTGTTTTGCAGCCTTGTGGTGCTGTGTTATTAGAGCAGTGCTCGCAGTATTAGGTTTCATACAGGGGGCTGCAGTCATAGAGTAGCTCAATAAGTAGGCCACCCACATGGCTTAAGTTTGGTAGCTAAATATTATGGATCGGCGGTGGCCTGGAAAAGAATCTCTATTGCTCTGAGTTAATTAATTTAGAGAGGCCCCGAAAAGTGTTGAGCTAGAGCCTATCAGTCCAAATGCAGGTGCACATATTCATCTCATAATCCAGGATTTTGATTGTCAGTTTAGTGCTTCAGGCACTACTCTGCTAACATAACAGGAGCTCAACACCCGGCTAAATTATTCCACACTTGTACCTGTTAGCCAGCAGAGTGAGGGCCTTTCTTCTATCACTCAGCCATTGACCCTTTCTCAATGCATGCTGTCATCAGTTGTGTTATCAACCTTCATCTTTTCCCGTGGGTGGTCGGGTGGTCTTGATACAACCAGACCACCTTAGTGTCTCCCTTTTTGCTACCTCACACACCTGTCATTACCCGGCTTATCAGGGTGTAAATCTTGCTGATTGATCTAAATGAGTGTAATTTGTGTGTAAAGCACTTTGTTGTTGCTGCTGCTACCTTATCAGGCTCCACATCCTGCCGTCCTGCATGTTTTTTTTTTTTAAACTCTGTTTCGGCTACATGCCTGCAGATTAACTCATCGCTTACTTCCTGTTTGCCTTCTGCTCCACAGGAGATCGTACTGGTGTTGTTCTTTGGCACGGAATATGTCGTCCGGCTGTGGTCAGCAGGCTGCCGAAGCAAATACGCTGGCATCAAAGGACGCCTCCGCTTTATCAGGAAGCCCATTTCTATCATAGGTGCCCACCGTTTGATCATCAACCAATAAACTTTACCATCTTTAGTATATTTGCAACACTTTCAATAAAAACATACTTTTTGTCTTATTTCCTCACAGATTTGATAGTTGTCATCGCCTCTATCATTGTCCTCGGCGTGGGGTCAAATGGGCAAGTTTTTGCCACGTCTGCCATCAGGTGCAGTAAAGACTTTCTTTCAGACGTTCTTTTAGCAGATCCACAGGTGACAACATTTGTAGTCACTTTTTATGTTGCAGGGGTATTCGTTTCCTTCAAATCCTACGCATGCTACATGTGGACCGGCAAGGAGGAACATGGAGGCTTTTGGGATCTGTAGTTTTTATTCATCGACAGGTAGGTTAAAGACAAGCTGACAGTGCAAATTTGAAGTTCTTTTTAAAAAGGAGGGTATGGTGCTTTCATGGGAAAATAATTCTTATCCCATAGCATATTCAAACAAGAAACCTTTAAAAAGTTCATTTAACAATCCCCTAAAAAAAGAAGTGGAGATAAACGTCCGCACAATACTCCATTACATATAAACTTCTGAAAATCTATCAGACTTATCGATCTGCATGTCTGTATGTGTGTGTTACATCAGTGTTTTTAAACAAGAATAACAGGCGGAAGGTGTAACCAGAGAGTTGTCACGGCTTCATCCATTCTATGGAGTAACAGCAGTAACCTAGCCGGAGCTTAAGCCCTACAATAGTGAAACTTGTAGCTTTAATCCACAGAAAACGTACCCCTCATGACAAATCCAGTGTGCACACATGGGCAAAAATCCAAAGCAGATCTGGCTTTATAAGGAGAAGAAAAGAGGTTGTCAAGGTTTTCTCCCTGCTCTCTTTCTTTGTACACTTGTTTCAGTTTCTATTTTATTCCAGCCTGATACACAATGAAGCCAAAGGATGTAATGTTCTCTACCTAATCCCTAAAGTACACGGCGTGCTTTTGTTGAGTCGAACCTGACGTTCATATCTCTTTGATCACTGATCGCTGAGGATTGCGTGCAGAGGCTCGGTAAAATTAATAAGGTGAATCCAAGTCGAGCCTAATGTGATTCGTGGCCACGGCAATATTGTCAGATGACCACTTGATCAAATGATACGCTCTGTTTAGTGGGAATATATTGCATTGTGAGGAAGCAGATGGAACGGACAAACTAAGTGTGTTAGGGATACTTAGTCATGACATATTTAATATACTCGCTTTGCTGTGGGAATGGATACATTTGGCCTCATTTTAGGACCTGAGATGACCTTTTTTAATAACATTTCCCAATGAAAACCAGCTATTCTGAAAACATTTAGTGTCTATATATATTTTTTCTTCTAAACAGGCTTTTAAGTTGTATAATTTGGTTACCTTTATGTGATTGTGGTTATATGATGCTTGCCGTGCCTATTAAACAGAATTTTTATAGACTTAAAATGCCCGTGATCATCACAATTTCATTTTTGATCTTTTTTTGACAGCTGTGGTTTAAATTTAGCCCCTAAGTATGTGGGCAATAAAAATAAAATACCTGGAAAAACATGCCTTGTTTTGTCATGCACAGAGCTTTCATGCTGGGTTGTGAGAACAGTTGTACAGCTCAGAAAATCCACCAAATTCTCACTTGGAAAATTACCATTAATTCTCTAGACTCAAATTTTATGATTTATATGATACTTTTGTCTTCATTTTCAGAAATTTTCTGCCATGAGGAGACTGTTGAAGTTGCTTGTGTAGCAGTCAGTTTTAAGTCTGACTACACAGCAACTTAATTGATTAAAGGGTATAGCAATGGCAAAGAAGATGGCAGAGGACCTGAAAGAAGTGAAAAAGCATGTGTACGAAACCAAAACTGTATAGTCACAACTGTTAGATTTATTTGCAATAGGGGCATTTCCAGAGAAAATGAAGTTGGCAAAACTGCCAGCACGAGCTTCAATTTTATGTAAGTGCACCAAAATAATATAAAACAATTTGCGCTGGTTAGGCTAACTCAATGCAGTTTTTATGCAACCTCAAACAAGATTTATGTTGTGCATTTGCCAGCGATGGGACATAGTCACATTGTCACATATCTGACTTAACTGTGTGTTTAGCATAGTTAGATAAATGAACTTGAGTTTTTTCTACATGTGGTATGAATGAATGAATTATTATTGAATTGAATGTACTTTATTAATCCCTAAAGGGAAATTTGAGTGCCACTGTGTAAACACCGGGTGTTTAACACCTCAATGCCCCCTCACTTCTATCCATCAGCGTCTCAGTCCTGTGGCACTATGTCCAACCTGGCAACCTAAAAGCTGTAGTCCGCAATGGATCACAAAGCCTGGCCGCAGTGAAGAACACCAAACTGGCCTCTCTATATTTCATTGGGTCTGAGTGTGCGCCTCTAGTTCCTCAAGCGAGCAACTGGACATTTCCATGGAAACCGCAAAAACACCGGGCCCGAATCACCTCCTTTAGACAGTCTCCTTCTCCGCACCTCCTCCAGATCGACTCTTTCTCCTCAGCTCCCCGGGACAAAACCAACTCCTCCAGCCACACACGGATGTGCCTCCCAGAACCAGCAGCTGGTCGCGCATGTCAAAATGACATCCAAAGTGCGCTCAAAATTAAATCTTCAGAAAGAGACAACATAGCCAGAAGAAGGGACAGAAACTCAGTTAAAGTTGGTAATTAAACGCTCAAGTAACAGGGAGCACTGCAGCAGGCAGCCAGGGCAGGGCCTCAACCGTTATTATCCCATGGAGCATTGTACGCTTTCTTTGATAATTCTTTTTTATTTTTAATTCAGATAGTTTTGAAGGCCCTCGCCACTGATCATGGGAATTTTTTTTTTGTTGTTTTTTTTTCCAGGAGCTGATCACAACCTTGTACATTGGCTTTCTGGGTCTGATCTTCTCTTCGTACTTTGTATACCTGGCGGAGAAAGACGCTGTAGATGAAGAGGGCAAGACGGGTTTCTCCAGCTACGCAGATGCTCTGTGGTGGGGCGTGGTAAGGCAGATTAACCAAGAAACTCAGAATATATCTGATCATGTTTAAATACTAGGTAAAAGAAAATGGCGGATTTTTAATTTTTTTTTTTTTTTTTTTTTTTTTACAAAACTCTCCGAAACCTCTCCTAGACCAATTAAAATCCTGTTAGACTTTCACTCTCTGCACTGTTTTCTCCTCAGTCCTCCGATGGAACCACATGTTGATATTTTCCATGCTTTGAATTTCTCGTTGGGCGTACATGCTCAGGTTTCCAGTGTAGTTAATTAAACACTTGAATTGAAAGTGCAGAATAATGAGAAACCTACAGCTGTCTTGTGTTGGGGATCAGCCTGCCACAAAGAGACAGTAATAAACCATTCAACTCGAGGATCTGGGGCTCAAAGAACTTTTAGAGCACCAGTATAAAGTGACAGGTCCCTTAATTAAAACTTTAATTGCAGAATTTCAGGCTTTTATGTAACATGGGTCAGAGGGGTCGTGTTGCTCCTCCCTGCACCATGCAGGCTGTAATTTGTTGTTTCTTCATTCGTGAAAAGAAGGAGGGAATAAAAAAACAACCCAATGTGGGGATGTTGAGTTTTTTTCTTCCTGTAAACTGCTAACATCAGTCCTGTTCAGCATTCATAAAAAAGTTTGATGAGGTTTGTGCAAACCTGCTGGCATGCATCTGCACTGATTATACTTTGCTAAGCTCTCCCACCATGTTTAGCTCCTCTTGGCAGCGTTTACACAAGCGGACGTGCAGGTGCACGGCACAGCTGGACAAGTCAGCATCATGATTCATATCCCCTTTTCTCCTTTGCAGTCCATTCTCTTCATCTTATTTTCAGTTGGTGATGGTAACCGATAGCTTTTTCATTGAATAACATTTTTCTGTTTTATTACTCTGAAAGAACAAGCTGTTCAAATGTGGGAATTTTCTGAAAACTATTGGAATCTGACAAAAATTGGCATCATGATTCATAAAATCACTAAATTTGGATAAAAATGGACCAACTCAGGGCTGATGTGTAATGTGAAGCAGTTTTTAACACACTCTGATTTATGAATAGAAATTCCACTGTGATATCGAGTGGACATTGTTTAGTCATCAGATTTGTGGATGAAGGATTAAACCTCCACGACTCCTCCCCCCAAACACACTCTTTCCCACTTCTGCCCTCTATTTTTTCTCCTCTCAAAGCTCCTTAAAGTATCTCACCTTACATCAGCCGCTTTGTGTTAGCACACACCGTCGATACCCCATCAACACCCAGAGAAAGCCAAGTGTGCTCTGAATGTGTCAGAACTGGCTCACCTTTCAGTGCACATGCAAATGCTGGAGGTATTTGTTTTCCTTCCTCAGCTCAGTACATTCCTACACTCATTGAGGATTAGTGGTTAGGGGAATCTTTGAGAAGAAAGAGCCTGAAATGCCCCGGACATTGTTAACAGTTGTGGGGCAAATCCAGGACTACTGAACTTTTACTTTGTCTTTTTCATCCTTTAAAATTATTTTAAGGAAGGGACAACTTCATAGAATTCACAGTTTTTAGTCAGAATGTGATGTAAAAAATACAAGCACCACTTTGAGGTGATATGTTTCATGAAGCGGTGTGCAGGTGGAAAGAGGAGGACCCAATTGCAGACAGAAAATGTGGTTTATTTGAATTTGGCAGTCCATTAATACTGTGGAAAGAAAAACAAAGTTTCAGTGGCATGGTAAAAAGTTATTGTAAGCGTGTGTACTTGGTCAGGCAACCAGAGAGACCTAGCTGGAAGGGATTGTATGCCCCGACAGAGAAGTCCGATGCGATTGCCCTTAAATAGATGTCAGGGTGCACAGACGTGTGCAATCAGGAATCATCCTCAGGTGACCCTAATCCGGGTGATTAGGAACATCTACAGTGCCTGACAAAAGTCTTGTCGCTTATCCATTTTGTAGAAACAACAATTTATAATCTGACTTTTAACTCATCCATTATTTTGAGAAATGGCTCATGTGAAAGCTAAAACCCTCCAAAAGTATGTTGAAAATCTACAATAAATTCCATTAACTGAAGAAAGAGTTATCCTTTAATGAACACAGAATGGTCACATTTTGGCAAGACAAAAGTTTTGTCGCCTACATAGAATAATGTGAAAACTGAACAAATGATTTACTTGGAATAGAGTAGAGTAGGAGTAGAGTAGGAGTTTGGAGTAGAGCAAAAGCTCTACTCCAAACTCTTTCCGGATGGCAGCGCTCCTCTATTTCTGAGTGATAGCCCAGCCACCCTGCGAAGGAAGCTCATTTCAGCCGCTTCTTTCTGTGATCTTGTTCATTTGGTCACCACCCACAGCTGGTGACTGTCAGGATCCCTCACCTGCCCCTTGAGGGCTTTGCTTTTTGGCTCAGCTCTTTTGTCACCCCGACGGACCAATGCAGCATCCTAATGATTGCGTGTACCGATTCGTCTGTGTTCTGCTCCATCCTTCCACCACAACCTCTCAATCATTACAACTTACAGATTTTTGCATCAAGCAAGTTTTTCTATTTATGAAAACGCAAACTCAAAAAAATAGCTCCCCTCATAAAAGCCACATAGTTGTTAATGTATGACCAGTATGTACAAAGTGAATACTCGAAGTTGCTGCGATATCAGTGCTAGAAGATCTTCCATACTGTCTTTAAAGTACCCACTCTAAATGAGACATCTGCATGCTCCTGCATTGATTTTATGTATTTCATAAAATGATTTTTTTTCCCCCCTTCTGTTCAGGTGACGGTCACAACTATAGGATACGGAGACAAAATCCCTCAGACCTGGATCGGGAAGGCTATTGCTTCATGCTTCAGCGTCTTTGCCATCTCCTTCTTCGCTCTACCTGCAGTAAATACAACAATAAAACACAAAAAGAACAGCAGTGAAACACTTTGAGATTTGTACTGTTTAATTTCTTTATCTGAAGTCTTCCTAAAGGAAATTTCAAGCAAATTTTTTTACATTTCTGCATAGGGCATCCTAGGCTCAGGCTTTGCCCTGAAAGTCCAGCAGAAACAGAGACAGAAGCACTTCAACAGGCAGATTCCTGCTGCAGCTTCATTGATCCAGGTAGATTAAACCTCACGTAAACAGACTTTAAAGGTTTTTATTTTTCTAATTAAATTTTAAATAACACACTTTACCTTCTTCAGCCTCAGTGTTTTTTGTTTTCTTTTGTGATATTTTGCAGCCTTATTTTTAACATTGGATTGTTTTTCTTATTCTGATACACATTGCATTCTATGTGCTGAATAGTTATATGTACAAACTGATGTTAGGGCCAGATGGGGGGCAATTCACACCCACCTGTGCTGAGTAAAATCTGCTTTGTGTTGCTCATTCAACACAAAACTACCTTTAACTTTCTCTGAAGTCAATGAGGATAAATGTGCCTTTTTAAATTTTTTAAATGTGTTATTTCACTCTTCACTTTTATTAATTTATTGAAGGTCGCGTGACTGCCAAATTTTTCCTGATCTTGATAAAAAACTTGGTGGCTTTTAATTCGGGAGAAAAAGCCAAATAAACAGAAAAAATTGAGGGGTATGCACTGTTTCGATAACATTTCCAATAAAAAATATACATGAAAGTTTTATCATATTTATTTGATTTTGTCATGCACACATTAAAGTGTGTGCACGCCATTCTGATCCAAATCAGACTGTCACTGTTTTAACTTTTTTTTATTTTTCTTTGATAAATGGAACTTATTTTTAAAATGTAACTCTTGCGAATAGCAAGGAAGCATTTTGGAAAATTACAATCATTAAGCTTCTTGTTCACAAGTAAAAATGTTTAGTTTAGAAGAGTGAAAGCAGGCAGGCCCCTAGGAACATGGATTTGTTTGTACTGTAAAGCATTTCCACCTTCTGCCATGTTGCCAGGTTTTAATTATGCACTTTGGAGGACTTGTCCTTTTAAAATTGAAAAGCTGTAAAGATGCTGGGCTCCAGGATCCAGCTGTGACTCGACCGATCAGCCAAAACGTCTTGGCAGGAAACTTTAGCAGCTCATTACAGATGAGGCCGTGGCCCACATTAGTTGTTCAGGTCTGCCAGGTGCTGGGCACTCAGCTTCCATCATTTCAATCCCCCCATCCTGAATGAGTAGAAACAAATTAGAATTTACTGATTGATTAACTGCATTAACTGCATTCTATTTCATAGTGAATACAATAAAAAGTTTATGTGATTGTGGAATAAATCACATAAACTAATGAGAGGAGGTTCATTACGTCTGCTTGTATCCGTAACCCTGTTATTTTGGTCACCACCCACAGCTGGTGACAATAAGTGAGAGTGTGAGATCTAAACACATTTGTTTAATTAAATTATTGAAACTGTTAATTTTATCCTCCTTTTACTCCCGCTTAGCACTGTTCCTTCGGATTTTGAGAAGAGAGAGGAACTGAGCATGAGCCGAGTCCGTGGACTAAAACACTTAATATTTACGTTAGAATGTAGGCGTGGTGAATAACAACAAAGTGCTCAAATAGTATCTGAATGCTGGATTGGAATGCTCACAAATTACTGAAACATGTAAGAATAAAATATAAGTATCTGGTGCCTCATTTAAACGTTTTAAAGCAGGTAGAATTCCACTTTAGGCCAGAGTGGGATGACAGGACTCTTCTAAATGGTGGGTATCCTTAGATTTATTGCTAAATGGTCTTTATATTCGACTGTATTTACAGTATGTGAAAAACACATGTTCCAGTGTTCTGACGAGATCTGCGACCTAAACAACCAGAAGTGAACAACCTGTCGTACATCCTAAAAATAATACACATTGAATGAATAAAAAACACTTACTTGTACATTTTTAAATAATCAATTTTTAGTCGAAAAATGCAGAGCAGGTGCGAAAAAACGCTTCTTCCAATAGAAGTTAGCGCCATGTCAGGTCGCAGATCTCGATGTTTACATCATCTGTAAGGGAGAAGGAGGAGTATGATGCGTTCTGGGCATACACAGAGGCACAAAGTCGCAGATCTCGTCACGACACTGGAACTCTGAAGCTCTTTTCATTCATTGAGACTTTGGGAGTTTTCGTTTTACAAAGATTTTCTGTGTGGTGAATCAGCCAAAACTGCTCTGGTTTAGAATAATTTAATAGATTAGTTTTATATCTTGTCTTTCAGACTCTGTGGAGATGCTACGCTGCTGAAAAACCCAACGGCTGTGCTGCAACATGGAAAATGTATGTGTTAACTCCAGAGGGCATTGCCGCAGCGCAGGCGGACAGTCCCAACACAAAGAAGCTCACCATGGCGGTAATTACTTCTTTTTTTTATTGCAAACTTTTTTTGGAGGTGAAACACAAATGCCTAAAGGATTTCTTGTAAACTTTGGCTATCTCGTTGGGAAACAATCCTAAAACAATCCAGACAATCGTTGTCTACCGGTAACCCACGGACTGATTTCAAGTCGACCACCAGGTGTGTAGGGAAAAAAAAATATGAAATGAAGTCAGGTTTGTCAACTCAGCGACTTTGACGCTTTATTTACAGAATATTCAGACCCTCTCGCCACTAGAGAGGGCCTGAGAGTGCATAGAATTTAGGTGACTCTATTCCCCCAACCAAAATAAAAACGCCTCAATCTAGCGGCTTTTTGTAGTGATATTGAAGAATTTTGGAGTCTGTGATGTGAAATCAATAAAATTCTGAAATCAATAAACAGTGCCTGTTGCTGTTGTGGACTCTCCCCCTCCCAAAGTGCTGCATGCTCGCTGAAAGTTAGTGTGCGTCTGTATTAGAGAAAAGAGACAGAGGAATTTGTTGGTGTGTGTGTGAGAGAGAGAGAAAAAAAATTGTGTGTGTGTTTGAGAGAGAGAGGAATTGGTCTTTGTGTGAGTGTGTGTTTGAGAGAAATGTATCTCTATCTGTGTGTGTGTTTGAGAGAGAGAGAGAGAGAGAGAGATAGAGAGAGAAAGAGGAATTTGTCTGTGTGTTTGAGAGAGAGGAAATTGTCTGTCTGTGTTTGAGAGAGAGTGTGCTTGTGATGTGATCGCTAATGGTTGCCTGGCAACAAATTGTGTTATAAGAGTAGTTTTACTGCAGGCTGGAAATGATCGCGGGGTTCCCCCATAATACTTGGATGGGAGCGCTTATAAATTGCTCAACCTTGCATGAATGAAATAAAACAACCAGAATAAAGTTCTGTCTGACTGTGAATGGTGTAAAATAACTAAACAATTCAATAAAGCATTCATTCATTCACTCTTTCATCTTCTGAACCACTTACGATCCATCAGGATTGACGGGTGCCGGAGCCTATCCTTGCTAGTTACAGGCGAGGTCCCAGTGGGAATCGAAGCGTCTTCTCCCGAACAAGTTATTCTTCTTCTCACTTCCTTGTTCCTTTCTTTTTAGTTATGTATATTTTTATTTGTGTGTACAAATGTTCGACATATTGCATTAAACAAATGCATTTAAAGAAAAAGCAAGACAAACTCCTGCAAACACACACGTGGAGAGGACACAGTGTGATCTAAACACAAACCCCCCCACTCCTCCCACCCACACATACACACACACACACAACAGCCCCTCCTGGCCGTGACTCCATCAGGATGACTCGAGGTCTTTGTGTCTGCTGGACAAAGACGCAGTCAGTGGAGATGATGTCACCACCACCTTTCTCATGGGAGTAAACCTTTGTCTAGTAGTACAACAACAAAAAAATCTTTGTGTTGCATTGAGCCCACATGTATTTAGAAGAATGAAGGCTGCTTCCGTTCTTTTCTGTTCCAGCATGTGACTTTTTCTCTCTTTTTTTTCTTTCCTTTTTAATTTGTCTGTTAAGGTTCCTCCTCCATCCCAGTCTCCTCGTTTCTCTTTGCTCTTCTCATCTCTCCAGCCGAATATTCTCCCACTCTTTCTTTCTCCCACTCCTTTCTGATACAGTTTCTTCATCTTGTCCTTTTTCTTTTAATTTCTTGAGATCTAAGAACACCGATCCCCCCGCTTCATCCCCTTCGCTTGCCTCTAATGACTCATTCAAACACGGGGCATTTGGATTGAACCATTGGCCCCTTTTCAAATGCCAAACTCTGATTTAATGATCCTGGATAATTGAGTTTAAGGCCACATCCATGATGTCTTGACTCAGTTGATTCATGGATGAGACTCTTGGGAGCGTTTAGGTTTTCACACACTAACAGATTTACATAATGCATCGTTATGTTCTCACTGTAGGAAGCTGCAATGACTCAAACACCTTTTGTGGTTGACAAACTTAAAGGCTTTTGCCGCGTTAATGATTACTTTGGGCTAAAAGTGCTCCGAGTGAGATGCATCAGTACATGACAGAGGTCGCTAGTTCATATTTAAAGAGGAAATGTGAAGCTTTTGTGTGGTAATAATTCTTATTTTATTGCATAAATAAACATGGTACCTTTTTTAACTCAAAAATGCGATATTCACTGAAAAAAAGCTTACAAATGTGTTTACTGTCATGATCCCCTCCCCTGCCACCAGAGGGAGCCCTTGACCTTCCCTCATCACCCTGGTTTGGGACACCTGAGGGTGATTAGTCTGATGAGACACACCTGTGGATCCTGGTGCCATCACAGGCAATCACTCTAGACGTCATGGTCTTGGCATTGTCATCACCATCCCTTCCAGCCAGGGCTTCCGTCCTAGCTGCCTGATCATAAATCGCATATTTGAACTCTGTTATATATTTGAACTTTTCATCCTGAGTTAATCCTGTGCCCTTTGCCTTACAGCTTTACTGGGCCTTTTGCCTTAGTGGACTTTTGGTTAATAAATTCTGTTTTGTTGTTCTGCATTTGGGTCCTGCTCCTTCTTCCACATCCCCGTCCTGACATTTTTTTTTAGTTTCACTTTAATTATTTGCACTGGTATTTTCTTTTCTCTTGCTCCTCACTTAGTCCCACAGCGTAAATCTTGCTTAAGCTGCAAATATAGGATAGCGGATAAGTTTGCAAAGCTAGGGATATATTTTTTTTATTTTTATTTTAGAGCATTCATGTAAAAGTGATACACCTTATTGGGACAAGGTGTGAGCAAGATCTTGGGCACTATATCACTTGCTGCTTGTGGTAGAATGTAAGTGGGAAGTGTGGGCATTGCAAAGAAGAAAATCCATGGCCTAAAACAACTTTGCATTTATATAGCACCTGCATACTGAACGTGAGTAAAATAAAAGACCCCTTCAATATTAGCAACATTACTTTGGTAAATGTTACGCTATGTGTTCCCCTACTTAACATAATTTCTTTGAAATCCAAAACAGTTCCACATAAATGGAATTTCTACCATGTTTTGGATCTGAAACACTTTTACCAACTATTACTACTATCATCTCTTAAATAGTGTCAACTAAGCTGATTAGCCAGCTGTGAACAGCCCGACAAATCAGTTGGCTGCTCAGAGCTCACAGTAACCTGTCAAGAAGTGATGTTGTGTGACACAAAACGCTTTAACTGGAAGCAATGGAACCAAAAACAGGAACAAGTCTAAATTTTATAAAAACAATCAAAAAAGTCATTTCTTGTCATTAAATGACCAGATGTTTTGTCTCCTGTAGAAAAAAGGAACCAAGAGGAGGCTGAAGTCCAGAGGAATCGGTTCCTTAGGCGTGACATCAGAGAGAGCTTTTTCAATCCCTCAGATCACTTACGATCACATCGATGACACAGGGGAGAAAAAAGAAGTGCCGTTTTTTCTGGAGGAGCCCAGGGGCACAGTTGAAGGTAAACTTCCATCCAGAGGTGGTGCTGTAGCCACATTTAATTTCATTTGGATTAACTATTAGATTTATGTTTAAAATGCTACTGAATTGCCTATTTTTTATAAGTGTGTTTTCTAATGTAAATAGTTCTCATTAAATAGATAAATGACATAAATTAAAAAGTACCAAAAAAAGTTTTTGTTTTCAGAAAGTTTGGCTCAATTTTAATAAATGTTTTTTTTTTTTTTGTGACGTGTAAAGCAGTGGTGTTTGATCCATACCAAGAGACATTTTTGTCCCACGACTTCAAAAAACTTATTTATAGCCCCAAATATTTCATAAATGTTCCGTAACCTCTACATACATGTCAATAAATGCTATTTGTATTTTTACAAATATGTTAGAATTTGGTTTTTAAAAGAACTGCATTATATTTAGAAATATTTTTTGTTTAGAACTTTTTACAAAGATAAGTATATTTTATCCAATTAAATATTGACATTTCTTTCACTTGCTTTATTAAAAGTTTCAATTAATTTAGTATTATTGTACAAAAACAAAAAATGCAATTGTTGTATTAAGAAAGGACTTTTTTCTGGGGATTTTTAGTAAATGTTACAAAGAGCCAGTGTGGACCGGCAGGTTGCAGACCTCTGGCCTTTGCCAAAAGGCTCATGTCACATCTTCATGATATGCGGTTGCAATCACTACCTAATATAAAAGACTTATTTGTAACCCACCTCCTCTGAGCTTTTCTCACTCTGGCATGTTCTACAAAGAAAGCTTGTGAGCCTCTTTGAATTACGTTTCTTTATTCTATCGCTCCAAGTCCTGTTTGTTTGCCAGGATTACACATGAAAGCCCCTGGACCTTGTTTTATTGCAGTTTGATCAAACTTGGAATTTCTTTTAAATCTGACACTTTTAAATTCTTTTTTTTCCTGTTTGTAATTTAGAACAAAAGCATTTTTCATATATAAAAAAATGCCTAAAATAGTAAAATGATGTCCAATTACTTTAAAAGTTTTGGAAATTCATTCTCTTTGCAAAAAGTTTTTACATGCAAAAGGCTAAAAATGATCATTTTAAACAAGTTAAGATTCAGTTTTGCCTGTTTCAGAGAATTTTAGAACTTTAGTAAAAGAAAAAATAAAACTCCTCAGAGTTGCTCAAAAGGAAAAAATAACATCCATTTAATGACTGTGACACTGCTGGATACCTTCATTAGATCTCATTTGGTTCTCACTGCTGCACACTGAGAAACTTTTTCTCTCTGATCTTACAGTGAAGACCATTAGATGTTATGAGAGAAGTTGTTATATGGTGGCTCCTCATTTTCACACAGTAAACAGAGGCCCTGTCCCGATTCCCTGCGACCAAGATGACTACCAGGTGTCTCCAGAAAGCCACATGGAAGCCATTACAGTCGCCGTAGTGTTTAGAGGTCACGCTTACAAACATTTTACTGCTTCACTTGTCCCCCTTGCTGGCCACAAACACTCAAACTTTTAAATGGAAACAACTTTAAAGTACCAGCTTGTCAAAGTTACAGGTGGGAATTTCTCGTAATGCAACCTGGAGTCTGCAGGCGAACGACAACGATATTACAGTGCAGATATTCATCAGTAATCACGATGGTCAGTTTGACTTCATTCAGACTTTCACCTGCATAATAAACCACCTTTCTGTCTGTAAAATACCATCCGGGAATGTTGATTCTAAAGGTTGAGCTTCAAACTGGTTTTACTGTATTTGCTTGATGTTTTTTTTTTTCTTTTTTTGGGGAGGGGTAGGCGGAGGAGACTTCCTGTGTAAAAAGCCAATCCTTCCAAATGAACTGACCCAGACTCCAGGTTAATAAACGCACTTAATGAGTTTTTCCTGTCAAAGCATACAATCATAAAACACACAGGAGTGACATAAACACAGAACATCATTAAAAAAAGCAGCGTAAATGGGTGAATCTTAAAGAATAAACAACATTCAGCATGTAAACAGACATGTAGCCACTGTACGTTCTATTTAATTTTCTTGGAAAAATCAATATTAGTAGGCACTGTTGATTTTTGATGATTGATCATAGTTTACATGCAGATGACATTGTGATCTGTAGTCTGAGGAGGGAAGAGGTGGAGGAAAAGCTGGAGAGGTGGAGGTTTGCACCAGAAAGAAGAGGAATGAAGATTAGTCAGAGTAAGACAGAGTACATGTGTGTGAATGAGAGGAATCCAAATGGAAAAGTGAGGTTACAGGGAGAAGAGATAAAGAAGGTGGAAGATTTGAAGTACTTAGGATCAACAGTCCAGAGCAATGGAGAGTGTGGAAAAGAGGTGAAGAAGCGTGTGCAGGCAGGCTGGAATGGGTAGAGAAAAGTATCAGGTGTGATATGTGACAAAAGAATTTCAGCTAAAATGAAAGGGAAGGTTTTGGAGATAAAGTCAGAGATGACAGACTGAGATGGTTTGGACATGTGCAGAGGAGAGAGAGTGAGAGTTCATCGACAGAAGGATGCTGGGTTTTGAACCACCACGAAAGAGGCCTAGAGGAAGACCAAAGAAGAGGTTCATGGATACAGTGAAGGAAAACATGAAGATAGTTGGCGTGACCAAAGAAGATGCAGCAGATAGGGTTAGATAGAAGAAATTGTCTTGCTGTGGCGACCCCTGAAGGGAAATGCTGAAAGAAGAAGATCATATTTTGTGACATGATTGCAGAAATTTATACAAGTTGAGGGTTAAAAAAAAATGAAAGGAAACTATTGATGAGCTTATAAAGAAGCTGAAATATGTTTGCTGTTTGAGTTAAAGATCAGGCTACAGAATGAGTCTTCACAAATTTCTATTGAACAGAGTCTGGAGATGATTTACTTTGATTAATAATATATTCTTCCTCCGTAAGGACAGGACTGCCTAGCTGATTTCTGATCACTGAACCATCCCAAATGCTGATTCCTTTTGACTGCATTTCTTTAACTGTGGTGACCGGCTGCTGCGTGGCAGAGAATTCCGCACCGAGTTTGAGGCTCCAAACTATCTACAGCAGTTTTAGCTTTGATATATTGTTTGAACCACCTCGTTTCTATAGGTTTTGGTCACCGATTAAAATCAAAACTATGACTGCAAACTGGTTGTTGTATGACTTTTTTTTTTTACCCCTTTTTGGCAGTATTTCCACTATTTTGCACAATTTTCCAAAGTAATGTTTTTAAATGCAATGCTTTATATTAAATAATGTGATAAAATATGATTCCATAAGAGTATAAAAGAAAGCTACATGTACCAGACATGGCAAAATGCTACAAAAACCAAGAGATGGCATCATGAAACGGTGCAAGTCCGGGTTCTGCCTCCAGGTCTCCTCCCAATGGTATATGCCCAAAACACCTCACCAGTGAGACGCTCAGGAGGCATCTTAACCAAATGTCTGAACCTCCCCACCTGGCCTTTCTTGATCTGGAGGAGCAACGGCTCTAGTCCGAGCTCATCCTGGATGGCAGACCTCCTCACTCTATCTCTGAGTGAGTGCCCAGTCACCTTGTGGAGGAAACTCATTTTGGCCACTTGTAAATGCAATCCCGTTCTTGTGAAGGCAGAAATTTAATTTTTAAATATGTCTTTGTAGATGTTTTGATTTGTTTGCTGAACTTTAGAGGGTAATGGTGCACAGAGAGTGAACAAAGAGGTGGAAAAAGATAGTCAAATGGCATAATTGTTAGTTGTAAAAAATATTCTAACAATATTCATGTTGTATTAAATAGGAAACAAAATGGTCAAACAAGAAAAAAAATTGATACATATTGGAAAAAAAAACTTCTGTACCTAGTTATAAATTATACTCGAGACAATTGCCTTCATCTGACCTTTCTGCCATTTGTGCTTTTATTTAGAGTCCTGCTTTTATACACAAAAAGTGTGCTTCTCTTTGCAGGAATTGCCAGGATACTTGGAAAAACAGGTGAGAAACCATCAACAAAATCCAGGAACAGTCTTGTGTCATATTGTTAAAAAAGTGTTGTGCAATTTAATCTGAAGATAGTCCTGATTTCTCATTTTTAAACTGAAATATTTTCTTGGTTGTATCTTCTGACCAGCAACTACTTTCACTTAGTTTTTGTCCTTTAAAAACTCCTCAGTGTTAATCATTAGTCAGCCTTCCTATTTAATGTGGGCCAGACTCTATTTTAATTAGACTCGCTGGCTGAGCTTTTGTCCCCAACCGGACAAAACCAGAGCCAAGCGGAGAGACTCTCATACACCAGTCCTGTATTAACCTGTGCTCGATGTCCTGCCAACAGCATGAGTGAGGAACAGGCCTGGCTTGGCTGGAAGTGGGCAGGGGCCTTTGGGAATGGGGGCACTAGAGAGTGGTGGAGAGATGGATAGGTGTAGAGTTGATAAGCTGCTATTGTGGAGCACCAGTGGTTGGAAATAAACTGGCCATTGTCTGATTTAGCCGGTGTCTGGCTTATCGCTCCACTTATCAGTCTGGCACCGCCCACCTCTCCTGTCTGAGAGAATCTCTCAATTCTGTCCATTCTTCCCTTAGCTCACAGTTTGCCTATGGGAAAAAAAAGTTCCACTGATGGGTCAGATAGACGCCACGTCAACTCTTATCCTGTTATAGTCACCAGTAAACAAGTTTTTTTTTTTCTCTCATTGAGAGAGCTGAAGTAAAAGGCTGAAGGCAGCTCTTATTACTTCTAAAATACTCAATTTTTTTTCCTCTTTTCCTCTCACATTCACTCCCTCTCTCATTCAATGTCTGCCCGTCTCCATGTGGCTCCTTCTGCCTTCATGTTTGACAACGTCAAACAAACTGGATGATGGAATACAAGAGGGGTCTGAAAGGCTTTCGCTTGAATCGGGATGGTCATTCAGTAGTGGGACACAGCATTTGCCCCTCCATTCTCCATCACAATGGAGGCTCGGTGGTTTGGAGGAGAGACATGTCAAACTTTGCTGACAGTCTGACTGCAGGTCAAGACCTCGCAACACATGTTGTTCTTTGCTGTTGTTTTTAGCTGTGCTGGTAGTCGGGCAGCTGCACGGCCGAAGCAGAACTGCAGTTTTTTTTTTGCTCAGCAGAAGTTTTTTCCCATGTAAACCATTTGAAATGGCCGGCAAAATAAATCAATTAAGGTTTATTGGCATCTTCTTACAAAGATTTGCAAAACAGTTGTTGGGCCTGAAATGGTTAACGAGGGGGTATTAAAAATGGGATTAGTATCTCATTTATCTCATTGTATTTAAGGATAAACAAGGTAACTTTTGTCAGCTCAGAAATGCCATATTTGTCAAAAGAAGCTTATAAAGACCTTTTTTAATTTCCCCTTCCTCTCGCTCTCCATTTAAAGACTATACTGTCAATTTCACTTTAGGCTGCAAATAATGTGAACAGAGCACGGGCGCTATTGGAACAAAAACCCTTCATGATCGCGTTAGAATGTGGGCTTGGCAGTGAACAAAATCCATGGCCAAGGCCATTCCAGCTTTTAAATAGGAACTGAATACTGGATGCTAATTAGTCAATTACGCCTGAATAGAATAGGAAACAACTTCAAGCATATTTTTAATTTGGGAATAAAACTCAAACAAAGTAGAAACTTCCAAAAAGTTGATTTTTGTAAAATGCCCCCTCTTTAAATTTTTTTAAATGTGACTTTTTCTGCTCTTTTTTTTTATTTACTTTATATTTTCATGGCTTCAGGCCCTCCACACCACTCTTGGTCGTCTTTCACTTTGAGCTGCCCTGCTTCTCCAGGTATATTCCTTTTTTTCACACAACCCCAATCTTTCTACTACTCCTCCTAGCTCTCATTTTTCATTGGAAGTATGGTTACATAACACTTGAAAGTCACATATTATCATTTGGACAACTCACAAACTGTCCTTAAATAAACTTCCTGTCTACCCATTCAGACATACTTCCTCTATTCAGAGTTCCTTTAACCCTGTAAACTGTTTATGACCTGCTTGTTTATCTGTTATCTGTCTTTCCAGTAAAGAAGAATCGCAATAAAAGCACATCTATTGACATATCCCGTGCCAGCAGCTTAACCGATGAGCTCGATGACATGAGTGAGGATATTCCCCTGCCCATGGTCACTGACAAGAATCAGTAAGTCTCTGTAAAGCCTCCCTTCTGCTCTTCTCTCAAGTCCCTCGTCTCCTTCCCATCCATCACCCTCGGCTGACCTCTATTCTCTGATCCATATTAGGCTAATTTTCCCTACTGGTCATAGTACCAAAGGCCTTTTGTCAGACCGGAGAGCCCCTCTAGCCGCTCTCTAAATGAAGTTGTTTTGTTGAACTCTCTTGAGGATTAAAGAGACTCTCGAGGACCAAGGCTATGTCAGGTACACAGGGTCCTAAAGGGGATTATCCCCTCAGTCTTGAGAGAAATGTCAAAGAAATCCCACTCCAGTGGGTTGTAGAACATGCGATGGTGCAGATGGCTTGTCACCACATGCCCTCGTTGACCTGAAAACTTACTGTTGTTGTTCGCTGAGTGAAACCTGAATGTGTGTTGATTATATCCTATCCTCTTTCTGACCCAGTCATTAAAATGAGTTCCACTAAAGCAAAACACAACATAATTAGATTTTCTTCTCTTCCTGTGCAGCAATGCATGATGGACTCTCTTAGGGACTGACACCCTATCTTTAGTCACTCACCAACCTCTACAACAGTACGAGCACATTGTGGTGCTCTACATTTTTAGAAATTCTTTACAAAAAGAAAAACAGGCCGATTTTAGTTTTAACAGACTTGTCATTGGTGCACAAATGTGTGTCAGTGCATCTGAAACTTGTCTTTTATTATTAGTCAACAGACTGGGTTAGGACTGCGCAAAAGGTTGCTGGCTTTTAAAAGCTTGAGTGGTACTCTGAGTGTTTTCCCTGTTGTGATATATACAAACAGTCACTTCACTGTTCCAACTTGTTAAAGTGAGTTGGACCGGCTTACCTTGCCTGAAGTGACTGGCGAGGTAGGCTGGAGCATCTCAGTTGCAGTTGAAGTGTGATACTGTGACACATTGACTTGTGTTGATCTGTTGTGTTGCATTTATTGTGTGAAAATGCTCGTGGTGTTGGCCTGTATGCCTGTATGCAGATGTTTTGCATTTGCATACAACTCAAAAACCAACATGCTGAGTTGGTCATTAAGACATTAAACATGAGAAAAAGTTGATCAGATGCAACTTTATCTCATAAATTCTTGCTGAGTTTTCTGCAGATTCCCTTTTGATTTTAAGGTAAGTTTGAAATATGACTTTGTATTCAGGACTGTACACTTTTTCATAAAGTCTCCATTTGTTTACTGGTTTTATTGGTTATGCCATAGCCCAGGCATGGGCAAACTACGGCCCGTGGGCCAAATGCGGCCCATCAGACGGTTTAATCTTGCCCGCTGAACTTGAAAAAATTAATTAAAAAAAACAGGTTGTTTTATTTCCCCTGCAATGCTGATGTTTCCTCACTAGATGGCGCACTCTACAAATATTTGCTTTGTTGAGAAAACAATAACACTGCCCCTTTTAAATTGTATATGTCTCTGTGATGCGCACGTTGTCAAGCTTAACAGTGTGCGCAGATAGGGTAAGCCTTCTGGGCCAATACACGCACGTCAACTAGTGCGTTTGATTTCGAACCTATATTTTTGAAATGCACCTTTTTTAAGCGCTAGTGCATTAAAATTTAATGTGCTTGATAAAATTAATGCGCTTGATGTAACATCTAGCGCGCTTGTTTACATCCGTGTAGAGGCCCCCGATGGCTTTCCACTCCCTGCTCAAATATAATACCTCCACAAACTAACTTCCTGCAACCGTTTCATTCTTGCATTTTGTTGTAATGCTTTTCTTCATCGGAAATTTTTTTTTTTCTTTTTTATGTTTTATTTCGGTCATTTTTCACATTCACAATATTTAAATTTACAATAAATGAATTTATTTATTCAATAAATAAATAAATTAAAGCACATATTTTCTCCAGATCCTAGGATGTGTATTTTTTTTCTCCAATGAGGTAAGGTTACCAAAGCATTCCATCCATCTACTCCTGTTCCGGCCCCATAGGTTTCGAGCATGCTAATGTCAGTGTAGTGCAATGGTTTTAGCAAAACAAGAAAGAGCAACAATATTGCTGAACACAATGAAGCTGATCGCTCTGGTTATGTTGTGGATAGTAATTTTAAGTTGTTTGGTCGTTGCTGTGGTTCACAGCCCTCTCATGGCCTGCTGCTTTTAAGGTCTTTCGTTCTGTGGGGAAAAAATTATTAAGCTTCGCAAAAATATGACATCACGCATATTGTTCTGTGATCCAGCACAGCAAGCGTGCAACATGCGAATGGCGCCTGAGTCCAACTGAATCATGATGTGGCAACCTCTTCTAAGCAGGCCAGGAACGGCTAATGAAGCCGCAGCCGGGCACAGTTTGGAGCGTTTATACAAGTCAAATGAACCATGCTTTGGTGGTCAGATGCACTGAAGCACAGTTGAAACATCTTAGTGTAAGTACATCCACAGACAGTGTTGAGGTGTTCTGTAGGTGTGACAGAGGAGTTCAGAGTGGAGGTTAAACTACATCAGGGATTTGTTCTGAGTCTTGTGGCTGTTGTAATGGACAGGCTAACAGATGAGGTTAGACAGAAAATGCCATGGCCCATGATGAAAGAACAAAAGAAATAAAAGAAGAAAACATATTTTCACTGAGTTTATGACATCAACAGTTGTGGTACCGTTTAAATCTCGGAAAAAAAATAACATGCATAAACTTGTTTGGTCTGTTGGTCATTTTTATGTTGTTTGTGTGGCTTTTATTGCAGTTTTTTTTGGGGCATTTTCTACTGCACCTCATTTTACTTCATGAAATATATCTCCTGTTGGCCCGAACGAGACTGCCTGTTCTGAGCTATCTTTACATCTCATATTATATGAGAGAGAGCATGTTGGTTTCTCCTGTAGATTTGTGTGCAAGAATGTTTGCATAATTAAATGCAGCATATTTTGGCACAAAATCTACAATTGTGTGTGTTTTATCTCCATTATCTGTTGTTTTTCTTGTTTGGACTTCTTTTTTTTTACCCTGACTTCCTTGATCCGTTAGCTATAAATCCTGTCCATGCAAGAGAAGAATCATAGACATTAATCATCCACTTGTGCTGATATTCAACATTTTAAAATGTAATTGACTGATCTTGCTCCAAAATAACCAATTTCTCCTGAAAAGTCAATTATTAAAAAACAAACAAATCGCCTCGAGGGCCAATTCAATGCAAAACAAGAGTTTTGAGCCGTAGGATGCTTCTTCTCTCTTTTGCAGTTCTTTGCCCTACCCGTGTGCAGCATTGGTTCAGGACTCTTTCTCCACACAGCAGTTGAATACTACAAGGTACTGTACTGGGCCGCCCTCATTTTTTTCACTTTTCTTTCTATCCGCCTCCTCATTTTCCTTTGAGCTTCTTTCTGGGTTCACATGGGCATAATGAAAGATCCTCTTTCTGACGACTACACAGACTTGAAACTTGCTCTTTGAACATACAGTTATGTTTATATATTTTTAAAGTTCTTCTTAGCACTTCTGTAGGAGTTTTACATTAAAAATAAAGAGGTCTGTTTTGGTTTCTAGTTTATAGATTTATACTATTGTGGTTTACACTTTATAGTGAAATCTACAGACATTTTTCCCAGTTTGATTGTGGGTCACAGTGAGCTGAACAACTTGTGAGCTGTCCGGAGTGTATCCTTCCTACCTTCTTTAGCCTGACAATGATAGGCAGCTGTACCCTCTGTGATCAAGTGTTAGATTAGTAAAATAAAGATCAGTATGAACAAGTTTTGTTCTTGTAACTGAGATTCATGAGAAATCAAATGGTGTACAGTATTCTGTGCAAATTTTACGTTCTAAGTTACAAATAACGTTTAACTGACCAAAAAACCATTCTGCTTGGAAATAAGCTGCAAATGATAGATGGTGTTTGAAATATCTGACAGATAAATAAACATGTAGCTGTCTGATTTTAATTTTCTTGCTACAGATGAAGAATGTTTGAGTAAAGTAGAGCAACCGTATCAGTAAGACATTTATTATCTAACTTGTTGAAGAAGGTATTTGCTTAGTGGTAGAATGTCCATCCGTGGGCCGTGAGAAACCGGTTTGATTCCCACTGGGCCCACGCCCAAATGCCCATGGAGATGTATAGGCATGGGCCCAGTGGGAGGAAACTCAGGGTTAGGTGGGAGGAACCTAACCCCTAGTTCCTCCCACCATAGGCACTGCAATGGCTGTTGCTGCGGTGTAATGCAGCAAAAATAATTTCCCAATGAGGGATGAAAAAAAGTTTTCAAGCCCAGAAAAATAACCTTTGAAACTTCTGCAGCATAATTTCTGATTCTGGCTTCTTTTCTCTTTTTTTTTTTTGCATCCAAACCTAGCAGATTTACTTACATTTTGTCTCCCACTGAGTGTTATGGCACAACTGCTCACCATCCAAACACTGTCAAGATTTCACTCTAAATATCTGAGGCTGTTTCTGAAGTGAGCGGGAATGTGAGAAAAACGGCATCTGTTTGTTGTACCCCAAACATCCGAGCTCAGATTTGGGTCTTGTTGGGCACTCCCATAACAGCTGGTTTGTTTTGCCTCTGGTGTCACGCTACTAAGGACAGCACTGTCATTTTGGACCCTTATCAGGATCTCTGCAGATTGCTCCCAGATCCACCCTTTCTGCCTCAGGCCACTTCCACGAAGACATGCATTTTAAAGTTTTCACTGGTCATACAAATTTGACAAGGACAAATATTTTTTTAAAGATTTTATGTGGTATAAAACTGATTTATTAAATGTTACCTGGACTTGTATTACTATATTTTGTTGTCCCAGATTTTAGGGAAACATATTTTCATTTGCTTGACTTTGCTCTTGCAGTATCATTCTGAGAATAAGAGAAGTATCAGCAGCGTTAGCTATGATGTCGCTGGGCCTCTGAACAGGAAGTGGTTTGGGGCAGCGTCCCAGAAATACTCACAAGCACACTTCATCGCTCTCTGAGACATAAATCTTTTTTATTGCCTTGTTTGTTTGTTTTAAACATAAGCAGGATAGTTTGTCATATTTTTGTGGCATCTCACAAATCCTCCAACTTTCTGTTTAATTCTTCCTCGTTCTACTTGTAAACGGTATTTATTTACCTCCGCCTGACGCTGGTTCAGTGATTTCCTCTGATTGTGTGGAAGCATCAGAATGTGTGAGAACAGAATGACTTCTGGACGATACGAGCTGGGACACACTGTGCAGACACATGGTGATGTAAATGTCAGATTTAGCGGTGGATAGTTGTGTGAGATCACACCCCCAGCAAAGCTGCTGAGTCACCATCCAGACGCCGGCAGACTGACATGTAACCTTTTGGAGAATGAGTAAATGTTTCCAATATTCTTCTCTTCCTCCAAACAGAGGAAACTTGTGTTTAGCTGATTTTAGTGATTAGGTTGTCTCTCTCTCCGCCTCTTTCTGGACTTAATTTCTGTTTGATTTTTCTGTCTTTTTCTCAGTGCTTTATGTTTTAAAACTCAGGTTTTTCTTTTGTGTCGGGTCTTCTTATCACCTGAGGCATGTATCCCTCCTGCTTGGTGTGTCCAGCTTCATTGGTCTCCTCCTTTTGGTCTTCTTTGGAACCAGTAAAAGCCAACATGGGCCACCTGCAGGCAGATGTTAATTAGTTCCCCTCACAAGTTAGCAGGAGGTAAACAATGAAAAGCTACAGCAGCACCACAGGAGGGTTGCAGGCATCACTGCCTGTCCTCTTCAACTAGGGGCCTCTCTCTGCTCAGCAATTGGGATCTTTTGTGCAAAAGCTTTGAACAAATTGACTTTTTGTCCATGTGGCCTCTGCATGCATTGTTGCACACTGTACGTGATGTTGCTGGTATGAAGAAAATGTTAGAAACATAAAATATTACTTAGATGCATTTTCTAACTTCTTGCAGAGTGAAATAAAGTCAAATAAATGAAGTCTGTAACCCCTCCTAAATCTTGTTGATGCTGCAAACCCTCAAAATGACAAAGTAGACTAAATAAAAGAGTCTTTTGGCAAATCCATGGGACAAAATACACAAATATGTTCATACTGAAAAACAGTCCACTTAAACAAAAATACTTCTGTCCAACAGGAAGAAAGCTGCTCCATTCATGCTGCTTTCTAAATGGAAAGAAAACAAAACTGAGTGGGATGAAGAGACTTCTTGTATAAAATGTTTCTTTACTTTTTACTAACTCTAAGCACAAAACAAAGACATAAAATATAGTTGTATAATGGAATGACCGGCATGCAGTAGTTCATAGTCTTTTAGGAAACAGCATTCACACACACAGGCATTCGGTGTTAACCTCATCACACACTAGTTTCCTATGTGGTTATTGACCTTCACGCCACTTTTCCTCACTAGATGTTTTAGAAGTGGTTTGGTTGAACCCACTTGGCTTGATTCATCTGCTAAACATGAATACTCAAGCTAGCAGACAGAAAGATCAAAAGTTCTAATTATGTGATTTAAAATACATTTTTATGGTTTGATTTCTGGGAAATAGTTCTCATCATTGAAATGTGCTATTTTGAAAACAGGATATTGCTTTGTAAAGCTGCCAACTATAGACAATCTTATATATCATATTGAAGATGCTTTATTTATCCCCAAAAGTAAATTTGAGTGCTGCAATGCTACAATCATACAATGTCATACCACATGATTTTTTTTAGCTGCTGTGAGTGAAAGTTTAAAGGTTTGAAAGTGAAAGGTTAAATAGTTTGATGGAGGATGGCAGAAAGGATTTTCTGTACCGTTCCTTTGAGCTGCGGGGTTGCAAGAGTCTGTTGCCGAAGCTGCTCTTCAGAAGCAATGTAATGTAATGATGAAGTTTTCACACATACATTTTGACAGTAAATTCAGAGTTTGTTTTATTTCTGTGGCTTCTGGTTCGACAGAAAATAATTGTTTGAACATTTGAAAAGTTGAAACATAACTAATGGAAATAGCTTAACAAGGAGGGCTTAAGGAAACGTGAGCTACGTTTATGTTAAAGAAGACCAAAAAAGGCAATAAAAGTTCTCAAAAACCATAGATCCAGCTACAGTTGACAGGACAAAAACCTTCCTCAATGTAAATAAATCTTCAGTAACATATCTTAAGTAAAACTACAGTATCAACGCTAGCAACCCTGGAACACTGATAGAGAAACTGCAAAGGAGAGACGGGGTGGAAAATGAAATAAAAAAATGGCTATGTGCAGTTGTCAATATTGCAAAATTGATTTGACACTGATGTATTGTGCAGCCGTACGGCTTTGTGCTTCAGATGTTATGTAAAATTCCAGCTATCTGCAGATGTCGATGTGACCCTAATGAGTCTTAACTAAATCAGAGTATTGGCCGACAACTTTATCAAGCACAGCTGCTGTATCCTCTCCTCTAAACTGTCAATTTGTACTATTATCATGGAATTTCTTACCAGTTAAGCATTTACCTGCATTTTCCAAATTATGGCTGAAATATGGCTGGGGTGGAGACGGTGGCCGCGTGGTTAGCGCGTTCGCCCGCGGACCGGAAGGTCGCGGGTTCGCGTCCCACGGAGAGCACGTCTAGGGTCCTTGGAGAAGACACCTAACCCCCGCTTCTCCCACCATTGGCGCCGTTGAAAGGCAGCCTGCTGCGGTGTAAGGAGTGCAGCAAACAAATTTCCCCGGTGAGGGATGAATAGAGTAATTCAAAACAAATAAAAAAAAAAATTATCTTGAGGTTCTATTTAGAGAACCTAAAGATAGAGGCTCACTCATGCTCTCACTCACAGGTACAGTGAGGCGCTCTGCCATCCCGGAGGAGCTTGGAGTAGAGCCGTTGGTCCTCGGGGTCGAGAAAGAACAGATGGGGTGGTTTGGGCATCTGGTTTGGATGCCTGCCGAATGCCTCGCTGGTGAGGTGAATTGGATACGTCTCATCGGGAGGAGACCCAGAGGCAGACCCCGTACCTGCTAGAGAGACTATGTCTTACAGCTCGAAGGGGAACGCCTCGGGATCCCCCCGGTGTGAGCTGAAGGATGCCGTCGGGGTGAGAGAGGCCTGGAATTCTCACAGACTCACTCTGAGTGGCACTTTGAGAAATACTTACTGTTTTCGGAACATGGAAAAAAGCTGAAATATTCAAAGAAAGCCAACACAAAAAACAGTGTGAACATGAAAATGTCACAAAGAAAAACAGGCCTTTCCTTATTCACCCAGTTAGTTCTCGCCCTTTCACCTTTGAAACCCTTTTGTTAAGCACCCTGCTTCTAAACATCCCAAAACTCATTCGTTAACCCTAAAGGGCATTTGGTACTTTCCTATTTGGGTCTCTGCCTCATAGGTATGGGAAACCAAAGCCTGGCCTTGTCAATTTCTACCAGATTGATGGCGGTCTTAACAGTATTGTACCAGATAGCTCAGGCAGAAAGTGTGAGATTTTGTTAGAATTTGCTAATTTCCTGCTTTAAAACAAAGCCTAAAATTTTTCATGAGGTCTCAAAACATCTGGAAAACACAATGCACTAGCTGGGGTAGTTTCTGGGAGTGATGGACAGCAGCATGCAACAAAGAAGCAGAGAAGAAGAGTGGGTTACCGTGGTTACAGTAAACAACCCATCGCGGGATAGTCCTACTGGTCTCTTTATAAAATGACAGCATTTTTACTCACAGTCATAAATAAATACTGTATTTTCACGACCAAAAGGCGCAGCGTACTAAAAGGGGCAGTCCCAGTTTTGTATGCTCTGTATTTAATACACACATAAGGCGCACCTGATGATAGGGCGCGGGTTTTATATACCGGTACATATCCTCTACTACGTCTGTCCGCCTTACAACAACACACACACAAGCAGAGAGGTGTGCACATTTAAACATAGATCGGGAGTAAAACTGAGTTTGGTTGCCTTTTTTTAAATATTAGTTACAGTCATCATAAAGTAATTTATCAAATCCATCAAAGCCTTTATCTTCTGTTTCGGAATCTAACAGATGCACTAAATCCAACATAGCAGGTTGACTTTCCTCGATGTCAGTCACTTTCTGTACCAAGCGGCTTCTCGGAAATGATGTCTGCTTTTGCGAAAGCTCGAACAACAGTGCCAGCAGACACGTTAGCCCAAGCATCAATCTACTGGCAAACTGTGGCTTAACTCGCCCGGCGCTACCTTTACCCTTCAAGAAGCTGTGGTCTCCTCTGGTCATCCATTGCTCCCACGCCGCTCGCAGCCTTACTTTGAACAGCCGATTCTCGCCGATGTCCAGCAGTTGGAGTTCCTTTGTCGGAACCCCCGGAATCACAGCAAGGGTAGTGTTCATTTGCTTCACTTATTTTTTCACAACATGCATAGGGCGCACTCCACGATAGGGCACACCGCTCATTTTGAAGAAAATCCAAGACCTTTATATGCACCTTATGGTCGTAAAAATATGATACGCTTTAATCCATTTTTTGTACAAAGACAATGAGATCAGCCAAAACAATCTTTGGGACCTACCTGTAGATTCTGATCACCGTATGAGGTGAAGTACGATCGTTTCCCTTGACACACCTGATGATATTTCACGGAACACTAGTGTGTTGCGGAACACTGGTTGAAAAACGCTGATTTAGTGGACCAGATTTAAAGCAAGCTCGAGTAAAATATCAAGAAGTAGAATAAAGTTGCAAAAGGTAGACTTCTCATTTAAGAGTTAGTTGAGGTCAAATAACTACAAAATGAATTGGAAAATTTCTTGTGGGCATAATGTCACAATGAGATGAATTGTTTGTGTTTGCTTCTGATTAATGAGCCAAAAGAAGCAGAAAACTGACTTTTCAGGTTTCAGCAAACAAAAACGGTCCAGTCCTCTCCATTCTTATTTTTATTACTGGTCTGTGGTTGTGTTGGTGAATAGTAGCATGGAATTACTTCATCTACGTGGTGTTCCTGTGGTTGGGTCTGCATGAGTTACCAATCCACCAGACTAAAAGAAGTAGTGAAATGAATTAGAAATAACCAACCTACTGAATGGAGTGTCCTGGAGTAACCTGGTGTTAACTAACCGGAGGTTTCAAAATAAAAAGAAAAGGTGTATTCCTGTGTGTGTAGAATGGCTTTCTAAGATTACAGCATCAAACTTGGCTGGCTTAGCTTGTTCTGCCTGGAGTGCACATGCTCATAGACTAAAGTGAACCCATCACAGCAGGATGGTTTGGTGTGAGGTTTTTCAGGCGTTTGTCCAAAAACAGTATGAATAACTATGCATGAACCAAGCCAGCCAGAGTAGCATTCACAGCTGCATTAAGAAAAATAGCCTGCTAAACAAACGCTGGATTCAGAACCAGCGGCTCTGTAGATGTATCATTATGTGATCAGAAAAATATGAAAGAAACCCACAAGGATGGTCTTGTCTTTTTTCTGTCTCCTAAATGGAGTGTATTAGTTGGAGGGTCTGTTCATTTTCTTTCATGGTTTTGAATCTGCGCTGTTTCAAAATGTGTTTTTGCTTAAAAACAAAATCGTCAAAAATCAGCAAAACTTCCGTAAAGGCCATCAAAGTCCATTCTGTCGGCGTTCACCAACAACCTCTGCTCTTTTCAGGCACTGCGAAAAATACGGTATTTCCAAATATACGTATACATATCTTATGTATTATTATCGTTTATGAGTTTCACCACTGGATTGTTCATTGAATCAAAGCAGTTATTGTTGAGTTTTTCATCTGTGGTTCTTAGCATATTTTTCCCCCTGAGTTAACTCAGCGTAATCAGATGGTTTCATTACCATTACATGGCTATTGGGACTAATTGATGAAGAAAGAGCATTACTGGAAGCTTAGGCGAGAAATGCATGATCCGTCAATGTAAAATTCTTTACATTACATTCTTGTCATTACACATGTACATACTCATATAGTCACATGGGTATGTGTGAATGTAGTGCTTGTAAAGATAATATATACATATACAATATATATTTGCACACAAATACTTATGGCCTTTTTACTAAAAAAAGGGAATTAATTCATTTCCATGCCATCTGGAGGTTTTTATCAGTTTCTTAAGAGGTTAGTGCTTATGAGGTAAAAAAATATCCCCAAGCTAATACATTCTGACTTCCACTCGGAGGGCCCTCATAATTTAATTTAGGTAATTACATTGCTTAATTGGGTTAAAATGTATATTTAACCCTACTGTTGCAATGCAAGAAGACATCAGAGCATGCAACATTAAATACGAGGGTAAACATAACACTTGAAAGCAAAAATCTGATTAAAAAAGCAGCAACCCAAAACACTAAATGTCATTAAATATTTTATTTGAGTATGTTATGTCATGATGGTGATGAAGTTTGGGAGGACCCAGATGCATAGCCAGTTTCAACCAGTTTATTGCAGATGACTCAAGGGCAGGGCAGGAGGGCGAGGGAACAGACATTTAGGAATGGCAGGATGAGGGACCAGATGTGAAGGGACTGCAGGATGAGGGACCAGACATGGGGAGACAGCAGGATGAGGGACCAGACATTGGGGAGACAGCAGGATGAGGGACCAGACATTGGGGGACAGCAGGAAGAGGGACAAGACATGAAGGGACAGCAGGCTGAGGGACCACACTTCGTGAGACAGTAGGATGAGGGACCAGACGTGGGGAGACAGTAGGATGAGGTATCAGACGTGGGGAGACAGCAGGATAAGGGACAGCAGGATGAGGGACCAGATATGTGGAGACAGCAGGATGAGGGCCCAGAGATGGAGAGACAGCAGTTTGAAGGGACCACACGTGGAGAGACAGCAGGATGAGGGACCAGACTTTGTAAGACAACAGGATGAGGGACCAGATGTGGGAAGACAGCAGGATGATGGACCAGACATGTAGGGACAGCAGCATGGTAGTACGAGTGTATGACAGCCACACTGCAGCAGGATGATCTGACACTGTAGTCATGGACACCAGGGTTTATTTAAATAACTGGGGAAGACAAGACACAGCTGGAGAATGCAGGATGAGGCAATTGGGACCAGGTGTGATGAGTTAGGGTAGAGAACCAAATTTGAAGGAAGAAAATGTTCCAGATAAGTGGATCATGGTGCATTATTGTCAATAAAACTACATTCCAATGTTTAAAAAAATCTAAAATAGGCTTTCTGTGAAAAAAAACCTGCCAGCAGGGTAATTAATAAAGTATATCGAATTGAATTTCATACACATATAGTATCTTTATTTAGCTAGTGAAGCATTAGCTTTGTGCGGTACGGTTACATTGTGTTTAAAAAATGTTTCCCAAATTATAGATATTATAAAATTTGGAATGTCTCTTCTGAAACCTGTGACAGACACATACAGTATCAATAAAGTCTTTCATGATTCTCTGATTTAATTTCTGCAACCAGCAGCTAATAAACTCAGACCACGATGGTAAAGTTTATAGAAGTTTACTCTTTTTTTTACGACATGTTTTTGAGTGGACTGGAATTCTCCCAGAAGACTTCAGCACCCAGCGGGACTGACTGGTGCCATTGAGAGGTTTTCCTGTATAAAATGTGTCTCGCCACTTGTGGAACAAATTTGTTTATTCCTCCGGATTATGGAGCTTGTCAGCCATGCTTAGATTTCAACTCTCACGTAGTATCTCATTCATACAAGCAAATGCAACTCTGATTTTCAAAAAATAACAGCTTTATTTAAGATGAAACTCCTGGCTATGTAACATTCCAGCAAGAAACAATATCGTTACATCGTAATATTTAGATTTTTCACTGGCTCTGTGGTTTTAAACAACCACAGAGTTCAAACTTTGTAAAAGCTTTAATTCAAACGTTTTGCTCAAAATTGAGATTGTCAAAGGGTCCTGCAATTTACTGAATCTGAGCGAATCTTACCAGATTTGAGCAAATCTGACTATTAAGTTACTGTTTATGGCATATAAATGAAGTTGATAGACTTAATTTAAGACTCAAAATAGGGGGGAGACGGTGGCTCAGTGGTTACAGCGTTTGCCCGTGGACTGGAAGCCAACCGGAAGTTCGCGGGTTTGCATCCCACTGATTGCACGTCTAGTGTCCTTGGAGAAGACACCTAACCCCTGTTTCTCCCACCATTGGCGTCGTTGTGGGCAGCCTGCTGTGGTGTAAAAGTGCATTTCCACGGTGAGGGATGAATTGAGTGAGTAAAAATTGTAAAAAAAAAATCAAATTAAAATGGGGAACAATTGTTCACTTTTTAGGCCTTAAAGCTTAGAATGGTGAGATATGGGTCTTATTGGTTCTACCAACTTCATTTATACGCCATAAACAGTAACTTAATAGCCAAATTCTGGTCAAATCCGGTAAATTGCAGAAGCCATTGTGGGATGGTCTGAGTATCATAGATGATTATTTAACCATACCATATCATGTTGGGTTATTTGTACAGATGTTTTTAGAAACTCAGCAAAATCACTTTTATAAAAATCACAAAGTTTGTGAATCTCATAAATGACCAGAAATCTAAAAGTAAAACTAATTCCACATTAATACGGTTCTCAACTCATTCTTGCTTCCTCTTCTACACAAATATTAGAAGCACCTGAATAAATATGATTCATCTTTGGGTGTTTTGCTCTACATTCTCCTCCCTGTTCTGCTGTATGGAGCTCAGTTTCTTCTTTGCTCCTGTTAATAAAAACAGTCATCTGCAGCGGCACCTGAGCGGCCTATTTGCACAGCCAATCTTTAGCCTTTCATAGTTCTCCTAGCCCACCCACACCCTCTTTTTTTCTCAGCTTTTCCAGCTTGTGCGCTCTCAGGTTTTCATGCTGTGCCATTTGATGTGGCTTGGAGGGGTTTATTCAGGTGTGGCGGACATGACGACCAATGCTGCCACCACCCAGCCTCTGATGTTGTATCCGTCCACCACCAGGTGCTGGAGCTCTGTCAGAGAGCTCCAGTGTTCCCGGCCCACAGATGAATAGAAGGCCTATTGATGAAGTCCCTCTGTGGGGCTCTGTGGTGTTTTTTTTTACCTTCTTACACGCAGAGACAGGGATATATGGTGGACCAGGGCGGTAACCTGCTGGAGAGGGGTAGGTTTAAATGAGAGGTACAACATGCTGGTATGGGATTCTAGCACAGGGAAGTTTATTGTTCACTGAATGTGTCCTCATCTCCACAAAACCTGGGCTAGTAAAGAAGCTGTCACAAATTGTTACCCAGGCAAAATAAACCACTCTGCACATAAATTTATTCTTGTTACAAGTCGTCCAATCTCTATATGACTGGTGCCAGAGCTTGGTTCAGAGGTTAAATGTATTTCCAGTAAGAGTCAGACGCTACCAAAGCTGCCGTTTGTCCCCGATTTTGTTCAATACTGTTATGGAGAGAAAATCTAGGCATGACCAAAGTGATGGGGGGATCTGGTTCTGTGACCTCTGCATTGGGTCTCTGCATATTACAGATTACATGATTCTGTCGGCTTCATCGGATCGTGGTTTCCAATGCTTATGCCATGGACTGATTTGCTGGTAAGTGTGAAGCAGTTTGGATGGTAATCAATGCCTCCAAATTTTAAGGCCATGCTTCTCAACCGAAAATTGGTGGAGTGCCCCAGGTCAGGGGTAAGGTACTGCCCCAACTGAAGGAGTTTTAATATCTTGGAGTCTAGTTCACAAGTGGGGAAGATTGAGAGGAATATTTGGAGATGGATCAGAGGAGCCCAATAATTAAGACGCTTGACAGGTCTGTAATGGCGAAGAGAGAACTGCTAACTATTAATGTATGCAGGAAGTGTTTTAGTGCAGTCTCCTCATGCTCAGTCTCTCCTTAAAATAGTGCGTCCTTTTTATATAAAAGCACCAAAAATGATTATTTAAAATTATATGTTCTAGCTTTGCTAACTTGATGTGCTTTATTTGCAAGAAATGGGACAAGGTTTGGAAGCATGAGGAGGAGAGAATTCAAACTGTTAAAAAAGGAAGTGAGACTGAGTGAACGTAAAAACTTATTATAAAGCAAAAGCTGCATTTTTGAGTTAACAAAAGATGCCATTTTTTTTAACTATGGTATAGAATTATTATTGTTAACCCACAAAAGAAAGAAACACCTCTTTTAAGACGTTTAAACTACAACATCTGGTGTGTTGTTTGTGTTCAATTTGGTTTTTTTTTAAAAAACTTTGAAGTGACTTTAAAAATTGCTCAAATATACTGATGGTTTTCTAAGTCGGATAATTACCATTATGATGGTTAAATTGAATCTGAAGTGCTCCTAGACTTCAGATTACACATTGCTGCAAAATAATAAAAAAAAAGCTAATACCTTAAAAATAATTTTATTTCGTACTAAAGAAAGAAAATGTTTGCCAATCAAGACAAAAAAAAAGTTATTGTAAATTCTGCTGTAACTTTTTAAAAATGATTTCCGGTTGCAGTTTCTGAACGAACATGTATTTGTATCAACAAGCTCTTCTGAGAAGCATGAGCTTCTATTTCCTCGTAGCAATTTGCTTGAGTTAGTTGAATGGGATTTCCCTGAAAGAAAATATTTTTTTTAACAGGACGTCTCTGTTAGAATGTTGCTTTATCTGTTTGAGCACCACAACAGCTGTGCAGGTCTACTTCTTCTCTCCGGGAACTTTCGTTATCTCAGCATCTCCAGCGACTCTCGAGCTGTGACACAGCTTCACCACATTGACTTCTCTGGAAGCTCTCTGCTGCTAAGAAAACAGCAGTTCCCAGAGCATCAGGGCTACACCTCTCTGACTACATGTGAATTTCAAACTAATCTCACTTATCCAATCTGACAGTACAAAGAAATTAGATGTAAATGTAAATAAACAAATTGAAAAGAACCTGTTTCAGTTTGAGGTAAAGTTGCAGTCGGCAGGTTATCAGCCAAAACCCCAAAAAACTCTTTGACCAGATGTTTGCGAGAAGTCAAAATGAAAAAAAGAGAGAGCTGAACACCCTACACGCCCCATACTGGCCCCTCGGGCCTAAGTGTATTTTTCCACTGCTGTTAATAGGAGTCATATAGAGCTCAAATCATAAAGACCCTTGAGTGGCCGGACAGTAATGAGACTAATAAACTACTAAGTTAGTTTCTCCTCGTGCTGAAAGGACACTCCCTTTGTACTAAATGTGTATATGTGCTGTAAATTCTTTTTCAGCTCGCTACTGTAATTTATGGTAATAAGTCATTCCTTCATATCGAAACCCGTCAGTGACATAAGGGTCAAAGTAACTTGAAGAAGATCGAAGTGCCCTCTTCGGGAAGTACTATAAGGGTTTAAAAAGAAAACTTACTAATGTATTTTTTCGTTATCTTGAAAAATTGTTTATTACGTCAATTTAAATTCCCAAAATCCTAAACCAATTTCATTCTGTTCAGTCGTTTTCCGCTTATTCGGGTCTGGGCCGTGGGGGAACAGCCTCTCTCACCCCAGCTGCATCCTCCAGCTCACCCTGGAGCATTCCGAGGCATTCCCTGTCCAGCTGTTAGACATAGTCTCTCCAGCGGGTTCGTGGTCTGCCCCTGGGTGTCCTCCCGGTGGGACGTGCCCGAAACACCTCACCAGTGAGGAGGTGTCCGTGTGTGTAAAAGGTTCACACTGTTATTTATAAATTAATGCTGTCATTTTCGAATGATACTTAGCAATATTAGTAGAGTTTATTGTTGGCTTCCTTCTGTCTCTACAGTAAATAGAGTCTGCACCTGTATACTTATCTGTTTGTGCAGCATCAACTGTGGCTGAATAACCTGATACCGGAACTGCAGCTCTAAACACACTTGTTGCAGATGTGATAGGTGGTATGAGTCATTGGGGGAGCAGTAGCAGACTGACTTTTTTTTTTGCTGTTTCCGAGCTTCGTGCTGGAACTTTCTATTCTCCTCGGCCTGCTTGTTAATGATTTTAACATTTGCACGTCACCTGTAGCGGTCGGAGCCTATCCCGGCTTATTCAGGGCGAGAGGCTGAATACACCCCGAACAGGTCACCAGTCTGTCATGGGGTTGTTTGAACTTTTCTACATTATATTATTCATACATTTTCTTTGGATTTGATGATATTTTTTATGAGTGAATAATATTATGGATAGAATTATTTTTAGTAGTTATGATAACCTGCTGACCCACTTTTCTTTCTACAAAATCTTAAAAGTTAAAAACAAGGCATATCAGGCAAATGCCTAGATATTAATTGCCTTACTTACTGTTGAAATAAAAGCATCTAACTATGATGAAGAACTGTTGATGTCCATGAAGATCTGAACAATTTAACTGTTTAAATAAATAAAAAGCTCAATTCAGGATCTTGTGGAGGAAGGGAGCTGAGGGGGTGTTTTTACATCAGTTTCCAGCAGGAGGTGCTGTTGCAACATCTCTTCAGTAACAGTAAACACACACAAACAGACACACACACACACACCCAAAAGCAAACCCTTGCTTTTTGTGCAGATTTAGTCTTATGACAGAAAGAAGGGGAGGGGAATGTTGGGTTGGTCCCAGCTGGGAATGGAAAAGTCTTTATTATATTTACTCATTTATTTTAAATAAGTTTTATTAATCCTCAATGCTTATTTCCACCACTTTAACACCAAAGTTCTGCTGTTTTTGTCCGGGTTTGTGAATCCTATTTGCTGAATCAAATCAGTGTAAAAGTAAAGACAAAGAAAAAAGTGCACAAAGAAAAGCTTCTCATACACAGTTTGTCTTGCATTTTCAATCATATAGTGTTTCTCTTCCTTTTTTTTTTTTCAAACTAATGTTTTTTTCTGTTTCAGGCTGAAGTGAGACTAATTTCTTCATGCTTTTAGTCCCAATGATCTTTTGTCATTAAAACCTTGAAGAATTGAACAACAAGTGCTCTGTAGGTCTATTTGATGCGTCACTACAGTATTTTGACTTTTTTTTTTTACCTCATGTCAAGTTTTGCTCCCTTTTCCTCTCTGTCTGTTTGTCGCTCTCACGTTTAGTCTGGCCTCGGGACAAGTCCGAGCAGTTGTCAGTTTCAGGAAATGCACTGCTCTCTGTTGGGAAGTGAGGTATCTGCCTCAGAGCCAGCCGTCATTTTTCTTTTCCTTTTTTTTCCCTGTAATTTTTATCATCTGCTTACGGGAAGCAGAGCCGCTCATTTGGCCCCCTCTTCCTTTACTCGGACTGCATGCTGACTGAATGTGGATGTGCAAACTGTTTAAATTAATGGATTAAACCCTAAACAGGTTTTATTTCTTGGCACAAACAGCAGAGGATTATCTTACTCCACGCGTGCATACCCCCTATCTAATTACATTCTATCGTGTTTTGCCGATTTGGGATTGCAACAGTGGTTGTACTGTTACTACACAACAACAGAGTTAGACTGAAAACAGCCAGCAGTGTGTGTTTGTATGTTTTTAGCTTGAGCTTAATGTACTGTTAGAACAGAATAAGTGAGTGTAAGAAATTGGAAGAGCATTTTGACTGCAAACAGGATATTGTAGTACACGGGAGCATGGTTTCTTCCTGCAGCACTTTGGCTCAGTGGACTCAGGCCAGCTCAACACAACCAGACAACCCGCCTCCCCCTACCTCCCACACACACACACACACACACACACACACACACACACACACACACACACACACATGCATGAATGTGGTTGGAATAATTGAGTTAAGGCAAATCACTTACACAAACAATGATTCAGAGGTTGCATGTGAAAAAACATTTCTTCAATTATGTATTTTAGAACTCATTTGCTCTCTAAAATTTCTTTGACTAGATGTGCTTCAAAGTATTTTTAGTTTGACCAATTTTTCACTTTTACAGAAAACTTTAGAGATGATAGTATTGTGTATCAGAATGAAATGTTATTTAAAGAACAAATAAAAGAAGAAATAGGCCATTGTACCAGAATGACCCGCTGCAGTTTACTGATGATGACCTCGTTTTTTGCCCCTCTTTTCTCTAAAGAGAAGTCATCATACTTTTGTTGGGTAATAATTCATAGTATAAAAAATATATAGATACATTGCAACTTTCGAAGCTGAGATATGCAATATTTGTAAAATAAACCCAAAAACATTTGTTAAGATTAATGTATGGTTTTTTTTGTTTCGTCTTCTGAACCACTTATTGCTAATGGGCTCACGTGGGCTGCCGGAGACTAACCTGGTGGATTCAAGGCGAGAGGAAGGGTACACCCCGAACAGGTTGCCAATCTGTCGCAGGGTCATGCACACAACCATCCACACACACTCTCATTCCTTCTCAGCAGCCAATTAGCCTAACACATTTTTTTGGAGAGTGGAAGGAAACCAGAGTATCCAGAGAAAATCCATGAGGCGAACATGCAAACTCAACACAGTAAGGGGAGTGTTCAAAGCCTTGCTCCCACTACAGGATTTAAACCACAACCTTCTTGCTGTTAGGCCAGTGTGCCACCATTGTACTTTGTGCTTAAGGGGTTTTTAAGTTTTAACTTGTCTTGTTTGTTTCTTTATGTTTTACATCATGTATGAAATAGTTTTTATGCTTAAGTAATTTTTAAGTGTTGGACCTTAAGAAGACTAGTGGCTACCCTGGTAGGAACGAATGGGCATTCATTTGAACAAATAAACACTTTCTTTTGAGATGAAGGACCGAGTGGAAGCAGAATACGTGCACCAGAACTCTTCCTGGTTACGTATGTTAGCATGTGGGCGTGTTTGAGAACAAATTCTGTGAACAAGAACAACTGGGTGTTGAAAGAGTTACTGGATGTGAGAACTTTCCAATTACAGGTACTCAAACGATCATGAATAAAATAGAAAAAGACAGGTGGGTTTTTATGTGGGAATAACATTCAAACTTGATAAAAACCTCTAAAAGGTTGATGTTAAACTAAGCCCAGTATCCTCAAACTCTCTGTTTAAGAAAGTTTGTCCTGTGCATATTTCCAGACTGAAGTCAAAAGTCCAAGGAAAATGTGTGTGTACTGTGTGGAACGGATTCTCCTCTTGTAGAGACTTGGAGAGGAACGATGTGTGTGAGAGACGTGTGTGTTGTTGTACGCAGGGGCTTCTCTCATGGAGATGTCAGGAGCATAAAAACAGGCTGTTTGTCAAGTGCCAATCTCAGTCTTGTTTACGTGCACCGTATGGGCCACTCTATCCGGCACATGATGTTTCTGTCTCTAGTTCCACAAAGACAGACTTTTTTTTTGCTTTTTTGCTTTTCCAAGATGGCAGCCATAAAAAAAAACAAACAAAAAAATAAACAATCCCATTTTATGCAAAATGCAATGCAAAACTCTTTTCTTGTGTCTCGTGCAAATAAAACACAATCCAGTTTTTGGATCACCTATGACACAATAGTTTGAAAATCTGATTTTATGGAGTTTTAATACAGACTAGGAAGTATGAAAGCCTGACTATTGCTCATCCCCCACACATGGGAAGAAAGCCTAGGCTTTGCTTCTGAAATGTGACACGGGTCCTGAGTGGACTGCACATCATCCACCTAATTCATAGAGGGGGTGGAGCTAAGGAGTGTGAGGGAGGGGAGCGTGTGTGAGTAATGCTTTCTGTTAGGTAAAGCGTCTCATGGTTGTGGCTAGTCCTGTCGTCACTGTAGCAGGTACTTGTATGTTGTCAAGTAGGAGGGGGAAAGAAATACAAAGATGGTCTTTTTCTAAATCTGCTGAACCACTCAAAAAAAAAAAAAGTTTGGGAACAAATGCCACGCCCACACATCACCGTTAGAAAGTAAAAATTGGTCTGACGAACCAATTTTTGCATGAAAAGGGACTCTTAACATTCACACTACCCCAGTTCTGTCCTGTCCACGCTCTGATTCTCCCTACGTATCCATTCTAAACTGCTCAAATTCATTTCAACTATGGTTTTGATGAGGTGGTCTGTTGGCCATCCTCACCATCAGACCTTTTCTGCCTGAGGAACATCAGGACTTGTCTTGATGGGACCATGGGTGGTGGACCAATACCGTGTTGGATTAAATCAAGATGTAGTCTATACAATAAACCAAACATGGCCTATTTGTGTTTTTGGTGTCATTTAGACTTAAATTTTTAGAATTCCTTATCAATCAGAGGTGAGATCGGGCCTAAAAAAATCCAGCCCGACCCGAGCCCGCGGATATTAAAACCCGGCCCGAGCCCGACCAATCAACGCGATTTGCGAGCCCGAGCCCAAAACAAGCCCGAAATGTCATAATTTATTTGGGAGCGGGAGGGTTATTTATAAATTGGAACATTTTCAAGAACACATTTTTTAATGAAAAAAAAAAAAAATCACACTATCGGACCCCTAACACACTTGTCTGTGATGGCCTGCTTAGTGCGAAGAAAAGGGACGGTCGTTGAAACAAATGATAAAATAGATCTTTCACGATCATCACTTTTGCCAGTCCAGCTGTTTAAATGCCTGATCAGCGTCGAGGTGCCAGTCTTTTTGCTCTCATATTAAAAGCAAAGCGCCACATTGACTACATCCAGTGAAGCCAACGCAAGTTTCGGTAGCATTTTGAACAATAAATTTGAAGCTTTTCCACACCTCGCTCTTACCGGTGCGTGTTTGTCTTTTCACTTCTCCTGCTTTTAGTTTATCCTTAACTTCTTACTCCTTCATATCGGGGATACCAGTTCAAAATAAATAAAATAAAGACATGCGCAGGGGAGGATTACCAAATTAAGAGGAGGCGTTCAAGTGCGCAGAGCATGTTCTGGCTCTGCGGATCCTGTTTAGTAGTTAAACATTACTTCTCATTTATCAAAAAAAAAAAAAAGTCAGCGAGAGAGAAGCCTGAACCCGACCCGAAGTAATGATTGACATTTTTAGGCCCGATTTCGGGTCGGGCTCGGGTTGGGTTCGGGCACGGGCTTAAGATCTTATCGCTGTTATCAATAGTATACGAACAGATAGTGATATGTTGGAGCACAATAGGTTAGCCCTTTAGCCTCACTGCTAAACAGTTGCATTTGGGTTGGAGTAAGACCTTTGTGGACTTAACATGTTCTCCCCATGTAAGTGTGGGATCTCCAGGTAGTTTGACTCTGCCCACTATCCAAACAAATGTCATATATCTTGACTATTTTAGTAAATTAAATAGCAACTTGGAAATTGTTCCTGGGACAATTTTGTTCATTTTGAAATGAACAAATGAATAAATATTTTCTTGTTTTTTTGTCTGAGATCATCTCAAATCAAATTTTAGTGATACTTACATTAATGTGTAACTTCTATGGATTTCTAAGTTAATTGCAAAGATGAAAGATGATCCCTAACCACTTCACTTACTGGATCTAAATTCATACTCAACACAACCCCCCCAACTCCACCCTCACCCCAACAGCAAGTAAAAGCAATAGGAAGCCAAACCAATAAAAGGCTTTGACATTGATGGGCCTGTTTTCAAAACACTTAGTACCTCAAGTCTGGCTGGAGGAGCCAGGGCTCCAGTTCTTATTGCTGTGTCTGACCGGAGTCACCATGTCACAGAGAGAGTCTACGTTTGTTCTCAGTTCCTTGGTTCCTGTCTGTCTTTGTTGGCCACTCGGGCTAAAGTTGGTGAGGAATTTCCGTGTGTGTCAAAGGCCTTGAGCAAACAGCGTCCACAGCGTCAGAGCAAATACAGAGACATGCCTCCCTGTTGGCAAATAAAACGATCATGTTTGACGGTGAACTGATCAGACACAAACGTTTTACGGAAGAAGAATGATATCCACAGAACTTACAAGAAAAAGTGTTGGCAAGTTTTACATTAACTGGAATTTTCTATAATCTTTGTCATGAGAAAAAAATCTAAACTGTTTATTGGTTAAAATTGATACCTCAGTAATAAATTAAGTTGTTATCTGATGTATACGAGAGTGGTTATGAAATTATGATAATTTCCTTGACAAATAAAAGCCATTTTTCTTTCTTTCTGCTGGTAGCTGAACAACTTCTTAACCCCCCTCTTTCCTTCCATTTGGCTTGCTTTGGCTTTTGACTGGATTAGGTTCATACACAAGGCTGCTACTCATGTCAACAGATTGCTTATGACAGGTCTTTATGCAGACACCTTGACTGCCATGAGCAATTACTTTAAATAAAGAGAGGCCCAGGCCTAGGCTGACCTATGGGAGGGTGGGCGGAGTCAGAATGGTGAGGGAAAAGAAGTTCTCCACCGCTAATTCTACACAAGTTGGGAGTTTTTTTTATTCCCAAACAACTTCTAAAAGCCCTTATTGTTATGAAGAAAAGATGTGAAGATGTCATGTGAAGTGGAGACAAAGAAGTTCTGTGAAGCTTCAAGAACGTGTCAAGCTGACATTTCTAATAACCAATCATTGTCACTGTGTAACTGAATGCCCTGTTTGTTTGCTGAAAGATGTCTACGTTTCTCCCAGCTCTGTAGGTTTTTGATAGAGTTGTTCACTCTTAAATCTGATGGATCTTACATCTTGCACCAAACACACCTGTTGATCAGGTTTCATGCAGATCTGGACCAGCTTTGTTACACGACAAATAAGATTAGATCTGGATCTGGATTGAAGGGGAGACTACCTGGTTCAATTCTCATTGGGCCCATGCCTAGGTTTTCTTGAAGACACCTAACCCCCAGTTATTACCACGATTGGTGCCATCATGGCAGCCTGCTGCAGTGCAATCCAGCAAAACGTAATCTCCACACGAGGGATGAATTTTATACGCTAAAAAACATATATATAAAAATCTGCCCTGCTATACATCAGACATGAATGAGGCATGACAAGAGCAAAGAGCTTTTGGAGATATTGACCGATGCCTAGTTCGTAAGTGTGTGAGTCTCCTTGCTAATTGCGAAGTCACACACACCAGAAGACTCTGTCCCTTGCCCTCTTACCGCTTGGACTAAAGAGCTCATTGGCACTGCCTTCCTTCGTATGCCGGTAGTTTCTACGATGTCAAATAATTTTTGCTAAAACTTTTTCTAGACACCACTCAACCACAATCCCTATTTTGTTCTCTCTATCTCTTTCAATATAGAGAATGGGGAACTTTATCTGCATGGCATCGGACTTCCTGGGCTTTGCGCCGTATTTGCAACTGTGCATCTATAACTTGACTCAGGTTTTACTAGAACTGGAATTGCCATTCGGGGATACATAAAACATTTTCAATTCAATTGCAGTTGTAAATACATGAAAATATCTGATTGATTTCTTTTGCGGTGCATGTTTTCTTGAATTCTGTCCCTAACAGGATTGGTATTATCACGGTACTGGACAAACAATTAAGAAGATAGATGGTTGGATCGATGGATTGATGTTTTCTTGAATTGAGAGCACACACTGACCTAAAGAAGTGCAGTCTGATAAATAGGGGGCCTACTTAGCTCCAGATGTTTGAAGATGTTATTGCTCTTTGACATAGCCGCTAAAGAATCCTTCTTACTGTATGCCATGAGTAATTGCCTTCTGTGTACCTATTGTGTAGACAACATCACAGAGGTCTAGCTAATAAGAGCACAGGACGTGTGTGAAAATGAAGAAGTACTGAAGGGCACTTTGCACTCTGCTTGGCTTTTTTACCGGCAAACATCTTTCATTCCTGCTCTTTTCCCCTCTCTCTCACATGTCGTTTCTCTCCGACATACACACTATAGAAGAACCAGAAGCGTGCGGAGCTGCTGAGCTGTTCCACATGTGTAGGGTGCGTCAGATCAAATTAGTCCTCGTTGACAAAGAGCCATTTACGCACAGGTGCACGGTGAGTGAGCTGGGGCGGCAGTCGGCCCCTCAGTTCGAAAGCCAACTAGCAAACCAGTCAGTCAGTAAGTTAATCAGTCAGCCTGCCACTCAGACTTCAGCTGCTCCATGTGGTGCATTTGAACGTGCTGAGTGCAGCTTGACAGACTTTTCTTCTTGTCATGTTCCAAATGACTACTGAGATATCTCTACATGCATTACGGAATTTTTTCCTACCTTCAATCCTAACAACAAAGGGTGGGACACAATGCATTTCAGACAGTTTTAATCTGTTTATTGACGAAAGGGAGTCACAGGAGAGAGGCAGGTAGATGCAGCCTGGTAGCAAACCTGGGAAGACTTGGATCCTAGGCAGGATTGAATCCTGGGAAGGCTTGGGTCCTAGGCAGGCATGGTAAAACCAGATGTAGAAACCAGATAAGGGCTAGACAACAAATCACCTGCCGAAGGAGTGAAGTGGTCCAAGGCTAATAATACAAGAGGAAGAGAAGTTACAGGTGCAAACATTAGGCAGAGGCAATTGGGACCAGTTGCGAGGAATCAGGGCATAACTAGAGGGATGGAAAACAAGACCTGAAGGGAGGAGGTTTATTACATTTTCAAAACCTCATCATGGAGCTTTGATGCTTCTACACCGCTATAAAACTCAGACTCTTTCAATGAACTTTTGAATATAGATGATGAATAACTTTGACATTTGCTGCCAGCTGCCAAATCACAAACAAAAGTCACAACAGTCCGTCAAACAACTTAATTTCTCCAAATTTTCAAGATTACATTTGCTTTTCTTTCCCAAGATTTATTTTACTCTCTCTCCAAGTGGTCATTTTTTATATGTTAGCAGAAATGATTTCCTACGGTACACACATGCAGTTACACATATAGAGCACATCACGGCCCCCCATGGGTGTTGGGGGACCCATAATGCAGCTGCAGCAGTGCTGGCTGAGTTATTACGTTTAATCCATCTAATGGTTGAGTTTCATAGAATGGGACCCAGTCTGCTTTGGAACTAATTCTGTCTGGGTATTCTGTTTAATTCGCCACACCGGGCTATAAGCTCTTCCAAAGGCAGGCTACCCCCTCCATTCTTTTCCCCCCACCCCTTAAGAATATAAACCCCTTATCTTCTCCACTCCCTCCCTTGCATGGATGGTAGAACACTGGGTGACTTGTGCTAAAGAGGGATTTCTCAATAGTCCATAAAACATTTTTCTGACACTTCTGGATGTATACGTTCGTATGAGGCTGCAGAATGGGTGAACAGCAAATAGACTCAGCAGTCTTGGTCTCCCTGTCCTATACTGAGACCCCAACATTCTGCAAGTAACTGTGCATGAAATAAAATAATTGAAAATTAAGATGCATGACGTGGGTAAATAAAAGCCTGCTGATGGTGTCACATGTGCAAGCTAAACTGTGAAAATACTTGTTTTGACACGAAAGCTTAAAAAGATTAATTGAGGCTAAAAAGTCAACAATGAACGCTGTGCATGTGTTTCAAATTACGGCTACCAGCTGGTGTGTAATCTCTATCACTGGACTGAAGTAAAAGTTCAAATTGGATGTATCTCAGAGGACACAGTTGCAGTCTAGTTTGAAAACAATGGCTCTTTAACTGGGTGGAATGGTGGGGGGCTGATTGCTCGGCCGCTCGCTTGCGAGGCTGAACGGTGATAATCCGCAGTCACAAATCCCACACGTTTAGTCAAATTATTCCAGGCCTTAAGGCTCCCATTGTGGTCACTGGCTGGTGTGCTGGTGTCTGAGCCCCCCCCATAGGGAAAACAATGCCACCATTCAGGGCCACTTGCTGCTACCGACCAGCAATTTCAGGTGTGAATTGGCTGTGTAGCTAGTGGCTTATATTAAATGACCTGAGACGTGACCTTCAAGGGTGAAAGAGTTTAGAGTTGGATGAGTGGAAGGGGTGCGGGGGGGCGGCAGAGTAAGCTTTCTGAAAGAAAGAGATTATTTGGAAGAGGGGTAGTGCAGCAGCCTTGTCAAACTCTGTCATCTTTTTTGCTCTGATGGCCTTTAATAGCAGGCCAGAGCTGCATTATCTTTAAAAAAGATATCTCTTCCGCGCCTGCTAAACCTCTCCCCTTGTCCTCCCACCTTTCCCCCATAATATGCTTTTAATCATATCTTCTTGGCTGGCTCGCTCGTGTGGGTGAGCCTTACGTTAAGGCCCTTTGATGGGAATCTGCGATGCGCCTTGAAGTCTTTTGAAGTGGTGGGCTAAGAGCTACAGGGGGCTAGTGATGGGGCCGGGAGCTTTGATGTGCTAGGGTCTGGAGAGGCCGGCTGCACGCTGCCCTGCACCGATCTGTCAGTAGCACAGCTGCACAGCTCGCTGGGGAGCTCCTGCCTCCAACCTCGCCCAACTGCTCAACTCGCTGAGTGACTTACTCACCTAGATGACTGTGTACAGTACAGCGTGTACCTGCAGAAAAACAAGTCCATCGCTGTCTCCTGTTCAGCTTAGATACACATCAAAACCCCTCCATATTTATGACCCAGTTGTTTGAGTAAACGTGTCTCCAGAGTTCATACTAACCTGCTGCTGCTCTCTTTACCCCCTCCCCCACCACACATGCCTTCTTGCTTTATCTTCTATCAAACACTTCACAGAGAAGGAACAAATCGTAGATAGATCTGTTCTGCTCATGGTTGATGCGAATGTACCACAGGGAATATTCAGTCTGAAGATTGCCAAATGGAAAGTGTTTTCACTGCAGCTGCACAGAGAGACCATGTGTTCCAACCTGTTTGGTTTCAGTCAAGCTCAACCTTGGCTCAACTCTCCACCTGGAGAAGCCAGCGCTTTCCAAGGCCAGAGCTATTGACACTTAGCTCACTACGTAGTTTTTCTCCTTTGAGGGAAAAAAAAAAACCCATAATACCCCAACACCTCAGAATGGTACAAGTTTACTTCTTTTTTTTCTTCACTTAGAATGTGGTTTCATTTCATAACAAAATAATGATAGCACCACAAGTTAGTGCTTCATTTGAAACCTTATTTCAGTCTGTAGTTTGTCTAAAATGGTTACATTAAAGCGTTAATTTTATATTAAATCAACGTATTGGAAGTCGTTTCCACATCGAAACATACCTGAAGTGGGTTTCATTTCATTCATGTATGTTGGAAGCTCATAGTTTGTAAGTTTTGCAGTCTGGCATTAGAATACTACCAATGTTTTTGGTCATTGATTTTGTTCTCTGCCATATCCTAACGCAGGCATGGGCAAACTACGACTTGCGGGCCACATACGACCCGGGCCGTTCAACATTTTTATCCGGCCCGCTGAACTTGAAAAAAAAAAACCTTGTTAATGTGTTATTTCCCCTACAATTTTGATGTTTTGTCACTAGATGGCGCACTCTACATTTATTGGCTTTGTTGAGAACACAACAACACTACTCCCATTAAAATGTGTTTGTCTCCCTGATGCGCACGCTGTCAAAATAAACAGTGTGCACAGATATGGAAAGCTATCGGGCCCAATACACGCACGTAAAAAAGCATGTTAGATGTTAAAACAAGCAAAATGTTACATCAAGCGTTTACGTAGATTTCAAACCTAGCGCCGCTAAATGCTATCACACTAGACTTAAAACCTAGCGTGCTAGATTTGATATTTAATGCGCTTGATGAAATATTTAGCGCACCTTTAAAATCTAGCGCGCCATTCTATTGGTCTAATCTAGCGGTTACCAAAGCATCCCATTCTGGGCTCACTCTAGTGTCGAAAAATTATTAGCCACTGTGGCTAATCCAGTTTCATTTTTATTAGCCACATTGAACTTGCTTTAGCCACAAATTCTTTTTCAGTTATATGCTCTGTGTCATAACGTGATAGTTTGTGGTTAACAGTAAAAGTACATGTGCTTTTAGCTTTGTTCTTTACAAATCTGGTGTAATTAATTGCAGAATGTGTCATTTGATGAACGTTATTAAAATTTGTGACAGATTGTTTCCTAACTACCCTCAAAACAGGTTTGTTGTTACACAACCGTTGGACATCACATCAGAAACACACCCTCTATCAAACACAGACACACACACACACACACACACACACACACACACACACACACACACACACACACACACACACACACACACACACACACACACACACACACACACAAAATAAATCCCTCTCTCTCAAACACACACAGACAGACAAGTTCCTCCCTTTGTCTCAAACACACAGACACAAGTTCCTCTTTCAAACACACACTGACATATTCCTCTCTCTTGCTCGCTTTCTTTTTATCTCACGCGCGCACACATTTTCTGCCCGCTCGCAGCGCTTTAGGGGGAGTAGCACAAGGGGCCGCAGCAACACCAGGCGCTGCTTATTGATTTGAGTTAATGACTTGCTTCCACGTCAGACTTCGAAAATGTCCAATAACATTTGAAAACGCCGCTAGATTGACGCTTTAAAAAATACTCGAAAATTTTAGCGACTTTAGCGACTAGAGGGCCTAAATACTCGCTAAATGTAGCGTTATGTGGCTGAGTTAACAATACGGACTTCATTTTATTTCCTACACCTAGCGGACGATTTGAAATCTGTCCGCGGGTTGCCAGAAGACCGCGATCAAGTGGTTGGACACTCCGGAAATAGAGTGCGCAGTTTTAATTTTTGCGCAGTCAAGTTTCAGTCAAAAAAAGTCCTTGAACCACTTAGCCTGAACAGATCGTGAGTCATCGCGACTATACTTTGCTTTCTTTGAACTTTTTTCCACATCTGATACATTTTATTTGTTTGAATTTGAGTATTTTGCGCCGAAATAAGATGCAATTGACGACTGTTTTGTTTCACAACACCAGCTGGTGCTCGCAACTAGCGATAGGCGAAATTATGATCTGTTGATTGTTGATTCATCTAAAAACAGATTTGCCACATACTGGCAGCGTGGCTAATTCTGCAGAGTTTCATTTAGCCACACTCAAATAAAATTCGCATTCGCGAACGTGGCGAGCAGGTAGCATGAGCCCTGCCATCTGTCTGCTCCTGTTCCAGCCCCTTTGTCAAATGTTATAACTCAATGTGGCCCACAAATTAAAAAGTTTCCCCACCCCTGTTCTAACGTAATCAGGAGTTTGTTTTTTTTAAGGCATGTTCTCGGTTCACAATCAGTCCCACACAGAGTGCCATTTTTAGATAAATTTACCAAAATAAAAAGACAAAAAATAATATGTGGTAGTTTTGCTAATTTGATGTGTTTTAAACGGTGTTTGCAGTTTCAAATTATATTTACGCTATGTCATGTACGTGGCCAGGGTGGGCGGGATGAACCTGGAGTGATAGGAGGAAGGAATTCACAGTATCAAAAATGGGACTATAATTAAAAAATGTACAATTGTTTTCTTGTTTTTTTTTTTGGCAAAATGTACCATATTTACCTTTAAATGCTATAAGATAAGAATAATTACCCCACAAAACCACTTACCCTAGACCACAGGTGTCAAAGTTCGGTCCTCAAGGGCCGGCGTCCTGACGGTTTTCTATGTGTTCCTGCATTTACACACCTGGTCCAGGTTAATGAGTCATTGTGCCAAATTTTATTGGTTGTTGATTTCACTTCATGTGCATTTGGGTGGAGACGGTGGCCGCGTGGTTAGCGCGTTCGCCCGCGGACCGGAAGGTCGCGAGTTTGCGTCCCACGGAGAGCACGTCTAGGGTCCTTGGAGAAGACACCTAGCCCCCACTTCTCCCACCATTGGCGCCGTTGAAGGGCAGCCTGCTGCGGTGTAAGGAGTGCAGCAAAACAAATTTCCCCGGTGAGGGATGAATAGAGTAATTCAAAATAAACAAAAAATAAAAAAATAGCTGTGTTGAAGCAGAAACACAATGAAAAACTTGAAAACCAGGACACCGGCCATTGAGGACCAGACTTTGAAATCCCTGCCCTAGATACAGTAGACGTCGTACTGTATCTTTCACTCTGTGGAAAAAGTCTGAACTCGCAGCACCAAGGTTTGATTGCCCCACTGTGGGCAGGTATTTTTTTTGCTTTAACAAGTCGTTCCATTCTGGTCGGGACGGGACGTTACGTAAATAAAATCTCTCAACAATCAGTGTAGTTGGAAAACAGAGCATTTCCTTGAGCTTTTCCCATCTGCAGCAGATTAACCACATCTTTCACCTGTATAAACTTTCTCAAAACTGTCTCTCTAACATGAACTGTATAGCATGGTTAACCTCCTTTTTTCAGCTGTAGAACTACAAACATGGCTCGAATATACGCTTGTGTTCATGTCACTGCATCATCTTTGTTAACTGATTGGCTGGACGTTTTCCGATCTCTTCAATCGTAAGCTAATGCCTGCAATACCTGATGCTGGAGTAAAATAAAATTGAGCAGCTGCACCACATGGTGCCAGCCTGGCTGACAATACCCTCTCTTTAAGCAAAATACAACTCATTAGTTCTTTTTTTAAAGCTAGCGTGGCTGCACTCAGCAGCATCACACACAACCGTCATCCTTCTTCACTTTTCAAGTGCTTCAGAAGTGAGTGTGTTTGCTTAGTCCTGAGAAGCTCACAGAACATACAAAGCTTTTTTCTCCACCATACAGAAACAGAGTTGTAGTGCAACAGCCTTCGCTGCTCACAGAGTTTGGGAAAAGGAGGTATTTGTGCTTATTTATTTGATCTTTATTGTAGTTTTTTTGTCACAATGTGGGGGGACAGATGTCACAATGTGACATTTAGTCACAACACAAATGCACAGCAGATGGTTTTAACCATTTTTTTAGGGTAAGGAGTGATCAGGAAGCAGAGACAAGCAGGTCAACCCAGTAGCCATCCTGGGCAGGCTTTGGGGCAGGCTTGGTTCCTGGGCAGGCTTGGTTTTTGAGTAAGCTTGGTTTCTGAGCAGGCTTAGTTTCTGAGCAGGCTTAGTTTCTGAGTAGGCTAGATTTCTGAGTAGACTTGGTTTCTGAGTAGGTTTAGTCTCTACGTAGACTTGGTTTCTAAACAGGCTTAGTTTTTGAGTAGGCTTAGTTTCTGAGTAGGCTTGGTTTCTGAGTAGACTTGGTTTATAAACAGGCGTAGTTTCTGAGTAGACTTGGTTTCTGAACTGGCTTGGTTTCTGAGTAGGCTCAGTTTCTGAGTAGACTTGGTTTCTGAACAGGCTTGGTTTCTGAGCAGACTTGATTTCTGAGCAGGCTTGGTTTCCGGGCAGGCTTGGTTTCTGAGTAGGCTGGGTTTCTGAGCAGACTTGGTTCTTGGGCAGGCTTGGTTCCCAACCAGGCATATGGCACCAGATTAACCAGACAACTTTATAAGGGGTGAAGGATATCAGGGTTTACATAACAAGGAGAAAACAAGATACAAGTGTAAACAATAGAGAGAGTCAACGGTAGCAGAGCAGAGTACAAAACATGAGGGAAGGAAAAAGGGCCAGAAGAGAGATGATTGTGACATTTTTCAGCCAGTAATGATCCTACTCTGGCTGATTTGAAGCATCTAATGGAGCATGGAGCTAACGTTGCATGACTGACGAAAGAAGAATGTGAGCTGTGTCCCCACAGGGATTATTTATTACTAAAGGATTAGTCAGACTGTAGTAAAAAAATCGAAGATGAGTGGTTGAGCCTCTAGTGGCAGTTTATTTGTTGACATTACCTTTGGATCCCTTCCTCCTAGAGAGGATGGCTAATCCTTAGCTGGCCTTAGCTGTTACATGGAACATTCTTTTTTTTTTTTATTCCTGCTGTATCTTTCACTTATTCTTACAAACAAACAGGAGTTGGCCATTGCTGTTACAAACCCCAACATGGCAACCAGTGAAGTGAACTTTTAGATGTTCCCATGTTTCTAATTAGATTAGCTGGATGACAACTTGAGGAGCTGAAATATTTGAGCAGATAATTCTTCGTTGTAAAGCAGTAGTTTTCCTATTCTCCATCAGATGCTCTCAGTCTGACCTGTAACCCCAGACCTGTTATCTTGGACAAATCTGTGCCAAGCTGGCTGTAGGTTATATTTTAGACCGATTATACCCAAGCAGACAACTTACTTGCCTGACTTCTAGTCTGACCACTCACCCCTATCTGACTTGCTCATGTGGTCAGTCGCCGTAGCAACGCACTGAAAAGACTGCTTCCTGAGTCTTTGTTGTGTTTGGGGCTTGGCACAGCATTGTAACCTAGATATTATTTTTAGTCCGTCAGCGATGGTCCACTGCGTGTTGATTTAGGATGTGAGCAGACAGCCTGTTGCACAAACCAACACACGAATACACACATCTACACAAAGCCTCTTGAGTACACACATTTGCAGAGTGACCAGGTCAGGCCGAGTGGTGCATTTTAACTAACAAACTTGTTAACTAGGTTTCTGACGGTGCAGTCGATCTCAGGTCACTGAATGTATCATCAGCCGTGACAGTATGTGAAAAGCTCACGTCAGCTGTGTTGTCCCACACCCATCTGTGGCCTTTTATTGCTTTTCTGTCTCTTGGTTTCTTTCAGCCGCTCTCTTTCCCCGTGGCAGGCGGTAATAAAGGTCCGATGGGGAGAGTGTGAAGGTCATGGCTGTTAGATGGTAAAGACGAGAGCCACAGCTGGGCTGGGCAGGCCGCCTTTCTGGCAAAAATGATGAGCTGTGTTTGCTTAGGAACGATGAAGAAAGGGGCGGAACTTATTTGAGACAACAAAAAAAAATTCTACGAGCCACCTGGTTTGGTAGAGGAAAGCCTGATAGGTAGGCGGATGGGGGAGGAGATTGATAAAGCATAGGTGGGAAATGAAAAGAAGAGGTGGTGATTATGAGCAAGCCAATATTTTAAAATATTGTCCAAGTGGTTTGTGTGTGAACTTTTCTGACAACCTCAGAGGCTCTTGGACCCGCTGTTACTCCAAATCCAAGAAGGCAGGAGATGCACTGTCACTCAAGTAAGTCTTGTTGTCCAAAAGTTTTGTCTTCTGAACCACTTATCCCTACGGCGTTACTGGGGGTGCTGGAGTCTAGCCCAGCTGCTTTCAGCCAAAGGCGGGATACACTCCATACAGGTCAGCAGTCTGTTGTGGAGCCACATAGTCACAACCATCCACACACACAGCAATTTCATAGTAGCCAATAAACCTAACACGCATGTTTTTAGAGGGAGGGAGGAAACCGAAACACCTGGAGAAAACCCACGCAGACATGTGGAGAACATGCAAACTCCACACAGAAAGGTCAGTGTTTCAAGCCTCGCCGTCACTACAGGACTCGAACCCCAACCTTCTTGCTGTGAGGCCACCATGCAGCCGTAGTTGCCCAAAAGTAAAACAAATAATTTTTAAAGTTTATTTAAACTGTAATAAAATACACATTTAAAATGGATTAAAATAGCTTATGAGTACAAAATGTTCAGAACTACTTTTTTTCTTAAAAAGAAAACATCATGAATGGTGTAATCTTACTGATAATGTGATTTAATGTTTGATTTCAACATTGACTTGAGAAACCAAAGGAATTTCTGCACACCAGATAGCAACGGCAAGTAAATACCAAAACTACAGGATATTCAACACAAAAAAATTATTGTTCGTTAAATCCAGCAATGCCCACTCAGTCTCGCCAAGCGCATTTCTAATAAAATTCAAAAGTTGATAAAAACTACCTGTGATAAAGTAAAATATTTAAATATAATCAATGTAGGTATCATTTAATAGTATCTTTATTAGTATATTTAACTAGCAGCCTTAGACACATTGGTTGCTCAGAGATCTGTCTTTCGTGTGGATCCCCATGAGGTTTCTTCTTTTTTTTCCCCCACTGCTTGGTTTTTTGGAGTTTTTCCCTCACTGTAAGGGAGGATTTAAGGGCAGAAATGTACTGAAATTGTTTAGCTAGCTTCTGTTTAGTTAGCTTTTAGCTGTGTAGTTGTATATATCTTCCAAGAGGTCCAGCTACGGCTAAAGAAACAGAGCCTGTGGATAGTTCGAAACACTCACACCAGTCAAACGAACTGGGCTCTTGTAGTCTAACGTATTTGGGTATGATTCAAGCTGCATATTATGGGTACACCCGTAGTCTCTCCAACAGGTTCTAGTTTTGTTCTTTGGGCCTTCCAAATCCCTGCACCACCTTTTCTGACTTTGTAAATGGGTTGACAGGGGCTTTTTTAAAAAATTTTTTATTATTTTTACATACTTAATTCATCCCTCAACTGGAAAATTTTTGTACTGCATTACACCGCAGCAGGCTGCATGGATGGCGCCAATGGTGAGAGAAATGGGGGTGTCTTCTCCAAGGACACCTAGAAATGAGCTTAGTGGGTTTCGAACCGGCGAACTTGCGGTCCAAGAGCAAACATTCTACCACTCAGCAATCGCCTCCCCAAACTCCCTTGAGTGGGCGAGCTCTTTACTCAAGCTCTCACAGGAAGAGCTTGTTTTCAGCTGTTTGTATTGGATTCTTATTCTTTGGGTCACCACCTACAGCTTATGGTCATAGCTTCAGGTAGTTATGCAGATCCAACTTGCTTTTTAATTTCAAACTAAATGGGAATACACCGCAGCACTAAAGACGTTTCTCGTTTCAAACCTGTAAAGTATACCGAGGTGTGTTTGTGTGCAACGTTTTGCTAAATTACAATTAAATTAGTTTATGTTTGATAGCTACCTGAACAAGTGAAACTATAAATAACCGTCCTCATATCAGTGTCAGTTTTTCTTCCTTTTACAGCTCAGCAAGCACTAACGTGATATCTTCACCCCCCAAAGCCTTCAGCAGCATAGAGTACTGTCTGAGCACTTTTATCAGGAAATCATTGCCAAGCTCTCCCTCCTCTTCATCTGATAAAGAATACACAGTGTGCTTTAACTTGGCTGACTTTGCTGCGGTATTATTTGATGAACTGTCACGGCTGAAGAATGAAATCATTATTCTGCTGTTGCACTCATTAAATCTTGGCCTTGAACAGATGGCTAAGATCTACATATTTGCTGTACCCCTATTCTGTAAAGTTTATGTAAATATGGCACAGACTTTGCTTCTGGAAGCGAGGTGATTTAAACTTTTAATATAATAAGGGGATGCTGGTTGTTATCACACTTGACCTTATCGAGACTGAGCAAAACAACGACAGCCAATGTGAGTTCTTCTACTCTGTAAAAGCTTCTCGTAAATCCAGCAGGGAGGAAAAAACGTTTAGACGTTTTTCAGAAAATTCTTTCTTGTTGATTTATCCCAAAGCAAAACAATGACTATAACTTGATACCCATAAAAATGCTCCTCACTCCAGAGCAAAAGCACGAAGAATCACACTGAAATGCAACAAGTATCGATGGTTTGTTTTATGTCCTCCTGTCAAAAATATTGTCTTTGGAAAGAATCCAGCTTTTCTCCAAGTCAGCACCAGAATCCAAATTTTTCCAAACCTCAAGCATTCTCCAGTGAGCTTCGTGGACTAGATCCACATTGTGGTGATGCATTCAGCAGAAACTGAATTATACTGCTTTTCTCTAGTACACAAATCTCACCCTTACAGAATCTGTCATCTCCCAGAATCTTCCAGGACGAACTCCTCTCAAACCACATTTGCATCGGTATAAAGCTCAAACAAAAAACAAGGCTGAACACCCTGAGGCGATGAGAGGCCAATTATGACAGTCATAAAGGAGAATCCCTTCAAGCTGCTGCCTTTACATGCAAGAGAAGAGGCATGGCATCAGGCAGAAACAAAAACGTAGGCTCATTGTGTCAGCTATCTGATACCGCACAATGAGGCGTCTCATTCTTCTGGATTGGTGTCAGGAGTTCAGCCTTAATCGTCATGACCCATGTTTGACCTCATGGGAGGGTAGAGATGCAGCTGAAGAGGTTTCATGGAGGAGGCAGTGACAGAAGATGCATAACCCGAGGCGCTTCTGTTGGACTTATCGCTCGGGAGGCAAGGACAACAATGCCGGCCCACAGACTCACATAAACACACACGGCTAACTGGCAAGGAACACACAATACAGTGCAGAAATATCTGTTTTCTCTCTTTATGCTTACATTGGGCAGGCTGATATACGCCAGTAATGACACTCTTGAAGGCCAATTTAATCGGTTTATAGAGGAAGAAGGTATTACAATTGAGACCTTATCAGAGACATTTAAAAGATTTATTACTTTCAGACATATTTTCAAGTTATATATGGTAGTATTTCTTCATAAATAGGCACTACCTTTATAAATATTTTGGTCTAATCTAGTCGTTGGACTTTGACAAAGTTCACGTTTGCCCCATAAAAGCTACAACTATGATTGGAAATAGTTTCAGATGTAATGGTGGAAAAAGTTAGATTTTTTGAGCCAAGAAAATAAAAACCCACTTTCTTTCACGGTATGAAACTAAATTAAGAGTTTTATTCAACCTGCTCACATTCACATTTACTACAATCTTGTTACTCTCAGAGGAAAAATTATGCAAAAAACAACACATATGACAGAGTAGGAGTTCACATAATCCACATTACGTCATAAAACATCTACTCACACCCTGATCTACCACCTCCAAACAGAAAATCAGACGGAGAATTGTTAATGTAGGGACGAAATTGGATCCCAAATGGAGAAATCGACCGAGATATTTTGTGCCTCATTGTGGAAGTTTTGTTCATGAGTGTGTGTTTTTAATTTCAGACACAGATACGAGGGATGTTTGCTGTAAGTTGCCATTTAAGTGGCTCAATAGAAAATAACTTTTCGGTGATTACTACTCAAGCTGTACGTATGCATGTATATTATGTGTGGATGTACGAACGTATGTGTGGATGTAAGAACATCTACTCATTCCTGAACTGGACATCTCCGGGCTGAGGGGTCTCCCGTGTTTCCATCAGGATGAAGAACATCTATTGTCTTCTTTAGATATTTAGCTGTAGAGTGGAATAGGCTAATATTTAAACAATAATCCATGACACATTGGTTGCTCGTCCCGGGGGAGGGATCTCTCTTTCATGTGCATCCCCACGAGGTTTCTTATTTTTTCCCCACTGATGGGTTTTTTAGGAGTTTTTCCTTATCGAGAAGGAGAGTCTAAGGGCATGAATGTGCTAGTCTTGTTTAGTTAGCATTTGTTAGTTATTTTTCTTGCTGTGTATTTGTGTTAATACATTCCTCTTTTTCTTGTGAAGCCCATTGAGACAGAAATTCTGTGATTACAAATAAAATTGAATTGAATTGAATGTACAGTATATTGCCCTTTTAAGAACAATTTTTCTTACATGCATTATTTTTTTGTCCATTTACAGCCCATTCTTTCTCTGTATTACAGATCTTGCATGATCAACATCTCTAGCTGATATTTTACCTTTTTATGAACATTTTCATCCTTTTATGAACACTTTTATTCAGCGATTTGTTAGCTGTGACCAATCGGCCTCCAAACTACTAAATAAATAAGTCATGGTATGCAGGGAAAAGATGGAGTCATCTGATTTCAGGAAGGGTTGAATGTCATAATCTGAGTGTTGGATCTTCATTTGTTCTGTTAAAATCTTATTTGTCATCCGTCCAGCAGCAGTGTGGATCAGCTGTCAGTGGAAAAACATGAGTGGAAAACATGAACATTTAAATTGGACGTCCAGTGAGAGCTTATGGAAATATATGCACACCCTTTATACATACACAGATGATCTTAGCACTGTTCGTTGCATGAAATAAAAAAACATTGACCCAGAACCATTCAATTCCACCAACTTTCTGATTTCAGTGACAAAAATAATTTACAGTATTACGGTTGGAGACACAAACGCAGAAGAATTCAGAAAAGATGGTGTGTCTTACTACTCAATATGCATCTTCAATATTACATTTGACATTGTTTTTGTTTTTTAAATCTATAACAGCTTCACATAAATAGCTCTTAAATAGATGACAGGGTGCACAGATGTGTGGAATCAGGAATCATCCTCAGGTGACCCTATTTAGGTTGATTAGGACCATCCCGGGCTCCCTCGTGCGGCAGGTGAGGGATCCCGACAGATTGGCCAGCTGCAAACTCCCTCACAAACAATTGACAGCTCGGAGCTCGCAAAGTTGCCGTTTGCTATGATGTGTGAGCACGAGACTGTAAACTGGTAAAGATGGAGCAAAACATAAAAGAAAATTCCCATTTTTCTGCAGTTAGCTGAATGCAGTTGGTGCTTTTGTGAAATCAATACAATAATATACAGTATTATACAGTTCTAAGATGAATCTATTGGAATTGTTTCTCTCCAAAGAAAGTGAAAATCTTGTTAGATTTGTTTTAAAACAAAGCCTCAGTTGACGTGAGAACTTGAGCTCAACCACTTAATTGAGAATTTATTGAGGCTGAATTGAAGTGAAAGTGGGTTCTGTTACCTTCTGGTTTGACAGTGATTTGGTTTTGATTGGAAATAGTGTTTACACAACTGCCGTACAACTCCCTCCTCAATCACACTCCACCTCTCGTCTTTTAGTGTAATGTCAGAAGAGGAAAACCAACACAGTGTCCCAACTCTGCCAATCCACTCCTTCCTCTTGTTTCAGTGTCGCTAGGCACCCCTCTTTCTTTCAGCCTGCTCTTTCTCCTCTTCTTTTCGTGCATCTGAAAGGGGTCAGTGCCTCTGCATGGAGGAACCACAGGGCAAAAAGTCTTTGGGCCAGACACAGGAGAAGTCCACTGCTAATTGCTCTCAACGAATCCTCCGCCATTGTCCTCCTCTAGGTTTTAATTTGAATTTGAATGGAGGCAGCTAGCTGGTGCTGAGAGTGTAAGGTACACAAATGACTGTCACTGGGAATGGATAGCAGCACTACAGGGATTGTGGACTTGTCCCCTAAATAAGCACTGTTGGCTTTTTGGCTCTGCATAAGTAACGGTGTGTTTGCACGAGCATAAGCGCCATATTGGTGCACGCTTGGCTGAAGTAGTACTCCGATTGAGAGGCAGATGGACTTTTTGTCAGGAGGATTTTAATTTGGCTTTGACACAAGTTGCAAATGCTTCCGTGCTCTTTTGCATCTCGATTTTACACATCAGACTCGAGTAGAGGAAGTTTGAAGGAAAAATCCTTCTTGTATTTAATCCCCATCTGCTTTGTCCTTGTCTACATGGTGACCACAAGCTAATGCATCAAAGAAAAAGAGAGAACGATGATGAAACCAACTGGCCAGGTCAGCTTGGACAGACAGCTGAACAAATTGCTAGGCCTCCCCCTTTCTGCACTTCACTTGTTCCCTCTGGGTGGGGGCCAGGGTCCTGGTCTGTGTCCCCCTGTTCTCCAACTCCAGCAGTGGTTAATTGAGCCCCCGCTAGGCCTCACCTCTTTATTGCCTCCATTTGTCAGAGCTTGCAGTGTTGAATGGTGCCAGAGACCTTATACAAATGAAGAGCTTTCTAGGTCTTCCACGTGTTTGCTCCTTTATCATTCTCTTCGTCTCCAAGCGCAAACAGGTCTGGCTCAGAGCAAACAGAACTTTCACAAAGACAAGGCTCGGTAAGGGGTTGCAGACAGGTGGCTTCTCAGAGTTCAGAGATGATGAAATTTATGATCTGATTTAATCTGGCATTTCTAGAAAAACACATGTTGAAATTGCAAACACGTCAACTTGAAATAAAGCAGTGATTTTTACTCATGTATATAATTGTGGGTATCTGTGTGTATGTCACTGTTTAAACCTGTGTCAGTGTCTATGGTTGGTATGATTTTCAAGTAACAACCTTAGATCACGTGTCAGTTTCTAGTTCTCTGATGTACATTTGTGATTGGGTTCTCTCGTAGGAAATGAACACTAGCTGTCCTGAAGTCTAGAAATAAGTTAGGCTTTGTTTCTTTGCTCCAAATCAGAAAAAAGCAGTGTTTTAGGTTTTTTAGGTGCTTTAGACAGACCTTGCAGCATCCCAGCTAACTGTGGTTTAGTCTACACCTTGTGGACTCCTTATCAGGAGGACAGGTGTACAGTGGAAGCTATTGTATGAGCCCAGAGTCGCTCCACTGTGAAGCTGTCAACAGCACATGTGCGACTACCGTTCGAAGGCCTGCATGCAACAGATAAGAGCAGCCATTCAACCGAGCATTTCAGTGTTCAGACGCACCAGAAAACAGACCTGTTAATGTAAAGGCAAAGAGGGTTTAGGAATGAAAGAAAGAGAAAACAGCTAAATGGGAGGAGGGCTACCCCACTACCATATGGAGCCAGAGCACACAGGACGGCCTTGTGTTTGCTGTGTGCCGCCTGCCACATGGAGCATATCAATATAACATCAAATTAGAATCACAATAAATAACTCTGCAATTTTACCGTATAATGTTTCTGTCTGTTTCTGCCTGGACTTTTTTTTTTCTGGAAACATTTTAAATATCTTTAACCCCCTTTTTTTGAAGACGAATTTTGAAAAAAAATGTATGTCCATGTATCAATTGGCCTACTTCAGCAACCCCAAGGTGTATTTGAATAATTTTTGTACCACTGTAAAGAGAACAATTGGCAGAATAATTTGATCTGTCATTTATTTGTGTTAATAAAAAAGAAAAATTAGGATGAGACACAGAAAAAATTGTGTGGGTTTTTTTTTTTTTTGCCTCGCCTTAAAAAAAAAAAAAAATCATGTTTTATGATGAATAACTTTTTGAAGCTTTTTACTTCTTAAAATGAAAATACAACATGTTAAATTATCTCTGCAAAGTTTGAAAAGGATTAGATGAACTTTTGGAGAAGTAGAGAGTTTTTAGTTTTCAGAAAATCAGGCCAGGTTTTCATTTTGGCATCGTTTGGAACACATGCTACCATTTATATTTCTGTCATGTAAAAGTTATATAGCTGTTTATTTTCATTTCTTTTTGTTTTTAAGTTTCTTTTGCACTCGTTTAGTCATTTTTAGATGTCAAAAACACACCAAAGATCCAAACGTTCTTCCTCCAGTACGCTTTGCGTCCTGCACGTATTTACACACAGATGTTTTTTACTTTACGCATGGAGACATCACTCCAGCCGATTGGCCCACATGCACAAGTGACCCCTCCTTTTACTCGTGACAAACAATAAAATAAGGTGGTATCTTGAAATTTAAGATTAATGGCACAGTCAGCCAATGAAAAGAGTCTAAACGAAGTCATGTGAAATTTTCATGCTTCGCTATTCGTACACTCTAAGAGCTCCACAGGAAACAAATTTCAAGATAGGCACAGAGAAAATGTTTTGAGTGATGCACAACAGTCAGAGCTAACAGAAGACAGCTTTTGTTTACCAATTGGATGCACTTTTAATAATGATAATAATACATTTTATCTCTAAGGCGCGTTTCTTGACACTCAATGTCGCCATACAACATAAAAAATACAATAATAGTTAAAAACAACATGAAATACATACAAATTTAAACAATACATGGCAAAAATGACATGGTCTTCCTCGGGGCCTGTTGCCTGGTGGTTCCAAACCCAACATCCTTCTGTCGATGTACTCTCTCTCCTCTACTCATGTTCAAACCATCTCAGTCTGGCCTCTCTGACTTTATCTCCAAAACATCTAACATGTGATGTTCCTCTAATCCTGTCCATCCTGGTCACTCCCAGAGAGATCTTCAGCATCTTCATCTCTGCTACCTCCATCTCTGTATCCTGTCTTTTCCTCAGTGCCACTGTCTCTAGACCAAACAGTATGGCCGGTCTCACCAGGCTTTTGTACACTTTTCCTTTCATTTTAGCTGAAACTCTTCTGTCACACATCACACCTGATACCTTTCTCCACCCGTTCCAGCCAGCCTGCACACGCTTCTTCACCTCTTTTGCACACTCTCCATTGCTTTGAACTGTTGATCGTAAGTACTTAAAATCTTCCACCTTCTTTATCTCTTCTCCCTGTAACTCCACTTTTCCATTTGGGTCTCTCTCATTCACACACATATACTCTGACTAATCTTCATTTCTCTTCTTTCTAGTGCAAATCTCCACCTCTTCAGTTCTTGTTTTAAAAATCAAAGTAAAATTTGAGTTAAAAAAAAAAGACTTATACAGTAGTTCTACTAAAATAATTATCACATTTCTTTGTTACATAAAATCACAGTATTGGGTGATATGAAGTTTTAGTGCAGACATTGTTATAAAGATAACCTGAAGAATTATACATAACAACTTATAAAGTCACTTACGAGGATCAGTTTACGCTCTGTAAAGTTACAAAACTCGATTCCCCTTCAGAAGTCATTTTCTGGTTCAAATACAACCAACTTACCCCAGACTAAGAAGTGCTATGTGGGGCGAACCGAGTCTAAGTAAACAGTGTGAGCAGTAGTATCTGGGGATCCACAAATATTCACTGCAATGAGAAAAGTAAGTATGGAGCCTGCCTTGAAGCTTGTTTTAATGCTGAATCAACAAAGAGTAAAATGGGTCAGACAGACGTAGTGACTTACTGACCTTCTGGCTACTGATTTACTTTATATAGCAATGCTTTCCATGCTCAGACACTTTGTTACAACCAATTCTATTTTATTTATATAGTTCATAACACAACTAAGTTATTTAACGATAAGTATGGAACATTTTGTTAGCTTAGAATAGGATATTTGTCTAAAAGAGCTTAAAAAAATTATTCGGTTTAAAGTGCATAGAAATATTTTTTGTATTCTTATTTTGGTGATTTACTGTACATGAAAATATCACTTCCTGTTGTACAAGATGATTATAAATACTGTATGCACACTTTACTCATGCAGTGAGCGTACTAGATTGCATCTGTGCTTACCGTCATGCTGATGGTTTGCAAGTTGTTCCTCTTCGTGTCTGGCTGTTTTTCTTATGTCCAATTTTCCATTCTTCACTCAAAGATAATTTCACATGTTCTTGATCAAACACATTTACAAACCGGTAGGCTTGAATTTTCTGCTTAAAATAATAATTACAAACTAAGAAATGCTTCCCAGAGTTGTCAAATCGGATTAAGGAGGACTAAAGAGCATGTTTGCAAAGTTGTCCAATGTTTAAGAAAAATTAGACCAGCTGACTGTTGGAAGGAGTTTGGCGTCAGTTCAACCTTTTATTTTTTATTTCTGTTTGGTCATCTTCCACTTATCCCGGACCAAGTCGTGGGGTAACAGCCTCAGATGAGAAATCTAGGCTTCTCTAACCCCGATTGCATCCCACAACTCACCCGGTAGGATCCTGAGTTGTTCACTGTCCAGCTGTGAGACATAGTCCCTAGCCAGGTCTTGGGTCTAACTTTGGGTATCCTATTTGGGATGTGCCCAAAACACCTCCCCAGCGAAAGCGTTCGGTAGGCATTCTAACCAGATGCCCGAACCACCCAATCCGGCTTCTCTCAAACTGGAGGATTTTATTTTTTTCTAAACAAAATAGTAAGAATTACACAGAGAGATTGAAGTACCACATGTTTCTGATTTTTACATTTTTAAGTTTTGTTTTACAGATTAGAAGTCTTGGTATTACTTGCTTCAGACTCAATTAAACTTCTTTATCTGCAGATTAAGATTGATTATTAAGATGATCAAGCTACTTTTTCTTTAAAGTCTCTTAGTCATTCTTCGATAAAACGATTAGCCTCCTTGATTACTCTATATGTAGAGAAAGCAAATAATAACACAAATCAGATATTATTAAAGGTATTGCATCGTTCTAATCATAGACATTTGTCAGTGTGGGGACAATCTAATGTTTCTCCACACATCCCCCCAAAAAACACTGCAACTACCGTCGTGTTTATTTTTAAATGTTAAATCCCTGAAAAAAACTCTGAATCTTTCCAAAGTTTAATAATCAAGCAGAAACTATTTAGAAATGCAGCTGCCTTTAGACTTTAAAACAGTGACAATACACTTAACTCTAAATGATGTCTGGTTTTTAACTTCCCACACAGCAGATTTAAGATCACCCTGTAATGTGTCATCTAGGTTTCTTTTTCTAAATAGACAAAGACATTGCGTCATCTGTGCCTGTCTATCCTATCTGTCTGCAGGGCTTTTGAAGTTCAAGTTCATCACCAGGGTCCTTAAAGTTCACGTCTAAGTGCATCAAGCATCACACTGTTCTGGGCATAATAAACTTCTCACAGCATTGGAATGAGATGAGCCAGACACATTTGCATATGTGTGCATGTCATTGATGTTAGCCACAGATGTTCAAAAGACTTATAAAAAGCTTCTTTTTTCCCCTTAAGAATGAACTTTTTGCCCCTTTTTTTCTATTTGTGAAACCACTTTCTTTTAATGGCTAAAATAAGCCGTTCTGAACATTTTTCCCCAACTCGCCCTTCAAAAATTCAAAGTACAAAATTGCGCATTTTAAGAAGTATGTTAAAATAAACACCCTCATATGTGTTGTTGTTACAATCTGTATTCCTGTGTGTTTGTGCACACGTCTGCTGTGCACGCTAGGGTGCCATGCCCCGGTGCAGAGGTCTTTGTTGAATGTGTAGAGCTGTGGGAACAAGCCAAGCTCCTCTCTTCCCTCTCCCACGCTTTCACACTCATCCCATCCTGTGCACGTCGGGCTCACCCCTGGCAATAAGGAGGTGGGGTGCAGCGAACATTGCTGTGGAAAAAGTCACACGCACATGGGTAAGGGTCAGCAGACCCTGAGAAAATAGAGCTGCGTGTGAGTTTAAGTTGACATATTGCTGAAAATGGTTAGAGTGTACTGTAGAGTCAGAGGCACTGTGGAAAAAAACAGGAGGACCTTAAAGCAGATTATTTTCTGTATAGGTTACGTCTATCCATTCCTAAATAACCAGAAGAAGACATCTTTTCTCTGTAAATAGATCTTTATCCATAAAAAATATGAACGGGTTACCCTTTTGTGTTGTCTTGATAATCTAAAAGAAGGTTTGAAGGTTCTTTGAGATCAGTTTGATTTAAGCATTTCTAGTCCAAAATAATTCTACCTTCTCATCCCTTCTGATTAAACTTGTTAGATGCTAAGTCAGAGTTCATCTAAATGTTCGCTGATTGGCTGGTTCTTGTTAAACTTGACCAGTGTTGCATCAACTTTTCTGTCCTCTCTGATTTACATGCATAGGGTACATCCAGCTGGCTGCGGCCAAGTCAAAGAGCAGTGGGGCAACGGGGTGAGGAGGCCAGAAGCAAGCAACTAAACCAGACCCAGACCAGGGTGCCTTGGAGAACCACACCCCAGCCAGAAGACGAACGGGGGGTATCGGCCTACCATCCAGTGCCAGAAAAAGAGAGAGAGGCTTTATTAGAAATCCTGAGCACAATTGTGGTGTGCAGTGTGGGAGTTAACTCTTTGTGTAGATGAATGGATGCATAGAAGCCATGGGCTGAAACACTAGCATGTCCCCCTCCTCATCCTGAACCCCCTGAGCTGGATTTCTGTATGTTTTAGCTCCACCATCTCAGGGGGCCCCTGGGCCTCTCTCCGTGGACAGACCGACAGATACCATCAATTATCAAGGCCTGCCCCTGGCCACCATATGGCCGGTGGCTGTATAGGAAAGAAGTCTGATCACATCCAACCCTGGCTCGGCAGATGCTGTAACCTGTAGAGATGCTGCGCACAGACCAGCTAAATGTGTGTCTGCACGTATGTGTTGGCAAATGTTTGGCTAAGGTTGCAAAGAAACCTCTGAGTCAATTGGTCAAGATCAGGTTACAGAAGTTAGATGAACCTGTGGGTGTTTGTGTTGTTACAGCCAGTTACAGTAGGTGTTTTACCTATGAAGAGAATAGGACTACATGACCGCACAAAACCTGATTTTGGGATTTGAAGTTAACTTAATATTTTAAGTTCACTAAATGAGAGAATGAATGTTTGAAGACGGTGGCTTCTGCAGTTTGGGGAGCTAAATGTGGTTGTAGTGAAGTTTGGAGTTAAATCAAAGGTAGTGGTTCCCTAGAATCAGTCCCAAAAGTAGGAGTGGAGTAGTTAGATTAAATTAAATGCCTAGTGTTAGTACTTCCAATACAGCAAGAATAAATCTACTTAACATGCCCTTTCCGTTCCGCTGATCCGTGGCCGGGTTGTGGGTGCAACAGCTTCAGACAGCAAAGCCCAGTCTTCCATCACCCTGGCTGCATCCTTCAGCTCACCCAGGTGGATCCCGAGGTGTTCCCCGGACATTGTGAGACATAGTCACTCCAGCGGATCCAGGGCCTGTCTCTAGGTCTCCTCCTAGTGGGACGTGCCCGAAACACCTCACCAGAGAGGCGCTTGGGAGGCATCCTGACCATATGCCCGGACAAATTCATCTGGCTTCAGAGGAGAACTTCTCCTGGATGGCAGAACATCTCACTCTATCTCTGTGTGACAGCCCAGCCACCCTGCAGAGGAAGCTCATTTCGGCCATCCGCAATCTGGTTTTTTCAGTCATCACCCACAGCTGGTGACCATAGGTGAGGGTGGGAACGTAGATCAACTTGTAAATCGAGAGCTTTGCTTTTTGGCTCAGCTGTTTCTTTACCTGGATGGACTTACTTACTCTACTTACCGTAATTGTCTATTTCTTATCCGAGGTTAAATTATGGAGGTATCAGGGAAGTCTTAGCATCCCTCAGCCAGGTTTCTTCTTTCTCATGTGGGAAGATTTCAAGGCCTTCACTGGTCAGATTTGAGAAATTAACCCCCCTTGAGGATTCTTTATGTATTTATACTGATGCAAATATTAACTATCACCTAAAAAGAAAACATTTTACAAATATTTAGTAGAAAAAAATGATGAGATGAGGCAAGGCATGTTTATTTGTAAAGAGGAATTCATGGTGCTTTCAGAAACAAAGAGAAAGGGTAGACAAAGTTACAAATAAAACAGTAAAGTAATACTGTATTTTAAATTTATTGCGAAAATTAAACAATGACAGAAACGAGGTGATCAAAAGCTTCCAATTATCACATGCATGACTAAAAAGTAACAGTACGCTTTCATTCCGGGCTCGATTGAAAGTTCTTTTTTCCCAAGGTTTTCTGAGTCTAAGATGGTTCAAAAGGAATCATAAAAAATAAAAGTAGGAACCTGCAGGTATTCTGGTCATTTTGTTGGAAAGGATGAGCCATCTTTTAAGAATCTAATGAGCATCATTTAGAGCCATCTGTACAGAGGTCTAGCTGGTAGTTATTTAGTATAGAATTGGGCAAACAAAAGAATTGCCTGTTTTTCATCACCTCAGAATTAGCAATTTATATCCAAAACAAATGATGCTGATGGTTGCCTTTTATTATTTCAACTCAGGAGAGGTTGCAGAGGTGTGAAACTCTGGTCCTGGAGTGCCGATGTCCTGAAGATTTTTCATGTGTTCCTGGTTCAATACAGCTGATGCACATAAAGTGACATCAACAGCCAATACAATTTGGCACAATGACTCGTTAACTTGGATCAGGTGTGTAGATGCAAGAACACATGGAAAACCTTCAGGAACACCGCTCCTCCAGGATGTGAGTTTGACACCCCTGGGTCAGAGAGATAAACAGTCCAGAAAACCTGTGTCAGCTTGGCATTCATTTGAATTGAGGACGCTTACGGTGTATTCAGACTAGGTAGGGCTGTCGTTAACCGAACCCAAGTACAATTGTCCCCACTCACCATCTGGCCTGCATACATACTGTATGGTTTCACTGTTTGTGCCAGGGCACGATTACACCAGTATAACATGTCAGCTGGAAGTTCAACTATATCGTACCCCGATATATCTCTTTCAAACGGGCCAGGGATAGCTCAAAAAACTGTACCCCGGCAAAGTTTGGAGTTTCAAACGAACCGTGGTTTAGTGGTCGAACGCGCTCAGGCACGGTTCCTTTAAATTTAACTGCCAGTTATTGCTTGAGCCATAAGATGTCCCTCGTTATCACTGATTTTTCCTCCTGTGTGTGTCAGCGCTCACAATCAAACTGCATCAATAGATTTTGTCCTTCCACTTCAAATTTACGGCTCCAAAAATGTCAAAGCAAAGAAGTGACAGTCAAGCCATGTTTCAGTTCTCCACTTAGTTTCTTGAAAAGGGCAAATCTACCAGAACGACTGTAATTTAATTAGACATGTCTGTTTGAAATCAAACTGCAAGTGGAAAAGAAATCCTACTCTCGCTGGTCCGCCTCCACTCACTACACAACCATTAACAAAAACCACATTGCCTCATGGCCGGGGAGAGAGTGAGAGAGATGTTTCTGTTTGATATATAATGTGAGAAAGAGCCAACAGCAAAACAAGGAAACATCTGGGTGATTAATCTTTTGGAAGGGAGGAAAACAGGGAGGCAATAGTACCAGCCAGAATAGGCGCGCGCACACACACTCACACACGCACACACTCACACACTTCCTTCAGCACACACATGCAAAAAACAGCACACATACCTTTGCACTCACAAACAGCTGGGAGCCAGAGATGGTGAACCATGCAAGTCGTGATCCTCATTAATATTGTATCAAAGCTTCTTTGATTGAGGATCTTGTTGCATTAGTTAATTAAAAAGACACACATATATGTACACACACACACAGATACACACACACACACACACACACACACAAATTCATCTGTAAACACTTCGTAACTTGTGTCCAACATTTCTTTCAGCTGAAGGCTTCACTCTGCAGTTCCAAAGAAAGTTTTGTTTTCATTTAAAATGCCTGCTCGGGGCACTTTTACTAGGAACATATGCTCCTCTCATTCATTCACACACACACATTCACACTTACGACGCAGCCCAAAGACACCACAGCGGCTACACGTAATTGTGCCGGTGCAGCTGTGCGTGGAGCACCTTGCCTGAAAGAGGGAAAGTGTTACTCATACGCGTTTGTTCGCCCAAACTTTGCCCTCTTTGGTATTTAAACTGAAGCTCTGCTGGACTTATCACGCACCAACCAGCCTGATGCCAGATAATCCCGTCCCGTTTGATCAAGGCTGGAAAATGAGTTTAATCAAGTGTTTTTAAAACTTTTAATTCCTTCAGTTTGGATGCATTAGCCATGAAAATAAGTCACACTCTTTTAACTGGAAATAAAAATCTTCTCAGATTGATCTGGAATATATTAAACTAGTGCAGCATGTTTGGTTTTATGAGCCCACGCACTAAAATTTCATTGCATTTCTGCAGCATTGATGCGTAAAGTTTATTGTAGCACACAGCTGCAGTCAGCGTGCAGGTTACTCTTACACACACGCGTGAATCTTCCTGGCAGGACGGGGCACTGCTGTTTATCTTAACCAAAGCTGGCTTCCAGTAACAGTAACAAGCTGCAGCATGAGTGTGGATGAGTTAAAAACCAGCTTGTTTCTGGCCTCACCTGATGAGATGCACAGATAGACAGAGGACATCTGTTAAGTCGAGCATGCTCATGCTCACAACGAGCCATTTTTACTCAGTTGGGGCCCCTGAAAGGGGTCTGATTCCATATCATAATGATGGCAGGTGTTCTGTGACATAAGAAAACCCTGGCAACACATGATCAGACCACACGCATCTACTGTAAACACTGGTGACGTTAAAGCCCAGAGAGCATGCAGCCCGTCTCACGCACAATTGATACGGCAATACTGTGTCTAGCTCATATTGACACCATGTGTGTGTGGTTCACCAACTAGAGCCATTTAACAAGTAAATTCCTGCTTTTTTATCTTCATATCTGCCGCAATCAGGGACTTCAAAGGTTTATATAATGAAAAAATAAACTTTTTCTAAATCAAAGCTATCTGTACCTCATAAACATGTCCAATGTGATTTTCAAGCTAATGTGTGAGTTTGCTTGTGTTTAAGACGGGTTTGTCATCTTTTTCTCGGAACAGTATTGAAACGGACAGATCGAGTCGCTTCTGCCAGGGTGCCAAAAAGGTAGTAGATTCGGCCTTTGTGAGCACAAACTTCTTTTATAAATAGGCCATTACGCAGTCACTCTTGTTGACACCATAATCACTATCAAATCAAACTTTATTTGTAAAGCATTCTTTAAACATAAGTTGCGCAAAGTGCTTAACAGAGCCAAACCACATAAAAATTAAAATCCAGATCCTTAAAAAGTAATAAAAAAACTAAAGCAAGCAATCATTAAAAGATTCTCTCCCACATACAGACACACTTACACAAAACACTACACATGCATTGCCATTTAGACACACACCTAATTTAGCTGAGTAAATAACACAGTAAATAAAACAAACATCTGGTCTTAAGCTGCTGTGAGGAAATAATAACTGGGGATCGATCCACAACAGGAGTCAGATTGTACTTCAAAAGGAGGTGAGACTTATAGGAAGACCCAAGATCATAAAGTCTTTATAAAAACAATGATGGTGCAGTGGTTAGCACACTAGCCTCACAGCAAGAAGGTCGGGGTTTGATTCCCCAGTGGGAAGAGGTTTGAAACACTGTCCTTTCTGTGTGGAGTTTGCAAGTTCTCCCCGTGTATGTTTGAGTTGTCTCCGGGTACTCTGGTTTCCTCCCATCCTCCAAAAACATGCATGTTAGGTTGATTGGCCACTACATAATTGCCCCTAGGAATGAATTTGTGTGTATGGTTGTATGTATGTGACCTCAAGACAGACTGGCGACCTGTTCAGGGTGTACCCTGTCCCTCACCTCAAATCAGCTGGGATGGGCTCCGGCAACCCACCCCCGCAACTCCATAAGGGATGGACGGTTAAGGAGGTGACTTACTGCGTGCTTTATGCAAAGGAGCACTACTGAAAGGCTCTGTCCGACACTGATAACTATGGAGGCTCACAATAAATTTTGAATAATGTGATGCGGTCATAAATATGCTTCGGAAAAACTGTGAATAGTTAAAAAAGCATAATGTAAGTTCTTTAAAAAAAAAAGAAAAAATATTTTATTCATAAAAATGTATAAATCTTGTCAATTTTCATTTGCTTGGATTTGTTGACCAGCTGAGTATAAACCACATTAAATCAAAACGGTGTGTTTGGTTTAAGTAATCTAAGTTTTGAGTCGACATGTAGTGGATGTGTGTTTGAAGATTCACGAGTGATCAAAGTGGGATTTTGGACTATGAACAAATAGACATACTCTTTAAATAAAAGTTTAGCTTTTAGCCATTGACTGATGGGAAAATCATTAAGCTGTCTTTAGACACACAAGCGTACGTACTCGTGGTCTGTTTGTGCTGGCAGATAGCCATGCTAAAGTCCCGGCCCAAGTCCTGTTGCCCATTGTGTCGGGGTTTTCCCACTCAGACACACTGGCATTTTCAGGGCCCCAGTAACCTCATATGAACCTTCCTCTAAAAGCAGTATTTAGTCATAGATGTGCACAAAAAGAAAAACCCCCTCACATGCTTTTTGGGATGTCCTAGAGAAGTTTACACAAAGTATAATTAGAAAAAAGCACCTAAGAAAACACATGCATGCAGAGGCAGGAAGTACAGCCAGTGGCTGTTGGCTGCCAGTTCAATCCTCTCCTGTTCGCCATCAGATCAGGATCCGTTCTGAATGTCCCTGCTCCAGTTCGGTATATGGAGAGACAGACCCATGCACTCCCATCTGTGTGTGTTTATACCAAATGTGTGAGTGTATTTATTCATTTGTGCAAATCCAGGGTGTGTCTCCTCTCTAAGGACAAGTGCTTAAGAAAGACCCAAAGTTTTTATACTTACAACTTATTTGGCTTTACACTTAAAGACTATTTCAGTTTCACTTTTTCTCAATTGCAGTCATTTTGCTTTATCTTCACTTTTCCGCACATTTAGTTTCAAACATAAACAAAACACACACTAAAAGAGCATAACCCTGTAGCGCCTGCTGTTGCAAATATGCAACATACAGTATGATGATTTCGTTCAACAGGGCTTGGTTCTATCTGGGTTCTATCTGGGTTCTACGGAGTTAAATCCATGTCCAGCTGAACCACTAATAACAAATGGTCTCATTTCTAAACTCTTAAAGGGTTTACTTATCTTTTACATCCCTCATGTAACCCGTTCCAAAGTGTCACCCCACACTGAGTTTTTCAGGTAATAACAGCATGCTGCTTTTTCAGATTTAGTGTTTCCCTTAGATTATAATCTGCATCGTGGTGGCAAACTCAAACTGTGACAAAACACCTTTATTCCTCAGTTTGAGCCCTGGCTAGAATGAGGTTTGAAAATTAGTCTTTCTGTGTAGAGTTTGCATGCTCTGTAAGTGCATGCATGCGTTCTCTCTGGGTAGACTGGCTTACTCTTTGAGGCTAAATGTTAGAGCTGAGATAAGCTTCAGCTAACTGCCCCCTGCACTCCTGTATTGGGTTTAATATCATGGATTTGAGTATTAAGGTTGTACTTTTTAGATATTTTAGCCATTTTAATGAGTGAATGAATGATACTTTATTCATACCTCAACGGGGAAATTTGTGTGCTGCATACCACAAACTACTGCCAAAAAATTTACAAAGTCTGTTTAATCTGAATGAAAAATCACATAACCTGAGAGTAATAGGAGAATTTAAACTGCCTAAAGTGAGAACCACTAAAAAAAGTTTTTGCATGTCTGTACGTGGTGTAAAACTCTGGAATAGTCTAGACAAATCCTACAAGCAATATCAAAATGTAAATACATTCAAACTAAACTATAAATATATGATTTGGTCACAGTATATGAAATGTCTAATGTAATTATATCACTATCTTCTGTTGGAGTGTATTCTTTTTTTTGTGTGTGTGTTTTTCTTTTATTTTTTTCTCTTACTGTAGAACTTGCTTTTTCTCTTACTACTGCTTCCTATTATGTTGGTACTATTATGTTGGTACTAGTAACCAGGTCCGTATCCTTTCATTTAATTGTCTTAAGGTTAAAACAATATAAAATGAATTAATTATTGTAAATATGTATCATATGAGCACTGGGGTTGGGGTTAAATAAGTTTTCTTCCCCCCACTCCTTCTTGGACATTTAGAAACTTTGATTTGTGCACTTGTCATACCTTGTTATTATTCCTATTGAGTACCTGTACAAAATAATGTTTATGTTGATTTGAGAACATGCTACCCTGTCCAAGATAAATAATAATAAAAAAATAAAATAAAATAAAAAATTACACCGCAGCAGGCTGCCACAATGGCACCAATGGTGGGAGAAACAGGGGGTTAGGTGTCTTCCCCAAGGATGCTTAGACATGAACTCAGAAGAATTTGATCCCGTGAACTTTCAGTCCATGGGCGAATGTTCTACCACTGAGCTATCGCGTCCCCAATTTGACTCATTTGACTCCCCATTTGACAGTGATAATCAAATCATAAATGACATCTCTAATAAATACAAAAGTTTCCTTTTTGTTAACATAAATAATAAGCTTTTTGTCAGAGAATGAATTAACAATGCCAAATTTTTCATTTGTTTGTTAACTTTGCTTCTATATAGAAACTCTACAACTTACTTCTAGTCTCGAAACTATTTGGGGTGTTCCCTGTCTCTTGCCTGAAATCAGGCGTGCTAGGTTCTGGCACCCTCCACAATTGCATTAGGGATAAACGGTTCAGAAGACGAAATGAAACTTTTAGCCTCGATGAAGCTGATTTCTGTCATGGCACGGGGGTGCAATGTAGGTTAGGACCCAAATCCACAGGCAGTTCAACCAGTTTATTGAGTAATGAACAATCATAGAGGAGAAACAGGCAGTGTTGTTTTGGTAGCCAACCTGGGCAGGCTTGGGTATACTTTCCAAAACCAGACACAGACAAGACAATGGGTGGTCTGCCAAAGGAGTGAGGTGCAGCAGGGCTTAGAACGAGGGGAAAACAAGACACAGGTGCAAACTTTTGGAGAGAAATCTATGCGAGCAGCATTTTTCACTTTTAGACTCTTATTTAGATGTGGATGCTCTTAGACGCCTCTTGGCGATCTGTTCCTGACGTTTCTCTTTAGCTTCTTTCATCCTCTTGGCCAGGAGCTTAGCGTACTCAGAAGCTTCTTCCCTGTTTTTCTCGGTGCGCTGCCACCTTAGAGCGATACAACGCCGCTTGTGCTGCAAGACACAAGGAGTCACCAGTCTCTGGATCTTGGGAGCCTTCATTCTAGGTCTTCCCTTCATTAGTCAAGGGTCTTCTCACAATGTATTGCCTCACATCATCCTCCTTAGGCAAGTCGAAGAGCTTGCGGATCTTGCTGGCTCTCTTGGGACCAAGACGGCATGGGACAGTGCTGTCGGTCAGACTGGGATTGTCCTTTTCACCTTTCTTGAGAACACTGATATTGGCATCGATGATGCAGCCGTGGAAAGATTTGCGTTTGGGCTCGCCGGTCCTGCGGGGCGGTAACAGCGATTGCGACTAATTTTGTCCCCTACGAAAATAGCAAAAGACAGAACATGAGGGACGGAAAAGAGGAGCGTCACCACAATAAACATTCAGTCACTGTTTCACCTCTCCTGTTGGCTATATAGACCACACACACCATCACTTTGGTCAAATCTGTGATTGTCAGTAACATCATTTGTTGTATCTCTATCATCACTTCTGCTAAGCCAGATGACCTCCCTGAGCCGCTGCAGTATGTAGCTATAATAACTCTCCCACAGCCAGCCAGTTGGAACAGTAGCCGTGGACCTGAAATCCCCACTTCCCCTTCCATTCCTGTTGTGAGGACATAAAGGAATCCTTCCGGTCACACGCTGTGCAAAACTGCTCAGCTAGGTCAAGGGGATCGCTGGTGGCTTCAACTATGCCGGATTGTTATTTCTGGATAATCTGTATGAAAGAAGCTGCCATGACACACATCTATTATTTGGTGTTGTACCATGTTCTGGGTGAACACTCAATTCTAACAGGCTGCAGGGTGTTCATTATTTTTGGATAATGTACAACGCTGAAAGATGTTGCGGTCAAATAACCACAGTGTTTAAAATTTTTCGCCAATATATTGGGTGGTAAAAAAGCTCTAATCATTAGAACAAGTTATTTCAGTTATTTGTTACAATGACAGAAAAAAAAACCCACAAGTGTTTTTTTTTTGTTTTTATTTTACACTTTGATACTTCTCACAATAGGATTTTTTTCAAATTATCTGTGGAGTTTAATCTGTTCTATTTTGTCATCTTCTGCTTATCTGGGGCCGGGTCGTGGGTCAACAGCACCTGCCAGGAAATCCCACGCTTTTCTCACCCCGGCTGCATCCTCCAACTTATCCGGGAGTATCCCGAGGTGTTCCCCGGCCAACTGTGAGACATAGTCTCTCCAGCAGGTCCAGGGTCTGCCTCTGGGTCTCCTTCCATTGGGACATTCCCAAAACACCTTACTAGCGATGCGTTAGGGTGGCACCCTAACTAGAGTCCCAAACCGCTCCATCTGGCTTCTCTGATATATTAATCGTCAACAATAATAAGGACGCTGTATCTTTGATATCTTTGATGGTGAAGAAAGAGGTGAGCCATGAAGCAAAGCTCTTAATTTACCAGTGGATCTATTCTCCTATGCTCACCAGCTGTCGGTGGTAACCAAAAGTTTATTCCTTTGAAGTAAAATTTTATTCTAAACAAAAGAATGGATATAATGTGCATTTTTTTCTTTAAAGCAATTTTTCATTTCACTCTTGTAACGTTACATAAATATGTCAAATTCTTCTCTGGATAGTTGCAATTTTCTTGCTGTGAGGCCACTGTGCTAACCATTGTTTTTTAAAGTCCTTGGGTCTTCTTAAGTGTTTGACCTTGCAAAGTACAAACTGTCTCCTGGTGTTGACGTAAGGTAAGGTAATATGACAGAATACACAACAATGCTTTTCTTTAGCAATAAAATGAGTTTTATTGTAACTCACATCATTTAAAAATGTGAGGAAGACCAAAGAGGAGGTTCATGGATTCAGTGAGGGAAGACATGAAGATAGTTGGTGTGACCGAAGAAGATGCAGGAGATAGGGTTAGATGGTAGAAACTAACTTACTGTGGCCACCCCTGAAGGGAAATGTCAAAAGGTGAAGAAGAAGATTGTTCACCGACTTTTCAATACTGACCTGGCCAGCCTAACAGGATTTGTTGGGAGTGTGTAGGGAGGCGGGTGGACCTTCTTCTTACATTACTGACATTACTTACACACTGTCAGTAATGTGAGTAGGTACTAATTTGTTTGTGACAAATCTTCTCAAAGACCGACAGTCTGAAATGACAAGCAAGCGAAACATAATAATTTAGGTTTTTCTTTTCTTGAGCACTATTTTTTTTGTCAATCTGCAGTTTAAATAAAGCTCAGACAGACCGAGTGAAGAGATCTACCGTATTTTCCGCCCTATAAGGCGCACTGCATTATAAGGCGCACTTTCAATAAACGACTATTTTTAAAACTTTTTCCACATATAAGGCGCACCGCATTATAAGGCGCTACAGTAAAGTCTGATCAACTTTGTCCTCTAACTGTGGCCATCTCACTTTGTTCTGCGGAAACTCTGTTTAGTCTTGTTTACTTGGCGCAGCGTATCCTCTTGCTTCCTCCACTTCCTCACCATTGATTCATTGACGTTAAACTCTCTCGCTGCGGCCAGAGGTAAGATCTTAAGCCCGAGCCCGACCGAAAATTCGGGTCGGGTCGAGCCTAAAAATGTCAATCATTACGTTGGTCGGGCTTCTCTCTCTGACTTTTTTTTTTTTAATAAATATATTTTATAAAATGTAAACTAAAACAATATGTGTGTACTAAACTAAGGAATACTTGTTATAAAATTAATAATTTGGATAAAACAGAGAAGTAATGTATAACTACTAAACAGGATCCGCAGAGCCAGCTCATATTCTGCACACGTGAACGTCTCCTCTTATTTTGGTAATCCTCTCCTGCGCACGTCTTTATTTAATTTATTTTGAACGGCTATCCCCATATGAAGTAGTAAGAAGTTAAGGATAAACTAAATTGCTTTCATACGACACCAAAAAGACTGGCACCTCGATGCTGAGCGGGCATTTAAACAGCTGGACTGGTAAAAGTGATGATCGCTATTTTATCATTTGTTTCAAAGACCGTCCCTCCTCTTCGCGCTAAGCAGGACATCACAGAGAAGTGTGTTAGGGTCCGATAGTGTGATTTTTTTTTTTAATTAAAAAGGCGTGTTCTTGAAAATGTTCCAATTTATAATTTTTTTATAAATAATTTTTTTTTTTTTTTTTACTGCGAGCCCGCGGTTTTAATATCCCGGGCTTGGGTCTGGCTGGATTTTTTAAGTCCGATCTCCCCACTGGCTGTGGCTATATTCCCGTGTTCTACTGCGTGACCGATCACCTTGAGTTTAAATTCTGCGGTGTCTCTTGGTAGAAGCCATTTCCGGGTCTTTACACAAACACACAAATGGAAATGAGACGCCCTTTCATGTATCCCAGCATGCACCGCGCACTACTTCTTCTACGGGGGAAATGGAGTCGGCGGCTGCTTACCGCAGTTGCGACACCTGTTGTAGCTCAATATTAATCCATATATAAGGTGCTCCGGGTTATAAGGCGCATTGTGGACTTTAGAGAAAATTTAAGGTTTTTTAGGTGCGCCTTATAGTGCGGAAAATACGGTACTCACTCTCTGGTTGTAATGAAATATGCTGAACACAAAAAAACCCCCAGAAACTTCAGCTAGTCCAGAATGAATGTGAACGCTAGCACAGTGGTTGGATTTTTTTTCTCTTTCTCTCTGAAATGTAATTGTTTTCTTTTCAAAAGAAAAGCTTCACATTACTTCACAGTAAAATTTAATCCATCTCTAAGTGCGTTTCATTGCTTTTCTGCCTCAACGTAACACACTTGCACACATTTGTCATGATTATATTTTACAGCGTGTCTCGTATTTCTGAAATCTAGAGTTTTATAAATGAGATGTCGAGGGGTAACTTGGATTCTAAACCTGATAATATTTTGTTTCATTGGGCCTTACTTAGATGGCACATTTGAAGCAAAGCTTTTTTTTTTTTTACTGAAATGTTTCTGCTTAAATCTTCGATCCCAACTTCAAAATCTTCCACAGCTGGTAAAAGGTGAGATTGGAGCATAAACTTTCAGATGTCGCATTAATTCTCGGTTAATTAGCTCTGTTGGATTTCTTGCTTGAGAGTGCTGACATAAAGTTAAAGTTTATGAGCTTTTGTTTTTTTGGCAAGCCGCTGGTAAATGAGTACCATCAGCGTAACGCTGGAGCTAGAAATGCCGTGTTCATGTTCTTTAGTAGTTGACAAGACAAAACACGCCATTTTACCACTTTGTTGAAACCAGATAATTACGAGTTAGAAATTCAACAGTATAAACCTCTGCTGACTGCAACATTTTATTGATCTTATCTTAATCGATTGAATTGAAAATACTTTTTAATACCGACAGAAAAATTTCTATGCTGGGGTATCAGTGATAAAGAAATGGGAAAACAAAAAACATGAAGACAGTTGTAGATAAATGACCTCAGTGATAGGTAAATTAAATATCAGACACAAAAGAGACAGATCAGATATTTAACATGTAGATTTATGTACCAACGGAGATTGCAGCTAAGGTGGATGAGGTTATAAAGTTTTATGGACAATGGCGGTAATGACTTCCTATACCGTTCCTTTGAGCAGAAGGGTTGCAGGAGTCTGTTACTAAAACAGCGACTTTGTAAAAACGGGTGACGTGGCCAGTGTTCCAAGCCTCGCCCCAACCCATGACTCGAACCCATGACCTTCTTGCTGTGAGACCACTGGGCTGCCCACTGCGCTGCCAGAAAATGATTTGAAAAGAGAAAAAAAAATCATCTCAGAGGCACACTCTTATTTTGACAGTGTCTATTCTGGGCAACTTTTTTGTAACATCTAGAACTGGGGAAAGTGCTATCGGTGTTCATCGTCATTGCCAAACTTCCAGCAACTCTTTGTCCCTAGTCACCGCCTTAATGCTGGCGAGAAGGAAGCAAACTACTGACCCTTCTTTATGATGGGTTTGATCAGTCTGCTAGGTGTGATTCAAGAGTCTTTGGATCAAAAAACATAAAGAACTATCAATCATACAAAATACCTGTATTCCTAATAACTCGTCCTGCATTTATAATTTGGTTTATTTTAATGGTTAGTTACATGTTTGTACAAAAACAAAGATAGAGAAGAAATGATGACGAAAGGATCCATACTATTGTCTGTATGACCAAAGATTTGATGCCTAAAACAAATCTGCTCTTTCCACCTTAGTCACAAAACTCCTGCTGCACTACATTATTGTGTGTGTCTGTCTAATATGATTGTGTGAGTGCAGATGTGTGTGGGATTTCCATTTACATCTTTAGAGAGAAACAATATGGACAGGGTTAGTCGGACAGAGGCCAAAAGAAATTTCAATAAAGTTTATCCGCCATATTTGTTTTCAGCGTCACATTTTACTACCTCAAGATGATGCTCATATCTTTGTTCTTTCACTGTTTCCCTAATATTTACCAACCTTTTTCATCTGATAACACATCTAATAGAGCAGTGCCTGGGAATCACCTCACTGAAAGGTTCTCATGACGTCTCAACCAACAAGCATCAAACCAAACTATCATCAGCTCTTCAGCTACAATGCAAATCCTCTTTCCTGGGTCATATGGCCTGAGTAAATCCAAAAAAAAGCAACATAGAATAGACTTTAAAGTAAATGATCATGAAATTAAATCCTGGACTTGTGATATTAAGTTCAAACATTGTCTCCCAGCAATGAATGTTCAGATTCAGCCAAAGCAGCCTAATGCACTACGACAGAGAGGAAGCGAGTAAAGGTGTATGGTGTTCAGTTGGAGCTCAGAGGCCTCATTTATAAAAATCTGCATAGATCTTTTTTCTCTGCTGATGGTTCTTGCTTACACCATGCAAACTTGGTATTTAAAAAGCCTTTGTAACTCCTGTCACACAATTTTAGTTTTAGGGATGACACCTGTAACAGATCTAAGGCTTAGTAAACTTGATCTCCTTCAGCTTCCTGAACTCCAAATATAGATTATGCAAATGACGTGATGCCTAAGCAAAGGCATTCAAATGAGTCAGTGCCATTTGTCCTTACTCCTGCACAATAGCAAAAACATAAATACTGAAGCAGAGACAGAAATACTGGCCTCCCAAATTGAAGAGCCTTCCAGTCAAAGACAGCCCTAGTGGGAAGTTGTCACCATGATCCGCATCTGTGGCGCATAGCAATCTGTCAGTGAAATGAAAAGAAATCGTCCAAGCCCAAAGAGTATAGCTTTTGGTTGTCTGAAGTGACTTACTAGCCTTTCATCATCATGAACCAAAAGTCTCAGCAGTCGGGAAATGCTGTGCCCAACCTCTTTTGTCCCAGGAGCTTCTTTCCAAGTATAAAACCTCCTGAGATCTACCAGTCCAGTGTCAAAATCACAAACACACAGAGATGGTTTCCAGCCTGCAGTAAAACTGCATCACATCACTTTTTGTTGTTGTTGTTACAAAACCATTAGACATCACACACACATACAACCTCAAACACACACACACTGTCTCTCAAACACATAAATTTCTCTATCGCTCTCTCACACACACACTCTCAAAAACACACATGGTGCTTTCGTGAGTGGGAGAGGCCACAGCAGTGGGTACTGCAGTGGGCACTGCACATTGAGAACAGGCGTAACAATGTGCTTTTATGTCACAGACTCCAAAAATCTGCTATAACACTAGGAAAAGCTGCTAGATTGTTGCTTTGAAAAAAAAAAGAGTCACTAGAGGGTTGTTAAATATAGCATCAAAGTTGCTTCATAAAAAATACTGACTTTATGTCATTTCATAATTTTTTATTACACACCTGGCGGTCGACTTGGGATCATTCCGCAATTGACTGGTTGGGCACCCCTGCCCTGCTATATGCACTTAACAGCGCAAAGTCTGTCATAATGAGTCCCGTGAGATTCAACAGATATGCCTGTTGGCGTAATTACAAGCTCATCAATGCAATGTAAGATAGCCTGGTTTCTTTATATGGCAACTTCCGGCTTGATGTTTTGATGATATTATTAATCATCCTCATGTGTTAGATGGGAAATATTGCGCACGGTTTGTAAATTACTATAAACGTGGTGACTGACCACGTGTATAAATCTTACTTTACAACCTTTTTTGTAATTTACCCCAATTTGTAATTTTTATTCCTACACAAACAGGCATTGATATGTGCTTTCAATTGCTTCCTTAAGTACATCAAAAGATTCATTTCACTCTTTTCTCAGTTCACTTCAGGTTTTGCGCACAAGTGTCATCTTTCCCTACGTCGTAAGCCGGGCATACACTTTGCAATTTTTTGCCCGAATTTGCCCCAATTTCAGTTCATACGGTAATATTAAGACTGGGCCGAATTTCAGCTCAATTGTACGTCTTAGTCGCATTGTGTACAGTGGGCTATGAAAAGCAAAATTGTTGCTCCGACTAGAAATAAGGTGGTCAGATGTACTTCTGGCATGTCTGAAATTTTGTCACAGCTCAAACATCGCACTGTAGCAGCAAGTGTGAGATTCTGTCACACTTCTGTCTGGATGAGTCATAAGGCTTGCTAATGACACGCTGTTATAAAACCCGGTGACCTTTCAATACTCAGAAGCTCGTTCCGTTGACAATAACTTTTTCTTTCCCCGTTGGGCTTTAATGGTTCAAAATTTAGTAACCACACAACATACAAGAGAATTAATTATTTTTATGGCAGAATTAGGTCGCCACTACTGATGACTTTTTATAAAAATGTCCTGAGCCACATGCTGTTAAACATAAAGCTCTCTCTTTGTACCCGCCCGATGAGCCCAAGCCCCGTTAAAGCCTTGTTTTATTACATGGTGGCTATTATTACATGGACAATAAAACACACACAGGGACACATAGAAAACAGAGTTGGAGGTGCATAAAGGAGCTAAAGAAGGGCGGCAGAAGTCTGCAGAATGTCAGGATATACACAAAGAAAGAAATAGTTTATGTAAAAAGGGTTTGTGATGCATTAGAAAGTTTTTATATTATTTTTCCATTTCCCTACCTTGTGACACCTCTTAAAACAATCTTATAGATATTATGCTTTTGTGTTGTTGTGTGTGAGTGTGTGTGTGTGCAACTGTGTTTGGAAAGTTAGAAGCTACGCTGTTGCTGTCTTGTGGGCTTGTAATGTGATGAATGACCCTCAAGCCCACTTGTGACAGCTTGGCTCCTAATGACTAACTGGCTGGATGACTGGTCCTAATGGAGCAACTGCAGAACTCTAAGAAGGGCTTGCACACTCACACACGCATGCACACGCACACACATACACACACACACACACATAAACACACCCTTTTAGTTCACGGGCTTCATTGGGATGTGTACTCTTGTATTAAACAGGGTACACACAAAAACACACACCTATTACTCATGTTGTAAAGGCAGGAGTGTGTTTTTCTCATCCTAGTGAAAGCAATACATGACAGAAGTTGTTCATATTTATCAATCACACAGACGTTGGTACGGTAGTAGTACTCTGGCCAAAGCTCTGATGTTTTTAAAGCTTTCATATTTAATCCCAGATCAAATCAGTAAAAGTTAGCAGCAACAAGTTTTTTTCCTTGTTTTCTTTTCCAGTTTTGAATCCCATTAGTCCTTTCTAAAGACGTCGAAGCAAGAGGTTGAGATGGAGTGCACAAGGGAGGAGAAAATAGATGTAAAAACAAGAGAGGTTAATCTCAAAGTGGGAGCACTGGTTGCTGCCTCCAGGAAGCCAATTGGGTTTGGTCCAGTTAGTTGGGCTTCTGGAAAAATTAGCGATCATCTGCAAACCATCATCCAGTGTACACAGTTGGAGTGGTTTTCCACGGCTGTCATCCTTCCCATCATTGGGACAAACTCAAATAAACATCCAGAAATTATTCACACTATTACGGGATGCTCGTCCTGGTTTAACACGGTGACACCCAGCACTATAAAACCATTCAAAACACCCCCGACTGCACAGCTACGGTACTTATTTCCCTTCCATTCCCTCATTTATACTTGATTATGGGACCCATGTGGGTGTAAAAGGAAAGCAGTCAAAAGTTAGGGATTGGTTTATAGTGCAGTGAGGAAGTGGCCATATACGTATGTCAAGCTATTCACACGTTTTTATTGACAACTTAATTAGGATGCACACCTTTTCTAAAATTATACTGGAATTACTGAGCTACATCATCCAGTTGTGACTAAATGCTTATAAGGCCAATGTTTTGTGATGTACATGCAAATCACCAATAAGATAGAGCTGCATGATATATTCTTATCAAACCGATATTACAATACTGACACCTGTGATAAGCTTACTGCGGAAAGACGCACATTTCTTCAGATTTTTTTTTTTTGCTTAATCGGTTTATGACGTCTCTCCTACACAGAGAGAGTGGGAGACAGCATCTCTGTGTGCCAACAAATTTCTCAGAAAATTCACAGTTTGATGGAAGCAGGGTGGAATGGTAAGGAAGAAGAGATAAAGAAGGGGGTAAGATTTTAAGTACTTAGGTACAACTGTCCAAAGATATGGAGAGTGTGGAAAAGAGATGAAGAAGCATGTTCAGGCAGGCTGGAACGGGTGAAGAAAAATATCAGGTGTGATGTGTGATAGAAGAGTTTCATCTAAAATGAAAGGAAAAGTGTACAAAACTGTGGTGAAACCGGCCATGCTATTTGGTCTAAAGACAGTGGCACTGAGGAATAGACAGGAAACAGAGATGGAGGTTGTAGAGATGAAGATGCTGAGGATCTCTCTGGGAGTGACCAGGATGAACAGGATCAGAAGAACAGCACATGTTAGAGGTTTTGGAGATAAAGTCAGAGAGGCCAGACTGAGATGGTTTGGACTTGTGCAGAGGAGAGAGAGAGAGTACATCAGCAGAAGGATGCTGGGTTTGGAACCACCAGGAAAGAGGCCTAGAGGAAGACCAAAGAGGAGGTTCCATGGAAGTAGTGAAGGAATACATGAAGATTGTTGGCGTGATTGAAGAGGATGCAGGAGCTAGGGTTAGATGGAAGAAACTGACTTGCTGTGGCGACCCCTGAAGGGAAATGCCGAAAGAAGAAAAAGTAGTTTAACCTCTGACCACCCTCCCTATTTAGGCATGTGCACTTGTACAAAGTTGTATAATCTTCTGAGAAAATAAAAATAACTGGGAAGAATCTTAGTTTGGCTTTTACGCATTGGCTAAGTGTTGTTTACTGAAATATTTGTTCAACTCAATTAATTTAATGACAATTCAGTTTTGTTGTTCGTTGTGGATTATTACGAACAAACTGAATGCAAGTTCGTGGAAACTTATTGGGTTTCAGAGTTTCAAATCAAATCAAACTTTATTTATAAAGCGCTTTTCATACATGAAAATGCAACGCAAAGCGCTTTACAAGTTAAAAACCCCAGAACACAAAAGCAAAATAAGTCCCCCCAGCCCCACAAATAAAAAAAACACTTACCCACACACACACACACACACACACACACACACACAAACACACACACACACACACACACACACACACACACACACACACACACACACACACACACACACACACATCCATACTTGTAAAAATACTAATAGAGCACATACCCTCATAAATGTACACATACACACTCACTTAAAAATGCAATAGGATGGATGCAGATGGAACACCTGAGAAAACGGTATCTGAAGAGCCACCACAGCAGGAGCCGAGGCACACCTGCGATCACCGGCCATGATCCAAGGTCCCGAATAAGAGAAGAGGCCGGAGCCAGATCCCCACCAGGGCCCAGGAGCCAAGGACCAGCAGTCACCGAAGACCGTAGGCTCCCGCTGCAGTTTATGGATTTGATTAAAGGGCCCATCTTGTGCAAAATAACTCTTTTCACATTGTATCTTATGCACATACACACGCAAAATGTGGGGTTTGCAACATGCATTACACGATAGTTATGAAAATATATTGATTTGGTGGAGCGCAGTCACACACCCGGAACTAAGAAAGGCCGGGTCTGCTCATCCCCCCGCCCGTCCTGAGATAGTACAAGCTCCGCCCTCTGCTCTCACTGAGCCACTATTCCTCCGCCCATCTCTGAGAGGGAGGGGAAGGCAGGCGTAAACCCGTGCGTAGCGGTTTGGTAGCGTCTGAAATAAGATTTTATCATGTCGATTCATCAAAAAAGCGTGTTTCAAGCAAGAAAATAAAAAAGATGCAGAGCAGTGAACCAGCCTGTATATCAGACATTGAAAGCGAGTTTGTGAGGGCGTAAGGCCGGAGTGGAGGCGGTTGAGGAGGGCGGGCGGGTGCTAAGGAGGGAGGGTTTGCTGCGGAGGGGGGCGTGTGCAAAGTCCGTCCTGGCTGCGTCAAATGCGTCATACTTTAGACAGCCGCATCATACTTTAGACATCTGCTCATTCGTTGTTTTGTCTGAGTGTACCAGAAATCCACAGCAATTTGTGAAAAATGGGCTAAATCAATCTAGAAACCCGTTTGGTGACATATACAAGGCCCAGACATCACTCTTACAAGGTAGAAAACTCTGGAAAGTCAATTTTGCATGAGATGGGCCCTTTAAATGTCCCTTCAGATGTAACATCTAAAAGTCTGTTACCGTGAGTTTTGTATGGCCTTCATGGGGATATAAGTGTATGTTGTGGTGCAGCAGGTGCTGATGGATCCTGTTGCTCAGCCAAAGCACTGACACATGAACATGAGTCAGATAAATACAGAAATAAATACAGATAAATACAGAAGCGCTCACAACGTTTCAAACGCTCACGCTTCTTCTGACGGAACTTTATAAATAGGAATCAGTAATTTTTCTACGTCAACTTTTGTTTTTTCATTCATTTCTTGTTGAGAAAGATTAGCCAATTCCTGTATTGTATGGCAAAGCTTTGCAACCCATTTGTTGCACCCAAAAATGAAACCTTCAAGTAACTCACCATTGAAATTTTTTTGTTTTTTTTGCTGTCTTTTGTTGTAAAATTAGAGTGTGAATGAGCATAGATCTTAAGTTTTGTCAGCATGTTCTTTATAGTTACGGTTGTTTTCGGCCATGCATATCAAGCTCATGTCTGAAAGAGACAGCATACACTATTTTGTGTTATACTATGATAAATAAAGGTCAGTGTTATTGAAATAGGACTTTTCTGTTCTCTCTGTAGAGGGCACTCTAACCTCCTTTTCCTATCAATCTATTATTTTGTTTAGTCAATTCTAGCGCTTAAAAAAAAATTCTTCTATTTTTTTTTGTTTGTTTTAACCTTTTTCTTGCTTTTTATTTTCTCTCCGGCCATTCACCCACACGCACGGCGCTAGTGTACAGATCATCTGAGTACGCTGTGTAAACAGTCAATGGGGCCTACTTTTTTTCTCCTTTTTTTTAAACTACCTTTAAATCACATTAGCAGATGATGGAGGGCTGAGGGGTACGCGGGGTGAAGGAGTGTGTGTGGGGGGTGTCTACACGGGGTCATAGAGGTTGCTTGAATGCAGCAGCAGTAAACCCAAGCAGCCCCTCTTTGCCCATTCACCCTCGAAAACTAGCTCTTCTTTCCAAGCGCAGCATTATCGTCCTTCTTCTTGGCTGTTGGGTCTCCCACTCAAATAAATTTCCCGCTTCTTATCGCGGAGCAACAAATATTTACGTCTACCCCAAATCTGGGAGAAACATTCTCATGGCCTCCCTGATTAGTTCTGTCAGGCTTGGTCCTGCTGTGCCAGCACCAGTTCATTTTTCTCTTGAATCATTGTCCACGAACAGCCAATAAGACTCCCTCTCTGACTCGCCTTTGTGCCCATGAAGCTTGTAGGTAATTACTATATTTATGCGGTGGTGGATGGAGCCGGGCTGGCGGTCACCTGGGTAGCTACACAGGTATTCCTCTTCTACTGTGTAATTTTCATTTAATACCAGGAGCAAGCTAAATATTTGCATTCCACCACAGGACGATCCGCCCACACAAAACGCAAACTCCCCTCACCATATGAAACCCCCCTTCAGTCGCTCCGCCTCCCTGCCTTTCAAAAATCTCTTGGTGTTTGTGGCCCGTACGACCTGCCATGACACTACTGGGTGATGTCATGGCTCAAATACATGAGAAAGAGAGTGGAAACAAAATAATCCACCGGTGTATTTTTACATCCACCCATCATGTGTCAGGTGTAGTCCCATTGAGAGGGAGGAAGAGAGTCACTTCCTTCTCAGACTTTGATGTCGGGACTCATTTCCTGTCGTCAGTGTACTAGAAAGGCTAGGGAAAAGGGGAGAATAACACGCTCTTTTGAATTGACCGCCTTTGTTTTGGCTAGAGGCTTTTCTCATTACATGCAGAATAGAAATGGGGCCTGTTGGGATTGTGTGAACTTCATACTCATCAAAGCTGAAGAGATTTCCATGTTTTTTATTACAATTTTTTTCTCCCTCCAAGCATAAATTTCACAGAGAGCTTTGCAGATATGGAAAAACATAGGAATACATAAGCACCATCTGCTTTTCTGGTATTTCTCAAACAAACATCTTCAGAACACTCAATAAAGGCTTTTGTGGAGTAATAACGCTGATTTCATAACATATACAGATAAACATCACAACATCCGTTGTGGATGCATGACAGCGTAAATCTTGTTTGTGACCGTAAATACGGAGGAAAGTGAATCAAGTTAGCAAAGTTTGTGCATATCCTTTTTAAAATTTTGGCGTATCTATATGAAATGACATTTTCTGTTAGGGGGAGGAACAAAGCGTGAGCAGAGTGCATGCACAGAAACACTCTGTGTCAGGGTTTCAGGTTTTTACCGTTGGTTTTGTAGTTATTTAAGTTTACTTCCTGTTTTATTTTGTAATACTGACTTACCTCTCATTTTAGATGTCTCAAGTGGGAACTTGAGACATCTAAAATGAGATGTCTCCTCGTGTCTCCCTTCAATCTGGTGATTGCCAGCTCCCTTCCTAATGTATCACACATCTGTCTTACTGTCTCCCTCTCATGACTGTGTATAATGCGTGTCTTGTCTTAGTTTTTTTGCTTGGTTGTTTGCTTATGTCTTCTTTACACCTCAGGTTGACTTCGTTGGTTGTTCCCGAGATTTGAGTTGTTTTGAAGATATTTCGAGTAGGAAATCTGTTTTATGTGAAAACTGCAACTGTCCTGCGATTGCGTCCGCAACCTCACACTCAACCTGGCACTCTGCCTACATTATGTTGAAGGCATGGCGAAAACAAAATCCCCTGTCAAGAACAACCTGGCGTTTGATACGTATGCTACTATTGGATGGAATAGCTCACAAGTGACTCAAACATGCAAGAATGTAATAGAGAAACACTTCATGTTTGTATTTGATGTGGGATAAACCTTCAATCATTGCAGAAACCTCCAAAAAGTTGTTTTTGCATGAACCACCCTCTAATTTCTACATTTATAACCCATCCATCTGTAACAAATATTCAGGTTGATTGTTTAACAGGCCCAGAGGGAACATGCTCGAACATTCTGTTATTGTTTTCAGAGAGGAAATAATCCGTTAACAGTAGGATGCGCTCTGCTGGTTACCCTATTTATTTCTTTTCAGAGGCAATTAGGGATTGCTAATTAAGCTCATAAAACACAGGTCGGATTGTGTAACCACGGTACGTATCCTGGCACACTTTTAGGAAATGAACATTTAATCAGTTGTTAGAAATGGAAAAAGCAGGTCAGGACAAGAAAAGCTGGTTCTAATCTGGGAAGGAAGTGTGTTTCAATTATCCTACCATAAGAGAAGGGCACGTTGGTAACATAATTCAAGCAACAGATTATTCTAAATTGAACTGAGAAGTGAGATGTGGTCCCCGTTTCCTCCACAGGTCTAGAACAGAAGTTATGTGAAACCACCGTAGTGATAGAGAAAAATTGTCCTGAAGGTGTCTCCCAGGAAAATGGAAACTTTTGGATGAGCCTGTCATGGATCCTTTTCTCCTCCTCAAGGCATCGCACCACATGCCATTCACATACAATCATTGTTTGAAGGCTCTCCAGCAGGTGACAGATGCGGGGGAATTCATCTGCCCAGTTTATTAACAGTGACTGACGGATCCCAGATTAAATCAGCATCAGACTAGCAACATCATGACGAGGTGGCACGTTATTAGCATGTGCAGGACACAGGCATGCTGTCTAAAATTATTAGCACACCTGTACAGAGGTGTTCATTACAGCTTGCTGGGAGGATCCTCCATTCATGTAATTACCCCCCCTTCCAACCACACACATACACACGCAGGGTAACCCTGAGGGCCCCTGTGTGGGATGTGTGCTTGTCAGGAGACATGCGAGCTTGCATGTGCTTCCACTTTAACTTATCATTCAAACCACCTACACAATATTTTAAGGCAGATAAGACTGAAACAAACCGGATTCTAGTTGCGTTACAGAGAAAGAGCAACGTGGAACCAACAGCTCTTTGTTTTCGTTATCAGAGATTACGAGATGACCCATTACTGGATATACTGCAAGCGGGAACTATTATTTGGGAATGACACAGATGTCTGATGCCGAAAAACATAATGAAACATTTTCCATTGTATATTGGAGTAGTTTGAAGGCGGGAGTGTTCATGCAAAACTAACTTTTTGAATGTTATTCCTATTCATGCATGTTTGAAAAATTTCAAGTTCTATTAGGATTCCACTTAAACACCTTGTTGTGGAATTCAGTGCATCGAAAATGGTAGTGAAACTGAATACATTTTTAATGACACATTGTATCATGAAAATTGTTTTAGCCATGTTCATTTTTCTTCTCCATAACCACAACCGAGGCTTATACATTCTGCACGGTCCACACTCGAGTTGCTTTATTTGCTATTTCTTTGCCCCACTCTTGAAATGAAGTTAATGTTAGCACATGACGACCGGATTCATCCAGTGATACAACAGTGAGTATAATTTCCAGGCAACTCAAACAAAATCAAAGACAGTATGGAAGATCTTCTAGTGGAGAGAGTCTAGCAAGACTTTGTGGCTAACATTTAAATCTACCTTGGTTTTTCTAATGGGTTTGTGTCTCCCTCTAATAGAAATATCTACCGTATTTATTGGACTACAAGCGCACCTGAGTATAGGTCGCACCAGCCAAAAATGCACAAAAGGAAGGACAAAACAATATATAAGTCGCACTGGAGTACAAGTCACATTTTTGGGAAAATTCATTTGATAAAATTCAACACCAAAAACAGATATGTTTCTTTTAAAGGCATTTTTAAAACTAAATAAAATGGAGAACAACAGGCGATGCGGTATACTACCTTTAGATGACACATAAACAGACTGAGAACATACATTTGTCGATCCAGTGAATGACTTCCAGGAAAGTTACACGGCGCATTCTCTGGATTACCGTGAAGCTGCTCTCACAGGTTATGCTAGACTGCCTTAAAGCTCCTATTTACAGAAATATCAAGTGGCTGGAGTATTTTGGTTAATCCTCCAGGAATGATGGCAGGTATGGAGTTGAAAACTTTGAATTTAGTTTTGAACTGTGGTGTGATGTGCGCCCTGTTTGCATGCTAGCTATCACAAGCAGAGCATTGCGTGCTCTAAAGAAGCCATCTTGACGCATAGCTCCGTCCAAAACTACTTTCCCTGTAGCACGTTGTTCAAACACCCATGTATGAACACGTTCCTCTAACTGTGGCCACTTAGCTTTTAACCCGTGATTAGCTTTTTTTTGTTTTCTTCATCCCAGTTAGAATAACCTCCGCTTTTCACTGGTCCCTTTCAAGTTTCTCACTAACTAAAACCTTTCTTTCTGATGCTCGATTACTGTTTTTAGCAGCATGTTACACTATTTTCACTATTTTCTAGTTGAAACTAGTGCGCCCTCCTGCAGTAAAGTGTGAAAATGATGTGCAGCATTTTGTGAAAATTACATGAAATGTTGGTAAAATTGTATCAATAATTCCTCATATAAGTCGCTCCGGACTATAAGTTGCACCCCTGACCAAACTATGAAAAAAACTGTGACTTAGTCAAACATAGTCAAATGCGGTACTCGTTGGCAAAAAACTAGGAAGTTAGAGTGATTGGCGGGCTTTCAGCCAATGGGTTTTGCTCACCATTTAAAAAGCGTTGACCGGGATTTTCAATGTCAAACAGATATTTTATTCTTTTTTGATTTTTATTGTAGCTTTTTTATAAGCACTAGTCCAACCATTGAAAGAAAATTGGAGTAATATTGAAAAAAAAAAAAAAACTAAAACCCCTAAAACAATTGCCCTCTGGAACTAATAAAGTTTTTCTAATTCTGATTCTAATTTTAAAAATTTTTCCTACGACCTTTGACTCAGCAACAGACGGTGCAGGTCTGTGTAGAGTAGCAACAAGAAATAATTTATTTTTTGTGTATTTTTTTTATATAAAAATAGTCAGCAAGGCTTCAGGTTGGATGTTTTCCTGTAAATTAATGGATTCAACCTCCTTTTTTGTCAGAAGGACTGAGATATTTGGTGTTATTATTGAAACTCTGCTTTTGCTTGTCTTTGCTACCTTACTTGCACCCAGCCTCTCCCTCCCTCTGGCCAGCCCTCATGTTTTCTGGCAGCGGTTTGGGGTCTGTGGATGGTGGGAGATGGGGAGAGGAGGACAGGGTGTGCAGGGCAGGCTGACTCCTTCAGACCTGTCAGGCAGCCAGCCAGCGAGTGATGTGGAAATGTGGTGCGCTGGCGTCCTCTTGATTAAGTCTGTGCACGTGTCTCAGCAGAGAGCAGACCCAGGGCTTAATCACCCTTAGCCCTGACACTCTCCTTCTCCTTCTCTCTCTTCATATCCACCTCTTTTTTTTCTTTTTTTATACCCTCCTTTTTATTTTCCCTCCATTCTCTTTCACTCCGCCCTTTCCGAATTCAAGAGCAAAGTTATTTTCCCTCTCTTTTTCTTTTTAGCTTTGGAACGTTCTTACTGCTTTCCTCGCTCTGCGTAACCGACTTTTCTTTTGTTTGCCAAACTCCTCTTTCCCTCTTGTTTTTGCATTCTCTTTCCCACTCTTTCTTTCTACAAGCATCACTCTCCTTCATATTTTTTTTCCCATCCTACCTCCATGTTTATGTGTGTGGTGGAGGAAGGTTTTGTGCAACTTTCCATCTTTCCTGTCAAAAGTGTGCCATTTCACAATGTGTGTGTCTTGAAGGTGAGATTGTGTAACCCAGAGGTCATCTGTGTATAGAGATGGATAAGTATAACTTTTACCAGCTCCAGGCTATTCCACCTCCCGCATGGAGATGATTGCACGTAGGAATTTTAGTCCCTCCTTGGACTGGACTCCAGCCAGCTGAGGAAATACACAATCCTCCAGTTTTACTCTTGTGTTTTCTACAGTTGTTTAATTACTAATAGACGAGCTTTTCAGTTTGTTTAAATGAATATTGTACAGAAAAGAGTTTTTTTTTTTCAGTTCAAATGTGATCATACATACTGAGTTTATGCTAAAATGAAATTGTTTTATGTCAACATTGAATTGTAAAAAGTTTATTAAAACAACCTTATAAGTGAACAACGATAGAACAAATCACCCAGCCAGCTTGGAGAAATAGATTTAGTTTTAATTAAGATGTTTTTGACAAAACATTCACAAATATCTTTTTTTTTTGGGTTCTTTGCGCTTTGCAGATTGTGTAGGCAGTTTTGTCTTCTTGGGCTTTATGCTGAAGGGGTGCGGGATGTGGTCATTCGAGGCTAAGAGGAATTTGGTTACTACAAAATAAGGACATCATACACCTCAACACCATTCACATACTTGTAACTCATTCAGATACATGCACACAGTGGCTCTCAGACAGTGGCTCAGTGGTTTAAACGTTCACCTGCAGACTGGAAGTTAACCGGAAGTTTGCGGGTTTGCATCCCACTAAGTTTGCGTCTAGGGTCCTTGGGGAAGACACCTAACCCCCCGTTTCTCCCTCCATTCTCCCTCCAAACTTTTGTGTTGAGATTGTGGCGGAATGTAAAATTATGCATATCAGATACATAAGCACAGGATAAAATAAGGGAAAAAAGGCATAATAGGGGACCTTTAAAAAGAAAAAAAAATAATTTATGAAAGTTGCAAACGCCAAAATTTAGGTGTAAAAATGGTGTATAATCAAAACTATCCTCATCCAGAGACATATCTACTTGACCATACTGTGCATACAATTTGCTGCACCAGATCGAGAGTTTATTTTAAATATATACCAAAATCAAACGAGCTCTAGGATGGTAATAACATTGTGTAAAATTATGATATGGACAGTCATTGCCACACCATTTTATAAAATGACCACAATGTATTTTTCTCAGTAGTTATTTGTCCTGATGGTGTGGAGAATATGATACAACTCCCACTTACTACGCAGCTACTGTAAGTGATGTAAAAACTGTTTGCACACAGTTAAACCTGGACAAATAAAAGCAAACAAAATATACTCAATACAAAACAAATATTTTGTTTAGGGTATTTTGAATTTTGTATGTAATATTTTATCATTAGGCCACAATGGCGCAGTGGTCAGCAAAGATGCCTCACAGCAAAAAGGTCAGGGTTTCTGGGTGGGCTGGGTGGTAGGAGTGCTGGGTGGGCTGAGGCTTAAAACACCAGCCTTTCTGTGTGACCAAATTAGGAATGAGCAGTTCAGAAGACGAAACAAAATCTCCTGATGGTTTAACTCAGGGGTGTCCAACTCCGGTTCTGGAGGGCCGGTATCCTGAAGGTTTTCCATGTGTTCCTGTTTCAAAACAGCTGACGCACATAAAGTGAAATCAGAAGCCAATAAAATTTGGCAAAATGACTCAAAAACTTGGATCAGGTGTGTAGAAGTAAAAACACGTGGAAAACCATCAGGACACCAGCTCTCCAGGACCGAAGTTTAACACCCCTGATTTAACTTCTCTAAAGTTTTGGGTGAGCCTAAACATTTGTTTTTGCTATGTGTCATCTTTATTTACTCTCCACCAAGAAGAAATAACTTTTGTACATAAATCTTCTGATCAAGTTGCTGATTGAGGAGCTGATAAATCTAATAACAGTCATGTATGTTTTACTAGACACTTAAGTATAGGCTTGTAGGATTGAGTCCAAACGTAAAACAGATTGTTATCGTACAGTTTTTCCTGTCATGCAGACAAACATCTTATCTGGAACATCCCATCATGCATGTCACTGTCGCCCCTGGTGATTCAGAGTGTTCAGTCGCCTGGTTGTGGAATAAAGCTATCATTATGTCCCTGTGGCGTCTCTCTTGTCTTGTTTCATTTTCTTCTTGTCTGGATGCCTCTCCTTTGTGTCCTCTTTAGCCAGTTTTGTGTAAACTCAATTTTCTACTCGAGTAGAAATATAAGTCCCAAAGTAGTGTCTGCAATTCCTAATGGCCACCAAACAAATTTCTATCAGATACTGAATTGCATCCAGCTTTCCAGCCAGGATTATGCAAATGACGTGATACATTTGCAATAGTTCTCAACTAACTGATGTTGTTAGTTATTCGCATGCAAGATGAAAAGGTCTTGTCGTTGTACAGCCAATACTGGTGCACTGGATCGTCATTGATCCATGATCCATTTGGATCAATACTTTTGGTTTAGGACACACATTATTTGTGGTCAGATTAAGAGGGGAGAAAAGTTTGCAGATGCTCTGTATATACACACAGAAAGGTAAAGAACAAAGAAACTTAATCACCTGTACTGGAATATATTGGCAACAAAAAACAACATGAACTTTCTTGGATCTTTATCATTAAATTGATGTCAAATTTAATGATGAATGAAAAGGTTAGCTGATTAATCTATGACAGTGAGTAGGCGCTGATACACCCGTATTACAATGGACACACACGAAGTGTGGCATTCTTATTGAAGTGACTTCAACCTTGGTGTTTTTTAAACATACAGGAATGCAACGCTTGCTTCAGAACTGCTTAGCCCCGCAATATTTAAGCAGTTCTTGCTGCACAAGCCGACCGGATTTTGCTGTGCGTATTAATGCATAATTGAGCCCAGTTTCAGTTGATATAAAATATGGTTTAGAATAACCCAGATAATCAGCCAACATCGTTTGTTTTACTGTAAAACTACCAACATTTCCTTAGTATTTTATCCTGTCGCTAGTGCTTCTTGATAAACAACACAATGTTTATCAAGAAGCATGTTTTTTTAGAAATCGTTCGGCTAGCTCCCAACGGCTAGCTGGTTATGGACTCATTCTGCTGTTGACATACATGCTGACATGAGCGACCAGCTGCTGGCTCTCGGAGCCACATCCACATTGTGGCTGGAGGAGTTGGATTGGTCCTGAGGGATCTGAGGCGAAGGAGGCGATCTAGAGGAGGTGCAAAGAGGGAGACTGTCTAGAGGAGTTGCTTTGGGCCCTGTGTTTTTGCGGTTCGTCATAGAAACGTCTGGTTGCTTGCTTGAGGAACTGGAGGCGCTCACTCGGACCCAGTGAAATACAGAGAGGTTAGTTTGGTGTTCTTCACTACGGCCAGGCTTTGTGGACCCATTCCAGACTCCAGCTTTTGGGTTACCAGGTTGGGCACAGTGCGACTGGACTGGGGCGTGGTGCATACGGGTGAGGGGGCATCGAGGTGTTTGCACTGCAGCACTCAAATTTCTGTTCAGGGACCAATAAAATATATTCAATTCACTGTGATCTGTACTCTGTATTGTACCGATTTCACTTTATAGAAGACCCATGTGATTTGCATTCAACTTTAATCAGATATTTTCAATGTCTTGTTGATTTAAAGATGTGATGGTTTCCTCTTTGTGCTGATCATACAGCTGGGAAAGTTTGAGTTTGATCCAGTCAGTGGAGGTCTTGTTGTAGAATGCTTTCTTTTCTGATTTGTTGCTCTATGACTGAACTTTCTTTGCTCTTGGCACGGACGTCCTCCTGCAGTGCAAACAGCAGATGGGCTGAAGAAATGACATGGCCAGCGAGCGGCTTTATAATTATTCCCATTTTGTCCGCAGTTTTTAACTTTGATGTGGAAATCCACTTAATTTTGTGTGAACAAATTAGACAACTAATGGATGCAGGTTTAACCAAAAATGTGTTTCTAAGCTGGTTTGATATTTTTAGATTTTTCATCAAGCTAATTGATGATTTCTGTTTTCCCAAAATCCAAACAACTAGTCGACTTTTAAGGCATTCTGAAGCATACAATTCAGTTTACATTTGAACCAGAGGACCTCTGTCACATGCACATTCCCTGATTGTCACTGAGTCAGCAGAATTAATGTGGTAGCAGCAGCAGATGGAGGACTCTATCCATCACATTATCCCACTGTGCTAAATGATTCTATTAACATGTCACACTGGTTTCTGAAAGCTCCCAGTGTTCCCACCCCACACTGCGGTTCCAGAAATCCATCCCATGCGTTCATAATTTGCTCTGAAAATTTGGCCGGGAAAAGCATCCAATTATGGTTTTTGCACCCCGCTCCCAGCACCTCGTTCCAGATAACATTTCTCATGGCGGAGCTCTTTCCGAACTTTTTCCTCTCTTATTTTATCATTTCTTTTTTATTTTGGGTGACAGCTCAGTGTCACATGGTGTGAGACATGCTGACAGATATCAACTGATCTCAAGTTAGTTTAGTGGTCCAACACAAAATGCCTCAACTTTACTGTGTCATTTACATTTTCTGGGCAGCAGTGTGTTTCCTCGGTTTGTCAGTGTGGAGTTAAAGTCATTTATCATCTTTTCTCCGTTCTACCTCATGCACCATACTGGGTTTAGTGCAATGCTATGTTATTATAATAAAATAGTTATTATCCAGGGACTTTTACTGGCTACCTGACAACAGATAGCACATGTCTTGAATGCATTGACATTTGGCCTAGGGCTCCACTAAGATGGACATTATGTAACTCCACAAAGTTTTGCTTATTCTACTTTTTTGTTGTTGTAGTTTGGTTTTTATCTCCTGAATCTGTGAAACAGACTGTTTTCCCATTGTTTCGTTCCGTCTTCATAATCGTCCATCCTTAACGGCATTGCGGGGGTGTCGGAGCCTACCCCGGCTGATTTCAGGCAAGAGGCCGTGTGCTTTGTGGTAGAGAAGAGACATTTCTGACCTGAACTATTAAAAGTGTAGAGGTGTCACTCTGGCTTTTTAAAAAAACTGAATACCGTATCATTTCCAATAGAAGCACACCCGTGTTTTTTCTGAAACTTGAATACAGCGAAGCTTATTCCGACAAAATAGGTCGCCAGTTTGTCGCATGGTCACACGCAACCATTTATGCACACACTCATTCTTAGCGGCAATTGTCATAATGGCCAATCAACCTAACATGGAAGTTTTTGGGAAGTTGGAGGAAACCGGAGTACCCGAAGAAAACCACACATGGGGAGAACATGCAAACTCCACACAAAAAGTCCAGTGTTCCAAGCTTTGTCCACCTGGGACTCGAACCCTCAACCTTCTTTCTGCGAGGCCATTGTGCTTACCACTGCGTCATTTTCCTAGTGTGCTGTTTTAAATTTGGCTTGTGCTTCTGTGTTATGCTCTGCAAATTTACTATGAACTCATCAGATCTACCACAAAGTGGTAGAGAAGAGACCTTTCTGACCTGAACTTTTGAAAGTGCAGAGGTCTCACTCTGGCTTTTTAAAAACCGAATACCATATTGTTCCTAATAGAAGTATACCTTCTAACAAAAGCACACCCTTTTTTCCCCCTGAAACTTGAATACAGCAAAGCTTAGCCTGACAAAAATGAGTCTTCCATATGCAATTTTAGCTCAAGTTTGACATGTCCTTTGAAATAGCACTTCAAATAGAGCTACTGAGCATGTTCAGCTTGTGCTGGTACCAGTGTCATACTGGGTCGAAATTTGTTTGCTTTGCAGATTTTTTTTTTTTTGCAAATAGCTTATTTGTAGACGCACACCTAATCAGTGCGGCCGTGCATGTTCGAGTATCTTTAAGTACCAAGAAAGGCCTCTTATAAATAAAAAGGTATCTTATTATTAGAAATACTACGGTATTTGTCATCTCTACACTCTGAGTAGAACTATTTATTTTTCAGCTGTCTGTTCTAACTTTTAAATTCCGGTTAATTCATTTATATTCGTTCTAACCAAAGACAGCTACTGTACATTTATACCACTGCACTAAAACGTATACTTTTCATTCGTGATAGATCAGTTAAATCTCACTTCAAAGAAGTTGGAGAATAATGAGCAATTAAAATTTTGTTAACCTTTTCAGAAAATAGCTGTAAATATTTTTAAATTGTGGCATCATGGTACATAATGGTATATTATACGATATTCCTTATTGCTCAGTAAGAGCTGGATCCATAGCATGTATTAAATCAGTGAAGACTGACTACCAACCCAGACTAGCTCTCTAAGCCCCACGAGAGGTAGGTGGTGCGTGGACATACACATTGCGCAGTAAAACACACATGAACAGCCCAAAGTGTGTGTTGGCATGACCAACCGCTGGGCTCATGTGCTTGGATTACTAGAATACTATGAAAGAGAAACAGTCAGTTTAATCCAAAGATGGTGGCCACAGTGGAAGGCAGGAGCGGTTTAGGTGCTCAGAGGCATTAGTGCCTGGGGTTATCCCAGAAAATGCTTGCATGAAAAAACAAAGGAGAAATCATGGGTCTCAGCAAAACCCCCAACCCTCACTTCTTTTGTACCCCCCTCTTGAAATATCCCCACCCAGGCAAAGAGACCCCCCGACTCGCTGCAATAAATAGATTCTTTCTCTAACATGCCTAATCCCACTAAATAGCAACAAATCCTATCAGGCCATGAATTATAAATCCTTTCCACCATCTTGGCATCCCCTCCCCTCTAAGGAAACTGACTCGCCCTCCTGTCTCCGAGACATGCAGACACTTACTCCATTCTATAAAGTGATCTTCACAATGTTGTTTGGATTTTTTCTGTTTGTCACGTACTTCTATGTGTTGATATACACAGTATGTTTTCCTCATTGGATGTTAATATACATGGATGTGTACAGTATACTCACGTTTGTGTGTGTTTGGATACTTCTTTCCACTTGACATTCCGGACTAGCCGAAGTTTTCAGACATACAAAGGAGTAGAAAAGCTCATGTTGTGTCTGTTGAAAAGGATTCCAGCCCAAAACTGTTCTCTCTTCATCACAAAGCCATCACAATTAAAAGCTAACATGTTATTGATTGTTGTAAAATAAATTCTCACTAACTGTCAGTTGTTATCAATCAGCTTGCAGGATGTTCATCATAAAACGTTCAGTGTGGGTTTTAAGACATAAACAGCTCAGGCAGATGTTTGGATGTGTAATACCACCATTATTGTCCCTCAGAATTTCCAAGAACCAGAAATAACCTTATTTGGAGAAGTGTAGGAAGATATACAATCCACCTAACGTTGAACTACCTGTGAGGATTTTGTGGTAAGCCCTGTCAGATACCAACCCTAGTTTTATGTTTCACAATCTTTAGAATTGAAGTAAAAGCCTACAAAAAGAAATGGTCCATTTTTATATCTTCTTGCTCTTTTTTTTTAAAGCTGTGTTCAAATATTCAGTAAAGCAGACATTGTTGACACAGCTTAAGATAACCTTTTAGACCAAAACAATAGGAGGCAATTAACCTCCAATCTGTTCAACTCTCTAATTAGGTTCACTTTGAAAACCATTCACCTCCACTTCCTGCTCTTCAGGCTTTAACTACAGCATTAATCCTGAGTCCTGGAAAAAGCAGTACCCTGTCTGGGTACAGCTTTTAGATCAGGCTTGGGCAAAGTATGGTCCGCGGGCCACATGTGGCCCGTTAAACGTTTTAGTTAAATAAATAAACCATGGTAATGTTTTATTTCCCCTGTAATTTTGATGTTGTCTCACTAGATGGCACACTCTAGATGTATTGGCTTTGTTGAGAAAACAACAACACTGCTCCCATTAAAATGTTTGTCTCCGTGATTGCCACACTGTCAAAATAAAACAGTGTTTAGATAAGGAAAGCCATCAGTGCCAGTACATGCACGTAAACAAGCACATTAGATTTCCAACTTACATTTTAAACCTAACACGCGAGGTGCACGTTTTCATTTTTGATTTAAACTTCAGCGCGCGAGGTTACGTGCGTGTAGTGGCCCAAATGGCTTTCCATATCTTGCACACTTGTTTACCAAAGCATGCCATCCATCTGCTCCTTTTCCGGCCTGTTGGTCAAATGTTAGAACCCAATGTGGCCCACAAATCAAAAAGTTTTTCCACCCCTGTTCTAAATGTACCAACTGTAGGAGTTTAAGTTGTATCTTGGGATCTTGTTCGCGAGTGGGGCAAGGATAGAGTAGGAGATTGACAGACGGATCGGTGCGGCGTCCACATTAATCACGATCCTGCATCAGTTCATCGTGGTGAAGAAAGAGCTGAGCTGTAAAGCATTGCTCTTGATTAACCAGTCGAGCTACGTTCCTACCCTCACCTATGGTTACCAGGTGTGGGTGGTGATTAAAAGAACGAGATTAAGGATACAACCAGTCAAAATGAGCTTCCTCCGCAGGGTTGCTGGGCTCTCACTCAGAGATAGGGTGAGGAGCTGTGCCATCCGGTAGGAGCTCAGAGTAGAGCTATTACTCCTCTGGGTTGAGAGAAGCCAGCTGCGGTGGTTTGGGCATCTGGTTAGGACCTGCGACCCGGCCCCAGATAAGCGGACGATGACGCAACAAAACATCTAGTTAAAAACCATTATACCAAAACTTTCTGCTCTATTTGTTGATGGCAGAATATAGATGAACAATTCCTACCACATCAGCTGGTCTGTTGTTTTTTAACACTGAAAAAAATTGCAGAAACTGATCAAAATCAGTGTCTGAATATTTATTTTAGCTTACATTTAAGGTGCTATTTTTTTGGCCATAAAAGTGACCATTCCATTCAACGACCTTAACCATAATCCCCTAGTTTTGAACTGTATTAACTATCTCACTGGACTTGAATCTTCAGATAACTTGGCGGATATTTGCACGAGTCTGCCTACTAGAAGGACACTGTGTGAGAGTGTACAGTGGAACACAGCTGCTCCACAGCTTGTGGGATTTTGCTTCATTAATATTGAACATGTGTTGAATTTTTTTTCCTCGAGCTTTGGTAGAATGTTGATAATTTCAGGGTTAATGCTCAGTGTTGTGATTCTTTCAGAGGGAAAGTGATTTATTCGGCCTTGACGCTTCCAGGGTAATGATAGAAAGCTCATTTATCATCTGAACAACAGTTTAACTTCATTAAGTGCTAAACAAAATAAGCAGGGGCTGCTTTGTGGGGTAGAGCGTCCAAACAATATGCTGAATGTTGTTAGTGTACACAATTACAAGTGACATTTAATAAATCACCATATGTGTAAAGCTAGGCCAGATGACTGAGGAAAATAAATTTACGGTATTGCCCGCCTTCCGTTTATATTTTTTTCTTTCTGTCCGTGCGGCTACACACATCAAAGATAGTTTGTTATTTTTCTTCTCTCTTTGTCATCAGTTCTCAACGGGAACAGGACTCTGATGTGGTTTAGTTGTTGCTGTTTTTCCAGCATATCCTAAACACTGATCTGCAAATATGGGCATTTTAAAAGCTGGTATATAGGAAGAAGACTGACAGCACATAGGAAGAAAATGATTTCTACATTTTTAAAAAACAATCTAAAGATTCAAACAAGACTTCCATATTTGTTTGTGACAAACATTACTTTAGTCTTTACATGAATTCCTTCAAAGCGTTTCCTGCTGGTCTAAAAACATCTGAAGCATAAGCAAATTATATTCGTGCTAAAAATGCTGTTCTGTTCTGTTGTCTTCCGCTTCCCCGGGGCCAGGTCACGGAGGAAACAGCCTCAGACGGGAAACCCTGACTTCTCTCATCCTAGCTGCTTGCTTCAGCTCACCCGAGATCCCAAGGCGTTCCCCCGTGAGACATAGTCTCTCCAGGGCATCCAGGTTTTGCCTCTGGGTCTAAACATCTAACCAGCAAGGCGTTCGGGAGGCATCCTAACCAGATGCCTAAACCACCCCATCTGGCTTCTCTTGACCTGGAAGAGCAACGACTCTACCTCAAGCTCCTCCCAGATTGCAGAGCTCCTCACTCTATCTCTGAGTAAGAGTCCAGCCGCCCTGTGGAGGAAGCTCACTTTATGAGAAGCAAATCTCCTCTTTTTTGAGCTGTGACTTTATTGTGCTAAAATGATTTTTCACAAAATATTCCCAAGTGGTTTCTCTGTTTCCTTTTACGACTTCAACAGGCTTTGTCACCGTATTCAACCCTGATCCCTTAAACATTGTCTTTTTCTGGCAATAAAAATTTCATCTCGTGCAAATAAAAACTCTTTCTCATTGCATAAAAACAGGCACAAATTGGGTTTTGAAACACCGATTACATATACTGTAGATATAGTAAGTGTGAAAGTCTTTCGCTCATCAACCCAGCTGTCCTGAGAAAGCAGAGGCACTGCCTTCTAAAGCATGGGCTCCATTGTGGGTCCCCATCGCACATACTGCCTTCAGTTGTTACCCATTACACAAACCAGTTTCATCTGCAAACTTATTTACACAAGCATTCAAATCCTATCAAATTAGGTAACACGTAAAATCATCTGAAGAAAAGAACAGAAGGGACACATCAATAAATAATCCCCTAGTTTTAGTTTTACCCAATAATTTAGGAAGTGATTGGTTGGTCATAAACATGAACAAAAGTAACACAAAAAATCCAGGATATTTATTATAGCCTGCCGGATATTTATTTTTGTAAGTATATATTCCATTAATTTATAATGAAGTTAAATGGAAAGTTTAAGTGGTAAACAGCATCACCTCATTCATCACCGGGATCATCATTGCCATCACTGTCACTCCACATCCAGCAGAAAGTAAATCCAGAACAAAAAGGGAAAAAGTCTTCATTTTAAGTCAAAACAGCAGTAAATAAATGTGTTGTTCTAACAAACGAAAGTTTCTGCATGTTACAGTTTTTTTCCAGGATTTCATCCAGGTTTTTAAAACATGAAAACTAAAAACTGACTTATCTCATTTGATCTGCACCTCATCTCAGTTTTATTTCTATTTCTCTGAAACGTTTCAAATGCATTCATGAATTGTTAATCAAAGCTGAAAACACAACCAGACAGAACACAATTATCACAAATTAACACGTAAATTAAACAGAACCAGGATGCCTCTGGTAGGAGAGATCCTCTCTCAGGATGGCCAGGTAGAATTTATTATTACTGTAGCAGGGGTTCGGCTGGCTCAGAGTATCAGCTCCACCCAGGATACACCCTACCTTCAGGCAGCACCCCTCCACCTGGAGCAGCTAACCCATACGCCTGAAACCGCCGGCCTTACGGCCAGGGCTACACTCAGCCTGGTCCAGGGTACCGGTAAGGGGAGAGTAGCTGCCACTCATCCTCATATATCCCCCCAACCTATGGTCCTTAACCGGCTGTGTGGCTTCAACGGTTTAGGGTAGAGTGCGCCCTCCCTCCTGTACAAATAAATAAGTTCAACAATGAAACAAGTGACCCCTCCCAGTCTGATGGTTAGTGTTTGTATTTTGTCTCTCCAGCACATCATCTTGTTCTTATCCTTCTATGTTCTGCCCTCCACCCCAGCCTCTTTCCCCTCCCCATGTATCCGTTCTTCACCGGTTTGTTTCCACACACCTGGGAGACCAACACAGGTTGTTGCACAGTTTATTGTAAGTTTAATTAAAAAAAAAAAACTCAATAAAAATGTAAATCCTTAAAATACAAAACAGTTGTTGATGTTTTTTTAGATTTGTACCTGTCCTAGAAGCTGGAGCATAATTACTGTAAACGAAGGCACTTAGTAATGGCAGCCAGGTTATGCGTTTTCAGTAATGGTTCTGAAAAGATGTGGATCGATTATAAGCATGAAATACAAACTTAATTGAATTCTTTTTAGGTTAAACCTCTTCAAAAACTAGGTTTAAAACTTTAGCAAAAGAAAATGCACTTGTCTCTGTAGGGTGCTGCAATTTACAGGATCTGACCCAAATCAGATCAGATCGGTGTGAATCTGACTCAAATCTATTATGTTACTGTTTATGGCATATAAATGAAGTTGGTAGACCCAATAATACTCATATCCCACCAATTTTAAGCTTAAAATAGTGGGTCAGATCTGGTCAGTTTCGGGTAAGATCTGGTTAGATCCGATAAATTGCAGGACCTGTCTCTGTATGCTTTTATTTTTTACCATTCTCTTCAAAAGCAAATTCAACAAGCTTGATAAAACTAAAATCTGGCAATGATCTGAACTTTTACAATTAGTCCTCAAAGTCAGCTTTTTTTTTTAAAGATAATTGCATCAGCTTTACTCGTTTTAAATCCTGAGTGGACCATGTTTTATCTAGTGTGCTCTTATAATTCTTAGCACGGCACTTTTTTATAGATAGATGACATGTGATCTGAGTAATGAAACTTAGATCAAACATTTCTGAAAGAATTCAGCCATCTTATCCTCCCGAGACATGATAAAGGGATGTCTGTTTTTTGGGGGAACAGAAGATGAGAGCATCTCTTTGATGGACCAAAGCAGCAGTCATAAAGCTTATCTGACACACGCAGATGTACACACATACACACACACACACACACACACACACACACACACACACACACACACACACATCAAAACACACACACAGAAAGGATGGCCGTCTTGCTGGGCCCTGACCATTGCACATTAATGTCTAGCACTGCTTTCTACTGACTGACTCCAAAGTTATTGCTCTGCACCATGGAGGCACAGGATATTTGACAGTCTCCTGCCAAAGAAAGGGCCGGAGGTGGTGGGGGAGAAAGAGAAGAGTTGCCATTGACAACTCCAAGATCTCCAAAGTGACCATCTGAAAATGAAAAAGGAGAAAACTTATTAAGAGAGAAGGGTCACAGGGAAGCCATAGGGCTAAATCTGTCACAGCTCTTAAAGAGTGTGGCTAGTTTTAGAGGTCCAGCAGCTATAGCTTGGAGATGACTTTTACATTTCACCTTGTCAGTTGAGAAGAACACTGGGGTTTAATCTCGTTTTAAAATACGCACTGATTTATCCTTCTGGGAAGACTGGTAGACACCTAAGCACAATGGAAACAATATTAAAGTCACCGTGGGTGAGCTGTGCGGCTCCAAGTGGAGTCTCCAGATCACACTGTATAAAAAAGACCACAAATAAACATAAAGGCAGAAAAGAGATGAGTTAGAAGCAAATCCGGCAAGTGCCTGTTTGGCAACGTCAGCATGGAGTCGTGGGGCTCGCATTCTTTCCTTTTCCAAATGTTTATTGGAGTCAAAGTGGGGGTGTAGACATAAAACTCTGTTATTCTTTTATCACACTTACCCGCTGAACATGTGCATGCATTTGTGTCAAACACAGGAAACAGGAGGAGGGCAAGGAGTGAGCAAGGCACAGTTGTACAACCATCAAAACCGCACATGTTTTTTGTTTCCTACATGTGTTCTTTTTCCCAATTATGTTCTTCTGCACAACACACCAAAGAGAAAAAGAAAACACTTTTCTTTCAACTTGTTGACGAAAGAGAGCAAAGGATTGTGGGAACTTTTTTTTTGTTGTTTAAAAATAGGGCCTGCTCGTCTGTGTTTGGGATTGTTTGTGTGCATTTCCTTCTATACCATGGCCAAGCTCTGCGTGGAGTGCAGGAAAAAAGACAACAGCCCGACTGACTTTGATGTTCTTGTTTTATGGTTCCATGTAAATGCATTGTCTCTTAAAATCTTTTGTTGTCCTTTTGCCCAATTAAGACCTCGGAGCGACTTGTTGACTCCACAAAGACCCTTGTTTGGGGAGGTAGAGGGCATGTGTTTCCGTGTCTTGTGTGTGTGCGTGTATGTGTGTGATGGCACGTCTACTTTGATTGGAAGTAGCTTGAGAGATGTGTTCTAAAAAGCAGCCACACACACACACACACACACACACACACACACACACACACACTGCTCACGTACACAATTCACGGGCTTTTGCACAAGAATGAGGCTATTCATTTACTGTTGGGAGGGCTGCTTCAGTGGAGAGGAACTTTACTCTATCTGCAGTCACAAGTTAGAGTCAAGAGCACTTCTTTCACAAAAACAAGAATTTGGGCTTTGCTAAACTACTTTTGTGCCCGTTGTGTGTCCCATAGGAGAAGGACAATTCTAGAAATTCAGCTGCATTTCTACTATAGTGTTTTCAAATCCTGACTTTTTACCCGTAGATTTTTCTGACTGGAATTTTAATTCCTTCCTATTACACATTACAGACAAAACATGAACCAACGTATAGCTGATAATTTATGTTTGAAGTACCCATGCAATTATGGATGTGTTAGTCGTGATCAGTCACTGACTCCCAAAAAAAGTTTTGGTAGATCTCATGGTGGGCACTGCATCGGTCCATCGTGGTGAAGAAATACCTGAGTCAAAATGCAAAGGATTTGCTTTACCAGTCCTACTCTCACCTATGGTGACCCAGATCAGAGGTGTCAAAAGTACCAACATTTTCTACTCAAGTAGAAGTATAAATACCGAGTTAAAAAACTACTTTAGTAAAAGTAGAAGTATCAACTCAAGTTTTCTACTTAAGTAAAAAGTAACCTATTTTAAAACTACTTAAAGTAAAAAAAGTAAAAGTAATTTTCAGAAAAAAAGGAATATTGTTAACAAAAGCGTATGAACATATTTTTTAACTATTATCACATGCTTTAAGGAGCAGAAAATATGATAATAAATGAAAGTGTTTTGGTGAAACTTTATGAATCAGAAACATTTATTTCTTAATAATCTTTATTGGAAATCAATTAATGAACACAATCAAATGTATTAACATAAACAGGGCATTATGTAACGTCCCTTCAGCTACCAAGCTTCACTCTGCATCACCTAATTTAACCAACTTCAGCAGACACAAACACACTCAATGTAAAAAAAAATAAAAAAATAAATAAAAATGACCAAAAGGCTTTTTTAAGCCTTGAAGGCAGCTAGTTTTCAAAGTTCTTTGTGGCAATAATGAATAGTCTTTAACAAGTTGGTAAGTATGGGAGTGCCACATACAGCCTGGGCAGCGTTGCCAGGTGGGAGGTGCTGGATTATCGTACTAATGACGTAAAATTATTGTATTTTACAAAAAAATATCGTACACCCAGTAAAACCACGCCCATTGACAAAATAACACCCTTTACATGCACTCGTAAGGCAGTGGGAGTGAAGGAAACACACAGGAGGCAAAATCCTTGGATTCTTTTTCTAAAATGTTAAGAACTGTAAAAATGAAAAAATAACCAGGGAAATGAGATTTTAAGAAACCCAGAAAGAAACCAGTAGGGGCGGGACTTAGGAGACGGTATATATAAATTTATATATATACATATCTACATATATATGTGTACATATAAGGTTTTTTTTTTTTTTTTAATGTTAACCCAAACATCTACATTATACAAAATCTAAGCGATGTGTAGTTTTAATCTCCTCAGTCAGTCTTTATAAACAAATCAATAACATTTTGGATGCTTTTAAGCACAAATACTTCATCCACTACTATTTATGGATTAATCAGTTCAATTAGTTTTGTTTCTAAAGATAAAATAGTGCGTCACAGATCAAAATTATTTTTATAAAAATACCATCTACAACATTTTCAGCAAAGACGTTTACAATAACTGCAGACTGAAAATAATAATAATAATAATAAAACATTTCTTTGCTGTTGTTTGTTTTTAAAAACTGATAATTCAATCAAAGTTCAGTGTTGCAGCATCAGAAACACTTTGATTTCCGAGCCCGCAACAAGTCTTAAAGGTCCCCTATTATGCAAAACTGACTTTTATGAGGTTTTAACCTTTTATTTTACTTAGTACTACCCCAAACAATCCCCCAAAGTGTGTTTTATTGTGATTCATGCTATTTTGAGATATTTAAATTCAAAGTAAGGGGCGTGTTCTCCAAACCTCTAACGACTGGTGGAACATAGTGACGTACATCTGTTTTTTGTTCAGCCCCCTGCAGCTCAAACACCCTCCCCCACTTTTACCTTTGGTTTTTCCTGACAGCAAACATTTTCTTGTTCAGTTGGCATTGTCTGACAGACACCACACTTACACCTAAGTTACAATGAAAGCTAAAATTAGCATGTGCTACTCTGTAATCTCACAATGAATATGGGTTAGCATGTTTACCAGTCTGCTACGTCTTGATGAAGTCTTCGTGGTACTTGTGCAGCATGGACTTCAAAATCTTCATCAGACTCTGGATCATAAACGTAAGGCAAAGTAACGGGGACAGCCATAGTCAAAGTTTATTCCTTCCTCCGAACCGCTTTGTTTACTCAATACGTCTCACACCTCGCCCCTCCCGCTCCACGCTGTGCTGGGTGGGTGGGGAAATCACAATGAATGACAACCAATCGCAACCAACGGGGCGGGTCCCGGGAAAAAAAAAAAGAAAAAAAACACTGAAACAAGCTGTTTTGAGTTCCGGGTATGAAACTGCGCTCCCAAACAGGGTAATATTTATAACCTTTTGTGTTGAGATTGTGGCGGAATGTAAAATTATGCATATCAGATACATAGCACAGGATAAAATAAGGGAAAAAAGGCATAATATAGGACCTTTAAACACGCAAACTAACGTTCCTGCTCTTTAAAAGTTTGTGGGCGGGGCTACTTGGCCCAAAGTAATGATTGACTGGAGCTGTGAGCCAATCATTCATCTGTTCCTTTGTTTGATGCATTCAGGGTTGATAAAAAAAAAAAAAAACTCCGACAAACAGTCGCGGCTTTTTAACGGTGACAAAATGGAGAAAGTAGTGACTACTTTTTAAAAAATGAACGAAGTAAAAGTACAGATAATTGCATAAAAAAGTAGTGAGTAAAAGTAAAAAGTAGACAAAAAAATAATTACTTCGTTAAAGTAAAGATACCGAGATTTTCTACTTGAGTAAGGTAACGAAGTAATCTTACTTCGCTACTCGACACCTCTGACCCAGATACAAGATCCCAGGTACAGGCCTAAATGTGTTTCCTCCGCCAGTTGGCCGGAGTGTCGCTTAGAGATTGGACGCAGAGCTCTTTCACCCGGGAGGAGCTTAGAGTAGTCGTTGCTTGTTCGGGTCAAGCGAAGCCAAATACAATGATTCAGGCAGCTGGTTAGGATCACGTGTTTCGGGCATATCCCACCACTTGGAGGCCTATGGGCAGACCCAGAATCCACTGGAGAGACTATGTCCAGCAGTTGTTCAAGTAACGCCTCAGAATCCTGCTGGGTAAGTCCATTAAGTCCTGGCTGGGGAGAGGAAAACCTGCGCTACCCGGGAAAGGCTAATGCTCCCTGAAACCCAGCCCTAGTTCTGGATAAGTGGAACATAACGAAACGAAATGTTTTGGAGGTTTCTAATGTGTTTACACTTTATTCCGACATCAAAAACATACTTCAAGGGATTTTCCGTTTCATTCATAATTCTGTTTGACCAATTTACGAGTTCACCCAGTATTCAAATACTATTTAAACGCGTAATTGTTCTCTGCCACACCTACATTCCAACAGAAGCAGGAAGTGTTTTGTAACTTACAACAGAAAGCCCAGTTTTATGTAAATATGTCAAAATAGGAAAAAACAAGAACTTGCATCAATAATGCTAAATTCAGGGGCTTTACTCTGTATTTGAGGCCTTAAACGCTACCGATAGACTGCAGTCTGATTAACTGCAGCACATACTGTAATGTGAAAACTGATGTGTGTATTCCGGTGACAATGTAGAAAGTTTTGGTTCTCTCATGGAAACACAATGTGAATATACAGCAAGTTCAAAAAGCTTGCTGTTTTTTCTTTCACCACAAGAGCCACGTAGGCCCTTCACAGTTTGTTTGCTAAATGAAACTGTAAAACATGGCGAGCCATCAACCGCAAGACCAAGCAAGCTAAGCTAGCTCAACGTTTTGTCCACAAAACTTAAAAAACCCCAAACAGCTTCATTCTTTTAAGGTGTTGACTCAGTGGGAGAGTGGTTGTCCTTGTATCGGGAGAAACCATTTTAAGTCCCACTGAGCCACCAAGGGACACTTAACCCCCTAGTTGGTCCCACCAACCCATGTTGCCGTCGTGGCTGCATGCTGCGGTTCATTGCAGCACAAAAATTTTCCCATTGTGGGACTATTAAAGGTATTATTCTTCTTCTGTAACAGGGGTTAAAGGTAATGGCAGCATTTTTGTGTGTTTTGAAAAAAAAGGTTATTTATTGTAATTTTTTCCCAAATCTATTCAACTGAAACTTTTCTATGAACTGAAAATCCACCCTCTGCTGTTTAGTATAAGGAATGCTATCTAAAGGACACACTCTTTACTTGTCAGGCATGATAATATGTCCACAATCACCAGATGACAGGTTCAGAACTTGTCCGATTTCTACTAGTGAAAAAAACCCATGGCATCGTTCCATATTAGTGTCTGTGTGGCGGTTAAAACTGAAGCTTTACATCCGACATTTGCTAGTTGAAGCTTGTTCACATCCTGTATGTGTGGGTTTTCTCTCGATACTTCCACCCGCCTGCCTGAAACTTATCGGGTTAATTGGTGTCTGTAAATCGCCCAGTGTGTGCATGTGGTTTTCTGTTTTTGTGTGGCCCTGACCTGTCCTTGCCTGCTTGATAGTTGGCTCCAGCTCCTCCGCAACCCTGAATTGGAAGAAGCGGTTTAGGAAATCAATGGATGAATTGAGCCAAAATAAATATTTTACCAGCCACAGTTTTCCCCCAAAGGTCTATAGTGAAAAGTATTTCATCATCCGCTTCTGGTGAAATAGGCAGTATGCTTATGTGTAATCTTAAAATGTATTTACACAAGCTTTCTGGATGAAAATGGACAGATTGTTTGTTTTGTCCATTAGTTTCTTTATGCTTGAAAATTTTTATCTTCTGCATGAACTTTTTCTTCCCACATATGGAATCCACCGACACACTGACCTTTACGAATGTACACGCATAAACGAAACCACATGTGCATCTTTACTTCCCATTTAGTTTGAACATACAGATGTTGGCAAAGTTTAATAATCCAATCTGATTTACAACTATATTTGATGCTTACGAATAATGAAAAAAGGTGTTTGCATTAAGGCTGATAAAATCAATGTTCTGATGATAAAATACCATCTATTAAAATGAATAACTTGGCAGAGAAAATCTGTTGGGATTCACTCATCTATACTTATGAACTTAATGTTTTCATTTGAAATTTGCATCTTCCTCGAGACATATATTCCATTTGTCTCACTCTTAACTTTTCTGCTCAAGCGCCCCTGGTGGCCGTTGGAAAAAAAGTATTAAAAAAAAAAAGAAAAAATGCATAAATTAGCCGCATCATTGCATAAGCCGCAGATTTAAACGCGTGTGACAAAAGTTGCAGCTTATGGTCTGGAAATTGTTACGGTAATAAATTGAAGACATAAATTTGTTTCGTCTTCTGAACCGCTTATCCCTTATAGGGTTGTATGGGGTGCTGGAGCCTACCCAGCTGATTGAAGGCAAGAGGCAGGGTACACCTCAAAAAGATCACAAGTCTGTTGCAGGGCCGCACACACAAACTCAACTGTTCACACACACATACTCATTCCAAGGGGCAATTGGCGTAGTGGCCAATCAACCTAACATGCCTTTTGAGAGTGGGAGGAAACTGGAGTACCTGGAGAAACCCCACACATACTTAAGGAGAACATACAAACTCCACACAGAAAGGACAGTGTTTCAAGCCTCGTTGCCACCTGGGTCTCAAACCCTGACCTTCTTGCTGTGAGGCCACAGTGCTGATCACCACACCACCCTGCCCAAAAGACATAAATAAGAAATACAATAAGTAAATTGGTGTAGAAAAAAAACAGTTTTAATTAACATTGTCAGAAAAAAATTCAATCAAGTGTTTTGTAGTCTTATTGACTTGTACTGTTGGCTACTGCTCGTTTTTACTTGTAAAACTTTGTTCATTAAATTGCAAAAATAAATTACGATCAAATTGTGAGTGTTAGTAATAGTGCTATGACACAGTGATCTTGTCTCCCTTTTAAACACACATTGCACAGTTAATTGTCTGAAAAAGAAAAGAACCCAAATGTAGGTAGTTAAGCTTTTACTACAATTCAACCAACACACACCCAACTTGGAAAATGTGCTAATTAATTGCAACAAACTTAGCCAGACAAAGTGACCTGTAACAGGTTAACCAATCAAAACTTCATTATTCTAGCATTTAAATAATACAACAAAACAAAACGTACTTATTTGCTTTTATGTCAGGGAACAAGATAAAAAAAAAGGTATGTTTCTGCTTTCTTCCTCCATGTCGGAGCAGATTCACCTCATTGCCTGCTCTGTCTGATGTCGAATGATGGCGGTGGGGTGTTTGTAACGCTGTAAGACTTTTACCAATATTTCAGGATAATATGGGCCGTCTACGTTCCCACCCTCACTTATGGTCACCAGCTGTGGGTGGTGACTGAATGAGATCACGGATACAAGAGGCCGAAATGAGCTTCCTCCGCAGGGTGGCTGGGCTCTCACTCGGAGATCGGGTGAGGAACTCTGCCATCCAGGAGGAACTCGGTGTCGAGCCGGACTTCCTCCAGGTCGAGAGAAGCCAGATAGGGTGGTTGGGCATCTGGTCAGGATGCCCCCCCAAGTGCCTCGCTGGTGAGGCGTTTTGGGTACGTCCCACCAAGAGGAGATCAAGAGGTATACCCCGGACCCGCTGGAGAGACTTTGTCTCACAGCTGGCTGGGGAACGATTCTGATCTGGAGGATGCAGCTGGGGTGAGAGAAGCCTGGGCTTCCCATCTGAGGCTGTTGCCCCTGCGACCCGGCCCCGGATAAGCGGAAGATGATGGAACGGAACCAATATTTTAGGATAAAAAACAAAGAGAATATAACTACATTTAGCTGAATTTTTGTGCAATATGTTGTGCATTCATGTCAACTCCGACTCTTATTAGGTTTATCTTAATAAAACTGACTCAGACAGTAAAAAACTCCATTTTTATCTGTCCTTCACTATTTTTTTTTCTTTTCCCATCATATTCTGGTTTCATACATGGAGCAACAAGGGCAACTTGTTTCAGCTTATTACAACTAAATCAAATAAGCACTTGTGCAAAACACACTGTGGGCCTCTTTATGAAAACAAACTCAAGTGCATGCCAGACAGAGACTATGGTATGCAAGCAGTGAGTGTGTGTGCATGTTATTTACATCCATAAGTTTTCTTTTCCGTGTTGAAATCCATAACAGAGGATTTTCCTCCATGTTGACACAGATGTGCTGCTTTTAAGCCGAGGGATGCACCAATCTGCTTTTCTGCTCTTAGCTGCTAAGTTTTGACCCAAAGGGAAAACACGGAGAGTCACTGGGGGCAATCTATATGGACTCATGTTGTGTTTTTTGTATGTCTGTAAGTGCACTCATTGTGTATTGTTTTCTATAGAGAAAGGCTCATTTCTTTTAACCCATGCGCTGGTATGCAACCTTTACCAAACTCGCACAGGACAAACCACATTTTCCATCCTAACTCTAGCTTTGTTTGGTTTGTTTCTTTTCGCCACAGACTGTCCCATGCCCAGAGGTCTGCGGTAAAAGTCTTACGGAGGATGCAGTACTTTGTAGCAAGAAGAAAATTTCAGGTAAGCAAAGGAAGTCCCAAGAGAGGGAGATAAAGAGAAAGACACATTGGGGAGACGTGGAAGTGTGTGTGTGAGTGTGTAAAGGAAGAGCTGGCAGAGCCCCAAGGGCATCTCTCAGTGTGTGTAAGAACGTGTTTGTGTGTGAATGCCTGAAACTTGCACCTGCGTGTCTTCTTTGTGCTCATTAGAGTTCAGAGAAATATTCTGATCTGTCCCTAGGGATACAGTATGAACCTATTTACTGTATCACACAGTCACGCAGAACACATACACACACACGGAGTAAAATTTTTAATAGAAAAAAGTTGCTATTATAAATGGAATTTATGCTAGGAATGCTTACTGTGTATAGTGTTATAATAGCCCATAATGTTTTATATTTTTATCGCTTCCATGCTTTCTGTATGGTTTCAATTACACGCTAAGTAATTTCAGCCATACCAGCGGTACCATAAAGAGTTCAACGGGTTCTTCCAGAGACCCCCCTCGTATCAACGTCGCACTAAACAAAGCTGTGAAAGGATCTTAACACGATTGCTCTCTACATGACCATGCACTTGTCAGTCCGCACACACACACACACACACACACCACTCACAGTCCCTCACACACAAATACAAACATTGAGTTAACAATGAACTCTTTGCACCCAAGGGGGTTGGGGATGTTTTCGGGGAACCAAGCAACAGAGGCCGTGGTTGACAATGGCTTTTGTGTCCTACCTCGTGTGTGTGTGTGTGCATGTTGTTTTTGTATGTGAATGCATGGATCCACAGCAAGCGCGGAAGCCCTACGATGTGCGAGATGTGATCGAGCAGTATTCCCAGGGTCACCTAAACATGATGGTGCGCATCAAGGAGCTGCAGAGAAGGTGGCTGTTTTTTTTTCACTTTCTTTCCTGCTTGTTCCTTTCATCTTTGATGTTTGGATTTCATTTTGAGCAAATTCCTTTGGCTCATTTACACTGCATGCCATTGAAAAGCACAGAAAATGTGTCTGTAGGTGTGTAAGCTTATTTGTGTCTTCACAAGGCTTCACACTGAGGGTAATAATGAATATTTGCTTTTGATCACGCCGGTTTATGTTGTTTGTTTGGTTCTTTTTAACTTTAAATGGGTCTGTGGTTGACCAGACAGGACAGGGCACTCGGTAAAAATGGGCACTCGACAGGTGGTGCAATGAGCTGCAATTTTGTTCCCTGCAGTTTATTATTAAAGGGAAGAGGTTATCACCCTGGAAAACTTTTTTTTTTCTCATTGAAATTTTGCTCAATCTGTTAGTTATAACATTTAATTTATCTTTAGATTAATAATTTATTTCTTTACATATTTTAAGAGTGGTATAAATATGAGAGTTCCACATATGGAACGTCCACATATGGTCAATTACTTTTCACATGTGCCGTATTAACCTGAAACTTAATTTGAAAGTAGAAACAACAAGTTAAATTAAGAGAAAAGCAGCTAAATTGTTGATGCATATACTTGTAAAAAGAAATATTTCTGCAAATATGTGTTATTGTGCTTTTTAGGGATTATTTTTCTAAAATGTTGATTTAAAAATAGTTATTGAAGATCAACCCTGTTTGTTCTCTAGATTATTATGCCATTTCACATATTAAATCTTCTTCTTTGTTCTAGTTTTATATACGTATTTGAATAAAATGTGTGTCTAATCTAGCTTCCTTGATGATTTTTTTCTTAGCACACAAAAACTTGCACATTCGGCTGATTGGTTGGTTTAAAATGCCTGTAGGTGTTAACGGTGCACATCCAATGTGTCACAAATTACAATACAAATTAAATAGAAGTGTTTTAAAGATCTTGTTTGTGTAGCAGATGCTGCCGTAGCTTTGGTTTATTTGGATTAGATTGTATCTCATGGTTTTTGAAATCTTGAAGTTCTATGCAGATGAAGACATATAGAGGAAGATTTCTGCCAGAAAATATGTCAGCTTAAGAGAGCAGCTGCTAAAATGACATAACAAAGCAACAAACAGGAAATATGTAAGGTCTTCTGGAAAACACTAATCTGCAGAATAATTTGGAACCCAGTATAAGAAGTTGCATGTCTCTGTGTGGGCCTACAGACTACTTACCTGCAGAAGATATATTCTGCCTTTTACCTTCTAATTCCTCGGGAAAGGGGCTCCCAATACACCAATATCAAATGTGATAGTTACTGAAAAAAAAAAGCCTATTAATTGTCAATTTTCTTTGATTTCTATTTTTTCAAATTGGGATGACCACTCTTTTGCTCATTGCTTGCACCTAGGACGTGTACACAACACAGCGTAAACCTGCAAATATAGTGCAAAATGCACTAAGTTGGAAAAGCTAGTATGTTTTCTTTTAGATTTTTATTTTAGTCTAATTATCTTAAAATGTCTCTTCCGTTTGAGGGAAGGAAACCGAGCAGGAGCAGAGCACTTACACAGTTTTTAATGTCTCACGGCGAAGAACAAACTGGGGTTCGAATAAGATTCAAATTCTTAACGGGCTGTAAATTGCTCAAACATACATGATCACAAATATGAATACATGAATTCTATTAATTCACTCTTGTAAAATTCCATTTAGTTTGTTTAAAGTTATAAATCATTTCATCTTATTTTTCTGTTTTACTCATCAAACATGTTCACTCTGTTGAATCTTCTCTACATCTGGCCAGATGTTTGACCCAACTCTGTCTAATCTGTCCCTTCTCACCCAGGCTGGACGGCACTCTGGGGAAGCCAGGAATGTTTCTCCCAGGTAAACACACATTTTAAAAACTCACATCTGACAGACAACCATCACTCTTCACTCCATCCTTCTACACACACATCCACGCATCCTCCCAGACTAAATACAAGAACACATCCGTTTAAATAAAGTTTTTATATATACATGTACCACAGTTTGTGCGGTCATGTCGTGTTTACGCAAGTTTTTGTCACATGACGAAAGAAAACAAATAGTCTTGAAATATTTTTTACTCAAGAAGCTGCAGCCACTCAATTTTAAAAGCCAATAAAACTCTAACAGATAACAATAATCATTAAAGAAGTGGTTTTTAATCTTTCTTTTGATCATTGTTTCTAGGTTTATAAGCATTCCAACATCAACACGTGATATATTGGGTTTATTTATTGGAATTTAAAAGGAATCGTGTTCCTGTAATTAATTAATAGAATGAGATCATCTGCATAAAAGACATGTTTGATTTATTTGTCTTTACTAGGAAAAGGGGAAGATAAAGAATTCCCAACTATTGGGGCACGACTGATCCGAATGGAGGATAAGGTAGGCACGCTCCTTTAGTGTGTGTGTATGTGAGAGATGAACAGATGAGACCATGTGCAGGCTGTACAGAAGGAAAGGCATGTTTGTTTCCCTGCAGTTTGTTTTTCTGAGTCTGCCAGCTCTGCTATCAGATGAGCAGTGTAGTGGAATTTTTTTATGAACCCTGTAGTGGCGGGGCTTGCACTATACGTGCCAACACACACCTTCTTTCTATCTTATCAGCATCTACACAGACTCGGAGTCTTTCTGCCCTGCTTTGCTCTCATTGTTGCTTCATGGATGGAAATGGAGTTGTGAACAGAGGTTAAGAGAATGTCCCTCTGCACTGAGGTGTGGCCGAACAGCTGTGTTATGAATCCGCAGGAGGGAATAGGTGTGTCTTCTCTTGTGGTGAATCGGGTACAGTTTTGTGACAGCGTGTGCATGTCAGAGAGGAAAATCCTGATCAGATGGGAGGATTTTTCCTTCCTATCTTTGGTATCTCCCACCGTTTCTTCCCATGAAATCTGTTTTGATTTTGGCTAAGGCAACAAAAAGCAGATTTATCTGAACAGCAACATTAAATGAACAACACTACTATCTGAAATGTTTTCTGTAACCATCAAGAAGAAAAAACACTGACAACTATATTTGATGAAAGAAATCAATTGACAGAAATAATGTGATTACATACCTGGTCGGGCAGCACAGTGGTGCAGTGCGTAGCACAGTGGGCTCACAGAAAGAAGGGCGTGGTTTCAAGTCCTGGGTGGGGACGAGTCTTGGAAAACTGGCCTTTCTGTTTGGAGTTTGCATGTTCTTCCTGTGTGTGCGGGGGTTTTCTCCGGGTACTCCAGTTTCCTCCCACCCTCCAAAAACAGGCTAGGTTGATTGACCACTACATGGTTGCCCCTAGAAATTAGTGTGGATGGTTGTCTGTGTGTGGCCTTGCAACAGACTGGCGACCTGTTCAGGGTGTGCCCTGCCACTCACCTTGAATCTGGCAACCCTGTAAGAGACAGGTGTCAAACTACGGTCCTCAAGGGCTGGTGTCCTGAAGGTTTTCAATGTGTTCTTTCATCCTCACACAAATGCCAGGTTATTGAGTCAATGTGCCAAATTTTATTGGCTGTTGATTTTACTTTATGTTCATCAGCTGTACTGAACCAGAAACACATGGAAAACCTTCAGAACACCGGCCCTCAAAGACCGGAGTTTCACACCCCTGCCGTAAGGGTTAGACGGTTAAGCAGAGGACTGACTGACTGACATATTTTGCCCAAATTATAACCAATTTTTGGAACTGATATTTGCCCATGATATATATGTAAAAGTTGTCATCCTAATTTGTATCACGTGTGATAGACAAGTAAAACCTCAATTTGTTTTCTGAATGTTTTTTAAATGTGTCACAGATGGTGGGTTGTTCCTTAAAAAACAGCAAAAATACCTGTGTCAGATGAATGATGATAATAAGTCTCTGCATGATGCATAAAATGTACTACATTTTATGCATCACCACTTGGACCTGCTCACTGATTTGATCCTACGGGCATACAAAAATTACTGGGATAGAGAGAGATGTTTCTTTTACTCTTTGGTTGCTTTGGTCGTTTCTCACATTGGGAATCATCATTCTTTTTGGTTGACCACATGACACAAGCAATGAACGAGAACTCGCACGGCTCCTGTATTGCTATCAAGTAAAATACAGTAGATTGATTTTGTTATGAAATATTATGTCATGGAAAGTATGTTAACTGTGTGTTGTTGAGCACTTAAATGAGTTTTCTGTGTTTACCATCATCTCTTGGGGCATCAATGACAAGCTGATATAGACAAATTTTGAAAAATTATTTTCTTTTTTATTTCACTAAAAAAAATTCAAGGATTAGCAGTTGGACTTGTGCTTAAAAACAGGTGAAAAAAGATATGCGTTGATAACCTGCAGAGTCTGTGGCACATTTAAAACATCAGCCAATCATGTTTGTTTGATGAGCAAAAACAATTGGCCAGTCAATCGCTCTAGCTTTCTAGTTTTGGTGAAAAGTAAATATTTCTAGTGGTTTGAGACCCAAACCTGGAGGATGCCAGAAAAGATGAAGACATGTTTTAACACATGCCCTGTATTCACAAATAGTTACTGTGCTACCACTGTTAGAAGATCTTTCATAATGCTTTTTACTCTGTCCCCCACCTGTGATATTTCCACTTCCATCTCTGCATACTCACATGTGCAACCTTTCTCTCATGTTTGCATGCAATAGCCATGCTTTGTTATAAAGAGAGACGTTCGGATCTTGAACCAGAACTCCAAATCTGAAGACCACCCCGAGGATTCAGATTGAGTAACAACAGCTCATTAGTTTTGGGCTATGTGTTGTGATCGCTATCTTTTTAGTGGAAACACAAACCTATGTTAGGAATTTTTTTTCTCTTGTTTTCTGTTTCACCCTTACTCTGTTCTGCTTCAACATAGGAGAGATTAAACTGTACGTGACGCAGAGTGAAACTTGAGAAAGGAATCGTTTTCTTCTAATCACGGCTGTATTTGCATCACTGTGACAAAATTTTAAAGTGAAAAAAATAAAAGCAGCTGTAGAAACTAGCGTCAAACAGAGACAACAGTCTTTTATAATTACTGTTTTCCTCATCTCACAGCCCTCCTTCAACCCTTTTTCTCGTCTGCTTCCGTGAACTTCTTGTTCTGGTGGGTTTCGGTGGTGGAAGAACACCTGTTACTGTGACAAGGAACTTCCTTTAACCCCTCAGGCAGCAGGTGGATGAACCCACTGACCCGTGTGTTACTTAACATAAATACCATGTTGTTTCTATTGAACCGCAGTTTCTTCTGTGGAATTTTGTTGTCGTCTTTTGTTAATTGATGTCTTAGCTATAGGTGTACAACCGAGGGGAGGAACTGTGTAATTTTGCCTTGCGTAGGGGAAGGGTTTATGGCTTGTTTTTTCTTGATGATTCAAAAAAGAAAATACTAATACTATAAACTTACAAGTAAACTTTGGAGATTGAGTACAAAGTAGGTCCAATGTCTCTTAGATTTATGAAGAAATATCAGTTGTTTTGAGCTGGAGAATGCAGCTGGGGTGAGAGAAGCCCGGGGTTCCCGTCTGAGCCTGTTGCCGCCACGACCCGGCCCCAGATGAGCGGAAGACGACGGAATGGAACTTCAGTTTTTTCTTTTTGGTTGTTAATAATATTGGATATTTGAGCAATCGCTGCATCAGCATCACCATTAAGATCGGCCAGCCATGTCTGCTTCTTTTTCTAAAGCTTATGTTTATTTCACTCTTTTACTTCTTCAGATGAACTTCGAGATAACACTTCATAAACATTCTTAAAAACAAAAACTCTTATTGTGCCAGATAGTCCGAAAATGGGGATTTTTTGTTTAACTCAATTAGCATGATTGAATAAAATGATCTTGTGGAAACAGATTTCATTTGGTCATACATTGCCGAGAGGGTCTTCAATGAACAGGATTGTTTTTTTTTTTTTTTACCCGTATTTGTTTAAGTGTACTTAATTAAAACCAGAGACATTTCTAGACCTGTCTGAGGGTTGCTTAGTATTTGGGAAGTGCCATCCACACAGAGAAAATGTTCTTTTCAGCTAACTTGTTCGGAGCTTTATGGTGTAATGTTTGTCTTTTTACATTTATTTTATGCGTCTCAAACAAGAAATGGTATTGAGCCTTTGCGGGGTAATAATTCTTATCATTTTACGTATATAGATAAATATGGTATTTTTAGTTAGCGATGCAATATTTGCCCGAAAAAAGTTTATAAATACATTAATTTAGTTTCACTTTTGTTCTTTTACTTTATAATCCCCGATCCCCTCTCATTTCAGTGCTCCTTAGTCCCACCTCAGGTAGCATGCACGACACAGCATAAAACACATTTGAGTAAAGCAAATCAAGTTTGAGGCTGCATGGCAGCGCAGTGGTTAGCACAGTGGCCTCACAGCAAGAAGGGCAAGGTTCAAGTTCTGCAGTGGCAGCGATGCTTGAATCACTGGCATTTCTGTGTAGAGTTTGCATGTTCTCCCCATGTTTTCTCCAGGTTCTCCAGTTTCCTCCTACCCTCCAAAAACACACTCCTTAGGTTGATTGGCCGCGATGGAATATGATTGTGAATGTTTGGCGACCTGTTCAGAGTGTATTCTGCTTCTCGTCTGAAATCAACCGGGATAGGCTCCGACATCCTCCGGTACCCTATTAGGGAGGAATTGTTCAGAATTAAAAATGCTTTATTGATCCCCTAAGATAAATTTGATTGCTGCAGTGAAAATAGAAAGACAGGATAACGAGAGGCTGAAAGGCCTATTAAAGAGTCTGATGGAGGACTGCAGAAATTATTTCTGCGGGGTTGCAGGAGACTGTGTACAACGCTACTCCCAAGATGGTCTACAACTTAAACAAAAAGCACAACCCTCTTGCAATGTTCACTTCTGTCCATCTGCCCACTTTTCAATATCCCTCCTTGAAACAAACAAAACAAACAGTGGAGCTTCAAGCTGAGATTTTATATTAGTAGTGCAAAAACCTAGTGTTTAATATCACTTGGAATAATTGCTTTTGATTTAAAAAAATAAACTAGTTTAAGTTCAAGCACAAAATATCACCACTGAAACCCTGCTAGTAATGTCTAGATCTTCTTGACTTGGACATTTTCTTGGTCGAGCGAATGCCAAAATTAAGTGGTCCCATCTGATTTCCTACATCAAGTTTTGAAGATTCCTATTCATGGTGAAAATAACCACTCACAAAAAATTTTATACAAAAGTTCTTAAGAATTCACTTGTTTGCTCGTTTAAAGACTGTTCCCGTTCCTTTCCAAACAGTCACTGTTGGTCAGCCTCCAGGTACATTCTTCTTCCTCCTTTTTATTGTTTCCTGTCCAAGCATTGTCAGCAAATCACTTTTAGATGAATTTATCACAGCGGGCTGAAAGAAGTTGAGGCATTGTGTGTCCTGTACAGGGTCGGGCAGTGATTTATCACGCAGAGACAAAGAAACACATAAGTCTGCACACATGCACTCAGACACACATGAACACGGAGTTGATTAATCACCGATGTGTCTAACCCCGCTCTCAAGATTGAATTCTCTTCGAATGATTTGCAAACGAAGATGGATGACACTCGGTGACAGTGTGTTATCTCTCTGTCAGACACACTCCATGAAAAATAGCCAAATGACAGTCACCAGTGTGTCTAGGCTCCGTGCGTGACCTTTCAGGGCGAGCTCATCTCATGCTTTAGAATAAAATTAACCAATTTTCTGTTTAGTTTCTCTAGGATTTATATGCGCTTAATCCTCTTTTCTCATCAAAATATATGATAATTAGCTACAGCATAGTGATCTGTCTAAAAAAAAAAAAGATGTTTTTCCTTTTGTGCGACGATCTGTTGTAACCAAACAATGTAAAACTTGCAGAACCCCGCCTCGCAGTCTTTAGTTATGTAAGAAGTCTGATTTATTTTGACAGTGTATGGAAAATAGGATTATACCATCCCCCTACTTGTGGAAAGTCAACTCAAATAAATATACTTTGTACATCAAAAGACACATTATTAAACAGTTTTGTGTTTCAGGCTAGAGTTTAAAAACATTCATTCATGTGAATAATTGCTAATCATCACGTCAGAGGTTTAAGAGACTGCGCAATCTCACATTAAGTATATTTATGCCTGAATTTGGCATAGAGTCTCTAGGAAATTATATAATCTTATGTTACCTATATGTACATGCTAGTTAATCATTTAAGCATGAACTTTATATTAAGCCTACAAGAAAATGTGTAATCTCTTATCACTGAAACAATATTTTATGGTTTATGTACAAAAAAAAATTACATTTTTTGAGAACGCTATACTTAATAAAATATGTTTTAGACACAATAATTACTTTAAAAAAATTGTGTTAACTTTGTAAGAAATTTAAATTCTCAAAATTCATACACACTTTTTTATTTTAAAAAAAGTACTATATTCATCCCTCAATGGGAAGATTTATGTGCTGAATTGCACCGCAGCAGGCAGCTATGACTGCACCAATGGTGGGAGAAACAGGAGGTTAGGTGCCTTCCCCAAGAACACTTGAGTATAAGCCCAGAGGGAATCAAACCAGCGTCTTCCAGTCCAACGGTGGACATTCTACCACTGAGCCAATAACTCCCCCATTAACGGTTTAAACATAGTATATTTTACATTAAATCTCTGGAAAATTGGGTCATCTGATGTCATGGACACAAACAGACTCAATGCTCTTGGTTTAAACTGCAAATAAAGTCTCTTAGAAAAATAAAATCCCACTTGATAAACACAATAGTTTTATATGAAGGCTTAAAGCAATAAGAAAAAAAATCCCACTAAACCGATGACTTTTTTTTTTTACGACTGTCTGAATAACCAAACCCTGCGTTTAAATATATACAACAACAAACACAAGTTTTAGACATTTCCTAGGTTTTTTTTTTTTTTTTGGTTTGTTTTATTGAATAGACTGTGTCAACACACACTCCAGGGCAACTATGGGCGACTTGCCAGAATATGCATGCCAGCGTATTCCAACAGTCACATTCATTTAAGCGTTCCAGCAGGCAGACCGACCCCACACCTCATGTGTACCCTAATCTCCACAAATCCATGGCTGAGACTAGTTTTTTCTAACTTTTTAAACTTCTTAAGATTGTGTGCGCAGCTTTTTTCTCCCACTGGTGCATGGAGCACAGGTTATGTTTTTGGTTTATGCAGCCAATTCCTATTTAAATACTATTAATAGTGATTTTCCACAACACAAGGACACATAATAAATTATTATCTTGTTCAGTTTATTGGGGGACTTTTTTGTCCCTTGATTTCTATACACATCTTTAATCTTGAAATATTACTACTATTCTGTACATTTATAAAACTTGAAATGTTGTCAAAAAATATTCATACATTGAATGTAAAAAAGATTAAATGTGCTTATGTAAGGCTTGAAACACTAACATGTCTGTGTGGAGTTTGCATGTTCTCCCCATATATGTGTTGGTTTCCTCTGATTACTCTGGTTTCTTCCCACGCTCCAAAAACATGCACGTTAGATTGATTGGCCGCTATAAAAATTGCCTCTAGGAATTAGTGTGTGCGTAGATGGTTGTGTTTGTGTGTGTGGCCCCGCAGTAAGCTCTTAACCTGTTCGGGGTGTACCCTGCCTCTCGCCTGAAATCGGCTGAGATAGGCTCCTGCACTCCTGCAACCTTGCAAGTAATAAGTGGTTCAGAAGATGAAACATAATGATTAGACATCTACAACTTGGAAATATGACTTGATTGCTACTTTATTCAGTGTGTAATGGAACCAACCCACCACCGTACTTTACTTCACCCATCTGTGGTCCCACTGCATATTGCTAACGCCCTCATTCACCACTGTTTATTTAGTAACATGTTTTACAGTCCTGTATGGAATGCGGTGTGTTAAAAAAAAAAAAAACTCACCAGTTTCTAGAAAAAAAAAAAGAAAACAGCCTCTAATGCGCCCTCCAGGCCAGCACAGTCACGTCTCTGCAGAAGACATCACTCATTATTTATGTTTCTCTGCAAATACTGCACTGACCATTCATCACACTCACCCTGTGGTTTACTTTGCTCTGCCATATCAGGACAAGTATGCTCCACCGCATATGTTACGCTTATATCATGCGATTTAGCGTGAGGCGTGCGCAGAAGAATCCATGCTCTGACCTTAATAGCATCTCAATTAGGTAAGTATGTTGTAAATTACAACAAGGCCAAATACTGCGAATACTTGAGGGCCGAGACAGAGACTTTGTGTTTGTTAGGTCTCCATCTGTAAGGCATTTAGGGCCCCACGTTTTTGAAAGCATGGCTCCGAGGGGGGCAGCAGTGTGTATGTGTGTGTGTGTTTAGACTGGTCTGATGCAGAGTCAGCGCAGGAATACAGAGACAATCGGCTTATGCTGTATACACATATCTGAACATAAAGATTTACAAGTGCTTACCAGGGGACATATGGGTTAAACACATTAGTCCAACAGCAAGAACTTGTTTCAAACTTTAACCACTTTATTAAACTGTGTGTACACCCAATCCATCATAGGTTGTTTCGTAAGCTCAACCATAGGGTATAAAGTGAAAATAAAAACTGTACTTTAATGTTTCATCCAAAATGACTCTTTTCTCTTTGTGTCATACAAACATAAACAACCCCAAGTTGAGTATCAGAACATTAATCAATCTATCTTCTGAACTATCCTTCCCTAACGAGGTTGGGAGGGGGGTGCCAGAGCCTATCCCGGCTGATTCAAGGCGAGAGGCAAGGTACACCCCGAACAAGTCACCAGTCAGTCGTGGGGTCACACACACAGACAACCAGGCACACACACGCTCATTCCTAGAGGCAATTTAATAGTAGTCAATCAACCGAGGAAACTGAAGTATTTGGAGAAAACCCACACATGCACAGGTAGAGCATGCAAACTCTACACAGAAAGACCAGTGTTTCAAATCTTATCCTACCTGGGACTCGAACCCCCTTCTTGCTGTGAGGCTACTGTGTTAACCACTTTGCCAATGTGCCGCTCTAGTTTTGAAACATCTAAGTAATAATGGGTACGCTAGCACAGTGGCCCAAATGCTGGGTGGGGGATAAGGTTTGAAAACACTGGCCTTTCTGTGGGGAGTTTGCATGTTCTTCCTGTGTGTGCATGGGTTTCCTCTGGGCACTCTAGTTTCCTCCAAAAACATGCGTGTCAGGTTGAGGACCCCCTTGAAAACAAGATGTTGCATCTCAAGGGGCTCATCCTCTGAATTTTTTTTTTTTTTTTTTAATTATGAAATCCAATTGATTCACATAGCTTTATTACAGATCAGGAAGCATGAAAGTGTGAGTAATGCTCATCCCCTAACAGTGCTGAGAGAGCCAATGCTCCACCTCTAAAATATGACATGGGACTTTAGTGAACCGCCCATTCTCCTCCCAACTCATAGAGGGGGAGGAGCTGTGAAGAATAGATAAGGGGAACTTGTGTGAAGTGTTTTCTGCTTTGTAAAAAGCATCGTCAATGAAGCAACTTCTTGTTCGTTCTCACATAAGGGGGGGGCGGAAATACTGCTGAATCATTCCAAAATCTACTTTGGAGGCCCACACATCACTACCAAGGCATAGAAAACTCTGAAAAGTTGATTTTGCATGAGATGGGACCTGCAAAAAGCCCGAAAAAGATCCCTATTATTCCAGAACAGTGAGCTAGTTTCTTTGCCCTTTTAAACTCACCGGAAAGATTGCGAGGATTTAAAGCAGTATTTTTTAATCTCTTAAGGCTTTGTGAAAGAGGGAATTAACTATGTGCAAACTTCAATTCCTTGTGCAACATGATGGTGGTTCTTTACACACTAACCCTCTGATTTACTAAATAGACTTCTTTGTGGTTACTGGAAGCCGGGATGTGAAAACATTTAGAAGTTCATTATTCACAGCAACCAGGGAGGAGGGGGCGGCATCTATTTTCTTTTATGTAGACACGACAAATTCCTAACTTTTGTTTTCTTTGAATACAAAAGGATTTCTTCGTCTTCACTAAGAGTTACAAGGCAGTCATAAAATGTCTGCTTAGTAGATTTGCATCTTATTATCAGCTGGTGTGTCACTCTCCCCTTTTCTCCTTCACCGTGCCCCTCTCGTCTCTCTCTTGTCACGTATGGACAACACTTTGTCTTTAAACTCCCCTTTGCTCCCTTTCCCAGCCTCTCCCTGCCTAGAAAGCACCCTGCCTGTTGTTTTGCGGCGTTTTGATATATGTGTGTGTTTGGCCACTACGTGCTCAGCAGGGAGGCGAACGGAGCAGACAGGTCTAAACAAAGAGAGGAAACTTGGCAAAGGAAACTTTAGCACACACATAAACACAAATACTGGAACACACAGTTTAGATGGAGCAGTCGAGCTTGCGCTGCCTTGCCCGTTCCGTTCTGACCTGGCTCGGAACTGCAGAGGGTCCTAGACCCTCCTCCTGCATGTCTGGGCTTGGCCCTGACATTGCTACACCAAACTGTTTCTCCCTCATTTTCCTCTGGTTTAATCTACATCTCTTTCTGCATAAAGTATGTCTGAGCATGTGCAGCTTTGTGGAGGTGAACTGGTTTTGTTTTTTGTTTTTTTTATCTTGAATGGGAAACTTTTTTTTTTTTTTTTTTTTACAAAAAATCTGGAAGTCTGCCCGTACTATAAAGGCCTCCCAATCCCCTTACCTTCATGCTAAAGTGTGAAAAATGCAGCACTTGATTCATTTTAATTGCACTCTGTGTTTGAAGAGTAGAAGCCTAAACTCCAGCTAAAAGCTGAGGGGGTTTAGTTTGGCTCAGCTCCTCTCTGCTCAGCCGTTTATCTTCTCAGAGCCAACACATAGAAGAAAACATTCCAACTTACAGAATAAAAAGATAACTTACACAATATCAAGTAAAAGGTTTTTCACACATCATAAATTGTGGTGGAATTAATATCAGTTACAGCAGTTTATTCACTTGATACAGTGGTCCCTTGTTAGTCTTCGGGGTTACGTTCGGAAAATGAAGTATTTCACTCTATTTTTACTCAAGTATTATCACACCCTTCACTTCACATTTTAGAAACGTTCCTCAAACAAGCATTTTCACACTTTTCTATCTCATTGAAAGACAGTCAAAGTTTAAACATTCATAGAAAACTCACGTGAACTCTTCTATTGCATTTGGATGGCTAGGACACGTCTCTGTCTTTGTCAAAACCAAACAGTTATTATGAAACTACATGTATATTTCTCACTAGAAATGTCATCAAAAAAAGATTCAACCACAATTGATCTTGATTAATATTTATCTTAGAGGAAAATATCTTCTCTCCAGGCCCAAAAAAATTTGGCAGTCACGTGACCTGAAAAAAGTCATTTCATGTTTTATGTTTGAACATTATTTTTATTTCAAAACCATACCTGATGTGGTTTTTTATTTCAAGTCGGAGTAATTTGCAAGCCCTCCCTTCCGGTATTCAGACATTACTCAATTGCCAGATTGTTCTTTCCTATGTCTTTTGTTCTCTGCCAAGCCCTCATTCTAGGGTAAGAGGGAAGTGAATTTGTGCACACGCTCTGCTTACGCTTAGTCCCTTGCTTCAGCTACAGCTCTACCTTCCGTCACACACCCACCAACCTGGACAAAAAAAGGAGTGAGAGGAAGGGGATTCACAGGGTCAAAAATGAGAGTGAAACTTTTTATCATTTTTTTTTTTGGCAAATATTGCATTTTTGAACTAAAAAAAATACCATGTTTATCCATAAATGCTGTAGGATTAAAAATATCACCCCACCAAAGCACATTGAAATAGGAATAGCAAAATAAAATGTTGCTATTTTGGTACAGGACATGTTGGTACAGTAAGTTGACCCTTTCCACTCTGGGCGTGGACTTTTGAAGTGACTCCCCTCGGGCAGGAGGCTCCGGTCCATTCGGACCAGATTGCCCCGCCACAAAGACAGCTTCTTCCCTTCTGCCATTGGACTTCTGAACACTTTATAATACTAGTACCCCACCAAGTTCCTAGTCTCTGATCCTCTTCATTGACCATGGCAATAAAAGCATTTCTGATTCTGAGTTACCCCACCCCTGGTTTACTGTATGTACAGCGAATCAGCACACAGAACACAATTGATCAATTGCAATGCAGAAAACAATGCACTGTAGAAAATAAAGTTGAAAAAAAAAAGTCCACAAAACAGGGAGGCCATAAAAGTTAAACCACCTTAAAGCAAAAGACCACTGTATTGCAATCAAACATCGCTATGGGAATTTAAAGCTTTATTTTTGGCTCTTTCTTCCTTGTCGAGTTAAACTGGTGTTTTTCATGTTGACACTTCCCACCATTGATGTGGTGTCGTCAAAGCTCGGTGAAGAACCATAGCATGCAACGGCTAGATGGTGTGCCGCTGGGAGTGAGATATTACGGCAGACGCAGCTCGCCGTTTGTAGTGCAGCCCGGCAGTAAATCATGTTTCGGCAGCGCGTTGGGGATGCAGCCCCTGGCAGCTCTCAGACGGCCTTTGGCTCTGGCTCCCCTCTCTTAGCGCCACTCTCTAATTTCAGAGCCGGGACCCTGCCTACTACTGTGTCTTTACCACATTCCCACAAACCCGAGACGAACAGTCTGCCTGCATGTCTGCCTGCCTGCTTTGCTCTCCATCTTTCAGTCTCTCTCTTTCTTTTTCTATCTCTCTCTATTGCTCTCCACATCTCTCCTTCTTTTTTGTCTCTTTATCACCCTTTGGGGTTTAGTTTTTTTTCTCTCGTTCGTTCACTGTGGCTCTCATTCCCTGAGTTTACCCTCTTCCCTTCATCCCCGTCTGGTTCTGCACATTCACGATTATAGGTCTGTAGCCTCACTCACAGTATCTAAATCATGCAGGACTCTGCCACTGTGTCTTGTCAGCAGTCCCATTCCCTGTCTCTGTCTGCATCCCTCCTGTACCCACTGCGGGTCTCCTCATTGGTTGTAAATGCTCTTGCTGCATTTAATTGCTGGGTTTTCACAGGGCCCTGGGAGATATTTCTTACACATATATTTTACTGTCTTGGCCATATGCCCCAGCTACTTTTGGTCGGACCTGACCACTAATATACTTCCACATGGACTAGTTCATTATCAACTTCGAGGTGTGAGTTTACCGAAGCAGGTTATGAAGGGGTCGATATGGAGTTCATGAAACGAGGTTCACTGTTTTTTTGTGTTTTATTGGGAACTGCAGTCCTACTAATACACAGTGCTACGAAACCCTGGTGTCACCTCTCTTCTGAGGGACACTAAATCAGTCCTCTGCATGGAACAGTAAACCAGCTGTGAATAATGCCAACCTGTGTAAATTTATCCAGAGGCCACGAATGTAAATGTCACCAGTGGTAAGTCAGACCAGTTCCCGGGTAATGGTGACTTTGAGTTTGTGAATATTAACTCAATTTTTGATGATGTTTCTGTTATCATGAGAGGAATTACGTCAGCTGTTTTACAGCTGAAGTAAAAAAATATTCATTTGAGTTTTGACTTGAACAGAAACCATTAAATTCCAGAAGATTGGAGTTTGTTATAAATCACTCAAAGGTTTAGCCCGCCAAATTTTCTAAAACTAGAACAAATAAATGTTGAAATGAGAAAATATTTTTGCCTCCTAACAAATGGATGTGTATTACATTCTTTATGAATTACTGCTTAGCTTGGGGGCTCAAGCGAAGAGGGGTGGATCCTGTCCCCGTGAGTTTAGCTGACCAGATGAATCAAGTTTTTCCAGTGCTGGCGATCTTAGATTAGCTGTTTTGCTTCTTCCACGGTAATTCCGAACTGTTGGACAACAACTACGTTGAGCCATCACGAATAGGGCTTGCCTCGTTGTTTTTTCCGGCCTGCGACCTTTGGATTGGATTGAAGGATTGCTCTCATAGGATGGTTGGGAGGCGGGTGAAGGATATGGCCGAACCAGCGAGTGCAGGGTTGTGCAGCCAGGCAGGATGCATTGAGCTGGTACGTGCAGGCTCTCAGTACCTGGTTAGAGACTCGCTGGGGCCACACACACACACACACACACACACGAGTGAAAACCCACACACATGCCACAAGGGTGGCACAGTGGTTCAGTGGTTAGCACAGTGGTCCTCACAGCAAGAAGGTCGGGCTTTGAGTTCCGAAGTAGGATTGAGGCTTGAAACACTGGCCTTTCAGTGTGGAGTTTGCATGTTGTCCCCGTGTATGTGTCGGTTTCCTCTGTTCCTCTGGGTACTCTGATGTACTCCTACTCTCCAAAATTATATACGTTAGGTTGATTTGCCGCTATAAAACTGCCCCTAGGAATGAGCGTCTGTGCGGATGGTTGCGTGCGTGTGTGGCCCCGTGACAGGGTAGTGATCTGTTCAGGGTGTATCCTGCCTCTCACTTTCAATCACCTAGGACGGACGCTGGTACACCTGCAACGCTGTTAGGGATGGTTCAGAAGATGAAACGATCATCATAAATAATCCTATTAATTATGAACACCAAAAAATAACATTTATGAACAATAACAGCATTTTAAAATTTATTTTAATCCCAATAATAATGATATTTACACTGTTGTAATGTAGACATTTTTTTTTAGTTTGATGACTAGAATTTATAAAATCATAACTTATTAACTAATAAAATATGGACATTAACTGTTTGAAAAATGTAATGCCTAATTTAACATAAATAATAAATTGAATTTACTGCATATCTAAAGGCAAAAAGATCTGACTTTTTGCCTTTAAATTGAGTTTTGGTTGCAGGCTTGGATTCTGAATGACTTATCATAATTGTTCATTAAAAAGGGAAAGCATCCGCCTCATGGTGGCGCTGTTTATGTGGATGAGAAGTCAGTGATTATTTTCTTTTGCTGATGGGACATTCAGCACTTCATTCCTATTTAATGCAACATTTGGAGGTTTTGGTGAAGCCCTGGCATGGCTCCTAACTGGTGCAGAGGAAAAATAAAAATCAAGTCGATTTTATGATAGTTCCAAGGTGCTGCAACGCCGTAGCTCAGGGAATGATTTTAACTGGCTGTTACTAATGCAGGCGTGTTTATGACTGTGTAAAGATTTGACTGGGCCACTTGTGGTTCAGACATTGGCCCTACGGTACTTCATGCCCAGACACATCCATCTGGCAATCGTGTAGTCATTAGTGCCCAAAAGTTAATGATCGTGTGTGTGTGTGCTTATGTGTTTGCCTGAATTACTCCATCCACCACGGGCCAAGTCTCCTGTCATCTCCTATTTGCTTTAACACCATCAAGATTTTTGCAAAACACTTAACAAGCTTGTCTGTATTCCAGCATATGTGTGTGTGTGTGTGTTTTGCTAATGATTTTGCTTTTTAATCCCTGTGGGCTTTGCATTATCCTGAGCAACAATTAAAGTGGCACACCTTTCTATTGTATGTAATTAACTCTGTAGTTCACACAGGATACAGGACTCGCCCCGTCTAGCGCTGTACAATGGATAAAATGAGGGACTTTTTTTTTCTTTGGTCAGTTTTGGGAATGGGGTAGAATGTTCACCCTTGGACCGGAAGTTCACCGGAAGTTTGCAGAATTGAATCTCACTGAGCTCATGTCTCAGTGTCCTTGGGGAAGACACCTAACCCACCATTTTGCCCACCATTGATGCCATCCTGGCAGCCTTGCAGCACTTCCCTTCAGGGGTAGCTACAGCAAGTCAGTTTCTTCCATCTAACTCTATCTGCTCAATCCTCTTCGGTCTTGTCAACTATCTTTATGTCTTTATGTGTTTCTTCACTGCATCTATGAACCTCCTCTTTGGTCTTCCTCTAGTCCTCTTTCTTGGTGGTTCCAAACCCAGCATCCTTCTGCCAATGTACTTTCTCTCTCACCTCTGCACATGTCCAAACCATCTCAGTCTGGCCTCTCTGACTTTATCTCCAAAACCTCTAACATGTGTTGTTCATCTAATCCTGTCCATCCTGGTCACTCCCAGAGAGATCCTCAGCATCTTCATCTCTGCTACCTCCATCTCTGTTTCCTGTCTTTTCATCAATGCCACTGTCTCTAGACCAAACAGCATGGCGGGTCTCACCACAGTTTTGTACAATTTCTCTTTCATTTTAGCTGAAACTTTTCTATCACACATCACACCTGATACTTTTCTCCACCCGTTCCAGCCTGCCTGCACACGCTTCTTCACCTCTTTTCCACACTCTCCATTGCTCTGGACTGTTGATACTAAGTACTTAAAATCTTCCACCTTCTTTATCTCCTCTCCCTTTAATGGCCACTGAGGCCATTGGTGGCCACTGAGGTTCTCATGTGGTTTACATCAGAGAGTGCATCGGTAAAGGAGGATTAATCGGCTACAATGTCTGAATTGTTGGACAATCTTTCCCTTCATTTTCTTGTAAAAACTTGGGAACCAATAATCTCACTTTTTCATTTAGGTCCCTTTCATTCACACACATTTACTCTGTTTTACTCTGACTAATCTTCATTCCTCTTCTTTCTGGTGCAAATCTCCACCTCTCCAGCTTTTCCTCCACCTCTTCCCTCCTCTCACTACAGATCACAATGTCATCTGCAAACTTCATTGTCAATGGAGATTCCTGTCTAACCTCGTCTGTTAGCCTGTCCATCACCATAGCAAACAGCAAAAGACTCAGAGCAGATCAGAATGGTTTGAATAGTTGCTCTTTTAAAAAGTCCTCCACCTTGTTTCTGAGATGGAATTTACAATAAAGCAGCTAAAGGTGTATCCGTTTTTTCAGACACAGTCCAGATCACCAGAACTAAATAGCCAACCTGGCTATTTGCTCGTCGTGGATACTGCTATTTTTTTGTTTATTTCTCGGGTCGAATCCAAATGATTTGAGTTATTTCTTGTAAGTACCAGAGAAGAGAACTCCTACGAACACATTCTTCGAAACATAAAGGTCACAGACAGGCTGATATATGCATTTGCTCTCATTCCCGTGGCACCGGGACCCGAGACAGACAGAGATAGAGACAGAGAAGCTGAGATAGAGCAAGAGAAAGACGATAGTCCGGAGATCTCGATACTGTACGTCTCCTCCTTTACATGCTGCAGAGGAAGAGAGAGGCCAGAAGAGTCTGAGCTGGCGCTGACTGATAAGCAAAGCAGATAACGGGTTGCAGTGAGCCTCAGATAAAGACAAGAATGAAGTAGAAGGACACGCTGACTGGGATGCACCCGGGGATCCTGGGAAGGCTCCAGAGGCTAGACCAAAGTTGTCAGGATGACGATGTGATATGGTTTCCTGTGTCTTGCTTTCCCATAAACGCTGAACAGATGATGTTTAGATTAATAGCAATTTTGCTGACTTGACTAAGTAATAACTATAATTTGCACTGATGTTGCTATGGAAACCATCCAATGAGTAGAGTTGAATCCTTGATTTCTCAATTTGAATTTCAGTGAATTTAATTTGATATTCCTGAAACATTTTTATGACAGTCTTACTTCTCACACTTTAGATGAAAAATAGCTCTCATTACAGTTTAAATCTCTTAAACTTTGATTGGTCATTTGTGGTTCTTACCTCAGCATAAAACGTGGCATTACAATTATAAATTTGCAGTGATGGCTTACAACTGCACGGCAATGGTCAGTACCTACACATTCAAAGAAGCCCTACTTTTTTAAATGAAAAATAAACCAGTTCTTGACTAGTGGTCAATTAAATTTTTAAACCGCTAGTCTGTGTTTAGTCCTGCCCTCGTGTAAATCTTGTTCGATACCTCAAATGCAGCAGAATTTTCATCAAGTTAGCAAAGTACGCACACATTTAAAAAAAATATTTTTCTGGTGCAGGACAAGAGCGCGAATACAAGCGGCTGAAATGAGCTTCCTCTGCAGGGTAGCTGGATTCTCTCTTAGGGAGCATGATGAACTCTATCTGAGAGGAGCTCAAAGTAGAGCTGTTGCTCCTCTGAGTCGAGAGGAGCTAGATGGGGTCGTTCGTCCATCTGGTTCAGATGCCTCCCAAACGCCTCGCTGGTGAGGTGTTTTGGGCACGTCCCACTGGGACAAGACCCAAAGGCAGTCCCAAGACCCGCTGGAGAGACTATGTGTAGGAGCTGGCTGGGGAACACCTTGGGATCCTCTTGAGGATACAGCTGGGGTGAGGCCAGCATGGGTTTTCCGTCTGAAGCTGTTGCCCCCGCAACCCGGCCCCGGATTACTAATGCCGGTCGCGGGGCAACAACAGAACGGATTTCCATTTGCATTAAAAATGATACTCCCTGTTGACCTACATTAAAACACTTCTTGCTTACTTTAGAATGTGGGTGTGGCAGAGAACAAATACGTTGCCAAGAACAACAGGGCGTTTGAAGAGTTCGGGAGAGCTTGCAAATGATCTGACACAAGCAATAAAACTGAAAACAACTTCAGGTATTTTTTTCAAGTGGGGATGATGATGGTGGTTTCACATGGAAACCTATACCTCCTTTAATAAAAATCTGTTTTTTTTTAGCACATTAATTTATAAGCCTGCGTCCAACCTTTAAAAGGAGTTTTAGGTTTCGTGTATATCGATCTTCAATACCACTTTTAATTTCCTGTCCTCGTTCTCTTTACTTACAAGTTTACACTTTTTCTTCTTCACTCTTTTTTTTATGACTTTGAGGTAAAATAACTTTTTATCCTGGCACATCTGCAATATCAAGAAAAATTACATTCAAATCATTATTCAAAGCTTTATTTGTCTCAGTCCGTCATATGGTCACGGTTCTTTGCCATAAAGATCATAAAAGTTCAGATTACTAGATTTATCTGGTCTATCAGTATAAATCAAAATCACATGATGTTAGTTCATTATGTGCCTGTTAAGTGATTAAATCTAATCTTAAAGGTTCTAAAATCTGCAACACCACATAGACAGACCACCAAGGAAGAGACCCCATCAAGACTAAAGATAACATGACCATAAAACCCCAAACAATTAAGCAGTTCCACTATATGCATCATCAAAAAAGAAAGAATGCAGCAACATAGTTTCTTGACAACTCATAAAATGACCAAAAGAAAAAAAATTGGGGCACAAATGGGAGATAAAAGCATATTATGAAGCAATTTGGAAAGAGAGCAATTTGGTCGGTTTTGCCCATATTTTTCTTTAGTAGTTGTTCCATTTGTTCCGTCGTCTTCTGCTTATCTGGGACCGGGTCATGGGGGCAACAACCTCAGAAGGGAAGCCCAGGCTTCTCTCACCCTCGTTGCATCCTCCAGCTCTCCCGGAAGGATTCCAAGTCGTTCCCCAGCCAGATGTGAGACATAGCCTCTCCAGCAGGTTCGGGGTCTGCCTTTTGGTCTCCTCCCGGTGGGACATGCCCAAAATACCTCATCAGCGAGGCACGTGGGGGGCATCCTGACCAGATGCCCGAACCTCCCCATCTGGCTTCTCTCGACCTGGAGGAGGAGGAGCGGCTCGACACCGAGTTCCTCCCAGTTGGGAGAACTCCTCTCCTGATCTCTGAGTGAGAGCCCAGCCACCCTGCAGAGGAAGCTCATTTCGGCAGGTGGTCACCACCCACAGCTGGTGACCACAGGTGAGGGTGGGAACGTAGATTGGCTTGTAAATTAAGAGATATGTTTTTCGGCTGAGCTTTTTCTTTACCACGACAGACCAATGCAGCGTTCTAGTTAACAGTCGTGTTTTGTTGCAAAAACAATGAATGGAACTAAAACCAATTTACAGATATCCATAATCTTACTTCCAGTGTTGCATGGATTTCTGGTTGCTGCACTAGAAGCTCATAAATAAAGTTTAGTTTGGCATCGGAGTGAGGGTAAGTACGAAGGTCAAACCTTCATTTTCGAAGGCCTTTCCAATTACTGCAATCCTGTTTGAGATTTACTCTGTCTTCCATTTTTATAGCCGCCCTCATTTTCTCCTTGTAGTTTCCTATATCACTGTCAATTCCTTTTTCTTTCCCTCTGGGTACCTGGACTAATTATATCAAATCAGTTTCTCTAGATTCCTGACTAAAGTTGGAGCTTCATCTTTAATTAAGAATGGCAAAGTTCTCCAAAATTCTCCTTAGCTTAGCAAATTATATATTGCCAGCTACTGTAAGCCAAACTAAATCACTTTTTTAAGCACGCTTAGACAGTCTATACTTATGCACTTATGTAGTTCAACAGGCTCGCGCACACACATGGAGTACATCCATACGAAGCTTATGGTTGGAAGTGAAACCAGAAGGTCAGGATTTGCTGAGGGGTCACCTCCACAAGGCTGTTGTCCAGGGGTCTAAGGTTGGCTCAGCTGTCTGGGTCATTAGATCACAATAGAGACCATTTTTTTCCCATCTATGTAACTGAGTGTCAAACTGTATCTAGTCAGTCAGTCTGAGCTGATAGGAGGTGCTCCGCGACTTTGAGGTGAAGAGCAATGTAGTGAATTTCCTCTGTGTTTGAGAGCAGAAGTTGTGCCTCTGCATGCATCACAGTGTGTGTATTTGTGCCTCAGCTTGTGTCTAAATTCAAACTCACAGTGTGCTCCCTTTTCAAATCATTCAGCACCTTCACTTTGGCCCTGAGCCGGTGTGCTGATCTGCTGCCTCAGCTAATTTGCTCCCTCCCTACACCCCGTTCCTTTTCTCGTCCATCAACCCCCCTCGCACACACAGACACCTCTCCTCCCATTCCTTCGTCAGACCCTTCCAGCTGCCCTCACCCAGGAGTTTAATCACATGCTTTACTCTGTCTTTCTCCCCTACGCAAACTTGGACAAGTCCTCCCTCTTAGATAGTAAAGGGATAGGGCGGGGCTAGAGGGGATTTTACTTTTGACTCCCACAGCTGTGGGAATGCAGGTGTGGAACATGTATGTGCACTTCTGTTTGTTGGTGCCCTTGAAAGCCCCTGCAGACTTGGTGTCATATAAACCAATCACAGACATTCGTTCGTCACATAATTTGGGATGAAACTAGTTTTATTTTGAATACGACTATGAAGAAAAAAAGTAAATATAACCACGTAAAGAAAAAGGGATCGCCACTTGCTGTGGCGACCCCTGAAGGGAAATGCCAAAAGAAGAAGAACCACGTAGAGAAAAAATAGTCACTCTCTTCAGCAATAAATCCAAAGGTTTACATGAAAAACAAATTTTACCACTTTTTATTATGTCACAACTTTCTTTCAAAAAGAATTAAATCAAGTTTCTTCCCAAAAAAGTTATTTTAAAAATATCCCATTATGACAATGTTGAAAACATTTTTTACGGGTTTTTTTCATTATTGTTTCAAATTTATTCAAAAATTTAAAAAAAAGAAAAATGATTTGTACAGAAAGATTCACAGCATTTGCTCAATACTTAAGCTGCTGCACTTTTGGCAGCAATTAGAGGCTGAAGTTGTTTTGAAAATGACTTCACAAGCTTGTGGCTTCTTTCCACAGTTTTGTCCCCTGAAAAATTGTTCAAGTCCAGTCATGTTGGATAGGAAGCGCCAGTGCAATGCACCATTTCCAGATCTCTCCATAGACATTTGGTTGGATTCAGATCTGGGCTGTGGCTGGACCACTCAAGGACAGTGTGGTTCTAAAGTCACAGGTTTTCAGGTTTTCCATTCTGTCATCTTCCGCTTATTCAGGGCTGGGTCGCAGGGCCAATAGCCTCAGACTGTTGGCTTCTCTAACCCCAACTGCATCCTCCAGCTCACCCCAGAAGATCCCAAGGCAAATCCTTGGTCTCGTCCCAGTGGGAGGTGCCCAAAACACCCTACCAGTGAGAAGTTCCAAAGGCATCCTAACCAGATGCCTGAACCACCTCATCTGGCTTCTCTCGACCCGGAGAAGGAACAACTTTAATCCAAGCTCTTCCAGGATGATAGAACTACTGATTCTACCTCTTTGTATTTTCAGGTTTTTTTATTTTTAATCCATTTGCAATAACTTCAAAAAGCTTTTTAAAATTTTGTCACTATGAGGTGTTCTTTAAAAAAAAAAAAATTCAGGAAGAAAACTGATTTAATCCATTTTGAAGAAATGTTACGACATATTAAAATGTGCTATACTGACGAGATCTGTGACCTGACGAGATCTGCGACCGATCGCAGATCTAAACAACCGGAAGTGAACCGGAAGGGAACGACCAGTCGCAGAACCTAAAGTAACTATACATTAAACTAATAAAAAACACTTACTTGTACGTCTTAAAATGATAGATTTTTAGTTGTTAAATGCAGAGCAGGTGCAAAAAATGCTAATTCTAATAGAAATATTGGAATTGGCTAGTTCGCAGATCTCAACTTTTAGATCATCTGGAAGGGAGAGGGATGACGCGTTCTGGGCACACGCAGAGCGCAAAGTTGCAGATCTCGTCAGGACACCACAAATGCTGTCTGGATGCACTGTATGCTCTTGGACAGTTTGGGTGTATTTAAGCTCAACTTATTTCATCAAAAATTCAAATTCAGGGGTTATTTACATTCATAGCTTGTTTTGAGTTTTTCCCCCACCAGGATAAAAACATGGGATTAGCCAAAATCTCACCAGTAAAACAAAACAAAAAAAATGTATCAAGAATGCACAAACAAACATTTGATCTTTTAAATGGTAAAAATATTTACCGCTGATGTCATTATTTTTTTAAGCAAGCGTAGAAAACTTTTCGATTAGAACTGCATCAATATAAACACGAATATGAGTTTAAAAAAAAGAAAAGATGCAAGTTTTCACTTTTTAGTCAAGTCAGTAGAAATCAAAAGAAGTTTCCAGGGCTTGGTTTTTTGAACATTGGCAAAAACAAGATGATATTTGAGAGGCTCAGATTATTCTACTTACTAGGAAGATTTAAAACAAATCCGACTTACGTTTGCCCAAATATTCTTCCTAATAAAGCCAAAAAACTAATGTCCAACATCAGGTCGACCAACGTGGATGAACTGACTGAAATGGATACACATGCCAGACCTACAAGTTGTTAAATCTCAAATTCATGTGGAAGAACCATTTCTTTCTATTGTTTGTGGGTTATTTGCACGAGCACCGACATACCAGAACTTGTCTGCATATTGTTCTATTCTTCTGGATTTTAATAACATTATTTTGGACTTAGCGTCAGAGCTGCATAACATCTGGTCCCAGAATGAATCACAAAATTTTCCTCCAAATTTTCTATTAGTCTATGTTTTGCCAAATGCCGACTTTTAAATGACGGTCCAAGTTTCGCAAAGTTCCATTTTAACTGTTTTCTTTTCTTATTTAGCTTTTATTGGACTAAAACCATCATCGGATTGGCCTAAAACATACAGCTACATTTGACTGTTTATTTAACATTAATAAAGATAATCTAACCCAATGGTGAAATTCCCAAATTATAGTGTCAACAAACAGAACGTACCGTCCTTTTAAATATGAATAAAGAGAGTTCAGAAAAACAAGACAGCTTGGTTTTGCAAATTTCCATGAGTAAATAAATCTTAATCTTCATTTCCCCACAATATTTCTATTACAACCTCACCCATTGCTTTTTATGTTTGTTTAGTCTTTCTTTCCTTTTTCCCTCTTGGTGCCTCTGCTCCTTTGGCCATTGAGGTTAACCACCTCTTGTATTACATTGCATTACAACTCGACGGCAATGTGCAGCTCAGAGAAACGACTCGCGCTTGTTGTCTTCGCTTTCTCTGTTTCTTTTTTTTTTCTTCTCAGCGAAATGACTAAACTAGCTGGCCAAAGACAGTGAATTGCCTAGAAACCCAATATGGACTCCACCCTGGAGATTACGTGGTCAGTTCAGTCAGCCTGCACTAGAATTACAACCCGCTCTCCTCTAACTGCCCCTTGCCTACAGTGTGTTTGTGTACATGGAGAACTAAATACACTGATTAGATGGTTCAGTTTAAATGTATACATTCTGGTGGGTTTATCATATTTTTTAAGATAATTTCCCAAAGGCATTTGATTCAGTGACTATGAAGCCTTTTGAACGCATATTCATATATTTGTTGCCTGATCCAAATCTAGTGAAGCTGGTTTGGGTTTGTTTGGATTGTCTATGTCCCAAATTATTTCACTCTGTGAGTAAAAACCTCTGCAGGTAGTTGTGACAGTTTATTAAAGTAAACTGCCAAAACCAGCTTAAATTTGCAAGAATTGATTATGATTGACTGTCTTTGGTAAAAGCCAATAGAACCCTAAGACATGTATACATCATCTGAGCCGTTTATCTCTAACAAGGTGGCAGGGGGTGCCGGAGCCTATCCTGACTGATTCAAGACGAGAGGCAGAGTACACCTTAAACAGTCATTTTGAACTTTGTTGTTTCGTGTAGGACAGCTGATTTTTCAGAAATCGTCCGGCTAGCTCCCAAAGGCTAGCTGGTTATGAAGTCATTCTGACATGCATGTTGATGTGCACGACCAGCTGCTGGCTCTAGGAGGAATATCTGTGTGTGGCTGGAGGAGTTGGTTCGGTCCCGAAGGACCTGATGAGAAGGAGTTGATCTGGAGGAGGTGCAGAGAAGGAGACTGTCTAGAGGAGGTACTTCAGGCCCGTCATTTTTTGCGGTTTCCATGGAAACATCCGGTTGCTTGCTTGAGGAATTGGAGGCGCACACTTGGACCCAGTGAAATACAAAGAGGCCAGTATGGTGTTCTTCACTGTGACACATTCCGGACTGAAGCTTTTGAATTGCCAGATTCGACACAGTGCGACCGGACTGGAACGCCAGTGGATAGGGTGAGGCAGCATCGAGGTGTTAAACAACACCTGGTGTTTGCACTCATTCGTAGAGCGAGGATACACCCTGAAAAAGTCGCCAGTTTGTTGCAAGGTCTCGCACACAGACAACCATACACACACGCTCATTCACCACACGCAAGCTCTTTGGAGGGTGGGAGGAAACCGGAATTCCTGGAGAAAACCCAAACATACAAGCAAGAACATGCAAACTTTACACAGAACGACCTGTGATCAAAGCCATGCCACCACTCTGGGACTCGAACCCTAAACCTTCTTGCTGTGAAGCACTCATGCTAACCACTGCGCCACCATGCAGCCCCTGTAGGAGTCATGTCATATGCAATAGCTAGCAGAAATAACAACCATAACTCTAATTATGTTTCTGCAAACCATCACTCTACCATCACCGTGCTTTGTTCTATTTGGCTTGATGGCTGAACATTTCATCTCATCTTATCAGAGCGTACTGTTTATGTTTAAGCTCTACCTCAGCATCTCTCATCTGGGCTGCAGTTTAATTTCATCTAAAAAAAAACGGTCTTTTTTTTTTGGACCACAAACTCCCTTAAATGCTACAGTTTTTTAACCAATCAGCTTTAACATTCCAGTTGAGGACTGAGTTTTTTTTCTTGCTTAATTTTGATGATATTCGAGCACTGCACATTCTGACCTTGTGCTGAACTTGCTGGGACGTCCACTCCTGGGAGGATTGGCAGCTTACATTAGTGTTTTCTACTTCTGATTAATCTTTCTTGCTGTGGAAAGACGGACTCCAGATTGTTTGGAAATGGCCTCATAACCCTTCTCAGATTAATGGACAGCAGTGATAACTTTTTACTCACTCCTATGGCATGATGGTTTGATCCTCTCGGGCTTTGTTTATGTTTGAAAATATATGTTTTCTTTGTCAGATGAGAGTGATGAAGCAGGATCTCTAATAAAGCAGTACTTTTTAACAAACAGAGAAACACTGTCTGCTTTAAAACTGGTGAACAAATCGGAAAATTGTTCAAAAGCAGTCAATTATATTTCTTGTGTTGAATTCTGACCCATTTTCCTATTTTACATACCAGTCCATGATTTACAGACCACAGTGGTGCAGGAGCCATTCATAGCTACAATGCGGACGAGAAGCAGTGACGCTCTGCATCTTTAGTCCTATGGCCACACAGACACAGACAACCACTAACACTCTCATTCTTAGACACAATTAAGACTAATTAGCCTGAAATGCATGTTTTTGGTCAGTGGGATAAAAGCTATGAAGCCAAACAACCTAAAAAAAAAAAAAAAAAGCCCCATCTTTGCATTAGTTAGTGTATTGTATTTTTTGCAAGCTCTCAATGCCACTCTCATACTCCTGGGGTGATAGGATGCTGAACTCAATGAATCACCCTTTACCCCGCTCCAAAGCAATGAATGTTGTGTTGTAATGGACATGGACACTGAACTTTAATGCAGCGGAGATGCCTTTCCTGGATTGGATTGGATACATCCTTCTGACTGCCTTGTACCAAGTCTAAAGTTTGGTGGAGGGAGGTTCATGGGATGAGGTTGTTCTCCAGGACGTAAGGTTTTGCCCGTTAGTTCCAAAGAAGAAAACTCTTAATGCTTCAGCATATCAAGACATTTTGAAAAATTTCATGTTCAAAATGTTTCATTTCATCTACTGAACCACTTATCCCTAATGGGGTCTCCGGAGCCTATTCTGCCTGATTAAGGCGAAAGGCAGGGCACACCCCCAACGGTCACCAGTCTGTTGTGGGGCCACGCACACAAAACACAACCATCCACACATCCACCCATTCCTCGGGACAGTTTCACGGCAACCAATTAACCTCACATGCATGTTTATGGAGGGTGGGAGGAAATAGGAGCACCTGGAGAAAACCCACGCATACACGGGAAGAACATGCAAACACCACACAGAAAGGCTCATTTTCCGAGCCACGTTCCCCGCCTGGGATACAAACTCCAACCTTCTTGCAGTGAGGACACTGTGCTGTACACTGCATCACCATGCAGCTGCGCAAAAACGGAATTTTACACAAGACCCCCTTCAAGCTATAACCTTCTAGCTCAGTTTTAAATCATTTTTAGCAAGAATAAGTCAATCCCAGTGCCTCCACCTGGCCTAAATCACAGACTATATTAGTAATGAATGTTCATGGTCTTTTTGATAACTAGGTTTGAAGCAGAATTGTGGGAAGTTTCATTTGAATCCTCTCAGTAGTTTCTTTCTGTTATGGACAGTCACATGGACAGCCCGAGTGCACATTGTGTGGCGCAGGCATAAAAGTCTACTTTTTACTTTTTAAATCTAGTCTGACTATCAAGAAAAAAATATTTATCTTCCCACTTTTTCGAATCCAACGTTGAGGAGTTACTGCACATGTTGATTAAAACTTCCCATCAAGATTTTTTTTTTTATTTTGAGGTATTTAGCGGGATTTAAATGTTGCAAAGGCCTATTTTGCTTTGGTTTTCAGAGATTATACTCCAGGTTTGGAGAGCTTGTTCCAATCTGAGGTCAGCCAGGCTGTGGTGGTGGAGGCTTTGCTAATGTTAGGTCTCTGGGTCTGAGTCTGGCCTGCGAGTCGGGCAAAGTGGCTGATTGTTTCCAGCCATGATGCAGTTAATGGGGGGGTGGTGGTCATCACGATACACACTTCCACACAATCCCATACACTCACAAACACACACATGCTTCTAGGAGAGTGTGCGTGTTGTTTCAGCCACAGTGCATTGGCCTTTTTAAAAACCACTGGGTGACTCTTCTACTCTCTTATTAGTGGTCTCCTCCACTGGACACATATTTTTTTTAAATAAACACACACCCGAACATACAACCATTTAAACCCTCACGATGATCTTACACTGAAGGAGATTTACCACACACACACACACCTTAATGTAAATCCGCTCATCCAGTTCACAGCATGGCGTTTGATGCACGCCATGTGAGGAGCCTCAAATTAAAACCACATGGAGCACAGTTGGAGCAGATTTGCTAAATCTCTGTGAAAAGGTGAGTGACTCACGCTCGTGCAAGTCACTCATAGGACTTTCTGTAGACGACTTTGCACCATTGCAGACGTGTATCTGAATCACATCGGAAGTGAAAGAGGAAGTTTGAAGAGGAAACTCTTTAAACTTTGATGACACTAAACAATAATGTTTATTTTTACTTCAATACCTTCTAGGAATGTGAACGTTCAAACAGATTCTTAGTCTGGAGACCTGAAGCTTCTAGTTGTATCACACTTTGCAATACTTTAAAGCAAGACCATGAAATTAAGGATCAATGGTGTGGTAGCATAGGGAAAGTTATTTTCCCACGCTTTAGCAATTGAATGTAAAGAATTCCCCGTAGTTCAGCCCACCTATTCCCAGCCAAATGACTCAATAGCAATGCTTTTGGAAAGTTCTCTTCCTCTGATCTACACGTCCAACAGCAGGCCAACTTTCAGCTCTCCAGCTAAACGTAAGCTGGAATTTGGCTGTTGTAGAGAGCTTGCCAAGTCGCTTACGTTTGTCTTTGTTCTTCGTCTTAAGAACCTTCAGCCTCGTATTTATAGAACATTGGTGTTTTGACAAGTTTTTCCCTCGTATTTGTTTGCAGTGTCCACAGGCAAACTGTGTTGTGGCAGTGAAGCCAAACATCTTCAGGAAACCTTCCCTCATCGAAGAAATATTTATGTGTTTTCAGAAAGTTTTGAGTGTGTTTTTGTTTAGCTGTGCAGCCATGCGGCATGAATTTCTCTTTTCGCACCATCTTTATTTCTATGGCAGCGGAAAACTTAGCCACCCTAGCTCTGGTTGTTGATATCAGAAAGGTTACAAAGAAATGTCACTTTCAAAGGCATTATAGTGCTTTTTGGAATAGTTTTTCCAAAAGGTTTTATGCTGCTCACATGTTCAGAACTTTTTTTGCTTTTTACCAGAACTGGTTCAAGTTTTAACTGCTTTAAATGGGAAGTCAGAGAGGAGGTGACAATTGAAAAATGATTTATCTGGTGTTCAGTATTTTATGCCTTTTGTAATGAGGAAGCTTATGGTAGTCCTCCTTTTTAATTATTTGATTTTAGCTTGGGTTAGCATGGGTGCCTCACGGCAAGAAGTTCAAATTCCGGGTGGGGACGAGGCTTGGACATTGACCTTTCTGTGTGGAGTTTGCATGTTCTCCCCATGTGTGCATGGATTTGCTCCAGCTACTCCGGTTTCCTCCTACCCTCCAAAAATATGCATGCTAGGTTGTTTGGCCGCTATAAAATTGTCCCTAGGAATGAGTGTGTGTGTGGATGACTCAATACTGTATGTGGCTCCACGACCAACTGGCGAACTGTTCGGGGTGTACCCTGCCTCTCACCTTAAATCAGCCGGGAAAGGCTCCAGCACCTTCCGTAACTCCGTTAGCGATAAACGGTTCAGAAGATGAATGAATGATTTTAGCTTTGTAATAAAAAAATAGTGTTGTTTTTTTTAAATTTATGTCCAAACCAATTCTAAGAATCGTAAATACAGCATGCAGCGGAACAGAAAGTGTTTATAAAATTCTTCTTTGTGAGGACTATGCTATTCTGGGATATTTTCTGCTTTTCTTGCCCCCGTGGTCAGCATAAGTGCTTTAGTAAATGGATGTGTTTTATTAGTGCACTTTCCTGCCTTCATACAAAAATATATTGGAAAAAATTTGTATTCTTATGCTTCTTGCTCTGCAAGAAAGATTATACTCTTGCAGAGGCGAAGCAAGTGTTCAGCTTAGGAGTCTTGTAACTTTCCGATTATGCAGTGATCAACCCTACTCCTCTAGATGGAAATCTCATTAAGAACTCATAGGAACAGCTTCAACTCCCTGTCTCATTGTGGTTATGAGTGGAGAGGACTAGGCTCCGGCTTTCCCGATAGATACAATTATAACTTTAGCATGGGGTGTGGGTTTTCTTTTAGTGCATACTGCTGAAAGACAGCAGCAGTTTTAAATCACAGGCGTTCTTTTTCTATTGTATTACTCCTGTACATGGAGTATAAGTGTCCCAACAGGGTTCACAAACTGTCCAGCAGTTATTCAAATTTCATTTGCATTAGTTTTTTCTAGTTGTCTGCCCAACCCTGCTCGACTTGTCCTGCAAAGCATCGGCCAGCCACACTAAGACATTTGCATGGGATATAACCTAAATTTTCCCATGTCGAACAGGCCAAGTTTATTTCTGCAAGGCAGTCTGAATAGATCCATGCCCCACCTATGTTTGCATACTAACACAAATGCACTTTGCATATCAATGCACGGTTTGGTTCTGCAACACGTTCCCAGTACCAAGCAACACAGGCCAGTCTATTTTACCGCTCTCTCAAGAAGATTTCCCATGTGTATGAAAAGCCAGTAATTGCAGCTTGATGGAAAACACTAATACACCTCATAAAAACACTTAAGACTTGTGCAATTACTCTTTCCAAGACACAAAGCCAAAGAAACAAACTGTGCAGTGCTCTCTTCAAGTCATCAAGCTTCTGACCAACAAACAAGCAGCAATCTGCAAGGATTTGGTGTTTTCAGAATTTTAAAGCAAATCCAAAAAGCCACTGCAGAAAGACTGGTGTACAACTTTAAACCTCATTTATTGGAAAACAGACGTTTTTAATTGTGTTTCATTCGAAAACATACCTATGCACATAAAAAGTGGGTTGCTTGTTAGTTATAAAGACCACAATAGACAGAAATAGAAGCAGAGTTTTTGAAGACATGCATTATCAGGCTTTTAGTTTCAGCAGAAAAAGTTAGGAAACTTCACCAGCAACCATCTAACGACTAAGACTCACACATGATCTGGCACCATTGTTCCAATTAACTGAGACGTTCACTGCCACAACTGAAGTGAATTAGTCACAACGGCTCCAAACCCTTTTCAGCTCCATCACCATGAACTTTCACCAGCTTTGTTAGTGGAACAGTAGACTTGAACTGCAGCAATAAAGCAGAAGTTTGAAGAGACGTCTCGATGAATCACATCAAGTTAAATTGATGTGGAAAATGTTGCGTTTTGCTTTATTTAGACTTTGGTTTTTGGTGTAACCTGTAAATCGTTCAGGGAAGGAAGCATGCATGTGAGCAAATACCTAAGCGCCCGTACATGTGTGCCAAATTGTTTGATTTAATGAGTCCAAGCTCTAATTCCTGGCTTTAATTTTCTATTTTGTGTCTATGTGATCCATTTTGTTGCTCTCAGACTGATGGTACCCCAAACCAAAGTGCCCCGGGCTTGTTTTGGCTGACTCTCCTCTTTTATTTGTTCCCTTCTTCTTCCTTTCACCGTTTGTGTCTCTTTATTTTGATTGATGGCAACATTATCGTCCTCCTCTCTTACTAATTATCCTCTGTGATGATGGTAATGAGTGTGCGTCACTTTGAGCAAAGCTTTGTCGGTTTTCTGTCTCTTTCTACGTGTTTTTTTTTTCTTTTCAGCTCTGTTGTGTCCTCGGTGGAATTTACGGGCGCAAAAACAAAGAAGAGCTTGTTAGGCATTCACAATCAGTAGATTAGAGTTCTGTTGACTGATTGTGAAAGAAAGAGAGCGACTGAGAAGCAGAGATAACGAGAGCTTTAGAGAAGTCAAATTATATGAGCCGTTTTTTTTCATCCGTGTATTACTCTGCATGAATGCATATTTGTGTCATCGGTTGCTTTTATGGGTTCACATGCTGAACTTGCTTCCCTTTATGGCCAGTTTGTGGTTTACCGTCTTGGGTTCTCCCAAAAACGACATGCTCCCACAAAACTGAATAAATCCAATTAGTTAGACACTGAAACTTATCAGTCGTCAACCTTGTATCATTTTACTGTCCATTAACATCTAAGAAAGCTCTCTTTATTTTGTACAGCAATTTTTTCCCCCAATTTATTCAATATTTCAATTATAACAAAACAGAAAAAAAAACTCTAAAATTGCAAAATTACTGCTCACGCTCAAAACAAACCAAACTTTTCTCTGCTCTCTATAAAAAATTATTACGCAGCCCATTATTTTTATGTTGGAGCCAGTTGGTCCAGGTTTTTTTTTAAATATTCCTGCTTTGCCTCTAAAGGAACATATTATATATGCTTTAAAATATATTAAAGAAGATTGTTGGTAAAATAAAAAAAATATTTTTTGAAGGTTCCTACAGTATTTGAACATTAATCTCACATCCAAAACATACCCTGAGTATTTTGTTCATGCATGTGTCCATAAGTTGTGAACCCCATCCAGTATTTCAATACTTTTGGTGCTCAAATGCTTTGGTGGACAGGTTGTTTCTGGCCATGGAGTTTGTTCTCTGCCACGCCCACATTCTAACATAAGTAGTTTAATTTAGTTTCATCTTCAAAACCTCTTATTCCCTTATAAGGTTACGGGAGTGCCACAGCCCGTCCAAGGTAGGCCGGGTACACACCAAACAGGTCGCCAGTTTATTGCATGGCTATACGCATACAACCATCCACACACAAACACACACACACACACACACACACACACACACACACTCATTCCTAGGGGCAATTGTCACAGTAGACATTTAACCTAACCTGCATGCTTTTGAAGGGGGTGGGGAAACCGGAGTGTCTGGAGAAAACCCACACATACACAGGGAGAACATGCAAACTCCACAGAGAAATGCCGGTGTTGCAAGCCTCGGCCCACCCGGGATCTGAACACCGACCTTCTTGCTGTGAGGCCATTATTTTAGAAGTAAGTTTTCGCACAGAAAAATATTTTAAAAAATTCTTTGCTAACTTGATGCGCTTTACATCATTATTTTGACCTCAAAGGAGATTTACGCTGTGTCATGCGCTCATTAATGGCGTGGGTGGGAAGAGGAGAGGGAATTGACATTGCTAAAAACAAAAGTGAAACAAAATAAACATATTTATAAGCTTTCCTTTTAACGGTGGTATTTCTGTGCTAACAAAAGCTACCATATTTATCCGTACACCCTATGAAATACAAATTATTTCTCAATGAAAGCACAATACCCTCTCTTTAATCACATGCAGGATAAATACAATAGTGGTAAATGTCTATTTTTAGAAGAACAGTATTTCTACATGACAAAAATGTGCAGGAAATTGGTGTTCTTAATCTCACCTATGGTCACCAGCTGTGGGTGGTGACCGAAAGAACGAGATACAAGCGGCTGAATGCGCTTCCTCCACAGGTTGGCTGGGCTCTCACTCAGAGATAGGGTGAGGATCTCTGCCATCTAGGAAGAGCTCAGAGTAGAGTCATAGGTCTTCTGGGTCAAGAGAAGCCAAATGAGGTGGTTAGGGCATCTGGTTCGGATGCCTCCTGAACTCCTCAGTGGCAAGGTGTTTTGGGCATGTTCAACCAGGAGGAGACACAGAAGCAGCCCCTAGACTTGCTGGAGAGATTATGTCTTACAGCTGGACAGTGAACACCTCTGGATCCTCCCAGGTGAGCTGGAGGATGTGGCCTGAGTGAGGGAAGCCTGGGTTTCTCATCTGAGACTGTTGCCCCCATAACCATGATAAGTGGAAAACAACGGAACAGAACAGTGTTTTGTCTCACTTTGATGAGTAAAAATACAACAAAAATGAACTGAGAAGAACAAATTATCAACAGACATGATTGTAGAGGTGTGGAGTTACTTGTCAAATTCTGAGGAAAACCAGGGGTGAGTAAGAGTGGGTTACGGGGGAGGTGACAGTACTCCTCGTTGGCTTTAGGTTTAGGGTTGGTCACTATCGGGTTAATGATTTATTTGCCATTCCGGAATTTTTTGGTTCGTCCAGCCAAATTATTACTATAGCTAGAAATCACATAGCCGAATAATGAAAGTGACCAATCAGTTAACATGCTGATTAAAATCTGGTTTATTTTGAGCATAATGTTTGGAGTTATTCCACTAAAATTTAATCTCTGGAGTTATTATTACCAGATGTCCACATCACAGTCAAATCAAACAACCAAAAAGTTGTTCTGCATATTGTTAACATTCCTCAACCTTTTAGACTTTAGGTCTCTTTCCACACACTTTAGGGGAAAAAAAAGATTGCTGATGTCCACATCAATCTAAATTGGTCTCAAGTCTTCATTTGATGGCTAAATATAACAAAATATTTCACACTTTAGTTATAGTTTTAAAAAATGATAATGTTTTTGAAAATTAAATGATATAATAGTTATCATAAGAACCTGTTTTGAATTTTTCCAAAACACATTAGTCACCACATGCCGTCTGTCTTTGTTTCAATCCCCTAACGTCCTGCACTTGCACCTCAACCCAGCATCGGATCACATTCCCCACTGGCCTGTCCATCACTGGCACAAGGCCTCTGCTTAACAGCAGAGAAAGTCCTTGGGGTCAGCTCATAATGGACCTAAATGCAGCTTATTATCCTGATAAGGCAGGGGCGGTGGTCGGGCAATGGCTGCCTGACTGGCTGGATGACAGCCACATAGCACTGACAGGTAGACAGATCTACACACAGCCACCGTGGCTATCTGATAGACCGGACTGACAGATCCAGTTGCACAGGAGTAATGCTCTGGGGCAATGGAAGAGCTTGGAAATTGAATACCTCATAGCCACACAATGAAAACTCCAGTTCTGCCCCTCTGTTGTGTAATGAAGTAACACTCCTCCCCCCTGGCTGCATGCAGAGAACATCTCTAACAGCGCAAGATTATCTTTTTTAGTCAGTTTAGCTTTTACTTTTTGCTATTTGAGTCTGTGTTTAGACTTTATGTCTGACTTACTATAGGTGGATATAAAATTGGGAAAACTAAAAGCATAGTGTGAGTCAGAAGGACATGGCCTGACAGCTCATTTTCTTCCTTATAAATTCCTTTTTTGCATGATTACCTAAATCTCCATGCACTGATTAGACTGAAAATACCGTACCAAATTGTATCATTTTGTTTATCTGGAGTCTGGTAGCGGAGACAATAGCCTCAACTAGGAAGCCCATACATTTCTTTAAATATGTTTGTGGAGTTGTAAACAAACCTGAATATTTTACAGCTTTTATGTCTCTGTGAGCATACTTTTCATTCTGCCTGCATCATGGCCATGTTGCCATCTGACAGAAAGACATTCTGAGAAGCTGTCAGCAGCTTCAGGCCTCAGGGCATCTAAGTGGCCTCGGATTCTCTTACAGCAAGATGTCAAGCCAAACAGCCCCACACACTCCTCTCACAAATCATCTCCTCTACATCTCTTTTACGCCATAACAGAGTTCTTTCTTTCCTTGTCTGCCCTCAGGTGTGTCAGTGGGATTGTGTGTGTGCTTCTAGTTTCTCTGGATGAAGATTTCTGTGGTTTTGCATGGGAGTGTGCACGTCAAGCCAAGTTGATGTGTTGATACGGGGGCACGCTGGGCCACTGAACACTTTCAATCAGAGGGCTTTTGGCGGCTGTGGCGCCATCAGTTACAAAACCATGGGTTTCGTGCCACATATAAAGACGTATCCCTCATAGCCTTTGGCAAACAGCTTTCTCTGGTGACACGTAAAAAGATCGTTCCAACTGGTACGCTCTGGGCACTCATTGGTAAAGCATGACGATCCAGTTAGAGCAAAGATAAGCCACGTTAGCTCCTCCACACACACAGCGAGTTTATTCAATCCAAAACAATACAATACCGCGAACTAGTTTCTAATGGGCCAGACTTTCCAATAGTAGAAAAATGCGCCCTTAAGCAACAAATGGATATCTTTATCAACACAATTATGACTCCTAGACTTGCCACCATCCTGATTTTTTTTTTTTTCTCCCAGAAGGCTTATTTGTGCAAGTAAACTTATGGTAAAGAGGCGTTTCTTTTTAAATAATGATCCAAAAGATTTTGATTGAGCTTTTTTGACCACAATCTAAGTGTTTAATTATAGTCTTCACGCAGACACACAGTTACAGATGACAGATTGATTGAAGCACTTTTTATAATTTATTTATCAACTCACTACTGGAGGCAAGAAAGTCATAATAAAAACAAAAGCCAAAAAATCATATAGAGCTGAAATAATAAATCAGATTATGCCAGATAATTTTACTCTACCACATTAGAAAATAGAATGACAGATTGGTCCCAGGGGGCGTAGGCCTAGTGGTAGAGACACCGTCTTTTGACCAAGAGAACCGCTAGGCCTAAGCCGTCCCTGGGACCACAGAAAAGATACAAAAACAAAATAAGGACAGAAAATAAAAACCCTGAAAAGACAAAAAAAATAGAATGACAAACACACAGACGGGTGGATAGATGCACATGAATCTTTATAAAAATAGCAGACATGGCAGGCATTTCTGTTTTCTATATCACTCTGAAACAACTTCTTGTTCACCTCTGGAGAGAGAGGTGGGGGAGGTAGAGAACTGACAAGAAAGGGCAGAGGGGTGGGGGGGATGAAATGAGAGAAACGGTGAGAGTTAACCTTTAGGGTCTTGCTGAAGCGATCTCTGTAAGTGAAGGGGCGGGTGACTCAACTAAGTGGCTAATTCATTTCCCAAGAGAACCCCCTCCCCCAAGTCTACACACACTCACACATACACACACACTCACACACAAACAGCCAACAGCCTTTTCCTGGTGGATATACATCCAGTGATCCAGGTGCCGGCCCCTGCAAAGATGGTAACATGGCCTCTTTTAACCCCGAGGGAGCCCAGCTGGGGTGAAAGGTCACGGTTGAATCCTCCCACTGTCTGTCCATGTGTGTTTTTGGGTGTGAAGACCACAGGCAGAGCCCGAGGAAATATAGCCACTACGAAGCCCACATGACCCTTGCTCATTTTTTTTGGCCGAAGAGAGGGGCGGAATGAAAGTTTAGTTGAGCTGAAAATCTACAAAATTATTAAAACGCAGTTTATTCCTGCGTTTTTTTTTAAACTGAAAATTTGCTATTTAAAAAAAAAATTATGAATATTTATTTGCCAAAAAAAATCGTACAAGAAATTTGACATCTTTTTTTCATCAAAAATTTGCCAAAAGCAATGTTGTCTTCAAGAAAAAACCTAAATCTTTACATCCACCAACCATATGAACTTGACAAAAACACAAATGAACTTGTTGCCCTCATGCACCCCTTCCTACATCCCCCTCCCCCTCATTCATTTCCCCCGCTCCTCCCTCCTTCACTGCTTCTCCCCATCTAGGCCTCGCCGGTGTTCCCTTTCAGCCTGATGGTAAGTCAAGCAGCTGTCTTGTCTTGGGTTACGGCGAGTGACGCTCAGGTGACAAAAGCTCTGCGCTGCCCCGTCAGCACTCTCCCGTCTGTCAGCAATGTGCTGAGGCAGATGCTAGCTGGAGCCCAGATACTAACGCCAGGTCTGGAACACATGTAGAAGGCAAACATTAGGGTTCTAGTTAATAATACAGTGGTCCCTCACTATGACACAGCTCACTTTTTGTGGCGTTGCTCTTTCAAGGATTTTTAATGCAATAGTTCTGTTTTATTGTTTACAATGTATTGTTTTCTGTGTTTTAATTGATGCAATATGTTGTGCGTATTGATTTGCTGCACATATAGTGGACACGCTTACACCAGCCCGGCCGCTCGTCAAGGATAAAACGACTTTCTGGCACCCATTAGTCACAAAACTACCTTCTTGACTGACCTGCTGAAAGGGATAAAAGGTTCGAAAGACAAAAAATTCACAATTAAAGGGCAACTAGGGGAGGCACGGTGGCGCAGTGAGTAGCCCAGTGGCCTCACAGCGAGAAGGTCGTGGGTTCGAGTCCCGGGTGGGGACAAGGCTTGGAACACTGGCCTTTCCGTGTGGAATTTGCATGTTCTCCCTGTGTATGCGTGGGTTTTATGTGGGTGGTGACCGAAAGAATGAGATCGCGGATACAAGAGGCTGAAATGAGCTTCCTCCGCAGGGTGGTTGGGCTCTCACTCAGAGATCGGGTGAGGAGCTCTGCCATCTGGGAGGAGCTCGGTGTTGAGCCGCTCCCCCTCCCGGTCGAGAGGAGCCAGATGGGGTGGTTCAGGCATTTGGTCAATATGCCCCCCGAGCACTTTGCGGGCGAGGTGTTTCGGCTACGTCCCACAGGGAGAAGACCAAGGGGCAGACCCCGGACCCGCTGGAGATACTATGTCTCACAGCTGACCAGGGAACGACTTGGGATCCTTCCGGGTGAGCTGGAGGATGCAGCCGGGGTGAGTGAAGCCTGGGCTACCCGTTTGAAGCTGTTGCCCTCCCGACCCGACCCCGGAACAAGTGGAAAATGACGGAACGAACTCTGGTTTCCTCCCACCCTCCAAAAACATGCATGTTAGGTTGATTGGAAACTACATGATTGCTCCTAGGAATGAGTGTGTGTACGATTGCATATGTGTGGCCTCGTCATAGACTGGCGACCTATTCGGGGTGACCCTGCCCGTTGCCTCGAATCAGTCGGGATGGGCTCCGACTCCCCCCGCTATACCGTAAGGGATGAACAGTTAAGAAGGTGACTAACTGACTAATGGGGGACTACCATAATCATCACTCCTTCTGTAGACCGCTTGTTTTCTAGATGAGCGTTCTCAACACATTGGTTTAAGAAAGTTTTAAATCATGCCATTTCTCTTTTTCTCATTTAAAAAAAATCCACTGTGAACCGAACTAAAACTGACAGTATGATATAGTTAAAAAGCTTGAATTAGATTTACTGCAGCAAGTTAGAGATTCTTCACATGTTCAGAAGAAAACATGTGTCAGATTGTAAAATGTTATGTGGTGTATTATACAAGGCTGCATCTTGTCATCAAATGTCCCCACTGCATGGGAAAAAAGGCTAAGGAATCTCCCATATCTCAAAAGTAATGGGCCTGCTGAGTGAAGTCAGGCAGCATAAATGTTGCACAGACATGATATAGACGAGACCGAGAACAGACAGCAACAAACACACGGGGAGCATCTGCAGACTGAATAATTACAGACTAAACACAGACACATGGTAAAGAGTTGCAGTCTCACACACACATACGTATACAGTATGTTGCCATGAGGATGGTGGGGATTTGAGGATGAAGAGGGGTAGACTTTACCCACCCGGCTCACTTCCTCCACTTTAAAAACAGATCCCAAAGATACTCCTCACAAAGATTTGACTGACAAGAAGAAAGGAAGAAAAGAAGCTCAAAGAGAAAGACAGAGTGGCACCTAGTAAAGGAAGAGACTGTGTGTCTTTACTACTTCCTGCTGCCTGGCAGCTGAGACTGAGAGGAAGATCCACGTCTCCTTCTGCCTCCTTTTAATTAGAGCCAATTACAAGGTTAGCACGCCAGACCTTATTACACGGCCGCCGGAGAGTTCCCCCCTCGTTTACATTTGTGGGGCCGAGGTGCACATTATGATGGCTTAGCGTAGCAAAATTTCCACATCTTGGGCTCTGAGAGGCCTTTCGAGTTCTCTTTTGTTGTTTTAATGTGAACTGAAAGCATGAAAATGCTGCAGAAGGAAATAGACTCTCATTCAGTTCTCTACAGGGTAACAGTGGTGCAGATCAGCTACAGATGCTACTGTTAATACCTCTATCAAAACTGTTCAGCAATTGTACATGAGTGGTATACTCACATATCACTACTCTGCTTTGAAATTGAAATCAATTATCACAAAAGGCAATGGAGTTGAAATGATATACAGGTTGTTTTCTTCTCATTTCATTATGGCAGTGTTTTTCAACCTGTGTGTGCCGTGAGAAACCGTCAGGTGTGCTGTAGAAAATTATCTTATTTCACCTACTACGTTGATCGCAATCTATCAGTAAGTCCCAGTGGTTCTTTTGATCAATCTCATGGTTTTTGTGTTAAAAAGAGTTTAAAATGCATTTTTTCATCTTTCTCAGTATATCACCTCATTTTATTTACAGTCAGACAGGGCTGTCCTACAATAGGTTGTTTACTGTAACCATAGAAACCCACTCCACCAATTTCTTAGGTGGTGTGCCTCCAGATTTTTTTAGATTAGAAAATGTACATTGGCTTTAAAATGTTTAAAAGTGCTGCATTATGGGAATGCTGTTGTCCTGACAAGATCTGCGACCATCGAGATCTGCAACCTGCCATATTTCTATTGGAATTAGCGTTATGGTTGGTTTTCGGAACTCCGATCTATCGTTGAGGCCGCAGATCTCATTTTTTTTCACCCTCATTTTTCCAACAAAAAACCTATTCAGCTTAAACTATATGAAGATGGTTATCAAGTAGATTCTCAAAAGTCTGGTTAGTGTAACCATCAATGTTGGTTCATTACACGTTTAAACACATAAACATTACATTAACATTAAACATTCAATATCTACTTACTGTGTATCAGAGCATCTAAGCCAATATATTTTTAAGTTTGTCTGCAAAAAGAAAAAGAAGGGATGTAATAATAACTACAGATATAACGTTAGTACTGACACACTGAAACACCATTAGACCTTTCAAAGACCTTCCAAAATGATACATCTGATTAGACCACTTTGAGACAATGGGGTTAGGATCTTCCCTGTGGGCTGTGTAAGGAAGACCTCACAAGTGCTACATTGCTGGCTCCTTTCAATAATAATGGCAGAGGTCCTTACCCTATCTCCGAGTAAGAGCCTGACCAGCCTGCAGAGGAAACTCATTCCAGCCAATTTTAATTTGGACCTTATGGTCCACATCCTTAGCTGGGGACCATGGGTGAAGCTTGGAACATAGATCTGCTCGCAAATTAAGAGCTTAGTTTTTTGGCTCATTTTTTTCTTCACCACAATAGACCAATGCAGCATCCTAATTATTGCAGACACCACAGCAATCTACCTGTCAATCTCCCACTCCATCCTTTCGCAACTCATAAACAAGACCCTAAGATACTAAACTCCTCCACTTGGGGCAGAACTTTGTTCCTGACTTAATGGGGGCATTCCACCGTTTTCTGGTCATGAACCACAGTTATGGATTTGAAGGGGATGATTCTGTCCAAGTTGCTTTACATTCAACTTGTCCAGTGAGAGGTGGAGTTCACGGCCCAACGAAGCCAACAAAAAGCAGGAACCCAATTCTGAAGCCACCAAACCAGATCTCACCATTTGCTTGCGCCAAAAATTTCAGTAGATAATGAACAGAATTGATGACAAAATGCGGGCTTAATGCAGTAACCACCACAGAAGTCCGTAATCATTTCTCCAAACTCACAAAGCTCAAATAAACAATTTGGGCAAACTCTTATGACCATACTAAAAAAATATATACCACTTTTTTACTGTGGAATTTCTGTCTTATTTATGCTAGCTTCTTTTTGGATGGCGACAATCCTCCGAACTTGTTCTCTGGTATACAGGTTCTTTTTCACAGAAATCTTGGACCATTCAACGCAGGTTCTCGTTTTTTTGTTGTTTCTTTTAGGGGGAGAGGGAGTTACAGAAAACACTCAATACAGGATGAACATCAACAATGCTAATTTAAAAGAGTTTCTTCTTGTCTATGGGTTACTCTTCCATTTCCTGGCACTTGTGCTAAGTTCCATCAGCCTTTTAGCTGGCAGGTGTAAATAAGACCGATCGGGCCTCTTCTTGTCTCTTTTGTAGGGTTGAGTGTTTAGACACCTTCTCAGAATAAAGTGTGGGGATACAGCTACGCCTGGGTGCCAAGTTTGTGAGCTGGTGACACAGATTTGTTAGAGGAGAGCTTCTCATGTGTCAGTGGGTGATAATAAGCATGGTATCGGCTTTAGGGTGGGCACCCTGTCTGGCCAAGCTGTTCCTCCCAGTCTCAAAGTTTCTTTACAGTAAATGCCAAGACCCAGTAAACAAACCAGAGTCTTATTGCTGCGGTACGTAATCATCAGGGTCCAATCCGCTTGTCTAATTAGGATGATGTAGGTAGACAACCTTGAAATCCACGGTAACGGCAATCCTAAATCGGATTTGTTAAATAAAAGTTTCACCTAGATTTATTTTGTGTTAGAACGGTTTGTGAAGACCTGAGAAAATGCTTCGAGTTCGCCTCTGCCTAACAACGCATGATGGTAAATGTGATTGGTTAAACGCTTTAATGTGACACTAAAATGACAGAAAGCAGCACAACCATGAGAAAACCTGGAATAAGATGCAGACAAACCATGTAGAACTTTTAAAAAACATTAACTGACCAAACGTAATTCACAAAAGTTTGTAATTCAGATATCCTCTTCGTCCAGCAAAGGAGATCTTTGAGTTTGGATGCCAACGATGCATTCCAGAGCTCCAGCATTTCACCCAAATAGCGCAAAGTTGTCCCAGTTGAAACCTTAATTTCATCTTGAAACCCAGAAGTTAATTTAACTTCTTAAAATTCATTTTAAATGAGGGTGAAGGCATTAGTTCAGTGGTAGAATCTCCGACCTTGGACTGGCAGAAGCTGGTTCGATTCCAACTGGGCCCACGCCCAAGTGTCCCTGGAGCAGACAACAAACCCGCAGTTACTCCCATCATTGCTGCTGCAGTGTACTGCAGCAAAGGTCATTTCCCCATTGAGGGATAAATGTAGTATGATAAAATAAAAATAATTTATTCTGGACAGAACACAATCTAGAAACTCTGTTTTACTGGCAAGGAAACTACTTCCCTGGTCCTGACAAACTGCAAAGTTCAATCAAAAGTCGTCCAGGAACCTACTGATGGATTGTCTGCAATCCATAAGTAGTCTAACCACCACATACCCACCTTATTCTAGAGCAGAGTGCCCAACCTTTTTTGACCCAAGACCCAAGATGGGGGCTCACAGCATCACCATGGGCTGCCTATTGATTACAGGCTCAGCAAAGTTATTTTATGTCACAGACTCCGAAAATCTCATATAACACTGGAAAAAGCCGCTAGATTTTTCTTTTCTTTTTTTTTCCCAAAAAACAAAGAGAGAAAATAAAAAGAGTTGCTAAACTTTAGCGCCTCTAGCAGCTAGAGGGTCTGAATACTCGCTAAAAATGACGTCAAAGTTGCTGAGTTGGCAACACTGACTTCCTTTTTTTCCTGACACACCTGGCGGCCGACTTGAAAGGAGTAGCCTGCAATCGATTGGGTAGGCACCCCCAATCTAGAGTCTAGATAAAAGACTTTAAAGCGGGTATGTCCCCCGTTGGCTCATCTCACATACAGTTTACCCTTTACACAAACCATTTCCACCATCAAAGTGGTTTGCTGGTTGAAATCAACCTATCATTCTAATAACATAAGAACAGAAGTGGCACGTCAATAAATAATCCCCTCTTTTCAGTTTTACCCAATGATTTAGGAAGTGATTGGTTGGCCATAAATGTTACCACGCACGACTGAGAACAATATGAACAAAAACGATCCAGGATATTTATTATGGCCTGCCTAATATTTATTTTTGAAAATTTATATTACAATAAAAAATAATTAAGTTCAATGGAAGGTATAAGTGGTAAACAGCATCACCTCATTCATCATCGGGATCATCATCACCATCACTGTCATTGCACATCCTGCAGAAAGTAAATCCAGAACGAAAAGGGAGAAAGTCTTCATTTTAAGTCGAAACAGCAGTAAATAAATGTGTTGTTTTAACAAACAAAAGTTTCTGCATGTTTTTTCCAGAATTTTGTCCAGATTTTCGAAACATGAAAACTAAAAACTGACTTACCTCATTTGATCTGCAGCTCATCTCAGTTTTATTTCTATTTCTCTGAATCGTTTCAAATGGTTTCACACACTGTTACTCAAACCTGAAAACACCATAAGACATAAGACACGAGAAATAAGTCTAAACCGAGCCATGATGTCCCTGGACTTGGACTCTCCTTTTCAGAGAAAAAAAACTCCTAAATCTTATTTGAAGGAGAGATTTTCTCTCAGAATGTAAAGTCAGAACTTTTCTGGGACTGAGAATGAAAGATTAGCTCATCTTAATTTGAAAAGACAAGCTCATCGAGATTTTCTTTATACGTAATCAGAAAGTCTTGATTTAAAGGTGCCACCTTAAGCAAAATACCTGCTACCGTATCGCACATAAACAACCAAATTTTGGGTTTCGGAACATCTGTTATACATTAGTTGTGAAATCTTACTGATTTATGAAGCTCCATCATAGACCAAGAAGTGTAGAGGACTGACTATTGTTTATACACCCACCCATTCTGAGAAAGCACAGCTCCGCCTCTAAAATTTGACCTAAGTGAACCCTCATATCCTCCGACCAACTCGTATAGAAGGGAGGACAGGGAGTATCACGAGGAAGGGTGACATGCATGAAATGCCACGTCTTACCTCCGAATAAACTTTCTAAATACTGTCTATAAACTTTCAGCCTTGGGAATCATCAATACAAAGGCCGTCCTCCTTTTTTCAACTCCAGAATTAAAAAACATTGGCTGAATGGACACTTGTGTTCATGTTATGGGTCATCTCTGTTTGCTGATATTCCAGTTTGTTTTCCGTTTCATTGTCTTCTGCTTATTTGGGGTCGGGTCACAGGGGCAACTGCATCAGACAAGAAACCCAGGCTTCTCTCACCCTGACTGCATCCTCCAGCTCATCTGGGAGGATCACAAGGGGTTCCCTGTCCTGCTGTGAGACATGGTCTCTCCAGCAGGTCTGGGGTTTGCCTCTCAGCGGGATATGCCCGAAACACCTCACCAACGAGGCACTCGGGAGGCATTCTAACCAAATGTCTCAAACACCCCTTCTCTCGACCCAAAGGAGCAACATCACTACTTCGAGCTCCTCCCAGATGGCGGATCTCGTCACTCTATCTCTGATCAGACGTTTTCCGATCGCTGCAATTCTAAGCTAATGCCTAAACCGAAATGAAGTTGTGCGGAGGCAATAGGTGACGCCAGCTTGGCTAGCAGAGCTGCGTCATTTTAGTAATTCTCATGATTGAAATAAAATGTATTTGAAAAGGTGGTATGTTGTAAATATTAAATCTGAAATCTATATTACAAAATCTGATAAAGCAATCATAAAAATATTGTCAATTTTGTCCAATCCAACCCTATGGCGATGCTCTTTGTGCAGCTGCAAAGTAAAAATGGTATTATTATTTTTTGTGTGTGCAGACTTTGTGGGACCCCAGTCCTTTTTTAACTACCCTCATTCCGCCTCGTCTTCCCCGTCCCTCCAAACTGCAGGCTGGACTTCCCATCAGCTTTTACTGGTGCAGAGAGAATTCATGGGCTTGGTGCTTTAAAACATAGCACTTACTTATATTAAAAACCCTCATCTCCAGCTCACTCGGGTAGTTTGCTGAGCAGAATGATTGCCAGGGTTTGCAGGATATTTTAGACGTCCAAATTAAATCCTGGGCCAGACAAATGGATCTGCAGTGAAGAGTGGAGGAGGGAAAGAGATGATGTTGATGAAACAAAGGAAATGAAACAGGTTGAAGACACCTGTAGACAAGTCCAATGGAAAGGATTCAAAGCAGTTTTACTTTAACAAGATTCAGCTTGAAATGGAAACTTTTAACTCGCATCAGAATATCTTTGGTTATTTTTTTTCTACTTTTCTACTTTTACGAGCGGCCGAAATGAGTTTTCTCCGCAGGGTGGCTGGCCTCTCACTCAGAGATTGGGTCAGGAGTTCTGCCATCCGGGATGAGTTAGGTGTCGAGCCGCTCCTCCTCCAGGTTTAGAGAAACTAGATGGGGTGGTTCGGGCATCTGGTCAGTATGCCTCTCGAGCGTCCCACTGGTGAGGTTTTTCTGGTTTGTCCCACCGGGAGGAGATCAAGAGGCAGACCCGACGGAGAGACTATGTCTCGCAGCTGGCTGGATGCCGCCAGTGAGCTGGAGGATGCAGCTTGGGTGTGCCCTGCCTCTTGACTAGAATTAGCTGGGATAGGCTTCTAAATGCCCCATGATCCTTTTAAGAATATGCAGTTTAGAAAACGAATCAAACAAGGAAACTTGTTAAATGTTGTAAAGTATCAGTTCTGAATGACACGCTGCAAATGTTGTCTTTCACTAACTTTTTTTTTGCTCACCATATCATTGCATAGGTTTCTCCAGACGGCCTGTCATATTCTTAGACTTTTTTTCCTGATCTCTACTCTTCCTATTCATCGCTCTACTTTCTGTTTTCTCTATAACATACACGTACACGCCCAAGACTGAGCTCATCTATTTGGCATCTTATCAGTGATCTTGTGAGTATGCCGTTGTTATGACTGCTGTAGTTTCTGTTCCCAGAATAGGGCTAACACCAAAATAGAACATTCCCGTCCGACTCAACGTACATGTCCAGGCAACCCCCCCACAATGAAGTTTCAGTAAATCACCAGCCTGCTTTCTAAGATCATCCATCAAGAAATGTTTTATGGAAATTTCTATACGGCTGGATAATTAGAAAGAGAAGTTTCATGTGATGAATGATGTCTTAGTTAGATGTGTACGGATAAACGCTTAGGCTAGAAATGATTCCTGCCATAAAATCAAACCAGCGTGTGAGTATTTTGGACACAATGATCACACCATGCAGCCACAAAAAAAGACGTGGCAGCCTTTTGATGAACTGATTACTTTCACAAAGCAAATTTACTCATCATTTTAAGACCTAGAACAGAGTTCAATAAAGCGGTTTAGAAAATAAAACCACCTTATGTCTTTGATTCAAACATTATTCTAGATAAAGTGGTTTGACTTCTAATTTGGTCGACATCGGCAGAAGTTAACTTGACTAAGTCTTGAACTCTGAATTGAGTTCTGACCATTGACTGTGGAAGGGATGGACCTAGCGACTGTGACATCACACATAGCATTATACTAAATCCAATTCAGCCAAATCAGTTGCCATTTTTGCCTCATGGAGAACCGCATGTTGATTTTTTTAGAACCAGATATTTGAGGCGCCTCATTAAGACGGTGTCTATCTTGCATCCTTCATGTTCTGAACTTGAGTAAGTAAAAGTTCGTTTTCACATTTCTTTTACTTCTTTTACTCTATGTGTTTGTATCTCTGTTTTGCTCTCATCCTCTTGTTTTCTTTGATGAATAAACCTCAGTATTAGAGTATGAGTTCAGACCCAGTTTCTTGCCTGGATGTGGCACATTACAAGAAACGAAACCTGGTGCGGTTTCTGTGCCTGCACATGCTGCTGAGTCATGATGGCTCAAGGGGATGTACGTTATAAAAATGATCATGCTATTAAACTAAGTAGGAGAAACATATTTTTAAGAACAAAATGTTACAGTTTTCCTTTAATCACTTTTTTAAAGGATTAACTACAAAGAAACAGGAAAATGACCAAAGTTAGTTTCCAAACTTTAAACCCGTTTGGTCAAACGCTGAAACTGAGAAACCACTCTTTTTGGAGGGTTTTGATGAGTTCCTACGTCACCGCTATAACGACACAAAATCAATAAAGTGCTTGGTTACAGGATCAACATGTCACACAATAACATCTGTATGACTATAAAACCATCTTATTGAGCTACAGTAAAAATACCTCCAGCGTCATTGATGAAAAACTCCACAATGAATGTCTTCACTCAATAAACAACCCAGCTGTGAAAAAGTCTCCATCTTTTGTGGGCACAGCTGCCACTCACTAAACCATCCAGAAACACCTCATCAACTTCTATGTTGTTTAAAAATACATAAACATTTGACCAAAAATGTGGATAATTTGCAGATGAAATGCATTCTTTTCTTTTCTCACTGTTGATGAAAGTTCAACCAGTCCATCTATTTTTGCTCCTCATACATTTGCGTTTACTTTGTGTTAATTTTTTTTTAATAGTCCATCTTAAACATGGCAACAGCAAGAGGACTTATTGTGCTTTCGTTGGGTAATAATGTTATTCTGAAAGCATAAAAAAAAACAGGGTCTTTTTGTTGAATTACAAATGCAAGATTTGCAGAAAAAAAAAAGCGCGTAAACACATTTATTGAGTTTAACTTGAGTTTTTTTGTTCCATTTCATCTTCTGAACCTATTATCCTCAACAGGATCGTGGGACATGCCAAAGCCTATCAAGGCAATAGGCAGGGTACACTACAAACAGGTGACCAGCCTGTCGTGGGACGACACACAGACAACCATTCACACACACACTCATTCTTATGGGCATTTTTTTAAATAGCCAATAAACCTAACTTGCATACTTTTGGAGGGTCGGAGGAAACCGGAGTATCTAGAGAAAACCCACGCATACACGGGGAGAACATGCAAACTCCACACAGAAAGGCCAGTGATTTAAGTCAAACCCCCAACCCTCTTTCTGTGAGGCCACCGTGCTAACCACTGCATCACTGTGCAGCCTCACTTTAGTTTTTGACAGTGTGAATTTTCCCTCCCCTCACTCACTCACTCACCACTTAGTCTTGACCCGTTGGTATATGAGGAGAGGGAGAGCAGTACCTGTGGGGAGGGACTGAGTGTGAGCAGAGCAGGTGGACTAAAAGGTATGACAAAGAAGATCCACGTGTTCAGAATTGTGTCCGAAAACAAACAGAAGAACTTACAAATTACTGAAAACTCGTGAATGAAACAGAAAATCACCTGAGGTGTGTTTCTGATGTGAGAAGAATTTTCAGACATTGTTGAAAATTCCAAAAGTTACTTTTGCGCATTAATCCCTCCAATAAAAATATCAATGGCGAAACATAATTCAGATATTTTTCAGGCCAACAAAGAAGGCTGGTATGATCGCAAGCAGCTGTTCCTCCTTTAAATTTTGTAATTCCACATGGATTTCTGAAGCAGGTGTGTGCTACAGGTCAGGAGACCTTCCTGACCTGTTGATGATGCGTTGGTCTGCTTTAGAAAGTATCTCAGTGTCAAGTTTTTAGGATGCCTCTGAGATAAGGCAATCAAATTTTACACAAGGGCTTCTGCACAAAAAACACATGCGTGCAGGTAGGATTTTAGATTCAACAAGAAAGGAACTCTTCATGTGTCATGAGGAGTTCCTTCATGTACATACATGTTCCTCCGTTTTATTACTCACCAGCCAACTTGGTAAATAAGGTTCAAGAGTTTGGCGGTTGAAATTATTTTCCCCATTTGTTCTAATTCATTAAGCACAGAAAATGTGTTTGTCAAGTTTGGGGTTGTTTGGGCACTTCTAACTTGCTCTCAAGCAGCAAATATTTGGTCACCCTTGTCAAATTTTCCTACTAGCGTTGTGTGTGAAAACTAAGCAAAGAGTTTTGATTGTTTGGGGATGGAGTTCATTTATTACAGACAGGTAATCAACCCAGTGAAAAAAGAAGTAAGTGGAAATTTCCTGTCCGTCTTTAAACAGATCCCGATCTGGGAAATGATTTGCCATGGTGTGCTGCAGCCGCGTACCTCACTGCCACTGACCACGCACCCAAATCATTATGCTGGCTCGCCTTTCACTGCTCATTTATTTTTATTTTCATCCATTTTCTTTTCAAAGAAACTTTGTTTTTAGTTATTTTTTTCCAGCGCAGAGACATTTGACTCTCTTAAGTTCATTAAAGATTCTTATGGGACTGAAAGAGGTTCTATGAAGGACAATGTGACTTCAAAATCTTGACTTTTTTTCACTTTTTTAGCCTTTTTTTTCAGTTAAAATTTGATCTCGGGTGGCACAGTGGCACAGTGTTTGCATGTTCTCTCCGTGTTTGTGTTGGTTTTCACCAGGTACTCCGGTTTTCTCCCACTCACCAAAAAACATGCATGTTAGGTTGATTAGCCACAGTAAAATTCAGCTTAGGAATGAATGTGTGTGTGACCCTGCAACATACTGGTGACCTGATCATTGTGTACACTGCCTCTTGACTTGAATCAGCCGGGACAGGCTCCGGCACCCTCCATGACCCTATTAGGGATAGACAGTTCAGAAGATAAATTAATTAATTAAATTTAATCCCTTTCTGAACATATTGGCCAGGGCTGTCAAATTCCGGTCCTGGAGGTCTAGTGTGCTGAAGCTTCTCCTTGTGTTTTTACATCGACACATCTGATCCAGGTTATTGAGTCAATGTGCCAAATTTTATTGGCTGTTGATTTCCCTTTATGTGCATCAGCTGTATCGTACCAGGAACACAAAATGTTCCTCGAAAATATCCCAATTGCGGACTCGTCTGTCTTTACCCCTCACAAATATTCATGGACCTTCTCATCTACAAAAATGATGAGATTTCAACCACAATGCACCTATACACACACACACACTTTGTGTCTTTGCATTTTAGCTTTAGACCACTCCCCACATGCGCCCTACTCCCCCTCTTGCTTCTTCCTATCCGCTCCAGATGTGTGAGGACCGAAGGAGCCCAGTCATATGAAGCCACTTTCTTTTCAGAGTGAAAGTGAAACACCACCTGTGTGCGTCTCACCCCAAACCAGAAAGATAATTTCACTGATGCCTTCCCAAGCTGGAGGATGGTGTGGTGACTTTTACTTTTCACCCATTCACCCACTCAGTTATAATTTGACTGGCTTTAGTTTTAGTTTCTAAAAAAGCTTGCAAAGAAGATTTCCCGCAAAGATTGTAAGAAAAGATACAAATTGAAACATGAGAGACTGATAATAAATAGAAAATAAGAGGAGAAAATCATGTTCCAAGCGTGCATCATGCTTAATAGCCCAGAGGGACAAGGACTAAATCTGATACCAGATCTCTTAACATGCACATAAAATCAGTACATCCACAAGTGTGGTGAAACAATCCACCTCCTTTCAGCTTTCTGACATGATACGCCCGCCATTATACGCTGTGCTTTTAATGTGGAAATACCAGAGCGAGGCAAACTCATATTTGTAAAGGTCAGATGAGGTGAAGTTCTAAAAACAAACCAAGAAGAAGTTTCAGTGGTCCAACTTTAAGGACAGGTTGTTCTAATTTAGTCAATTCCTGAATATTTATTCAATGTACTCATGCTTTGACCCTCCGATGTTCTAAAATTATTAAAGAAGAGAGTTTTTTTTGGTTCTAAATTATATTGTCTTTTAAAAAAACACCAGGTTTTCTTTATTAACTATCTCATTTACAAACTTTTTAGTTTATTCTTCACACTTTTCTAGTAATCTATTAATTTCAGTTATAATATTGAAATTATTGGAGGGAGAGCTCAGTGGTAGAATGTTCGCCCTTAGACCGGAAGCTCGCCAGGTCGAGTCTCACTGAGCTCATGTCTAAGTGTTCTTGGGGAAGACACCTAACTCCAGAATGCACCATACCATAGGTGCATTTCTGGTGTGTAATGCAGCACATAAATTTCCCAGTTGAGGGATGAATTAAGTACGTAAAAAATTAAAAAAAAAATACTAATGACCTCTGCCAAGGAGCGTATGTGATGGCAAGCGTACGGGTGTGAACAAGATAACTCAAAGAAGTTATGGATGGATTTTCATTAAATTTTCAGGATAAATCCACAATGAGAGGATGAAGAACTGATTAAATTTTGAGGGTGATCTGGGTCACCGTTCGGGTTCAGAAGTGTTTCAAAATTTCTATTTTAAGTCTAAAATCTTGTCCCACGCTGGCACTTTAAAAGGCGGAGCAGAGAACATTGGAACTGTACTCTCCACGGAAATCAGAGGATATGTCAAATTTCTATTGGTTCTGTTGATTTATTCATTTTCACTGATTGGCTGGTGGGAAAAAAGAACATGTGAAGGTCTGGCATTTCCTGCCAGACCTTCACGGAGGTCTGCACTCTCCAAGTGCTTTTCTTTTTTTTTTCTGATTTTGTCTTTGACAGACAAAATCTGTCCTTCTAAGGATATTTCCTTAGAAGGTAATGTCCAATTTTGCAGAATTCCACATTATTCTGCCGACAAGATTTTTTCTGTAGAAGTTTCAGTTTCAGGGTTTTAAAGGTTCTGTTTAACCTTTAACACTAGAACTACCAAAGGCGTCAATTTGACAATTCTCAGAAGTTGACATCTAATTACTGTAGTTACGTTGATCTTCGACGTTCCTGGGCTTTTGACTTTTTCTACATTTTTTGTATATTATTCCTATGTTGGAATTCAACCAAAATAAAACTCCAAAAACGAGTTCTGAGGAATTCTTCATCTAACTCCCACACCCGTCATTTTGATGCCTCTTTTATCCACGCCTGTCTGTGGCGCGGTTACTGTTGTCAAGTAACTACTGTGGCGTCACTCAGGCGAAATCTAGGTGAGCAAAAATGGATTTTAGAAGACCTTTATCAGTCACTGAGGCACTTAAGGGTATGACGTCATCGCCAAATTGACGGCTTGGGAGTTCTTGTGGTTTTAGAATTCTGGTAGTCCTAGTGTTAAAACAAAGATTACCATACAGAACTAGAATTTATTTTTAAATGAATTCATTCTAAGTTCGATTCATTTAGTATGGCAAAGACACAGTATCTTCAAAATTGTTCTGGCACTGTTACGTCTCAGGTGTGTTCAACCACTTCATCTTGTGTGTTGCATACATGCTGCTTATTTGCTTTTAGTAACATTTCAGTCACTGTCGGACAGTGGGACACAACTAGCCGATGAAAAAAGCCATTTTTGTCCGTATTTTTTTCCAGATTATACAAAGCCGGAAGATAGTTTTCCAGGAAATCGTTATACAGTATAGGCATTTTTGTTTTACAAGTTTGTAAATAACTCTTGTATCATGTGTCATGAGAGATCATTGATAATTTATCACTATTCCAGTGAACTGATAAAGTTTTTTTTTTACTGCATCACTCACCTCTTTAAGCACAGGATCATTTTTATGACTAAGTGGCACAAAACCAGTTTCTGCCTATGTTTCCAGTCAGATTTCAACCCATGACCTCATATTTGCTGGCCTCAAAAGGAAAAAAAAGGAACATAAAAACGGTACATAAAGTATCTGCATACTGCATGCATGGGAAACATTTTTTACAGTACATAGGATGTATATACATTACAAACTCTTTTAGTTTCCAAAAGACATAAACGGGCAGCATACTTTCCTGGCAAACACAATCCTTAACCTAATGATAAGATCATGAAACTTACCTTGTGCAAGCCACATGTTTTTTAATAAGTTTACACCAAAAAAAGTTGTTTGGTTACAAATTGTTACTTAGAATAAAATACTTAATCCAATGATTACACCACCACACCCCCACCAACATTTTTTCAAAGGCTAGGTCCAATTTTCTATTTATAAAACCCTAAACTGTATTTATAATAGGTTTCCTAATAATGTGTTCTTACGTGATTCATTTTTAATGAGTCAGTTTTTCTTTCCTAGTCCTTTCCAGAAACACAACAATCATCTCCATGATTAGTCATCCAGCTTTATCCAGATTGTCAGCCTTAACTGGGATCATGTTTAATTGTCGTAATAAACACCGCAATTACTAACAGATAAAAATTCCTCTGTATTAGCTCATCTGACTCAACTTAATAATGTATTTATTGTGTTTTAAATTAATCCTACAGCTATCTTCTGAATGTAAGGCCTCTTATCTGGGGTCATGGGGCCAAAAGCCAAATTTCCCTCTCCCCAAATATCTTCTTCTAGCGTATCAAGGATTATCCCATCATGATCATCTGTGCAACAAAATCTCTGTAGTATGTTCTGATTGTTATCTGTGACCTCCTCCCGTTACGACCTGCCCAAAACAGCTAATCATGGAGGCATGCCAAGCAGATCCCTGAGCCATCTCTGGATGTAAAAGAACAGCAGATCGCTTATGCACTTCGCCTTCCGAGGTTTTTCATATTATTTCTAAAGGCTAACTTAGCTACCCTGAAACTCATTTCTGGCCGTGATCGGGTTTTTGTGGTCAACGCTGAGAACTGATGAATACATGTATCGGGCAGATGGTGCCCGATACATCTAACCATCTGATGAATACAGATCTGATGATCTGTATTCATCAGATGGTTAGATGAATGCCCAAAATTCATCAATGCGGAGAAAAGCCCTCGACTGCTGTAGAGTTAGTGAACTGCGTACTCCCTGGGACGTCCCGTCGTTAGATGTTTTTAGTGAATGTGGCTGGTCATCATGGGAATCCATACTGTGAGGCTTTCTCTGGACTCTTCTTGAACCAATTTGAAGGCTAAAGGAAGTTCAGAGGTCTGATTCTGTAGGGTATTGGTGACTTCTTCTCACTCAGCTCTTAATCATCCACTGAAAGCACTCCATCAGTTTATCAGTGGTGGAGAGGTAAGGCCCAGACACACAGGCAAGTTTAACCAGTTTATGAAGAACAAAAGAGATGACGAAAGAGGGGCAGACTAGTGCAGCTGGTAGTCAACCTTGGTAGGCTTGTGTCCTGGGCAGATATGGTGGGAACAAACTTGGGGCCAGTGGTTGTTGTACATGAGGAAACAGACATTAATGTGAAGGGCACCAGGGCTCGAATAACAAAGTGGAAAACAAGAAGTAGGTGCAAATATCAAAGGACAATTTGAAATAGATTTGAGGAATTAGGGCAAAAAGCGGAACAAGGAGAAAGTACTCGAAGAGGAGAGGAATGTGACAAGTTTTAAGGTAAAGCATTTTGGGGTTTTGTTCACGAGTGAGGGAAAAATGGAGGGTGAGATTGATGTATGGATGAGTACAGCGTCTGCAGTAATTAGTACACTGCAAGAGAACAAAAGAAGCACTTGATTTAACAGTTAACCAGCTCTGGTTGGTGGAGACTCTGTCATCCAGGAGGGGTTCGGAGTAGAGCCTTGCCCCTCTGGATCGAGAGGAGCCAGATGGGGTTGGTTTGGGCAACTGGTCAGGATAACTTCTACACGTCTTAATGGTGAAGTTTTATGGGTATGTCCCAGGAGACCCAGAACCTACTGAAGTGGCAATGTCTCGTAGTTGCGAAGAGAAGCTGGTAGATGTGGCCATGGCAATGGCAGCCTGGGTTTCTCTGCGAAGGCTCCTGCTAAGGAAAACTAACGCTGGATAAGCTGTAGAAGACGGTATGTATGGTACTTGTAAACATGGGAGTGACGGAACTCTTGACTTTTATTATTTGGATGAGTGAATAAAGACTTTTGACGAGATGGTTTGGACATGTGCAGAGGAGAGAGAGAGAGAACATCGGCAGAAAGATGCTGGGTTTGGAACCACCTGGCAGGAGACCTAGAGGAAGACCAAAGAGGAGGTTCATGGATACAGTGATGGAAAACATGAAGATAGTTGGCGTGACTGAAGAAAATGCAGCAGATAGGGTGACTTGCTGTGGTGACCCTTGCAGGGAAATGCTGAAAGAAGAAGATTGTGTATTTGTAAGATTAGAAATAAAGACAATGAGGCTCCACTAAACACTTTGGTGGTTTTCAGTTTCTACCAGAGGGGAAAAATAAAAGCAGACAAATCTGTAAAACCTGTTTGCATGAAGGAACCTCATTAGAAGAGACAACTCAAGCTGGTCACGTCCCTCCATTACTACTGTTTGCTGACTTCTGAGCTTAGTTACTAACTCCACAACAAATATCAGAGTTTAGAGCAAAGTGAAGGTCATGGGTCAGCGAAACAAACAAACTTCGTCTCCCTTTATGTTTGGACTAGGATTTGCTCCGGAAAAGCCTTCGCTCCGTCTTCCTTCCTGACGTGTTTATTTGCACTTGGCCTCCCACCAGTGCTTCAGCTGTTTACCTTGTTTATTTGGATTGTTTAATTTTTTTCTACAAAAAAAGGACTTTTTTAACTTCATGTTGTTTGAACAATACATGTTTGTTTCTTAGCCTATAAATATTTCAAAGACAGGCAGTTGGATAGACATCCTTCCCATCAAAGGAGGTCAAAGCAACTGGCTAAAGAAAGACATTAGTGTTGTTCATTGGGGTTGGAGGCGTTTTCTGTCAGTTCAAAGTTTTTTATGTTTGTCGTTACAAAGAAGAGTATAAAAATGTTACGTTATTTATATCTACAGTTAAACCCAATTCAATAAAAGCTTGATACGTTGTTTCACTACTGTGGTTTCGTTGGATGATGTTTTTTTTTTCTTGCAGTGAACTTCTTCTTCTTCTTCTCCTTTCGGCATTTCCCTTCAGGGGTCGCCACAGCAAGTCAGTTTCTTCCATCTAACCCTATCTGCTGCATCCTCTTCGGTCACGCCAACTATCTTCATGTCTTCTTTCACTGTATCCATGAACCTCCTCTTTGGTCTTCCTCTAGCCCTCTTTCCTGGTGGTTCCAAATCCAGCATCCTTCTGCCGATGTACTCGGTCTCTCTCCTCTGTACATGTCCAAACCATCTCAGTCTGGCCTCTCTGACTTTATCTCCAAAACCTCTAACATGTGCTGTTCCTCTGATATACTCATTTCTGATCCTGTCCATCCTGGTCACTCCCAGAGAGATCCTCAGCATCTTTTTTCTTGCAGTGAACATGTGTATGAAAAAAAACCTTTATATATTCATGCTGCTTATCGCTCTGCACTTAGTACCGCCGTCAGTGCATTCATAGTACAGAGTAAATTTCATTTGATAATTTAAATATAGTTTAAATTGCATCAAGTTAGCAAAGCTAACACATACCCTTTTATATTCTTATTTTGGTGTGTTTATGTAATACTGGTAAAGGTGGAGGAAAAGCTGGGGAGGTGGAGGTTTGCACCAGAAAGAAGAGAAATTAGTCAAAGTAAGACAGAGTACATGTGTGTGAATGAGAGGGACCCAAATGGAAAAGAGATAAAGAAGGTGGAAGATTTTAAGTACTTAGGATCAAAAGTCCAGAGCAATGGAGAGTGTGGAAAAGAGGTGAAGAAGCATGTGCAGGCAGGCTGGAACGGGTGGAGAAAACTATCAGGTGTATGTGTGATAGAAGAGTTTCAGCTAAAATGAAAGGAAAAAAAGTACAAAACCGTGGTGAGACCGCCATGCTGTTTGGTTAGAAACAGTAGCACTGTGAAAAGACTGGAAACAGAGATGGAGGTCGCAGAGATGAAAATGCTGAGGATCTCTCTGGGAGTGACCAGGATGGACAGGATTAGAGGAACAGCACATGTTAAAGGTTTTGGAGATAACGTCAGAGAAGCCAGACTGAGATGGTTTGGACATATGCAGAGGAGAAAGAGAGAGTACATTGGCAGAAGGATGCTGGGTTTGGAACCATCAGGCAAGAGGCCTAGAGGAAGACGAAAGAGGAGGTTCATGGATACAGTGAAGGAACACATGAAGATAGTTAGCGTGACCAAGAGGATGCAGCAGATAGGGTTAGATGGAAGAAACTGACTTGCTGTGGTCGACCCCTGAAGGGTTATGCCAAAAGGAGAAGAAGAAGATGTAGAACTTGTACCTACCCTGTTGAGACGCCCGATCAAGCATGAGCAGAGTGCATACTGTATATTCTACAAAAACACTTTTTGCGTATGTTACGATGAGAGCATGGCAGAGATCAAAATCCAACCCAGCATTAGAATAGTCTCTCAATACTGGATATAATGCATCCTTAAACATCCATGAATAAAATATTAAAAGTTAATTGTGCATAATACCTTTCTCTTTAACAAGAAAAAAACAGTTATAAACATAGTTCAACGCGTAAACGCTCTTACGTCTGTTAGTTGGTTCAAAAACTTGCTATTGCAAACAACTAGCTGTTCTTTATGATGGCTTTAACTGATTTTTGTGCATTTGTTTCTGTATTTCGGTTCGATTAACCGTGTGAAGCCAATCGAGACAACTGCGTTGTGCTCCTCGGCCATACCAATGAAATGAAAGCACCATTGTTCCCCCTGTGTGTACATTTACATCAGCAGCCGTTTGATAGCATCTTTTCAGGCGATGGTTCAGCTGGCACGAGTAGTCCGGATGTTCAGGGTTAGCCTCAAAAAGGTTAATCTGGATCACAGCTCAGAGCCTTCGTTCTTGTCTAGAACCATCAAAGCATTCTGCTGTGTGTTTTCATAAAACATCCGCAGCACAGTTCCAGCTGAGGCATCACACCGTATGGGTGTGTGTGGAGCTTACAGGAACCTGGATACACACTGACACGTAAGCGTTTTCATCACATCAGTTCTCCCTTGCAGGTTTTTTAGGGTGAATGATGTATCTCAGGATGCGTCTGGAGAAGTCCTGCCTACTCACGATGGGAAATGAGAAACACTTAACCACTGACTCACCGCGTAGATTATTATTCAGAACTGCCTCTTCCTATGACATATACTGTCTCGTATTGCAATATTAAAACTTTTAAATTTAAACTATTACTATACAAATTTAAACTATTAAAATTCCAAAATGAAAGACATGCACATTTTCTGATTGGTCAGTTTAAATTGCACGTAGGTGTGAATAAACATTTAGTCGTCATGACATTAGACGTGTTCGCTAACAATAACTTGGAGTAGTAATTTCTGTTCCGTTGTCTTCCACTTATCCGGGCTCGGGTCATGAGGGCAACAGTTTCAGACGGGAAACCCAGGTTTCTCTCAACCCGGCTCACTAGGTATTCTCTATCCAGCTGTGAGACATAGTTTCTCCAGCGGTTCCAGGGTCGACCTCTGGGTCTCCCGAAACCCCTCACCAACAAGGTGCTCTGGAGCCATTCTAATCTGAACCACCCTATGTGGCTTCTCTTAACCCAGAGGAGCAACAGCTCTACTCCGAGCTCCTTCAGAATGGCATACCTCCTCACTCTATCCTCACTCTATATCTGAGTGAGAGCCCTGCATTCCTACCCATCTCAGCGGCTTGTATCCGCAATCTTGTTCTTTCGGTCCCCACCTACAGCTGATGACCATAGGGGTGGATAGGATTTGTTTGTTTATTCATTCATCCAATGGCAGGTCTGTGCAACTCATTGCACTCAACCTGCCATTCAGTTTTTGAGCGGTGAGAGCACAAACCAACAGTTTCGGTGATGCTGCCTTTCATCAATTTTTGTTAATCATGGTAAAACCATGTAACGTAGTAAAATATGGAGTAAGTTTCACGGTATCAACCAGAACTTATTTACTTCTGAAGAGGTAAACCAGATCTTTGCGACTACAGTACTTACCATGAATTTGGGGTCAAGCAAATAATACTTGGTTTGATTTGAGCACAAAGTTGTGCTATTTAACAAAGGAAAGGAAGTTTTTCCTGTTGTTGTTTTTTTTTTTAAGTGTAAAAATAAGGTTTTTTTTTTCCGTCTCAAGCTTTTGGAAATAAATGTAATCTTGCTAAGTGTACACTACTGCTCTTTCTCGCTGACTCATCTCACCCACAGAGTGGCTTCACAATATGACCTCAAGTGGCGTGATGTCTGACCTGAGCGATTCCTCTTTTTTTAAAACCACAAATCTCAATCGGGGAGTGGTGCTCAGCCATAGTTTCCCAATGTGTGTGGCTTCTCCTTTTTTTTTAACTCAGTGTGCATACGCTGGAGAATATTACACAACTTCAAATTAGTCTTTTTTTTTCTTTCCCCATTTAAAGTGATTAAAACTAAACCATACATGTGGAAATGTGGAAATAAAATTTTCCTCCCACTGTTTCTCTTTTTTTTTTTCTCGCACACTTCATTTTTTTCCATTTATTTGACCTAAAATAGCCTGAGCTGGGAAAGAAGTATGTGTTGCAGGGTGTGTAGCTTGTAGCTGGAGAAAAAAAAACCCTCTGTCTCTTCACAAGACATGCAGTGTTTCACGTCGTTGGGATTTTTCAAAAATAGAAAGCATTAATTCAGTCACGCTCAAGCAACAATTTTGGTACCTGCGCAGGTATTTCCATGTCAGAGCTGTTTCTATACCTCATGAAACCGCAGGGTGAGGTGAGTTAGGCAGGAAAGAGGAGAATGAAGAAGTTTGGGAACTGAAAAAAAAGGAAGTGCGACTCTGTCTCATTTGATTCCTGGCTCTGTTTTACTATAGGCTAAAAATAAGACTCACTCTGGTATGCAGTATCTGAGAGGCAGAACGGGCTCACACGTACTGTATGTGAATGTGTCATGCTAAAGCCAACAGCTGGTGGCTGGTCTGAGTAACAGGTGGGAAGCTAGGTGTGTACGTCTACAATTTTGTCTCTGGTGTTTTTGAACAGCTCTTTGATCTTGATCATGTCCGTAAAAAGCAGTGCTTCTCAATTATTTTGTGTTGCGCCCCCCCTTGGATGAAGAAAATATTTCGCACCCCCCCCCTCCGCCGTGACTATAATTAGTATCATTTGTCTTTGAAATTGTTCTAAGTACACCTCTGCATAACATTGTATCCTCATTAACATTAAAGAAAACAAAAAAGAAAAAGCAACAAAGAACAGCTTTATTAACATTGTTTTTTTGTAACAGAAAATATTTAAAGTGCACCAATTAACGTGAAATTTAAAAAAAATTAAATTCTTATTTATACTATAAACATTTTTGACTAATTGAACCATTTGATACTGAAAAATAAATGAAATAAAACCAAGAAATTTAAACTGCCTATACCAGTGGTCCACAACTACCGGGCCGCGGACCGGTACAGAGCCGCGGGTCATGTGGTACCAGGCCGCACAGAAAGAAGAAATAACTTCCATTATTTCCATTTGATAATTAGTATTTTTATTCACTTAGTTTTTGTGATGTCTTTTATTTTGAAGGTATGTTTACCGTTACCATAGCAACCAGAGTGCGTTCTAGCAAATTCAATTCAATTTAATTCAATTCAATTCAATTTTATTTGTATAGCCCAAAATCACAGAATGTCCGTCTCAATGGGCTTCACAAGAAAAAGAGGAATGTATTAACACAGATACACAACAAGAAAAATAACTAACAAATGCTAACTAAACAAGACTAGCACATTAATGCACTTAGACTCTCCTTCTCGGTGAGGAAAAACTCCTAAAAAACCCATCAGTGGGGAAAAAATAAGAAACCTCATGGGGATCCACGTGAAAGAGAGATCCCTCCCCCGGGACGAGCAAACAATGTGTCAAAGATTATTGTTTAAATATTAGCTTAATCTAATCTACAGCTAAATATCTAAAGAAGTCAATAAATGTTCTTCATCCTGATGGAAACACGGGGGACTCCTCAGCCCGGAGATGTCAAGTACGGGGATGAGTAGATGTTCTTCATGCTGATGGAAACACGGGGGACTCCTCAGCCCGGAGATGTCCAGTACGGGGATGAGTAGATGTTCTTCATCCTGATAGAGACACGGGAGACTCCTCAGCCCAGCGATGCCCACGGCGGGGATGAGTAGATGGATTTCATCCAAATAGAGCAAAGAGAATGTTTCCACGTTATAAAGACGCTGCAAATAAATTTTCTCGTGAGGACAAAGTGGATTTAAGTTTATTTATTAATTTAATTTTTAAAAAACTTTTTTTTCAGACTGCTCTTATCACCTTTAGACCGGACCGTGAAAATATTGTCAGACACTAAACCGGTCTGTCGCGCAGAGCTTGTGGACCCCTGGCGTATACCTTGCTCTGTCCTCTGTGTTCGGTGCAAAAAAACTCTACATCATATAGTTCAGGGGTCACCAACTTCTTTGATACCGAGGGCTACTTCAAGGGCACTGAGTTATGCAAAGGGCTACCACTTTGATAATACACTTCTGAAATAACAAAGTTACACAGTTTACCTTTAATTTGATATTATTATTAATGATATTCTATGTGAAGACACTGATTGTTAATGTTAACGAATAATTATTTCAGTATGATTAAACAAGGTATATTAAACAGATACATATGATTAAACATACATTTCAATACACAATATTCAAGTGTTTCATTTTCAAATGATCACTTCCACAACATTTTGCAGGAAATCTTTTTCAATTTTTACTAGCCACCAACAGTTATTAAATCATAAACTCTGAACCATGTTTGTACAAATGATCGATTATGTAAGATTTAACAAAAATCTACTCCTTTTAAATAAATCTTATCACATTTGTACTAATCACTACATTTGCAGCCATTAAAACAAATCATCACTTGGTAACACTTAGTAACACATCTGTAACAGTATTTCAATATATTAAAATTTATCTTTGCCATAATACTTACATGTTGCCACCACATCGGGCATTTGTTTCTTTGTTAGTGGGAGACCTGGCATCGCATGCTCTTCACCAGTGTATTGTGTCTTCTTTTGTTTTTTTTATCAGAAAATGTGTAGCTCTAAATGAGGCTTCAGTTGCTTTTTGAGAGTTTTTTACTGGCCTCGTAAAAAAGACTGCTGTTTGCCCAAAGCTGCCTTTAACTCACGGGCTTTTTCCGTCCGTACTGCGCTGCCGGGTGGGTAGTTAGCATGGTAGCTTTTGTGATATGTACAAAAATTTCTCCCCACGTTGTGCCGCTTACGCTTTGCCACAGTCACACCGCAGATGAGACACACATAGTTTTCTTTCACGTTAGTAGAAAAGAACTCTTCCTCCCCTTCCTCCAAGTTTTCTTCCTTTTTTCTGCCATGTTTTTGTGGGTAGAAATCGCGCTCATGAGCTCATCTCAGCAAAGCTGGTTTGTCATGCACGATGGACTGACCTCCGACCCATACTAATGTCAGAGTTTGTATATAAAACTATTTTTTGGAATATACTTTTATTTTTTTTACGTTTTTATGTATTCGTTTTTAAATTTACATCACTGTAAATGAAATTCAAAAAGAATAGCAAGACAATTAAATAAAATTTTAGACAGAGCTAATTCGTGATTAGTGCTATTTTTAGAACTGGCCTGTGGGCGACTGATGTGGTCACTGCGGGCGACCTGGTGCCCGCGGGCACGGGTGTTGATGATCCCTGATATAGTTAATACCCCCTGCACACACTCTGACAATGAGAGCGCCAACTACTGTGATGGATGTGCAATTGCACTTTATTCTAGTACGGCAAAAAAAAACATGTTGCACTGGGTCACATGCGCCCCCCCTGGCATCGGGGCGCGCCCCACTATTTGAGAAGCACTGGTATAGAGTGACCATATTTTATGACTAAAAGTTATGTTTTTTGTTTTTTTTTTTTTTAAGATGAGGTCTCTGACAGTGACCATGAGCCTAAAGTGAACATTTCAAACCCTCTCACAATTTCTAAGTGGTTCAACTTTAGAAATCACAAAGTCTTTAAACGTTATATGGTGCACTGTATGCAGAGGTGTCAAAAGTACTAACATTTTCTACTCAAGTAGAAGTATAAATACCGAGTTAAAAAACAACTTTAGTAAAAGTAGAAGTATCAACTCAAGTTTTCAACTTAAGTAAAAGTAAAAAGTAACCTATTTTAAAACTACTTAAAGTAAAAAAAGTAAAAGTAATTTTCAGAAAAAATGGAATATTGTTAACAAAAGCGTGTTAACATGTTTTTAACCATTATCACATGCTTCAAGGAGCAGAATATAATAACTAAATGATTCAGTGTTGTGGTGTGAAACTTTATGAATCAGAAACATTTTTTTCTTAACAACCTTTATTGGAAATTAATGAACACACTCAAATGTTTATTAACACAAATAGGGCAAAAAGCAACATTCCTGCAGCTACCAAATTTCACTCTGCATCACTGCCAAAAAAAAAAATTACCAAAAGGCTTTGTTAAGCCTCAAAAGCAGCTGGTTCTCAAAGTTCTTTGAGACAGTTCGTGCTCTTCTCGGGCAGAAGACGAGTCCGGCAACACTGAACAGTCTTTCACAGGCTGCTGAGGCTGGGAGTGCCACATTCAGCCTGCGTGACAGCTGGAATACAGCAGGAAAACATTTTAAGACTTCTGATGTGTCTCCTGGGCACCCAAGGTATGCATCCAGTTGATGTGTCATTTCAAGAGGGTTAGTCTTTTTTAAAGAGGAAAACAAGTCGTCTTCCTTAGATGAAACAGAGCTCTCGCTGGCGAGATTCCCGACCTGAACCTTCAAGTGTGTTCTAATATAATCAAGGCCTGCAGAATAAATTATAATACAAAAAGTTAGTGCAGATGAAATAATATAAGACTATTGTAAAATTACTGTAATGTGCAATGGCTATTATGTGTGCTTGTGTGTGCCAATAAATAAAATGTCAGCCTCATTCCAGCGGCTCCAAAGAAATTCAAAGAATTACAGGACAGTTGAGCACTTACCAAGTTTCAGGACATTTTGATCACTTGTCCAGCAGGTCTTAAACTTAGGAACAAGAATGGCAGAGGCTATCAGCTCTGAGTCAGCAAGCATCTCTCCAAACCGTTTATCAAGGCCTAAAAGAAGGGCAGCAATCAAAGGCTCACAGAACTTGGTAGATCCACATAAATGCTGTAGTTTATTCTTCAGCAGAGTTATGGTAGGGACCAACCATCCCATCTGCACGCTGGTTTCACTTTGAAGAACATCAAGTGCCTTAGCAACTGGACTCATTGTTTTTGCATATTCTGAGAGAAATGCAAGTTCTGCTGGTGTAAACCTGCACAAATACAAAAAGGAAAATAAAATAATATAAAAGATTCAGCCGAGTTGATACAACTTCAATCTCAGAAAAAAAGATTGTTCACTAGGGATGGGTATTGGTGCCATTTTATCAATACTTCTACTCTTCCTCATACCGCTTTGTATTTGATATTTCGTCGGTATTCTTATTGATACTTTTCAGTGTGAAAACAAGTAGGGAAGAACAAAATGAAAAACTTTTAGTTTACAATCATTTTAAACACATTAATTCCCTCTGGGCTCTTACATAGTTCTGCTGCTAGGGTGAAAGAACTTTTCTCAAAAAGTTTGAAAAATAAATTATTCAGATAAATTACTTTGTTTTCTAAATTTATTAAAAAAGACTTGACAAGTAACTTGGGTTTTACTGTGGTGTTTTAATTAGGTATGTATTGCAATTTATCAAACTAAACTTTCAGCCTGCTAAAATTAAATTTGTGTTTGTTTTTCACAGTTCTGATAACAGTTTTGATAATTTTCTGTCTTTTTAATAGACATTTTAAGAGCAACACTTTAGTTAATGTACAAAAGTAGAAAATTGTTGAATCACGTTAATTAAAAGGCAAATAAAACACTTACTGGGGTATGTTTAGTTTACTGCAGACAGCTGCAAGTGCTACTTCACCCCTTTCTTTTATTATTCTCACTAGTCTTTCAACGGCTGAGAAGAATGAATTCCATCTTGTAGGAACTGGCCTTACAAGTTGCAGTTTGCAGTAGTCTTCGATTACTTCAGCTGCAGTTGTTGATCTTGAGCTTAACTTCCACAGACTAGCAGATTTACCAAATGTGGACCTTGATATTTTCTTGTACACTGGACTGTCCTCTGCCTTTGAGGCATCAACTGTGGAGACTAGATTGAGGAGATGGCATGCACATCTGTGGTGTTTGGGTAACTGGAATTCTACGAAATCATCTTCATCCAAAAGTGCTCCAGTGTCAATGAATTCACCCTCTGTGGTTTCCTCTTCATCACATTCATCATTTTGGCCACAACCATTTCCTTCCTCACCGTCTCCATCAAACTGAATATCGTTCTCTTCTGTCTGCCCGTACACTCTGAAGGCCTTCAAAAAGTTTGACCCATTATCAGTTGTTGTTCGTACAATCTTTTCTCTTATATTGTATTCTGTGTAAATGTCATTTAGGGCTCCTGCCAGGGTTGAGAAATTATGAGATCCTTTTAGTTGTTTGCAGGCAAGGGCAGCACAGAATCTTTGCATTGTTTGTGAGCAAAACCAATGGGCAGTGACCCCAATAAAGCTGCGGCGGTGTGCGGTCCAGCAATCTGCAGTAGTCAGCTTCACCGAGAACCGCTTTGACTTTTATCTTCATCTCCGCTGAGGCTTTTGCAACTTTATTCACAAGAGTGTTGCGTGTCATAACATTCACATTCGGCTGAAGTTGCTGAACAAGATCAATAAAACATGGTTGCTGGACAATGTGGGGTGGGTGCAAGCCTTGGACCACAAACTTCAGGACTGCCTTGTCTACACTTTCCTGGGAGACTCTTTGATTCTCCCACAACTTTGATTGCTTTACGGGCGGAGCCAACAAATCTTGTGTGGATGATCTCCTTTTTTGGGTTAGTTGGATGTACTTTTCCAGCTTTGTGGGGTGTTTCTTCTGTGGAGAAAGTAAAGGCATATTGAGAGTTGTGTCATTTCTCTGGAATCACAAACTCAGATTATCTTGTACTGTGGTAGTAATGTCATGCTTGAAGTTTATGGATGAAAGTAAACCCACCAGTTAGGGATTGGTTCCACTGGTCTATGCTACTATCTTGACATTACTTCAAGAACCACAAGCCAAAACAAGATGTGGAGTAGGTGAGCTTGGTTATATGTGAGAAAATGTGATTTGAGTTAGGATACTAATAATTATACAATCATAAGACTGTGTTTCATAAGAATTATGTTACATGTTAATAAATATCAGACCAACATATATGATGCAGTTGTGTTTTTACAAAACCTTCACAGTATCATTCTGTGTGAATGTTATTAAATTAATAAAGCATACATTAACGGTCCCATCTCATGCAAAACAACTCTTTCCACATTGTATCCTCTGCACATACACACGCAAAATGTGGGGTTTGCAACATGCATTACATCATAGTTATGAAAATATATCGATTTGGTGGAGCGCAGTCACAGACCCGGAACTATGAAAGGCCGGGTCTGCTCATCCCTCCGCCCATCCTGAGAAAGTACAAGCTCCGCCCTCTGCTCTCACTGAGCCGCTATTCCTCCGCCCATCTCTGAGCGGGAGGGGGAAGGCGGGCGTAAACCCGTGCGTAGCGGTTTGGTAGCGTCTGAAATAAGATTTTATCATGTCGATTAATCTAAAAAGCGTGTTCAAGCAAGAAAATAAAAAAGAGGCAGAGCAGCGAACCAGCCTGTATATCGGACGTTGAAAGTGAGTTTGTGAGGGCGTAAGGCCGGAGTGGAGGCGGGTGGTGAGGAGGGAGGGTTTGCTGCGGAGGGGGGCGTGTGCGAAGTCCGTCCGGGCTACGTCAAAATGCGTCATACTTTAGACATCTGCTCATTGGTTGTTTTGTCTGAGCGTACCAGAAATCCACAGAAAAACGGGCTAAATCAATCTAGAAAGCCCTTTGGTGACATACAAGGCCCGGACATCACTCTTACAAGCTAGAAAACTCTGGAAAGTCACTTTTGCATGAGATGGGCCCTTTAATGTAAAAATGTGTCTGTTTCTTAAGCGATTTCACACACTGAAATCTGCTGGATCTCTAGGATTTAAAACTCATTCATTGCTCCAGTAACTAAACTATATAATAGAATCAACAATAATAATAATAAAGAAAATCTTCCATTTAATGTTTACATTACAGCTTCGCAAATCAGGAAATAAGAAAAAATGGTAGATTTGTTAATATTTTAAAGAGCTAAAAACTGCTCAATATTAAGGATGAGGTTTGAAATTTTATCTCAATTTTATTAAATAATTGTTTCAAAGTTATGCAAGTAAATCATTACAATAAAATTGATTGTAACTTTTAATGAACGGTGTAAATAATTTACTGTCTGTGTTTTTGTTTAATGAAGTCTAAAAACAAAAACTGAAATTAACTTGAACACGTATTGACTTGTTGCGCTTCTTCAACAAATTAGTAAATTTATTGTGTAAAAATTTTAAAGCGGATGTATGTAAATGTTACTTTCTGATCTTGTTTTTCTAAAATAAGAAGAAACTGTTTTCTCATAGACTTCCAGGGGCTTTTCCCCGATCCTTGCAATGCTTGGTCTTATCTGAAATCCATGAAATGCGCAAATCATCTCGAACACATCTAAAGTTCCTGCTCTCAGTTGTTACTGAGTGTTGCATGCATTTCTATCTCATTGTTAAAGCAGTCGATCCACTTAATATTAAAACAGTATTACACAAAACAACAATATTAAATCACACAACATCTTACAATCAAAACTCTAAACAATAATTTAACAGAGAGCTAATCAAACACAGTTCAATGGTTACGAAATAAAATAGAACCAGGAAGTAAAGACAAAGTGTTAGCATGCAGCTCGCCATAGCTAGCAAGGCGAAATCCGTACGCATGGCGTACTACGATTTAACTAGGTTGATCATTATTAGGTTAGTAATATGTTTTCAGATTACCTCGACATGTTTCCTCAAATTTGAAGGCGAAGTTTTGAACGCCATGAGCTCGTGTTTCTTTGGAAGGCAGAGTTTGCAAAGCATTTTGTATGAATCGTTTTTTTCGCTCAACAAAGTCAAAAATCTCTTTCAAATAAGGCCATGGGTGGGCTAAACCAGTTTCCTTTTGGGTCTCATCCTCTTGTTTATTGTCCCGATCCCGGGTATCCGCGCTCGTCGATGGCTGGCTCATTTTTGCTTTAGGAGTCCCGTCCTTCTTCGTTGTGTGGTCCTGTGTGTCTCATGTCGGAGATGGAGCAACAGGAAGTTGCGTTGAGATTGCGTTGACTAGGCTCATCCAATCACATTCAAACTGAATGGCGCGAATGATCCGATTGGTTTTACTGACTTTTTCTTTATTTTTAACAGTGACAAAATGGCGATAGTAGCGACTACTTTTTGAAAAAAAAACGAAGTAAAAGTACAGATAATTGTATAAAAATGTAGCGAGTAAAAGTAAAAAGTAGACAAAAAAATAATTACTTCGTTAAAGTAGAGATAACGAGATTTTCTACTTGAGTAAGGTAACGAAGTAGTCTTACTTCGTTACTTGACACCTCTGACTGTATGTTTGCCTGTCACACTAAAACCAACAGCTGGGGGCCGGTCTGAGCGACAGGTGGGAGGGTAGGTGTGTTGCTTTAAGCTCACACTGTACGTATGTGTGAGTGTGGGTCTACATGTTAGCATGTGCAGAGCTCTGTGTTTACATGTGCTCGCCTGAATTTCACACACTGGTCGCCTTGTAAAAACGCTGCTGTTACACAGAGGCTGTGTCTGCACCCGTGCCTGAATTGTCTTATTCATGCTCTCTAATCTATTTAAATCCCGAGTGCTGTTCTGCTATGAATCAAAATTAATGACTGTGTTGTTGATGATGGTGCGGGCTCTACATGTGCTGTGTGTAGCTCGCTTATTAGGCCTCTGTTTCCATGAGTATGTGTGTGTGTTTGAGTGTGTGTGCTGGTTGGTTGGCATGTGTGTCTTTCCCCTTTGCTTGTTTTTTAACCCCGAGACAAGAAGCAGGCGGCCTTCTCAGATGACAGCGAGTAGGTGCTGGGATTGCTCCGTAGCAGCTGAGTATGCCCCTCATTGCTCACTGCTCACCCCTCCACCTGCCCGCCATGCCCCTCTGTGTGGCTCTAAAATTAAGCAAGGACTAATTCAGTGATAAAATACCTTCCTGTTCATGTCAGGGGAGTCAGATAAGAACATAATGAGAAGCAAGAGGATAAAAACACAACCACAAAAGTTGTGTTGCTTGTTATTAATTCAGATCAACTTTATTTGTATAGCTTCATATCACAAATGGTTGGCTTCAAACAGTAATATGAATTATAAAAAAAAAAACAGGACATTTCTACCCTTTATTATTCAAACTAAAGTATTGAAAACACACTGGATGGCTGCACCAACGCACACATTGTGTGACAGTACCAACAAGACTCATCAGATGAGCTAGTTTTGAAATGAATACTTCCTGTTATTACTTATGAGCGTATGAAGAGCAACAGAAGCATCGAAGCAGAGCTAACAAGCTGAGAACATCAGGCAAGGCTGCATGGATGGAATACTTTCTACTTTTATCAGTTTCAGGCTTTCTGTTTTGTCTGCTGAGTCTGTGCTGGTCTTCAGGAAGAAATGTCAGGTCATCAAGTAGAGCTGATGGAGTTATTTTCAAAGTCGGCTCCTTGGCTACTGGAACCAGGCGGCCATGGTCCCATTCCAGGAGCATTTGGTAATGCCACAAGTAAGCTGTTTCATTCAGATTTTCTCTCATTTTCCTTTTTGTAAATCATGGGTAAGTCAACGTGCTCCTTAAAGCTCCCTACACTCTATAACCTCCCCACACATGCACGCGCTCACCGGCTGTAATGACGCTCAAGTCCAAACAGGCGTCTCCAGTCTGCATCGTTTCTGCTTCCCCTGAAATTTGGAAACACCAAAACAGCCCTTCTTAAAAAGCCAAAGTAAATGCTCTGCAGCCTCCATTTTTGCATCTTTGAGGCTGAAACCCAACTGGAATAAAAACAAGCTGCGGGGATGACGAGAGAGGTTATATTTGGTAACAAATGAGCGAGATGTCTCGTCTCTTTTTCTCTCCAACCCTTGCTTCTGTACTCAGCGTGTGTGTGTGTAAAGCCAGCTGTTGGAGGCAGTATAATAAGGCCTTCAATCTGAAATAATGTGCCTGACGCTGGTTTAAAAGTTTTGGTTGGGGTCAGTCTGGCCTGCCATTTGTGGCTGGAGAACTCGGCACAGGGATCCTGTCTGGGCAGGACAGACAGCTGGCTGGGGGAGATGGGCCGGGGGATGAATTCTCCGTCTGGGATACACACAGACACACACACATCATATTTATTAGGCTCCACTGTACTCAGGCAACCCCTGTTTAGCCGAATGGCCCTCATTTATCAAAGTTGTGGCAAAATTTGAGTGTATAGTTGATGAACGATCCTAACAATATGCTCATTTGGATTTATCAAAACAACGTGAACGTACAATGCACATAAACAGCTGGGAGACATGCAGGAGATTCTCACACATATTTTAAGAAACCAAGTGACTTTCATCAACATGAATTAGAAAACACACATCATGCATCAGTCCTGGAAACGTCAATGAGATATCTTTAGATTTAAATAAGAAGATTTAAACAACTGCTAGAATTTTCAGATTTAATTCATTTTCTCTAAGTCTTCTTTATCTTCAGTCACTGCAAGTTAGTTTCCTCCTTTCAACCCTGTGTCCTGGATCCTCCTCTCTTAAACCAGCTACTTCTTCACTACATTCATCTCTATGATCTTCCTCTAGGCCAGCTGCCTGGCAGTTCAAACTCTGCATACTACTGATATTTTACCCCTCTCTCCTCCGGCTAACCTTCTTTCGTCTCCTTTCCAGGACAAACTTCCACCTCTCCAGGTTCTCTTCCACCTCTTCCCTCCTCTCACTACAGATCACAATGTCATCTGCAAACATCATAATTCATTGAGATTCCTGTCATACCTCGTCTGTGGGCCTGTCCATCACCAAAGCATTAAGAATTTCTAAGAGCAGATCCCTGCTGCAGTCCCACCTCCACTCTAATCTCCTCTGTCACACCAACAGCACACCTCAGCACTGTCTTACAGTCCTCATATATGTCCTACACTGCTCTAGCGTACTTCTCTGTGACTTTTGTTTCCGTCCAAAAAGCTGGAATTTATGCCAGATGTTTTGATCTGCAGATGTGTTGCGGTTGTACATGTAACTTGCTTTTAGTGAGAGGGAATCTGGTCAAATTTCGGAACTGGTTAGAAAATATTAGATCAGTGTTCCCATCAATGGAACTTTTCTTGCCGAATCATTCCATCAGATGTTCGGATTAGTGTTAAAACGGTGATAAAACATTAAATATGCCATATCGCAAGTAGTGTAAGGAGCATTAGGGTTTCGCACTGTGCTAGCATCTGTTAGCACGTTAACTGTTCAGTGGCTGTAGCTTTTTAAATAAAACAGGAGTTGCATGTTCATAATATTCCTGCAGTTAAGCCACAACACCAACAAAATCCATTTCACTGGTCGCCCACCACCAGGCACCACCGGCATGCCTCGTGTCATTTATAATATCAGGCTGACTGGTCTATTGATGGTGAGAACAAAGCCACAGTGTGGCCGACCTACAGCAGTGGCCAGAGTAAAGTGGCCCGTCCCTGGTGACTGCCGATGCCATGCTGGCTGCAACCACAGCCTGGCACGCGGGCAGTGTGTGTGTGGAGTGGGGGTCTGTGTGTGTGTTTGTGTTTGATGGGTTGGTTGGGCATTTGGTGGTTGTGGCAGCTGGCCGTAGAGAAGGGGAGCAGGCGTGTTTTATAAAGACTCCCCTGTATGTGAGGCCACACCCTGCATGTTTGGAGCTACCCAAACCAGGAGCCAGTCCGATCCTGCTGCAATGGTGTTCAACACGCATCACCCCCACACACGGCCGCTAAAACATGAAGCTGTGTGATTGAGCTGTTTCCAAGGACACGGCAAAATGTACTCAGACCCACCTGAAATAGTCATGTGACCACTATTTATCATAAAGTCAATGATGAAGAAATATTTGTGTTTGCCTCATTGAACATGTTGACACAGTTCCTTAAAGAGACGTACAGAAACATGAGGTGACTACTGAGGTACTTCTGTGTGTGTGTACGAGTACCCGCATGTTTATTTGAATATTTTCATTGCTTTTATGAAAGTGTTGATACACAACATTCTCAAGTATCTCAGAGTGACAGACTGTGTTTAAAAGAGCATAAGTTATGGTATTAAATGTACAAGCCGGCTGCGGGTCATGTCTCTGTGAGTGCCACCACACTGGGGACCAGTTTGGGCCAAAAATTGTCCAGCTGTCTTTTAGGGCAAATGGTCCTCGTGGCAACTGTTCACTCCCTTCATCCTCGACTCCCCCTCATACCTCACTGTTTACTCGACTTCACACACTAAAAAGCATTTTAAGTGCTTCTTGCATGACAAGGAACCAAAGTGTCTGTGTGTAAGAGTTATTTGGGAATAAATTGGTAGGGTTGAAGTGTTTATGGTTATGTAGTATTTTAATTTATGGTATCCAAATGTGATGGATGGTCTTTAACATAGTTTTTTTTTTTACTTGCTCTTCTTGCTTTCTAAGCTCTGTTTTCATTAAAGTAAGTCTGAGAATTTAATAATTAACTGGGCTTGTTATTTGAGATAACGGTAAGGTTTCACCTCTAAACACAAAACATGAAGCAAGGGGTTGATGGAAAGTGTTCTGAGACATCCCATAATTTTGACTCAACTAAACAAAAATTAAATTGTGTTTACTTTTTTGATGATTTGTTGACAATGTTTTTTATAAGTGAACTATAAATTGCTTATGAATTTATTTTTTACTGACTTGCTCCTAAAATGAGGCAGCATAGTTAAAAGTCCCCCAAAAACCAGACCGGTTTGAACAGGGAGCCCTAAGATTTGCAGTCTCAGCCGAGAGAATCCCAGCGCTACAGAAATACAGTTTAACAATATGTAGGCTGAAACACAAACAAAGATCCAAGCGTTGCAGTAAAAAATTTAAATTACTTCACTGGAATTCTAGCACCAAAGGTCAAACCAAACTGGTGTCGAGTTTTCCTCCTGCAGTCTGAATAACCTTTAGATTTTGGCTTATACTTCATCAAGCCTACCAATAGGAAGCGGGTCCAAAAGGTCCAGTTTTCTACTTCCCCTTATATTTTGATGACAAAGTTCCTGCTTGAGTTGTGCCTACTTTCAGGCATGGTGGAGATAGTATCATAATTTGTGCATGCGTAATTCCCATGGCTAATCAGTGTTATCAGAGCCCATTAAACATTCTTTTCCGAAGTGTCAGTAAAGCCAAGCATTACATACACTTTATCATAAATTCTTATCTTAGTTTTTTGATTGGTGCAAAAAGTAAACGTCCTGATGCTAAAAAACTTGTTTCTGGGGTCACACACAACACTGGGATAACCGCAAGACGCCCGATGGCTGCGGCATGTCCAACCGAACCAACATAAAAACAGATGTAAGCCCTGTATATAAGTCCTATCAAAGAATTGCTGTGGGTTTTCAAAATCTCCTTTTCGGAACACAAACCAACAATTTCCGGATAATTTAAAGCAGTAACTCATTAAAAATATAGCCAAGTTTATGGGGAGGTGTTGGCTCAGTGGTGGAATGCCTGTCCTTGGACTGGGAGAAGCCAGTTCGATACACGCTGGGCCCATGCCTAAGAGTCCCTGGAGAAGACACCTAACTCCCTTAGTTGCTTCCACCATTGGCGCTGCCAGGGGCTGCCTACTGTGGTGGAATGCAGCAAAAGTAATTTCCCCATTGAGGGATAAATAAAAAGTTACCCTTCAATGGTTTGAAAGGTTTGTTGATCTTGGATCAGACCACTGGACACCAATAGCAGGATTACTGAATGTTTAGTTTAGAGTATAGCTGCATGGTGGGCGATGTTTAGTTCTGTGGCCTTACAGCTAGAGGCCATAAAAAGAACTTTTTGTGTGATGTACTTGCATGTTCTCCATGTGTACTCGTAGTTTCCCACCAGATACTGCAGCTTCCACCCACCCTCCAAAGACGTGTGTTAAGCCATCAGGTCACTGGTAAATTGCTCAAAAGTTTAAGCTTGGTTGTCTTATATGTGGCCCTGTTGCAAACTGGTGAACTGTCCTGGGTGTGCCCCACCTTTTTTCTGTAAATACCTGAAATAGTCTCCAGCACTGCCGTGATTGGGCAGGTTCAGAAAATGGTTTGATGTGCAGTGTTGAAAGTATTTTTTCTTTAAATACTTTTTCTTTAATGGGTTTTTTTTGGACATTCAAATGTATTTGCAGTAACATTTGCATTTCTTTGTCTGTCTTTGAGGGTTTTAGACACTGTAACGTACCCCTGACTCACACATTTTTTTCAAAAAGAAAACCTGTGTAGAAACCTGACTTCAAAGCTTCTCTTGCTTCAAGATGCTTGTGTTTGGTTTGATTTGAGTCAAGTGATTTATATTTTTTCCCCAAACTTGCTTGCAACATGAAAGGCCGTTTGCACCAATGGACACACACATGTGGAGTCTCTCTCTCATGTCATGTCCAAACAGAATTACCAGTAAATCAAATAAAACACCCACCGTGCTTCAAGAAAAAGGGTGTGCTCTGAAGAGTAGATAAAACAAGGAAACGAAGACACATAAAGGAGGAGTGGACAGTAGGGATTGGGCTTCCTTGTGAAAGTAGCCTTCAGAAACAAAAGCAGCTTTGAGTGCTCACCCACTCAGAAAAAAGATTAGGCTGCATACACACACACTTTTACACACCATCACTAGCAGAACCACCCGGCAGAAAAGAGCTTTTCTGTAATTCTGTGGCACGTGGCTCGGCCCCTTGATGCTTACCATGTGCGTCAGGTGCTCTCACTCAGTTTCCTGTAAACCACCATTTACCCCATCCAGCTTTAACCTTTACTTTCTTCTTGCTATTTTCTACCTTTTTCTACTGCTTTTATAAGTACAAAGAGCATATTGTGTCAGCCAACGCTGAAGTAAATCCGTTCAGTTTGGCAGCAGCTCGGCCCGTGGTGAATCTGAGCCGAGCTAGCTCTGTTTTCCAGTTGGCAGGGGAGCTGTTAGTCTGGTTGCTTGTTGGGTTGGTGAGTTTGAGTACAGCTGACATATTGGTTTAACAGTCAGTCATGCACTCTGTCATTGTTGCTTTCCGTCTTCCTCACTTTCAGTCGCACTATGCAGAGCATGACCTCAGTTCACCCCGCCTCGCTGGCTTATTGCTCCATACAGGAATTTTTGTAATATTACCAGCTTCTGCGAGGTAAACCTGTAATACCAAATTGCAGGGATATTAACAACCTCAAGGGGACGTCTTAGAAACGTGTTGTTTGAATGTTTCCCATCTTTCTTGGATTTGCTTGTGGTTTTCTATCATTTTATTTTGTCAGAGTGAAAACCAAACTCTTGATTTTTGTAAAAGCCAAACAAGGTGAACATCTTGGGTCAAGATAGTGTTTGTGTGATATAATAAATTTGTGGTGAAATCATGGAAAAGTCATCTAATTTTACACCAAGGCAACTATCGGGAATCCTACAACAAACACACCAAGCAATAATATACACAAATAAAAGTTCCAACGCTCAAAAAAAGGTTTAAACTTTTGAACTTTAATGCTTCAAGGCTCGTTCCCATTAACAACAAGTACTTTCTATTCCAACACCGCATCGGGATGGACACAGATCCAAAACACATTACCAAAGTAGCATGAAACCCTATCAAAGTTCACAATCTCAGTACAGTCCCAGAACTGAACACAACCCTCCTCCCGCCTTTTACTAATGAAAGAGAGCAGAGGAGAAATTCACATTCTTGCTGGATGGCAAAAGCAAACTTTTTCTTACCAACCATTCGTGTTTACACTCTACGTCTTCTGTATTCCCATCTAAAAATTTCCACTATGCTTACGTCAAGAAAAATTTTACAGCCTTGATTCATTACATTTTTTTTTAACTCACTGTGTTCATCCCTCAAAAGGGGAAATTTTTTGCTGCAAAGCACCGCAGCAGGGAACCATTACGGCGCCAACAGTGGGAGAAATGGGGGGTTAGGTGTCTTCTCCAGGAACACCTAGGCATGTACCCAGTGGGAATCGAATCTGCTTCTACCACATTCTACCACTGGGTGGACATTCTACCACTGAGCCAACAACTCCTTGTGAATTACCTCTTCCAGCATTATATGTTGGATCAAAGACCAACTAAAAGACAAATCCATCTTCTTGTCACATTGTTCTACATGTCATACAAAACCTAATCTTATTATTATTCATAGTTAACATAAATCTGCACCCATCTATGATAATAACATTAGATTAGTTGCATTGTGTGTTTGTAGATTTGGCAAAAGCTAATGACAGGAATCCGAAAGAGGAACTGTAGTATTGTGTGAGGAAGTTTGGAGTGACAGAGAAGTGGGTTCGATAGGCTGACAGATGTGATTGAACAGGAATCTGCAAAAACTTTGACGTTTGCAGATGACAGTGTGATACGTAGTGAGAGGAGGGAAAAGGTGGAGGATCAGCTAAAGAGGTGGGAGCTTATCTTGGAAAGGAGACAAATAAAGGTTAGCTCCAGTAAGACAGACCTGGGTGTAAATATACGTAGTTGTCTGGCTCTTTGGGGCACTGCAACATTCTGTCTAGCGTGTACCCCGCCTCTATCCTTGAAATACTTAGAAAGTGGTTTGCTTTTGTTTAAAACAAATCATACTGTGCATTAGCTGAACCTTTAAGTAAATAACATCTTGATAAACCAGAGAATAAAAATGAAAGGGTTGCTTTTTTTGATTAAATGGAATACATCTATTCAGTCGAAACGTTTTCTCTCTTGAGTTTAATTTATTTTCCATCTCTTTTGAACTTTTGAGATCTCACGGCCCACTTCTATCACTTTCTCTTCCTGTCCTGATTTCCGTTCTCCATCAGCTCTGTCCCAGTGATGATGATGATGATAACCTCTGTGTAATGTTAGATTGTTACTGGAAGGAAAAGAACACTCTCTGAGGCTTTACGTGCATTGTTCATTGTGTTCAGTAATAAATGTTGGATTCTGGGTTAATGTTATATGCATGTGTGTGTGATCAAAAACAAAATAGGTGAACTACAGAGTATCCGCTGGTAACACTGAGAATTCTGAACTGACTCATGTGGTTCATCAAAACCATACAAGCACAGACACACACACACCGATTCTTGCTCTCTATCCTCATCTACCTTTATTGTCTCGTGCAGCATTTCAATGACAGGAATCTTGTTTTGTTGGATAGCGTGGCCTGAACACTCATGGATGCCAGGACTTTCTCTTTTTGCTTCTTCTCCCTTTCCACACTCCAACATCAGTGGAACTCCAACCTCATTCCAAAGTCCCCCTTTGAGGTTGCTTTCAAACAGTAAGAGGGGAAGATGAGTCTGTAATTATGACTTGCTGTGTTTTGGGTTGAATGCTGAAAGGCCATCTACTCTGTAACTGAGTCGGGACACTGTTATGCAATATGCTGCACATATCATTTCTTGTTCGTTTTCTTCTGAACGAGTCACATCACTTCTCACAACACCTAATTACAACTGTTGGGGATACCACACACTCCTTCATTCAGTATTTTGTGTCCCTCTTGCGTGTCATGTCTCCATTTGTCCGGAATCGCATGATGGTAGGATTTGGCACAGCTTTAGCAAAATGCAGAGATAGCATTCTCTGGGGTTTTTTCATCTGGTCTTTTCAACCTTCCAACAGATGGCAGTGTGAGTGAAGCAGACCAGGCTTATTGGGACGTTCTGATGGTGGTGTAACTAAAACTTACCCTGATATATTGTTTAGTTTTTGCTTAAAAGTGTTGGAGAAGTTTGTTATAAATCTATTTTCTGCTGTACTATTTAAATCCGCCATAATTTGGTTTAACTCACACTTCTAAATAGGTCTACTGAAAATACTAAACTATTAACTCAGTGTGACATTGAAAACCTTTGTTAATCATTATTATATTGTGAGCAAAAACCATTGGCAACAGCTTGCCAATCTTTTCAACTTCCTGCATTAGCGATAACTAATTCTTCCCATTGGTTGGAGATGGAATTCAGAAAAAAATCCTGAAAAGACCAACGTGCGTGCGTCTTAATCCTTGCTCAGTACTCTCAAAGAGCTGCTTGACTGTCGATTCTAAAAGATCTCGTTTACTGCCTTTAAAAAAGAAAAAGAAATGGTAGCATTAAAATAAATCTGCAAACACAGATTCATTAACACCTTAAAAAGCCTTGTGTTAAACATGGATGCAATTGATGTTAGCTCATGAGGGTTTTGTATGGCCATGGTTTTTCATTTTTATCTGGGTCATTTATTGCCACCTTGGACAGTCAGATGGTCAAAGATACCAGCCTGAAGAGCTTATTAATTGCTCAAACACACATGAGTGAAATAGAAATGCTTTTGAAATGAGAATTAGGTACGAACTTGGTAGAAATTTACAGAAAGTACTTTGTGTATTTATGAATACCCCCATTTTAAAAGACCCATGTCATGGTAAATAAATCTTTTCTTATTGTATGTTATGCACTAAAACAACCACAGTTTGAGTTTTGAAACATCTATTACACTACAGTTATCAAATTATTCTGATTTAAAAGCTTTACCACTGACCAGTAAGTGCAAATGGCATTTTGTTTTTCTTACCTGCCCTGTTAAAGCACAGGCTCCACCCACAGATAGAGGGAGGAGCTTAGTTTTTTTAAAGGGGCTCAGCTATGAAAAACATTTTTATCATTTCAGGCCTACAGAAATAAAAACTATAAAAGTGTATTAATGACCTAAATTGTATCACTATTTTAAAAAAAAGCAATAGTGACAGAAATTGCATGCCAACTATTAGCAGGCAGGATATAGCCTTTTACTTTTTAACACTATTTTTACATCTGACTAGCAGGTTTTGTGATGGGGGCGTACGCCTTGTGTGTGTGCATGTAAACAAATGAACTCAAAAACTTATGGATGTATTTTGAATTCAATTGAATTGAAAATACTTTATTAACGCCCTAGGGGAAATGTGACATTTTTATGACATTTTCAGAATAAATCCACAACGGAAAGATGAAGAAGGAATTAAATTTTGGGGGTCATCAGGTCACCGTTTGGGTCAAGGAGTATTTTAAAAGTTTTGTTTGAAGTCTAGAGTCTTATTACACGCTGGCACTTTAAAGGGCAGAGCAGAGAACACTGACACTCAGACCGCTATGGAAGCTAAAAGATGCATCAAATACCTATTGGCTCTCTTAGTTTTTTGTCAATCTGCACCGATTGGCTGGTAGGAAAAAGGCGGAACCAAGTTTTGATTAGTTCTAGTTTTTTAATGTTCAAATTGACCATATGTATTAGTGTGCACATGACTGGTTGTCAAGCAAAATCAAGCAAAATGAACTTATAAAACAGGAATCAACACTTTTCTTTTTTACTAAGTGAAAATGCATCAATTGCAATGCAATTCAAAGTGGGCAAAGCGTGTGCGAAATGATTCCTGTTATGAAAAAGGCATCATCAAGCAGATAGGGTATCATCGTTGTAGCAACCACTTGTTTGTTGCCACATGGGATGAGGCAGAATACTTACACAATATGTTCAAAAAAACTTACCGTAATTGCTCTGAAAACCACACGTGTTGGACGGACAGTTAGACATAGCGAGAATGTTCCTCACTGTTTTCTCCTTGTTTGTTGTTTGCTTCCACACAGGGTGTGGATGGACCCCTTGTTTGTCTACGTGTGTGCTTGTTGTGTAGCAGATAGTGGACAGACATCCCGAGGGAGGGCAGGAAGGTGTTTCAGGAAGGGTGTTCCTGTGTGAACTGGAGCTCCTTGTTGTCCCCACCAATGTGCTCGTGCTCCTCGACTTCACAGGTCACCAAGATAAACACAAAACCAGGAATAACACATCTAGATAATATGCTTAACTTAGACTATTTTCCATCCCTCTTCTCTCGGTTCATTCACTGCTTTAGTTTCACTTCATCTTAATAAAAATGCACTCAGATTTTAATTATTTTTTCTCTCTTCACATTCTGAGCAGTGTTTGGAAAAATTTAACTTATGGGCACAAATGTCTGTGACTCAATATTTCCTGTGAAGTCTTTTGCTTTGCTTTCCATAGTTAAAAGTGTAAAGTTAGAAGAGAAAGCGTAAAAAAAATAAAAATAAAAAAATCAAGCTGCTAAATAAAAAAATCTTGCAGTTCATCTCGAGAAAACAACAGTAGAAAACTGTGTTCCTCCTTATGACATCTCAGAATGAACGGTAAGAAAAGAGTCAGGTGGAAAGAAGTCAGTCATGTGTCACGGACGTCCCTAATTATGATTTAAAGGTTCTAACAATCTGGGAAGTTTTTTATAATCAATGTAATGGTAACTTTGTCAACATACCAGTTAGAAGGTACAAAAAAAAGGTACAAACTATGCGTCATCTTTTTGTTTTGTTTGGGAAACCCCTGCAGCTGAAGCTTTAAAATGGTCCTATCTGAGGACAGAGGACAGCTGGGCATCACCTGTTGTGGATCATGTAAGATTTTAGACTAGCATGGACTCGCTGGTACATATAAACCATTTCAGATAAATCAGAAAGTGGGACATAATGCATTTGATTACATTTCAGTTTTTCACATGGCCGAGCTGAACAAGAGTAAGATTTAAGTTACTGAACAGACTACGTGTAAATAGTTTTACATAACAATACTCTTGTCATGCAACATCAACTGATCATCATCTGTGACCATAAAGCTATATGTTTATATAATTTTATTTTTTGCTCTCCTGGAGTTTTAATTGAAACTCGCAGCAGGAGGAATTCCTGATCAACTTTAAGCCCCAAACAGAATGTTGATAAGTCTGCAGATTACGCCTCAACATGTTTATGGTTGCCTATTACTCTCTAAGCTCTGCAGCGCGTGCCTGGTCTACTCAACTTCAGTAGTTGGTACAGAGCAAGGTATGTCAAAAATATCAGCCACATTTGTTAAATCCCTCAAGAAAATACAATATATTCTCATTTTTTGCATAGAAATTTCTTTTACCTTCGTCTTGTGTTAGTTTGCTGCTACCATCCTTATGTTAGTGGGTCGGTTTTGACCTGTGTCCTAAATCAGCTGTAAAATAAACTAAAAGCAATCATCTCTAATATTTTTTAATCTCTTAGTTACCTTGTTAGGCTTCCTTTGACATAAAAAAATACTAGTTTTAATGTCTTTTGGTGAGAGCCTCAGCTCTTTTTTTGTCAATATGTCCTCCCTTTTTCCGATAAAAAAATGGTAAGAATGAACCTCAATATAGCAATATTTTTATGTTACCTGATTGTTCCTTAGGGGGAATAAATACATCACTAAAATAAATTTGGTTTGCTTTTTTTTACATTTACGTTTTTTTTGTTACATATGTATGTAATAGTCACGGTGGTGTTACGGGTCAATTTCAATCAATATATATTTTTACTGAGATGAAGGTAAAAAGTACTTTAACAATAAATCAATTGAACCAATTACTGCCTTGTATGTACATTAACTTGTATGTGTTCAGATGCATGCGTCACAAAATGTCACACATTTAGAGCTCCTTGCAGAGATATTTCTTGAGGGTATTTGTCTTTCTGTCCTTAATACCTGGGCAGATCTGACACCTCTTTCTTTTAGAGTTAGGTAGCCTGAGTGGGGTTGAGGCTGTTGTGGTTGTTGAGGGTGGCTGGCTGAGGGGAAGGAGGTTGATGAGCATGGTCTTTGTGGTGTGAATGGAGTGCCAGAGTGCCTGTCTTTGTTTTATTTTTGTGCAGGTAGGCAGGAAAACAAGACAAAATAAGACTCTACTCATGTTAAAATTATTCAGAAAGAAGCCAGCTATAACTATTTTGACTTACAGAGCAATTATAGTTTCAGATTTGGTTGTAATAATTGCTTTAATATAATTTTTTTTATAACTGGGTCAAAACTGACCCGAACACTACAGATGTTATATATTTAACCAGAGCCATTTAGAAATACTGAAAATAAGAATTGGTTAATTATTTTTGTTGAAATATAGATTCCTTGCAAAGTTAAATAGCCTTGATGCAATAAATCAACCCTGTGAAGTTCTTTTATAGATGTAAAATCTGAAACGAGTCGGTGGCAACCCAAACACAAGACCAAGGGTATTTGGTTCAATCCAACATTTGAGATGAGAGAAAAACTGTCACTAGACTTTAATAGTATTCAGATGTTTTGACAACTTACAAATATAAGTTAGTACTGATGGCGTGCACTGATAGAGTTTCATTCCTCCCTGTAACCTTTCTTTGTTTCTGAGTTTAAACTCCTTATTACGGCTCATATTTCAACAACAATAATGGCTGCTGTAATAAAACTGTCCGGCCCATCAGGCACACACATTAAAAGTGGGATGGAAGAATATGCTGAACCCTCGGCCTCATGAAAATGTCATTGATGTTAACTATCTAACCACGAGCCAGAAATCCTGCACGATGATCAGAGTCACTATCAGTATCAGTCTGTCGAAGGGGGTTTTATGTGCAGTCTTCAGAGTTCTCTGTTGGTTTTAAAAGCTATTGGAGCTTCGTAGGTATAACACAACATCTGGAAGGGAAACTAAATGAGTAAAAAGGGTTGTGAAGACACTTTGAAGTTACAAAGGCTTGTGAAGAAGTTTGTCGCCGTGTGTAAACTGCTGAGTGAGGCTCCCAGATGGCCACAGATCACAGCGTCTTCGTCTAGGCTTTATTTGATGTTTAGATTATGTGACTGAGAAAGCCCTCATAGCAAGCCCTCCAGGTTCCAGGTTGGCCATTGTGAAAGTTCAGGTGTATTCAGGATTATTGATAAGAAATCCTCTTATCTTCTTTGCCTTTTTGGTTTTCTCGCTGTCAGATCTGTCTAAGACAAACTGAACAAAAGAGAAAACTGATTGATCTATTTTAAAAGCTTAAATGTAAGGAGACATTCTTCTCTTCAAATCTGAGCTCATTTTCAGCAAAATATTCTGTTTTCTTGACTTTCTACTTGCAAAGCAACAGAATCACTTAGATGAGAAAACATACAGTAAACCTTATTTGAAAACAGGGCTAATTTTTTTAATTGGTTTTAAACACTGTTGCTGCTTCAGAGCTGCCTAAATCTTACCCGGCTGTGTTTAAAGCATCTTGAGGTTTTCAAATGGTTTAATTGGGGCTCCAAGTCTTGTGCTGACTTGCAAATTTCTGAGACCAGATTATTTTTGGTTACGTGTAGAAATTTATATCATCTAAAAACCAGGCTTCATTTGGTAAAGAAAACAACAGGAGACATTTTAACAAAAAAAAAAAAAAAAGCTTAATTTTGAACTGAATATTTCTTAGTTTAGCTTAGATTAACAGAACAAACTTAGTTTAGCAAAGCACATGCACTAAACCCCTTCCTGCTTACATTAGAACGTAAGCGGGATAGAGAAGAAAATCCATGGCCAAAAACTAAGAAACAGCGCTGACATGCATCAATGAAATACAAAAAACGTGTCAGGTATTTTTTTGATGTGAGAATATAATTCACATATGATTGGAACCTTTAAAAAGTTGATTTTATGTAATAACACTCCTTTACAGATACATTTTCTAACTTCACCCTTTTAAAACAATCACCATTAGGAGGCAGAGTTTAAGTTGTGAACTGAAAAAAAGGGCGTAATTGTTTGTGGCTTCAATACATAGCTTTATCTACCAGCTTCATAATGTTCAGTTATTGTCATTAGGACAGCAAAAAAATATTAGATCAGCATCACGGTGTTATTGTGAGACAGTTGCAGGATCGCATCTGAACTGTGATGAACACTTGAGCCTTTCTGTGTTGATTGGTTAATGCGAAATCGTCCTGAGGGGTGGGCCTTCAACAGAACCCGACTAGGACGCACCCTGTTTTTCGCCAAATACTTGTCAGGATTCATCTGGAAGTGCAGTTGCATTGAACAGCCACAAGAGATGTTTATTCTACCGAGTTACTGTGGTCTGCTTCTAACCAGTCATTAGCAACATTTTATTAAACAATGGTTTAACTGGAACACCAGTAACAATGTTTACCTCTGTTTTTTTGATCTATGCAAACATCACATTACTGTTTACACAGTGGCTGTTTTCATGTTTGAATTCATACAGAGTTTAGACTTCTTCTTTTTAATGTCAGTTTCAGTATTATTCAACAAGGCTGCTGTGGATGAACTTCTAAAAACATGTTCTGAGACAATAAACACATTATGCTTCATTCTTCTTGATTTCCTACCACTCACACGAGGTCAACACTGCCCCCAGTCTCTTATTTTATGGTTCCGCTATATTTTGTTTTAACCAACAATAATACAAAATCTAGACAACTTGGAGGTTATAAATATTCCAATGTGGCATAAAACTTTAAATAGAGCTTTGATTTTTTTTTTTAGAACTGTGTTTTGTGTCGTTTTTCTTCTCCAACATTACTTGTTGGATGTGTAGTGTGATGGCGTGTCTGGGTTTGATAGAATTGGCTTGGATTGAATGTATCTCTCACTGTTTCTGAGTGGATGTTTCTCTGTGTTGGTGTGACTCTCTGGCAGACTGGCAACCTTTGCAGGGTGGGCTCCGCCTCTCGTCTGCTAACTAGCTAGGACAGGCTCCTGTAATGCAGTGTTGTGTTTCAGAAGATGGATGACAATTATAGTGTTCTCACTATTTTGTTCTGAGTTTATATTTTATGTTGTTCAGTTTCAGTGATTTTTCTTGGACTCCTCTGAGGTTGTACTCACACATGCCAATTTGAACCGTGCCCAAGTACACGGAACACCAAAGCATGATTTATTTGACTAGTGTGAGTGCTCTGAACTGTGCCAGGTCGTGATATGTTTAGCCATCTGTGGCTCGTTTTGCAAAGGCGTTCTAAGCCACGGTTTAGTTAAACTTCAGAGATAGTTCACACCTAGTTCCAAGTACAAACCATGCACGGAACAGGACACATAAGGTCACGTTGTTGCAGTGCTCCAAAAACCTTTTTTTTTTTGCTATTGACCACTTTAGCAACATGCTGCTGTGAACCGTCCGGGATTAAATTACTTAAAATGATTCATTCCTTCATCTTCTGAACTGCTTAGCTTTGACAGGGTCGCTGGGGTGCCGAAGCTTACCCCAGCTGATTCAAAGGCAGGGTACACCCCAAACAGATGGCCAGTCTGTCACGGGGCCAGACACAGACAACGATCCACACGCACGCCTAGCCAATCAACCTAACAAGCATTCTTTTGGAGAGTGGGAGGAAACCTAGAGAAAACCCACACATACACAGGGAGAACATGCATACTCCACACAAAAAGGCCAGCGTTTCAAGCCTCGTTCCCATTGGGATTTGAACCCCGACCTTCTTGTTGTGAGGCCACTATGCTAACCACTGCACCACCGTGCTGGCCCTGACTTAAAATTAGTGCCACAAATTTACCAGAGATGGATTCCATTGCGTTCAGAGAGAGCACCCCTCTTCCTGTTTATTGTGAAACCATCGCGCTATATTGACATAAGTGTGCTTTGGTATGCTACGTGAGTGCAGGCAAGAAGGAAGGGAGGATAACCGTACTCTATCTTAGTTCATGGCAACCATGCTTAGTGTGAGTACACCAGGAAGGTTTGTGAATATTCACATCTGTTTACATGTTTTACCCCGCTCCAGACAATGGTTAGTCAAACGGAGACGCCTCTGTCGGGTGACACAGCTGTGTTTACAGTTTGCAAAGTGTGTAAATAGAGACCCGCGTGTGAGTGTGTGTTTGTGTTTCTGTCTGCTCTCATATATCATCCATCTCAGCAACTTTGTAATGAGCGGCTTCGGCAGGTAGACGCCAACGTGGACGTGTCATTATGTGTCACCACTCTCTCATTGTGTAGCATCGACACAAACTGAAGCACCAGCTTGTAGTGCCACAGAATATGATTAAAGTGTGTTTATCCTATGGCTAACCTGTTCCTGTTTCTATTATTAGGTCCAGCAGATGGAGCAGAAACTAGACTCAGTCCTGCGAATCCTGACGGAGCAGTTCCCACCCAAATCGGAGATAACATCCAAACCGTCCATACGCAGGGTGACCATCCAGAAGCGCATGGGCGTCAGCATCGACGAGGCACCCTAATACCACAAAGTGAAGATGATGTCACTGTCTAAGGGACATTTACATGAATAAAGCTCACGTCAACGGCCTCGCCCACAGTGTGGTGGCCGTTCTGCTATAAAAAGGGATAAAAGTCTTCCAAAACACCCTCTTTTTCTCTTTTAGCCCAAATTTCTTCATAGAATTTCTGATCTCAGAAACAATGAACTGTAACTGTCTAACTAACGCTCATCTGGGGCATGAGGGCAAAACAACCCCTGAAAGAGGGAGAGAGAGACAGCGAGGGAGCGAGAACAAGACAAAGCTGACTGACATCTGGATGTTTGAGAGTCTTGGGTTTTTTTCTCTCTTTTTTTTTCTCAATGTTGCTTTTGTCTCCTGCACCAGTAAAATTACCCCAATCGCACACAGTTACTCAAGCCGTGACATGCTCCATGAATTTATTTCACTACATTAGGCTCATAATCGCACCGCTCTGTGATGGTAATTTATGTGTGGCCTGTCACTGAGCAGCATTCCTCCACTCTAAATATTATTCCAACGCTAACTAACCCCTTAATGAAGTCGTAATGCTATCAAAGCACTCCAGTTTCTTGAAGACCTCGAGAAAAACTGAAGGTCCAGAATGCCGAAGCATTCCTCAAATCCTTTTGATTATCTTGGCACCAGCACATCAGGGTTATTTCCACACACACGGATCCATCCAGGCGAGCTGTTTGTTAGTAGTGATCGGATAACACGAGAAGGGAAAGGTACATTATCTGTTGATTTTTGTCCTCACCAGAGACCGAAAGACTGGAGGTAAAGACATGGCAGCATGGAAACGAGTGGGTTGGACATTTACAGTGAGGCCGAAGCTAATTAAAAACAGTCAAACCGCCGTGACCAGATCTGGTGCCATGTTACAGGAGTTATGGGTCAGGCTCACCACCAGTTTTCATACACCTATCACACACTCACACAACTACGACCAAAAAAAACTGTCTGCTCCTTTCATTCATTCTCACTGCTCGAGTTCAGTTAAATGTTTCCCATTAAAGCTTTGATTATTTTTGTTCTTTTTGAGCTAATTTTACGCTGAATTCCTGAGAAAGGAAGAAAACTGTTGGAGAACGAGCAGAGATACTTGGTTGAGTGTGTGAGGACGCCACGTCACAACAACACAATGTCCCAACTCTGTTTTTTTTTTGTGTGTGTGTTTGTGTGTGATTGCTGCAGAAAAACAAAAACTAGCCCAGCTATGTCGAGTCCACTAATTATAGCATCCACATTCCTAAAAAGATGAACAAGCAAAGCTTTTTTTTCTTTCTCTACAAGAGTGTGTACTTTTCTGTTTGCCGTATGTTTGTCTGTCTCTTCTCTTGTACAGTTTTCTACGACTTGTAAATAGAAAAATGGCCTTATTGCACTCTATTTATAACAATGTGAAAAGATTAAGCCAGATTCTGTTTGCTGGTTTGGAGGAGGTGAGGAGGAAAGGAAATGATTGTATTTTGACACACACACACAGAGAGACACACACGTACAGTGCTGCTTGTAATTATTCAAACCAAAGGCAAACTTTGATTTAAAATTATTTTTAATCATGGATAATTTTCTGTTTTAAATAGAAATGTCTAAGGTTTTTTTCCATTCTGTTGTCTTCTGCTTATCCGGGGGACAAGAGCCTCAGACAGGAAACCCAGGCTTTTCTCACCCTGGCTTAATCCTCCAGCTCACCTGGGAAGATCCTGAGGCATTGCTAGGCCAGGTGTGAGACATAGTCTCTCCAGCAGGTCCAGGGTCTGCCTTTGAGTGTTCTCCTGGTGGGACGTGCCTGAAAACACCTCACCAGCGAGGCATTCGGGAAGCATCTTAACCAGATGCCCAAACCAACCCATCTGGCTCCTCTCAACCCCGGGGAGCAACGGCTTCACTCTGAGTTCCTCCCCAGATGGCAGAGCTCCTCATTCTATCTCTGAGTGATAGATCAGCCACCGTATGTAGGAAGATCATTTCGGCCGCTTGTATCTGCGATCTCGTTCTTTCGGTCACCATCCACAGCTTGGGACCATAAGTGAGATTTCAGGTTTATCCTAAAATATTATAAGAAAATGTTAAATAGTGTTATTGTGTTCTCTTCTTGTAACTTGTTTTTACATTCTAACAAAACGTTACGTGTCCAAAGTTATTCTCACTTAAGCATTGAAAACAACAAATGCTTCTGATAACCACTGACCAACTTTTTACATGTTTTGCTGGCGTTTTGCTCCTTTATCTTTTTTTAAATTATTATTTTTTAATTTATTGACTGCCTAATTTATCAAACATCACAACAAGAGAAGGTTCGCCTACAACCTAAAGGCCTCCTGTCTGTGAGACTTTTTCAGGCGAGCCAAAACCGGAGAAGCTCATCTTTACTAATCAGCTAGAGCTCAAGTACATGTCACTTTGTTTCAAATGTACTTTAAGTCAAAATTTGCCCAGGACTGAATAATTCTGCTGTGCTGTACACACCCTTTGCTGTGTAGCACTGCTGTAAATAATAATAATAAAAGCTTTTCATTATGCTTTACTGCTTCGGGTGTGTTCTATAATTTGCTTTCATTGGAGGATGAAACCTGTCTTGATGGTTATTTGGAGCTATTTGTTTAAAGTTTCCAGCCAAGCTGGGTCAAGGTAAATCATGCGCTGGCGCTTCCATCCAAACCAAATTACCACAGAAACACATCCAGCAGAGGAGGAGAAAATACAGCTCATATTACCGCTCAATTATATTTGTTTGCAAAAGCCAAAAAATCCTGGGGATGTCCCAAGATCAGCAGAGAGAGAGGAAGAATGGGAGCGATAAGAAGGTAGGCCAGGAGTCTTTTTCATAATCGGACTTCTAGAGTGTTTTTCACTACGTTATGCAGGGAGGTTGTGCACCTTGAATGATTTTCAGTTAAACTAAAAATGTGTTTTCTTCTTGTAAGTTGACCAGTTTCATTGTGCTTTTGTCGCTTCTATTTCCAATTAACAATCATACCTTAATATGTCCATCTCACTGCCACAATATACACCTATTTTTGGCCAAATACATAGTTTAAGACATTCCGTTCAGTCTCAAACAATGACTGTATGCAAGAACATTTTTTGCTCAAATTTAAAAAAGGGGTGTTCCTGGTTATATTTCACTCAATCTTTTACTTGGGTACTGTGAGGGACCAGGCATTAAGACAAAGGACAGAGTCAATTTAAACAATGGCATCTTTTATTTATCCCAATGGATGTAAAAATCATAACAGCAAACCAGCTGGTTTTCTAAAAGAGGTCAACTAAAGAGAACCAAACTTAAAAAAGAAATCATACTTTACTAAAGAGAAAACAGACCAAGAATAATGACACAGAATGAGAATTTATATATGGGGTTGGACAGACTAATTAAGATACACAAGGGTGAAGACAAATAGCTGAACAAAGACTTAATTGAACTAAACCCAAAGAACACCCCATTGTCCAGCAAAGCATGGTTTGGTCTAATTCAGCAACCCACAGCCACGCCCTGTTCAGCCAGGAAGGAAGCTTTTCTCCACATGATGAGGATGTGGTGCTTCAGCTATCAACAGGGGCTATAGAGTTTTAAGAGTTATAGGACAACAAAATTGAATTTTTTAAATTATACTCATTTTTTATGTCAAACTTAACGAGGGAAACTCAGCTAAAACACAAAAGTCCGTTTTTACAAAAACACTGACAATAATAAAGTTAAAAGGTCTAAGTTGGAAAAGCTTCAGAAAGTCAAACCTCATTCTACATTTGCACAAATTATTTTCTGAAATTCAAACCTTCACAAAGAAAGAGTCCTTCCCTGGAAGCCTACATTCTAACAAGTTCAGAAATACAAGTATTTTCTCTCTACGTCAAAAACATTTCAAATATGAAATGTACCAGTTAGGATCCAAAACACAAACTGCACAGATAGTGCCAAACTGTCCCAAAATTTTTCAGAAATTTTTTTTAATCTTCGTAACTGCTTATCTCTAACGAGTTCGTGGTGGCTGCTGGTGCATATCATTTCAGGTGAGAGGCAGGATACACACTGAACAGGTCACCGGTCTGTTGTAGGGCCACACACACAACCATTCAAACACACACTCATTTCTAAGGGGCAATTTCATAGCAGCCAATCAACCTAACATGCATGTTAGGTCCCGCCTTCCTCAGAGGGCGGGAGGAAACCAGAGCACCCGAAGAAAACCCACACATACACGGGGAGAATATGCAAACTCCACACAGAAAGGTCAGTGTTTCCAAGGCTCCGACAAACCCCACAACCCAGCCAGGAATAAGCGTTTCAGAAGACGAAACGAAAGGTTTGCTTATGTCAAGAAACCTAAACTTGTCAGGTGTAGAATCAGCCCTGCATAGCATGCTGTTTCTACTGCATCTCAACCTCTTTCATCTCAGCCAGAAAACAGAGAGACGAGCTTCCACTTCAAAAGACGGTTTGATCTCAGAGTGACACAGGAGCACATAAAAGGGGATCAGAAGAAGCATTGAGGAGGGGAACAGAAGGAGGTCCCCGTCCCAGCAGTGTAAAGGAGGAACATCACACATAGAATCTGTCCTCTTTTATTCTGCTCTCTTTTTCAGAAGGGAGAAGATGCTAAAACATCTTTACACACACAGTCTGACTGCTGTGTTTTATAGTATTTATCATAAAAGAGACTATACAGTGTGTACCCTGCCAGGACAGGACCTCACAAGTAAAGACCAAGGCATGTTTTATCACCAGTCCAGTTTTCATGAAGACTTCCCAAAAAGTAATCATCCACATCATGTGTGTATGTGTATTTGTGTGAATGTTTGCATGCTTATGTGTGTGTGCATTTTTACACACACACGCGCACACACAGGCGCGTGTTTGTGCGTTTGCTTGTACTGTATGTACAAGCAAACAATTAAAACCAGTAGAAGTTGTTATTTCGGAAAATAAATCCTTAAGCATTGATCAGGCTCAGCATGGTGGGTGATGGGCCAGAGCGGCTGTCCTGTTCACCGTGCAGGAAGGAGGTGTTGGGGGGTTGGGTGGGGTCACCTGTTAGCGGAGCCTCTGTATATGAAAGCAGACATGTGTGAACAGGTGTGCGTTCCTGTGTGTGTGTACTGTAAGTTCAAACAGCTGATGTTTGTCGTCCTCTCTAAATGAGGAGAAGTGAGAATAAAAAACACTGATTGGCTTCCTTATTTTTAATCAAGTTACGGCTTTATTTTCTGGTTGTTTTTAAATCATGACTTCAGCATTTCTTCTAAAAGAAAAAGGAACAAAGAAAGTTTTTAAATCTTTTTTTTTTTATGTGTGACTGTGCATCTGGACGCAGCTTCATGTTTCACCTCCTGATCTTTACTAAATCCTTCTATTAATTAACTTGGTTTCATTTCCTCTGATAGGTGATAACATCTTGTCTTAAACAGATACTCAGCTTCACTTTCAGCTCTCAGAAGATTTTACCTCCATCCTGAAACGCATCTTCCTAAACAGCCTTTCACAATAGCCACGAATACAGTACGCCCTTTGACCCCTCGCCTGTTCAGGCTGAGTTAGGTGACATCACCCCGTGGGATAATAAATCAACCAAAGGTCGAGGGGTTAGATCGACCCCCCTGTGATCTTTGACCTTACAAGATTTCTTTAACCATATGTCTGTGGCTAACCATGACCCGAACCCGTTTCCATGGCTACAGCAAACCTCCGACACTCCTTAGCCCTACAGAACGGAGCTGCTCAGTTTTTATGTCTCAGGTCTAACTCGGTCGAAGTTAGCACAGGTGTGGGCAGACTTTTCAATTTATGGGCCCAAAATGGTCTTAAAATGTGACAAAAGGGCCAGTCTATGGGAGTAAAAGCACAGTTTGGTGAGTCTCATGTGAGATAAATATAAGATTAAATACGAAAAAAAAAATGTTGTTTAATTTCTGTTAAAGCTTAAAACTTTCTGTCAAAAAAGTGACAAAACAAACTGGTAGCTTGCTCTTGTTTGGATGAAGCCCATCTACTTTTAAGATGACTTGTTTTGAGGCCACACATGCTCATCAGGCTGTAGTTTGCTCATTTGCCCATTTCCGCATTAATATGACTACGGCAAATGGTCTGTAGTCATATTTGCATTAGACGAAAGACTAAAAATAAAACTGAACCTAAGTCGCTTCTGCCTGAAGCCAAATAGGAAGTAAATAAATTCAATTAAATATTTTACTCTATTTACCCCTCACGGGGGAAATTTGTACTGCACCCCTACACCGCAGCAGGCTGCCCACGATGGCGCCAATGGTGGGAGAAAAGGGGGGTTAGGTATCTTCTCCAAGGATCCTAGACGTGCACCCTGAGGTATGCAAACCCGCAAACTTCCGGTCCGCGGGCGAACGCTTTAACTACTGAGACACCCCTCCCGCAAAAGTAGCTTCTGGGTCCAAAAATTCTCAAGACGTATAGAGTTCTATTGAAATCAGCAGATATTTCTCAGACACTATTGTTGTAACAATTGTTATACCTTTTAATAATGACAATGTATACTTTATTGATCCCTCACCGGGAAAATTTGTGTGCTGCATTTTACCGCACCTGGGTTAGGTGTCTTCTCCAGGGACCGTAGTCGCAAACTCAATAGTAATCGAATCCACAAACTTCCAGTTAATTTCTGGTCCGAGGGTGAATGCTCTACCACTGAGCCACCGCCTCCCACACCTGTTATCTATTTTTTATAATGGATTCTCCACAGTTTTGACTTTTTTTTTTTGCGTTAGTTGCATAAGTTGTTCAAGTTGACAACTGGCCAATTAGATACAGCGATTATCCCCATGTGAGAAAGTTTGGCAGGTTTCATTGACAGCTTGTACTTGGCCAAATGCAGCAGGAAGGCCCGGCCATGAGTCGGGGGGATTGGTACTTCACTGCTCTCCAGTGGAAGGGGTGTGTTCCTTCAAAAAGCTTGCTCCTGGTTGGGAAGGTGTTTTCTATGCAGATACAGACAAGAACAATTTTCCAGCTTCAATTTTTTAACATGGCACCATTCACATAGGGAAAAACATTGGCAACTGAAATGGCTTTGTTTGTTTGGTGTATAACGTTACAAGCGATGTCACACTCATTAGGTCCACAACTTGTACAGTCAGTGTATCATACTTGTGGAATCAAGGTAAGGAAGACGATGAAGTGTTTCCCTTATGGTGGGTTTTCTCCCAGAAAACCAGAAGAAGCTGGATTGATTTGATTAGTGTGATGAGGTTTGGCTGGCTGAATGGTGGGCAGCTGTAGTCACGATAGGAGACACAAGGTTTTCTTTGAGGCCAAATCTAACCAATGTCTCAAGTTTACTTTATTACGAAGGAAAAGGAAGTGAAAATAAACAAGATTTACTTGAAAAGCCTGTCGTGCGTTCACACTTCTGCACATCTCAGATTCTTGGGAAATTTTCAGTGAAACAGATTGAAAATTCTCACTAAGAGGAAAGGGGTTTTTTTTGTTAAGGTCTGAGTTGAAGAATTTTATAAAAATCATTTTCTTGCAATAATTTTTAAAAGTTCCTTCACTAGGTGGCCTCATAAGAAAACAAAAAGTATGTCATTAAAAAATATGAACTGTAAGCCACATTGAAAACATCAGCCAATCATTTTGAATGAAGAGGCTGCTGCTAAATCTCCCAAAGAGAAACATGTTGCTCTACAGGGAAGGAAAATTGAAAACAAAGTGAAAAATTTGAAATGTTAGAAGCTAATGGAGCCTGTCCACCAGCTGTAGGACAGCCGAGGTGAACTGCTCTGTTTTTTAAATAAAGTCTCACTATGTTCTTTCAGACAAACGACAGGATCCTTTTCAACACCAGAGCTGAGGACCAGGCAGCTCAAAACCTCCCTGATGAGGGCAGCAGGAGAAAAGAAGAAAAACTCAACACGTTTTGGGGTATTTCCTCTTAAAATGAGGAGAAAAATAGAAAGTTGGTGCATTTCTGTTGCGGATCTAGCAGAAAACAGTGAGCAGAGTTTTCCATTCTGTGTCAACCTAACCAACAGGCGTGTTAGGGATAAGTTGTGGTCAGTGTTGTAAAAGGAATAATCAGCACACACTTCTGAAAATCTTACACAAAGTTGCATCATGTGGAAATATTTTGTGACCCATCAAATCCACATTAAGTGCTTTACGCCCATTCTGTCATCATCCTTACAGTGGAAAACAGACTCTTTATGAATTTACGTCCAGTTATTGAAGACACACAGCCGCAGTGCTAACGCTAGCTGTTATGCTTACCAAGCTAAACACATGACACATTTTAAGAATTTCATTAAGAGGGTGTTCCTACACAAAACACAGAGCAGTGACAAAAACACGCTTTAATTAAAGGTCTTTGAGAAGATTCAAACTTTATTGCATATATAAATTAGCATTGTACCTTTGTCAGCTCTGAAATCCGTTCCGTCGTCTTCCACTCATCCGGGGCCGGGTCGCGGGGGCAACAGCCTCAGACGGGAAACCCAGGCTTCTCTCACCCCAGCTGCATCCTCGTGCTCACACAGAAGGATCCCGAGTCGTTCCCCGTCCAGCTGTGAGACATAGTCTCTTCAGCGGGTCGGGGTTTGCCTCTTGGTCTCATCCAGGTGGGACGTGCCCGAAACACCTCACCAGCGAGGCGCTCGGAACCACCCCATCTGGCTCCTCTCAACCTGGAGGAGGACCGGCTCGACACCGAGCTCCTCCCAGATGGCAGAGCTCCTCAACCGACCTCTGAGTGAGAGCCCATCCACCCAGCGGTGGAAGCTCATTTCGGCCGCTTGTATCCGCGATCTCATTCTTTCGGTCACCACCCACTCTTACAAAAATCTTACCATATAAATACAATTATTCAATGTTCACTGTATTCTCTTCACTGTCCTCACCTCACTTCAGGTTCCATCCACAACTATCATTTGTTCACAACGTCTTGTGATTTACAGTATATACTGCAGCTTCTGACTTTAATCACGGATACAAGTGGCTGAAATGAGCTTCCTCCGCAGTGTGGCTAGGCTCTCACTCAGCGATAGAGTGAGGAGCTCTACCATCCAGGAGGGGCTCGGAGTAGATATGTTGCTTCTCTGAGTTGAGAGAAACCAGCTGAGGTTTTGGGCATCTGGCTAGGATACCGCCTGAATGCCTAGCTGGTAAGGTGTTTTTGGCACGACCCACCAGGAGGATACCCAGAGGCAGACACCGGACCCGCAAGAGAGACTATGTCCTGCAGCTGACCAGGGAACAACTGGGGATCCTCCCGGGTGAGCTGTAGGATGCAACCGAGGTGAGAGAAGCCTGGGTTTCCCATCTGAAGCTGTTGCACCCGTGACCTGGCTTTGGATAAGCGGAAGATGATGGAACGGAAAGTTTCTGACTTTGCTCAGAGTTACACAATAGTCCTATCATTCCACCACCTTCATAGATCACTTAATTGCACAGAAGCTGGTTTACATACAAATTTTAGCGTAAGTAAACAAAGCCTCTGAATCCTGGTATTGTCTGAGCTGAGGGTGGAGGCCCACTGTCTCTATCCATCTTAGATGAGTCCTCAACTCTCTAACTGCCTTCCTCTTGATATTTTCTCAGATGAATGGTTTAAAAAAAAAAAGTTTTGTTGTGGCCAAGTTCACTGAGAGGAAAGTCACGCCTCTTCTTTTTTCAGAAAGATTAATGATAAGCATTTACACCCATTCATTAGAAATTCTTCTACTAATCCCATTTTCTGTTTCCAAGCACAATTTATTTATTGGATATGTGCTTCTCTCCTTATTTTTACTCTTTGGACTTATTTATGAGTTTTTACATCGTCTGGTCCTCATCTGGTGCGTTTGTGGGTTTAATAACAATGATGATTAGCTTTTGCTTTGTGTGATTAGACTTTGTTCCAAGAAGCTCTGACAGTTTTGCAAGTCGGATGAATATTTGACTCAAAATGATTCTCCTTTGTTGTCTCTGGTTGATCATTTATTACTATATTGTTTATAATAAAACGAAATTGAGTGAAACAGAAATCTCTCCAATCGGAAAATTTCCAGCACTCCTTTGCACAGATGTTCCCCTCTGGAAGTTTTCCTTCTGTTTCTCAGCCAAATACATTTAAATACACCCCCAAGCATTCCTGTTGGGATTACTGGGCCAGGTAGTGTCCATTGGTCAGGAAAAGTGTGTGTGTGCCCGCTTGCTTTGCACGTCTCAGGCTGCGTGCTTCAGCAGATTTGGACTGATAGAAGATAAAGACTCTTTGATACGCTGCAGGTGTGCTGCTTTAATGAGCCTTAGCAGGACCCCCCAACACACACGCACACACAGACACAGCCTCTCTATCCCTCCAAACCGTACGCCTGGCGCACATCTGTCATTGAATGCTCTGCAGCATCACCAAACCCATATGCTAACACACACACAAGAGAAACACACACAAGTCAAATGCACATACACACACTCACGAACAGTCCGAAACTCACACACAAACACACACAGTCACAGATACACAGACAAACGCACATACTGGGATGCACACAGACACACAGACACAGAATCAAACAGTCATACTCACTCTCACACACAATTGTACTCTCTTATACACACATAAAAAACATGCACACCGTGAAACACACACAGTCATACTCACACGACACTTAAACGCACACTTGCATGCATATGCACACATAAACATGCATGTACACACACAAAGAGAAACACGTGCTCTAACATACACAAGGATTTACGTCCAATGTTGTCACATTGTGTCCGACAGACTTTATAAACTGTAAAAAAACAGTAAAAACAGTATCTTCTCTGTAAATTTTAGAGCAGGTCGATAAAAAATGTGTTTGGATGCGGCTCTGCTTCACACAGCATGGGGATGTTAGGTGTTTGTTTGTGGCAACTTGCTTTCCTCTCATTCACTGCGAGGAGTGCCAGGGGAGCGGCTGTATGACGTTGGCTGTGGCCTGAGCAGGAAACATGGGGAGGAACTTGTGGCTTTATATGAAGTACTGTAGCGGTTAACAGGAAAAGATAACCTGTTTCTGTTGATCTGTTCAGGAAGTGCTGTCCAGCGCTCTGACTGGATGCCTGGAATTTCCTCGAGTTTTGTTTGGGTGGCTGGGATGCAGGGCCTCAGGAACATTTGTGCTGTAAAAAGAAAAGAGAGAGGCTGTTGTGTCACACAAAAACTACAAAATGAGCCTGAAGATGAATCTTTAAGATGTTTACAAATCAAACAATATGAGAAATGAGACAGATTTGTCAGAAAGGAGACTGAAGAGATGCCTGCTTACAATCATTCATGAATGAAAAATATCGGAGTTTTTCTGCAGCGTAACGTTTCCATAGTGATTGTTCAAGCAGAGGACAGATTCTAGGCCTACTTCCTTTGGCCTGAAGAAAAAAACCTGGTGTTGTAGCTGTGAAATAATAGCTGGTTGGCTGCAGTCGCTGGTGTAAATGTGTTCAATGCTTAGACAGAAAGCAGAGTTTATTTTAAAAGTCGAGTCAGACTCAGAAACACAGTTTTAGTATCTGTACACACACACACACACACTTCATCATTAAATGTGATCTTTTGTATTATTTCCTTTAGCTTATTTTTAAAAAATGAATTCATTCATTTTCTGAATAGCTTTTTCCTGACTGGGTGGCGGGGGGTGCTGGAGCCTATCCCGGCTGATTCAAGACATTAGACAGTAAACTTCCATAACAGATTGCCACTCTGTCACTGGGCCATACTGTACGCACACAACCATCCACACGCACTCATTCCTAGAGGTAATTTCACAGTAGCCAATTAACCTAACTTGCATGTTTTTGGAGAGTGGGAAGAAACCGGAGTACCCACCTATACATGGAGAGAACATGCAAACTCCACACAGAAAGGCCAGTGTTCCAAGCATTGCCACCACCCAGGACTCCCAACCCGGACCTTCTTGCTGTGAGGTCACTTCCCTAACCACTGCTCCACCTAGTAATTATTTAAGATAGTGTTGAATATCTTATAGCTCTGACAGCCTAGCAACTCTGTGAATACTAGGGAAGCGTTAAAACCCGCCTTTGTCTTTTCTGGATTCCAACCAATAGAAATACTGACAAGTTTGTGAAACCAGGAAGTTGGAGGGATTGACAGCCCCACGGGCCAATATTTATTGTTGACTATAAAAAATGATTATCTGATGTTTTCAATATCACAGACGGTCCACAGTTTATTTTTACAGGCTTTTTGTTTTGTACATCTATTTTTTTGGGAGTGACTCCAACCATGAAAGGTAGATTTCAGTAAAACCGAAACAAAATTATCAAATTTTTTACATACACATGCCTGTGGGAATAATATTCAGTTGTAGTAGAAACCTCCAAAAATAAAAGGCATTTGCATGAAACCTGCTCTTTAAAATAGATATTGAGGACTAGACGCAAGACATCTTGTCAGTCAATGTAGTCAGTAAGTCAAAAAGCGAGTCAGAGTGGTGTTTGGGTGGGGTGGGGGCTCTGAGACGGGTCTTTTGTCTGGTGTAGAGAAGCCCCAGACACAACAGCCCAGCCCCCCCTTACAATGGCCTTCCTAACAAAGACCCACACACTGGGACAATAGCTGGGTTCTGAGTGGGGGGAGGAACGGCTCAGCTGAGGTTACCCACCTGCACACTTCAAGACTGGACAATCCCCCACCCCACACAGACACACACACAAACAGACATCACACCCCCTCTCCCTGCCCACCTTGCTTTAGATGCTTCTGCAGGTGTCTTCCTGTGTCTGTGGCATGAGGAGGAAGTAGGCAGTGTGTGAAGCAAAAGCAATCATTTACACACACACATAAAAATAAAGTATCTGCTAAATAGTAATAACTGAAGCATCATTTGGCCGAAAAAGAGAAGAAAATCACATTCTAGGTTGTGTTGATGATAAAATTAAAAAGAGAAAAAAAACCGTTTCTTTCAAAACCAAAACTCAGGGATGATAAAATATTTTCTAAAAAGTATGTCATTCCATTTAAATATTTCTGAAACTATTTTTATATATATTAGTAGAAAATAACTCGTTGTTACTTTGGTATTTTCTACCAGTGATAAAGTTGGTTATTATGATCATGCTATCCTTTTTTTTTATTTCATTTGGATACAAAAAAAAAAGACAAATTCAGTAATTATTGAACTGTTTTAATTATGCATGGAGCTCATAATTAACATGTTGCATGAAAACATACAAAATCTGTTTAGAAATAGACATGAAAACTGATTCTGCAGATTATTTTATTAAATACAATGATGAAACAATATAATAACTATAAATCAATATTAAATTTAAGGACATATTTTCAAGGACTATGAATACAATATAAGGTAAGGACAGTTTTTACTTTATTCTGTGTACAATCATTTTTTGTTGTACGAAGGTAAGTAGACATATTTTGAGCATAGTGAATGAAGTTTGATAAAAAAAAAAAAAAAAAAACTCCCTTTAACATTAGGACTACCAGAATTCTAGAACTTCTAGAACTCCCACGGCCGTCAATTTGACGATTAGTGCTATGGTGATGGCGCCAGACACGGAAGTGCCTCAGTGACTGACAAAGGTTTTCTCAAATTCATTTTTGCTCACCTAGATTTCGCCCAACTGCCACCACAATAGTTAGTAGACAACAGTTACCGCGCTACGGTCAGGCGTGGGGAAAAATGACAATGTACTTAATCAAAATGACGGGTGTGGGAGTTAGAGGAAGAATTACTCAGAACTCGTTTTTAGTGTTTTATTTCAGTTAAATGACAACGTAGGAACTACAAACAAAAAAAATGTAGAAAAAGCCAAAAGCCCAAGAACGTCAAAGATCAGACGGTAATTAGACGACTTCTGAGAATCGTCCAAATGACTGCTGTGGTAGTTCTAGTTTCAACTTCTTCTCACTCTCTCTCTAAAATTTTGTTGTCTAAATTTGACGCTTCCTCTTATTGTAAATACTTCTAATGATCAAAATGGAACTAAAATTTAAAATAAATTATTCCTAGAAAAGAGAAAAAAATTCTATTGACACAATAGAATCTGGCAGAGAAACTCAGCACCTTTTATGCCAGGTTTGATGTCTCACTCTCCTCCCCCCTCACTGATCAAGAACCTTCAGACACTTTGAAGCCACTCCCATCCCCCACCCAATTAACAACAGAGGTCACTCCAGCTGACCAGCCCTCCCCCTCCACTGCTTTCTTGGTGACAAAACAGGATGTGCTCAAGCTCTTCCGCAAGCAAAACCCTCGGAAAGCTTCGGGCCCAGATGGTGTCTCCCCGGCCACCCTGAAACACTGTGCTGAGGAACTGTCTCCAGTTTTCACAGACATTTTCAACACCTCGCTGAAGACATGCCACGTTCCAGCCTGCTTCAAGCTGTCCACCATCGTTCCTGTTCCCAAGAAGCCCCGTATCACTGGACTTAATGACTACAGGCCTGTGGCGCTTACATCTGTAGTCATGAAGTCATTCGAACGCCTGGTCCTCCCTCATCTCAAGCACTTAACCTCTCCCTCTCTGGACCCTCTGCAGTTTGCCTACAGAGCCAACAGGTCTGTAGACGACGCCATCAACCTGGCCCTCCACTTCACCCTGCAGCACCTGGACACCCCGGGAACCTATGCTAGGATCCTGTTTGTGGACTTCAGCTCTGCATTCAACACCATCCTCCCTACCCTGCTTCAGGACAAGCTCTCTCAGCTCAACGTGCCTGACTCCACTTGCAGGTGGATTACTGACTTCCTAACAGACCGGAGGCAGTGCGTGCGGCTGGGGAAGAATGTCTCCACCTCTCGGACTATCAGCACAGGGTCTCCACAGGGCTGTGTCCTCTCTCCCCTGCTCTTCTCCCTGTACACCAACTCCTGCACTTCCAGCCAAGACTCTGTCAAACTGATCAAGTTTGCAGATGACACCACACTCATTGGGCTCATCTCTGATGGCGATGAGTCAGCCTACAGGATGGAGGTAGACCGGCTGGAGACCTGGTGCAGCAAAAACAGCCTGGAGCTCAACGCTCAGAAGACAGTGGAGATGATCGTGGACTTTAGGAAAGTCACAGCTCCCATTACCCCCCTTGCACTGACAGACTTCTCCATCACCACTGTAGACTCTTTCCGCTTCCTCGGCACTACCATCACACAGGACCTAAAGTGGGAGCCATCCATCAGCTCCCTGATCAAAAAGGCCCAGCAGAGGATGTACTTTCTGCGGCAGTTGAAGAAAGCCAAGCTGCCCGCCCAGATGTTGGTGCAGTTTTATAGAGTCATCATCGAGTCTGTCCTCACCTCCTCCATCACCGTGTGGTACGCTGGAGCCACAGCCAGGAACAAACACAGACTGCAGCGCATTGTGCGCTCCGCAGAGAAGGTGATCGGCTGCAGCCTTCCATCTCTCGAAGACCTGTACGTCTCCAGGACTCGGGGGCGTGCAGGTCGGATAGCAGCTGACCCTTCCCACCCTGGACATGGACTTTTTGAGCGACTCTCCTCGGGCAGGAGGCCCCGGTCCATTCGGACCAGAACGTCCCGCCACAAAAACAGCTTCTTCCCTTCTGCCGTTGGACTTATGAACTCTTTATAACCTGGATTCCCACATCTCTTAGTCACTCCCCTCTTGTCACTTTACTATCTTTATTATTTTCTATTATTTTCTATGCCATTGCACTACTTTTCTTTTTCTTCTGAGCACTCTTAGTTTTGTAAAAATTATTATTATTTTTATTTATTTTTATTATTTTTATTTTATATGTTTGCACACCAGTACCAGAACAAGTTCCTAGTCTCTGATATTTTTCACTGACATGGCAATAAAAGCATTCTGATTCTGATTCTAAACTTATTTTATAGTCTTTATACTGTTTTTCCTGCCAGTCAGTCGGTGCAGATTAACAAACTAACAGAACCAGTAGAAATTTGATACATCCCTTGATTTCATGGAGACCAGACTTCCAATGTTCTCTGCTCCGCCTCTTAAAGTGCCAGCGTGCCCCCAAAATTTAATCACTTCTTTATCTTTCTATTGTGTATTTCACAGTCACCTTCTTAACCGTCTATCCGTCATTGGATTGTGGGTAGTGCGGGAGCCCATCCCGGGGAGCCAAGCGGCAGGGTACACACCGAACAGGTCACCAGTCTGTTGCAGGGCAACACACATACAACCATACACACACACACACACACACACACACACTCATCCCAAGGGCAATCATGTAGTGACCAATCAACCTAGCATGCATGTTTTTGGAGGGTAGGAGGAAATCGTAATAACCATAGGAAACCCTCGCATACACGGGGAGAACATAATGTAAACATTCATTGGCTTTAGTATATTTTACGTATTGTAAAAACTACCAGATTCTGCTGAACCCTTTATGATCAACAAAGCTATTAAAAGTCTGGGAGTATTGTGTTTTTGTAGGGTCATAATTCCTATCAGTGTATACTGTATATGCTATGTTGAGTGGACAGAGCGTGAGCAGAGCATGTGAACTAAAACCTTGTGGAGATCAGAAACCATACATAACAATAGTCCTTTTGGTTTCAAGGGTGTTCTGGTTATGTCTGAATGTGGGCGTGGTCAAGAACAACACCAAAATTACTCAAACTTGTATGAAAGAAATGGAAAATCACTTAGCTAACCATTTAGTCCCCACACAGCTAAATGTGGGGACGTTCAAAGAAGGCACTAACCTCTAAAAAGTGGATTTTGGATGAATGATTCATGGATATTTTACTTTACAATTTTAGCACAAGTCTCTTGTGTTCTAAGAAAAACGAAGGATGACTGACACGCAGAATGTTTCCATTTTTGACAAACTTCGCTTTTTTTTTTTTTATGATGATCCGATAAAGTTTGGGTGTCACCTGATTCATACATCTGTCCAAATTAATCTTTTTCAAAGAAAAAACAGTCAGTAGTCAGATTTAATTTCCTCGTTTTAATCGATTGCAACACTTTTTTTTTAAACCACACCTTAACAAAATGCACATCAAATATTTTATCAGGCTCAGTTCGCAACCTCATGAAAAAAAAAAAACTACAAGAGGCTTTTACAAAAAAAAAAAAAAATTATAATAAAGTAAATGCCACTTTGGATAATCAAAATCACAAACCAATTTTTTGTTTTTATTCTACTTAGAAAAATCTCATCTTAAATAAGTTAGTATAATTTCTGTTTTTTTTGTTTTTAAATGTTTTTTTTAAACAAAATATGTACAAAAAAAAAGTTACACGACAAAAGATTTACACAAATACACAGACTGAATCTCTGGGGCATCCCACAAAAAAAAAAAAACTTTTAGATGCTCACACTTACATCCTCAGCAGGCTAAAAGAAAAAAAACATGAAAGCAAATAAGTGATCACAAAGTAAAACGATGTGAAGTCGATTAAAGAGCAGGAAAAAAAAAAAAAAAAAAAAAAAAAGCAGGCAACCAGGTATTTATCAGAAAATTTCTAAGCAGAAAGCGAGACAGAGAGAGAAAACACAGCCTGTGCAGTTTACTTTTTTTTTTTCCTTCAACATACCAGTACCTCACAGCTCCAGAAAGAAAATCAGGCAGAGATGTGCAGGACTGACAGAACGAAAAGGAGGCGGGACATTTTCCAGAATTCAACAGATGCTGTGAGCATCCTTATTATAAATTAAATACAACAACCAAACTTTTTTTTTTTTTTTAGATTTCCTCCTGTTAATTAAGTGTAATTAGGTCATATTGAGACTGCAGGACAGAAATACAAGGATTAAAAAAAAAAAAAAACCCAGCTACATTGGTACCGTTCTTCACTGCTGAGTTAGGAAGATGACGGAGTGAAGTCACACTGTTCAGAAACCGGAAATAAAAACATCATTTTCTTTTGATGTAGCAACTAGTTAACCTTTAAAAAAATATCAGAAAAACAACAGCATTTTGGAAACATGTCAAACTGCAATTTTTCAAGTCAGATCATAATTCACACTTGTAGTTTTTTTTTTTTTTGCATAAAAAATTGTATTTAAGTCATAATGTTTCATATGTGCTACATTTGGAGAAAAATATATATATTTATATATATTTATCTATTTACACACAGGTAGTTAAAAAAATAACCCTAATTGCTACATTGACTGCTGTTAGAGGCAGTAACATTAGATGAGTGCCACAACTTTAGTGTTTCTATTCAGTGCTTCAACAGCGTCCTCCCTCGTCTTCAGGAGAGCAGATATGTTTCGGATGCCACGTAAAATCCTCATTTGAGAAAAAAAAAACAAACACTCTGGTTTCCCAAAAGAAGAAAAAAAGAGGAAATTTATCTTCAGATCTGTGAATCAGAAAAAAAGGAAATGGTTTAATTTAGGGCATGGGTGACAAGATCTGGTCTTGGAGGGCTGGTGTGTCACGGTTTTTTCATGTGTTTCTGGTTCAATAGAGCTGATGCACATAAAGTCAAATCAATAGTCAGTAAAATTTTTGCACAGTGACTCAATAACCTGGATACCAGGTGTAGATACAAGAACACATGAAAAACCTTCAGGACACCGACCCTTTAGGACCAAGGATTTGACACCCTTGATTTAGGGTTAACACTTTCAAGAAATAATCTATTGTTTGGAGCAGACAGACAGAGTTACATTTTGATGTCAAACTGACAAACTTGCTGAAATAAGATTTTTTTTTTGCATTCTGTTCATTCAGAATAAAACAAATAATCCCCTAAAACTTTATTTTTTTTTTTAATTTACAGTTACTTCTATTTTTCAAGTGACACTTTTCTAAGAGGAAATGATGCACCTTTCTCACTTTGTGTTCCCTCTTCAACAAGTTGTATGTGGACAACCATACACAAATCTTCCTGCAAGGACAGATGTGTGTTCTAACTGCAGTGTGTACGTGTGTTGCACACAGAGCCCCACCCCTTCCCGTCCCTGCTCTGAGGGCAGTGGCTGCTGACGTGTTACTACTACTCTGTTGTTCAGCACTTGTTTACAGTGCAGTCTGAAATTCTCTTTGCAGACTTACACACTAGCTACTGTTGCTGATCGCACAATAAAAACGTACTTATTCTGTAAATATTTTCAATCGATCTGAGATTGAAAGAAAAACAAAGTTTGAGATAAAAAAACGAATCATTGTTGAAAAACTTAAGAATTAAGAAGATCAATAAATATTATGTCATGTGTTTAAATATTTAACATTATTTGTTTGTTTTAATTCTAATTAAGTGAATTTAAATAAACATCGGTACAAAAAATTTTTAAACTCCTAGTTTACAAATAAGAGAGATTTGGTTTTGACACTTACTAGTTGGAATCTTCACGTCTGCCTCCTAGGACTGGTCTTTCTGGGTGTGTGTTCTGTGCTGATCTCTTCTGGGCTGGTGTGTGACCTTTTGTTTTGGGTTGAAGTGTCTGCAAACAAGGAAGAAAAAATAATTAAAATGATTTCAGATGAGATCCAACAGCCTGCTTTCAAATAAATCTCGTACCAAGGATCGCAGGTCTTTTCCTCAGTCCGTTGCACTGCTCCATACACTCCATCTGATCTGGGTCTTCTTTAGGATTATGATTCCCGTTTAGATCCAGATTATTAATCCCACACTGGAGTCCTTTTTCTTTCCGTGGTGGTCGGTTGTAGAAATCCGGGACGTCTTTAGCATCCACTAGTTCCCACTGCAGCCTTCCGTTAGTTAGAGGTTTGTGTTTGGAGAAATCAAAGCCCCACCTGGTAGACGCAGCTTCCTCCAACTCTCTTAGATGTCCGTTTAAATCCCTCTTTAATTCTTCGTGATTGACTGATCCAAACAGATTCCTACAAGCTGATGGTTTGGGTTGATCCCCCTGTACGATCTCCGTTCGCTCCAAAGTAGGACTCCCGTTAGAAAGACGAACATCTGACATTTTTAGGTTTTTGATTTTTCCCCGCAAAACTCCAAGCGGGCCGGGATCGTCCAGATCCCAAAGAGAGAGAAAAAAACCCCACTAAATCAAGCAAATGAGAATCTCCTGGTTAAAAAAGGAGACGATCCCGTACAGACGTTATGCCATGCGCGCAAACGGCCGCGTCGTTATGGAGACAAGAAGAGTTTCCGTAAAACATGAAAAGTGCAAAGGAATGGATGTGGCTAAATGGATTTTAAGTCCCGCACTGAGAGGATCTGCAGACGGAGCTTCTCAGCACCCAATATGGCGATTGAGAGAGAGGGAGGTTTTTACTGAGACACAGAGGAGGAGACATGATTACCATATAGACACGCCTGTTCACGATCACCTACTAACTACTCATCATCCGACCAGGAGAAATAATTACTGCAATCATAGTTTATTTTACAGCAGTTTGATTAGTACTTCAGGTACGCAACCTGTTCAGGGTGTACCCTGCCTCTCAAAGGGATAGACTCCGGTACCTCAGCGAACTAATTAGAGACAAGCAGTTCAGAAGACGACGCGAAATCAACGAATTAAAAATGTAACTACAGAAGTTAAAATAATTACAACTGCCCCGCCCCTGCTCCACTCGCACGCACGCGCACACAAATACACACTTAACTGAATTAATTTATGTGCAGTTTACATTTATATAATCAGGAAAACAAACCCCGCCCCTGAAAATAACACACCTGTGAAAATTTCTCCAAGTTGTTTCATGTCACAATGAAATTTTTCTTAATTCAGGAAATAAATGGATTGTTAAAACATTTTATTGACTTAATTTATGGCAGGAAATCATTTTTATAGGAACCATGATAAGAGGTTTATGCATACAGTGAAAGAAGACATGAAGATAGGAAGCAGGAGATAGGGTTAGATCAGTTGTGGGCAAACTTTTTGATTCGCGGGCAACAATGAGTTCTAAAATTTGACAAAGGGGTCGGAACAGAAGCAGATGAATGGCATGCTTTGGGAATCTCACCTCATTAGACAAAAAATACGCATCTTGGCATCTGAAGAAAACAAGTGATTTAATTTCCAAAAAAAAAACAAAATGTGAGGACGAAACAGTCGAAGCATTCTGTCGGCGCGTTATATTTGAGCGGGGAATGGAAAGGCAATCGAGGCCACTAGACGCACGTACACAAGCGCGCTAGATGTTACATCGAGCACGTTAAATTTTAAATCAAGCGCGCCAGCGCTTTAAAAAACGTGCATCTAGCGAGCTAGGTTTAGAATAAATGTTTGAAATCTAACGCGCTCGGGGACGTGTGTGCATTGGCCCTGATGACTTTTCCCTATTTGCACGCAGATTTTAGTAGAAGCAGTGTGTGTCGTTGTTTTCTCAACAAAGCCAAAATATGTAGAGTACGCCATCTAGTGAGAAAATATCAGAATTACAGGAGAAAAAAAAAAACAAGTTTTTTTTTTTCTTTTATTATTTCAATTTCCGTGGGTCGGATTAAAACGTTTAACGAGCCGCATGTGACCCGCGGACCGTAGTTTGCCCATACCTGGGTTAGATGAAGGAAAGTGACTTCCTGCGGAGACTGAAGGGAAATGTAAAGGGAAATGTAAAAAGAAGAAGATGCTAGGAAATATTCTTTAATGCTAAGGTTGTGCCATAGATTAGATACACATTTTTATTTGCTTTTTTAGGAAGCAGAATCTCTCTTGTAGGACATATAGCAAGGTTTTGTGGTGAAAAGTTTTGTTTTGTCTTCAGAACCGCTTATCCCTGATTGGATGGTAGGAGCCCATCACGGCTGATTTCAGGTGAGAGGCAGGGTACACCCCGAACAGGTTGCCAGTTTGTTGCTGGGCCACACACACTCTTTCCTACGGTTAATTTCATAGTAGCCTATCAACCTAACATGCATGTTTTTGAGCGGTGCGAGGAAACCGGAGTACCTGGAGGAAACCAACACACGGGGAGAATATACAAACTTCACAAAGAAATGTCAGAGTTTCAAGCCTCGCCCCCAATTCGTTATGCAAAAGTTTAAATTTATATCAAATTTTTTATATGACAATCTGCACAGAAAAACTGTGAGTTTTTTTTTTTTTTTTTTTTTTTTTTATGAATAGTTGGTTTTCTTTTGATTGCTTTAATTAAAAAAAAAAAAAAAGATCATATTGTTGGGGGTAAAAATTATGTGTGGTACATAATATAACACAGTAAAATTAAGATTATAAATGCAAATAAAAACAGAATAAAATTAGTTGAGTTTGTAAGTTGGAAGATTGCTTTTTAATTCAGCATTCTCAGATTCTGGAATAAAACTAGATGTAAAAAAAAAAAAAACATGTTAAGGATAAATTAGAGAAAAAAATTGTTTAGAAAAAAACATTTTAGGTATCATACTGGAAATTTTTCAGTCCCATTTGCACCACAATAAAAATGTCTACATTTGGAAAACAAATATATTCCACAAGTATTACAAAATTTCTAATTTTGAGCATGTTATGCACATAAAAGTGATTAAAAATGTTTCTTGTAAGTTACGAATAATGCAAAAAAGAAAAGTATGCGAAAACTTTATTATGTAAACGTTACCAAAATCTTGGTTTCCGTTATAACTTTGAAGGGTCAGAGCAGGATAAATAAAGCAGGTCAGGTTAAACACAAGGACAACAGCACCCTCTAGTGGTCAAATCCTAAAAATAACCCACTAAGACAAAATAATAAAACCACTTGAATTTTTTATTAATACAAGATCTTTACAAAAACATCTTTCTTCATGTTCATTATTATATAATCACCACATAATTAGATGAGTTCATCAGAGACTCCGACAGCTCCCCGTTAAGGGGGGGTTTCCTACCTTCCCTGTATGTCCTTTACTAGACTCACACTGTTCTCAGAGGCTGAGCCATTTGATGATGTGAAAGTTCTTCTTGCCCACTCTGATCAGGGAAAGACCGTTGTTAAGGATGTGAAGTTTGGGAACAAGAACTTGTTCCGGATTGTCCGCTCGCTTGTGGTTGATCCACACTCCTCCATCAGAAATCATCTGGTACCTAGACACCGACATTTACAGATAGTTAGTAAGAGAGCAACAGATCATCGCCGATCTGTCGTACACTCCGATCAATGTTTTCATATTGGATTTAGAATCAGAAATACTTTACTCATTTCCGAGGGGAAATGACTTGTTTCCAAGACTTTCAACTCAAGATCAGAGACACAATTAAACACAAGTTACAGGTTAGAAATTGATTAACTATGACAACACTGTAAGAGAAAAAAAACCACCAGAGAATCACTTTTTTCCTCTTTTTTTGAGGAACGATCCGATCCGTGAGTTTTCTTAAATCTGTTTCCACTAGTTAGGGAACGCTTGCATATAATGGTCACCACAAACTCAAGGTGTCTTTTCTGTATGAACATGCTGTGATCAGGAAAGACACCCTGATTAAAGAAGATCCATCACACCACCTTCATTGCTGCTTCTCTTTTTAGCCCAGTTACGGTGAGGCCTCGATCCAACATTATGGTTCCCACTTGTGAAACAGCCTGCCAGTGGAACTCAGGGGCGCAGAGTCTGCTCATGTTTTTAAGAAGAGGCTTAAAACCCACCTTTTAAACTTGGCTTTTACTTGATTTTTTTTTGCTTCAGGTAATTTTATGTATTTAATAAAATCTGTTTACTTTCTTGTTTTTACACAGCGTTATGGAATTTCTTAATTATGTCAAACCTTAGTCATCAATATGTTGCATTTTGTATCAACATATTTTTTAAACTTCACAGTGACTGATTGACTAACTATATTATCTCTTATAATATTCATTTATTTTGGTCACAACTGTAACGACAATTTTAACATTCACATTAATTTTTTCTAATTAATCGAACATTTTTACAAATTTTATTTATAAAATAAACAAGCTGAAAAAAAGAAAATCAAATGTTAGGTTACAGGTGTACCAGGGGTTAACAGTATGTTAAAGCCAGAACAGCCTCCTTCTTGGGGAGGCAAAAATTGAATAAAACTCAGTAGGAGGGAAAAAAACTTAAAAAACTCAGAAAGCCAAGTAAAACTGAAAATTTAACTACATTTAAATACTATTGAATACAGAATTAGTTTCAAGCATTAAATGACTTTTTTCTATTTTTTATTTTTTTTTTACCGTACTTGTGGGGAAATTATTTTTGCTGCAGTGCATCGTATCATGCAGCCATGACGGCATCAATGATGGGAGTAACTAGGGGTAAAATGTCTTCTCCACGATACTTAGGCATGGACCCAGTTGGAATTGAACCAATTTAAACAGATGTAGATGTCGTTTTTTTAAACACTGCCAGTAAACCTCCCAAGCCTAAACGCCAACTTCAAAACAAGCTTTGAAAATCACTTGGCGAGCTAGCAAATGATGATAAATACACCCAGGTAGCAAAGAGAGCTAGATTTGGTCTCCTAATGTTTAGATCCCTACCGATACTAACCCTGCTCATTTAAATTTGCTGTCTTTGTGTCAACAAAATTTGAACGCAGTGCTGTATTACACAGAAAAAATGACCAGGACACATACCCTCTGCGTCCATCGGGAATGGCGTTAACCTTTCGGCAGGCGTCTATCACACTGGTGCCCGGCTCTAACAGTAGTTCATGGAACGGAGCTTCCTGAAAAAGCTCCTGAAGTTCTTCATCACTCATTTCTTCCAAAGCCTGAACACTGCTGTGATAGAGCGCACTGGTGCACCTTTAAGAGAACAGAAATTTAACCGAAAGTCAGAATTTACAAAAAAAATCTTCGCACATCAACTCAATTTCACCTCTTGGCGCTCTCTAGTCCTTCCTTCCCATGCACCAGTTTGGTCACTTCAGCGGCCAGGCGTTTGTGTGCGAGACGTTTACCTGGATCCGCCCTCTGCTGCTCCATCAGCTTCTCTACTTCTCCCAGTGGCATAAAGGTGAACAACTTCAGGTACCTGCCAATGATACACATTTATATTATTCTCCATCTAAAACCACAAAACTGATTGTTCTGATTAACACATACCCCTCAACACTACTGTCCGGCTGTCTGAGAAAGAACTGGTACAGTTCAAAGGGTGATGTTTTGTCTCGGTTCAGCCAAACAGCATTACCAGCTGTTTTTCCTAACTTGTCCCCAACAGAGCTGGTAACTAAGGGGATGGTCAGTCCGTACACCTCCTCTCCACTCACTCTGTGGAGAGAAACACTCGTAAAAAAATGTCTTGTTTTAAAAGCTTCAGCTGAGACAAAAAAAATAAAAAGATTTTTTTTTGCTTATCAAATTTCTATTTGGGGATAAATTAAGTATTTTCAATTCAACTAAACAAAAAAAAAATCCCAAACACAACAAGGGACCCACTTTTATTTAAAAGTAACAGTAAAATAAACCAATGGCAAGGTGTGCTATAGGTGTGACAGAGGAGTTCAGAATGAAGGGGAATGAGATTTCTAAATTGTCCCACAAGACTTAGAACTCATTTCCTTATTTTGTTTTGCCTTCTGAAACCTTAGGGTCACGAGGGTGCCGGATCTATCCCGGCTGATTTCAGGCGAGGGGCAAGATACACCCTGAACTGGTCACCAGTCTGTTGCGAAACACACACACACTCATTCCTAGGGACTGGAGCACATAAGGCTCCAGCCTGTTCCCGATATTCAGCTCCAGTCTGGATATCAGATAGTGGATCTGATATCCACTACGTGATCTAATCTTACTCAAAAGTAGCTAAAATGTCTAGTTTAGCTTTTGTTGGCATCCCTCTGTCTCATGAGACAATGGAACCTAGAACCTGGATACTTATCTATTTGTGCAGCTGGATAAGCCAATGAGGGAGCTGCAGCTCCTACCACACTTGCTGCAAATGTGATGTGCAGTGTGAGTCATGAGATCTAGTTAAAGGGGAAATGAGATTGTACTGTTATAGGTTAATAATTCTTATATAGGGGGCATGCAGGGGGCATGTAGAATGCCCCCTGCGGGTCAGGGACAGGGTCCTGCCCCAAGTGGAGGAGTTTAAGTATCTTGGGGTCTTGTTCACGAGTGGGGGAAGGATGGAGCGGGAGATCGACAGGCGGATCAGTGCGGCGTCAGCAATAACTAGGACGCTGCATCGGTCTGTCGTGGTAAAGAAAGAGCTCAGTCGAAAAGCGAAGGTCTCGATTTACAAGTCGATCTACGTTCCCACCCTCACCTGTGGTCACCAGCTGTGGGTGCTGACCAAAAGCATGAGATTGCGGATACAAGCGGCTGAAATAAGCTTGCTCCGCAGGGTGGCTGGGCTCTGACTCAGATCGGGTGAGAAGCTCTGCCATCCGGAAGGAGCTCTGTGTCGAGCTGCTCATCCTCCAGGTCGAGAGAAGCCAGATGGGGTGGTTCGGGCATCTGGTCAGGATGGCCCCCCGAGCGCCTCCCTGGTGAGGTGTTTCAGGCACGTCCCACCGGGAGGAGACCAAGAGGCAGACCCCGATCCGGATGGTGAGACTATGTCTCACAGCTGGCCGGGGAACGACTTGGGATCCTTCTGGGTGAGCTGAAGGAGGCAGCTGGGGTGAGAGAAGCCTGGGCTTCCAGTTTGAGGCTGTTGCCCCAGCGACCCTGCCCCAGATGAGCGGAACACAACGTAACGGATGTAGATTAACATGGTATGGTTTGTTAGCTCAGAGATGCAATATTTTTGCATTCTTTTGACAGAGTGATTTCTTCTTCATTTTTTTTCCACATCTAAAATCACTTATTGTAAACACACTGATTTCCTACGGAGGCCTGGAAGGGACATTTACTTGTGAATGTATTCATATCCGGACATCAGATTGCCCAGCTGATCGGTTCCTCCTAGCTGGATCCTGCAGCCGTAGATTTGGTTCAGATGGTAGAAGTCATAAGCCTGGAAGACCTGGTATGTGAACTCAGTCAGACTCATACCATCTGGACTCTGTAGACGGGACTGGACGCTGTGTCTGCTCAGCATGGTACCCATCCTGAAGTACCTCCCTGCTTCTGATAAAAAACCCACCACATCCCGATCTTTATACCAGCTCAGGTTATTCAGCACTGTCACCGTGCCCAGCGTCCTGGATTCCTCATGAAAATGTAACTCGTGGTTAGTGAAAATCCTCTGGATGCTCTCCCTGATGCTCTGTGTGTTAGCCTTCACTACATCCGAGGATAGCCGCTCCCGCTCGGTGCTCTTCCCGCTAGGATCACCGATCTGTGCGGTCGCTCCACCGAGCAAGGCTAGTACATGGTGTCCAGCACTCCGGAAATGTAACAGACCGATGATAGCCAGCAGGTTTCCCACATGGAGGCTGTCTGCAGTGGGATCAAAGCCGCAGTAAACAGTCTGAGGAGCGGACTGAAGCAGTCTGGGAAGCTGGTCCTGTGCTGCCTTTTCCGGGAAAGAGTCCTTCAAAACACCACGTTTGTGTAAAGAAAGTAGCAGTCCGTTAAGAGGAGAACCTGTATGAAACCTAGACTTTAACATAAGACTAAAAAATGTCCTTTTTAAGTGAGTAAAGGAGCCATGAGGTAATGCATAACAGCAGCATGACACTGTGGAGGCAGCCATGTTGGACTGCACCACCAGAAGAAGAATGTATGGCGGAAATATGGCGCCCTCCAGCGCAGGAAGAGCTTTTGAGCAAATGAGACAGTATCAGGTGTAATGTATGACAGAAGGGTTTCAGCTAAAATGAAAGGAATAGTGTACAAAACCGTGGTGAGACCGGCGATGCTGTTTGACCTAGAGACAGTGGCACTCAGGACAAGACAGGAAACAGAGATGGAGGTAGCAGAGATGAAGATGCTGAGAATCTCTCTGGGGGTGACCAGGATGGACAGGATCAGAGGAACAGCACATGTTAGAGGTTTTGGAGATAAAGTCAGAGAGGCCAGACTGAGATGGTTTGGACATGTGCAGAGGAGAGAGAGTACATAGGAAGAAGGATGCTGGGTTGGAACCACCAGGAAAGAGGCCTAGAGGAAGACCAAAGAAGAGGTTCATGGAAACAGTGAAGAAAGACATGAACATAGTCGGCGTGACCGAAGAAGATGCAGCAGATAGCAGGGGTGAATTCAGAATTTTCTAAAGGATGGGGGGCGTGAGGTCATTTACAAAGCCAGTGCCCTCACTCCCCCCCAGAAATTTTGAAATTAAGAGTCATTTTTCTGCATTTTGGTGGCCTATTCGGTGGCCCTGCAAGGGGATAGCTTGACTTGTCCCCTTTCCTTTCTTCTTCTTTTTTATTTTTTTGTGGACCAAAAACGAGTGGCGCCCTGGATCGGGTCTGATGGAAGAAACTGACCTGCTGTGGCGACCCCTGCAGGGAAATGCCGAAAGAAGAAGACTAAACAAGTCATACCTGTTTTATATGCATATATCACATACCATAAATTTAGATGTAAGCCCAAATTCATGGTGGTCCTGTTCATCTATCTTATCAAACAGGGCAATACTGCCTCTGAGATTTTTTCCTTTTAGTTGAAACTCTTCCATTACACATCACACCTGATACTTTTCTTTACCCTTTCCAGCCTAGCTGCACACGTTTCTTCACCTCTTTTCCACACTCTCCAAAAAAGAAAAAAAAAGGCTGGCTTTAGAATTTTTGGAATTATTTCCAATTACGTGACACAATTAGTTTCATAATGGGCCAACAGAAACCAAATGATTCCACATTTTTACCAAGCTCAGGTAAAACATTTTCTATCCTCAAAAATTATAACAAAGAAAAAACACGAGAAGAATTTAAAATGATTTTTATTTGAAATCCATTCAATGTCGATTTATTTCATTGTTTAAATGACTAAATATACATTTATCAAACATTTACAGTATTGTTATCAAGCCACAGAACACAAAATCACATCTAAAGACACCCTTTGTATGACACTAGAGCCTTAAAAGTAAATGCTACAAAGGTCAGGAGAACAAAAATGAGTAAAACATCTACTTCCTATGAATGCTGCCCCTCCTAGGTAAATTATCTGTTAGTTCTGTAAATAATGTGTCTTTAATATAAATGATTGTAAATAACAATTTGATTTTTTAAAATATAAATCTGTGTTACACTGTAAGGCAGAGTACTCGATATTTCCTGAGGGAAAACGGTACCTGTACATCCTGAGCTAGTTCAAAAATGGAAGACTAAAATTCCCTGATGTGAGTGTAAAAGTCCCATGTTTTTTTCTGCAAACAAACATTTCTAATAAGCCAACTTCACAAATTCCAATAGGATATTCTCTCAGGTTTTATATTAGTTTTGAACATTTTTGTTTAGCTTCAAACAAAAAGTTTGTGTTTCTTCGAATAAAACTTTAACTGGAACCAACGGAACTAGAACTTTTGTTTTTGGATTTACAAAAGCCAAAAACGAAAATGACTTAAAGAAATGAGCAGTTTGCATTTCATCCCAAGTGTGTGCACAAGTATTTATCTTTTAAATCTCTGGCATTGGCTTTTACACACACTAAGGCACACAGTTTGTAGTTCAATGCCAAGTACATCTGAAATCTACAAGTGTAATGAAAAATTGAGTTTAATTCTCTGCAAGCGTTTCACATCTTGTGATATGATATGGTCAGTACGGAGAGGCAGCTTGAGGGTCAGTAATAGTAATTTACATGTGGCAGAAGATACGTTTGGTGAGAGGTTACAACATAGCAGCAAGTTAGACAGAAATCAGGATTATAAAAGACATTCTACATTTATGTTACTGCATTGTGATTGGCATGAGATATGACAAGTTCACAGAGTTTCTCTGACAGCCAACAGAGACCATGTGTCAAACATAAAAAATAAATACAGGCTTGTCGATAAAGGAGGCAAGTATGGAGCATTTTTTATATTAAACTAAAATCCCTGTGCATGTTACTCCATTTAGTACTCAAATATGACACCTGAGAAAACTGTGACAGATCTGTCGTGTGTGATCAGTGCTAAACTGCAGCTATATTAATTATTTATTCTACGATCTTGCTGTCAAGTTTTATTCAAACACCAACAAAACTCATTAACAAATGACGATTTTACTGAACAGAAGAACGGAACACAAACTGCAGTTTGGATGCAAAAAAAGACAACTTTTTTATTTCACATTTGAAGGGTAAAACCGACCCTTCTCCCGACGGTCTAAAGTTAGCTAAGTTAGCGATCAACCAAAGGAATGTCCCCCGCGAGGGTTCAGATTTGAGGATGCTTAGATTATCAGTTGCCATGTTACACTATAAATCTATTTACACACACTCTGAAAATGTGTTTTGTGAAGAAAAAGCATCAAACTTAGTTTTATATTTAAACTTTAGTATAAAAATATGATCTAATTCAGTTAAATCTAACAGAGCATACATTAAAAGACTAAATTTATCTTAAAATTTAAATGTGTTTACCAAACTTAGGAATACAAAAGCTGATCTGAATTAACATTTTTTTTGCACACCAGAAGTTAAAAATTGGCTAAAGCAATCAATAGAATTTAGAGAATATATAAAACATGGTTGAAGCAGTGCGGCATCAGGTGGAAGAAAAACAAATAGATTTTTATCCCTAAACACATCTTTATGCTTTGTTATAAAAATGTTCTTCTCAGCGATTATTGAATTATTCATAAAAAACAAAAAAAAAAAAAAACGGGTGTGTGCCTACACACATACAATTTGAGGATGTTCGTCTTTTGCCAGATTAGCCCGTCAACCTTATCCCAACTTTCCATATAACAGGCCCAAAGTGTTTTATGTGCTTCTGAAACAAATGACAGGAGTGGCCGCTTTCTAAAAATATCTAAAAGATGCCACAGAGAGGTATATGCATGATATTCGTTCATTGTCAGATGGACAGATTGGTTAAAAAAAAAAAAAAGGAGCAAATTGATTTAATTATGCACAAATTGAATAAAACCAAAAGCGAATCACACAAATTTTTCTGCTTAAACTGAAACCAATTTGACCATTTTAAGCAGGTGACATTTCTAAATAAAAAAAAAAAAGGGACAAAAACAACGCTTTATCGTCTTCATATTAAAAAGTTGAGACATTAAACTGAATTTCTTGGGTTTACGTGTAACTTTTTGAGTTAGCTCTTAAAATATGAAACAAAAGGAGGAGGGCATTGAAGAGAATGAAGAGGACACAACACAGATGGAGTGTCAAACATCTGAGCGTATTCTTAGCAGAAAAGGCATGTCACAGATACCCTGTATCAACATACCACCGGTGGGTTTGTGCTCCGGATGGGTCATGTGGTGTAAGAACAAACTGAGACTGCCTGAGCTAGTTTAGTTTTCTGTCGCTCTGTAAACTCGTTACTGCTTTTGAAGGTGATCTTGTGGAGATGACGATCAAGTCCAGGAAAAAAAATGGGTAAAAAAAAACCACAATGTACAAATAAACATGTGCATAGGGACATCACAAAAGTGTCTGCTTATGTGGAGAGGAACACACTGGATTGCTGATTTTCCTCCATTAGAGGCTTAAAAAAACTGCATCTGTTTTGTTGTTGCTGCCACTGAAGTCATTTGGATTTTATAACTAACAAGATATGGCTCATTGCTCTTACACATCAATATAAAAATCTGTATTCAAATGTACGGCTGGAGTGGCAATTAAGTTCTCCTTCTTTTCCTCATTTTAGAGCGGCTAGTTGAGGTCTGCCCAGGGGATCACCTGAAATTAGCCTTTGGAGCTGGCTCATCGGTTGTACACACTGGTGAAAGAACAGCTCGAACTTATGAAAGTCGCATCTGGGCCGCTGACAACCCAGAGAACTCTTTCTGCTTTTTAGATGAAACTGGTAAAGTGATTATGCCCTTGTGTGCGTATGTTATCTCCTCAACTGACAAAATAAAGAGAGTTGTTTGTGCTCCACTCTTTGTTCCACCCTCACATTCCTCAGTACATGTCTCTGTAGATCTCCTGCAGGAGTGGGTGCAGCGAGGTGTCCTCTGTCTTTTTGATCTCCTGGACCAGCTGTGCATGCTCGGTGACCAGCTGCCGGAGGTCAGCAAGTTTCTGTAGCAGCTTGGGAAAGAGGAACATGTCGTCTGGGTGATTGGACAGCAGATGGAGCCGTAGAACTTGAACGATGCTCTCCTGCATTGCCTCGATGTGGGTCACATTCACCAGGCCCGGTCGGTCTGAAATGAAAAGAATAGCAGACAAAACAGCTGACAAAGCAAGGGTATCACTAAGATGTTTTCAATATTGCTTTTTAATCCAGTTAATTTATCGCTACGTTGATAAATATTTTTTGTGTGTCAACAAGAATCGAGAAGACAATGTGCACAAAAAATCTTCAATATTGGGACAACATTGAAATTCAATACACTAACATCCTTCCGTTCCATTCCATCGTCTTCCGCTTATCCGGGGCCGGGTCGCAGGGGGCAACAGCCTCAGACGGGAAGCTCAGGCTTCTCTCAACCAACCTGCATCCTCCAGCTCACCCGGAAGCATCCCGAGTCGTTCCCCAGCCAGCTGTGAGACATAGTCTCTCCAGCGGGTCCGGGGTCTGCCTCTTGGTCTCCTCCCGGTGAGACGTGCCCAAAACACCTCACCAGGGAGGCGCTCGGGGGGCATTCTGACCAGATGCCCGAACTACCCCATCTGGCTAGTCTCCACCTGGAGAAGGAGCAGCTCGACACCGAGCTCCTCCCGGATGGCAAAGCTCCTCACCCGATCTCTGAGTGAGAGCCCAGCCACCCTGCTGAGGAAGCTCATTTCGGCCACTTGTCTCTGCGATCTCATTCTTACGGTCACCACCCACAGCTGGTGACCATAGGTGAGGGTGGGAACGTAGATTGACTTGTAAATCGAGAGGTTTGCTTTTCAGCTCAGCTCTTTCTTACAGACCACTGCAGTGTCCTAGTTATTGCTGACTCTGCACCGATCCGCCTGTCGATCTGCCGCTTCATTCTTCCCCCACTCGTAATATCTAATAACACACCAATGTCATGTAAAACTATTTTATTCTCTGCAAGCTACTGTTGCTGTGAAGAAAAGATTTCTCCCAAAGCCCACTGTCGATCAGTTAGGGGCAAAGCTGCATCTCTAATTGAGAAAATAAAAAATCTATTTACTCAGTCGTCCAAATTTAGAGAAAAGGTTTTAAAAAGTAACTTACTTTTACACAATCATTAGAGAAGGGTTGTTCTACAAAATAAACTTTTTGAAGGTTTTGCGCTACTGCAACACGTCTCAATCTGATGTACGAACATAACTGCCTGTTAGAATGTGCTGCATTTTAGCGAGGTGTTTGAACATGTCCCTGGTTTCCGCAACCTTGCAGATACGTTTTTATTACGTTTGAGACACCGTGAGCTGATGATAGTCACATATTGGATGTTTTTTTGCTGTGCCATAATTGTGCATTTGTTCATTTTCAGCAGAAGAATTCTTATGTCTGACTGAGACATTTCATTTCTTCTTTGTAAAAAGACTGTGTTAGAGTTGTTTTCTTCTTCCTCACCTCCACAGCAGATGATGGTAGCCACAAACAAAGCCAGGTCACTGTCGTCCAGTTCCAGTGCGTTAAACTTCATGGCGAACTGGAACTTTGGCTCCATCATGTCGCTGAATGGTCGGCGCAGGCTTTTGAGGAATTCTCTGGTGATGAAGCCCGAGCCGTATGCCACTAGAAGCCCGTCTTTGTTCATACTGGACGCAAGCATGGCAAAAAGGGCTTCGTGCACTCCGTATTTTAAAAGAGTCACTTGATCGTTGAGGTCTAGGCTGGAAAAGCCCGGTACAGACTTTGCAAACTCTGTGAGCTCTGTGACAGTTTCCACGGACGTGCACTGGCAGCAGTGAAAGATTCGAACTTCTGCTTCCTTGTCCTTCAGTGCTCCTGCAGAGCCCACCATCTTAGCCACCAGGGTCTGCTCTGCTAGCTGTAGCGTCTCCATGTCGTGGATGACAAAAGGCTGCATGGAAACAAAATTTTATGAGCAAACAGAAAGTTTTCCAGCTGCAACGCAAAACAGCTGTTACACTGTGTTCGGATCTGGGACTCATGAATCATCCTGACATGTCTAACACATTTGGAATCTGCAGAATCAGCATATGTCTGTGCATTTAGAACATGTTGTTTATCAACCGAAATATACGAACCACCATTGATACAATCACTGAGTGAGTAAGTGATGGTAATGAGGGAGGAGGTGAAGGTGTTTTCAGCAATGTCACTGTTGTGGGTTCTGGCTGCCCAGTAGCCACACCTGCTGCTGCCCATCAGATCTCTGGGTGATGAATGCTGCTCTAAAAGTAGCGAAGAGTAACATAGGAAGGTATGAGGGACACGACGCGCTGCTATTTCACTTTGCACGTCCGCATAGTCATAAAAAAATTTTCAGCTTTTGATAACGATCACCGACTCATTATTAATCAAATAAAAGACCAGCAACCCAGTCTGACAGATCCACATTCATTCTTTTTTGCCTCACTTATATTTATGCTGAGCCTGACCCTTATTTGACTAAATGTAGCTGTTCAGATGACCTTGTTATGATTCTAATATGAAATGAATTAAATTGAATGGGATGACTTTCCAACTGAGAAATTTAACAAAAACACCCCAAAATGTTGGAAAAAATAACTCAAAAAGTCTAATATCCTGCAACAAATAAATTTACTGCAACGAGTTAATGTATTCCATTCCGTCGTCTTCCGCTTATCCAGGGCCGGGTTGCGGGGGCAACAGCCTCAGATGGAAAGCTAGGCTTCTCTCACCCAAGTTGCATCTTCCAGAGCAGAAAAGAGCAGAGCTGAGCCGAAAAGCAAAGCTCTCCTTTTACAAGTCGATCTACATTCCGACCCTCAACCATGGTCACCAGTGGTGGGTGGTGACCAAAAGAACGAGATCACGGACACAAGCGGCTGAAATGAGCTTCCTCCGCAGGGTGGTTGGGCTCTAACTCAGAGATTGGTGAGGAGTTCTGCCATCCAGAAGGAGCTCCTCCTCCAGGTCGAGAGAACCCAGATGGGGTGGTTCGGGCCTCTGGTCAGGATGCCTCCCGTGCACCTCGCTGGTGAGGTGTTTTGGCACGTCCAACTGGGAGGACACCAAGAGGCAGACCCCGGATCCTCTGCAGAGAATATGTCTCACAGCTCCATCATGCTGGAGCTATGACATTGAATTGATGAGCTAGACATATTCGCCATCCCTCTTTCGCAACCTCAAGTCCCATTTCCTTAAAGAAATGGGATTTCTTTTCTGGATCCCGAGTCATGACCCAGAGTTGTCACCCAGAAGGATCACCGCTCGTGATCCTTCTGGGCGAGCCGGAGGATGCACGTTAATGTGCCCGTCAGAAAATTCTAGGATTTCAAGAAAAAATTTTAAAGTTTATGTAACTTGTTTGGCGGGCCGAATTAAAAAGCTTTACGGGCCCTCATGCTTGCCCCTCAGCTCATAAATTTCCCATTTCTGCTCTAGATCTACCATTGAACTTATGTATTTAAAATCCTCCTTTTTCATCATCTCTTGTCCCTGTAATATCATGCCAGATCAGAACTAAATGATTTAATGAGGATTTTTTTGTTTTTTGAAGATAGGAACATATTCAGTTTGTGCGCAAAGGCTCATTTAGCTGCACCAAAACATTTTCACAAAGCTTTAAAAAACTACTAATACTCTAAAACCTGTTCAGTATGTTTTCTGCATCTTTACTGAACAATGCCTTGTTCGTCAGGTTTGGTAGATAGCTTAATAAAAATAAAGTCGTATTCCCAGACGCAACGGTAAAGTATTTACGACAGAGTAGTGATTCACAAAACGACAAAACCAGTTCAGTGAGAAAATAAAACAGACTTCTGAAAAAAATAGAGGATAATTCTATTAAAGCCAAAAATATCATGGGCCTTCCCTGGCTCATGGTAGATGTTTATTCAGTCCTGACATGATCATATTTTACCAAGGTATTAGATTCCATTAGTTAGACCAGAAACCAGCAACCAACTAGTGTTTAATTGGTTGTTAGAAAGTGGGGAAAGTACGGTAAACCTGGGGTTTGTCCACTAGTACCAATTCCTCTGGTTCTCTCCGCTATTCTCTAGAACAGGGGTGGGCAAACTTTTTGGTTAGTGGGCCACATTGAGTTCTAATGTTCAACAACGAGGCCGGAACAGGAGCAGATGGATGGCATGCTTTGGTAGCCGCTAGATTAGATCGATAGAATGGTGCACTAGATTTTAAACAAACCATTACATTACATCAAACCATTACATTTCTAATCTAGCGCGCTAGGTCTGAAATCTAGTGCGATAGCACTTAAAAACGTGCATTTAGCGGCGCTAGTGTAGAATCTAAGCGCTTGATGAAACATTTTGTTTGTTTTAACACCTAACATGATGTTTTATGTGTGTATATTGGGCCGGATGGCTTTCAATATCTGTGCACATTGTTTATTTTGACAGCGTTCGCATCACAAAAACACACACATTTTAATGGGAGCAGTGTTGTTGTATTCTCAACAAAGCCAATACACCCAGAGTCCGCCATCTAGTGAGAAAATATCAGAACTACAGGGGAAATAAAACCATCAGGGTTTATTTATTTAATTTTTTCAAGTTCAGCGAGCCGGATTAAAACATTTAATGAGCCGCATGTGGCCCACGGGCTGCAGTTTGCCCATGCCTGTTCTAGGATCTTTTGTTTATTATTCCACATCACTAGTTGGTACAGGGCTTCCAACTCAGACCAGAATTACATACAAATGATGTACGAATTACACAGAAACTTCAGCTGTTCTACTTGCCCTCCAGATGTTTTGATCTTTAAAAAAATGTGGGTAAAATGTGTCTTTGAAATTGAACATGCACTTGGACTGACCTGTCCTTCTTGACCCCATTCACACCTACTCACATTCATCCACAGATGTCAAACCATTTCTGCAATATGTTCCCTGATCCCACTTTCCCCAGTAAAAAAGACAGTTGAAAAGGAGAGAAAACTCTTGCTGGGTGACACAATAAGTTTTCTAAGTGCTTTTCTGATAAAAAAAAAAAACAAAACTTTTTTTTATGTCCAGTTTGGGAGTTGGATGTGTCTCTGATTGAGCAACTTTTGTCATTTGCTGAATGCATGTAATCTCTGAGCAAATGTCATGCCACATTAGTTGAGACATAACTCTGATTGGAAACTTCCTGTCCCTTCAGAAGGAGATTAAAAATGGCGTTAGAGGGGAAGAAATAAATTCAAAGTTGCTAGATAACAGTAATGGATCCCTGTGAGGAAATTCTGGCGATAACTGGAATAAGATTCATGTTCATAGCAAACAGCTTTCACTCACAAACCCAGGACTCTGAGTGAACGTACAGGGGTGCTGGTCTTGCCCGTGAGAATGGTCCGAGCCTTGGACTTGTTCATGTTGAAGTTCTTGAGGTAGGCCTCATAAATTTGCCTGGCAAGGGTCTTTTGGTCAGCCATCCTGGGGTCTTCTACCTCTTTCTCTCCAATCACCATCTCCGCCTTCAGTTTTAGCTTTTCTGATTGGGGCATCCTGCCAAACCGGATGGCTACAGGGAAGAGAGAGAAAAAAGTAGACGATGTGTCGAGAAAGAAAAGTCACAACAATTATTTAAATTCAAACAGTGAGAAAAACATTTGGGAATGATTTTCCCTTTCTTTTCACCTGTTTCGCGTTTTCTCCGATAACAAAAAAACAAGCTGTTTACATTGAATAGAAGACACTTTATTTATTCCCAAAAGAAAATTTGGGTGTTGCAGTGTTACAAACAAACAATGTCATAAAACAACATAATTCTTTTTAAGCTGTTCTGAGTGAAAGTTTAAAAGTTAGAAAGTGAAAGGTTGAATATTTTGATGAAGGATGGCAGAAAAGATTTTCTGTACCGTTCCTTTGAGCAGCGGGGTTGCAGGAGTCTATCAACAAGTCACCGATAATTTGCTAGAAGATTTAATATGTGATGTCCTTTTTCTTTTTTCCCTGCGATCAACCATCAACCAAAACATCTCCTGTTGCTGGGAAAGCCATGCCGTATCCTGTGTCTGATTGACCGTGTAAAAAACCGCTGTACCATCGGTGCTTCATGGGCAGGTTTGAATATTTCAGAAACAAATTATTCATTTGAATTTTACCACCTCATCATACCATACTGTGCAACAGTATGCAGAGGCTGCTTTTTTGTAAGAAGATACCTGTACCTCTCAGACGAGTTGATCCTATTTGACACATAATGTAGATTAGAGGTGACCCGTCTTTAACCCCAAGCTCACTAGTTTAACCCATTAGGGCCTACTGGAGTACACGAGTGTGCCCATGCTCATGCTAAGAGGGTGCCTAAGATCTTAATGGATTTAATGAGCACAAGCTGGTGCACAAAAATACACAGTCAGCCCTGCTGAAGTCATAACGCTCTGCTGCATCCTGTTTTTAATCATGCTATAAAGAAAGATCGTATCCCTCTGTTCTGTCACTGACACATGAAGACGTACAGAGCATGGTCAAAGGAACTGAACAGAGGTGTGACTCCATGTTAGCCATGAGGGTTCATTATATTACTAATCACAAAGTGGATGAAGATCATTTGAAGATGTTTGGGCAGGAGCCAAGTCTAATTAAGATGTGTGGAAGTGATGGATGTTAAGCTCAGCATAAACCCACTGCCTAAGCACTTGTATGAGTACATAAGTAGGTAAGAGAGTGGGTAAGAGACCTAAAAGTAGGTGGGAGACAGTCTGTTGGATCATCTGTTCACATGCTCTTCGCTAAATTCATCCTTAAATCTTATATTTAAAAAAAAATGCAATTATGTGGTGTGAAGATAAACGATCAAACGCAGAAATCAGAATGACTGCAAATCATATGGAAAATAATAAGACATTGATTTTTGGCTGTCTCACACCTGGTCAGTTTAATAGATGATGTAATTCTAAAAATGTATTTTTATGCCAATACGGCTGTCCGTGCACACTTCCATCCGTGCACCAAATACCTCCCAAACGCCTGAAAGCATTTTATTTTTATTTATTTATCTATTTTTACCCGCTCTATTTATCCCTCACTGGGGAAATTTGTGTGCTGCACTCCTCCACCGCAGCAGGCTACCCACAACGGCGCCAATGGTGGGAGTCTGGCAACCTGTTCAGGGTGTACGCTGCCTCTCAACTCCCAAATGAGAACATTTTTATACACTATATATGTATATATATATATATATATATATATATGATACATTCTAATTTGGACATTTAACAGACAGAAATAACATTTTATTTTATAGACATGGCCCACTCAGAGAAACCTACCATTGTGGGACATGCCCACGCCCAGGCACTTCTGGAAGCGGCAGTATTGGCACTTGTTGCGGTTCTTTTTTTGGATTTTGCAGCGGCGCTCACACTTGTCATAGACCAGCTTGAGACGGATGGTTCGTCGAAAGAAACCCTAGAGGAGAAAACAAATATATATTATAATCTACTGTGTACCAACTGCGGTCCTTATATCCCAGAACAAGAGTAACATTTACCAAAATTTATATTGCCTTTGAAATAGGCAAAAACAAAATAATCAATACAGTACAGGACAGGGATGTCCATTATGTTGATCACGATCAACGGATAGCATCCAGGGCTTGTTTTGGTAGATCTCAAGGTGTTTGATGTTTAAAACATTAGTCAGTTTATGTGTTCATTCTTAGTATGAACACATAATCTCTTTTCTTTAGAGACCAAAAAACTAAGGGATGCCGAAAGCAAATAAGCAAAACGAGTGCAGCTTTACAAAAAATCTAAACAAGTAGGTTAAAAAAACTGGATTTTCTAATTTACTGAAATGCTGAGTTAATGTAAAGATTTTAGTTGATCTTAAACACAAGTTCCGTCGTCTTCCGCTCATCCGAGGCCGGGTCGCGGGGGCAACAATGGAAAGCCCAGGCTTCTCTCTCCTCAGCTGCATCCTCCAGCTCACCTAGAAGGATCCCGAGTCGTTCCCCGGCCAGCTGTGAGACATAGTCTCTCTAGCGGGTCCAGGGTCTGCCTCTTGGTCTCCTCCCCGTGGGACGTGCACAAAACACCTCACCAGCGAGGCGCTCGGGGGCATCCTGACCAGATGCCCAAATTACCCCATCTGGCTCCTCTTGACCTGGAGGAGGAGCGGCTCGACACTGAGCTCTACTCGGACGGCAGAGCTCCTCACCCGATCTCTGAGTGAGAGCCCAGCCACCCTGCGGAGGAAGCTTATTTCGGCTGCTTCTATCAGCGATCTTGTTCTTTCAGTCACCACCCACAGCTGGTGACCATAGGTGAGGGTGGGAATGCAGATCGACTTGTGTAAACACAAGTTTTCTAAATAAGCAAATGTGACAAAAGGATGTTTAATGTGAGGTCATTGAATGCTTCTTTATTAAAACTTTACAACATAAAAAAGTATTGGTTTTAATGCACAATTTTAAAAAGACATTTTTATGGTGTTTTTAGTGATAAAATAGCATTTTTAAATATAAAAAAATATCCTATTTTTTGTGCCATTTCAATCATCTTCAGCTTTGCATGTTGTTGTGCATTACATTTGCATTCATGCAGCAATTACATACACCTTTGGTAATAATATCAAAACTGTTCAAGACCCTTATTGCATTGTGAAAAAAAACCCTTTATCTTACAAAAGAGTGCACGTTGGTGTTTTAAGCAGGATTGAAAGATGCTTTCATTCTATTAAACAAACCATTTCATTTTGTTTCTTTTTGTTACCACTGACCAAGTTCTGTTTTAAATTCTGGCGGGATAAGTAGCAGCTTTACAGCATGCTCTTTAAGCCGATGCCTTCCCCAGCAAGTACCTCGTTCATGCACACATACTGAGACAAAACAGGAACAACAGGACTTAACTTAGTAGCTTTAACCGAAAGAACATGAAAGCATAACCGATCATAGTGCTGACATGACACATGTTCCATCTGTCAGCAGCTGGTAAATCTGCAGAGAGCAAATTACGTGTATGTGTTTGGAGAGATCAGAGAAAATAGATGCACAAAGTTTTCTTTAACGAGGAGAGAAAAAGCTAAACTTCCAGGATCTTTTTCCATGAAGTCACACATTCATAAGAGGAAGGATAACATGGGAAATGTATTAGTATGTAACTGAAATAAGACACAGTATCTATTGTGTTTATTGTTTTGTCTTCTGAACAGCTTATACCCTAACGGGGTCGCAGGAGATGCTCGAGCCGATCCCGGCTGATTTCAGGTGAGAGGCGGGTTGCCCATCTGTCGTGGGGCTACACACACAGTCATTCACACACACTCATTCCGAGAGGCAATTTCATAGCGGCCAATCACCCTGACATGCATGTTTTTGGACTGTGGGAGGAAACTGGAGTCCCTGGAGAAAATCCACTCATACACAGGGAGAACAAGCAAACTTCACACGGAAAGGTCAGTGATCTAAGCCTCACCCCAACCGGGACTTGAACCCCCATCTTTCTTGCTGTGCGTCCATAGCGCTAATCATAGAGCCACACTGTGTTGATTGTATATATTGTATTTGTATTGCCTGTTAATCGAACCATTCCTATTGTATATTTTGCATTTTATGAGTCATGTTCTATCGTATCATATTGAGGTGTTTCAGGCACGTCCCACCAGGAGGAAACCAAGAGACAGACCCCAGACCCGCTAGAGAGACTATGTCTCACAGCTGGCCGGGAAACGACTCGGGATCCTTCTGGGTGAGCTGGAGGATGCAGCTGGGGTGAGAGAAGCATAGGCTTCCCGTCTGAGGCTGTTGCCCCCCTGATCCAGCCCCGGATAAGCGGATGACAACGAAACGGTATTGTATCATTTTAATCATATCATATTTGATTGGCCAGTAATTAGCTAGAAAGGCTAGAGCTAAAGAGTAAATGATGATATAAAAAAAAATCATAACTTTTGGGGAATGCTAAGGTAACAGAGCCAGAATGGGTTTTATGACAACAATACCGACAGAGTAACATGTGTTCATTTTTCTGCAGAGTCTGTAACCCTGGGACTTATGAAGCCAGAAGCTACATCCTATGTGACACACAAGCGACTTATTATGTTTAATTCTTATGCAGTAAGTGAAACATGCACACACCGTCCACATATTACAACAAACACAGCACCCAGGTTAATGCTACACTTTAGTTAGCTGCCACCATGACTAACTAGGTGTAGCTTTGAAACTCCCCATCTTAGCTGGTGTATGTTTTAAAGCTCAGTGCTTTATAATGTGGTGTAAAAGTGTCTCGTGCTTCAAGATAAAAAGAAAAATAAAGACTTGAAGGATTGCAGAAGGCTGACAACGGAACAAAAGCGCGCAGAGACATAAGGACACCTTAAGTGCTGCGATATGTGATAACTTCTAAGAACAGCTTTGGGTTGTCCTTTAACAAAACCAGTAAATAATTAACTGGAAGGTTATAAAATGACGGTGCAAAACTTAGCATTGTGTTTTTCATAAGTTGCTATTGCACAAGTCACAAGATGTTGGTTGCCTTGGAGAATTTATTCAGTTTAATGTTTCTTGTTTTGTTTGAGTTTAATTTCAGAACTGTTCCAGACTGATAGATGCAGATACAAGCAGAGCAAAGGGAGACAAAAAGCCTCTGTAAATAATTCACACTGTTGCTGAGAAGATTAAAAAAAGATCGGTTCAGTCAGTTTGATGTGTCTGAATTTTACCCTGCACCGATGAACATCTCCAAATGAAACTAAGCTTCTTTGTATCCACTTGGGGAACATCTCACCTTGCAGCCTTCACAGGCATGGACTCCGTAGTGGTATCCCGAGGCTCGGTCAGCACACACTCGACACTCCAAACTGAGTGAAGAAGCGGGTGAGGAGAATTCCTCCTGGCTTGTTACCAATCCGTACACAACTGAGGATGGGCTGGATGCTGGCGTCAGGGCATCTACAAACACAAGCATACGCTGAATAGTCAGTTAGTGTGGAGTTTTTTTCTACCTGAAAACAAATTGAAATGTACAACATGAAAGTAAAAAAATACTGAGACATGTTTCTTTGGCATTTTGATAAAAAAAATAAAAATGGCATTAAACTTTACCCAATAGTTCCATTGAAACAATCAATTAACTGTGCGAAGTCTGTTGAGACAACTCTGTTAAAATATTGGGTACTATATAAAAAACTGATATGAATTGAACTAGATTTCACTCATGCTTGTAAGATTTAAGAATATTTATACCACTTGCCACCAACAAAGACACTCTGTTCCATCCCTGCAACTAGTCAGGTGTTTTCATATTCTGGTCTGTCACCTGCTACGAACATTTAAGCCATTGTAACCGCAGTGATCACCCTCAGGTAGGGGTCACAGTTCTTTATTTTAGTCTGACTGCTTTGCTTGTTTGCCAAAGTGAAAGTTAAGGAAGTGGTGCAAAACACTGGCACAAAGACAAGCCGCATGAGTTTAGGTACAAGATGCCAGGATGGGGGATAAGTGGTGTTTGGCAGGGACTGTGTTCCCTTCCTCGTGCAAAAGCACATGTTTCAACTGGGTAAAGGCCAGGAAGAGCAGGGCAGTTTGTCCCCCGTTTCTCTGTGTATCTGCTCCACTAAACAACAATAAATCCTAATCAGCCCCTCACCAACTCTTCCATGACATCACCAAATATTTCAGTCATGCCTCCCACATTTTTTCCTTGCATCTCCCCCTCACTGTACCCTCATGCTCTATGTTTCTATGGCAAATGTTTGTCCTTCTGAGACTCCCCCCCACCCTCGCCTACAGCGTGATACGTGTTACTGAGCATTGATTTTCACGTCAGAGTCAAACCCAGTAGTGAGGTGTTTCCTTAGAGGTTGTGGATGGTGGTTGAAGAATGTGTGAATTCCTCTTGGGTTTGGAGTGAGAACAAGGGCTACAGGGGACAGTGAAGGGACTCTAGAAACTGGGGGGCAAGTAGAGTACATCAGAAACAGAAATTATTGGTGAATGCTGTTGATAATAATCTGAAATTTGAGCCAGCATGTTAAGTATGAAAAAGTTGGTGAGAAAAAATTAGATTAAGAAATAGGTCACTCAGACAATTAGAGTAAAGAAAAAGCTGTTGAGTATTGCACTAGAACCCCTTTGCAGGTTGAGGGAAGTGATTAAATAAGCTATTGGCTAATGAGGGATTAAGAGGCTAAATAGGGGACCCCTGGGCTAACAAAAACAACAATGGCAACAAGATTATACTCAACTGCCACTAAAGTAATGAAAGAAACCCAAACCCATCTTGCCTCATGAAAACTGTACTGTGGTTGCAGAGTCATACTGATGGGAGGTAGCCTAAACACTAAAGTCCAAACTTCCCACACGCGGGTCACCCCTTCTGGTGTTTTCTCAAGGCATTCCCAAGTCAGCTGTGATACATAGTTCCTCCAACATGTTCAGGGTATTCCATACTCAGCATTCATATAACAACCTATATGCCTGAAAAACTTAATCTAGTCTTAATCCTCTCAGTTTAGAGGGGCAGTTCTACTCTGACCTCCGCATGGATACCCCTTCACGAGAAGCTTCATTTTCTAAGAATTGTGTAGATCTTGGGCTGAGCGCTATGATACTGCTTATAGCACGCAAACTTGAGATTTATCAAAACCACCATAACTCTTTCCACCAAAATCCCACCTGCGACAAATCTAAGGCACAGGTCAATGTGAAATCCATCCCGCCCAAACCAGACCTCTAGAACTCCACTTATGGATCATGCAATTTACATGATGCATGTGCCATGGTCCTAAGATAGCTAAGAAATGGTACCTGAAGATACTCAAAAACAATGGCCATGTGCCGCTATTGTGCATATGTGGTGACGTCTGTCACAAGCAAAACAGAGTAGGAGGTAGTTACCACAACAACTCTGTGATTGACACATTGATCTGTTGGTACAATAATAAAATAAATATTCGGAACTCGTACTGGTGACAAACTCAATTATACTCATGCAAGAGACAAAGTTAGATGGAAGAAACTGACTTGCTGTGGCGACCCTTGAAGGGAAATGCTGAAAGGAGAAGAAGATATTGGTGACAAAAATAGAAAAAAGCTGCGCACTAGAACTCATCTCAGCCACTGGTAGCTGTCTGAGTAATTCCCAGCTTCATTTTTTAGATAATATTGTTATTAGAAACAATTCTCTTTATGTTGAACACATAGATTTCACACACACTTTCACTTTCATAACTTGCTAAATTTGCGTAGAAGTCGGCATAGACACGGATTCTACGTACAGATTTAGACGAACGCACTTGATAAATGAGGTTCCTGAACTCTAAGGCCCTGTTCACACATAGCGGGATATCTGGTAAAACAAATATATTTTTATCTGTTTTTGTCTGTCATCCACACAAACCCGCAAGTTTTTTTTAACTTAAAATTATTGTTTTTGAAAACTCTGACCAAAGTGAAGATTTTGGAAAACTCCGGTTTTGCGTTTTTAAACGTCACCACCTACGACAATTAATGCATCAGAGTAATTTGTGTGCGTCCTTGTTTGTCAATCAGACAGTGGGCATCATGGATCTTCTGAAAAAAACCCCACTGCCAACTACTGGTCTGGCACGCTTATAACCGCACTTAGAAGTGTATTTATACGGGTTTGTGTGGATGCAGTTATATTGAATACGATTACGTGTGTATGCGAGAGGTTTTCTAAAACAGGGGACAGCGGACATACGTTTTCAAAAATACCTGGGTATATGTGGACATGGTCTAAAACAGACCACTGTCACCCAAAGAGGAAACTCCTATCAGACAATTGTAATTGTGACTAAATGGCAACCACAGCTGGTAATTTTAGAAGAGGGTATAAAAGTAGATCACCAGTAAACATCAGCTCTTTCTCTAACTTCTATATCACATTAATCTAAAAAGATACATACTTACCGAGGACAGTTGAACCTTCAGAGCCATTACTGGAGGACTGGTATTCTGGGACATCGAAAGAACTGAGGGGGTCTTCATCAATAGACTGGGAGATGTCCTGAAATTCCTCCATACCCCCCATGAAATCATCATCAGCACACAGGGGGCTGTCCAGCACCGAGTCCTCCAGAGGAGATGGTGGATGGTAATGCCTCTCCATGTCGACCATTATGATTGAGGAGCAGGATGGTGCCACGGTCACTCATCAAACTGGAGACCAAAAGGAGAGATAGAAAAGATAATGCAGGTTAAACTGGTAATTTTATTTAAAAAGCTGACAATGTGGATTACTTCTTTCCAAAATAAGCATCTCACATCTGTGTATAAGTTAATTATTATTGCATGTCTGTGTTCACCACCTCTGTGTGCTGTGGATGCTAAAGTGTTAGCAGCAGCTAAGTGTTAGCAGCTAAGTTTTAGCAGCTAAGTGTTAGCAGCTAAATGTTAGCAGCTAAATGTTAGCAGCTAAGTGTGTAACCACTGGTTAACACTTAACACTGGTCATGCAAATGCTTTAACATTTATAGAATCTATGCTGTGATATACTTGGAACTTCAAGTTGAGGTGATGTTTTTGGTCGACCAGTTTTTATTTTTTTTATGATGACTAAGAAAATCACTGAAGAGATGCAGGACAACAAAACTGTCTTTTTCAGGAGTGTGGCAAACTTTTCCACTCATGTCAAACAGGATCCTAAATGTGACCAAAAGACCAAATTAAGAGCAGTCATATAAATGGTGTGTTTTGGTAAAACACTTCAGAACAGAAAAAGACACCGCAACTTTTTAAAAAAATGCGTTTTTAACTCAAAAACTTGGCATTTATCATCCACTTTTTTATGGTTTTGATTATTTTTACAGAAGGATTGTGATGCGTTCATGTGCTGTCAATTGGTAACATTATTAATAATAATAATACGATGAATGGTTTGCCCATCTTATCACAGCAATTACTGAGCTGCATTGCTCCGCAGCAGGCAGCCATGATCGCGCCAATCGTTGGAGTAACTGGGGTTAAGTGTCTTCTCCAGGGACACCCAGGGATATGCTCATCAAAAATCAAACCGGCAACTCTTTGGTTCAAATTCTAATACCGGGCTATGTCTCCCCTTTACTTTCGACGGAAATTACTTTCCGACAATAGAGATTTCGGAAATCCTAGATGATGGTGAAAACAACTCGGTTGTCCGAAGTTTTAGTTCCTAAACAATCTTTTTGTATTCATTGTGCCACCTATTGCAAAACAACAGCATCACAACTGAAACAAAACTTGAAAAGGTATATTTCTAATAATCAAGCCAGAGTAAAAGGGTTCAAATATAGCCCTCAGCCCTTAGTTTGTCCACCCCAATCTTATCTTTTGATGTTAATGATTATACTAATTGTTCAGGCAGAATTTTAACAAATTTGCACCATAGAGAAAATAGTGAGAATATTTAAGAGGTAGAATACACCACCAGTTCCTCAGTTACACTCCAACATTGGATTCATTTTAGGATATGTTTTTTTCCCTGATAGTCCAAAATCCATGACATTTAAAGCACTGTCATCTGATCCATACATCTTATCTCTTGCCTATTAATACCGTCTCAACTTGGGTCAGGTTGAGTCATGGGGATATGCTTTTCTCTCGGTTCTCTTCGGGAATGGCATGATATACGTAGGATCAAAAGATAGCATATAGGGCTTCCTCTCATCGGTTTTCCGGTAGGGTTGGGTCCAATGCGAGCTGAAGGTAGTCCTCAACTAATAAGGAAACTCAAAAATCTACTGAACTGATGTATTCCTGAGAACTCTGTTGGGTTCTACAGACGTACGCCTAGTCAGGAGATAACCCTGTTTGGAAATATATCCACATTGAAAATCTACAAGAAGAAAAGAGACCAATACAGTCATCTAAATAAATTTTGCCTTGACAAATCTGGGAAAAAACAAAAGGGGTCAATCTGGATTTGTTGCCGGTTACAGGATTTGGTAGCATGCTTTATTTGAATTATTTTCCTGGTACACTTTTGGTTATTCATTCAACTTGAGAATTTTTAGGTTCTAAAAAGTTAAATGAGCAGTGACAGAAACAGACTTACAGGGTAGGGGCAACGTGTGGGAATCATCTACACCAACAGGTGATGAAAGTGGGTCAGCAGGCCATGGACATATCAGGTGTAAGAGTCTTTTAGGGCTACTGATACATGTAGATATATAAATCAGTGGTTTGGCTGAAGCGGAGCTGACATTGCAAGGCTGGGTTTGGGACATGGGAAGGGTGCTTCATGGAAGATACATGGTTAGAAAAACGCGCTTGGTAGTGTTAAGTAAAGATTTTGATAATGAATTATAGATCTGTGAGAAGACTAAGTCAATCTTTGGCAAACTATTTTTCATCAGTTCCTTTGAACATGAGGAGATTGATGACGGTGTTAGCATAACTACAAGACAGCAGCTATTTGTTCACAGCAATCTCACACATTAACACATGAGCTCCTCAAATTTCAGCTTGTCCTGCATTGCGTTGGCTATGAGAAGTTATTTGAGATCAAAAAGACTTTAAACTGTAAACTGTAAAATATTATGCCTTTCAACGGTCTCTTTTAACCCCTAAGATCTCACAGTTGAACCTTCAATAGCATGTTCATGATAATATAAGAGTGACTAGTTCTCCAAGTCCTGTTGCTGTAAAACTAGCTGTAAAACGGTTTATCTCAACATAATAAACAGTATGTCTCAGTATGTCAACATCTACTTCAGGTAACAAAAGATGGAAGATTAAAATGGAACATGGAAAAAAGTTTGAGAGACAGAGTTTGAGAGTACAGCATCCACAAAATTTAGGACATTGCATCTGTTTGTAATGTAAAGTGAGAGAGCTGAATCAAAAAGAAAAGTTTTCGATCAGCTAGTTGATCTGACTCCGAGAGAATTGCCAACTTGTGTCCAATCTCTGTAATAAAACTTTTTTGGTCTGATATGTCCACAAAAATCTTCCAAACTTTGGAGCCTTCAGTCTTCTAACAAAGTCAAAGTTGACGTCGCTCCAAAATGCATTTTTTTTAATGATGTATGCACATGTAATGTTAGTATGTGATATTTGGAAGATTTTTTTTAAAAACACAACATTCCACACAGTATAAAAATCTTAAACAACATAGCGGGTTAGTGCAAATTATAGGTGAAATTAATCCTGGGAAAGCATTATGTGGTATAACTGCTTTAGAGTATGCAGATTATTAGTTTTGGACAGCTTTGGATTTAATTTTTATAATAGCTTAATTTAGATTCAAACATGGCCCAAATGTTCACTCTTTCACCACCTTGCATTACAAATGGATAGAGGTATTTTTTGTAGAAATTATAACAGGTTTCATAAAACATCAGTACATGAGGCCAACTATTACCATTGTTCTCATTTCTCTAAAAGACTTCAAATATTTAATAGTTTTGTGAAAAGGCAACTTTACTAACTTAAATTATGCTGGTATGTTGTTGGATGTTATCCAAGTTGTATGCTATCCATTTTGCTCAGACAGCAAAATGTTGGGTGTTTCACATTGAACATACTCCACACTGGAGTTGCTTTGCAAGGAATTATTAAAACAAAGAAGACACGCTAGGTCATGTGAGAAAATCAAACCAATCAGAAAGGACAAATAAACAAGCAACAAAGTACCAAGTATTCGTATAGGAATTACGGTTAATTATCTATTCATGACATTAAATTTAGACTCATGATAAATCACAGTGATGCATTATCAAAGTAAATTTCCTGTTATCGCTGAATGCAAACATCGTTGCATTATGGACTCACTGAGTTTTCAAAACTTTGGAAACAGTGTCATCTCCACTAGGAAAGAAAATCTCTTTGACATTCAACTCTTTAGCTCCTGACACTCAGATCTGTCTATAGTGGACATAATGTTGTCAACACTTCCTTAATTCTTTCTCCTAATAATATAGTATGAATGAAAGAATCAAAAAACCACCTAGCAAAACCCTGCCCGACATTCAGACTTACGACACCATAAACCCACCAACATAATCTGATGCTGAGATAAGAGCATTTATTGCCTATAAAGATCAGTTAAAACTCACAAACAGTAGATATAGATACACGGGACTCAATAAGAAGGTATTGTGTCAACAGCTCTGTGGGAAGCATGACTTTTTATTTGAATAATATACAAAACGCAAGTCCTTTACTAAACTCATGACCCGCGCACCAGTAGCGCATCACAATGTAAACACACTGATCTGATTAGCTGGAGACTGGGAAGGTTTAGAAAGCTGGGATTGAAGAAGAACGACATTTAGATGAGGATGAAGACAAGTGTCAGTCTAGGCTACGTCACTGCCGCTGTCGGTAATTCTCGAGACAGACAGACACCAAGTGAGGCAACGGGAAAGACAAAGAGAAAAACACTGGTTCCTATGGCAACTATAAGCCTTTTGTCTCACAGGTCAAAAATTCTGTTGTGTTCGCTCAATCAAGCCTGCTGAGGGCACTGTGCATGCTGGGCGGGATGAGCGAGGTCACAGGTATTTGTGTGCACATTAGGGTTAGAGTTTGGGCCCACTGAGAAAAAACAAAAAAAAAGAAGAAAGAAACACAATGCCAACCATCAATGTTGCCATGACAACACTATGGCAATGGCAATACACAAATGGTGCTCTGACATCAGAGTTGTTGAGCATTCAGCAGAAGAAATAAGCCTTACATAAACTACAAGAAAAGTTTATATAGGGCTCAATCCATCAATAAATCCCCTTCTACATACTTAGAGCTTAAATATGTAGTGAGTTTCATCATTCATTTGTTCGTCTTCTGAACCGTCCGTCCCTAATGGGGTTGCATGGGTGTCTGAGACTATCCCGGCTTATTCAAAGCAAAAGGCAGGGAACACCCCGAACGGGTTACCAGTCTGTCATGGGGCCTCACACACACACTTATTCCTAGGGGCAATTTGGTAGCGTTTAATAAACCTAACATGCATGTTTTTGGAGGGTGGGAGGAAACCGGAGAATCAGGAGGAAACCCACACATACACAGGCAGAACATGTAAACTCCACACAGAAAGACCAGTGCTCCAAGCCTTGTACTCATCCTGAACCCCTGACCCTCTTGCTGTGAGGCCACTGTGTTAACCACCCAGCACAACTTATATGTCAAATAAAGGATTAATTTTGTTTCTACTCAGCTTTTATTATAAATTGTTCATGTTTTGCAGTAGAAACATACATTGCAATAACTGGATTTCTCCGCACCCTCATTAAGCATCTTTTTATTGCTTATTAAGAGGCTTTGATAAAGTTTTCAAAGTCATTGCCGCATCTGAGAAACAAACATGTGAAATGAAAATTTCTATTTCCAAATTTCTATTGAATGGAAATTTGGGAACTAAAAGAACATTTTAGATGCAAACAACAAAAACGTGTCCAGACAGGCAAGTCATCAAAGCACGGAAGCAAAAGTTATCAAAGTTTAAGAAATAAAAATTGCATTAATGTTTAAATAGTGTTATTAAGAACAAATAACCCCGGTTGTGTCTGCACATATTAAATTGCAATCATATTCTCAAGCGTTTGCCATTCCCCTTCTTATGAAATTGGAAACTAGAAATCCAATCAAAACAGAGCAAAACCAAAGCTTGTCATACAATTTCAACACCTTTAATTATAAGAAAAACAAATTTCTAAAAGGTGTGAAGATAAAAAAAAAAAAGTTGGAATCCTACCAACACATTCAGAGCATGTTTCAGCCTGTTCCACCAAACGAGCAGCATTAACTGGTTACTATTTCTAAGAACAGAACGACATTGCCAAGCAACAAAAACTTAAAATATACTTGACATAGTCACAAAAAGTGTGAAAGTTATGACAATGCAATTTGCTACTTGCTTGGCCAGTTTATCCAAAGTAGTGCCTTCCTACCTTTGTTATTGTAAACCCAGGTTTTTCACACACCTTTGGTCTCTGACAAAAAAATAAAATCCATCCACCTCTTTTCAGGAGACTGCATGACCATTGTGTCTCAGTGCATATGTGTGACCCACATGTTAATGTTTAATCCATCCATCTTGTGGCCTGAGTGCTGACAGGCCTGTTAAAAAAAGGACTGCAGGGGGGCTCTGCGATGGTTATGGAGAAGCGGTATGGGCTGATCGGGCCGTCCAGCAATCTGCCTTCTCGCAATGAGATCAGCATGGACTGTGCCTGAAATGCAAACAATTAGGTGGACCTTATCATCGTGTTTGATACGATGGCAAGTTGCTCTTATCATCATGGAGACTGAGCAAAGTACAAGTTGCGGCAGTGTTTGACATTGGACTTTAGCTGAAATCACCATTTTGTCATTAAATGGCAGTGAAATGTGGGGCATAGAGCTAATTTTAGCAGTTAGGCTGGACTTTAACAATATCACATAATGTATCGTGGAAAAGGCTTCAAAGTGTTCTTATGGACTGTGTATTTGATGATCGAGACGTTTAGACTTCCACCCAGAAATCAAAATAATAATTAAACAGTATCCGCTGATGATTTGAGGATATAGTTTATTTAATAAAGAGCAGCTTATAACAATCCAACAATAGTTTGGTGAAGAAAAAGTCATTTTCCAGCACAATGTTGCACAGTGCCACAATGCAAAAGTGATAACTAAGTTGCTCAAGAACCAAAACATTGAAATTTTGAGTCCATGGCCTGAAAGCTGCCTAGATTTTAATCCCATTGAGAACTTGCGGTCAATCCTCAAGAGGCCAGTGGGACAACGGGGTGAGGGGGGGACCCACTACTTCTGACAAACTCTAAGAAGTTACTAAGAAAGGATTAATTGATTGCGAGTATGTCAGTTGAATTGCAAAGTTCCTTCAAAGGAAGGGCCAACACTGTGCATACTGACTTTTTGCATATATGTCATATAATGATCAATTAAAACCATTGAAACTAGTGAAACATAAGTAACATGTTACATATTAGGGAGCATGGGGAGACAGTGGCTCAGTGGGGGGAGATAGTGTCTCAGTGGTAAAGCATTTTCCCACGGACTGGAAGTCAACTGGAAGTTTGCGGGTTCGCATCCCACTGAGTGCACGACACCTGACCCTCTGTTTCTCCCACCATTAGCGCCGTCGTGGGCAGTCTGCTGTAGTGTAGGAGTGCAGCACACAAATTTCCCCGGTGAGGGATGAATAAAGTGAGTTAAAAAAAATTAAATAAATAAACAAATAAAAATAATTAGATATCAATACATCACAGAAACAACTAAACTTGTGAAAACTAATATTAGTGCCATTCTCAAAAGTTTTGGCTACGACTGTACTTTCCCCTTTAATATTAAAGTCAATAATCAAATAAAAAAGTATGTAATAAAAATTGTCCTTGTAGCATTAATATACCTGCTTTGAGGACATAGCTCCTTTACAAGAAGAACAACGTGGTCTTATCTTATCCATGTGTTCTCTAAGTTTATTTAAACTAGATTTGTGACATAAAGACTAACTGATAAAAACTAAGTGGTACAGTACTTTCTACTTTTACTGTCACATAAATCCAATAGTTTCCAACTGGGATGTTTCTAGTGTTACTCAAGACAAGCGGATGAGCCGTCTGTCAGCATGACCAGCATCCCCTGCTGCGTTCAGTTGTGAAACAAACAGTAAGTTACATAAACCCCGTCGGACTCTGACCTCTACACTGACAACGTGTTCACTGTCAAAATAATACAGCAGAAAAAAGGAGAGACCGCACGCTGGACATTCACCGTGGCTGTGTGAGCAGAAGGATCAATGTGACAGAGGATCATGTTACCTCTGAGGTCTGTGGTGACCTCGGTCTCTCACATTGGCTGTTTTTAGATCATCGTTATGTTGTGGAAAGCATGCATGAAAGTGTGCACGTGAGCACTTTCAGCGTGTGAAAAAGTAAAATTATCATTAAAGGCAGAATCTGACATTACTTGCAAATTGTCAGCCGGAATAAACATACCACCAACGTCAAACATCATGCTTCATCAAGTGACCTAACGACTGCTCAGATCCAAAGATGTCTCACAAGAAAGCAAGCCATCATATTCGATAAGCACCAAGAATAAATACTATCAGTTAGGGGTGTTACAGTACATAGTTTATTACAAACAAATTTAATTACGGAATGTTTGGTTCAGTACCGGGCTGTACACGACAAATTACAAGCCACCATTGCAACTGGCAAACTGACTCAATCAGTGCACACACAAAGCACGCTACTTCACGCGCAATGAGTTTTCTCACTCAAGCATGTGTGCGCGAATGCACAAGCATGACCCAGGACAGGTCACCAGTCTGTTGCATGATTTACAGAGAGATCAACAGAGGATGCCGTAGCTATCACTCCCCACACTGCACTGAGCCACCTTGAAGACGGAAAGAGCAACATACAGTATGTCAATATGCTCTTCATTGACTTTAGCTCAGTGTTTAGCACCTTCAATAAAGTCCCTTGCCATTATTCTCCCTTCTCACGCCTTTTGCTGGATTAAGGACTTCCTCACAAACCAGGCCCAAACAGTTAAGCTGAGCACCCACATTTTCAGCACACAGTCCCCCCAGTGGTGTGCTCTGAGCCCCGTCCTCCTCCATCTCAACACATTCAACTGGGAACCAGCCAACAGCAGCAATACAATCATAAAGTTCGCCAATGACACAAACAGTGGTGGGGCTGATCACAGGAGGAGATGGGGAAGTCAACAAAGACGAGGTCCAGCAGCTGTCTGAGTGGTATGCAAGTAACAACATGGTCTTGAATACCACAGAAACAAAAGAGATCATACAAAATTTTAGGACAGACAGAACAGATTTTTTCCACTCTCTATCAATGAAGTTGCAGTATTGAGGATACGCATTTCACATTCGTGGGCACCACTGTCTGCGTGGATCTGTACTGATCTGCTAACACCAATACTACTGTCAAAAGGGCTCAACAATGCCTGCGATATTTGAGAGTGCTTAGTGAAACAACGTTAAACAAAAGTCGCCGCTAACCCTTTCCTGAAACTTCATAGAAAACTTTCCAGCATACTGCACCTCAGTCTGGTTCTCTCAAAGCACTGAGGTAGAAGAAGCTCCAGGGAGTCGTCAACACTGCACCAGAGATTGTTGGCTTCCCGCTCCTTGCCCTCAACAACACATACACATCCCTTCATCACAGCAGAGTGAAGTCCATCAACAAAGACAGTGCCCAACCTGCTCATCACTTGCTCCTCCTGCTCCTCTCCCGCAGTGTACCAGATCCAAACAAACAGATTTTGAAACATTTTCTTCCTCAAAGCCATCACTATCCTCAACGTAAACATAGTTATCTCCTACAACCCATAAATATTAATAATAGTACTTTATTGAACCCTCATGAAGAAATTACTGTGGTACATTGCACTGCAGCAGAGAGTCATGGCGGTGTATATGGTTAGAGTAACTATAAGTTAGGTGTCTTCTCCAGGGACACCTCGGCATGAGCTTATTGACAATGAAACCAGTAACTCTTCGGTCCAAAGACGGTGATTCTACCACTGAGCTATGCCTCCGCCTCACCTATTCACGAAAATAATGTAAATAACTTGAAACTTCAAATTGCAATTATTTAAAAATACTTTATTACTTTACTATTTATCACGTAAATAGCCCTCCCTTGCCTGTCAGGGCCAGAGCCTCCTGCAGGCAGGGGAGGGCTGTCTGAGTGGAGCCAGCTGGGTTCATTTTGAAGGAGATGCCTGCACTAATTGTTTTCTCTCTTTGTTTTTTCATCTGCAGGTCCGATATGCTTTTGGTTTGTCAGTTTCTTCAATGTTGAATTTGTGTTTATGATGATTGTGTCTTTATTTTATAATAAACTTACTTTGATTTGGCCAATGCTTTGTCTCTATTTCTCTCACTTTTGTCTCAGACCCAGAGCCAGTCTGTGACATATTATACTTTTAGTTTTTTTTAAGACAGGCACCTTTGTCATATTATTTCATAGCATCCATAGATAAACATGGGCTATTCTTTTCAATTCAGAAATCAATCCTCATTAAAATATATAAATATATAAAAACAGTTTCACTTCTATCATTGACATTGTGAATCCCCCCTTCATCCCTCCTCGTCTTGTCCCCTGGGCATGTGCACAAAAACATAAATTTCATCTAAGGCCACAAATACAGTAAATAAGTGAATTAAGTTACCAAAGCTTGCACGTGTTCTTTTATATTCTTATTTAGTGCATTTACAGGAAAATAGCACTTTCTGTTGAGGAGAGAGGACTGTACAGAGCGCGTGCACTAAAACCCCTCCTGCTTGCCTTAGAATGTGGCAAGGTCAAGAAGAACCTAACGTTCAAATAGTATCCGAATACTTGATGGGAAAGATCCCAAATTGCTAAAACATGCATGAATGAAACAGAAAATCACTACAGCTAGCTTATGTGGGAATAGAGTTCAAAGTGATAAAAAAAAAAAACGATCCAAAAAGTTTATGTAGTATGAAACCCATTTGAAAAGATATTCAAGTTTTGGTATCAAATAACAGAGGCAAAGGGGTATCGTTGAAAACGATACATCCAGATGTGATTTAGTAGCAAACAAAGTGAGATTTTTTGAGCTGCCAAATCCCATTTGCACACATACAAACCCCACTATGGATATATGGGCACTCGTGTTGTCATTGGATCAAAATATTTTGTTTTTAAGACTAAGTTCATTTGTCCAATTTGTGTATCAAATATTCAAATCTCTAAATGGTGGTAGACTTGCAAACTGATACCCCAGTGGATGTGTTGATGAAGACGTTGTATTTGAAATGACGAGGGCCTGGCTTTCAGTGTAGTGTGGTCATGGCTTCAGGTGTAACAAATAAACGAGGGATTTCTGCCCTTTGCCTTTTCTAGATGTTTAATTGACCAACGTCTATCCTGACTGTACTTTAGCAACATTTCAGTTTTGTGCCAGCTGACACTTTCCTCTCATTTCCAAATCGGTCACAAGGATCAGGCATGCCAATGTTTCAAAACTTCCCGATATGGTCCAAAAAGAACTTTTCAGAGAGTAAGTAGGTTTTCTTAAACCTTCAACTCTTTCACAACAGGTATGTGAATTAAATTTGAATATTTAGGACATTTTCTCACCTCAACTCAAGTTATTGTCTTATTAAATCTTTTTTATCCACCTAACTGGAATAGACTTAATGAGATTAACACAAATCCTTTTGTGGCATAAATGACTCAGACGCTGTGCTCCAAAACAAATCTGTGCAACAATTAAAAACAGAATGAGCATTTTATCTGCATCAAACTTCTTAAATAAGCTTCCCAGTGGGAGTTTCACCTAAACAACAGACTACGTATTTTCTCTAAATCAAACTAATAGGTTTATAAAAAATACTTAGTGTCCACTTGGTTCAATTCAAGTTTTTTCCCCTCTATCTTGCGGTATCATAAAAGTTGTCTTAAAGCGTCTTACACATAAAATCAGACAATCGGCACAAGTTATAACTAATCTAAACATAGCCACAATGTCCATGTGCTTTGAACGGTGCTGTCCAAACTTTTTCAGTCTTAAATATACATACTAAATCCCCAAGTCAAAGTGAACTACTGACAATAAAAACTGTAAAATATTTACATATTCACAAATATACACTGTTTTATTAAGTTTATTTCTATTGTGGCATAATATACTTGATTTTAAACTATTTGTTTTAATAATTTGATATTATTCAAAGCCACTACATTAGAAAGCATTAGATTTTTTTGCACGGCAACATTTCGAAACCAATGGAATTTGTTTTAAATAATCCAACTGTATTTTTCAAAAGGATTTATCCAGAATGCAAGAGAAAAAAATGTACATTTTTATTTTGATGCTATTTTAATTTGTGTTTGAAACAAATAACTTAATTCTGGTGTTTAAAAAAATTAACTCCTTGTAGCCAAAGGGAGCACCCATGTGACAGAGAAACAGAAGGCAAGAACTTGGAAATTAGGAAACTAGTCAATGGGACATCTATCCCAGTGATTTTCATACGTTGTTCACTGGCACGCTAGTGTACCATGACAGATCGAATAATGCTATTTCACCTCTTACGTGATCGGGATCTACTGGTAGCTCCCAAAGATTGTTTTGGTTGATCTTGTGGTGTTTGTGTAAAAAAATTCATTAAAGTGTATCTACTTATGTTTATCAGTATAAAATCTTGTCATTTTATTATTAGAGAGACAGGGCTGTCCTGTAACCATAGCAACCTACTCTTATTCCTAAAACTACCCCAGTTAGTGGATCGTATTTTCAACATGTTTTTGAGACATTAAGAGAAAATTTAGGTTGTGTTTTAAAGCAGAAAAATTGTGCATTCTAAGAAAATCGCACATTTTCAGCAAGACATTCAAGAGTAAAACCTAACTGTTTTTTTTATTTGAAAGAAGAATTATAAAAGATGATAAAATAGGTACCCCGGACCCACTGGAGAGACTATGTCTCACAGCTGGCCAAGGAACGACTTGGGATCCTTCCAGGTGAGCTAGTGGATGCAGCCGGGGAGAGAGAGGCCTGGGCTGCCCGCTTGAGGCTGTTGCTCCCGCAACCCGACCCCGGAACAAGCGGAAGATGACGGAACGGAACGGAATGGATAAAATAGGTTTTGATGTGTTCTGAAATGCCAAGTTTTTGGCTTCAAAAAAGAGGGAGATTTTGAGGCGGGGCTTAAAAGGGGAGGGGCTAGAACATCACATCACATCCGCAAATAGACAACATCCGCCACAACAGTTGGCGTAAAACAAACCATTTAAAACATGAGAAAACGGCTGGAAAATTGTGCGTCTTACGTGTGTTACCACCTAGCATTATGTATCAGTATGAAGAGGAATTACCACCAGGAATACACCCCTGTACTGCTTTTTCGCGCTTTGTTTTGCGGCTCACGCACATAAGCTGTCACATGACCAAAGTTCACGGCTGTCCGACTTCATCCATACGTTCACCAAAAACATTACTGGCAATAGACCATGCAGATTGCTACAAGCAGTTTTCAAATGCACAGCTGTAGCAGCAGTAGACGCCATGTGTCTAGTAGCCTCAATATATGTTCATAGAAGGCACTAGAGTGTTCATCGATAGGTCCTAATTGCGGGTATCTCCGGGAGTCTTGGCATGTCTGTGTGTTGATTTGATTTCTTTTCAGGACACTGGTAAGAATCACTATATTGTTAATATAGGTGGCTACAGAAAATCGTTTTTAACATTTTTTGGTTGGCGGTGGGCCTCAAGATTTTTTTCGATTGAAAAATGTACCTTGAGTTGAAAAATACTGATGAATCCCATCGAACACCGCTGACATCATTTTAAAATTTATACTCAGGAACTTTTAAGAGCAAAAAAGCCTATTGCACCCGTTTTTGTGGCAAACAAAACACCAGAGACGCAAATTTTGTTTTCAAACTTCTAAAACAAAGTTAATCCTGAATAGTTTTTGGATACAAATGTTAATATATTTATGTGCTTATCTAAGTTTTTTTAATCATAAAAAAATATTTTTATTGATTTTGATTTGCACCCTTAAAGGAAGGTGGAGCATTGCAAAAAGAAGTGAATGAAGGAGGTAATAACTAAAACAGGAACGAGGCAATGCTGAGGATTTCTGGTGACTGACACAGCCGAGCAGGTCTTATTTCATTTTCCGCCATGACACTGACGTACAGAGTTCCCAAACCAGCCCACACGTTTCTGATGCAGATGGTGTTAGATCAGTAGGATCACTGAGTTCAGCAGCAGGGTGTAATGTTCCTGTGGATACAACACGTACTCTGAAGGAATCCACTGAGCTTATTTTGTGAAAAATAGTTACATTTATCTAAATTAAGGCTTGAAATGTTTCCATGTAGCAAACTAGATTTTTCTCATTATTGCATCAAAATAAGTTGAGAAATCTAAAATTAGTAAAAAATCTAAAGATGAGTTAAGTTTATGAATTACTTGGTTGGTATTTTTGATGCTGGGTGATGTCAGAAGGAGATCTCTGATTATTTCTACATTCCTCCCACCATGTGAGCTTGGAAAAAAAATATGCTGAGAAGAAGCAACTCTTCAACAGTCTGTTTGTTTCTTCAAATAAGAGAAGTGACACTCACACAAAAGTAGCTCCTAATTACCCGACATTTGCAGAGAATTACGTTCCAATCCTCCCGTGGTGGCTTGGTGGTGAAATTCAGCTTACACACAGCATCCCTGATCATTAGTACCAGACAATCTCCTGTCTAGAGCTGCTTACAGTAAGTCTGGCTGGAGGGCCCCAATCCTATTCAACTCAGAAGGACTTTACCATAAGGAAGGCTCAAGGGGGACAGACATGGGTCAAGTGAAGGTCAGAGCTGGTCAATAAAGGGCAACAAATGGAAAACAAAGAGATCAGGAAAGAACGAAGAAGAAAGGACAGTTTGAAGCTACAAAGTAAAACAAAAAAAGTTTTATCAAGTATAAACCCATCAGATCAAAGCAGGAGGGGAGATTTGAAGTTATTCAGTTTATGTTTCTTTTTTTATTCCGATGGATGCAAACAGCAGATGTAAACTGCTTCTCAGGTTCAGTCAAGATTTTATAGCTCAGCTCTATTCTTCACATACACAGAAAACAGAGTACCGGTATATGTATCTGGGGATACATAAGGTATATAGGCATGACTGGAAATTATTTTTTGGTCCAATACTCAGAGGAGCACCTGATTTTGTTAAAGATTTTAAGATGTGTTTTTCTGTCGTTATAGTTTTTAAACAAGGAGGGGTTTAATCATCACAGTGACACATTGTTGTTATGTACGTTGGGTCTTTTCCTAAAGCTGGTTCGACAATGAAAACAATCTGATTGCTCCTAATGTGAGCTTGAATCTAGTGCATGTTCAAACGCTTCATGTTTACAGTTTAATTCATCATGCATTTTGTTTCTCCAACACTACACAGTACATCTTTTTTTTTTTTGATTATTTTGAATTACTCTATTCATCCCTCACCGGGGAAATTTGTTTTGCTGCACTCCTTACACCGCAGCAGGCTGCCCTTCAACGGCGCCAATGGTGGGAGAAGCGGGGGTTAGGTGTCTTCTCCAAGGACCCTAGACGTGCTCTCCGTGGGACGCGAACCCGCGACCTTCCGCCGGTCCGCGGGCGAACGCGCTAACCACGCGGCCACCGTATCCACATCGTTCCTAAAGTCACTTTTTAAATTACTTGTAAACACCATTTTTAAGTAAAAACCATCCCGTCATTAACTTGAAGCGCTGCTAAAAGCAAATAAGCAGCATGATTATGTGCGTTTTGATACACTCGTGCACACGTAAGTGCATCCCTTTATTGACATTTGTTTCATTTCGTCTTCGGAACCACTTATCCCTAACAAGGTTGCAGGGTGTGCCAGAGCGTATCCCGGCTGATTTATGGAGAGAGGCAGGGTACACCCTGAACAGGTCACCAGTCTGTTGTGGGGCCACACACACACACAACCATCCACATGCATGCACATTTCTAGTAAATTTTATAGCGGCCAATCAACCTACAAAACGTGCTAGTTTTAGGAGAGTGGGAGGAACTCTGAGTACGTGGAGAAAACTCACGCATACACCGGGAGAACATGCAAACTCTACACAGAAAGGCCAGTTTCTCAAGCCTTATCCCCACCTGAGGCTCGAACCCCGATGTTCTTGCCATAAAGTCACTTTACTAACCACTGCACAACCGTGCAGCCCTAATAAACATATTTATAACTATTCAAAAATACTTTTAAACATGCTAAAACATACAGAAGCACACATACCTACAGAAGGACGGACACACAAACAAATTTAAACAGAAATAGGCACACAGAGACACACACACACACAGGCACACACAGATATATACAAATGCACATTTACACAGACACAGGCATGCAGACAGACAGATATCCACAAACATGCACATTTACACATAATGAGTCGCAAACAGATACACACAATTACACAACGACATACTGTCACATTTACACACACACACACACACACACACACACACACACACACACACACACACACACACACACACACACACACACACACACACACACACACACACACACACAGCTATAGACACACAGCAGGTGCTTAACTATGGCCATTCAGTTTGTATATACTTTTTTCTGCATTTAAATAGGACTTGAAACAAAAATATTAAAACCTAAATTTAAGTTGGATTTTCCACCAGTGAAAATAGGTCAGTGCAACTTTGTGTTTCAGTTTCTTTACGGTTTGACAACAAAGACAAATGATAAACTTTCCAGATTGTTCAGTTAGGACGAGAACCTGCAAGTCCTGTTTGAGGAGCTGAGTTGAACCAGGTTGCTTTGCACCCTACAACAGGACAGAGGATGAATGTGCGTCTCAAGTTCCTGGAGAAAAAAACCGCCAAGAGAGGAGACGCTCAACCAGTAACTTTGATGCATGAAGACAAAACAAACAAGCAAGGAAAGCAGAAAATTCTGCACGTCTGAACAAAACTACTGCACATCAGAGAAGTTTAGACGAGTTAAAACCAAGTACCAAAGAGGACATTGAACTAAAAAAACAAAGAATTATGGTGAATTATTATAGAGATAACTTGACAAAGCTACTGTTACTTTGCTGAATGACGCAGATGCAATTCTCATTGCAAAGATATGATCTGTAAAGCAAGTTGTGAGGGAAGATCTTTGATCCCAAGACACGTGTGTTAGCTGTGCGGAATTGGCAAACAAAGTGTGACCAAGGAGAAGTTTGAGGCGTTATCACCCGGGCTTTATCACAGTGTCACATCTTGAGAAGGACCTTCTGAACCACACACACAGCAAAGATCATTTTCTAACTGTGTCGGTATCCAACAAATAAGAAATAAGATTCTATTAAGAACCATTTAACTACAAATTAGAGCAGAAGAGGGGGAAACTATGGTCCGAGGGCTTAATGTGGCCCGTAAAGCCTTTCAGTCCGGTCCACCAAAAAGTCATGAACAAGATGGAAAAAAAATATTACACTATACTTCTTTTATATCACAATAACATTATTTATCACAACAAACACAACTTAAGAAGGTTTAAAATTATTCTTTGAAAATTTTCTCGAGATTCCATAAATTCCTTTTTATACAATTTTATGTGACGTTAAAAATTCCGTGAAGATTTTGAAGTTTCCACCCATCTGCCTATTCAATATGTCATTCCGAATGGGTAACACGGACTAGAACAATCATACCAACAATTTCTAGTATTTAGAAAAAAATTTGAAAACATTTTTTATTTTTTTTATTTTAAACCCCAGTCCCAAAAAAACAGATTGTGACACCATAATGCAAAACTTAGTGATGGCAAACTGTTGATTAGCAAAGCTCTCTGTAAATTCTAGCCTTACAGAGAGAGTTAAGTTTAGAGTTTATAAAGTATAATCAAACATGTGCCAGTTTGAATTTTGCTCCCATAAGGACTTGCCCTTCATAGTGGTGACTTCACTTGTAAAGCAAGTTATTATTAAAATATTGGAATGGAAAAAAACAGTTGTTGGTTCAATGTGTGTTAATAAGGCAACTACCTCTTTAAAATCTAAAATTCCTGTCTCTAAAACACGTAAAGACTGGTGTTTAGAAGACATGTAAAAAGCAACGTAAAGACCACCATAAAAAATTGTTTTTGGGACCTTAAGATGTTGTTAGATACTAGATGTGTCCCCACACTTGAGTTCGTCTCTGAACAAACAGGATTCTTGTTTGTGTGTTTTTAGCTCTAGTATAAATTTGATCTGTTTTCTTTAATCCTACATCTAAAAACAGCATGATCCTGATAACTGATGATGTGTTAACCTGCATGTGGCTATTACTCATCCAGCCTTATCTTTGCTAGTGTGAAGTCATGACGCCTGACGTGTGATAAGTCATTGGTTTTGATTCATTGATGTCTTCTTCTTGTAGCTTTAAAGTAAGTTGAAAACTAAAAACTCTTGATCAGCGTATGCATATTTAGAAGACAAACATGTATTTAGGAACAACAAACTTCTTCTTAGATTTAATCAACAACATTTTAATCAAGGAATTATGTCCATCCTGCCTTAAAACATAAAATAGTCAGCTTATTATAACGACAATAGCGACTGAGTAATGGCTGCTGATTTTTTGATAGAAATAAGTGAGCTCTGAGACTTTGATCCAATAGTGTACTTCCCATTTGGCATGCAGGAACTTGTGACTTACCATGTCCAGCTTTTATATGGTCCTTAATTTTCACTCTCAATTTTATTTAAATCATAACAAGCTAATCTTTTTAGACAGGGGAATCAGAATGAAGTAGTAATTTGTTGTAACGATAAGTGGGGTGAAAAAAGAAGCAAAAGCCATTTTTTCATTTTAAAATAGTGTTTTCTACACATCTACTTTGGGTTTGGCCACATAGTAGAAGCCTTTCAGGACAAATAGTCATGAAGTTTGCTTTCTCCAGAATTAGAGCTAGTTTATATATAAAATAACATTGATAGTCATTAAACATGTTCAGTTCTATAGCTGTAGAGTAAAATCAGCTAATATTTAATTAACAGTCTTAGATACATTGAATGCTCGTCCCAGGGGAGGGATCCCTCTTTTGTGTGGATCCCCAGTAGTTTCTTCTTTTTCTACACTGATTTTTATTCTTTTTTAGTTTTTTTCTCACTGTGAAGAAGGGTCTAAGAGCAGGAATGTGTGGAAATTATTTAACTATTTTTTGTTTTGTTAGCTTTCAGCTGTATATTTGTGTATCTTCATTTTTCTTTTTTGTTTTTGTACTTTTTTCAATCTGCAATGTGAAGCTCGTTGAGACATTTAGTTGGGAAATTGGGCTATACAAATAAAATTGAATTGAATTCAAACTAGTTTTTGCTGCTAAATCACACCAGCACACTTTCTACATCAGCTAAAAGAAGGCTAAAAGTGACGTAGTCCTCACATTTTTTGATCCATCTTCATACAAAGCTCTCCACACAAGCCAACCAGACATAATCCAAACCCTGAAATGAGATTGCTTATATCAAAAGGAAATATACCTTTTTTAAAAACTCCAAAACAACACCCATCTTCCCATAAATCTCGTTGATCCAATTTTAGAAGCAGAAACCTCTCCAGAGATGAGATCCGGGTGCTTTGCAGGTGTTTCCATCTGAGCACCATATAATTTTTTTCTGACAAAAAGGATGTGTATACCATCTGAATATCACCTTGTTCGTCTCATCTCATCAAACTGACCTTATTCTATTAGAAACAGAGCTGATGAGAAACTCACAGATTTTCCACCAAACGAATGGGAGAGTAAAAACCATTAATCAGGTCTGTTCTGGGTACACAAAGATCCATCAGAAATTAAGCAAGCTTCCCAGTCGAGCAACTCAAACCCATTAAAAAAGCAACCCAGTGAGAAACCCTGGATGGTTTTAGGAGAGTTGCATTTGCGCACGGAGGAGGAACCTGCACCAGATGAGCGGATGGATGAGAGGATCAGTGAGAGGTGTGTGTATTTGTGTGTGTCCAGATTTCCCTCTCCCATGGTCTGTCTGGACTCCTGCTTCAAGTTTTCAACAAAAACAAACCAAATGCAAAGATGTACCTTAGAGAAAGCAGGCAGGCCAGTGTAGAGCCGCCATGTCCTCTGGAAGCTGTGCGCAGGGCTGCTGCGTGCAAGAAGAAGACGGAGAAAGCAGAAAGCAAAGAAACAATAAAAGCAAACACAGTCCCGGACTGCGATCGCGTCCTCCTTTTCTCTCCTGCTGTCAAAAATCCTCCTGCACGTCCATGCCCCGCAGAGCCATGGTGCGAACACCCGCAGGAAGTGACCTCATGACTGACAGCTGGAGGAGAGAGAGCAACAGAGCACACCCCCATGACACACCTATAGATTTAGCCAATAAAAAGGGGGCATCGGTTTGCCTTGTAAAGGACGCCCCCTAACCACAGACAGGCAGCCTGAAAACCAGTATTTTCTCTCCTCCTTTTTTGCATCTTAAAGAAGAAACTGCAGTTTTTTTCAGTCATTTAAGTTCATTTCCATACCTGTCAAGGCATTCCTCCTGCTTTTACACCCTACTGAATACTTAAAAACCGATTTACCGTTCATTGGGAAAAATCACAAAAGATTGCGCATGCGCAGTCAATATATAAAGTTCCAAAGTGACGTAAGAAGATGTAGTCCGTTACCCTGAGCACCCAGAATTTACCATAATCGACTTGAAAGCGAGTCACTTTGTAGACGTTTGATGTAAGACACGGGTTGACAAAAAACTTTGTACATTTTTGTTTTGGCAGGTTTATTGCGGCGGGGGGTGTACAGAAATGACAATATGCCCATATTTGCAAAGTTGCATTTCCCCCGTTTTAAAATACGGCGAAACTATACAACTTGACAGGTATGTAATTCTCACAAGAGTACCCAACTGCAGTCAATATGGCGTTCATGGGCGCCGCCATTTCTCCACCTCTCTCCCGAAAGTGCAATCGGCGCGGCATTTCTCAAGACAAAAGTCCCATTTGCACAAGGTTAAGTCATTGTAAATTGCAAAACCTAGTGGGTTACCTATTCAAAGCAGGTCACTTGCTCAAAATCGATGGGTTGTTCCTCAAAAGGAAGTCTTTATGTCAATCAAAGTGTCCGTACCATCAAAATAAAAAGTCCTGTTTTAACTGGATCTGAACAAGACTCTAAATCAGGGATGAGCAAACTACGGCCCGTTAAATGTTTTAATCCGGCCCGCCAAATTTGAAAAAATTAAATTAATAAACCTTGCTATTTTTCTGCAACTCTGCTGTTTTGTCACTAGATGGCGTCAAAGATACAGCAACACTGCCCCGATTAAAATGTTTGTGTCTCCGAGATGGGCATGCTGTCAAAAAAACCCCAGTGTGCACAGATATAGAAGGCCATCAGGCCCAATATACACACATAAACTAGCTCGTTAGTTGTTAAAACAAGCAAAATGTTACATCAAGCGCTTAAATTTCAAAGTTAGCGCCTCTAAATGCACATTTTTAAGCGCTATTGCACTAGATTTCGGACCTAGCGCCGCTAGATTTGAAATTTAACGCTCTTGTTATTATTATCATTATTATCATTGATTTAACATAAAGAGCGCTTGTTTAAAATCTAGCGCATCATTCTATCGGTCTAATCCAGAGGTTACCAAAGCATGCCATCCATCCGCTTCTGTTCCCAGGGGTGGATCCAGGATTTTCTAAAGGGGGAACGGGGTGTTTGAGGTCATAGACAAAATGAGCACTTGTGGTGTTCGCCAGTATAGAGGGGACTGGGGGCATTCCCCCCTGAACATTTTGAAAAATAAGTAATTTTTCTGCATTTTGGTGCATATTTTGCCCAAAGCTTATAGTAATTAAAGAAGTAAGAACACTTTTTTTTGTGGGCCAATGGGGAGGGCACGGGGGGAGCGCACACCCTCCCTTGGATCTGCCCCTGGTTCTGGCCCGCTTGTCAAAAGTTGGAACTCAGTGTGATCCGCGAGTCAAAAAGTTTGCCCACCCTTGCTCGAAATGAATCAGTCGTGTTTTCATTCTATGGGGATAAGTTTTCATTCTGGAAAAGATTTTACACTGCAGGAAGTCCGATCCTGATCAAACAAATTTAAATCATAACTTTATTCTAGTTTCACAGGCATTGGACACTAAAGGTGAAAATGTTTGACTTTTTTAAAAGAATTTTTCACAATTCTATTGAGAAAATGTAAACTGCCATTTGGGAAGAGCTCGTTGCTCCTCCAGATCGAGAGAAGCTAGACAGGGTGTTTAGGGCATCTGGTTAGGATGCCTCCTGAGCTCCTCGCTGGTGAGGTGTTTGGGGCTCGTTCCATTGGGGGGAGATCCAGATGAAGGGCCCCAGACCCATAGGAGAGACTATGTCTCACAGCTTAACAGGAAACACCTCAGGATCCTCCCTGGTGTGCTGGAGGATGCAACCGGGGCGAGAGAAGTCTGGGTTTCCTGTCTGAGGCTGTTGCTCCAGCGATCCATCCCCGGATAAGTGGAAGACAACAGAACAGAATGGGGAACTAAGGAGTGACAAAATCGTTTGGATGAAGGGAAGTATGGCAACATGACTCTTGCTTAGGTGGCTGCTCCTTGACCTGACAAAGGGGAATGAATAGATGGAATAAATCAGAAAATTATTTATGCAAAAGTCTAGTCTGTTAACACAAACATGTGAGACATAACCTGTTAGGCTACATTTCAGCTGTCGGATAAAATTTGAGAAAATGTTTTAATCTACATGTTTTAATCTGCAATTTTTAGGACATTTTTACCAGCAGATAAAATCTCTACTGATCTTCCCACCTGATGTACCTTACTTGCTTTAAAGGTAAAGTGAAACCAAAAAAAAAAGATTCATCTGTTCCTTTCCTCCTTTGTGTTATGGGTGATTTCTTCATGTGATCTATGAGATTTCTACAACATGAGGAAATGTCGTTTTTCTCCTGAAAGGCTGGAGAAATCATTAAACCTCATGAGGTAAGATAAGAACAGTCTGACTGTTGCAATGACCTGTCCCTTCTGCAAAGCAGATCCCCTTTCGTGCCAGATGCTGAGTGAGCAAACTCCGCTGGTCCGAAGCGTCTTACTTCTCCCTTGTTTCCACACTCCATCTTCTGTTCCAGCTTCTTGTTGCAATGTGGGCGTCAGACAGGCTCGGAGTGAGACTCTTCACCTCCATGGTGGCTCGCTTGTAAACTTATCCGTTTGCTTTTTCCAAAAAGAATTAAACTTTTACTTTATTTAACTAGTTTAAGAATGACAGGCAGCAAACATTTTTAAAGTTACAAGTCTTCACTTTTTTAACCAAAACTTCTGATATTCTTAATGTTTCTTTTGCTTGTAACAGCGTGTTTTTCTAAGATTTGGTTTGGTTCAATGTATAATAAAAAACTGAAACTAGTTTAAAGGTGTCTAGGTTCCCTCGCCTACCAACCAGAGGGAACCCGGGGCCTTCCTTCATTTGCCTGATTTTAGACACCTGAAGGTCTTTGTGCAGCTGCCTTTAAATAGGCAGCCTGTCTTGCCTTCAAGTGTCGGGTCATACCTTCCATTCCAACCAGGTCTTCCTGGCTGCCTGACTTCAAAATGCATTTTGAACAATAACTTCATGACATTTCCACTGATCCATGTGTTTTTCTTTCAGCAATGCTGGACTTCTTTATTCAATAAATCCTATTTCTTGTCTGCAATTGGGTCCTTCTTTTTCCACCTGCATCCACACCCTGACAAAAGGTTAAAATCCTGCTATCGACATGTCACATCAAATTCAAAGTAAGCGAAACCTCATTAGAGTCCAAACCACATAAATACAAACTTTATGAAGCACTTTTCAAATTTGAAGTTAAACAAAGTGCTGAACGGAACATTAAAACTCAGAAAAATACACCTCCACAAATCACCAAATACATGCTTGGATTGTGGTTGTAGAATAGACACCAGACTAAAATAAAGATTAGAGACAGAGCTCAATGGGATCATGAGCCCATACTGAATTTGACATCTAGGCCTGGAGCATGACACCTTTCTCAAAGTACAAACTAGAGTCCAAACTAACGGCCCAGTCTCTGGATTATACTGTACACATGTGGAACAAACATCCAGTGGAAAAACTGGAAACATTCAAATGTCGGTTTGAACACTCTATTTTTTTTGTGTTTTCTTCTTCTTCTTTCGGCATTTCCCTTCAGGGGTCTCCACAGCAAGTCAGTTTCTTCCATTTAACCCTATCTGCTGCATCCTCTTTGGTCACACAAACTATCTTCATGTCTTCCTTCACTGCACTTCCTTCCTGTAGGCCTCTTTCCTGGTGGTTCCAAACCTAGCATCCTTCTTCTGATGTACTATCTCTCTCTCTCCTCTGCACATGTCCGAACGACATTTTTTTGTGTGAACCTTTCAATTGTGTTTAAACTGATAGCTGATGCTTGTTATTTTTATTTAAAGGCAGAATGAAAGATCTATTAGTGTTGACAGTTTTGTAACTTTTTGTAAATACTATGCAAGCGTTGGGACCTGCTTTTTTATTTATTGCTTTTTTAATATACTTTATTAATCTCTGACCGTGAAATTCATGTGCTGCACCACACCACAGCAGGCTGCCACCTATGACCGTGCCAATGGTAGGAAAAACGGGGGTTTTAGGTGTCTTCTCCAGGGATCTTAGACATGCACTCAGTGGGATGCGAACCCGTGAACTTCCGGTTTACTTCCAGTTTGTTAGCAAATATGTGTATTATTCTTGGTGCACCCTTTTTTAAGCCCAGACTCTAACCAGGGAAGGCAAATTGAAGTCAGATTGCAAAAATTTATGAAGTTTTTTTATTTCATGTTTAAAGCTTTAAACTTTTCATTTCATGACCTGGATTGTTTTCTTCATTTTTAGGTTGCGGGGGTTGCTAGAGCCATTCCAGGCTGGTTAGGAGAGTTACACTATGCACAAGCCACCAGTCTATCACAGAGTCCCATAAAAAACAGTCACACACTCTCACTAATCAAACAATATAATTGTTCTCATATGAATAAAATTGCTTTATGATCCTTTTAATTTTGAAAATATTGATTTAATTTCATCTTATGAACCGCTTATCCCCAATGGGGTCCTGGAGGGTGCTGAAGCCTATCTCGGCTGATGTAACGGGAGGGGCAGGATACACCCCAAACAGGTCACCAGTTTGTCGGGATTATACACACACGACCATCTACACACACCCATTTCTCAGGACAATTTTGTGGCGACCAAATAACCAAAAACACATGTTTTTGGATGGTAGGTGGAAACCCACGCATACAAAGAGAGAACATGCAAACGCCACACCGAAAGGCCAGTGTTTTAAATCTCGTCCCACCCGGGTTTGATTCGCGACCTTGCTGCTAGGCCACTGTGCCATATTAATCCCTGTTTGACATTAGCAATAAGTTCACATCTTTCCAGTTTTCTTCTAAACTTCTTACATCTAGTAGATTTTCATTGACAGGCATCTTTCTGAGCTCAGCATAAAGCGTTTTCACTGTTACTAAAATCAGTTAAAAAGAAAAGAAGTCAGGTACCAAAACCAGAATAAATCATTCCAGAGAGCATGCAACGTGATATTAGCTGCTGGACTTCTGGAGCTTCTCCATGTCCATACGATTTCTCCACATGAGGAGGGGATGAATATGAGATGCTGAAGATATGGCTCATTGCAACATGACTGCAGACGGGCTCAGTAAATGGCTTTGGTCAAGACTTTCTGTCTGGACAGCAGCTGGTTTCACAATTTAGGAAAGACTGGAAGAGCTTTCCACATCTCGATGAAACAAGGACAACCTCTTGCCCGTTAGCTTATAACACATTTGTCCCCGAGCTGACCCGAACTGAGCAGAAAGGCAGTAAAACTCAGTTGGAGCAGCCCGATGAGGGGATTTCTGCTTCTGATTGAGAACAGAAGAGACTTCATGATTTTATCTCCTTTTATCTGTAATAGTTTCAATACGTTCATGCAATAATGGGTCACCATGACACTCTGCATCACAAGCACAGACAGATACATAGACCCATTTCACCTGTTAGTATGTACAAAGTAGAAGTGGTGGACTGTGCATTGCACATCTGGGCCTCAGTAATGCTAGTCTCTCTTCAGCAACACTAAAAGTCCAGCCTGTCTTGCCATATTTCTGCATACAATTTTACAGATGTGAACACCTGTCCTTTTCCATACTGCTTGCAATTTTTTACTTTGTTCAACTTTAGAAAAGGTTTACGTAGAAAAAATTGTGACAGTCTTATTTGTTCAGCCAGCGTATTTGTTCTCCTCTCTCGGTTCTTGATTAAAAAAAAGGCGTTTTAGCAACAAAACAATAATTTCTTTGTGTAACTCGATACGTAGTATGCTGTTTGCTAGCCTTGCTGCTCACTGTCCAATTAGCAGGTCTGAAAACAATGATGTTGAAACCCTGTGAAAAAGTCCAAGGAGACCATCTCAAAATTTAATTTGTTGGTTGAAACTTTTGTGGGGAGAGAACCAGCAGAATGAAGTCTGAAAACCTTCACGGAAACTCTGCTTATTTTAGCCTAATCTGGCATCAAATGCTGGCTGAAATGTGATTGGTCAAATGCTTAATGAGAACTCCTTTTGGTTGAGTTTGCATGGGGTGCTGATTCAAGGCAAGAGGCAGGGTACACCCCAACAGGTTGCCTGTCTGTTGCGGGGCCACACACAGACCATCCACACACACACTCATTCCTCAGCGCAATTTTACTGTTGCCAACACACAGAAAGGACCGTGTTTCAAGCCCCCTTCCTCCTGGGACTGGAACCCCTGACCCTCTTGCTGTGAGGCCACTGTACCATCTACTGCACAGCCAAAAACAGAAACTTCTTTCAGTCTCAGTTATTTTTCAAAATACATTGAACCAAATGCCAAAAAAATGTCTCAAAGCTTTTGAGTTTTATTCGACATGAAATGCTAATGTTTCAATTTTATTATTTCCTTGTTTAGTGTGAGTATCGCTGTGCAGATGTCCTGTACGTCAGTGTTCTGTGTTCTATGCATGGTCCCAGGACACCCCTCCAAAAGAGATTTTTAATCTCACTTAGTTTTAATTCTACTTAAATAAAGATAATAAATGACAAAAGAAAATAATAGATCTCTCTTATTAGAGATTTGTTTGCTCACATTTTGGATACTTCTGACTTTAAAATCCACTTTATTTTCCTCCCAATGCAAGTTCACATTTACAAACATAATAAATATTGTTGAAAATGGACATTTGAGCTAAAAATATGAACTTTTTTTCTGAAAGTGTTTCCACTTGAATCAGCCGGGATGGGCTGAACAGCTAGCAGGACGTGTACATATCTAGAGCAAATTAAGCAATCGCCATGACAACTGGATTTATGCTGATATTTCATGTGGTTAGTGAGCTGTACGGTGGCTCAGTGATTAGCACAGTGGCCTTACAGCAAGAAGGTCACGAGTTCACGTCCCGTGTGGGGACGAGGGTTGGAACACTTCCCTTTCTGTGTGAAGTTTGCATGTTCTCCCCATGTATGTGTGAGTTTTCTCCAAGTACTCGGTTTCCTTCATTCTTCCAAAAACATGAATGTTAGGTTGATTGGCCGCTACATGTTTGCCCCTAGGAATGAGTGCATGTGTATTTGGTGGTCTCTCTGTGTATGGCCCTGCAACAGACTGGCAACCTGTTGGGGATGCAACCTGCCTCTTGCCTTGAGTCATCCAGGATAGGCTCTGGCACTCCTGCAACCCAGTCAGAAATCAGTGGTTCAGAAGATGAAGGAATGAAGATAGTGGATTTTAATATGAATGCACAAAGATTTCAATTTTAATCCACAATGACATAAGAAACGAAGAACAGAAAATGACAAATAACTTTTTATAAACATTCATTTTCATTGATTTAATTTCAACGTCTCAGTTTATGTGTTTTATTACTTCTGATTCTATATTTTTCACTGAAAAATTTTCAGATTTCAGATGTTTTGGTAAATTTGATCTTTTTTAAAAGGTCAAGATGTCATTCCAAAAAAATAAAACATACCTTTGCTGCCCCCTGCTGGTAAACAAAATTGTTAAAAATATTTCTGATCTCTACACATGCTGATATCATTAGTGTCCACTAGAGGGCGTAGTTGTCCTACACTCCTTGCAGACAGTTAACCATCACGATTCAGGATTCAATGTTACTGTGTATTTGGTGAAAAAAAAAAACAAAGAACAAACTTGCCGTCTTTACTAAGAAAACCACACACTCTGATAATCAAATCATGCTTTTGGAAAAAAGAACATATGTGGGATTAAAAAAAAAAATTCTAGCAGATTATTTGAATTTGCAGCTTATTTTGTGGTTGAATTACTTTTTTAAAAAAAATCTCTCAGTTTTTTTTTCAACTTTTCTTTTACTATTATCTAACTCCTCTGCTGTTTATCTGAGAGGTTTACCCACACACAAGCTTTAATCCATTCTATCCTCTAGGATTCAATCAATAGCACTTCTCCAGTTATACATCTCTGACATCATCCTCAAGCTCAGGAAAAAAAAAACATGCACAAGGAGTTTTTTTTTTTCATGCAACTGGATAAACATGATGTCACCAAGTCATCTGAGCCTCAAATACATTCAATAATTATTCTATTTGTTTTAAATACCGGACAGAAAAACAAAAAAATTCAATGCAGCAGGTTGTGTGTGAGGAATGTAGAGATGATGGATGAAAGATGGCTTTTAGGGATGCAACCCCAGAGACAGGATGCACACAGAGCCATTGTCTCATTAGGTTTAGTATGCAGCTCACCGTGGCTAAGGCTCAAATCGATTCATTATGGTGGCTAGTAAGGAGGAGGAGGACGGGTGGGTGGGTGAAACTTACAAATCTTTTAGACTCCAGTCTAGATCAGGAGACGTGACAAACTTCTTGTAATGTCCCTACTCGATGCCAAACATGTGTAGTAAACCCTAAGGGGACTTATATGTGTCTGATTGGCTGTGTGAATGATGAGTGGTAGTACAGAGGGGTCAGAGAGGTCTCTCCCTCTGTGCTCGACCTTGGTTTGAGAGTCCGGGCTGCAGTCTCAGACAGTGAAGCCAAAGTTGGTCTGACACCGTCTGGCACTCACCTTGTTATCTGTGTGAGTGTATTTATGTGAGCTGCCATCCAGAGAGGGAGAGAGAGACAGAGAGGGATGAAATGCTGTCAGCATCAAGCAAAATGGTGTCATGTGAATCATGCTGGAGACCAGGAGGTGAGACTGTGCCACGGCTCCTCTTTCCATCTGTTCACCAGTAGAAGACCTGCTGATTGATGCTGGGAGACCAATGGAGCTTCACAATCAGGCTGATGAGGACTTTTAAATGTGTGTATTTAGGGTTAAAACAATGTCAAATCTCTGAATAATTTCAGAATATTCACACGTCTGAATCACAAATATTTGTTAATTACATTTTGGCCACTTTGTTCTTTTTAAAATATTTCCAAATGGTCTCTTTGCTTTCTTTCAGGGTTTTTTTTTAATTAGCTGTGCTGCTTTCAAATGTGTGTTTTTGCATTGAAGCGCTTGACCAATCACATTTCAGCCAGGATTTGTTGCCAGGCAGGATAAAATCAGCTAATTTTTTTCTGCTGCTCTGAACGACAACAAAACCTGCTTCAACCAATCAGATTTTGAATTGGTCTCTGAGCCTTCTGGAGGTCCTAGGCTACAACACTGCTTTCAGACTTGCTGATTGGTCAGTCATAGATTATTAACAGCTAATATAGCTCATCATTGGCAAGCTCTGTGAATGGAAATATTTCTTTTGTTTCAGTAAAACAACGAAAGGAGGAAAATAAATTGTTTTTGTGACCGATTTATTTTCAAGGTTGTCTCAAGATGGACTTTTCAAAAGAAGTTGAACAAAGGGAAGTAATGTGAGTAGCGCGGGGAAGGACAGTTACTTTAACCATAAACAAAACAACCCGTTTTATGTTTTGGTTCCAAAAGTCCTTTTTTTCTTAAGTAACAAAAGAATAAATGAAGAAAAAATAAATAAAAACACAAAACATTAGAGTTTAATCATTCTTTTTTATTTAATTATTTGTAAAGCAGACGATCCAAGCCATTAATGAATATATAACCTGTACCTGTTGTTGTAACATAATTGACAGTAGAAACTTGTTTTCCAAGAAGAAGGCGGGTCAGGACCAAACAGGTTTGACTCAGTTTGGTTTTCTGGTTCAGAAAGTTCTCTCATGGTGAGAACAGGATGTTTCCTGATGTCTGTTTGACTGGTGTAGTATTGCTGCCCTTCAGGGAAGGCAGTAGGTTGTATAGTTATCTCCTGATTGGGCAAAATCACTACCCTGAAACCACACAACCTACTACCTCACCCCGTACGAACATCAGAAAAATCCCACAGGACACAGAACCACTTCATGTTCTACACACAGTCTGACAAGTAACAAATGTAAAGACAGGGAGAGGTGAGACAGGTGACAACTGGAAGAATTATAATGTATAACGAGATGTTCCGTGTCCAGTCGGAGGGTGAAAACATGCTCTCGATGATGATCTCTGAAGACATTACAGCCACTTCAGGAAAGACAGTAAGTTGTATAGTTATCTGACAGGAAGGGTATTACCCTAAAACTATACAACCTACTACCTCACCCCAAAGGACAGTCTTTAAAATAAAACCTCTTCTCTGGTCCTCGTTCATTCCTGGAATTCCACATGGACACACCTCAGCAAATGCAAAACAGCAGTTAGGATTCACAGAAAGACAAATACACACGCTGCTCTACTCTGGAACACCTCACCACGGTGAAAGAAGTCTGTGTACAGAGCGCATGATGGGACAGCCAGGTCTCTGAGTTCATGCCTCCAGCTGTGGAGGGAATTCAAATGATCCGAGCAGGCGGCCACATCCCAAACAAATGAAATGGTTAAGAACATTTACATATTCAAAAACAACCCATAAGTAACCTATTTTATGTAATAGATTATCTTTCAATTTGATCAATGCCTATACTGTATCTAAAAACCGTAGGTGGAGTTTAGAGCACCTCTAAGAATGAGGTAGCTCAAGACAATATATCGATATCGAATCGATATCGCGATATTAACACCTATGATCAGCTCATCACAGAAGAAAATTTTGCTCAGTCTTCTAATTTTCAACGCCTGCTTTCACAACATCTCTATATGTCCAGCAAGGCAACTGATTTGTCAGCTGGCCAATCGGGTTAATTGTAGCAGGTCAGGAGGTGGGCGCGATCAGTCCACCACCAAGTCCGTAAATGTTGCTTTTAAAATGGTAAAATGTTAGTAAAATTGATGAGGTTTAGTAGTTTCAATGAAAAAAATCTGTTATATAAAATTATTATGAATTTAAAAAAAAAAAAATGACATACATAAAATCGGGATGACTATAAAACATTAGCACGGCATAGTTGCTAACTCACAGTCCATTTCTATTTATGTGGAAGTATTTATTTTCTACTTAAAAATATTCAACGTCAACAATTGCCTGAAGAATATAAGATTTATTTAGACATTAGTTTTTAGACCCCAATCAGAATTTTTCAGGTTATGCAAAGATTTTCTTTTCACGTTTTATAATGTACTTTGCTGATCTTTTGACAACTCGAATCTTCAGTTTTAAAATAACTATTAAAAGATTCTGTTTCGTTGTCTTCCGCTTATCCGGGGCTGGTCGCATAGGCAACAGCCTCAGAAGGGAAGCCCAAGTTTCTTTCACCCCGGTTGCATCCTCCAACTCACCCGGAAGTTTGCCCTTTTAAAAGATCTTTTTCAAAATATTTTTATCAGCTTATGATGAAAGTTTTGTTTTATTGAAAATATATATTTTACAGGTTTATAAAATATTACGCTTTGAGCTATGGTCATGTGCACGTTTCCTAAATAGAGTTTTACTCATTTTATCGTACTGCATTGATCCCTCGATTGGGAAATTACTTTGCTGCATTGAATCACACCAGGCAGCCACGACAATGCCAATGGTAGGAGCAACTAGGGGGTTAGGTGTCTGCTCCAGGGACACCTTGTGGGCTCAGTGGGATTCGAACAGGCTCTTCCCTGTCCACGGACCATCACTCTACCACTGAGCCAACGCCTCAACAAAGGAAATGTATTTTGTACACTTCCTGGTTAATATAACGTTAAAAATTTACGCCTAAATTATAAAAGACCCTCAATTTTCAAACTGTGTTTTATACCTTTAAAATTCCACAAGAGAGCACTGATAACAACCCAAAACAAACATTTTTTAAAATGCAAAGATAATTACGTTTGAGTGGCACTAATTTTGCCGAGGAATGAGTTTTATCTACACGGTTACAGTTTCACAGCAGAGCGAGATTATTTTTAATAGGTCCCCTGGTTAACATTTTAAAATTGTAGCAAAAATGCTTGTGCGACATTTTTTAATCAATATCGTGCAGGCCTAGAAGGAGGAGTGATAACTTTATGATCAAATAAAAATTAGCAAGTCATTAAAGCAAATTGTAATAAAAAAAACGATTGATCTACACACTGTGCAAGTTCAGCGGCACGAGTGTGAACATTACCAACCAAATCCAGATCGCTCTGACGCTGGGCCACATGTGTGGAACAGAGCGCCACAGCTGCTAATGCTTCTCACCTGCTCTGGAACATGCAAAAAGAGAATTCAGGCTGTGTGGGGGTGCGGCTGGCCTCTCGCCTCCTCCCACCATCTCTGTTTCGGCAGCACATCAGGTACTTTTCATCTAAAAGAAAAAAAGAATGAAAATTTGTTACTTCTGCAACAAAGGAAATGGAGAAATACTTCAACATGATGACTCTCAGATATAAGATGAATGGCTCACTCTTCAGCCAACATAGAGACACAGTTAATTAGTATTCCTGTTAAATTAATGCACAAAAACTCTTCATGTCCTATTCTGCTCGTCCACCTGTTACAGTCCTGTGCATGGGTCTTCGTCAGCATCTGAGGCCCGCACATTTCTGAACACCACATCTTGAGCTGAGAGGCCCCATTGTGACTGCTCAGTGGTGAGTCTGAGGCTCTCTGCATTATTCAACACTGCCTTACTTAACACCATAGTGCTGTGGATAGTGAGTATGCACACACACATACACACACTGGGACTGACGTTTTGCAAACACAGATAAAATCTACAGTCTACACTCTGCAGGAGAAACGTCCAGACGGAATTCCGCAAAAGCATTTCAAATTCAATAAATACAAGATATATGAACGATGAAAAAAAAATATGAAAATGTTTGTGTTTTTATTTGATGTTTCCTAACGGTGCGAGGGTTGTGTGTCGCAGAAAAGCTGATCTGGGTGTGAAGCTGCTTTAATATGCAAAGAGTTTTAGCTCTCAGACAGTAGCAACATAGAAATAAAACTGTCTGTGAGCGTGTGTAAATCACAGCTTGTTCTCCAGTCCTGCTAAACGCTATGAGGCAGGAGGCGCGGAGTTCAGAAGGCGGGGTCAAGACACACTGTCGTCTCAGTGTGCTGACTGGATGGACTTCAATCTAATCTAGAATATGACTCTAAGATTTGAACCAATACAGTACATGTTTAGGAATGTGTTACTTTGAAGCTATCGTCTGCTCACACACACTTTACCCTTCTCCCCACTCATTTGGCCTTTTCGCACTGTTATGCAACGCAATTTAAAAACACCTCCCTCATTCATGCCCCCCTCTTTAAAGTTCAGCCCTCTTAAAAGCGTGCTAACTCAGCAAGCATTCCTTTACTTGAAAGCACGGTGTCTGTAACCGATACGCCGCCCCGGCCTCACACCTCCATTAGCCGGGGTGTAAAGTCTTGCTTTCTGCACCTTATCATATCAGTGAACATGCATGTGCACCAAGTGGGCTAGCTGCAGAACACTCAGCTCTAACCACACCTACAGGTTCACATACACAAGTTTATATTTAAAAAAAAAGCATTTGAGGTAAAACATGATATTCATTTACGTCACTCAGCGTTCATCAAAGAGGCACAGAATGCTCCAAAAGTCCTTTAGATTCAATCAGAGTCGACTCTAATGTCCACAACGTCCATCAATCGATACAGAGTTTGACTGCAATGATAGTAAGATGGAGTACTGTAACCTTGTAACTTGATCTGGGGGGTTCTGGCGGTCTGTGGTCAGTCAGCGGGCAGATAATTGAGAAAAAGAAGCTTTTACACAATCTGCAACCTCAAGACTTTGTTTCAGTATTTTCTGCCATCCATCATGTTCCAATGTAAGCCATTTTGACTGAATCATTTGTTTAGAGTTACACATGGTTTGCAGGGTTGTGGGTTTGCACATAGTTAACATTAATTTCTTTCTTTTTTTATCAGAGCCTGCTGGAGAGAGTCTGCAGAGCAGCATGTCATAGGCCCTGGAAACAACGGCGGTCCAAAAACCCACACTGTTTAAACACGGCTTTGTCTCCGGATCTGCCTAGCGACTGCTGCAGCTCCACTCATCTGCTTTTTATTGGTAGATCAAATCGTGACGAGTGCAGAATTTGGAGGGTATAAAGTGGGGGCCAATCATTTCTATTCAAAGTGTTACAAATATATTTACACCGCCAGTGTATCCTGCTATTTTAGAGAATTTTTTTAAGTTCACTATTGACGTGAGCTGTCTGTTGGCACAAAAGAAAATGTATCTGGGTGCAGACGGAAGGAATTCAGAAAGCTACGGTGGATCATGGCTACTGTTTAACACTCTCCCATCCACCTCATACCCCCCTCAGACACCGTTCTATTTATACCAGGGCCAAGGGGCAGGCAGCGGGAGCGGGTGGGGGGACAGAGGAGGAGAGGCTGCGTGGGCAGGTCCTGTTACACATGCCAAAGGGAATGGCTGGGGCAAGCCGCAGGGGGATTCTGCTCAAAGTCAGACAGGCTGACCTCCCCATCACCTCTGCATAAGGCAGATATTAGCCTTGCAAACCATGTGCAAGTGTGTGTTGGAAGAGTTAAAGAACATAGTTTATGGTTCTCTCTGACATGTGCATGTTTGAGAATGAGTAGAGCTTCAGCTCCGCATGAATGCATGCATACTGTATGCAGCTGTGTACGAGGCGTGTTCGCGCGTGCAGGTCAACGTGTACTCTGGAGAGTGCATGCACTCAGGTCCAAGTTTGTAACACTGTACGTGCGTTTGCCTGTCAGCCTGTGAGATAAACTGGCCTCAGTGACTTACCCCTCCATCCCCCAGCTGAGCCATAAACATGCCAGGAGAAGAGGGCTGGATTAGGCAGACTTAGCTGATCCCAACGCGCCTTTGCTGCCCCATTTTCAAATGTAAAAAAGTGACCCTGACCTTGATAATGACAAGAGGGCACAGCAGGGGTTCCTCAGACCACTCAGCCCAACCTTTGCCAGCTGCTTCTCATCTCTCACACACAGCAAAACACACAAAGGTGCAGGCGTATCAGCAGCCGGGCATGATGTAAAACTATACAAAAACCCTTTAGGAACCCGCAGTGGCGCATATAGACGTTTTGGGAGACAGGTGCTCAGCGGAAAAATCAGGGCACTTATGTGCATGTGTGAATTTAAACTATAAAAAATCCCAAATGATTGCAGTCACTTGCGAAGGGGGACATATATTGTTTACGATAAATTGACTTAAAAAGCTTGAAACGTAATGTTAAAAACATTTCATATAGTAAGAATTTAGCATTCCGTAATAAAAATAATTCTATTGCTGATGTTTAAAGTTCACAAGAGACTTGTGGTCACACCTGTGGAAAACTGACAATAGTGACAGAGGAACACCGTGCAGCAAAGGGCTTATTCTTAAATGGGACTCTAAATATACGTATTTAGAAAAGATTTTGGGGGGTTTTGTGATAGATTTTTAGTAAAAAAGCTTAGCTGAAAAGCCCGATCTGCATGCAGGTTAAAAGTCTGAAAGTTTTAATCAACTGTTTGCTTAGGAGGGAAATGAAGGAGATTGTTTGGATAGAAATGCACACATCGAGACCCTCACTAGGGTACCCTTAGTTTGTACAAATAATGCTTTGCAGGACGACAATACAATCTATTTACTAGTGAAAAAAACAAATGAAAAATCATGATTGGTGTTTACTTATTGTCATTATATTGTTCTCATACTAATTGCTAGAAATGTTCAGACTGTACGGGGTGTTCGGGGGTAGAGACTTCAGCCCCCCTCTCCGCCCTACCAGGTAAACGAGGTTTAGAGCACGACCAGGATATATGTACGTTTTCAACCCATACTGCCCATCGCCAACAAGAATTGTTAAATTAAGTTTTAATTACCGTGTTTTTCCCAAGAAAAGCACACTTTCTAATAGAAGCACACCCTTGTTTTGTCCTGAGACTTGAATACAGCAAAGCTTAGTCTGACAAAAATAAGTCTTCCATATGCAACTTTAGCTCAAATTTGACATGTCCTTGTCCTTTTAAACAAGTTCATGGTCTCACAGGAAGCGGTACCGCGCATGTGCAGCTTGTACTGGTACCGGTGTTGAACTCAAAAAGGACTACACACTCAAATACAACTACAGAAAAAAACTTCTAAAATTGTCCACACATTAAAACTGGGGGGTTTCATAGCATGGTATTAATTTTTTAAGCGTCCTGCACATTATTGGAGATCTTTTTTGTACAAATAATGACAAAAAAAGTCTTTTTTTTGTCGGTACCGTACTAAGTCGGATTTTTTCCTGCAGATCAGTGCACCGTGCATGTGCGAGTACTGGAAAAAATACAGTACTTGTTTATGTGAATTAACATCCAATCCACTATTCTAGAGTATCATCTTCATTGCCATAGATTTTAAGATTTTTTTTTTATATCTGATGTTTGATTGTATTTGAATGTCTCAGCTTATTTACAAGTATCGATATGACTGATTTTACCGGTGTCGATATTTCACAATGTGAAAAAAATCAAAAGGAAAAACAAAGCTTGACTAATTCAGAAGACAAGAGCAGGTGATTGATCACAACTTAATGTCTGTTTGTGCATGCCATTGCTTAGATGTCACGGCTTTTTAAACTTAAAATATGAAATATGAATATATGTACATATTTATTTGCTACGACTACGTATTTCTATTACTTAGAGACACAAAGGTGGAAGACTGCAGTGTGTCTTCACGCTTGCTGTGCCATCGGCTCTCGAAGATCTTACATACTGCCTTTAAATTAAAAAGTGAGTCAAACTGTGGAGAACCAGCAGGACTGTGTAAAGAGAAACTAATGGCTGTAGATGCTGATGATCCCCTCTGAGACACACCACATGGTTCTCACTTCTTCAGAGGTCGAAGGGTTAACAGGTTGTGATCAAATACGGCAGTGTTGCTGATGAGGGAATATTTATAGTGTTTGTAAAGACCAGAGAGGTGAAGATGAGAACTAATTCCTGCTTCCATTAACAGACCAGCCTGTGATTTTATTGCCTTCAATGCATCACCTCACTCAGTAAATCTGCGCAGTGCATGGCTGATGTACGCCAGAATAATCGAGCTTTCATACAACCCAACAAAACTCATAAAAGAGCTTTAAAATAACATTTTTTAAATACACGCCTTCCAACAAATCCAAACACACAGTAGATATGCTACTTTACGATGTAATAAATAAGAAAAAGCTGTTTGGTAGAAGTCACACAAAGCCACAATTCACAAACAAAAAGAACACAAGGTAAAGAAATCACTTGAAAACAATTTGCTGAGATAAACCTTATTATTGAGAGAGCAACGCTTTTTTTTTTTAAGTACTGTATTCAGCCCTCAAATATGAAATTACTTTTGCAGCAGGAAGCCGTAATGGCGCCAATGGTGGGAGGAGCTAGGAGTTAGGTGTCTTCCCACTGGGCCGTCCCAGTGGGAATCGAATTGACTTCTCCCAGGCCAAAGACGGACTTTCAAACACTGAGCTAACATCTCTCCCACCCACAATCAAAGATCTTTACAAATAATATTTAAATCTTCCTGCACTGGTGCATATAATTATGTCGACTGAAAATAATATATCTTCTTCTTCTTTTGGCATTTCCCTTCAGGGGTCGCCACAGGTAGTCAGTTTCTTCCATCTAACCCTATCTCCAATATCCTCTTCAGTCACACAAACTATCTTCATGTCTTCCTTCACTGAATCCATAAACCTCCTCTTTGGTCTTCCTCTAGACCTTTTTTCCTGGTGGTTCCAAACCCAGCATCCTTCTTCCGATGTACTCTCTCTCTCTCTTCTGCACATGTCCAAACTATCTCAGTCTGGTCTCTCTGACTTTATCTTCAAAACCTCTAACACGTGCTGTTCTTCTGATCCTGTCCATCCTGGTCCCTCCCAGAGAGATCCTCAGCATCTTCATCTCTGCTATCTCTATCTCTGTTTCTTGTCTTTTCCTCAGTGCTATTGTTTCTAGACCAAACAGCATGGCCTGTTTCACCACAGTTTTGTACACTTTCCCTTTCAGTTTAACAGAAACTCTTCTGTCACCCATCACACCTGATACTTTTCTCCACCTGTTCCAGCCTGCCTGCACACGCTTCTTCACCTCTTTTCCACATTCTCCATTGCTCTGGACTGTTGATCCTAAGTACTTAAAATCTTCGACCTTCTTTATCTCATCTCCCTATAACCTCACTTTTCCATTTAAATCCCTCTCATTCACATACGTACTCTTGTCTTACTCTGACTAATCTTCATTCCTCTTCTTTCTAGTCTCCACTCTCCAAACCTCTCCAACTTTTCCTCCACCTCTTCCCTGCTCTCACTACAGATCACAATGTCATCTGCAAACATTGAAAATAATACATGCATACAGTATATTGACATTTAAAAATTGCAGACTTTGCGGAACATTAAAAACTTCAGCTATCGTTTTGTATGGTAAACAAAAACCATTGGCCGGGAGCCAGTCAATCATTTCAACTTCCTGATTTCAGCCTCAGTATTCTGTAACTGTATGTATTAGTTAGAGAGACAAAGTCAGTAAAGATCGCGTGAGGTCTCAACAATTACACAGTTTTCAGAAGGAATAGCTTGGCGGAGGTATTGCCATTTTATGTCATTTAAAGGCTCTGGAATCTTTTTTCCTCAGCCCAAACCTTCAAGACATCTCTGAATCTTTCATTTATGTCCATACATATGCACATATTCTATTTACACAATATACATAATTTGACATGCTGAATATTTGGCTAGAAGATCGTATTTAGGCTTTGCAGAGAAGCTGCTGGTGTCCCGTCTGTTGGAAAAAGGCCTGTGGTCTTGAGAAGTCCACATGCCCTGCTCCCTCCTGCCCTGCCTGCGGGGCCCCTCTTCAGCACGGGCAGTGCCCCATCGAGATGCATCTGTCGCCAGCTATATTTAGAGGGTGGGACAAATACCTTCCTGCCTGGATATGAGCTTCAGCTGACAGATGCAGGGCCAGAGTGGACAGACATCTGTACAGTTTGTAACCTTGAAGCATTTTCTACTTCAGGGCTGTACGTGAGTGTAGTTGGTCTGCTACTGTGGTCAGCAGTTCCAGCTGAAAGCTGAGGCTGTAAATACAGCACAGTTAACCACAGTTAGCATTGAAAGCTTGATTTAGCAGCAGGTTTGAGTGCCAGTACCTACAGTTCCATGAGAGCTGCCAGAATGAAAAGGGGATATGTAGTAATGTTCTCTGATAAAGAGATTTAGGATTTTTTCCCCCCAGTGAGCTCTGGAAGAATAATGATGTATTTCTGCGGCTTTGACTTCCCTTCAAGTAGGGTTGCATTTCTACTCAGAAAACCTTTGTGTGTGTGGCGGTGCTCGCAATGCAGCCCGTGTGTGATATGTGACCATGTTGCATGGCCATCTGCTCTATATAACCATAAACAAACACAGGCAGACCAGCTTCACAGTATCAATTCCATGAGGTCTAGGCAGGGTAAATGTATTCATGCTTTGGTCTCTGGGTAGATACTGGACTGATATGCCCCAGAAACTGGCGATGGTTACGCAATGGCATTCATAATTCATTCCACAAACACAATATGGACACCACTCTGTCCCATATGCAAACACATGCCCAGATTAAGGAGTGAGCAGCCAAAGGGGACAGAGTTCATTCTGAGCTGTTAGCAGCGTTCCTCATTGACGTCTGCATACACTAGCATGTAGGCTCGAGCTGAATAGATTTCACACTGAATCATATAGATGGCATTAAGAAATAGTGAGAGTTTTTACTGCATCCAATAACCACAAAAGCACATGTACAGATGCGGAGGTTCCTGCAGTGATTCACCTTTTACAGCTTCTGTGTTTGGTAATTTTGTAGTTTTATTTTCTAAACTGCATTGTCTTTTGTGTCCTGATTGAGGAATTGTGGGTAGCGATACATACGGTGTATAGGAGGAGGGCAGGGAGACATACACCTGTTTGGGTGTCTGTGGCAGGTAAAACTGCTTTCTGGTCTCCACAGTTCACAAAACTACCCTCCAACCCAACTACCTAAATATAGCCATTTTAATTTTTATGCTTGTATATGTAAAATATTTTTGTAAAGCGTTCTTAAGAAAATGTAACTGCTAAAAACATGGTAAATATTTTTCTATTTTTGGGAGTTAATGCTAACACTTGGGCGAATCTGACCAACTGATTCTCACAAAAATCTGATTTCATGAGTCCAAAATCCTCGAGGTACAACACAATGTAGATAAACCGAAGCAATAGTATCGATGACGCTTAAAATAGGATTTATAGATTAATTTGGAACACATTCGAATTTCATAGTATCCTTTGCCCATTCATACACACAGCCATTGTCATGTGCACACTATCCTTGTACACACTATCCTTGTGCAGTTGAACTTGTCACTGTTTTAACTTTATTATTTTTGTTTCGATCAAAGTTAGAACTCTGAGTGTTCAGCACGGGGTATAAAAGTGTGAAAATGTTGATGTCTGTCTGAAAAATAATTACTTTGCAGATTTAACCCATTTTAGAGCAATACTTAAATGTTTAATGAGTAATCGCAGAACATAGTTTATTCGATCAATAAACTCTATTAACTGATACTTAAAAGCGGCAAAGCTGGTGGGTGGTCCGTAAAACAACCTTGAGCAGTTTAAGGTTTTGGTTCCAAACAAGCAAAGCCAGTCATTTTTATCTATTTTAAAGTTTTTCAGCTGAATGTTTATTTGCGATCTGGTCAGCTAAGATTAGCATTGGTCTCAAAGGCACCTGATGCTTTCCTGAAAACTGGATTTAGCTTCTGTGGTTGCAGATGAGAGGAGAGTTTTAACATCTGCACATGTAATCAAATGCCTGATGCACGTAGAATTCCAGCTAGTTTTAGCTGGAGTTATAAGTGAGGGGTTTCTAAGTTTGTTAGCATGGAGGTATAATCAGAGATGAAGCCCTAGCTCCTCGTACCGAAGAGTAAAATCAGAACGAAGACTTTGTCAGGCCAAAGCAGGCAAAGCTGGCAGGTTGTGGAGGGAAAGCAAGAACGAATCGATAATGGGGTGGGAGGAAGCCTGTTAGAGAGTTGGCCTTTGCCAGCACACTCACCCCCTACCATTTGCAGGTCCACCAAGGCCAGGTTTTTTAGAGAAAACGAACAGCTTGTTTTGTAGTCAGCCAAAAGGGGGGAAAAAAAATAAGAAAAACATCTTTCGCTGAAAAAAGTGCATCAGAGCTTTGCTTTCCTCAGATTCTTCCCACTCCCCTCAGTTTATTTTAATTTGCTCCCCAACGCGGGGTCCAGTTGCACCCACTTTTTTCTCTCCTACTTCCCTCCGTCCCTCTCATCCTGCTACCTGACTACTTTGGCAGTGATACACAAAATGGCGGAGCTGGAAGGCACAGAGTGGAAGCCATTTTCTAAAAGATCCAGGAGACTCGAGTCTGCCACTGAGCCGAGTGGACAATTAAGATTAGCCTGCATCTGCACTGAAGATTATGTTTGCTTTCTTAATGTACTTGACTAATAAGCCACTGGGACCACCTTGGCCTGTTAAATGGGATAAAGCCACTATATCCAGGCATTATGATTTAATCACTTTATAATAGGTCCCAGAAAAGGAACAAAAATAGACATGAACAACGCAGTCACAATAATTACAGAATCTAGTTGGTTTTTATAAAACACGTCATTGCATTAGATTTGCCAGAAAAAAATAAAACTTATTACAAACCGCAGTACTTACATTGAAACAGAGATCCAAACTCTGCCTATCCATTTCCAGATTTTAGATGAATTCCTTCGGATGCCTGCAAGAGAGAGAAAAAGTGTTTAATTATCTTTTAAGGGATTTTATTCAAAATCAACATTTTGGAGATTTCAAATCTAAACATTACTACCACATCAAAAACATACGTCAAGTGCTTTCCTAATTTGTTCTGATATGTTTGAGTAATTTTCTAGTTCTCCGGTCCAGTATGGAGATATTATTCGAACACCAGGTTGTTCTTGGCCAAGAATTTTGTTATCAGCCCCTAAGTTCTTCAGTGTTCGGTCGCTCCTCTTAACAGGGAGGTCCATTTGTACGTAAATGCATCAAAGTTATATCACTTTGGTGAAATGCAAAATGATTTGTTTTTGTGGCCTCAAAGGAAGTTTACGCAGCTGCCAGTAGGCGGGACCAAGCAGGCAACAAGAGGAAGGGGGGATTCAGAGTCAAAAACTAAAGCACAATAACCCTTTTTTAGGAATATTAAACGAAACCAAGATAAAAAGAAAATGAATTAGAAAGTCAGATGGAGTCGAGGGGTTAGAAAGTCTTCTGTTCACACCCTGTTTTCTCCCTGAGCATCTCCTGGCCTCTGAAACTCGTTAGCGCACAATTCTATGCCCCAGCCAATTTACCATTTACACAACACCAACACACAAGCCCTGCCGTGCCCTCCGCTTAGCCCACAAGCACCCACTTGCTGTATACGTGCACGCACTTTGGCTGGCTATATCACTGCAAAGCCTCCAGTGTCATGTGCGTGGGTGAAGCGGAGCATCTGCGTGTACTTGTGAGCATGGTGAGCGACTCTCTGCACAGTATGTTCGCTTCACACATGCAGGCAGGAACACGCCAGGCCGTGCTAATGCACGAGGCGGCTTTTAGGATGAGCCTGTGTTATCTTGCACATATGTACGTGACGCTGAGCCAATGCAATCACCTAATAGTATAAGAGATCACAGCAGTTTGTCTTCCTGTCCGATCTCAGACTGCAGAAAAAACAAGTGTGACAGAGGACAAAGAGAAAAGCGTGGGCCATCCTCCAGCAGACCAAGAAGACCCTCTGCCAATTAAAAGGCCCCGCTCGCTGCGATGGCGGCTGTGGAAGGGTGATAATTCTGTACAGGGATGCTAATTGCAGCATGGGACACGGCCTCGCAGAGGAAGGGTCTTTTATATTTTGTTTCTGGCGTTTGTAATTACAGTGCAGTGCCTTGGCTCGCTGCCAGCACATGTTTATGGGCTCATGAGTAACCCAACTCCTCCAGCCCGTGGAGGGAGATTCATGTCCAAGCTGTGCACTCGCTGCCCTCTGTGTGTGCGTGTGGGTGTGTTGTTTGTGTGCACATGCTTGTTGATGACTCATGAAGCCTGGGTGAATGTGTGCAAAGGGGTTACACCACAATATGAGTTAATATTCTATGGATGGGTGCAAGAGTTGTAAGGAAATGAGAACTTATCTTTAAGACCGTTTCATTGGTCTTAAAGATACGTACTCTGCAAAAAAAAGAAAAAAATTGACAGCTCATTTGGCTAAAATAAACATCATGGCATAAAAGTCACAAAGTTTGTCATTCACCATGAAGTGTTTGTTTCTTTAAATAGTCCATAAAAACTTTTGAAATCAATCAGAAAGATATGAGTATATTTGGACATTTGAGTTTAGAAAAAGTTAAGAAAATATTTTGTCCACAAAAAGATTTTAACATTGTCATGTTGTATTTTAGAAGAAGCCTTTTTAATTCCCACTTAGAATAAAAAAAAAAAAACAAAGCTAGTTAGAAATCATTTTAATGGGTATGAATAATTTTGGGCTTGGCGAAAAATACAAATCTCATATCTGTCATCTATCTATGTGTAAAAAAAAAATTCCTTTTCACCCTTCTGCTGGTGGTCTTCCACACTCTCCAATAGCTAAACTGAAACCACCTTTTGTGCCTGCACTCAATTTTATTTCACTCCAGCTACTAGGTCAGGAACCAACCAATTACTGACTGAATGTTTGATGCACCTTGGAAAAACAGTCAGCAAATAGAGATGACGTCATGACGTCAAGCCTCTATCCAGGTCTGTTTGTAGCTCGCTTGCTGTCATGTTGACGTTCTGCAATCTGAATTACACTGACTGTTTGGGCGCATTACATGTCATATCTGGTCCTTACCAGAAAGCAGTGATTGGTTAAAGCAAAAAGAGTACCCACCCACAATAGAGCAAATGAACCCCAATGGTGCAAGGTAAGATAATTCCCATAAAGTGAAAGAAAAAGTCTGATGCGTCACATTGACATTAATCCGCTAAAATTAATATAAACCATTATAAAAGGATTGACAGACTATTTATTGATGCTTTTACCAAATAAAACCAAAATAATATAGCTTCTGCTGATGAAGAGAAAGAGAGGGGAACTTAGAAAAGGGATTTTCAGCATTTGATTGGTTGGAGAGTTGCAGGCGAGCCCTTCAAGCACATCCAATTTTACCTCTGGGTAGAAATATCCTGCTGACTCTGCTGTTATTCCCCTGACCTGCCTTGGCGACAACAGAAGCCAAAAACTGAAGCACTCCACACGAGACGGAGGAGAAAAGTTGAACGGGTGCAGCTGAGCTATCTGGAATACAGCTTTGCCTGGCAGCATGTGCTCTGATGATGTATGCCGGGGAGACGCAGACGTAACACCACAGACCAAAGGCTCAATACACTTTAAATTACATGTTGAGTACAACGAGGTCAAGAGGCAAAGAAAACACCAAGTTTCATTTTCACAATTGCAAATATTAAGCTGTACCGGCTGTCAGTCAGAGCCCTGGCAAACTCCCAAGAGAAAGTTGTTTTAATGCTCAGTTTTCAACGGGAAAACTCAGCAAGCTAAGCGAGTTTGTAACACAATCATCCCTGCCCCCCCAACTCTGGAAAAGAAACAGAAAAAAAACCCCACCTTGACCCTGTAGTGAAAAGCCAGTGATGTAAAACAGCTACAGGAGAGCAGCTCAGGTCCAGTTTCAGAGGAAAAGAGGGATAGGTACGGGGTAAGGAAAATCTACATCATCTGTCACCCATGAAACTCTCCCCCAGTCCAATATTATGTCATTACAAGTATGCTCACCATCTCTGAGGAGTTACTGTGGTCTGGAGGATAAATTACATGTGACACTCACAGCTGACATGCTGATTAACACACATAGAATAAAATGGCCAAACCTTCGTAGTCAGCAGGGTAATCGTCTAATGGCTTCCATGTACGGAAAGAGAGGTGAAAAGCAAGATTCAGTCTTCACACACACACACACACACACACACACACACACACACACACACACACACACACACACACACACACACACACACACACACACACACACACACACACACACACACACACACACAGACGGCAGATAGTATGTGTGGACTGCTATGAACATACGAGGTAAGAAAACGTTCCGCACGAGGTCTGGGATTCTTTTTTTCTGGCACAATCATTTTGACACTTGCACAGACAACCGTAGCATCAAACCTGTAAAGATGCACTTGTGTATGTGTGTGCGAGTGTGTGTGTGCGTGTAAAGGTCTTGGCCTCTATTGTCCAGCTTCTCCTTCTCTATTCAGGCCTGGCCTACTTTACTGTAGTGTTAATGGGGTGTGTGTGGAGCCGCCTGTAGTGGCCACTGTGGATCCACTCATGAACTTTGTCACGTTCACACACCATGCACAAGAGCAGCACACACACACACACACACACACACACACACACACACACACCCAACCAACCAACCAACCAACCAGACTAATGCGATCTAAATCCAGTTTTTCAACAAAAATAAATGAATTTCAAGTTGTATATTTAATTTTTTTACAAAAACAACGCATAAATTAGAGGTTTAAGTAAAAACATGAGGGTATGAAATTAAAAATGTCTTGTTTTTTTTATTCACAAATTCAAAATTCCAATTGTGTTTCTTAACTTTATTTTTATTTGTAAACGAATGCTTTTAATTTTTAGCCCTTTGACAAATAAATAAACTGGAATAAATACAACTAAAAAAATGTAATATTTTAAAAAATACTGGTACTCTAAAAATATTTTTTACATTTATTTGGACATTTTTTGTTTGAAAATAAAATTTTGATTTTTCAAAAACAAACAGCAATAAACAGTAAAAAATATAGCAGTAAAATATTCTAAATAAAAAATATTTATTTTTTAAATAAATAAAATAAATCCATTTAAAAACAAGCAAAAAGTGATCCCTATGGAAATAAAATCCTTTAATTTTAAGAAATTTTCAAAAGCCAATAATGATTTAATTAATTGTCCTATGATGTGTTTATTATGTCTTTTAAATCATATTTGATGTGATTTTAAGTGTATTTTAACGTCGTGTAAGCTGATTTTGAGCCCTGATGAAGACAAATTTTTTTACTTTCATTTTTTCTCTCTCTCTGTCTCTCTTTTTTTTTAAATCTTAAAAGACATTTCAAATCTAAATTGGATCATACCCAGTCATCTCTTTGGAAATTTTTATGACAAATAAAATCATATCTAGAAAACTTTGAGAAAATCACAAGAAAGCTGAAACACATATTTGTCTTTCTTTATTCTTTGGGGGTTTTTTTTTAATGCGTGTGTGTGTTTTTTCATACTTGGAGAAAAAAAGGGCATTAGAAATAATTGGAACTAGAAGTCTTCATTATCATGACCGAGTTGGTACATTCACAGTGACCCCGTTCACCAACAAACCTGGATCTAATTTTTAACCAGGAGAAAATGAGATGAAATTCATAACTCGCTCATAGAATCATCTTTAAAGACAACTCTGCTCAGTAAAAAGACAGAGTGGAGCTTTTTTGTCGTGCTACAGTTGTCGGTGGTTGGAAACTACATTTCTATCTCAAATAAACCAATATGAAACTTCTCATTATCTCCAAAAAATATTATTACAACATGCAATAGCTTTATCTTTTCCATTTAAGTGTGAACAAATCATTGTTGTCTCAAATCGGATTGCTATAGTAATTATGATTAAACAGATAAATGAAAAGTCCCTGGGGACGCTCGTTTAATTTCTTATCTATGCACACTTTTTAAGTTTTTCAACATTTTAGAAATGACTCATTTTATAAAAATGAGGTCCTAAACTTTTATATCATGAGCCAAGAAAAAAAAAATAAAAAAAACTGAAACACTGAAATCTGAGGCGAAAGTTTAATATCGTTTTTTAGGGTCATTTTATGTCAAGAATTTATTAAAAAAAATTTTTTTTAAAGGTTTATCTAAAATAATCGGGTTTGATGATGTAATTAATTAGTAGAAAATTTCAGCAAGATGTTGAGTGAATTTGAATGAGCAAACACACACACACACACGTTTGAGAAAAATGCAATCTTGGCATTTTTTAAAAATTTATTTAATTCAAATTTTATATGTTAAAAGAAATTGAAAAACTTTTTTATAGAAAAACTTTTTTCACGTTCAGAATCTAATCAAGTGAGACAAGATTTATTTATTTGTTTCATTGAGTAAAAGTTCTCCAAAACTTCTTTATTATTTATTAATTTTGGCACAGTTTAAAAAAAGTTTAGTTACTTTTCAGTATGTATTTTTTTCACAAATCACACAAAAATTGAAAGATAAAAATATTTTAAAACAATTTTTTATAAAAAAAAAAAAAATTAGTTCATTTTTTTCCCTTTCATCTCAAAAACTATAAAACCTTTTATTTTATAGCTATTTTTAAAAAACACTTTCAACAACTTTTGATTCAAGAAAAAAAAAACATCTTTCGGTCGTTTATACTTGAGGTCAAAGCCAAAGTCTCGTTTAAGTTCGCAAACTAATCAAACGGCCCGATTAGTTTAAAATTGTGAATAACTGTAGAAGAAAACGTTCTTGTTAAATTAAAATAAACATTTTCTTAAATAAATTGAAGGAAGAAGTTTAAAAAAATCACAGATCCCATAAAGTGATTAAGAATAAAAATATGTCACTGTTTAATTAAATGCATTTTAAAAATTAATTCCTGTAAATTGAGATATATTTGTAAAATAAACAAACAAAAAAATACATTCATAAATATGCATATTTTTGTGTGCTTTCGTGCCTGTGTGTGAATTCATGTGTGTGTGTGTGAGTGAGTGTGTGTCTCTGTAATCAAGCAGAAGTTTGTTCTGTGAAAAGCATGTACCCGTGTGGGCCTCACCGCTCTGTTAAAGAACAGGTACACTTTTTCCCCAAAAAGAAAATAAATATAAAATAAGGCTCTCTACCTCTCTGCTTCTCCACATTCAGCTTTCCCGTGGACGCCTACTATCTGCTGACAAAAAACTTTGTGCATTCGTCCACATGCACAAACTCAACCACATATGTATGGAAAATCTAAAGCTTAATCTCCAACCGCAGAAAGAGCATAGCGTGATATCAGTTTAGCTTCGCCCTTCAAAAATCTGGTTTACACGGTCCTGACAAGCAGCCTGACGTTTAGCAGAAGAGCAAAGCACATTATTGGCTGAAGTTACAGGATTTACATGATTGGACTTGCAAATGTGTCATGTGCAGGAGCAAAGTTAGACAAAGTTGAAAGAAACTAGGATTTTTTTTTTTTTTTTACATTGAAAAGAATTGAAAAACTGATTTTCCTCTCTGTGCTCCTCACATTTTAAAGCTTTCAGAACCACATAAAGAGTTAAATGTGCCACAAATTTGCTTACAGGAGAAAAAAAATCAAAACGTTCTGATATTATTTTATGTCGCAGACCATTATTCAGACCGTTTTATTGAAATTATCTCAAAATAAACGAGAATTTCTCACGGAAATGCTCTAAAAAAAGTAGAAAATGATCTTTCTTATGCATCTTAGGCTCACGTGCTACAAATGCTAGCCAGAATAAAAGGTTCTTTAGAAATAATTTGCTTGAATAAAACAGTGTAATATGACAAATATGTCTACGCAGGGACGTATCGCGACTAAAATACTTCAAATCCACAAAAAATGTCCTCAAATATACAAATATTATCTAAAATGACAAAATACAAGAAAAAAAAATGCAATTTAGACCATAAATTCTTCACCAAACGACACATTTTTCTCCGAAACACAGGCCGAATCACTCGGAGTAAATTCTTCCTGCAATTCCACTCGGCTGCAATCTCACAACTTCAGTCAGGACATCGATAAATTACAACCAGTTCTCCTGAAGGCCTGTAAAGCAGGGTGACGAGCAGATGCTGGCGCTTGTAGGAGTTTATACCGAAGCAGAACTTTGGATTGAGCGCAAAAGAGAAGAAAAACTTTCTTTAATTGAAAAAAAAAAGTTTATTAAATATTTCTTTATGCGGCTGCCAGGTAAATACCGACAACGAATCAGGTGAAACCACTGCGGAGCACGATAAAGAAAAATAACATGCATATATAAAAAGATACAATACTCACATTCTGAGAGCAGGATGGCAAAAGTTCGGTTGGGATGTGCATTTGCAGAAGCTCCACATGGATTCAGATCTCTGTTAGGAAGATGAGAAAGCAATGAACTAGTGCTCGAGTGTTTTGGGTCAGATTCACCTCCGGGCTCAGCCCTGAGCAGCTCGCCCGCCTCCAGCGTGGTCCAGGCCTTGCTGAGGCCTGAGACAATGGGAGGCCATGAGGCTCCAGCTAAGCCTGTCTGCTGGTTAACAAGTCTTTGAATGAGAAATGTTAGCAAACAGACAAACAGCATGTCTGAAGCATGCAAATAGGACAAGCAGTTCAGTCACAGCCTTGACTGAGCACATGAATAATTCAGCAGTCTATAGGCTACTCTCCCACATTATTCCCTCCTCAAATCAAATGCCTTCACTGGAAAAATGAGTGTCAAAGTACTCAAATCTTCCCCTTTACTTACACTTTACTTTTCCACGTTGTTTCAATAGTTCCTGTTACTGTGTAATAACAGGCTGACCCGGCCGCGGATAGGCCAAACATGGCAGGAGAAGCAAGCATTTTCCTGAAAGTACCTGAAATTTCACAGTTACAACGTTTTCCGTTCTTATCGTCTTTAAATGTCTTTTGTTTGGAGTTGGCAGCTATCCCAGAAAGAGCTCCGGCTCAGCACACCATTCATTCTCCTGTTAGGAGAGCGAGTCGGTGTGAAACAGGGAGAACAAGAGGCGAGTGAGACGCACACACAGTGAAAGGCAGGACACGGGAAGGAAATAGAAGAAGAAACAGAGAGCCGAGCCAAACAAGGTGCGGTACTTTCAGCACAGAATGGTGCTAAAGGTGGACGTTTCTTTAAAAAACACGCTCTGAAACCGACCACGTTGTCTGACTCTCATCCACAGTGGTCATCTGGACCACGAGCCCAACGCCAGCAGGTTACCCGTCGGACATGGCGCCCTACGTGGACTGAGGCCCATCCCACGGAGAAACACCACCTGGACATATTTCCATCCAAAAAAAGGAGAGAAACCAAATTAAGACTACAAGAAACCCATCAGCGTGAAGGAAAAACAGGAGGCTGTAGTGCTTTTTAAGAAGGTAAAACATAAATTCAGAAGAACTAAAACCAAGATCCAACGTGGGGCAAAAATCAGCGCGCCAAAAGTCAGAAAAAGCTACTAAAAAGCAACTTGTTGCGAGGTTTGCAAAGCTGCAGTGCAGCCAGTTGGAGGCAGAGGGTTAAAATCCAGCTAGTAGTGAGAGAAAAAAAAAAGCTCCGTGTATGGAAGGGCGGGCTGTGGGGAGGCCCTGACTGTAGAAATAGCAGCAGACTTTTTTTTCTTTTTTTCCCCCCTCACAGAGTTTAAGTCTCCCCCTCGCGTGGAGCTGGAGCAGAAAGAAGGGAGCGAGCGAAACGGGGAGAGGAAAAAAAGGGAGGACGAGAGGAGGAGACAACGAACGGAGGAGAGAAAAGCTGCACTGATGATGAAATAGGAGGTGCAGTGGAGCGCGCGAACCACTGACTTTTTCATCACATGTCCAACACGGCAAGGAACTGTATTTGCACCGAGAAACGGGGGGAGTGGAGGGAGCGAAGAAAAGAGAGAGAGGGAGCGAGAGAGGGAGGGAGCAGGAGATGGGCGGGAGACATAGATGTAGAAGGGAAGAGAGAGAGAGCAAGTGGGAGGGTGGGTAAGGACGATATGTGGGAGGGGTGAGAGGAGTAAGAATGACACAGAACTCCACTCCTCCAGCGCTGCGCAGGCTCAGAGTGTGCACGTACAGTACCACTGACTTACTGTAGATCAACTAGTGCACGGACAAGCTGGGAGAACAGGAAAAACCCCTAAGAACACGTTCCAGTGAAATATGCAACACTTCTGAAAGCTTCCTGAATTATTAACCTCACGTCCTTCTGTAGAGGACCTGAGCTGATAGGGAGATTTAAAAGGAGAACGGAAAATCTTCTATAGTCTGGCAGCTCCCTGTACATACTGGGCAAGCGTTACGACCCACATTGGTCTTTTCTGGCTTCTTTTAGGTTTGTGTCTCCAGCCAAAAGAAACCAGAAAGTTGGAAGGATTGACAAGCTGTAGGCCGATGGTTTTTACTTACCAAACACAAATGATTGGCTGAGGTTGAGCCCAACGTTTGTTTTTATATATATGTATTACAATCTGTACATGTATTTATAAGCACGACTGTCCGACCAGTGAAGGCTCACAAAGTGGTCCCTTGTTAAGTCATTGAAATAATTTGCGATATTGAAGCACTCAAAGCAATCAATTTTTTCCCAATGATTATAGATGTTTCAAGGCTGTTATTCCCCCTCTCAACACACTCTATAGGCAACTCTCAGAGGGGCATTTCCAAGCTTTTCTAACTTTTTTAAACACCTTCAAAGTTCACAGAAAAATAATAGAGTTAAAGCAATGACAGCGGCAACAGCATTAACATGGTGTACATGCGTCTCTGCGAATTGTGTGTATAATAAAACCAAATAATATTAAAAACCGTAGTGTAAAATTTCCAGGTCAAATGTTGACCTGAAAACAAGATCAGTAAAACAAAATTCTTGTTTTACTGAAACAAAAATTCAGTAACAATTTTTCGTTTTTCTTTTCTTAAATAGAAAAATATTAGCCGCGAAAAATTTAGCCATGGGTAGTTCTAAAAAAATGAATTGCTGTTTGACCCTTTCATGCTTATACGTAAAATAATTTAGTTTATCTTAGGTTCACAGAAGCAAAATTGACTTGAGAAAAAGTTAGAAGTGGTTTTGAAAACAATGGGCACCGAAATGCAGTTTGTAAGCTGCACTCTCTCTACTGTACACGCAGCCAACCAGCAGGAAGAACACAATGAGTCAATTAGGATATGGAAAAAGATGCGCTGTAGAAAATAAAGCTATAAAATAACACCAAAACAGCAAAGCGACAAAAGACAAAGAGCATTATTGTGAAGGACTGCCATTTGGCCAAAAATGAATTTATGTCAAAATTTCAAGTCACTTTTTACTCTTCGGTACAGTTGAAATAAGACACACAAGAGAATCCAGATAGTGTTAAACTCAGTCCCATGTGGTGGTGGGTGTGGGGGCCTTGGGATTGGGCCCTCCTCCTGTCACACAGACCGAACCCTCGCAGCTATTTTGGCACAAAGTCAAAAAGGTTGATAAGCATTTTTTTTTTGTCCGGGTGAGACTCGGCTATTTTTTTTTTTCTCGAGAAGAAACAGCTGCCACTTCCCGCAAATTCAACATTCAACAGTTTGGAGGAAAAAAAATGTACAGACCCTCCCCCCTCCTTTTCGTCCTCTCCTCCTCTCTTTCTTCCACTCCTCATGAGAGTTGCTGATTTGTCCTGTTTAAAATGGAGAGATTGGGGAGAGGGGGGCAAAAAAGAAAACATCCCCACAATCTGGCCAAACTGAAACCATGCACTGACATAAACGAGGAGTAAGTAAGTAGGCCAGAAAGAGGAGCAGAGGGGGAAAACTGCTTCCACCATCTTTAGACTGTATTGATTATTTTTTTTATTCTCACACATACTAGCTCTCTTTCTCTCCCCTTTTCGTCCCTCCCTCCCTCTTTCAGTCTGTTCTGCCACCTTCTACCGCTCGGTGATCAGCGTTTGGCTTTTTCCATTTGTGGCAGATTACTGTAACGCTATTGTACAACAACTTCCTGCCTCCTTTGGCTCTGCTTCTGAAAGTGCAGAGGCTTCCACTTCTTCCCCTCGGCCTTGAACCAGAGGAACTCCGAGACAGAGTAATTTGTTACAGAGGAACTATTTTGATTTCATTTCTTTTTTTTCATAAACTGCTGAGAGTTAAAGAGGGCAAGAGGGGACACTGTCCTATAGCAAGAAACAAAGGGAGGAGGAAAAAAAAAAGGTGGGGGTTCAACTTTTTTTTTTCTTTTACTGTACGAAAACTTTCTGCGTGTGTTGAAGTCTACAGTCTTACTGTAGCTCCGGCTTTGGTAGATTAGTCTAACATGGCTGCTACTAATTCAGACTGCAGAGTTTGTAAAAAAAAAAAAAAAAAAAAGGGGAGCTGCGTTGCGAGCACAGCCACCACCCCGACTCTCTCTGCAGGATCACAGACTGGACTCTCTGGACTCTCAGAAGAGGCGAGTTTTTCTTCTGCGCTCCTCTTTGCTCAGTCGGTCTAAGTAAGCAGAACGCAGACATCCAGAGGGAAAAATACCGGCATTATTTACAGTGCAAAGCGCGAAAGCATTGCAGTTTATTTGTTCTGTTTGGCAGAACCTCATGGAGTTCATCAGCCATTAGAACAAGAGGACGTCCACGTCACATCTCGCCATGCGTCCTAGCCAATTGAAAATCCCATGACTTCATTCAATGTATAAAGCCATCATCTGTGTGTATTAGCAAAAACCTATTTAGGAAAAAATGAGTTGGGACACAAAAGGGGAGTGGGGCAGATCTGAACTGCATGGATTCTAAAGGAGAAATTTAGAAAAATGTGTTTGGTCAGTTCAAATAAGTTCATAGAGGTCACATGTTCAAGTCACAACACCTACTTCGTTTGAAGTTTTGTTGAGATTCCATCTGATTGTCTTCATCAGACAGGTGTCATTCATCCAATTTTGGGACGAATAGCAGAACAGTGATCAAAAATAACAAATAGAGTTTATAACCGACATTTTACATCTGTCTGCAGATTCTTCACGTTTCGTTAATAAAATGGATAAAACATCAAAATAAATGTCACAGTTTTTACATGCGAGAAGATTAAAAAAAGTGGACGGAGACTTTTTTTCTTACTAGAGTGTAGCTGCATCGACCTGAAAGAAGAATCAGACAGATGGATACGCCATGTGAAACAAAATGGCAGAAGGAGCCATGTTGTGATATTTACAAAATAAAAGCCTAAAAATATTTGACGAAGTAGCGATAAAAAAATTTAAAATAACTAATGTGATAAAGTAAAATTTTGCAGGGTTTAAGAATTTTTTTAAAAAAAGTACAAGAGTGTAAAAGATTTTAAATTAAACAGTTATGTCGAAAAATGTATATGTATGTATGTGTGTGTGTATGAATATGCGTGTGTGTGTGTGTGTGTGTGTGTGTGTATACACTACTATATGCTCTTAGCTTGTATTGTTGTTTTCTCAGGTCAATAGATTCCATCACTCAGACATGTTTTTTAAGTATTTGAAAAGGCGTTTGTCAGGTGTGACTAAACTCATGTCCGATAGGTGGACAGTTTGAGGTTACATTACAAAGCTCCTCTTTCTCCTGGTTTTTTTTTTTTTTGAGTATAATGAGCAGAGATGGAGCGACCAAGGGGCAGCAGGACTCATAAAGACAAACAACATTCACAAACATCTAGGAGGCAGGAGAAAGTGGGAGACGGGCGACGACCACAAGCCCGTCAACATTTAAACGTAAATTTTAACACGTTTAAAAAAAAAGGAAAAAATTCACCACAAAACCTCTGAAAACAGACTTAATGAATGACTTAGTGGAATAAGAGGAAACAACTTACTACATTCAGGTATGCCGGTTGTACGCAGGGACGACCTTGTGCTGTCTAGGAGTCGGAGCAGAGACAATGAGGTGGTCCTGGTTAAGCCCTGCACGTGTCTAAACAACTTCTCTATTACACCCGGGACCTTTGAGGGCACTCCCCATCGAGCAGGGAACAAAGGCCATGACCTCTGGGTCAAAAGTGTTACATGGGAGGCCAAGCGAGCCCATTGAGTCTTCCACCGCTGTTTGCTTTAAGAAGGTAAAGATTACCAACACATTAACTAATACCGATTAGGAGGTTATCCCTCATGGGACAGAGGTCCCAGGGCAGCACCTCATGTCTTATTAACACAGCCTGAACTATGACCCCACTAGCCACCTTAGGCAGCCGACTGTGACCAGCACTTTCTACTGGTTGCAGCCCACACATATGAAAGAACGGATAGGAGAGGATGTGTGCAAGGTGCAGCACAGCTATCCTGGATGAATGATTATCACTGCACAGCATCTGCAGTCATCATGCACGTTATCTGCAGACTTTTTTTCCCACAAAACCTCACAAATTGAAACAACTTTTCAGGGTGAAACGAGTCCAGCTGAAGTTTATAAAATGGTTGCATGGTTGCACGTGCACTCTGGCTCTCTGAACAAAATGGTGGACACAACACGTGCTCAAAAAGACGTTCTGTAGTTGTTTCTAAAGATATATATATAAAAAGATTTATTTCAGCAGGTATCATGAAACGTTAAGGAAAAAGCGTGAAAAAAGCCAAACTTCGGCCGACCTTTACCACGTTGGTAAAACAAAAAAACAAACTGTTGAGCTGAATTTATATACACAAATCTACAAGAGTTATTAAAACTTTTTACAGACAATCGTTCTCAGAAATACTGCTTTTCACTCAGATTTATGAAAATAAATCACCACTCGTGTCGAAGTTCAAGTTTTTTATACTTACAGTAAAAAGTAAAAATATAACTGAATTTGATTTTATGAGAACGTATAAGAAAGTATGTGAATATTTTTGTACGCAGATTGTTTTTGTAATTGGGGTTTTGTTCAAAATTTGAGTTAAAAGTCAGAAAAAGGACTAAAACTATAATTTACTTAATATTTTATTTCTTTCTAATTCAATAATTAAAAAAAGGATTGTATTATTTTATTTCAGATAATTGAAAGATAAGACGTTTTTTACTTATTTAAAATTGTTTCAAATGTGAAATTTAAAACTGAAAAAAGGACTGAGTTTGCATTTTATTTTAAAACCAGGAGGAAAAAAAAATCCAATTTTAATTTATTCAAATGTCAGTTTTTTTTTCTTTCTTTCTTTTTTTTACTGTAATTTTTTTCAATACTTTTTTGTTCTCTAGATGTTTTTTTCCAACTTTAAAAATAATTTAAATAAACTTTAATTTTCTTCTTTCTGCATAGATGAACTCAATCAAATAAAAGTGTTAAAAATTGCAGATCTTTATTGTGTTCATATGGAAGTTTTTAAGAAAACAGAAGTTAGTTTTTATTTTAGATTTAAACTTCAAACGAATTTGCATGAATGTTTGATCTTTTTCTCCCTTTTTTAAAAGATTTTACCACAAAATTCTTTTTTCTCGACTGCTATGTCACTCATGCCGACGTGGCTTTTAGTTTTCTCATTTGCCTACTTTTTATCAAATGCCTTCACATTCTGCACAAGCAAAATGATTCATCTACTAAGTGGAAGTATAATTATACTCTGCGGAAAAGAGTGAAATGCAGAAACAAACTCACCTTGCTGTTTCTCACAGGACTCTGGATGAAGTCGAAGAAGAAGAGCGACACGAGGAGAGAAAGAGCAGGGGTGAGCTACTCTTGGGAAAAGATGGAAATTACGGACCTATTTGATATCAGACCTTGGAGTGGACAACCTATCCAAGGAAGGACGCGCCCTAACTGTAACTAACAACTGCTTCTGGCAGCCCCTCCGCAGCCCCGGCATATTGTCCTGGATCCGGGCCTCGTAAGGAGACGACATTAAAATAAAACTCAGCAGACAAATGATCATCTAAACATAAAACATTGAGAATAGTTTATCAAAAAGAAGAGAAACTGTGAACTTTAATGAAAGTCATTTCCTTTCAAATGTTCACACACAGAAAATATGAAGCTACAAAATTAATCTCTCATTATAAGTTTCCAGAACAAGACAATCTATTTTGTACATATTAGTTTGACTTTATTAAATAAATAAATGATGTATGGTTTAAAAATGTGTCATTTTCTCAGGGATTGTACTAATTTTCTTATTCCTGGAAACGTTTTATCGTAGATTCTTGTTAAACGCAGGAAAAACTGACTTATCTGGTGACAGCTAAGCCGCACAGGGAAGTCACTAAATTACCTAAAGTAACAGCAGAAACTCTTAAAAGTCAATGATACGTGATATGAGGAAGAAAAATAGCTGTTTCTCCTTCTCAGCTTCGACTGACTTTTGCATACCTGAACTCTGCCCAACTTTAAATAACCTTGTCCATTTTGTTTTACTCGTCACCACGCCAAGAGAGCACAAGCCTGGCATTTTATGGTCCACGTCACAGCGACTGTGTCTGCACTGCAGGACTGCGAGGAGTCCAAACAGCTCAGCCGTGCACACTCACCACCACGCTGCTTCTATAAACACCTTGTGTGTGCTGGTTTGGTATCACACTTAGCATTTTAGCGAGAAGAGTGTAACCTCCTAAAATTCACTAGAAACATGCTCCGACTCTGGTGCTACACGCATACAAAGCTTTCCACTCCCGAGCCAGCTCACAGTCTTTTGTTTACCTCAGATCAAGGGCCTCATTAGAAAGCAAACATTTTTACTTAGCTTACACTTATTGCTTTTGCCATGCAAACTCTGGATTTACAAGAAATATCTAACTCCCTTCATACAACCTAAGCTTCATACATCACTCCTACAATAAAATTCAGGCAGATCCAAACTTGAACTTTGTCCCACCCCAACCATGCTTCTCAAACCTCATACATTGATCATGCAAATGATGTGATAAATATCCACTGATCTTCAAATAAGCTGGGGCCGCCAGTCATTTCTCATCCACAATGGCATGTATGTTTTATTTCACTAAAGCATACAGTAATTTGAGATGCTTGTCTCCCGAGTGGAGGAGCATAAAGCAAAACTCTTTGCAAGTCACAATCATGGTTGTTGGTGTCCCCTTTAAGCAAAAAAAGCAGAGAGGGATGGTAGTTTTCACAATAAGCAACTCTGTGAGTGGCACACACCGATTTGTCACTGAAATAAAGTAAAGGCAAAAATCAAATTAGATGCTCACTGGGAATCCATGTCATTTCATTGAAGCAGTCCAAGTAATGCCCAGTTCAATGATTTTGATATTATTATTATTATTATTATTACTAACCATCTTTGAGTGGAGGATGTAAAAATGATGTGTAAGTGGATGCACGGCAGCACAAGTTTCAAAGTCACTTTGAATGTGAACTTTTTGTGAATACTTAGATGCATTAAGTCTTTTCTGGCTTTGCATTCTCAATCAATGGAAAACATTTTGTTATAATAAGGAACTATAGTGATCGGCAAGCGAATGATTTCACCATACAAAAATAATTGACTGAATTTCTCAATGTCTCACGAACTTCAAAGACCATAAAAGTACATATTTTTATTTTAAACACGAGCCTTATCACTTCAGCCAGATTTAAGTTATAGTACCAAAAAATTTTTTTTTATAAAGCTCTGCCACACCCCTTTTAACTCTTATAAAATTAAAACTAGCAAACCTTTTTGAAAAATAAACATGTAAACTATTCGTTTGGATCTTGTCCCCTTTTAAAACACAATAAATATATAATTTATCATCTCTTAGTGACTTCAATGGAAGTCTAAGTCTAAATGGAGGGGCCCAAAGATCAAATTTCATGAATTTTGAGTCCATAATTGTCCAGTTAGTTAAACTGGACACATTAGTTTGTGCAGATGCAGTGACCGAATCCATTCCCCTGCTTTTCTTTGTGCCCATTAGTGGAGCATGTGCTCGTACGGAGGAGCTCGGTCATCTGAGGACATGCACATTGTAGACGGGGGTTGTTTCCTTCAGCCTAAAGCTTCGGCTTTACCCTGATTTTTCCTCTGTAATTCCACGTAATGACAACTATTTAGTTTGACAGCCTCATGCGGATAATGATACTGTATAGATTACACTTTGTGCTGGCTGTACTGGGATACTGGGTGAAGTGAAACAGTGTGTTTTACTTATTTAAATATTTTGCAGAGTCAATTCTTTGTGAAGTTATTCGACCTTTTTTAAAATCAAGAGTGCAATTAAAATGTTTATAACTGTGAATTGCAATCTTCATGTCTGATGATTTTATTATTTTTTTATGCTTTTAAACTTTCCTGTTTCTCATGCCGACAAAACCAAAAACAACAATCTATCTTACGCAGTGCTGCTCATACATACTCACACACCTGGCACATTTAGACTAAAATTATTTTTAATCCCCCAAAATATTTTTTCAGCATGGAAGTGAGGTAGACTTTTTTTTAAGTAGATAAGAATACATTGTAGAATGTATAGTAATGTGTAAAAAAAAATCCACATGTTCCTCAAATTCTCTTTACATTTGAACCAAAGTGTGATGTACTTGAAGAGCTGGAGCTAATTGGTGGTAATGAATTGGTAAAATACCAGCAGGACTTGTAAAATGCTGGCCAGCAACTATATGAAGCATGTGTCTCTTGCAATGACCCATAATTTTTTTGTAATTGAGAAGGATAAAAATGACTTTGAACATGTAACGTTTTGTTCAAACAGAAATAAAGTTGAAAATTTTTATTCTAGAGGTGCACAATATATACATTAAATTTATTAAGTCATATTTAAAATAATGTTTTTGGTTTTTTTTTTTTTTTAAAAAGAAAATGGTTCTTTACATTTTTTTATATACATGCTAGCACAGCCAATGTGCTAACTCATGCTTCTGAGCTACTTAACCAGATCGCAACCAAACTTATATTCACTTGCACGAGAGCAACTGAGGGAAAGCTGGTGTTTGTACCAAAAAAATAAAGTTTTAAACATCCCACTTTTCTTGTTTACTTATAAAACCCCGCTGTTTGTATTTTATATTACTGTAGAACAGTGGCGAGATCCTAATCAGAGTTACGGAAAAGTTCACTAACTCATTTTAATGTTATGCAAATGTTCAAAGTTCATTTTAATGCTAAATATACATAAATCAATTTTGTAATGCTACTTTTCTGCTGTTTTTATCCGTGAATTATTAGTTAATATTAAGGTAGTGAACTGAAGCTACATGCTAGCACGCACTGAAGCTACATGCTAGCACGCACTGAAGCTACATGCTAGCACGCGCTGAAGCTACATGTTAGCACGCGCTGAAGCTAAATGCTAGCACGCACTGAAGCTACATGCTAGCACGCACTGAAGGTACATGCTAGCACGCACTGAAGCTACATGCTAGCACGCACTGAAGCTACATGCTAGCACGCACTGAAGCTACATGCTAGCACGCACTGAAGCTACATGCTAGTACGCACTGAAGCTACATGTTAGCACGCTGAAGCTAAATGCTAGCATGTCGCTAAGCTTGAAGACGCACTCTTATTTTAATGTCAGTTTACTATAAAGTTAAAAAAAGAGAATAAAGTTAAAGCTAGTCCTCAGACTTTTTATTTGGTTATTTTTATTTGGTTATGACTAAAGTTGAAAAATTTGTTTAAAATTAGAAATCTGCCGGGTTTTGTGTGAAAAAAAAACAAAAAAACAACAACAAAAACACAGAAAATGTAAAATCCCTTTTACAAGTCTTACTATTTTTTGAGAAGAAGATTTTGTCATTTCCAGTTAAAACAAAAAACAGTTTGATCAAAAATAGTTTCATATGAGAATTTGCCACGAGTGTAAATCATAATGAGAAGCATTACATCTCCTTTATGCAGATTTTTTTTTATGACTAAGCTGCTAGTGTTAGTGTGATGCTGCCCAATAAAAATGGCCAATACATTGAAGTTTACAAAATATTGTCAAAAATAAATAATGGAATACAGGCGAATTGGCATGAATTTTGGTTATAATTCACAAACTAAGTTTAAACGCTATCAAATGCCACAATTGTTGTGATATAAGAAGTTAAAACAACATAGTCCACGAACATAAAATGGAAGCAGTTGTTTAGACGAAATAGCACATACCAGGAGCTTTGCTGTTAGCAACTCAGCTAATATTGCTTGCCAGAACTCCTGAGATAGCTGGGATGCTCCCAAAAAATGGAACAAACTGCCTATAGAGATTAAACTTTCACCAAATTTGGAAACTTTTAAATCCGGGCTAAAAACTTTTCTATTTACATAAAAATACCAATGAGTTCAACACGTCGTCTTTTATTTCTATGATTCATTTTTTAATTCTTTCTTTCATAATGGATTTTATTTTTCTCTTTTTCGTCTTGCCTAAAACGCCCCAAAGTAAAAAAATGTGTCATCACATGAGGCATTTAAAAAATTCTGAACATCTATTGCAATACAAAAAAAAATAAAAATTTGTCCACCAAAGAAAAAAGAAAAGTCTCAGAGGACACTCTGACTTGTTGCCGGGGTGATGTCCGCATGCTGTTTGCACCCACAATACTTTGTCGTAACCAGACATTCTTTGTGTATCAATCTATTTTTCAAGAATGGTGAAAACATGTTGTTTATTGTCATTTTTACCACTATTATACTACACACCAAGAACTATGGCAATTAATTTTTTTTAATCCATGTTGTCCACCCCTATTGCCAGGTCCTCACGGCACTCCCATCATCTACGTCAGGTTAAAGGTGTCAACAGCAGTACAGTGACTCCTGACCTCTCACACAAACCCAGAGAAGGCAAGGGTCATGCAGAGGACATGGCAGTGAAGGGAAGAGTCAATCTTATCCTTCCGTTCGCCACAGGCTGACATGCAGCAACAGAAAGATGAGCTGGCTGGCTTTCCAAAATCCACACTTGTTTAGTTGGGAGCAAGGCATCAGGGCCGGGTGTGTTTCAAAGAAAACGCTGAGGAAAGCGATTTCTGTGGCAGCACCCCTGCACTTGACAGCATGTTTCAGCTAGTGTCCCACTTCACCAATATGTTGTTTGGTCCAATCCCGACCTAATGTTGGAGAACTCTACCTTTTTCATCATCAATTCCACGTGATTCCAAATCTTCTGGATCAGTTTTGTTGGCATGAGGCTGAAGGGTTAAAAGGAAGAAAGAGACGCCTGAGCTCTCGGACTTTGGCAATGGGGAGGTGATAACCTGGCACAGAACCAACAACTAATGCCCCTTAAATGTCAGACTGCAGAAAGGCAGAAAAGACGGGAGACTGAAAAAAATGGAGCACATTCATATTTCAGCATGGCAGATGCTATAAGGCATTGACGCCTCACACAGTGGGCAAGCAGGAATCCCAGCAGAAAGAAAAAGAGGGCAGATATAAAAAAGGGGAAATGAAAATGAGAAAAAAAAAGAAGATGGCGCTATGTGTGATGGGAGCAGCAACATCTGACGCTCATCTCTATTCGACAAAGTTCAGCATAGATCGGTTCAACTCTCTCTCTTTCTTTCGCTCTCCACACACAGACAAAAATCTGGCGAGGTGGGGGTCGGGGGACAGGGTTGAGTCTAGTGTTGGGGGTGGGGTTGGATTGCTGGAGAGAGTGATCTTTTTTTCCAGCGGGGTGAAAGGCGGACGGTCATGTGTGCAGAGCTCATGACAAAAGGGCCTTTTATGTGCAGCGTATGCAGATAGAGGAGGCTCCTTTGTGCACAGATGGAGATCCCATGCCTGGGTCTGCCTGCGGCGGAGAGGGAAGGGAGGGTGGAGAGGTGGTGAAGGGAAGAGAGGGTAGGGAGGGGTGTATCTGGCACTGAGTGCCATCACTGTGTCTGGTGGGGGATGGGGCACAGAAAAGGAGAACCAAGTCGTCCTGGTCCTACCAGGTTCACACATTTGGAAGGAGGGGCCTCAAATCTTACTAAGCTGATATGGAGGCTGGTGAAACAATAGTCTAATGACAGAGAAAGTCTTTCAAATGACTAAGAAGTGAACCAGGGTCAAACATTATTTGCAAGGTACCTCTGGTGTTTAAATTTGGTCTGTAATCCAAAAAACATCCACAAACTCTGGACACTGATAAACTAATACGGAATGATGGATTAATAATGAAATTAAATCAAAGAAGCAAAAGCCCTACAAAAAACACATGAAATACTTTTAAATATCAACTAAAACTTATGTATAACAAAGTGAAGCAAAAATAGAATTGTCCTGAAAAATTAAAAGTGCAACCTTCAAGAAGGTCAAGTTCACCATCCTTCTCGCCACCACGTCAGTGGTGTTGCTATAACACTTTGTTGATAATACTTCCTTGTAAAGCATCAATTTGCAGATTATAATCTGAAATGTTAATATGGAGCTACTTATGCCTCCTCTCCCAGAGACAGGAACCCAAGTTTAGGACTTGAACTTGAGTTGCACTTCTGTTCCCACACAATGCCTGTTCTCTTCTCAACCTTTCTGCTGTATGTGATTTCTTTCTTCGTGTGGACCACTGACAGGATGTCACACAAAAAAAGATGTGCACACTCACACATGCTTCACACACCTGTCGTTGCTTCACTTTTCAGTGAATCTATTGTGAATAGAAACTTCCTACAGAGAACCAGTGATAAAGCAAGATGCATAAATATCAGTGTTAATATATGTATATATATATACAGTATATCTATATATCATTAAAATATAATTATAATTTAATTGTTACATTGATTTTACCAATCACTGCTTTTTGGTCACTGTGTAAGCAAAGTGCCCACACAGTCAGTGTAGTCCGGAAAGCGTTAAAAACAAAATTTTTGCTTGGCCACTAATTTTACCTTAATAAACTTTATAAATACTGGATTTATATTCTTAAAGGTGGAAATCATTGCCAACACAGAGCATTGCTGGCACGGTCGATCTAGTTTATCATCTACGGGAAGACAAACGTGTCCTAGACAGACACCCGTGTTCACGTTACACCATTTGCTGATTGGCCATATGCTTCCTGATCACTGCAATCAAAAGCTAATGCCTGCAATAACTGACCTAGTTGCTGGAGTAAAATGAAATTGAGTGGAGGCACCACGTGACGACAGCCTGACAAGTGTTTTTCACTTCATGTCCAAGAATTTGGACATGAGGCATGGTATTGGTTGAAATGAAATAATTTCCTTCATTCATGCATCCTCTGAGCCATCCATCCCAACAGGGTTACGGGGAGTGCCGGAGCTTATCCCAGCTGATTTAAGGTAAGAGGCAGATTACATTCTGAACAAGTCACCAGTCTGTTGTGTGCCATCCACACACACACTCATTCCTAGGAGCAATTTTGGAGCAGCCAATCAATCTAGAATGCATGTTTTTGGAGGGTGAGAGGAAACGGGAGAAAACCCGCACATACATACATAGGAAGAACTTACAAACTCTACACAGAAAGGCGAGTGATTCAAGCCTTGCCCCCACTTGGGGACTCGAACTCCTTATTTCTTGCTGTTGGGCTACAGTACTAGCACTGTAGCCTCACTGTGCAGCCCTTTAAAAAGGTCAGTTTCACTTTTAATTTTAATATTTTCACTGAGTTGCAAAACATGTAATTTTATACTTTTGTGATTGTTTTCTAAAATTTCTTTTATAAGGTTTAAGTAAACCTGTCACAGTGGAAACCAGGCCGTTGGTGTCACAGGACAGCTTAAACGTTTAACAGTGGCTCACCCCTTGACTTAAACTTAAGCTTTTAAGACTTAGCTTGAGTTATGAACATCTCTGACCTCTCCGCTGAGAAATGAATTGGCATCCTGCTATGAAGGCATCACATCCTTCCAACATCTTTTCTTCCTCTAACCAGGACATCACAGCACTCAAGAGAAAAAGATTACTATCTCACAAGAGACAGACAGATCGATGTGGCTGTTCTCACGAAGGAAAAGGTAGAAATAACATTGCAAGGACTGCATTAATATCCTCTTTACACAAAGGCAGCAATTCACATTAGCTAATGAGTGAAACTTATTAAGGTAATGTAACTTTTCAATTCAGCCAATACCTTATCAGAAATTGGAAAGGCAGAATGTATGAACATCTAACGAACAAAATGCTTTTATAATCTCACAAAAAGTCCAAAAGATAATTGCTTTTCAGTTTGGCTGTTCTTTATATAAAACTTTTTGCCTGCTGACTAAGCATAAAAATCTGATGTTGATTATTGTGTGCAGTTGTTCCCAAGTGGAATGAAGCCAAGCTGTAGGGAAGGAAATCTAATCAAAATCAGCCAAAGAAAAACAAGGGTTTATAAGATGTTGGTCAGAGAAGTTTAAAAATGAATTCAGAGTTAGATTTATTGAATAAACAGACTGATGTCACCATTTACATTATTTGGTAATGTTTCGTTCAATGGCAAACATGGTGATCTTTGAGTTTGTTGTTAAGTTAGGCATTAACCATTTCAGTTTCAGTATCCAACAGTTACCTTGTTTTTAATGCATTGTCCTGAGAACCATGCAGAAGCATAAAATCCCATCGGACCTGGGTTCATAATATTTAAGACATTTACTTATTTTTAAACACTAGTTTTCCTGTTCACAATTAGCTACGGAATCCACAATGTGGTGTGCTCAAGCCATGACACATTTTAGTACTTTTTTGTTCTCCAAAAGCAGGCCAAAAGTGATAAACTCAAGATGATCAAAATCATTTGGACTTTCGAAGCAATATCCAATAATAGCAATATCGAAGCAATATCCAAACTTAATTTTGGCCTTATACCTGGCATGAAAAGCCTCACATGTGCACCAGTAAAATATTAATATCAGTAAACTTCCTCCACATTTGACTACTACAGTATTATTTTAGAATTATGTAAGATGTTAATTCCAAACTTTCAGCTTGTGATTTACAGTCCAGAAACTGAATATCAAACACTGTTACTGAAAGAAAATCAACATAAACAAAACTGATACATGCACAACTAAATAAACATACAGTCAAATTAAAAGTGGGTCATTACCATTGTGTTATCTAACGTCATAGTATATTTATCATTACCACTATGCTAACGTCTAGCATTTACATTAGGCTAAATAAAGCTGATGAGACGATGCTCCCTGAGTCAACAATTTTGGGTTTTTTTTCCTGTGAAGTGCCCTTTCACTTGTGCAACTATAGGAAAAGAACCCGACAAAACAGTGCCATATTTTAAAGTTTCGCTGAGGTTTTAACTGAGATCTCATTTACCAATTTGTCTTTTTTGCTTGATTGGTACCTGAAATACTCCTAAACTTGCAAAATTATGGGTTTTGTTTTCTGTTTTAACACAGAGTCTCTAGCCCTCTCTCATCTGGGTGCGTCTCTTAGTTTAGGGCGTCAGCTTCCTAAGCTTTTGCGAAACGTCCCTAACAAATTAAAAATTGAACTGCACCGATGTGTTTCAATATAGATTTAATTTTAGCCACTACTGTACTATATTGATCCTTCAATGGGATCAATAACTTTAATTCGATTTTTAATAATTATATTCAGAAGTACTGTACTGCATTGGGTTTGTTCATGTAGGTATTAAAACTGATACTGTAGCTATTTTTTAAATACTGCCAGGATATGGTCCTACTATAATACCACCCAAGTCTGATCTTATCTATCCTGGAAAAAGGGAGTCCGGTGGTCAAAGATAGCAAAGAAATCTCATTTGTAAATCAGACCACCCTCTGTCTAAACAATTCCTCCTGATACCATCTGGATTATACTTCCCCTAACAGGTATTCCAAATCTTTTATGCCATCAGGCTTTCAAATGCTTTTAAATTATTTTAATAGCCTTTCACAACAATCTAGATCTAAGCCTCTTTAGTGGTCATTATTTATTCATGCATTGTTTACTACTCCTTATTACCATTCAATGTATGACTGGCATGGTCTTCTATTAATTAATAATTAATGATTCGCTAATATATCTTTCTAAACTGTAGATGTGTCCTGAATGGGTTGCTTGTGAGCTTGTAATTGTTTTGATCTATTTTTTAATGGAGAACCTACAAACAGAATAGCCCATCAGGGAGTAATTGTTTCTCCTTGAGTTGAATTAAAGTAAATCCATCTATGATGGTCAAGATTAGTCGACTGTGACTAGAGAGATTTTCAAACACTTTGTTTAAAATAAGAGTCGTAAAAGTTTGGTATGTCTAAAGCCCAGCATGAGAAGGTAAATTTATCTTCTTTAAAATTTGATGAATTCCCGGTGTTCAGCACTATGGTCAGTACAATGTATTTTTATGGGTTTATAAATAAACTCGGTATGGATTTGCTTATACATCAAAAGCAAATGTGATAATGCTGTATGATTCAAATGTTTTCAAAACTATATATATATATTTAAAAATATTAAACCAGAGTTTAGACACATATTAAAAATTATAATTATTTTGTAATTTATTGCACAACTGATATAAATAGGAATGATTGAGCAATGAACAAAGAAGCAACTTCAGGGATCTCCTATTTAGAATGACAACTCTCATTGCAACAACAAAAGATTTTTCTGAAAGGTTGAATGTAGTTTTTTTGGAGTCTAAAATCTTCCAGAGTCAGCAAAGTAGTAACCCAATGATATACAAGTACAGGGCTTTGAAATAATCCTACAAAAACTCTCCCCAAAACATGTACTGCTTCTCAAACTCAATAAAACTAACAAACTATTGTTTCTTATTTTGTTAACAAAGCTTGTAAAAATGAAGAAACATCTGCAGTCCAAGAAGACATGAAAAGAAAGGTTTTTCTATGAAGACCAAATAGTTATTCTGCATAGAAGTAATAATATAATAATTCATTTGGTGTAAAGAAACCAAAACAACAGTTTTAGACTTTATATCTCCACCAGAACTGAGTTCAGAGACATCATTCCAAAACTAGTTCAATTAATGGTTAATAAATAATGCTGTGCTCATTATTTAAAAAAAATATTACAAGTCATTTTTTTAAAGGAAACCGGTTAAACAGAATAATCTCATTTTGAGCTGGTCCCGGTACTCGATGTCACGATTTCAACAAAAATTTTTATCAGGAAGTATCACTAATGGGGAAGGATGGCTCAGTGAGTAGGTTGACCGCCCTGTAACCGGAGGGTTGCCGGTTCGATCCCCCGCCATGAGTTCATGCCGAGGTGTCCTTGAGCAAGACACTGAACCCCCAATTGCTCCTGATGGTGGTTTGCACCTTGCATGGCAGCATCCCCATCAGGTCTGAATGTGTGTGTGAATGGGTGAATGTGAGCTACACTGTAAAGCGCTTTGAGTACCGTTGCAGGTAGAAAAGCGCTATATAAGTAGAGTCCATTTACCATTTAATGAACTGATCTATATACCTGTGTTTCAATACATTCAGACAGATTATTTAATAACAACAAATAAAGAGTGATAAGTCTCCAGCAAGATTTATCACAAAACTTACAACTGAAAAATAGTTGAAAATTGTACTAAAATTTTTTTTCAAGGTTTGGTTCTTTGCAAACATTTAATGTTTCACAATATGAAACTACATATCTAACATCAGATCACTGAGGGTGACAGAGTGGACACAGGTTAGTATCAGCCAACAGACAGGGTGCACCATGGACAGGTAATGTCTGTTTTGATGTCTGAGGTATGTGGGCAAAAAATAATAATAAGCAAAGCTGACTATATTCAGTTGTAAAGCTGGACAGTAGTTTTGCACATACTCAGTCAATGTAATTTGTAATTTTGAGGGTTTCGTAAAATTGTCAGATGAAGAAAAGAGAACCAAAACTGGGAAGCGGAAAATGGTCATATAGGTGTATTTGGGCGAGAATCGATATTTGCAGACACTTTCTTTTCAATCAGGCAACATCAAAATATAGTATGTTTATCTGGAAAAAAGAACTGAATTTTTCTTTGTTGTCATTGTGAATTTTTTGCAACAGGAGTTTTGAGCTGTTCTATGTGTCAACATGTCAATTAACTTCAAAAGAGAAGGAGCGGGGGGAGGCGATAACTGATTAGCCTGATTAAATAGTTGTGCTTAATTACTTTGGACCTTTTTAGCATTATCAGTAATTTGCCAATCTAGTCTTTTCAATATCTTAAATTTCCTAAATGTTATGATTTTTCACATACGTAACAACAAATTCGTTACTATGTTAACAAATGTCTCATCCAAATGGTCACAGTGTCTACAGTATAATGACTCCTTCATGGTGTTTGGTCATGCCCATATTCATTTTAACAATGTTTTTATTGTCTTTAAAGAAACAGATTAATCCCACATCTTCTGGTAACTGCTAATTCATTTCAAAATATCCTTTTATCGCTAATATTTAAAAAAAAAAGTTGCTTCCAAACACACTGTGGGAGTCCTTGAAAAACAAAAGACTCTATTAAGAGTCTTTTGTTTTGAAACCAGATTTTAACTTATTAAAGTTAAAATCTGGTTTCTGTTGGCCTCATTGTTCTAAAAAAAAGGCTTTTTTTCATGTCCACCTGCACCCAGAATACTGTGGCAAAGAGCTTTGGGATTTTATTAGATTTGACCTCATTAAAATCGTCAATTGTCATTTCATCAAAGAGAAAATAAAACACAAAGCTAGCGTCTGATAATTAGCTGCGAAATAAACCACCTGTGACTTTTGGTAATCTCAGATAGAGTAAAATTGTTTTTCATAGTCTCAATACTACAAATCAAACTTTTTGGTTTGCAGATTTCTCAGCCAGTGGCCCTGAATAAAACTCTGGCGGCCGGAATCAACGGCTTTGACAGCAGGGCTCTTGAACCATCGAAAACATCAAGTGGCCTGAGCGTAGCTTCTTTGAGCACCTGGTTGGAGAATCGCTAGCGGTTCTATTGTTCTAAGACTATCTACTTATAAAAGATAGCTGCGAAATAAACCACCTCAATGTTTGCCATTGGGATTCAATGACAAACATCTCAATAAATCAGATATTTTTTTTCATGCATATTTGAGTAATATGCAAGCTTTTCCTTCTTGTATTCAGATATCATTAAAAGGCCAGATTATTCTTGGCCGTGGATTTTGTTCATCACGCTCACATTCTCATGCAATCAAGAAGAGTCGAAGTGCACACCCTCTCCTCACACTCGGACCCGAAATGGCTTGCTCCTTTGTGCAAACACACCAAAATACAAATACAAAAGAATATTCTGTAGTTTTGCCAACTTCATGCCCTTTTTGCTAACTTTATTTGAGCCTCAAACGAGATTTACTTTGTGTTGTGCACGCACCTACAGGGCAGAACTGAGTGTAGAGCGAGAGGAGGAGGAATGTATTTATAAGGTTTTTCTGAGCTAACAAAAGCCACCATGTTTAACTAAAAATGCTATGAAACAGGAATTATTAACCAACAAAAGCAGAGCTCCCCTCTCTTTGAGAAACAGGAATGGAAAAAGCACAGTAAAAATATTAGAATGAGAATAAAAGGATTGTTGGATGTATTCATGTTGATTAGTGTACAGCTCTGTAACTATGCAGAGGGTTCAACACCTGCACTTTTACTGCAATAAGAAAAAAACTTTTAGGGGTTCTCTTTGTCTCTGTCCGCTCAAGCTATGCAGCTGACCTGGTTAAAAAAAAAAAAAAGAGCTTTTCCAGCAGAAGTTTATCCTCTCTTCGGAATAGACCCAACACCATCTTTGTGTAAAAGTTCCATATTTTCTACTATAGTCTGACTTTTTCAGAATTTGCTCTTTTACTATGTCCCTGAAGGTAACTTTGAGGTATTACACTTCTTTGTTTATTTTAATTGAAGAATACATTAGAATCAGACACATAAATAAACTAATAATAAGTATGACAGGAGGAAAACTAACATGTTAGATATCTGTCTGTCTCTATTGACCTGTAAAATATTTAAGACCGAAGCAAATGCAAATAGCGCTGACTTCCTTGCACCAAAAAAAAGAAAAGAAAAACTCCTGAAGGCTTTTCAAGTGAATTCGTTCTCACAATGAAGGGGTGCCCAGAGCAGGGAGAGTATACAGTCTGGACTCTGAATGGCACAATGTGCGAGAGCCAAAAAGAAAGGGGGACCAGGATGGGCTATGAAGTAAAGGCTAGGGACCCTCCGGGCTGCCTACCACTGAGCAGAGCCTCGGCTGAACAAAGCTGACCACAATACAGTTTCTTAGCAATGCATTGATCAACACCAATAACTACATAATTAAAATACAAGAAGACAGACAGTAGTGCCTTGGGAAAGCAGTGTAATATTAAGATTTGGGAAAAAAAAGGGTTTTTATTAAATGGATGCGCTTGAAAAGAAAAACTTTCTTCTCTATGTATAAAAAGCTATCAATCTCTTTTTCTCGCAACTGTTCCGCTAAAATTAAACTAAATCTTGCAACATTTATAATCCTTTCAACCTATTCCTGTCCTTGAGCAAGATATTAAAGCCTTTTATCCTTATTACTTCAACATCTTATAGACTTCTGGGTGCGTTTATGTTGAACGTTCTCAGAAGATGATCATGTAACGTGCAGGTACACAGCATTGGCCTCAGTCTCATTTCCATGTCCATGACTGAGGAATGTTTTGGTGATGTCTCTTTAAAAGAGGGCCGAACCTACAGCTGTGAGAGCTTGTGGCATTGTTGCTCCTCTTACATCTACTTTCAAACTTCATTTTCAGCCCTTGAATAGATTTTCACAGGCGCTCTCTGGATGTAGGAAGGCACTTTCAGCACCAGCCAAATTTCCCAGCAGGCCTTGTGGCTGGGGTAATTTGGTCCACGAAAGTTAACTGTGAAGTTGCTCTGGATCAGAAAACACTTTGTAACCTAGTATTAAAGTATTATGTTTTTAACACATACTTGGCAAGAAAATTGAGAGCTTTTTCTTCTTTGTAAAGATTCAGAATGGGTTGTTCCTACGAAACCTCAAAACAACAAAATATCCTTTTTAATTGTATCTGCTTTATTGATTTTGTAGAGACCTCAATTGAACTGGAATAAAGACTCAAATGAATCATAAAAGTTTTTAAATAGCCTAGAATAAAACCATTTTCTATGATTCATGACAAAATGATATTAATCATTACACCATGGAAACGGTTCCAAACCTTTTCTGCTGAAAGTGCTGTGTGACATGTGAAGGACAGTACAGCCTGCCTGCAGCACCTTGTGGACACCTGCAAGACTGCAAGTCACTGGAGAGAGAAAGGGCAAGCTTCCATAATTCTGCTAAGTCACTAAAACACCCAAGTCAGCGTACTTATACAAGCGATGTTTCGGCCACTTCGACAGACTGGAGAAGTGTTAAACTCCAACTCGTCCCTCATGGAGGCAAAAGCAACATAAATCAGAGCTAATAGTCAGCAAATGACAATAAAACTGTCAACACCAACCTGACTAAGCAGACATGAGCAAGTTCTCGGTGAGCGCAGCAAATAAAGTCCTGCCAACTATTTCAGTGTTTTTTGAGGTCACTGACACGGGGAGGACAAAGACAGGCTGACCTGGGAACATTACCAAGCCATTAAATGTGTTATGCAGCTCTGCAGAATTTATTTAAATTTATATACCAAATGTCAGCCTTCCATTGCCGGGATGTGACACTAATAACAATTTATTGCTGGTAACTTTGCCCATGTGGATAGAGTGGGATTAAATTACGGAGTCTTTCAAATCACCACTAAGTCACTAAGAAAACATTTTTTCCAGGTCACTCAGTTCAGCTTGTTTATATAAAAAAGTACTAATGAGTCCTTCAAAGTTTTGATTTTCATCTTCAATCTCAGTTTAGACAGGAAACATCGATATGTTGTAAAACCTTTCGGTATAGTCAAAGTCTTTAACTCAAACAGACAAAGTGGGTTGATTCAAAAGGCATGTTCGGCTTGAGCACCTCCGAACCAAAATCCGTTGAGTGATGTGAGCTTTTTCATTTAGGAGAGCTAATCACCGCAAGTGAGCCTGATCACAGAGGGACAACCGGTGACACCAGAATAATTACGCTGTATGAGTCTAATCCTTTGCACAGCACTTAGGATGGTTTTAAAGGTCACCAGGGCAAACAGCAGAACTCCCTAAACTCTTAGGGTGAAGTCTGGCCCATTTTAACAGTCACTGGGGCAAAGGCCTGATTTTTAAAAACCTGGGAAAGTAATCCCTGGAGTAAGGCCTCTAAACCTGCTCTGCCTTTGTAACCATGGCAGCAGACAGATAGTGTCTGGGTCACAGGGCAAACATGACCGGGCGGCGGACTTGGCCAGCCTGGTACTGTTGATAAAACCAGCTGGAAATAAGCACCTGTTCACACCTTTATAAATTTGGCATGCAACCACAACAAAGTGTCCACTGACTTTGAAAGCTAGCATTCATGCTACATAAGGACTTCTTGAAATAAGTACAATTAGAAAACTAAAGTTATGAAAATTTACATTCAGCATTCTGCTCCTAAAAAAAACAAACAAAATAAAACATCAATGCATAAAGACATTTCCAACCAAGCTCATGTTGTCATGCATTGCAAGTAAATTTTAGGCTGTTTTTACAGCAGATAAATCATTCTTAGTCAGTTAAATTTAATAATTAGCTTTTGTTTATCTTATGAATAATTTTTGGGGTTTTTTTATGCGACACCTGCCAAGACAACTGTGTGATATTGGGTTACCTAAATACAATTGAATTAAAGTTATTGCCTTTGAACCACACCTCTAAATGTAAAAGTGATTCAATATAGTATTTGATCAAAACCAGTGTTTTTGATTGAAACATATTAGACAATGTCATAAAATTCCAACCATCATCTGGAAAACTTATACAAAATTAGCTTTTCAACTTTTCTGAGATTTCTACAGTATTTAAACATAATTTACAAACATCTCAACATACTTAAAGTGATTTTCTAATTTATTCATGCTTGTTTGAGTAACTTTCCATGTCGTTCTTGGCCACAATTTTTCTTCACGGCCAAACCCACGTTTTAACACAAGCAGGAAATGTTTTGAGCACTCTGCTCACGCTCAGTCCCTCAGGCATCAAAAGTGAGCATATAAAAGTAAACGTGCTAGCTTTGCTAACATTAGGCTCTTTCCATCATATTTGCTCCTATGAATAAGATTTACATTGTTTCAGGCACATAACCGTGGGGGTAGTCCAAGGCGGAGCAAGAACACAAAAGCGAGACTGAATAATTCTGTTGGAATGCTCTTTATCCAGTGAACACTTTTTTTTTTTTTTTTTTAGCAAACCAATACTACTGTCTTAAAAATTAAAAATTGTCTTAAAAATCTTAATTTACATATGCCGTGAGATTAGAATTTGTACCACACAAAAGCACAATCCCCCTTCTTTAATTGCTTTCTCCTTTCATTGCTGCTGATTACATTGATTTTACAGCCTAATATCACTGACTGTGTGCTTCCATGTAGTTTCCTGATGGAAAAATGAACTCAAATGTGTTTTTCTCCTTGGCAACAAGGTTCATCTTCATGACGCTGCAACCTCAAGCAAATGAAAGAAGAGCAGAATTTTTTTTTATGTTTTTATGTTCATTATTTTATTAAAAAATGTTTGAATAATTTTATATTAGGCTTGTTGAATGGGGTATAAACACTAAAATCTTTAAGCTTTAGGATAGATTTAATGGATTATGATTAAAATGCTTATGTTTTAGACCTTTTTTGTCTATCGTTGCATTCATTGTGACTGGACTTTTTGTTATTAAAATGTGTCCACGTATTGTTAATCTGCCATATTAACTGTAATGATTATACATTGACAATTGGTTACTAGGTTACATGGTTAATTGCATGTTTTTTTTTTCTTGTGCCTATTACTATAGTTTGCATACAAGTGGCATAGTTTAAAAACTTGTATACAGATGAGGATCAACATTTCAAACTTGGTGACCCTTTAAAACAATGTTATTTGTATTGATTTGTCCAAATTCAAATTTTCACTTAAAACAAAACTGTGCAAATACAGTAAGTCAAATTTTAAAGTATTTGTGACACAATATGATAACCTTGCTTGATATTGTCAAGAAAAGCGCTTTCAAAAGAGAAATAAATAGTATTCCACCTTAATTACCACTTTCATAAATTTCCGCTGCAAAAAGTTGACATTACACCATGGAAAATTTTAAAGTATTTGTGACACAATATGATAACCTTGCTTGATATTGTCAAAAAAAAAGCGCTTTCAAAAGAGAAATAAATAGTATTCCACCTTAATTACCACTTTCATAAATTTCCGCTGCAAAAAGTTGACCACTGACACACTTATCAGGCGGGTTGTACTGAGAGTCGAATTGCTGTGTGTACAGTATCTAGCTAAACAAAGTGAGAGGAAACATGCATTTTTGTCTGCAGAATTGCAATAACAGAGTCCTTTTTCAATAAATTTGCGTGTAATTTTGCCAAAATGTCTCGTCGACGTGTGATGGCATGCTGTTCCAATGTGCAGGTGGAAATATTTTGTTATTTCTTTTCCCGAAAGACGAGAACCTGAGGAAACAGTGGAACAGTGGATGAGGCAAGACAACCTAGGGCTCATTGAAAGCTGACTCATACCTTATCCCTATGTAGCCAACATTTCGCCAGAACTGTTGCATTCCGACCCCGTCCCTCATGGAGCGAGAGGGAATGGAAGTTCACTACAAAAAAAATGAAACCAGATGCTGTGTCCACTGTGTTTCATCGGACTTTGGTGGTGTGACGCCAGCTTACACTGCACAAAACTGGAAGTCTTATTCATTTGAAATACTTAACCTTTTTTATATTAGTTTAGAAAGAGCTTCACTGCCAGTTCTTGGAGTGTCCATGTTATTCTTAGGCTGGTTCGACATTACCAAACGCCGATGAAATGTAGTGGGTAGAGCGTCTTGTTTCAGGTTTTTGTTTTTTTTGTAGATGAGATCGTGAGATCGAGTGTTATGAATGTGTTTAATGGTATGAGTCATGCATTTTTTTAAAAGATGCTTCATTTAGTTTAAAGCATCTGAAACACTCTACACCGAGGTGTTTTATTTTTAGGTTGGATAGCTTGTTCTGGTAACCAGTCAGTCCAAACAGTAGTAGAAATTTATTCAGAAAAGGTTCTTTGGTTGGTTCAAGAGCGTAGACGTACGTGTGTTACCTGCACCTCATGTTTGAACAGAACTTTGTAAAAATACCTCCTCCGTCCTGGGTTACGGTCATCAAAACACCTTCCAGCTGCAAGACCTTGTCTCGTTCAATCATTTTAAATCCATGTTGAAAGACATGGAAATGCAATCATTGACCTGTTACTGCTATTAATTTCCTTTTCTATTGGTGTTTTGTTTTTATTCTGTCTGACTTTACAGTAACTATGTTTTTAAATTGTGGTTGTCTCCTGTTTGTGGGTTGTGCCGGTGCTTTTCTTGGCCAACGTTCGCTTGGAAAACAGCTCTGTGATTTCAATGGGATTTTCCAAGTATTGACTCAATAAAAAATGAAATAACACATATATAACTAATCTTTCCTGATTTAATCTAAATTCCTGTGTGTATAAATTTAAATTGTTTGGTTAGATTTTTTTCTCTACGCATGAAAAACGCCCAAAAGATGGTCTGATTTGTCTTGCCCTTTCGAGAGAAACACATGATCCCCCCTGGCCTTTTCAGCTCTCCGTCTCTCTTTTCAGTTGCTATGAGACACTCCAGCTGAAGCCAAGGCTTCCACAATTCATTACTGGAGGAACAAAAGCCAAAGCACTGGACAAAGCAAGGCAGACCAACTCAAACCAGCTCCCACTTAACACACACATCACACCTCTGAGTGCTCTGCTGACATACAAATGGCCAATTCAGGACCTATTCGTTTTCTTTAATTCCCATTTTTATTTGGCAGAAAAACAAGCAAAATTATACAAAACTCAGTAAACACCAACAGAAGTCAACATTTAAAAAATTGCCTTGAGAAAATTGGTCACTTTTGGTTGAGCATCTACATTGACAAGATTTTAAATAATTTTCAGAAAATATTTCTTCACCATACAAAAAAAAAACAAGACATTATCGTGCCAAAGGCTGAATGGCTACCAAGCACCAGCACTGCAACATCACCTGTCTCTGGCTTCCACCAACTCTGCCTCACCAAATCATGAAACATCCCCTCTTTCTATAACCAATCAGATTTCAATCTCCAGCTGTTCGCAAGCAAAGAAAGAAAGGGGAAGGCCAACGAGCAGTAGCCCTCCTCCTTTCCCTTGTACCATACACACACAACAATCACCATATGAGAAACGCCAACAGACGGGCAATCAGTCATTGTAATTAGGTCCGCTGCCATTCCTAAGCCTTCATAATTCAGGCTGGAGGACGTAGGTAGTGAAATCCCAGCTGCCGCCTACCACAGCTCACCGCTGGCTCACCCAAACCACTCCCTTCTCTACTCTCCATGATGAGGGGGAACAGAGAATTTATAATGGAGGCTGACTGACTACAAAATTACCCCAACCCAGTTGCACCCCTTCTTTCTTTTCTCTGCACTGCAGTTTTTTCCTACAAACCTCAGGAAGAGCCAGTACCTTTTAAAAAGAAGTCATAGTCCTATTCTAATTATACTATTATTCGCAGTAAAAAGTAGACTCTGGCCATTTCTTTGTTTATTTAGGACACCCAGAGGTGTTGTGGTGGACTCTGGATTTACAAGAGAGACATAACTCACTCATTTCTCTTTGGAATTCACAGCTAAACAGGAAGCTCCAGCAGTATTTTGCAAAGATTAATTTTATTTGCTTACAGGCTGACTCTGAAACTGGCTCAGCCTGTTGTATAGCACCTGAAGTTTTCTTGGCAAGGAGGTGAAGAACTGCAAGTTCAGCCAAAATAGACAATAAAGCAGAATGAAGAAACATGCCAAATTGCTGGAGCAATTCAGTACAGCGGCTCATTTTTCCAAAATGATTCATGCTGGAAAGAAAAGCCTTTGCTTGTCCTTAAATGAACTTGGTGTGCTCTCTGTCGGCTTTATATGGGAGCGATGGGAGGAGGGAGGAGGATGTGACAGCGCTCGGTCGCAAAAACACGTGTGTTCACATGCACATTACCACACAACCATTGCTGCAGGTTCTTCACCAACCCAGGATTTAGTTACTGTACATGAAAGTCCAAAATGTGGGTGCAATGGCAAACAAGTACCACTTTAAATAAATTTAAAACGAAATCTTAAAGTCACAAAGAAAAGATTCACACAATGACCCTCATTTATCAAAGTTGCATGCAGCAACATTTATGTGTACAATCGAAACAATGTGCTCATTCAAATGGATCAAAATGACGTAAGCATACACCAGGCACAAATTGCACCGTCAGATCTGGAGGTTGTGTAGATATCCACTAAACTACAATGAGAACTAGAACGACAATAAAAATGTAAAATATTGATATGAACAGTCATTGCCTCTGTTCAAAATTGACTCACCACAACCTATTTAACCACAGCATTTTATAGCGTTTTAATAGTCAATTGACAGAGCAATAAAAATACATTCCAGGCCGACTTGGAGCCGGTGTTGAACCAAAAAGTGACTGGCTGCTTTGGACAATGCTGTTACGTGAGGTGATGCTGGAGGAGGTGGAGGGCCCAATTGCAGGACTCAACATTAAGTTTTTTGACAAAAAAATTTAGCTTAAGGTGTCCGCTGAAATGCGGGAAGGAAAATAAAAACTTGAAGAAATCAACAAAACCTGAAAGTTCAAAAAAGAGTATATTAATGGAACAACAGAAGGAGCCAAAAGGTCAGGCAAGGTGGCAGGCAATGTGGGAAGACCACGTGAGGGAAAATGGGAAGAGCACCCTTCTAATGGCAGTGGATAACAAGGTTGTTCAGTTGCACTCGGTGCACAGGTGGGCAAATTAGGAGGTGATCTGAGAGAGAAAAGTAGGTCCAGGGGTCCCTTTAGCGAGACGAGGAAGGAAGACATGAAACCTGTTTTTGCATAAAAATGTGAAAACAATAACTGGATGTTCGATAACCCCAAAAATAATTTAAGTGTCAAGAATATTTTCGGTAGATAATTTTTTGCAAGAGCTGATGAACAGAAAACCATTTACAGCATTGTTTACTGTAAACAAATAACAAGATAATATTTCAAGTGATTAATGTATTCAAAATGATTTGATCACATTTCTATGACTCTAATTAATGCTCAACATTCATTCTATAACACACAAAACCGTCCCATGTTTATGAGGTTTGTGTTGCACGCACTTTTTACTGAACACACTTTTTTTAAAATTTTATTGACATTTTTTCAGGTTTGAAGGTCGAAAAGCAAAAACACGTTCACTTTTTACAGTGAGTTACTTTCTGGTGCAAGACCGATGTTGTGCCAAAAAGAGAGTAGCTGTTAAAAAGTGATTATTTGGAACACCAATCAGTGAAATTCTTTTTTGTACTCTTTCATTCTGCACTGTTGTAAAACTAAAATGGGATTTATAATGGATCTTTACATCTATATAGGCGTGTTAATGTCACATATGGTTGTTTTAATCTGCCACAATATTATCAATTTTAATACCACTAAAAGAGACAGGAGGGTGCTCGTCACATTCCGACTGGTGTATTTTGTGTCCATCTCAATTGTGAGCAACTTTGATAAATGAATAAAACAAAAGGAGCTAATGCCACATCCCGCTCACCAATTTATGACTACAGGACGAACTAAGCTTTCATCACTTGCTTCCTGCTGCACAGCAACAAAGAGAGAATAAGGGAGATCTAAAGGTAAGTTTTGCATCAGTCAGCAGAGTCCTGAGTTTGGTTTATTGGCTTGTCTGGCTCAGCTGCATGACACTGATCACCTGCTTCTTTACCCCGGGAAAGCATGGCGGTCCAAGTTCTGCTTGAGCAAGATCAAGAACCTCTGCCTTATTTTTTTATGTGTCAAACTAATAAAGAATTGCTTTTGCTAGAAATCCCAGAGAAAGCCTTTGCCCTATGAAAGGAGCATTTAAAAGTCTACTAACAGCTCACAAAGAGCAGCTACTCCTACTCTTCCAGCAAAACGTGTAAATATAAGTGTGCATAAAATCTTTAATGGAGAGGTTCTTCCTCCTGAAACTAGCTGCTCCTGCAATTAGATCTCGCATTAAACTAACATCCAGCATTAGTTCACACAAAGTAGATAAAAGCTTGTAAACTATCCCGTGACTACACAGATCAGGATAATGCTGGATTTCTCTGCAGCTGTTTTGAGGAACATCCCTGATTTGCTGCTGTTATTAAAAAAAATCTTTTAGAAATTATATGAACCCCAAAAACAAAAATCCAATCATCAGACTCTGGAATAAAAGATCAGTCTCCATCTTGAGCGGTCAGAAATGGTTAATTTTGCTGCTGGATGGTAATCATTCCTAGAGCATCAGATTAACCCCAAATCTTAAAGAGAGATTTTTTGAGGACACAATGAACTTCGAGGTTGAGCTTTTGCACAGGTGAGATGTCATATTGCACAACTCCAATCCACAGAGCAAACCAAGGCCATTCAGAAAACTGCCAAAAACTATCTTTTGGCAAAGTCTTTGCTTCAAGTCAAACATTCAACTCAGAAACTTCTTAAAGCTTATTCCAGATGTTGCTTCTAAATGTACTCTTTGAGAGAAGCTTCTCATTTTAAACGTTTACGGAAATAAAATATACTCTACTAGCATTTTTATCTGTACTAATTAGGAAAATTTTAAATTAAAACAAAAAAATAAGTCAGAACTTCTCATATATTTTTCTTAAGACAAGTTGGAATTTTTTTTTCACAACTTTTTCACATGTGTTATTACACAAAAAATTCAAATAAAGTGTTCTACAGAAATGTATTTTCATATTATTTTAACATGGGTTTTGGCTTTGATTAAGTCTCTACCTAGTTCTAAATCTAGTTTTATAATCATGCAGGAATGCAGGAATTGTCTTTCTACTTGCAAGCAGTCAGGTCAATTTTGGAATTTATTTGTCATTTTTATTGATAATGTTGGAGTCTTTAACAAAAAAAAAACCTTATAGGCTGCTTTTTGAACAACCTGCGTCCATCACTAAATCTGGATTTTTTTAACCTTAGCAATAGAAATAAGAAGTTTAGACAAATTTGGTGTTAAAACATATTTATTCAACCAAAATGCATGTTTTTTTGTTTTGAACTAAAGTTGCATGTGTTTTCACCAAAGTTAAATTGATTCACCACAAAGTTCAATATGAGGACGATCCTAGCAGGTAAGGATACTTTTCTTTTCATATGGGCTTATTGATGATTCACTATGCCTTCATCCTCTTTGCTAGCACTAGTTTTTATTTTTCTACCCTACCCCTGACACTTTACTCAAGATCACTTGACACCTTCTAACAAAGGACACTTTATCAAAGTAGAAGGATAAATTTTGTAAGAGAGAAGCATAGCAACAGAAATCTATTCGAGTCTCCAAAAAAACCCCACTTCTTATTCTGGTTTAAACACAACTACAGAATAGTTCTGACTATGATCTCACCTCAAATTAAAAGTGTGAAGGAAAGAAATGTGTCTGTAACAATTAGTAATTCCCTGTAATATTTTTTTATAAAAATAAAACTGGTTGCACATGGAAGGACAAAGAAAAGTTGCCAGGACTCACCATAACAATGAGTATGATTACATAAAAAGTTCAAAGAAAGACTTGTGCAGAAATCTTATTTTCATATTATTTTTTAACATGGTTTTTGCTTCAGACTATTTTACCACCTACTAGTTGACACCTCTTCTAGTCCAAGTTTTTAAAGTCATATAGATGAAATTCTAATTCTATTTGCAAGCTGTTTGCAAAATCTTGCAAAATTTAATTATTAGAATAATTCAAATTTTAGACATGTTTGGTGTTAAAACATATTTATTCAACCAAAATGCATGTGATTTTTTTCAACTAAAGTTGCATGCAAAGTTAAGTTTGCATGAAAAGTTAAATTTATTCCCAACAAAGTTCAATATGAGGAGAATCATAGACGGTAAGGATGCTTTTTTAATTTTTTTTTTTTACAAGGGCTTATTGATTATTCATTATACCTTGTTTCTCATTGTTAGCACTAGTTTTTATTTTTCTACCATACCCCTGTCACTCTACTCAAGATCACTTGACACCTTCTAACAATGGACACTTTATCAAAGTAGAAGGACAGATTTTGTAAGAAAGAAGCATAGCAACAAAAATCTATTCGACTCTCCAAAAAAACACTTCTTGTTCTGGTTTGAACACAACTACAGAATAATCCCGACTACATCTCTATGATTTCACCTAAAACTAAAAGTATGAAGGGAGTAAATGGTTCTATAATAACCAGTGATTCCCTGTGATATTTTTAATGAAAATAAAACTGTGGTTGCACATGGAAGGACAAAGAAAAGTTGCCAAGACTCACCATCACAACGATCCATGTGCTGTTTGCCAGCTGAAAACTTCTTTCCTGCATCTCCACCACACATTTAGAGCTGCTTTCGTCTTTCTTTTAACAAAAAAGAAAAAAAAAGATAACTGCTGAATGCAAGCATGGTCGCAGCTGCGCGCATTTTTTCATTTTACGCATTGACACAAAGATCTGTCTTTCTATTTGTCTTTCTGCAGATAATCTGGTTAGAAAGTAAGGATCCGCTGCGGTGTAAGTAAAATGTGAGGTGGTAAGAGAAGGATTACTGGCTCCACTTTCTAAAGAAAGCTTTTCATCTGTTTCATCCGTTACGCAGTGTGTCCTGTGCGTCTCCACATGGCTGAGTCACTCCACCGTGCGTAAAGGCTGCTCTGCAACTTATTAGCACTGCTTACAAGGATTTTTTTTTGTAAAATTCATGAGGAAACAAACAATTATTTACTTTGATTAATTTAGAAGATTTTGTTTGGTAAATGTGTATTTCTCAGCTTGTTTCAGACCAGCTGTGTGTTGTTTCAGAACTAGTTCAGGGTTATTATCAGCAGCCGGATGCATAAACACTGAAGGATGTTTTCAGGGAAAAAAAAGTTGAATAAGTTAGCAAATATATAATTTAATGGTGAGCTGGAAAACTTTGATGATCATCAGTGTCATAACCAGTAAGATTTTAATAAAAAAAATGTATAAAGTTAAAAATGTTATAGTTTTTTTTTTAAGTTTTGTCCATTGACTGAACAGGGTCAGCATTTTTTAACACAAAAAACAAAAATGAACAAATCTAATTTTTTCAGCAATTTGTAAAATTAAATAAAGGAAACTTGTAAAATAAATAATAAAAGTAAATAAATTATTTACGGGGTACATATATGCATCAACATGATATCTTTTGTCGGCTCAGAAATGCTATATTTGGCCAAAGGGAGCATACAAATGCTTTTATTTAGTTTTATTTCTATTTCCCTCCATCCTCTCACTCCCTGTTTGGTCCAACCCTGTGGATGCATGCATGACACAGCATAAATCTTGCTTGAGGTCAAGAATACAGAATAAAGAGCAACATGTTAGAAAAGCTAGTGCAGGTTTTCTAACACGCATTTACGTAAAAATGGCACTTTTTGTTGGAAGCAGACACTAAAACACTTCCTGCTTATGTTAGTACAGTATATGAGTGTACCAGAGAACAAAATCTGTCGCCAAGAACAAATTAGCATTTGAGCAATATTCAAATACTGGAAAGTAGAGCTTGCAAATTACTCAAACATGCATGAATGAAATAGAAAACTAGCTTCTGGGTTGTTTTGAAGTGGGAATAACTTTCAGACATAGTATAAACTTCCAAAAAGTTTATTACACATAAGGCTCCCTCTTAGAAGACAGCTTACTAGCATTTTTTAACATCAAAAATAAGAAAAAATAGAAAGTCACCGATATAACTATTGGTATAATTTTAAAAGTAATCCCTACAAGACATAATTTATTGAACAAAAATGGCTAAATTTTAAAAGAAAACACTGAAACAAGTTTCTTTGACTTCAAACTAATTTAAAGTCATATAAATAAAAAGGTCATATGGGAATAATTAAGTGCCATCATTAAGTGCCATCATTTCTATTAAAACTGACTCTTATTTTTCCTCAGACGTCACATCTCCTGTCTACTTATTAACTAAAAGCAAAGCTGACATGTGGGGCTCCTAAGTTGCTCTACAAAGCACTAACCACATTTCCTAATCATACTTTGTTAACTCTGTAATGTTCTTTTTTTAATAAACACATTCTCATTTGTCAGCACTTAAGCACATAGGCGTTGTCTGCTCAGTGTACACTTGAGTGGTCGAGGAACTCACCCTGCAAGTCTTCAATCACACTGAGTGGCCTGAGAGAGGTTTGAATGGCCATCACTCAGAATAGCTCACTCTGCTGTATCTTGACTTGCACCTGTTGCCTGTGCAGCTTTAAAATATCTAAATTGACAGACGGTAAACACACGCCGCCCTGACTTTTCACCCTCTCATCTCTCTGTCCTTCATCCCAGCAACATGTTTTGGTCCGTTATTGTCTTTCCAACCAACAAACAGCAGACTACTCCTTTAGTTTTCACTTCTGCTGCACAACCTTACTGACCCCAAACAGCATAGAGAAAGAGTAATGAGATTATCTGTGCATGAGTGTGAGCGTCGTTTGTGACGTGTCCTCTCCCGATTGTGTGTGCGCAGCTTTTCAGGCTCTACAGCTCATGTGACAAAATCACTGCAGTTAAGAGAGTTTGGATTACTAGGGTGGGGTGACTGAGTTCACAAATCTGCGTTCAACTCAACAGTAAAGAACTGTGAGCTTCTCCTGAAGGAAATGACATAAAATATCAGGAATTTTGAAAACTTTTTCCAGAGTGAAATTCCTCTTTTGTTCCAATTTGATGCACACAAAGAAATAGTTTACGTAATAGGTCAGACGTTAATCTCATTTCAGATTTTGTTTTATATTATGTGAATGTAACCGAGCAAAAAATTTCCCCAAACAAACTAAAGCTTACATTTGATTAGTTTTCCATCATTAGTTGGTATTGTACTCCATATATGCAAATTTGTTGCATTTATCTGAGACATGTTTGTGTGATCTGTTGCTTTTCCTTAATCTTAAAACAAAAAACTCTGGAAAAAATGAATACCGAAGTGAATTCAAATGATACAGTAGGACAATCAGAATCCCCACACCAGGTGGTTGGGCCATATGCTGCTCTTTGGAGAAGTTGCAGGATTCACAGCCTGATTCAGGTTCAGAATGATTAGTCTCTGGAAACAACACCGTTCTGGCTGTTCCACACTAGGACAAAAACAAAAGTCTGATTCTGTTTTGCAAATCAAATCAACGCTGTTAATTTGATATTAAATTGTTTACGCAAGATTTCTCCTCGGCCTCAGTACAATGATGAATCACATGTTGTCCGCTGGAGCAGCACAGTGCTGCCTATTTTCTGTTTATTTGTGTCATCAGTGCATATCAGTGGGCCTGTTCTGTGCATCAGGCAGGTCTTTCATACTGCCTCATATGGGTATTTCCTCAGGGAGTGTAAGGAGACACTGAGTGCATGAGATCTTTTGTGTTTGCGCCAGATAGACCTTATGGCCAATTTCAAATTCGTGCTAGAGTACCTCTTTGTTACAGAAAAATTTTCATTAATTTAAACACACTATCTTTTTTTTACATACTTGTTTTTCTTCACTCTTCTTCAAAATGTATTTATAAAACATAAGAATGCAAGATCATTTTTAAACATCCATATGTCTAAGATCAACTTCAAACGATTTGTCTTTTTTGTTGCTTGATCAAGACTTCAGACACATTCAGCCATGCAAAACCACTTGAAATTTAGATGAAGGATTATGACTTACATGCCTTGTTGCTTTTCCTCAAATCAATAGAGTTTGCCATCCTCCATAAGCTGCATAAGCATGGAGGTCGCCTGGGATACTGCTGAGATGTTTTGCTTGAGTGCTCCTTGACCTCAGACTGTCTCGAGGCTCCGTGCACACTGAGCCACACTGATTTGTAAACAGACTGTTTTGCCGAAGTTCTTCACGCTCACTCTCTTGGCTCTGAATAAGACTACTTTGCACAAAGAAGTCATTCTTCCTCTTGCTAGCAGCCCATTTCTGCTTTATATTTGCAGCAGAAGTCTCCATACACATTGTATGGGTGCTTCACTGGAAGGTAAGTGTTACAGCCGGGTTGCTTTATAATGTTTGGACCACCAGCATCACGAACAATGCATCCCCTACAACAGTGCATGAAATTAAACAAGATCGTAAACCAAAACTTGGCAGCAGACTGCACTTGTTTGGCTTTCACAAACTTTCTTCCAGTCTCTTTGCACTAGTGTGTTAACTTCCAGCGGAACCTACCCTCCTTCGAAAAACATGTTCATTAAATTCCCAGCAGGATTTCTTATGTGGGCTTCGCCCTGCCATTGACAGGTCCATGAATGACTCAATGCGTCTGGATTTGTAACCTACGAGGGCTTAAGAAAAAAGTCTGGGAGACAATGGTAACTGAGGCAAAGCTTCAGAGCCTTCAGCCTCAACAAAATCTCATTGTTCATGTTTTCGACAGTTAGGGGGGTTAGACATTCCCTTGCCAACCCCCCGCTCCATCAGAGTTCTAGAACCCAGGTCGGCTGTCCCACCCTGGTCTCTGAGTGCTACTGGTGGGGCAAGCAATTAAAGAGGCTGCCTCTCAGTTTCGGCTACTCCACAGGGGGAGTCCCTTCATGAAATGCACTCCCCATTCTGAGTCCAGACAGCAGCTGATGAGGGATTATCTGCTGGCAGAGGCACGGCATACTCCCCGCCATAATCTTCAATTAGTTCAGTTTACGGTGATATAGTGGCTGGACCTGGCTCTACCTTTCCCACAACTTCACCATAAACACCACAATCAATGGTCCAATGTTTTTAGCTCAGAGTGTTACAAATTAAAAGTTGTTCCACCCCAGAAGTAGTGAAAGATGATCTTTAATTTATGTCTACTACAAAGCCCCATGATAAATTTGATGTTCTTGTAGCAAATGTCTCTCTGACAAGTTCATTAATCTTATTAATGCGAAGAGTCTTTGACAGCAACTTAAAGTACTTTCTCAAAAAGACATACTATGGAGCCTGCAGTGCAGTGAAAAAGGTTTGCTGATAATACAGTCTCGCAGTCCTGGTGACAGAAAACAACCCCCACTGTGATGCGCCACCATGATTACATGAAGTGAATCAGAGCATTGTTCTCTACACGTGTTGCATGGCATTGTGGCCAAACATTTAAATCCCTACTTTTACATATTTATCTTCTGGTGATCAGAGATTTATTAGCATGTCTTTTGGGAAGTCTAAGTTAAACTTTTAAGGAGGAAAAAATTTAGTTAAGTTAGTTAGACATAATGGTCTGAATTATAAGTGTTGACATTTGGCCTCAGATATTTTCCATCAACACATTTGATGAAAATCAAATGGTGCCAATACTTTGTAAAGCTCTGCACCATGGCACCTTTGTATAGCTGGTTCAGATGTGATAAAGTCAATAAACCTTTGTGGGACTTGTTTTACACCCCTGAATTAATTAGTGAAGTAGTGCACTGATGAAAGTTCTCTAACTAATAAATGATTACTATCTGGTTGGTAGTTAGTGGCTTACCTGGGGCCATCTGCAATAGTTTGGCTTGTTTCATTAAGACTTTGATATAGAATGGTGCTGTTGTGGTTTTGAAATCTTTACGAGAATACTCCAACAGCAAAACAAGCAAGTTCTGGTACATGTACCTGAGGACACAGCATATTCTTGAATCCTAGTGCTTGGTACTCTAACTTCCACAGTCACTATAAGCACACTGTAATCAGAGATGGCTGTTAAGATTACTTCATTCATCTTCTGAACTGTCCATCCTTAACAGAGTTGCGGAGCCAATTTGTCTGATTCAAGCTGAGAGGCAGGGTACACCCCAAACAGGTCACTAGTCCATCGCGGGGCCACAGACACACAACCATTCACTCATTCCTTGGGACAATTTTTTTACAGTGGCTAATCAACCTAAAGTGCATGGTTTTTGGAGAGTGGGAGGACAACCAGAGTATCCATTGAAAACCCACGCATACACGGGGAGAACATGCAAACTACAGACAGAAAGGCCAGTGTTCCAAGCCTTGACCCCACCTGGGACTGGAACCCCCTATTTTCTTGGGTGAACGGTCTTTTCAGCCACGGAGATTTCAGCCACAGACATTTGAGCAAAAAAACTGCAACCTAGGCTATTTGAGCCACGGTGACTCGTCTATTTGAGCCATGGGATAAAAATGATTAAAAGCCATGGGATAAAAATGACTAAAAGCAATTATTTTCTGTAGTGCAACTGTTTATTTACGATTAAATTTTTACATAAAATATCAGAATTTTTAAAAAATATCAGAATTTCTTCATGCCCTTTTGTGTTAGGTGTGAATACCACATATTGAGATACGCTCAGAATATATCTACTTCACACCTAACACAAAGGGTTAAATAACTGTCCTACTGGGTGAACGGTCATGTCAGCCACAGACATTTGGGCCAAGAAACTGCAACCTAGGCTATTTACAAAATATCACAATGTTTTACATAAAATATCACAATTTTCTACATAAAACAGGTTTTTGGCCCAAATGTCCGCGGCTGAAATGTTCGACGCTGAAATGTCCAAAATTCGTGGCGCACATGGCTCAAATATCCTAGGTTGCAGTTTTTTGGCCCAAATGTCCTTGGCTGAAATTTCCGAGGCTGAAATGTCCTTGAACGATTTTCTTGTTGCGAGGCCACTGCGCTAACAACTGCACCACCATGCCGCCGGTTGGTAAAGCCTAAAAATAAAACCTCCATTTTTTATTTGACTCAAGATTTCCCGTTTTAATTTAATTATTTTCTGCTCCACTGAAAAACAAATAACAGATAAAAGGCTGAGAACAAGTTAAAAAAAAGTGTCTTAAGGTTAGCCGTATGCCAGCGTGTTGTTTCAGTGCACCAGCTAACAACAGTGTGGCTAAAAAGAAATTTACGGATAAAAACAACACAGGTCTATAAAACTAACCTTATGTATATTTATTTTAAAAGAAAGGATGTTGGAACACGTACATAACAATATCATTATTTAGCAACCATAAGCAGCTGACGAAAACGCTAAACATTAAGTAGAAACTCTTAGCTGCCCAACTGGGTGCCCGATGTAAAGTACAAACAGGGGGATCTAACAACTAAACAAGAAAACTAGGAAATTTACATCTTTCTTTAATACAACTAGTTTCCTCTCAGCTGCTCTCTACGTAACACACCTGTTTGAAACATGGAAAGCCATTAGTTCTGTTAGCACATAAAAACTGATTTAAAAACTCGTTTTTTAACAAAATGTATTGTTTTGAACTGAAATTTGAATTAGATTGTTATCCACTTCATTGATATATTGTGCAAGCAGCAATTAGAGAAACCCTGTATCGATGGGATAGAAAGCAATTGTTTGGTATTCTGTGGAGATAAATTTAGTACCTGTACAATGTCCTTCTGGAAGAGGTCAATAAGCCGCCTATGGTCCCTGCCTTTACTCCTGCTTTTTTATCTCTGCTGAGGCCACTATGTTCTGTGCCACTTTGACCCACCCTGGCCAGAACAAAGTACCGGGACTGGGACAAAAAGACTGCGGCTTGTATTCTGAATCAGAACTTACAAGTACAAGGCTCTTTGTTTCTACACTCTAAGTGCATTTTATGTTATTAGCCTGTGCAAAGCTAATAATAAACCTTTATGCAATTTACCATATAACTTACCAACCTCTCAGACATACCAGGTAACGTGTATATTACAGTGTAAACTAAGCAAATGAAGCTAGTGCATGGTTACAAAGAGAGGCAAAACAGAAAAAGCCAGAAGCAGGAAAACACTAAGCTGGACTATTCCCCATGTCACTGTTTTTAACCTTTTTCAAGTCATGGTGGGATTTTTCAACAACTGAAGTCTTGAGGCACTCCACCAAACAAAACCATTAAAAAATTATTCTCCATAGCTGCCTATATTAACGACATAGTCTTTCTCTCCAAAGTGTCATGAAAAAGAATTAAATCAATACCACAAAACCTATTTTATTAACTTTTGTATTTCTTCTTGTATTCTTCACTTCATTTCATCTTCTGAACTTCTTATCCCTAATAAAAAAGTGCACTTAACTTGTCCACTGCAGAAATACAGCTGGAGTCTTAGATGACATAATGTGCTCTGTAACGTCAAACTTAAAGAGGTTGTAGAAACCTTTTTAGCAGTTAGAATTTAGAAAACTTCACTCTTTTGCAAATTCTGTCCAAAGACATTGTTAGCAGGGACTAAGAGTGGTAAAGAGTTTAGATAACGTAATCCCAAATGGCTGTTGGGAAAGAAAATCAGCTCACCATCTTCAGCCTTTTTAAAAAAAGAGAATCTTTTATGAAAAAAACCCAACCTGGAATATCAGTAAAAACACATACAGTATTTTTTTTTCCAGACATACGTAGTTAGCATATTAGCCTGCATTGCTCTTTTAAAAAATAAACACAGTCTTTAATAACATTAAACAACATACTGTAGTTATAGTTAGCTGATTTATTAACAGGGTATCAATAAGAAATTCAATCTCAGCATATTTACAAATGATCCAAAGTAAAATATACAGTAAGTGTGGATTTTTATCTTTGATTGTTCCCCCACCGCTCGATTGTTTTGGGAACTCCATTTACCTTTTGTTTTGATAAGTGGCACTATAACACTATATGCAGAGGATTAAAACATTTATATGTCTGGCATAAATGAAAATCATCTGAGCTTAGATCTTACTAATAAATTGAGAGTACTTCAGAATTGGTGTCATAAAAAATAAGTTGGTTATTAATGCAGAAAATTATTTGTTGAAAGACTCACCTCTCCTTAGTTTGGCTGTAAATTTGAGGCTAAACTGGTCAAAGTCATTGCAGAGAGTTAAATGATTTGGAATAATCAAGTTAAGCATGTACTATATTTGGTAAGATCTATAAGATGTCTGGCAATGGTCAGGCATCGTCAAAAATGCATACCGTGCAGGATTAAAAAGTTGTTAGTTGAGTCATTAGTTTTGTCACATTTTGTGACCATTGTATAGTTATTTGGACTACTGCTTCAGGTGCAATCAAGGAGGCAAGACCAAGGAGGCAATTAGACTGTCCAAATAGCAGAGGTTTGGAAACCATTGGTTCTACACACAGTTTCATATTAATTGCAAAAATATCAATTTTGTTTCAAAAACGTTTTAAATCCAGTTAGGTAAAATAAGATAATTTCCACAGTACATCTGTACACATCTCCGTACACATCTCTCACCGCAAACATTAGTTGAAAAACGCTACCCATGTGATGGTGGGCTGTGACAATTTTCCACATGAGTGCATTGTAGATAAGTTTAACATTTGCATTAAAAAAATCAGAAAAATCAGTGAAAGTTAATAAAAACTCTGATACGAATTGTTGTTTTTTCTAAACATTGCATTATTAAGTAAATAATTCTTGTTTTAGAATTTATTTCAGTATGGATTCATTCACCTTTTTTGAAATGGCTTACTCTACTTTCTCACACGAAGAGTTTGGAGTGCCTATTTCTGCTAGGAAGCAGGGGAAAGACAGGGTGCACCATGTACAGGTCAATACAGTAGTGCAGTGCGGGCTCGCATAGAGTCACACAACCACACACACCAACTGCCATGGGCAGATTTACAGTCACTAATCAGACTAATTCCTGTTTTTGATTAGTTTTTTTGGGGGTTTTTTTTGGTGATGCTAAAGAACCCAGCAACCTTACTGTTGTGAAAGAGCAGTGCCATACCTTAAGTACCCCGTCTTGTATCTGCACAATCATAAGAGCTCAAATATTTAAATATTTAAATCACAACTGTTTAACTTTGGACAGTCTGGTAGATTTTCACATTCACACTGTCTTTTTAAAGTGTAAGCAATTTGGATAAACTAATGTGATTATCCTCATAGACAGTTGTTAAGAATAAATCATCAGAATATTACTTTATCTGTTAGACGAAACAAATCTCTATTTGCGGGTATCCAAAAACGTGCATCCCAGGTTGATTGGCCACTGAGAAATTGCCCCTCGGAATGAATGTGTGACTGGTTGTTTGTCTTTGTGTATGGCTCCTGATCAGACTGGTAACTTGTTTGGGGCGTACCCTGCCTCTCACCTCTGATGGGCCAGGATGGCATCCGGCATCTCCGCAACCTTGACGGAGATAAACAGTTCAAAAGGTCAATAAATGAATGAACTTGCAAAAACTGTTGCAACAGTGACTAAAGTGGTACTAAAAGCAAATAAGTAGCATGATTGCAGCAATTTAATTTTTTTGTATTCAAGCCAGGTTAAAAAAAAATTAAAAAGTAAAAAATAAAAGGTTTTATTTAACTGGAATGCTGTCTAAATGATAATCTTTCAATCAGCAGATGTGGTACAATGTCTTTTTTTTTAATGCGGTCCTTGAACGCCTCAATTTACAATGTTTTATCTCTTAAGAAAGCGCTATATTTTGTATCTTTTAAATTTGTGTTTTTTTTCTTTTTTGATAAAATGAAACTTTTTTTTTTTCAAATGTAACCTTTTCAAAAAAAATTAGACTCCCATGGCTTGTTATGTTGGTGCACAAGAGTGCTACAATGCGTTTGATGTGAAGCGCAACAAGCATTTTGACAAAGCATGCAACCTTGTGCCCCAGTTATGTGCTCCTCTGTCTCTATATGTGTATACACAATACTAAATACATAATTTAGGTATGTATACAAAGTGTAAGTGGGTGTCTGTAGTGTATTTTTTTTACCATACTGCACACACACACACAACCACACACACACACACACACACACACACACACACACACACACACACACACACACACACACACACACACACACATTGGTACATTGGAGTGGGGCATTTATTGCCTTGTTCCTGGAGGCTTTGATTTACAAAGGAGCAAGGCATCAAACCACCAACCTTATGATCCCTGATTAGCTGTTCTAGATCTAGATTAAATGAAAGGCATACTCTGCCCCCCAGTCTTGTCCAATCTGGGTAAAGTTAGGAGTAAATTTTCCTCTCTGAGGTGAAGCCATATAACAGGCACGCTTTACTGCACTCTGTTCTAGTTCTGGTTCGTTTGCAGTTTGTCTCGAGTTACTAAAAAGGAAACCCGTTAATTACTTTGACTGAAAGATGTTTTTGAAAGCTCAGTTCAGTGACATGGTGAAATCCAATCCCTCTGTCCAGATGCAGTTTGGATGTAGCAGCTTAAGCTGTTCAAATATACTTTACTGTATTTTTTAAAGAAGGCCTGAAGGATCAGATTAAAAACCTGCATTTCAAACGTAATAGCAGAAAAGGAAGAGATGGGGTTATAATATTAAAGATGTGAATGTGATATTATTGCTGTTTTCCTGCTTGAGCACCAAACAAAAACACTCTACGCCACCTTTTACTGATCTTGGTTCAAATTTAAGATTTTTGTGGGAAAACTTCAAGGAGAAGCCAAGAAACATTTCAATTTTAATCATTTATCTTTCATCAGGCAGATCTTGTTCTTGGAGGTTGAATCTTAAAGTGAAACTTAGTCTTTATTAAATGTGTGGCTGTATTTGGAAAAGAATATTTGGGCAACCGATCCACTGTGGTTCAAATTGCTGGAGCTGATGTTGGAAAATGGCTGCCCTGACACCACATGTCACTCACAAATGTCAAACTCGGACTGATGGTTGAATAGGAAGAATATTTGTGGTGTTTAGGATCATATTCCAGCGCAGCCAGGGCAAGATTAAGAGGCTTGTTCCCCTTTTGTCCACGACTGGATTCCATCAACTAAATCTTTTAAAATGCAAGATTTAGCTTTTGTTCCTTTTGATCTTTTCTAAAAAGTATTTCTGCTTTTACTCAAGTTGTGCTTGAAGACTATTTAAACACTTTACGGCCAGATGAAACTCTAATTACAATGTCAAAATCTAATACCTTTGGCATGAGCAGGAGGTAAAATGCTTCATCTGTTTCTATTTGACAAAAATATCATGGTTATGTTCAGTTTATTTCAAAGAGGGGGTATTGTTCTCATGTGGGGGAGTAATTATTATTTCATAGTATAGACAGGTGAATATAGTAACTTTTGTTAGCTTAGAATAGTAATATATTCTGATAAAAAAAATACATACATTATTTGAGGTCAGTTTTTGACACAGGAAATTCCCCCTCCTCATGCTCCCTGCTTGCTCCCCTGATTGGACACATGCAAAAAGCAGCACAAATCTAGTTTGAGGCCATTATACAGAGTGAAGCCCATTAAGTTAGAAAAGCTAGTGACTTTATGTTCTTACTTTGGTGCATTTGCGATATTATGAACCTTGCTGTTGAGGGGAGGGACCAAGCATGAGCAGAGTGCATGCACTGAAACAACAGAACAATCTGGCATTAAGATAGTTTCCAAATACTGGACGGGAGAGCTTGAAATGACTTAAACATGCATGAAAGAAATAAAAAACCACTTCAGTTATGTTTTTGATGTGAGAATGATGATCAAAGAAATAGAAACTTTCAAAAAGTTCATTGTGCATGAAAATCCCCTTTTAAAAATTTTCCTTTGTTCATCTTAAGACTGAATTTTGTGGATTTTTTATTCAAATAGGCCCATTGAGTCAACTGTGTTGTGATATCAGACAATAAAAATAAAATTGAATCACTCAAGTACAAAGTATAAAAAATGCTTTTCACTTCTTTTTGTTAATATGTACCTTTTTTGAAAAGCAAAATGCTCCAACAGCGTAGAGATTTCACATCCTGGAAAAGGTCATGTTACAGTAGAACCCTGATAAGATGAGTCATGTCCGTATGCAGGAGGGTTATCTGAGGTAAAATGCCCATGTGCACTCCCCCGGGACTTCAGCTCAGACACTATTGATAAAAAAGCTACAAGAAACACAGACAGAAGGTCAGAAATATGTGATAAAAAGCAAGCCAGAGCCTTAACCTCAGCTTACCTATGACCTGCTTTTTAAGGACAAGTCTTACTGGATGAGCCGCCATGTTTTATCTGCCAGGTGTTTTTGTGCATGGCTAAATGTGGCTTGTGTTTGTTTTTCCCTGCAGCACAGTGATAGGCTTAGACAGGCAGGCAGACGTGCCTTCACAAGCTGTGGGACAGGCCTTGATAACACACTCAGATGAGCTCTCTATTTTCGGTCATGGGACTCCGTGGACTCGCTCACCCCAGCGAGTGCAAATTAAAAACACTTGGCTGCAGATTCAAATATCAAAATACAGCCGGAGCTTTGTTTTTGTTTCAGTACTGTGCAGCATGGATAAAATCATGGCTGTAGCACATGTATAGGAGAGTTTTATATGTGTTTATGTGTCTTATTCCACAAGAATTCTGCAAACAGCAAACAACTTTTTCATCGTTCATTTTGTCGGGAGTCTTAAGTGTATCTGATCATACACAGCACACTTGGATAGCTTTCTTTTCAAGATTTAGACCAAAAAGTTGACAGAGAAGTTTTTTTCAAGTTGCAGGCAGTTTGTCGGCCCATTTTCACAGCCTCGTGCTTGCCTGACTGAGCACGGCATATGTTATTCATCGCGTGCTGTCACGAAGTGTCAAAAGCTGCTATGGCAAATGTTATTTTTCTGTTTATAAAACCATCACGTTGATTTCACACTTCAAAACATAGACACTGTCAAATGTGTTTTTAAGGACATGGAGTTGGCGTTTCATAAAAAAAAAAGCATTTATCTGTGTAGTCGAATGGGACAGAACATTAATCACCTCAAAGCAAAGCTGGAACAAAAGAATAAAGGCAAAAATCACGTTTGGATGTTTGGTGGATGAATAAAAGACGAAAAAGGAAGCAACCAATAGCAGTCAGCGCTCAGTGTGCTTACTGTAGATCTCCTGTTGGGCCTGAGCTCCTCCCACAGATGACAAACACACATTGTCAGTGTGCAAGGAAAGAACAATCACTTCCTTTGTGGTGGAATGCTGACGGGTTAGACAAGGTCAAGGATCCTGAAGAAGTCCAAGACTGTAAAAAAAAAAGTACATAGAGTGTGAAAAGGAAACAGGACAAAGTGTGTACGACAAAGTGTTTACGGCAAATTCTTTCCCACTTTCCTGCTTTATTTTTAAACGTTCATAACTTCGTTGACGATAGTTTAGTTGGGGTTCGTTGTCCCGCCCTTTCATTTCTCTTTTCTTTCTTCACACTGCTGTAAAAGCACACTGAGCCTCCTGGTGTCGCTTTCCAAATGTGATCGCCTCAGACTCTCCATGGAGACAAGAAAGCCCCCATGCATCACCAGGTGGAACCGTGTCCTCATGTGGCATTAGCAGCCACAATAGGAGAAAAATGGTGGCAATGTATTTGACCAAAACACAAAAACAGAGGGCCTCTTTTCCACGTATTGATACGTAAATACTATAAAAACTTTCGTGAGTTTTAAAAAAAATATGCTAAAAAATGTCTGCCCTTGTTACCTCAAACTGTAGTCTATCTGTTTTTAGATTTGTTACAATTGCCTATGGTGCTGAAAAAGTGTATCTCGATGCAATAATTTTCATATTAAACATTGCGCATTATGAAACTGACAACTTTAACAATCAAACTATCAGTTTATGATTAAATTCTAAGATTTAAAATAATACATCGCTAAAAATTTCAGCTCAACTTGAGGAAGGTGGTCATATCTTCTTCGAGGACCAGAAGTAACAATGACTACTTAGTGGTAGAATGACCGTCTTTGGACCGAAGAATTGCCGGTTCAAAATCTACTGGGTCCATGCCTAAGTGTTCCTGGAGAAGACACCTAGTCACTAGTTACTCCCACCTTTGGTGCCATCGTGGGGAGACGGTGGCCGCGTGGTTAGAGCATTCGAGCGCGGACTGGAAGGTCGCGGGTTTGCGTCCCACGGAGAGCACGTCTAGGGTCCTTGGAGAAGACACCTAACCCCCGCTTCTCCCACCATTGGCGCTGTTGAAGGACAGCCTGCTGCGGTGTAAGGAGTGCAGCAAACAAATTTCCCTGGTGAGGGATGAATAGAGTAATTCATTTATTTATTTTATTTATCATCGCTGCCTGCTGAGGTGCAATGCAGCACAATAATTCCCCCACAAAGGATTAAAAAAGTACAATTATTATCACAAATACACCTAGGCCCTTTGAGGAGACAACCTTTTTTCTTATTTTAAAACCAACCAAGAATGGGATGAACGTCCTGTCTGATAATTTTCTATGACATAAAGATTTTTTTTGTAAGGATAATAAATTGGTGCGAGAAAGCAGGAATTTTAGCATTAAAAATCCTGACTGTATATTGTTTTTGTAAACTTTTGGTACATTTTAATTGTGTAAAAAGTAGTCATTTAAAGTGTTTGATGTGTAAATGATATTCTAGATTTTATTCTGTAGTTTTCACCTGCTGAGTGACAGCAGATGAAAATCAGCTTTGGGTACAATTTGGCCAAAATCTGCAGGAGTTTCATGCAACATCAATCTTGTGGAGGTTTCTACCATGTTTGAATTATATTCTCACATCAAAAATACACCGGAAGTGGTTTTGCATGTCCTTTGTGCAAGTTAAAAAAATTTGCAAAGATGTGTTTCCCATTCAAACTCCGAATTGTTGTTGGCCACTAATTTTGTCCTCTGCCACGCCCACTTTCTAATGTACGTAGGAGGTGGCTTTGTGCATGTGCTCTGCTCAAACTCAGTACCTCCCCTCAAAGAGGAGTGACCCTACCTTTGCTAACTTGATTGGCACACGGAAAACAGATTTATGTTTCGCCATGCATGCATCCAGGGTGTGAGACCAAGGATGGAGCGAGAGTGATGTTGGTGAATGAGTGTGCGCGTTCACTCATTCACACAGGGTCACTGTGTGAATTTCCACGTGACCTGTTTGATCACAGCCCGGTTTTGCTGGAGATATTAAACATGCTCCAAGAGCGATAGTCAAACAGTTTATAGCTCAGGGCTCTACGATTGTTAAAAGGTGCAAATAGGTCTAGATACAGGAAAGAGTGATCTTACACTCCTGCAGAACTTTGCTGCAGACTCCACCCTTGTAATTTATTGGGTCACTGAATCTTGATTCTTATCTCTGTCTCTCTCTCAAAAATCTTGGAAGCATTTGATAAGAAAACATAATTTCACTAGTGTTCTGTTCTCATTCCTCTGGGATGCCTGCAGTGAAACAAATAAATAAATAAAGAAGCAGATGGAAAAGCATGAATCAAACTCGGGTTGAAACTGTAGCTGGAGGAACGATGAAGACAATACATACCAACCACATCAAACCTCTAACATGTGCTGTTCTTGTGATCCTGTCCATCCTGGTCACTCCCAGAGAGATCCTCTGACTAATCTTCATTCCTCTTCTTTATAGGGTAAACCTCCACCTCTCCATGTCGTTTTTTAAATTTCTTTCTGTAAAGTTAGAAATAAAAAAAAAAAACATGCTAACTCTCAGCTAGTTTAGCCTGGCTGGCGTCAAACTTTCTCAAGTTAACCCTGTTTTCTTATTTTGTTGATTTTTTTCAAGCAGTTGATAAAAATCCAAAGGAAAGACAGTCAAATTGAAACAGAATAGAAGTGGTGCTTTGTAGAATCAAGACTGAAGTCCTCCGCCATGTAATATTTATGACTAGTATCCAGTGACATATAATATATACCTCACTGACATATTAACCCAGTTAAAGTTGTGATTTTTAATGGAAAGGGACTTTTAACAAAAGAGAAAACAATGGCTCCCCTCATAGATTTGCCATAATCTGTGAATTTGGCATCCAAGAGGAAACCAAATCCTCTACAAAGGAGTCAGATTTAGTTTGTGTGGATAAAACATTAATTCTTTACTTCATTCTATTTTCATCTGTCTCCAGTTTTAGGTCCATTAAATTGGTTTTATATTCCTCTGTCAGCAGTTTTGTATTGTCAATCAAAACCTGTTTAATTTTGCATCGTCAAACTTAAAACCTCAGAAATGTCTGTTTTCATGGCTTGGTTAAAAAGTGAAAAAGGCCAAATAAAGTACAAACAATCTGTGTACATTGTTCTGAGCAAATAAACTGAAACAGAGGAAAATACAAAAAATGACATACAGGGGAAAAAAAAGCAAAACAAGCATTTTTTAACTTGTCACAACCTTTTCACAAAACTTCCTGTTATCTATTAGTAAAGGAGGTATTTTCTGACTTTACTTCAAAGTGATACCCCAATTTAAATTGTACCTTCAAGGTTTAAATGACAATATATAGAAAACGCATGCTCATTTTAAATCATAATCTCACATGCTGATGTTATGTTTAGTCCCAGAAAAGGAGACTCTTCATCAACAAAGATATTAAAAACGGGAAACTTTCACAGCGATACGCCAGGTATTCATTCATCTCCTGACAATTTGTCCTGACAGTTTGTTGGGCCTTTTTATGTTTAACCCAACATAAAACCTTTAATCTTCCATATTTTTCTAGGTTAAATTTACATGTGAGATGTCATAACTCGCACAACATACTACTCAGAGTTTCACAAACCAAAATCTTTCTCAAAGAGCCCGAGCTGTCCTTAATTTCAGCACAGTTGCTGTGTTTCCCATGCCCCCCAACCCCTCTTTTTTTTGACCCCTGATTATACACAATGAATTGATTGAAAACTGACTATGCTTCTGGGTCCTAATCTCCACCTACAGTACCTCATGACACTTATCACTATATATCATAATGTCATCTGCAAACATCCTAGTTCATGGAGAATCCTGTATAACCTCATCTGATGATATCTCCATCAAGATAGCAAACGAGAATAAACACACAGACATGAACGCTAACGTATATATGAATAGATTATTTTTAAAAGTTAAATTAATATAACCTAAGAAATATAAAATAAGTATTTAATTAGTTAGACATTTTTGGACGTGAGTAGAAAAAAGTACAAATTTAGGAATTGATTCCCATTTTTTTCCATATGGGCATATAGTGCTTTCATCAAGGTGCAAGGACTGTTGACTAAACACGACGCTAAACTCCTTTCAAAACAAAACTGACAAATTGTGTTGTAACTTGTTCATTTAATAACAATTCTTTCATTAAGAACAGGAATAAAAAGATATTGATTCTCAATTCTAACCGTCAGAATAAAGCTGCAGATTTTGTGGCTGCCTTGTTGCCTCATCTGTACATTCAAGAGGTCTCCGATTCAAAACCAAACAAAATAGTAAACATAGAAACACTGAAAAATCAATCAAATCATACAAAGAAAACTTCCTTTTTAGACTCAAACTTAACAAAAAACAAAAAAGTAATCTAACCGAAGTGTTGACCTTAAATAACTTGAGCAATGAAAGAAAAACTGAATGAAGAAAACTGTGCTGCTTCTCCACCCAATAAAAAGTTGCTGCTCCGCCCCAGTGAAAGAAATAATGAGGCATCGGGGAGCAGGTGATTGAGTGAGGGGAATCCGGTTACTGGTGTCGGGAGAAACCGGGGTTATTTCAGGGCACGTGCAGATTGAAATGACAGGAGGAAGTGAATGACACAAAATGTGGCAGAGGCAAAGCAAAGTGAGTGAATGAAGTGTGGCAGGTGATGAGGACGACTGTGTAACGCTCTGCAGGTGACAGAGCTGCAACAGCACATGCTGTCACATGTAAAACCATTTCCTAACTCAGACAGCTGTCTATCTTTTCTGAAAATATCTGTATTTTCACCTATTTATATTTGTAAATTCCCACATTGTTACATATAGCATACTATATGCTATGCATCCATCCCTAACCAGGTTGCAGGGTGCCAGAGCCTATCCCGGCTGACTCAAGACAGGATACACCCCAAACAAGTCGCCAGTCTGTCGCGGGGCCACACACACATAACCATCCACACACACACACACACACACACACACACACACACACACACACACACACACACACACACACACACACACACACACACACATTTCTAGAGGAAATTTCACAGTGGCCAATCAACCAAACATGCATGTTCTTGGAGAGTGGGAGGATACACGGGGAAGAAGATCTATCATTTTTTTATTTTTGCTCTTTGGATTTAATCCTTTGCATCTGTAGTAGTTGTGTACACGTGGATAATTGCCGTTGACTAAGTATCCACACAAGGAAATTTAAATTTTCAGTTCAATGACGAACAGCTTTGAACAGCTTTCCAAATGACAAAATCTTTTCTTTAAATAATTAAGTTTTGCCTTTGAGTTAAAAAGTTTTTCTAGTTAAAAAAAAAGGAAAAAAAGATTAACCTGCTTTTCATGTAAATGTAATTTTGCAAGTTAACATAACAAGAAGTATAAATGTGGTTTTTTTTCGAGGCCGCATTTTCTAGATGAACATAAAGGAAATGATCACCTTGATCATTTTCCGATCAATGTGAGCAAGTTTTCAGAAAATAAAACAAATGGAGTTTTTTTCTTTGCCTTTTCAGAAAACCGTTCAGAATAAAGAAAACAAGACTCATTACAATCAGTGAGCTTTTCCACAAACACTGTGAGAACCCCTTTTTCTGAAGCAAGACAGTAAAAGATACTAAGGAAAGCATAAAGTTGCTCCTCTGCAGAAATAACCCCACTGTTCAGCAAAGTTTCAAACTTTCCAACTTGAAAGACACTTCCTCACGGGGGAGTAATCAGATCACTCTGTCCACTTGTGGTTATTATTCGTTTTGTGTATCACGACTTCCCAGATTCATAGACGCAATGAAAGACGACAGGTTTGACTTTCAGATCCAACAAAGATGGTGTAATTAAAACGAATATTTACATGTGTTTGATCCTGAAGTGCTTTTGTGCTACATGCTGAAACAAGAACCCCTCCACATTAAAGCCCTTTCTTACTTATAACAGCAGGCAGGACATGTATCTTTCATCGAGTGGCGTTACTGTACAGCAATATGCCTGCAGGGACCAGTGGGGTGAGGTGTCTGACCAGACTCTGTTTCCATCATGGTGCAAGGCTGGAATTGGAGGAGAAATGTTCCTACTGCATCTAAAAAGTGGCTTGCAATCAACAGTCAGACCCGTAACCCTTTGCCCCTTTGTACACACACACACACATACACATAATCAAGTTGGCAATCCAATCCACCGGAGTGTTGGCTGCAGTCAGGAAGTGCTAATGAAGTTATTAATGATATTCATGTGTGCGGTGGCGTGCAAGCGGGGATTGGGCCTCCATTAGGCAGCTGCTAGATCTGTCTCAACTTTAGCTGATGATGATTAATAAAGCAAGGAAGAATGAAGAGGGGGAAAAAAGAGGTATTTCCTCCGAGCTTTGTCCTGTAAAATGAGACAAATGGATGATACAGAGAGGAGGAACAGAAAGGTCACTTCATCAATAAGGCGTTTTCTTTAAGGGATCTTGTGACTGTAAACTATGATTACATTTGTTTGGACAACTCTTTTTTCACAGAAATCCCTTTTATTTAACTCTTATTGTGTAGATGATGACATAGATAATGAAAGGCAGATATAAGTGAGTAAAGTTTAACTCTATCAACCTTCTATCTCTCTGTTAGAGACGTTGTTTGGTATCGTGGTGCTTATGTGCTACGAGTCAAAGATGGCGAAGGGTCTCCACACCAGTTTGATTCCCACATACTGGTGGAACCAAAGACAAAAAAACAAAAAACCCACCCTGGTGGCTCATTGTTTGTCCAACAACCCCATCTGCTGGGTGCCTGGACCCTCGGGTTAAACCATGTCTGCAAGGAAATATTGAAAATAATGTCTTATCTTCCCTTGTGAACTTAAAGCATCCATTTATTTGGGTGAGACCGTTTATTTCAGCTTGGAAGTAAATCTAACCATGTACCCATTACAGTAGGGAGAAGACGAACATGTGCATGAGTGATTCCATGCTACATACTTTGTCTCCATCTACTGGAAATATTTTAGCTTATAATTTATGAATGTATTTATAAATGACCATATAACCTAACATCTTACATTGGGGGCAGATTTTTTCATTTATATTGTCACACACATGTGCACATGATAATAAACCAACACAAAAAGTGCGAAGAAGAAAAAGATTCTATTAGCACCCAACATTTTCTTTTCTTTCTAATAAACAGACTTAGCCACGGTGATGTACAGTATTTGAACTCTATATGTGGTATACATCTGTAAATATAGTTCTATTATCAGTTAGTTTATTTAGTTATGGTATTTTATTCAAAATTAATTTATGACATTGCTTAAGCTTTAAAGTAATTTTCCAGATTGATTCCACACAAAAACACACATAAATCCACCTGCTCTTCCACGTCATTCTACACATCTTGTACTTTAAAATTATCATATGCAATTACTTGATGCCTTTTGGAAATTTGGGTGCCGGAGCCCAACCCTGCTAATTTAAACTGGGAGGCAGGACACAACCGGACAGGTCACCAGTCTGTCATGGGGCCACACAACCATCCAAATACATACTCATTCCTGGGGGCAATTTCATAGCAGCCAATCAACCTACCATGCCTGTTTTTGGATTGTGGGAAGAAACAGGTGTACCCAGAGAAAACCCATGCATACACAGGGAGAACAAGCAAACTCTATACAGAAAGGCTGGTGATCCAAGCCACTGGATCCAAGTTCCCCCACCTGGGACTTGAACCCCCAGCCTTATGCTGTGAGGCCACTGCACCACCACTTTGAAATATTATTCAACAAAATTTTTATCTAACTGCTTTCACAAGTGCAAAAGTCACATGGCATAATGATTGACTACATTTTCTAAATTGTCATGATGTGGAGCTGAGGCCAAAAATCTAACCTTGACACAACAGACAGGCTCAGATGAAGAAAACAAAAACAGATTTATTAGATTGATAAAAGTTTCAGATGAAGATAAAAACAGATTAATTAGGCTGGTTCTGGAGCAGGAGCTGAAGCCAAAAACTAGATAGCAGGTCAAGCATTCTAAACAAACGATCTGGCGAAGAGTGTGTGAAAAACTGATTCATTTATGCTGCAGCAGATGAGTAAATGAGTTTCAGGTGTGACTCATTGCAGCTCCCGGCTGGGTCCGCCCAACTCTACACACACACACACACACACACACACACACACACACACACACACACACACACACACACACACACACACACACACACACACACAGACATGAACACACACACACAGAGAGAGAGAGAGAGAGAGAGAGAGACAAACAGGGACAATAGGAAGGGGAAAACAGGACACAGAAGGAAGAGACTACTTTTATGACAAAAATTTAATCTTTTAGATTTATGTAGTAATAAATTTGCACGCCCACGACATCCAAATTTTTTATTGCACATTTTAAAGTACAGATTGAGGACATGGTAAACTGTTCTTAACATTAACCTACTTACAACATTTAAAAGATGATTCAACTGTTGAAGAATAGAATGGAAACATGTTTAAATATGTTGTCTTTAAACTGAGATTTGCAATTTCTAACTTTTTTTCTACTGTTTCATTGAACCATCCAACCTCTTTTTCCCATCCATTTCTACACATTCCACACTTTTTGAGTTGATAAATAACAATTTTTTTGTTGTTCTTCAGACCATCCACAAGTATTTGTCTGAACTTGTTCCATTCTGTGTTGTAGGAGCAGGATGGATGATTTGCGCTGATGGATCTAAACAGATTTGTTCTTCCTCATCTGGTTTGATTGAAATATTTTTCTGTTTCATTACCTGCAACGACCAAGCATCCACATTAGGTGAACATATTTTGGTTTGTATGCAACAAGATTTAGACTAAATTGCAGGTTTGTTTAATTGACATTCTATTAATTTATTCTGGAAAACACAAGGGAAAAAAAACTATTTTTAAGAATTGAAAGGTTGATCATACAGGAAGTTAAAAAGAAAGAAAAAAGATGAAAAGCATAGTTTTTATTTTGAAACAAATCTAGCAGATAATTAACTTTGCTGATTAGTTATCTGGAAACAGGATCAGTGTTAAGTAGGGTACACCCTGGGCTGGTCACCACTGTCACAATGCTAAAAATAAACTGAATTTTGAACAAATAACACATTTCTCGACCAGGCATGAATCAGAAATGTTTTGTAAATGTATTTAAATAGGGTTCGATTTCTTCTCAACTGAAACAAAAAGTCTGATGCATCATGTAGATCTTCTTGTGTTATCTTCTTCTTCTTTCTGCATTTCCCTTCAGGGGTCGCCACAGCAAGTCAGTTTCTTCTATCTAACCCTAACTGCAGCATCCTCTTCGGTCACGCCAACTTTCTGTGTGGGTGGGGTTTAAAATGACTGACAAAAGTTTTGCCTTCATTCTGTCCCTTGCATATATATATGTATTAGATATACATATCTATATATATTAAGTTTGAAGTTTCCACCATGTTGCCAGATGCACAAAATCTTAATCTTATGTGAAAGCATCGTTAAAAAAACTTGATTTGATTTAAAACCTTAAATGGCCACAACGTGAGCATGAAGTATTTGTCAAGGACTACAACCATTGCACAACATGATGCACCAGCATGCAGAACGTGGTGGGACAAGTTCTAGATACTAGAACCACACCCTTTTGGGGTCAGACAAGTGATCCCAAGCCATGATGTGCTGCAAGAACCCCTGGAATCCCACCAGGAAGTAGGTCACAAGTTGCAGATCCCAGTGAACTCTATCAATAACTCAAAAAATCATAGAGGCAGAGCCAGAACTGTAAAAGCCTAGAAACACTCTCTACATGGGTGTACAGCACCCATGAGAACAAATCTGGCTCAGACAGACACACAACATGGGCCTGCACCCCACTGCTTCCTCTCACCACCTACCCACCCTTCACTCCACCCACCTGCCTTCAGCACAGGCACTGCTTTTCAAACATTTAAGAGTTCCTGATGACAGCGGTCAAGTTTAAAATTCAAATATAAGAGCCAGAAGCCCATTAACCACCGATATATCCCTCAATATCTTTAATCCTCTGTTTCTGAGTGATATATTTGTTCGACAGTGTGCGGCGCCAGAACTGTGCACGTTTGGGGCCCATTATTCTGTTCAAGCTAAATGAAGATAGAGGAATGACAAATTTATTGCTCTCGTGCAGCGATGATTGAATGAGATTGCGTTGTTCACATTAGCTATCTGCCACTTTTTCTAAGCCTCACGTGCGTCTGCCAACAAGTATTTTCTACAAATTTTTCTTTATTCCAGTAAGTGGTGGCAGACAGTTTTCCTGGGCTTAACGGGAAATCTGTCTTTAGGGTGCAAGATTATAACCTCAGCAAACCGCTGGTCAATGGAAAAGTTCTAATCCTCTCAAAGGCCAACCACTCCCGAGTGTAATATTGGCTCCAGGAGATACAGAGGTGGCAGATTTAACCAAAAACAAATAAATTCAGCAAAGAATAAAATAAATACACAGGAGCACAGAACAGAAATGAAAGAAGAACGTTTTAGTCTGTTTTCTTTTAGTCATTTGTGCTTATGTTACTTTTGAAAGAGCTGAACGTACTGGTGGGAAGCTTCTGGTGCACGCTGGTGGAAGAGCATGTTTCCACTTGGGCCAATGGGATATAAAAGTAATCAGAAAGAAATTCAAACAGAGCAACGCTAATATTACCAGTATATTTTATGGTGCCATTTGATCTCTATCTTTCTTTCAAGGCAGGGTCTCATCATAGACAGAAAACAGAAAACTCATTTCAGTTTATGCACTATGCTTAAAACACACAATCTCGAAATCTTCTTCTTTCGGCATTTCCCTTCAGGGGTCGCCACAGCAAGTCAGTTTATTCCATCTAACCCTATCTGCTGCATCTTCTTCGGTCACAGCAAGAAGGTCGGGGTTTGAATCCTGGCTGCAGACAAGGCTTGGAACACTGGCCTTTTTGTGTGGAGTTTGCATGTTCTCCCTGTGTATGTGTGTGTTTTCTCAGTGTATTCTGGTTTCCTCCCAACCTCCAAAAACATCCATGTTAGTGTAATTGGCCACAACAAAATTGCCCTTAGGAAAGAATGTGTGTGTGGGTGGATGGTTTTCTGTGTGTTTGGCTCACAACAGACTGGCGACCTGTTTGGGGTGTGCCCTGTCTCTCATCTGGATTCAGCCAGGATAGGCTCTGGCACCCCTGTGACCTAGTCAGGAAATAAGGTGTTCAGAAGATGAAATGAAATGAACAACCTAAGCTTTCTAAATCACACCTGTGATAAATTTCAAATATTAGCCAATTCGATCTCCAGCCGATGCCGCCTGTCATTAATCATGGGCAATGACGAGGAAGCGGAGGAGATGCTGGTCTTCTCCAAGTGACGAGCATAAAGCAGGGCTTTTTTCAAGTTGGAGCAGTGGTGGCATCTTCCAAAAGCAGAGACAGCAGAGTAGGAGGTGGTCAACATGGCCAGCAACTCTGTGAGTAGCGCACACTGATCTGTCACAAAAAAGAATAATTTTCAATCTGATAAAATGGTCTGAGATCATATTTAAAAAGATTTCCGGATGGAGGTCGAAACATCTCGATCAGAAAATACACTGTCCAAAAGGCAACTTTGATTCTCTCTCTTCGATAGATCATACCTGGATGAATGAGGGATTACACTGTATTCTTATTCATGTTATGACCTCATTTTCTATGTAAAGTTTTACGCTGACAGTGTGTTTTTTAATTGTGTCCTTACTGCTTCAAACACTTGGTTTCACTGTCCTCAGTTCACTTCAGGTTCCGTCACAAACAGATTTTAACATATGCGCGCTTCAAAATTGAGGCCCCTGATGAGGACTTTTGCTTTTTACAAATTGTTAAAAGACAAGATGAACAACAGACATATTCTTTTCAACTTGTCAGGGACTGCATGCAATAAAAGAGAATTGTGCCACAACAAAATAAAACCAACTGCGTCTCCTTTTATGTCTCTGCTGCTTTGTTTTATAATGAGGTTTGCACTGACTGGGAACATCACCGCCTCGGCAGAGGCTGAGGTAATGGTTCCTCTTCAGTCCTGCTGCAATTGTCACCCAAAGCCGTCCTGCGGTGCTCCAGAAGGAAGCAAAAAGGGTCAAATAAAGCGGATGAGGAAAGTCTATTTCCTAGCTAGGAAAGTGTGTTATAACCTGTAAATCCCCTTTGGCCCTTGCTGTCAAGCCAGCCAAATTCTCCTCTTTTTTGTAAAGCTACAGCTAAGTAGAGCCTGACAGGGAGCCACGGCTTTGGCAACTCTGACTGTCACTCTTCTGTCTCTGCGGAAATGTCTTCTTCCTCTGCATGCCGAGGGGAAACTTGAGGGCAGACACACAGACCAACAGACAGACAAACCGCAGGCAGCCAGGCTTTCTAGAGTTGAAATTGCAGTTCCATTTTGCAGGAAGTCCTTGCTCAGTGCAATGCTTCACTGCTCAGACACAACAAAGAGGGCTTTCGCAGACACAAACACACAGGAAGAAAAGTGTGGGGTTAAGTGGAGGCCAGAGCAACATGAGAGTTGAAACAGAGTGTCTTGAATGTAAATTTAGAGGATTCATGTCCTGGGATGTGGGTGACATAAACCACTGTTAAAGACAAATTGTGATTTTTTTAGATGTATTTTGGGGGTGGAGTGTTTGACCTTCTGCACCTGAAATGATTTAACCACCTCAGTGGTGTTTTTTTCTAGTCTGCCTGTCTTCCTAACTAACTGTCCTCTTAGCTCATCAAGAACCTCCCCGACCCATTTTAGATGTCAGATTACTGTTGTGGAGTAAAACAGGCAAACAAGCAGTGTGTGTGGCTGTGTAATGGATCCGTCCAAACATTCCTTTGTGTATTTGAGGCCCCTGCAAGGTTCACTGTGCAGCTAACACAACAAAGGGAACCTGTGTTTGACAAGCATCCTGATGCCAGGCCAGCTCCCGGGATGCCAGAAAACCCCAGGACTCTCTGAGTACTCTTAAAGGTTGACTTTCAACATAGTGTTTCATTTCATATGATTGCATTTAGTGTATCTAGCATTTTCTCGTGACCCCAGTTAGGATAAGTATAGTAGATGAAATGAAGAAATTAACATTAACATTTGATAGCGTGAAGTTATAAACAAAAACATCCTAACATTGAAAATTAAAGAGAAATTTATAAACAGTACATGAGTTGAGTTAGAATTATTCTTATAATTTTATTATATTTTTACATACTATGTCTTTTTATCTCACTCTAAATCATTTTTATTTTTTTATCTACATTTGCAGTTTTTCTTATATATACAAAAATTGTCCTTCGGATTGTTTGAATTTCAATCAAATACAGTATTCATTTTTCTGGGGGTCATAGGGAAGGTGTGATGATCATGCTCCAATTTTTTTAATCCTTCAACATATGTTAGATGCAGATTTTCAGAATCAAATCTCTCGGACTACACAATCAAATAAGTCACAAATATTTATCAGTACAGGTCTTGTGAGTATTACAAGTACAAGTACAGATTGATATAACATAGACCAAATCTGCATGTTTATCAGATGCAAAATGTTCAGAAGGAAGCTTATCATCTGCTCCATTTGCAAGAAGCAGAAAAACTAGATTAGGTGTTAGGTTAGAGTTAAGTTACGTCATGGTGAGGGTGCAGAAGGAGGAGGAGAACCCAAGTGCAGGACGACAAACATTATTTATTCAGTATTCAGTCCAGTAAAGCTGTAAAAGAAAACATATTAGTCAGAGGAATGTCTCATGGTTAATGTTCAAAATGATCTCTTGGTTAGGCAGCCAGGAAGACCTGGCTGGAAGGGATGATAACCCAACACTGAAGGCAAGGTAGACTGCCTTTAAATAGGGAGCTGGTCAATCACCAACAGGTGTCCCAAATCAGGGAGATAAAGGAATGTCCCAATCTCCCTCTGGTGGTGGGTGAGGGAATCATGACAGGTTAGTTATTGTAGAATTGATTTGAATTTTGTATAAAGTTTTGTTTTTCTTCTGTTGTTATAAGGGCCTCTAAAATAAACTATACCTGCTTCAAATGCGTCCCAATTACAAAATAAATTTTTATTGACGGATTTGTATGTTTTATGATATTTGTCATTTTGTAATTTTATAATGCACAATTTGATATGATTTGATTAATGTTTTGAGTTGTGGATCCCCCATTTCTCCTCAGCGCCAGTCTATAGGGTGGGAAACAAGGCAAGGCAAGGCAAGTTTATTTGTATAGCACAATTCATACAAAATGTAATTCAAAGTGCTTCACAAGAAAGAAAAGAAAAAGAATGCATTAAAATCACAAAACATAGAATCAAAAAGTTTAAAAATTAAATAAATAAAATCATTAAAACAGATTAAAAAAAAGAGCAATTAATAAAAAGCACAGTTAAACAGAACTGTTTTTAGCCTAGATTTAAACATTGTCACAGTAGAGGCCTGTCTCACGGCTTCAGGAAGTTTGTTCCAGACTTTTGCAGCATAAAATTGAAATGCAGCTTCTCCATGTTTAGTCCTGACTCTAGGCTCCAGCAGGAGGCCGGTCCCAGAGGTCCTTAGAGTTCTAGATGGTTCATAAGGTACTAACATATCACAGATGTACTTTGGTGCTAGACCATGGAGAGACTTAAACACAAGCAGAGCAGCTTTAAAGTCTATTCTCTGAGCCACAGGAAGCCAGTGCAGAGACTTTAGCACAGGACTAATGTGATCGTATTTTCTAGTTCTTGTGAGGACTCGAGCCGCAGCATTTTGAATAAACTGCAGCTGTTTTAAAGCCTTTTTGTTCAGACCAGTGAGTAGACCGTTGCAATAATCTAACCTACTGGAAACAAATGCATGGATAAGAACCTCTAAGTCTGTTTTAGAAACCAAACCTCTGATTTTGGCAATATTTTTCAGGTGGTAAAAGGCTGTTGATGTAATTGATTTGATGTGACTGTTGAAGTTAAAGTCTGAGTCCATTATTACTCCCAGATTTCTAATTTGATTTGTCGGTTCCAGAGAGAGAGATTGAAGGTAACTGATGACACTTTCTCTTTGTTTCTGTGGGCCAAAGACAATGATTTCAGTTTTGTCTGAGTTTAGCTGGAGAAATTTGTTTTGCATCCAGACTCTGATTTGTTGAATACAGTGACAGAGTGAATCCACAGGTCCAAACAACCACTTAGAGGAAGAATTCAGAGACATTGATTTCTTCAAACATGCAGTCTTTTTCATTGTGAGAACACATGGCTGGAAGAACATTCAAACCCCACAAAATTTCTATTGTTTCAACAGGAGCTCAAACTAACAACCTTGCAACTATGAGACTAGATCAGGCATGGGCAAACTATGGCCCATCGGCCACCTGCGGCCCGTTAAATGGTTTAATCCGGCCCGCTGAACGTGAAAAAATTTGATAAATAAAAGTTTTATTTCCCCTGCAATTCTGATGTTTCCTCGCTAGATGGCGCACAGTATGATATATTAGCTTTTTTGAGAATACAACAACACTGCTCCCATTAAAATGTGTGTCTCCGTGATGCGCAGGGTGTCAAAATGTGCACAGATATGGAAAGCCATTGGGCCCAAAACACGCACGTAAACAAGCGTGTTAGATTTTAAAACAGGCAAAATCTAACACGTTACATCAAGCAAGCGCTTTGATTTCAAACCTAAAACGCCAAAATGCACGTTTTAAAGCTCTATCGCACTAGATTTCAGACTTAGCGCCGCTAGATTTGAAATTTAAAGCTCTTGATGTAACATTTAGCGCGCTTGTTTAAAATCCAGCGCGTCATTCTATCGGTCTAATCTAGTAGTTACCAAAACATGCCATCCATGTTTGGCCCCCATGTTTGGCCCCCTGGTCAAATGTTAGAACTCGAAGTGACCCCTGAACCAAAAAGTTTGCCAACCTCTGGACTAGATGATACTAAGCAACACAGCAAGACATTCTAAATGACCACATGAATCTTGCACAATAACAGTAACATTCAGTTGGAAAGTACAGCACAATACAGGAGGTACAGGTGTGTCAGGTACATTAGAAACCTAGTCGATTGCTTTTCTGAGAGCTTTCATCAAAGAATTATAGAGGTAACATCACCCTCTCAAAGTATTGTAATAAGCATATGAAGATACTCACTTGTGTTTTTTTTTTTTTTTTTTAAAGTTATTTATTGTTTTATGCTTTTTTTTGCATTGCAAGTCACATATTTGCAATCCACATCTGGTACATGTATGCACATTTTTTGCAGCCCATTCTTATTTTTTCTCTCATTATATCATTCAACAAGTAAAAATCTAATAAAATAAAGTAAACTGTGCCATAGTTCAGTTGATTAAAATCTTTAAAAAGCAACTTCTTTATGTTCTTTCACTATAACCACATTACATAAGATACTTGCATTTACCACACTGTAATTTGAAGAAAATTTGGAAGGACTAATTGCTTTTTTATTCCAACAGAAATCTATCTTCCATATCATTTCACATCAGGCTTTTAAATAAAAAAAAAAAAAGAACATCGTAGTAAGAAAACATCTTTGTGCCATTCATTTTGCACCGCAAACTATCAGGCCAGCATCATTAGGCCTCGCCAGAAAGCTGCCAAGCCCTTAGCGAGCGGGAGCAAACGCCACAGATGGACTTTATATGCTATACACCCAGTGTTTGGTGTCAGGATGGCGTACAAAAAGACTTTCCACTGGGCCAAAACAAGAAAACCACATTCTTTTATCCAAACATATCAGACCATCAGTATGGGGATCTTAATCTGCCAAATGCAATGCTGAACATAAACAGAGGAGATGTTTGGAGGAAAATGCTATATGCAGAGATGAAATGGCTTTGGAATCACCAACACTTTATGAAAAAAGATTCAGTTAGCTGATGTGCTTGGTGATTTATGTGCGCTCATCAACAAAATAATGACATTTTGTCTGCTGTGTTTGAGCCTAATTTGACTTTGACATTATTTCATATAATCATTGATACATGATGTAATTTAACACAATAAAACTGATGGTGTTTTATAAAAACTCTGTTCATTTGGTATAAAAAGTCCAGAGTTCATTGTTTATCCACATTTCTACAAACCACTGTTAAACAAAGCAGAAAGAAAAAGTAAAGACAACAAATCGAACAGCTCCTTCCCGGCAGTATATTTGTCTTTGTGGTTGTCGTTAAGAAAATTAAATAGAGCGTGGATAAAATCTGAGTGACCTCGGCTGGTATGCTAAAACACCAGGACTACGGTACAGGAGACGAAAAAAACAGGGCACAATGTATCAGGTGCATTAGTGGACCACAAGTTGATTTCTCAATGAACTTGGCCCTTGTTTTAATAGTGCGACCTGAGGCCAAGCCTTCCCGGTTTGTGTGTGTCTTCACAAAAGCGAACCTCAGTGTGTGCTTACATGCCGAGCGATTGGAAATGCATGGTGTTTGAACTAGGAGCAGTGCAAACACAGACACGGCACGGGTCATTGTGTGGGCCAGTGAAGAGAACCAATGACCCACTTGCACCACAAACACTCCCAGCTGTTTAGAAAGAGGTGCGTATATGTTTGTGCGTGCATGCATTAGGCTGTGCACAAGTCTATGCACTTGTGCCCATCCATTGCTGCGGTCAGGCACAAATATAGCACCACACCTTGAGTCAATGGCACTCTGTTTAGCTTTCACAGGTAGGTAAACTCTAACGCCAAGGCATTCATTTGATGTACCTGCAAAGTTTACCTAAAAGGGGAGGAAAGTTAATACTTAATGCCTTGTTATCTCATGCATATCCCGGCCTATTGAGCAAAAGCATGATCTGAACATTCACTGAAAGCCTATGTGACCAATACGCATTGGAATTAGCATTGCAGGAACGTTTTTTGAGAATTGCAAACCACGTTGGAGAAGTGTGAACACTTATGATTTTCAAGCAAACTACAATTTTACTGTTGTATGTTAATCATGTTAGATAGTTTTTTTTTTTTTTTTCATTTTAAAGAAATGAAGAAAAAAATCTTCCAGCTGAATTGCTCATGTATTTTTATTTTATTATTAATATTTTAAGTGCCACATTTAAGATATGGGCTAAACTTACCCTCACTCGATTTGTTGTTGGGATTGTTTCTGTCTTTTTTAGGCTCATTGGGTACTAACTACGCCACTGCACTAAAAAAAAAAACAGACTATTACATACAATGGCCAAATGTTTGTTGGATTATATTTGAATTGAACCTGAACATCAATGAGTCGGGTTGAATACTGTCTACAATAAGTGCCACTTTTGTGTTGCTTTTGTTAAATTCTACTTTTCAACCTTTGATTAAAAGGCTAAAGGTTAGCTTTTGTTAGCATGATTACATAAAACAGTATGTTCTTCTATTCCTTTTGGCATTTCCTTTCACAGCAAGTCAGTTTCTTCCATCTGATGACTTGCATATTTGTATTTGGCATAGTTTTACGTCAGATGCCCTTCCTGACCCAACCTCTGTGATAACAGTATCAAGACTTAAATTTAAAACTTTTGGCAGAGGCTCGGGGTATGGGCAAAAAAACAGCCTGTAAAATACTGGAGAAGATTAGGAGAATTTTATTTATGGATGTTTTTAGTGGAGGGCAACTTTGTAATGCTGCTGTGGTTGCAAATCAAACATTTTAAACACAATGAGTCCTAATCAAGGAGAATTGCGACTGGCTTGGATGTGCTGCTGTTTCCATCGTCTGCTCCTATAAACAGCAGGCAGGTGTGTGTTTATCACTTGCGCACTATCCAAAAGCTTCATTATGTTTAGTGAGTTCTTTATCTTGAACTATTCACCAGAAAGATGATGACAATGAGAAAATTCAATTGAAAATAACATGAATGCAGTAGCTTAATTGTGGTTAATTTTGTCCTGAATATTAAGATATTTATTTTGATAATTAAAACTCAGAAATTTACCTTTCATAACATACGGCGTGCCTTAAGGGTTCCTTCTCTAGTTCCTGAATTATTTCCATCATACAATAATGACTTTTGTAACATAAAAAATATTTTAAATTATGTTTGTTATGCAGATGACACTACTTTATTTTGCTTAGGAGAAAATTTAGATCAGCTTCTTGGAATTATAATAAAAGAATAAGTTGAATTCAAACAGGGATTTGATGCAAATTAATTTTGTCCTTCAATCTACCCTAATTAAAACAAAGTTCAATACATTGTGTCATATAAAAAAAACAAAAACAAAACAAAAATGAGATACAGATTGAAGATGTGGTTTTTGAAGGAGTGTTGGAGTTTAAATTTGTTGGTGTAATTTTAGATGACAAATTTCTACAGAAACCAAACCTTCTACATGTTCTTCCTGATGTATAGTTTATTAGCCATACGACATGAAGTTAAACTTTTTTTAAATACAGCAATAATGTATATTCTATATTGTTGTTCTGTAACGTCTCATTTAACTTGTTGTGTTAAATAAGTTAACTTTGGGTTGTGAAGAAACTTCTCTAACTTGAATCTTTTTGTTTGTACAAAGTGCCATCATCATATCCTTATTATCCTACCGTCTTTCGTTTATCTTTAGCCTTAGCAAGGAAGCCCAGACTTCCTCCAGCCTGACTAGAGCTTCTGACTCAGCCGGAATTATTCTGAGGCAGTACCTCGCCAGGTGTGGGACTGTCATGAATCTACTTCGTTCCGGAACAATCCCTTCCTCCTAATTTTGTCCTGTACCCTAATTGTGTACACCTCGTCTCACTCGACTTTTCCCAATGTCTCCACCTGTGTCTTGTCTCCCCCCTGGTTGTTTAACCCCTGGTGTCTATCACTCCATTGTCTGATCATCTGCTGTTCTGTTTTCCTGATCCCGCCATAATGGTGTTCCATTCAAGTTGTTTTCCAGGCTGCACGTACCTATCCCACTTTCCTAACCCCCGATTAATTGCAAAAAACTGTGTAAAACTGGCTGTGCATCTGGGTCCCACATCTCCACCTTCACCACCTCATGACAGAGATATAGACCCTTCAGCAGGTCCTGGGTCCTTCTCTGGCTGGGATGTGCCAAGAACACTTGATCTCTCAGGCATCCTTGAGCTCTTAGACTACCCAACCTGGCTCTTCTTGACCCAAAGGAGCAACAGCTTTAACTCCAAGCCCCTGCTGGACAGCAGAGCTTCACATCCTAGTATTTCTGGTCATTGCAGAGGAAGCTCATCCTGGCTGCTTGTTTTTGGGATCTTGTTCTTTCAGCCACTACCCACAGTAACCATGTAATTGGGTGTGAGAAAGGTGGATCAACTGGTAAATTAAGAGCTTCATTTTCTTTTTTTTGGCGGAGCTTTTTCTTCACTACATACTGTATATGCATACGTTTTGCTCATTTTTGTTCATGTAGTTCTCCATGCATTTAATCAGACACTGACATACAATCAAACACCTGGCAAACTAAATGAAAAAAAATCTAATATTTAGATCTAATATCTAATATTTAGACTAGAACGATGCAGCGTCCTAGTTATTGCTGACGCCACACTGGTCCACCTGCTCCATTCTTCCCCCACTTGTGAAAGAGACCCTGAGCTACTTAAACTGCTTCACTTGGGGCAGGACCCTGTCCCTGATCCGCAGGGGGCATGCCACCCTTTTCTGGGCGAGGACCATGGTCTCGGATTTGGAGGTGCTAATTCCCATCCCGGCAGCTTCACACTCGGCAGCAAATCGATCCAGTGAGAGCTGGAGATCGCAGTCCGATGAAGCCAACAGGAATTTATCATCCGCAAATCCGACCACATCATCTTTTTTCCCCCATTGTTCTAAAACACCAAGACAAAGCTTTAAGTGTGATTTTGAGCATGTGCAAATATAAATATAATTTTGGGGGGTTCTCTGGGAAGCTACTTTTAAAACATGATGGTTGAATAAAATATTAAATGAAAAGGTTGTCGGTCTGTCACTTATAGGAGAGAACAACTGTTTTACAAGTGGATTGCTAATAATGGATGAACTGGAACAAAGAAGACATTTTTAGTTGTATTTCACTGTTAAGCTTGCGCTCATTTGTGAATATTCGCTGTAAATCACCAGTGTTTGTGCAGACAACATAAAGCCAGGAAAACAAACCATCCGTTCTGTTTTCTTGCTTTGGGTGGATGCTGCTGATGGTGGCGGGACAATCTGTTCCCATCAAAAATTTTCCGTCTGGCTGTCACAATGTAGTTAGCAAGGTCATCTCATTCTTCTATATCTTTCTTTTGCTAAATATGACCTTTATGAACACATATATAAGGTCACTTTTACATCTGAATATGGTCAAGTGGCCACAAAGACAATTTTTAAAGTCTCTGGTCTTTTTCTTTTAAAACCAGAGAATTTCTTTCATTCTACATCACCTTATTCCTTCCTTGGTCCTGGATTAAGGCTTCGGTTTTGGCCTGGCCTGTCAGACTGTGAGAAGTAGGTAAATAATCTGGTCTCTGTTTAGTTTCAGAACTCTGGCTTGGTCAGGATAACATGCAAGGCAGTTTGTCTAGTAACTTAACTACCTTTAATTAAAACAGCAGAGGAAATATTCTGTCCTTGTAGTGAACCTTTGTTCGTGTTGTGCAAGTGCTGCTCAGATCCAACTGGACATAACCATAATCCCTATGCATCCTGAACCAGAAACACCGGGGGGCACCAAAAATCTCAGCAAGCACTGACTTTACATTGAAAGATCGGCCATTTCTCAGAAACAATTGTTGTCACGATTGTTTTCTTAGCCATTCGGGCTATGCTACTTTAGTTTTAACATATTTGGCATAGTTCTGAATTTCGTTATTGAATTGAAAATACTTTTTTTTATACCCGAAAGGATATTTGAGTGCTACAATCATACAACATGATTTTTTTTTCTGTTGTGAGTTAAAGTGAAAGTGAAAAGGTTTGAAAGTGAAAGGTTGAATATTTTGATGAAGGATGGCAAAAATGGTCTTCTGTACTGTTCATTTGAGCAGCGGGGTTGCAGGAGTTTGTTGCTGAAGCTACTCTTCAGATGGTTCATAGATTCATGATGGGAGTGGAAGGGATTTAGCATGACTGATGACAGTTTTGCTTTCATTCTGCCCCTCACCACATCCTCCACGCAGGCGAGAGGTGAACCTCATAGCACACAATATTCAAGTTAATAACGGATAAACAGGTTAAACGTTTAAACAACTTAGCAGCTGTTCACCCTACATGGTGACTATACGCTATGCAAGGAATAGACCTAACAAGTGTGATGTTACCTATAGCCTCCAGTTCCATAAAAAGTAAGCCAATTCAGTTGCAATACTTTGTCCTATGCCCGTTGCCTAGTTGAAATTTTGAAGCTAGAAATATGCAGTTATTTGTCCAGTCTGTCTTGTTTGTAATCAGTCAGGATAGACTCTGGTACCTCTGTGGGCCCGACAAGGATAAGCAGAGCAGAAGATGAATGAATGGTCCAGTTTGTGTTTGCACGGCAACCACGTCCTCACATCAGAAGTAACTTCCGCTTATTTGATTAATTTGTTCATTTGACTGGTCTATTAACTGAATTTAAAAAAAATACCATGACAATGGAGAACATCACAACAAAAGTACCAGAGTCAGAATGATTATCATAACAACAATCGTGACATCTATTTTTCTATTGAAGTCAGGTGTTTTGGAGTCAAAACTACTTGCAAGCAGGCTAAAACAATAAGCTTTGTCTATAGCTGTGTGCAGTCATTGGTGGGGATATTTGAAATGTTTGAATGACAGATTTTACTTAGCCGATGACAGCAGGAAGCCAGATCGTGAGTCAGACAGATTGGTTTGCTCCACTTGCAGCAAATGGTACCTTCAAAAAGCTTGCTCTTGGTCAGACAGGTGGTTGCCATGAGAATGCAGACTGGACCAATGAATGCATATTTTCTGCTTCAAATATTCCAAACATCATCGGAAAGGCAGAAATGTGACTGAATTGCTTCTGTGTGTTTGGAGCAAAACAGAAAGGGGTGTAGCACTTACTAGCTCCACCCCTTTTACAGACAATGCTCCAAACTAAAGCTATGGGGAGACGGTGGATCAGCGCTAGAGCGCTCGCCCGCGGACCGGAAGGTCGCGGGTTTGATTTCCGCTGAGACCACCGTCTAGGGTCCTTGGAGAAGACACCTAACCCCCGCTTCTCCCACCATTGGCGCCGTCGAAGGGCAGCCTGCTGCGGTGTAAAGAGTGCAGCACACAAACTTCCCCGATGAGGGATGAATGGAGTAATTCTTTTTTTTTTTTTTTTTTTTTTTTATTGAAAATAGGCGACTCTATCTCCTGCATTAGTGAGGACAGTGTTGAGACACATAGCCCACACAGCTGTGACACAAAAAGGTCAAACCCATCACCAAGCATGGGTGGACTGGTGGGGTTGGTTTAACCTTTGACTTCACAGTTAGATGTACATTGTGACCGTTGACCTCCAGGTCCAAAAGGTGACTTTCTCTCAGCATGGCTGCAGCTGCTTCACATTGAAAAACAAAGTCTGAACTGATGGGTAGAAGTGTTGAAAGAGGAACGGAGAGTTGGAGGGAGATGTCTGAGGATGGAAAGGGGGACTTCGTTAATGCAATATAGCCATTTTCCTCCTCTTGCCTGGGGCCCAGTGTAGATGTGGTGGACCCAGCCCCAGACGCCACTCTGTGGTTTGGCACATTGTGTCTTTCAACCCTCTCACTGTTTCCAGCTGAACCAGCTCCCATGCAAACACACGGGCAACTGGTGGCTTTTCTTATTTGGCCGTCGGTCAGGAGTACTTAATAACATTCAAAAAGACAGTGCGACGTATCGTCTTAAGGATGCCAAAAAATGATCCCCTGCTTTCTTCCTGCCCGACATTTTCTTCTTTGTAGCAACCAGATAACAAAAGGTGTGCCGGACACTTACTCCAGCAAGAAAAAAAACACCCAAAGTATAGAAAATAGCAAAAAAATTCCTTTCAAAAATACTTCAAATAGATGTATTTATCACACAATGGCGGTGATGTGGCGCATGCAGACATATGTCCTCGTCGACCCAAATACTCTCATCTCCGCCTCAGCTTTTTGAAGTTAAATAAACACTGTGTCACAAGATCTTCCACATACCACCCAGGCTTTGCAGTGTGTGTGTGTGTGTGTGTGCCCGTCATGCTCATGTCTACGGTTTGATTTGTAGGTCTGCTGCTCTCTGCGTGTGTGGACACTGACAGACCTACAATGTGTGTGAGCATGCACAGGAATGTGTTCGCCGACTAGCAAGCGTTGATATGTGTGACATGTCTGTGATGACAATGGCGAGTGACAAATAACGCTGACGCACACTGTCCCCGGTCTTCATCCTGCCTCCATAAAAAAAAGAAGAAAAAAGAGACTTGGGCCTTTGAACATTTTAATTAAACTAAACAGGACCATTCCCACCCAAGGATTGTGAGTAATGTACATTTGAGGACAAACAAGACCATCTTTTACAGGGTAGACATCAAATGCATGTCTCTTTTTAACGTCACCATGGGTCTGCATGTTGACTTTCATTATTTCGAAAATCCATCTGGAATTTTGATGGGAATGTTTTGAAGGAAAAGGCCCAGAAACCACAAAGCAAGGATGTCTTGAAACAAAGGTCTCTGCGGTTTTGTCTGTTTCTGATGGTGAACAACAGTCTCTGCACTCAGATAGCTCATGTCTGTCATTTTAGTTTATGCCATCATTATTACAACAACTTTGTCATGTTGTTTCTTGGAAAGACCATAAAACGATGCTTTAAGTGTCTTTTTGAGAAACAAAGACCGTAAATTGGAAGAAAAGAGGAAAGCACGTCAGATGTTTGCTGAAAAAAAGACCCCAAAAAACCCCCAAGTTTTATTCATGCAAACAAAACAAGTTGAAATGACATGTCATTATTCCTCACAAGGCAGGCGTTGCAGATTTTCAAGTTAAAAATGTGATTTTTCTGCTACTACAACTTACTTTGACCCTAAGAGGGCTATAATTGATGCAGTAACAAGTTTTTCTCTACAAAATAAACTCATTTATAGCTTTTGGTGAAATTTCCCACAGATTTCTGCCTGTTCTTACAACCCAAAAAAAAAAGAGATAGCTACTGAAGCAGGCAGCCACAACGGCGCCAATGGTGGAACAAACAAGGGTTAGATATCTTCCTCAAGGACACTTAGGCATGGGCCCAATGGGAATTGAACCAGCTCCAAGTCCAGGGGCGGACATCCTACCACTCGGCTAATAACTCTCACCTGTTTTGCTTTTTAGCTCAGTTCTTTCTTAATCACTTTTGATCTCAGCATCCTATTTACTGTGGATGCTGCACCGATCTGCTTGTTGATCTCCCACTTCATCCTTCCCTCACTCCTGAACAAGACCCTGATACATTTATGTAAACTCTTTTATTTGGACCCCGTATCTGACCTGTAGAGGGACTTATTTTAGAAGAAGTCTTCTTCTATTGGCGAGGGTGTCAAGGCTGGGGACACTGACCTTTCTGTGTGGAATTTGCATGTTCACTCCGTGTATGTGTGGGATTTCTACGGTTACTCCAGTTTCCTCCCACCCTCCAAAAACATGTATGTTAGGTTGATTGGACACTATGAAACTGCCCCCCAGGAATGAGTATGTGTGTGGATGGTTGTGTGTATGTGGCTCCACGACTGATGAAGACCTGTTCGGGGTGTACCCTGCATCTCACCTTAATTCAGCCCAGATATGCTCCAGCACCCCCCGTAACTTTGTTAGGGACAAGTGGTTCAGAAGATAAAATGAAATGTTCTTTAGCATCTAAGCACCTTAATACTTTGTATTTCATACTTTCCACAAATGAAACAAAAATAAATAACTTTGTTTTTTGAGTACTACTGTATTCCTGTGGCATCACTAACATTTCCATCATGTTTTAAGAATGTCTAGATGTTCACCTGTGTTTACTGCATCAGCTGAGGAACATTTTGCAGCCACCAGAGGGAGTCATCCCAATCCCCAAAGAACGGACTTCACACATCTGCAGATACATTGCATAACACTGACTCAACTTATAGTTGAATTTAAAAAAAAAAAAAAAAACCTCACTTCTGATCTATTTTTATAGCATTTTCTACAGTAATTCGTAGAAGTGACAGCATCGCCATATGTTTGTCAGAAATCAAATTCATCATCAGCTCTCATTGTTTAGGCATGCAGTGACTCTTCACATCTTTTTTTTCCAAACAGCTGGAAAGTCATTTGTTTTTTATGGGTCTTACTGTTGTGGTGAGCCAGATCCGGGTAGCCCACACTGGTGGGGCAATGCCCAATGTCAGGCCCAGCCTGGGTAAAGGGCCTATAAAAGGCCAAATCACTTGCTCCTTTTTAGTTTTTCTGTACAACAACTCCACGTGTTGCTGTGAATGTGCTAGTCCGTCCCATCCACTGCATATCCATGCTGGGGGGAGGAGAAGAGGAGGTGCACAAACCTTTTGTTACCTGTATTAGATCTACCTGCCTCTTGCACAGACACTAACTTGATCTGAGCTTAGGATGTCCTCAGGAGAAGAGAAAAAAAAATCTCACCAGCAATTTTTTTTACAGAGACAAATTCCCACCTTCAAGTGGAACTGATAATTAAAGCGTCAAAGTCAGGCACTTCCTCCAAGAACTCATTCACCTTTTCAAGTCCGACCCTTCTCTCAAGTTTCACTTTGGACTTCTTCACCTCCTCATCAGCATCTCACCTTGATTTCCACTATGGATTGCACGCGGTCGGAGATTTCCGAGGAGCGCATATTTCACGTCACGGAGAGTAGAAGGTATACGTGCATGTGGGGAGGTTAGAAAGACGCGCAATGTGAGAGCAAAGCGCGCAAAGCGGCCACTTGGTTTAACATTGCATGGCCTCCAGACAAAGTGGGAACGATCATGCCCACACACCCCCGAAAGCTGAGTCTCTACGTCTTCCTGAGCATTGGCATCATCTACCTCAGACTAGGGTGAGTTTTTCCAATTTCCTCTCATCACCTGATGTCACATTTTGTTGTTTCCTATTGGCTGGAAAGCTGTGATTGCCCCCTGACCTCTTAAATGTAAAAGTACATGATGCCTTTAGGAGGAGGTTTATTTGCAGGTTTTACGCACGCAAACAGGAGGTGATTGATTGAAAGTTGCTGTCAGAAGTTTTTCTTCAGGTACTCCCTCTTTCTTTGTCACACAAAATGATTGCTCCCGATTCTGCTCAGTGCTGCATACCTTCATTAATAGACTGAGTTGTATTTCCACATTCCAATGCACGCAGAGACTTTTTTTTTTTACCTGTTTTGCAACAGCTCACCTTGAAACTAAAAAGAAGGAAAAACACACAAAAGCAGCGTCCAGTTTTTATGTATATCTATTTTTGTAACGATAACCATCCCTAAATATGTGTATATGTATCGATATAGCTTATTAATCAAGTACTTTATCGATACTCTTATTGATACTTTTTTTTAGTGTAAAAACAAGTAGAGGAAGAAAAACAAACTGTGGATAAAACCTTTTATTTTGAAACAATTTATAAACCTAACCTATAAACCAATCATTTTAATTTGTTTTACATTGTTTGGTTGCAGCCACATATTGTCTTTCTCAACTTGTTTTTATACTAAAAAAGTATCAATAAAAGTATTGATAAGATACCGTATTAATAGGCAGTATCAATATGAGTATCGACAAGATGGTATCGATAATTCAATTCAATTTTATTTGTGTAGCCCAATATCACAGAATTTCTGTCTCAACGGGCTTCACATTGCAGATTCAGAAAGAAGAAAAACAAGAAAAAGAAGAACGTATAAACACAGCAAGAAAACTAACTAACAAATGCTAGCTAGACACTGTTAGCACATTCCTGCCCTTAGAATCTCCTTCACGATGAGGAAAAACTCCTAAAAAACCCCATCAGTGGGGAAAAATGAGAAACTTTGTGGGGATCCACATGAAAGAGAGATCCCTCCCCCAGGACGAGCATCCAATGTGTCTAAGATTATTGTTTAAATATTAGCTAACTAATATACATATTCAGTATATTTGGGCTTCTCGTCTGAGGCTGTTGCCCCCGTGATCCGGCCCCGGATGAGTGGAAGATGACGAAACGGAACGAGGCAACATTTTTTTTTTTTTTTATTGTGGTTGTAATTTTCACGTTCTGTAATTTAAATCAGGTCATGTAACATTTCAATTGCAGTTTTACATAATCTGAGAAGGCTTGTAACAATGTCGTTCTTGGATGATGACTAAACCACCAACAAATTAATATGCTATTCCAGGCTTTCGTTCCTTTATTACTCATCAATAGTTATATGTTTCTGTATCAGTTAGAAGCACTCATGCGTGAAATAATCTTACGGTAAGTGGAATAAAAGCTGCCGTTTGACATACGGTAATGAAACAGATTGCTCCACTGATTTCTGGTTACAGCTCCAGAGTCCTGCGGCCACAATGAATCCATAATCCTCATGTGTCAGGCTCTCCCTGAAAACCTACTCCTCACAAGACATGACAGTAGCTCTATTATGAGGGAAAAGTCAGCCATCTTTGTGTTTTACTAATCCTTAGCAGTTAGCTCATTCCTTCCATCCAGCACTCTGGCTAAATCTTTCATGGTACCCTCTTCACTCACAATGGCTGAAACCTGCAGGTGTTGAGTGAGAGTCGCGATGCTGAGGCGATAAAAACAAACCTACGCCCACTCACCCACTTTACAGTTTTACTTCTCTGTTGAGACATTGTCTTTTTAAACCACACTTTCACCCCTCCTTGCACTTTTAGAAATTTAGTTTTTATTTTTATTTAACTGACCCATTGAAATTGCAATCTTGTTTGCAAGGATGACCTGGCCTGAAAGTAAACAGGGTGCTCCTCTAAGTGGTCAAAATTTTTCTTTTTTTAAAAAAGGCGATGAAAAGAAAAGCATAAAAATACTTCAAATTTGAGTAAGTTTGGTCATTTTTAAGTCCAGAAGTGATAAAGAGAGCAACAAATTAAAACCTCTCATTTCTAACATCGCCTTCTATCAGCACTAAAAATTTATTTGACTCTAATGTAGGAACTTAAAGAGCATGACAACCCACACGAGCAGACAAAATGTCTTTAAAAAGCATGTTACAACCTTGATTTCACACAGGAAGACAAGTAAGTTTAGCATGTTTAGTTTAGAATTGTAAACTAAACAACAAGAAGAATAGATATTTTAGATTTCTAATGACCGAAAGAGTTCAGGTTGAAGTGATGCATATTATGTAATTTACTGTACAAGTGAAAAAATATAATACATTTATTGTTTTTCCACAAATTTATTTAATAATGTGATTGAAAAACTGTGTAAAATGTCAAATTCTTGCTCTATGCTTCTTTGTAAATATTACAAAAATGTTACAGGACACAACTTAGACGGGTAAAGAATGCTGCAAGGTTAATATTTAACCAGTGACGTCATGCATAGGTTGTGTTACCCTATTACTAATGTTAAAAAATGTAAATGAGGGAGTCTAAACTATGTTTTTAGGGTGCAGAAGCCCCTTTAAATTATTTGCCAAAAATGATTTTTCTCTTTTTTTTTTTTTTTTAAACCAATACAAGGTAACTAGCATTCCTCCAGCTCACCCGAAAGGATGCAGAGTCGTTCCCCGGCCAGCTGTGAGACATAGTCTCTCCAGCAGGACCGGGGTCTGCCTCCTGGTCTCCTCCCGGTGGGACGCGCCCGAAACACCTCACTAGTGAGGCGCTCGGAAGGCATCCTGACCAGATGCCTGAACCACCCCATCTGGCTCCTCTCGGCCTGGAGGGGGAGCAGCTCGACACCGAGCTCCTCGCGAATGCCAGAGCTCCTCACTAATGTAAATAAATGTTACCAGTGTCACATTTTAAAAATATCTCAAGCTCCCTCGCTAAACTATTCCATGTATATTTTTAATAAATATTTAGAAAATAAGCATTTTCTGCAAAAAAATACCAAACTATTTTTGGTTTGTTGTTGTATATATTTTGTTCATTCATCCACTGTCCTAGTCATGCCACTTCCAGGGAGATGCAACCTGTGTAGGCTGGTTAAAGGGTGGTTAAAACAATTGAGTCATACAAAAACAAATATCTGAGAGGATAATCTACAGATAGGAAATAAGTATAAAATTGTGCTTCCTATACACTAAAAACGGCTCTTATTTCACAAGTCGAGAACAGCTTCCGAATATGACTCACACTTGTTGATTTAAAGTGGGGCTATCATGCTTTTGTATGGCAACCGCACCGTGTGTACACGACACTGTGTAAATCTTGTTTTAGTTCGCAAAACAGTATAAATCGCATCAAGTTAACAAAGTTAGTGCATATTCTTTTATATTATTATTTTGAGGCAATTAGATAAATACCTCATATCTCATACGTAAACACCGTGGGCTGCACCATGGCTCAGTCGTTAGCACTGTGACTTTACAGCAAGCATGTCGAGGTTTGAGTCCTGGCGTGGAGGCGAGGCTTGAATCACAGTTTTTTTTTTCTTTGTAGAGTTTGCATGTTCTCCTTATGTACGCATTGGTTTTCTCCTGGTACTCTTGTCTCCTCCCACCCTCCAAAACATGCATGTTGGCTTGATTGGCCGCTATAAAATTACCCATAGGAATGTTTGTGGATGGATTGTTATCTCTGTGTAGCCCCGCAACAGACTGTTCGGGGTGGATCCTGCCTGTCATCTGAAATGAGCTGGGATAGCCTCTGGAATGCCCTTGACCCCGACAGGAATAATGGCTGTCCATGCGTGGAAACTGCAAAAACGGTTCCAGCTGATGTTAGAATGTGGGCGGGGTGGAGAACATAAGGCAGAGCTAAGAACAACTTAGCGTTTGGGAAGGGAGTGAAGTACATCTCTCAAACAAGAGTGAATGAAAAAAACAAAAACATGCCAGATGTGTCTCTTATGTGGGAATAATATGCAAAGATGGTAGAAATCTAAAAAAAAAAGAAAAAAAAAGTTCCTTTTTACAGATTAAACACTTTTAAAATAACACTTTAAAAAAAGTGTATTTGATTATATTTTATTTGTAAAGCCAAACATCCTAACTCTCAACATTTGCTGTAAATGGTTTCAGCTGGTATTTTTCTGCTGTTTGAATTCAGAGAGTTTGTTAGTCTGGGGGCTGGATGATGGGCTGGGGATCCTGGAGGGGTGATGATGAATGAAACCTCCAAAGGGGATCGGATCAGTGTCACCCTATTGTCCCGCTGTGGCAAAGTGGGCGGATAGCAGAGTGTCTCCCTGCCCAATGGCAGGCACGACTCTCATGAGAGAGGAGAGAGGCACTTTTCTGCCATGCAGAATCCCTAAAACCATCATCATTCGGACTGGGAAAGCCACAGTGCTGTGTAAGAGACTGCGCTGCTGAGAGATGACAGAGCCAATCTCAGCGCACGATCGACCCTGGGAGCTCGGAGCTGCATAACCCTCCGCCAAAAGACAACTTCTTTTTTCTTTCTTTTTTTTTTTCCAAAAAAAAAAAAAAATCCTGCGCGTTTGGGACGTAAAACTGGGAATTAAAAGAGTTTTTGATTTTCTCTCCGAGCGTGACCATCTGGTCAATGTCATCATGATCATCCTGTCATCGCGCAGTGTGCTGCTATCTGTCTACTACCCGCAGATCTTTCTGATCCTCACCAGCGGTAGTTACCTGTAAGTTACAGACAATTATAAACACACCTCTCCTGGATATCATGTCCTCACAATCTGCTCTAGAGCTTAAGTTTGATCTGTTTCTTATCGGATGTGGCATAACTTAAGAGACCGATTCATTTTAAAATATCTCTAAATCTCTTTTTTTTTCTGTCATAAAGCATGAAGAAGTGCGCAATGCAACCAGTGATGCACGCGGATGTGCTGCGTCTTTACGCGCATCAACTTGTCCTCCAAAGACGCAGCGATGCGTAATTACAGGTTTCTCAGTCAGGGCTTTAGCAAAATTAGTCAAATGGTGTTTAGTGGTAGCTGCTACATGGATCCAGTTTGGCCACAGAGTGGCAGAGATGTTCAGACAATCAGATGTGGAGCTTTTCTCTATTCATCCAATAAGATGTAGGTAGTCTTAGACAGTCATCATGTTTTCTTACATTATTAAAATCCTATATTGATTAAAGCTGAAGGACCCCTCCTCTTGTGGCCCCATGATGGACATCATTATGTTTTTCAGTATATTGGAGGAATCCCCCACAGTAGAATACTTGGCCTCCTTTAGGTTACTGAAATAATTACTCACCCATACTCCCTTCTTTTTCTGTCATTGCTGCCCGGAGACCCCAAACCTGATGCTGAAATAGATGTGGTTTTGGCTTTCTGAGCAAAGCGGACTACACGGCTATGAATAGAGATGGTTGCACATCAAAGCTTGTTTGTTTTCATTATTTGATGATGTACAAAAAGAGGGATATTTTCATCCTACATTTCTATTAATACAACCTCCTTTTCTTCCACACCACTGTTTCATTCCGTGTGGGTGCAACGAGAGTTCAGATCGTGTGAAGTAAACAAAAGAGGAACATAATACGAGGTTGTAAAAGTTGATAAAACCACTAGTTTTTGGAGAAATAAACATGTTTATTTTGATTCAGTCGAGTGTGTGAGCAGGTTGTGAGTTAGTTTGCTTCTAGGTAGAAGTACGGACGGCCCATATATGTTGGTTATATCACCAAAAACATTTCCTGCAATTCAAATTTGTCACCCCACAGTAAAAAAGAAAAATGTGTATATTTTTTTCTGACATATTTAAGTGTGAAATACCACGTATAGTTTAACACCTGTGGAATGTTGACAGCAATGGTGGAGCAGGTACGTCGTGCACTGAATAGGTCATTATGAACCAGAGGCTCTCTCTAATTTCTGTTGAGATTTTTAGGGGATAGAAGTGATGTTCCTGAGTGACGCCTGATTGCCAAGGCAGACAACTGTGCCTGGTCTATTGATCTAGTCTATCTACTGATTTCTTCAGACATATAGTTGTGGACTAGAATAAGACCATACTGTATGTAATTGACAGCCTTAGATACAGATCGAAAAGGGGGGCTTTCATCATGTAGATCTCCTTCTTCTTTTGTTTTTCCTCATGAGAAGAATGTTCCAAAGCAGGAGTGTCAGACTGTCCTCACTCGATCCCTAGTTCAATACAGCTCATAAAATGAAATCAAAAGTCAATTCAATGTGTTACCATTACCCAATTTCCAGGATTAAGGTGTGTAGATGCAGGAACTCATGGAAAACCTTCAGGACACCAATCCTCCAGGACTTTAGTTGGACACCTGTGTCCTAAGAGCAGGAATGCTTTTAGTAGTTATATTAGCTTCACAGTATTTCTTCATTCAGATATAGGCTGGACAGACTGATAAGGAAATGTGCATCTGTGGTGGGGAGAAAAGTGGCCTCTGTGGGAGCTGTTTTGGAGGGGAGAATGAGGGCTTTAATGCAGGTTATCCTGAATAACCCCCATCACCCTCTACACAATGTTATGTCAACCCAGAAGACGACCTGAAGTAACAGTTTCAAATAATACTGAATTGAACTGAATTTGTGGTTAAAAAGTTTAGCCTGAATACTCCACACTCCATGCAACGTCATTTACATCTGACTCACAAGTGCTGCTCAGAGCCAAATATAAACTCATGTTTGAGTAAAAAAAATACTCGTTCTGATTTGAAATGCTCTGAAAAACAGAATTGGGATGAAATAACGAGTTAATGTCATGTGTATAGAATTGAGAATGGAGTAGATTGTTTTGATGGAGGAGCACATACAGAAAGCTTTAATAATATTTTGCACCCAGTTTTTTGCGACTTAATGTCACATTTGATTTTTTTTTAAACTTGGGAATAAAACAAAACAAAAAAAGTTCTGTTTTATTTCTTAAAATTTTCCTTATTAACAGGCTTAATACTATTAATGGTCAGAATATTTTTAACCCGTTTCGCTCTTCCTGACGCACAAGCTCCTCACTCACTCTGGATAAAGTTCAAATGTTCTCACAGAGTATTTTTTTTTCAATGAGGGGGATTGGTGCTTGTGTGTTCTGTGCTCAATAATAATGTTTTGAGGAGAAATTCATATTTAGTGTGCCTAATTGCTTCAATTGTGGTTTTCTTTGGAGGTATAAAGCAAAGCCCGAATAAAACAAATAAAAAGCAAAAAATTTTCCAAAATTTAAAAAGACTGTAACTCTCAATACTGTAGTATTGATGGATGATGCTGGCTCGCTGCAAAACTTTTATAAGATTTTGTATTAATAAAATATAGAAGCGAATCAGCTTTGTCTAACCTTCATGCTAATCCGAAGAGAAAGTAAATCACTGGTTGCATAATTCTGGTTCTAATGAGCCTTTCCTTTTAGAGTTCTATCCACGTTGCCATGAACAACCATGTATACAGCAGAGGGTCACAAAGGGTCAAAGCAGTTCAAACCTCTTTAACAAAACAACGAGCAGAGGGAATGAAAGCAGCAGCAGTAGGTTTGCAAAGTTTACCACCGATTCAGAACGAACTTTTCTGTATGGGATCTTTTTCATTTGCAGCCTGAGGTTCTGATAGCAATGACATCCCTTTGTTTGGCTTTTTGCTTATCCTTTTGATCTTTTAAACCAAGTTTGGTAAATTTGGTCATTTTTTTTTTCCTGTGGTGATAAACTAGAAGAATGTGAACTGATTAATTTGTGAAACCCATTCTGATTGCTCAGCTGTTCAGATTTGTTTGAATTTTTGTTCTTGAGAAATTTTTTTTGTGTGTGCCCGTGGCAAAACATAAAAGATCTTTAAACAGATAAAAACACATTCTTAAAAGAATTTCTTCTTAAAAGCTTTTATTTGTTGTTTGTCTTTGAGTAAGAGCGCCTTGAAGCACCATGAGAGACTTCACCACTGCTTTCAATGACACACAACTTGCCTGTCAGTATGCTTCAATTGTGGTTTCCTTTCGAGGTCTACGTCATTTTTCAAAGCTGGTATTTGTCTCTATCTTTATTTATGTCTCCCTGTTCCTTGACATGTTTGAAAAGTATGTATCTACATGGTTTCGTGGGCTATAAACAGAATCTTTTGGAGAATCAGGGCTTTGTTTAGTTGTAATCTAGTTTGGCTTTTTCAGGCAGTTACACAGCCATCTTAAACATCGTATTTACAACTAAGCATCAGATGTGTTGTCCCCTTTCTCTAAGAAAAAGAGAAAAAGTGTCATCTGCAATACAGTAATGCTCTCTTGAATGAAAGTGATCAGTGTTGAAGCTCCTTGCAAACCGATGGCGGGATGCGACCCAAGAAAAAGCAGTCTGTCGTGAAGCGTGCAGACTTCGCTTTATAAGTCTCAAACTCAAAATTTAAACAAATTGTGTGGTATAATATTCAGTCTGACATTTGTTTAAAGAGTAAAAGCTGTATCTATGTAAAGTGTACATTGAATTTATATAAGACCCTGGCAGCCCCTCTGTGGTAACCTAACTCTAAACACAAAATTCCAAAGTCATTTCTCACAATCACATCCTTCAAACTAATATGGAATTGTGTTGTTAGTCAAATAGTTATTTTACTCTTATTTTTTATTGGTCTTTATGGACTCAATGGAGAATTCCCTTGTCTTAAAATAAGTCTTATTCTGGCTAAAGATCTAAGGTCTTTGACCTCAATGCCCTAAAATATTCAGACAGCAGCTTTTGCTTCATTACAGGATGAACATCAATCACTGGTTGAGTTGAATCCTCTTTCTGGAGAACATAACAAAATGATTCAATTTTCCAATTTCCTGGAAGTTCTAACCCAGTGTGTTTGTCTTTGTTTGGCAGGGCCCTGTCCTCAGTGGTGGCTCTGAATGTCAAAGTGATCTGCTACAGGATTCCCGGGCTGGTACCTCGCCAGCGGGCCATTTGCCTGAGTCGCCCAGATGCCATTATTGTTGTGGGCGAAGGCGCCCAAATGGGCATCAATGAATGTCAATACCAGTTCCGACACGGACGCTGGAACTGTTCGGCACTGGGGGAGAAGACAGTCTTCGGTGAGGAGCTGCGAGTAGGTCAGTCTGAGTTACTTCATGAATGCCTGCAAATGTTTGTTCTGTATTATTGTGCATGTTCGAGGTTTGTTTGTGGAGTTGTTAGGATGTTTACAGGTGTGTAACAACCTTTTTAGAGCTAGTGAGAAGCTACTGGTTTTTCTCATGAAGGTCAGAAATGAGGTTGTGCTGCAAGCTAGACACTGCTGGGGTCTTCTACTCAAGAACACGGATGGACAAGCTGTTTTACTCACGGGCCACAATGAGTTCTGAATTATGACCAAAAGGCTTGACCAGAGTGGATAGATTGTGGGTTTTAGTTGACCACATTATAGTTGATGAAATTGCATTGATATGTTGAAGACATAAAAAAAAAAAATCCATCCACTTTTCATTGGTAAATTTATTTAGACAAAAAAATTTGAGATTAGGAGTTGATCTGGCACTTTACACCTTTTTCCTGTCTGGATGAAGTCCATCTGCTTTTCATGTAAGTTTAATTTGACGGGCAGTTTATTGGAAAAAAATAGAATTTAAGTGAAAAAAAATCAAATTTCATTTAAAGTGCACCTATTGTGCAAAATCAACTTTTTGAAAATTTCTACCACGTTTGGAACATATTCTCACATCCCAAACAGACCTGAAATGTTTTTTTGTTTCATATATAAATGTTTGAGTAATTTGCAAGTTCTTCTGTCCAGTGTGCAAGATTCAATTTCCAGGAAGCTTCATTTTGGTGTACGTAGATACATTGACATTTGATTGAATGTTTTTTGCGGGTAGCATTTGAATGCCAGGTTGTTTGTGCCCACAGGTTTGGTTCTTTACCATGCCAACATGAGCAGGAGGTGTTAAAGTGAATGCACTCTGCTCATGCTAAGTAAGTTAAGGTTAAATGAGAAGAAACTAGAACGCCAGGCTGTCAAACTTTTGTTCTAGTGGGAATCTGTCTTGAAGGTTTTTTTGTGTTTTTGCTTCTGCACAACCGACTCGAATGAAACCAACAGCCAATAAAATTCTGACTCATTGAACTGAGTCAGGTGTGTTGATGTAGGAACACATGGAAAACCTTCAGCGTGGCAGTGCAAGGACCGCAGTTTGACACCTCTGATCTACCGTCTTGTAGGAAGCAACCAAAGCACACTGCCGCTTCTCATGATCCCAGAACCAATTATTCTCTTCAGTTTGAGCAATTTAATACTAATTCTACATTTGGAAGTCATTTGAGGCACTTCTTTTCAGGATTAAGTTGTGTTTTCCTAATTTTTGATGCTGCTGTAGGGTTAGTTTAGGTAAATTCTGGAATCCCAGTGTGGAGCAGATATTAGTATTTAAGTGTGCGGTTCCCTCAGCAGATTGCCGAATGAATACTGACTGTTCGTTCCAAGAAAAGGATTACTGCTCGGACGTTGTGTCTGTCAAGCTAAGTTTTGAGGTTTAAGATTGCTGGGAGTCATTTGGTAACAAAAATGAATTCTGCTGACAAATAGAAAGAGGCTAAATAATACAAGTTCAAGTTATCTATGACTTTATTGTTAAATGAAATTATTATGAATACCAGAAATTTGGGGGTCGTTCCATGCCCGCCTAAACCCAACGAAATATAGCTCATCTTAAGCCAAACCAATGCTGCACACTATTCAAACTCAAACCAGAAACACACGATTATTCTGAACATTTCTACAACCATCATGAAGGCTTGAGAACCTTCAATAGCGCTGATTCCAAGTCTACAAAAGTGGTCTCATTTGAAATGACAACACGTTGTGCATGAGATTGTTGCTGGTTTTGTCATAGTTTATTGGAAAAGCCACTAAAAATCATTTTATTCTTGATGGGGGAAAATGTATGATAGAAAAATGATATCACAAATCATAAGACAAATAATGATGTTGGACTAAAATAGATGAATACATCTGGTGTTAATCAAGCTAAATTAGTTGTGTCCAGTTCCTTAGGGTGTACGCGTAGAAAAAGAAGAAAGGGGAAAAAAAAGAACCAAAGCAGGCAAACATTTGGATTTACGATGCTTTTGTTAGGCAAATCTCTTTTTCATCGCTTTTGTTTTACTGGAACATTTATGTGTTTCCTTTCATTTAGAAGATACTTTGTTGCCATCACGCTGCGGTTGAGATGTGCATTTAATCCCGGGGCTCTTTTAGCTGTCACTCCTTTTAAGAAGTATAGGAACAAACTCCAGCTCCTGTTGTTAAAGTAGTTTTCCTTTGTTGTGTGCATCCCTCTTTCTTATCTTCCTCTCATGAGCTCTATTTGCTGTCAGATTTTGGACACTAGGACTACCTGAGTTTACTTGTAATAATCTCAATTTATTCAATCTTTTTGCATTAATTTTCCAGTTTTGAGGCTTTTAGTGTAGTTGCAAAACTTGTCAATCTGTAAACCAGTTGCTTGCATTTTATCAGTAGACAAAATAGCCTTCACTACATTTGCTTAGTCAGAGGCCTCTCAGCTCTTTGGGGTCTTTCAGACCTTTTTTTTTGCCAGTGACATCGTGTCCATTTTTATGTTTTGTGCTCACTTTTGCCATTCATTTTAGGTTTCCATGGTGCCCATGCACAAATAAAGCTTAATGAGCCTTCACTAAGCACATCACATTGGTGTCTTTTATGGTCTGAGAGCATTAACTGGTGGACCAAGTGTATAATGTGACCTGGTCGGGTTCAGACTGTGAAAAGTATGCTCCTCATGACATCTACATATAAAAAAAAATACACTTATTCATTTTAATTATTCCAAAGCAGTAAAAAAAGTACTTTTTTTTAAAACAATAGAGGCTAAAAGAGTATTTTATTTAAGTTTCTTCAAGTCTCAAACAAGCGTAAGTTTGTAACATTTTTTTTAATAGATCCACATATTCCCAAGCTGAATCAAGGCACTCCTACCTGTTCAGTCAGCTTTGAGACCGACCCATTTCTAAAGTGAAACCTTTTTGTAAAACTATCTTTTAGGTCTCAGGAGGCGTGGGCTCAGTGGTAGAATATCTGTCTTTTGACCAGGAGAACCTGGTTTGATTCCTACTGGGCCCAAGATCTCCCTGGGACTAGAGACAACAAAAAAAGTTATCTTTTTAACCATGTGTGGAGAAAAAGACGAGCTCATCTTGTATTATCTTGCGTCGTAATCAAACTATTTCCATTGTTGAAGTAAAGTAGAATGTTTCGAAGGTCTACCTACATTAGCTTTAGCTTCAGCTTGTTTGTAGTTAAAACTTTTGAAAAAAATTGATTACCAATGAGCAGGTCTGCTTTGGGGGATTTCCCACCACGTGAACACATCCATCATTAAAGCAACTGGATTTGTTTTTTGGTCTAAATCTTCATTAATCTGGATCCGGAATCTAAAAGTGGTTCTTCTACAACCGAGGTGCAGTCAGTCACCTTCTTAACTGTCTAACCCTTTCGGGGCTGTGGAGGGTGGGGTGCGGGGCGGAGCCCATTTTGTCTGATTCAAGGCGAGGGGCAGGGTACACCCCGAACAGGTCGCCAGTCTGTCACGGGGCCACACACATACAACCATACATACACGCACTCATTCCTAGGAGCAATTTGGCACCGGCCAATCAACCTAACATGCATGTTTTTGGAGGGTGAGAGGAAACTGGACTACCCGGAGAAAACCCACGCAGACACGGGGAGAACATGCAAACTCCACACAGAAAGGTCAGTGTTGCAAGCCTCGTCCCCACCCGGAACTTGAACCCACAACCTTCTTACTGTAAGGCCACTGTGCTACCCACTGTGCTACCGTGCCACCCAGCCCTAGATGTAAAGTAAAATAACTCAATTTCATATTGAGGATCAATAAACAAACTGGTCTATTTTTTAAACACCAAACATCATGAGATCAACTAAAGCTGTCCCTGAGAGCTATCGATTGACCAAAATCGACCTAATTGGCACCCCTACTTGTATTTAGCATGGTAACAGTAGTGATCTGTACAACAGAATTGAAAGATATTCTCTGTAGTCCTTCCAGTAACTTCTGCATGTGTGTGTGTTTTTAATTCACTGGTTTTCTTGATGCAAATCAGAAAGATAAGTTTACATAACTGCACGATGCAGGTGTGTGATTGCCCTCACTGCGGTCCACCAATCCACTCTCCACTATTTTAACTAGGAGGCTTTTTGGATGTGATCTTACTGGGCTGCCTTAGTTTAGCAGTGTCCCACTAGGTCATCATGGGAGACCACAGACACCACAGCTACTGCAGAGCTCTCCTACTATGCAGGGATAGTGGAAAAACGGACGACTGCACGTTCTCTCAACACCTTGCTCTTTAAGCTTCCAGTGTTTGTTGTTCATGGTTGAAGATGTAACCATGTTTTCTGACCATAGCTGTATATATTATGGAGTTTTTTAGCATGGCATATGAAATCATGGAACACACCCTCACAGCAAAATGTTCCAATCCCTTCTCTCAATCTGCTACTGATGATGTGGGAACATCATCATAATCAAGCTCTGGGGGAAAAGCCGTTCAAATTCCGTTCCCATTCAAGTTTTTCATTCAAAGCCCCCAAATTATGAACACTAAACCTTTCCCCCTGCTCTATGATCCAGTCTTAGTTTTGGACTGCTGGGAGGAGATGTCGGCATTTTTTCAAGAGCTAAAGATCAGCCGACCGCAAGTCTAATGCATTCTCTCTGTGCTGCTTGCTTTTGGAGGCAGAGTCTCCTCTCTGGAGTTTCTCCATTCTATTACATTTGCTTTCCAAGGGAGCACATATTAATAGTTAAGTTTTTTAGCATTGCAAGAGCGATCTTACAGTGATCATTTACATATTTATTTAACTTTTTCAGATTTAAAGAGGCAAGTGGTCGATAAAATCATTGATAAATTAATATAATATCTTAATTTTTTGCTGCTACTTCAATTAGGAGTTTCACAGTTTGCTAATCGTTGGCTTCCTTGATAAACTCTTAATGACAAATTGGAGAACAATGTCATAAACTTGAAAGAAAAGTCAGGAACTGGCAAATAGAAGCCGTCTCTGTTCCTTGAGAGAAAACAGATTTAGTGTTCCTTTGTGGTGCCCCGTTATAGTGCTGGCATGAGCTGGTTTGGCGGGTTTGTAGAAATGTGGAAGGAATTATCCTGCGCTAAAAGAAATGAATGTTATTGACTGACTTGTTTCAGTCTATTAAGAAGTAATAATAGAATTAGAGGCAGATCCATCAGTAAGTTCAGGAAGTATGAAGGGGTTTTCACGATAAGCTCCAATAGCATAGTCAACCCTTCAAACAAAGTTCCTGGCGCAATTTCTGAATGAATCGTTTTATTTTAAATACTCCTGTCAAGAATAATTCCGCTAGCTGTGATTTGTCAATGCTGGCTTTTCTGTTCTGTTTATTTTTAATTATTTTTGTGTGTTTGTACTCAGTTGAGTTCATGCATGAAGGACATAATAAGCCCAACTAATGTCTTTATACTCATGTGGTTTTAACCTGGCAAATTAGTTTGGCTGCACACATGAATATTCACATTTTTCATTCATTCATGCATCTTTTGTATTGCTTATGGCAGTCGGGGTTGGGTGCACATTTTTACTCCAAATTTGATTTTCAGACTAATATCTTTAAGTTTTTTGAAGACTTAAATGAACATAAAATATAAGCTCCACAAGAAAGGCCAGTGTTACAAGCCTCGTCCTCTCCCGGGGTTTGGACCCTGACTTTCTTGCCTTGAGGCCACCATGTCACCCTTAAAATTGATTAAACCTCAAATTAAGTATTATTTGATGACATTCTGATGATATGGATAAGGTAGGTCGTTTTTTCCCGTTGCAGGACACCTGAATCAGATTGATTGAACAGAAGTTTGTAATAGTTATTGATTTTGAGTCAAGCACAGGGAGAACTCATAATCTCCAGAGTTTCAAGCTTGAACGTTTTAGCTGGACTCTTAAAGTGTGAGATCTTTGGAAATTTGACTGGGTATCTTCTTCTTTTGGCATTTCCCTTCAGGTGTCGCCACAGTTAGTCAGTTTCTTCCATCTAACCCTATCTGCTGCATCCTCTTCGGTCACCCCACAATCTACATGTCTTCCTTCACTGTATCCATGAATCTCCTCTTTGATCTTCCTCTAGTCCTCTTTCCTGGTGGTTCCAAATTCAGCATCCTTCTGCCGATGTGCTCTCTCCTCTACACATATCCAAACTATCTCAGTCTGGCCTCTCTGACTTTATCTCCAAAACCTCTAACATGTGCTGTTCCTCTGATCCTGTCCATCCTGGTCCCTCCCAGAAGATCCCTCTCAGCATCTCTCTGCTACCTCCATCTCCGTTTCCTGTCTTTTCCTCAGTGCCACTGTCTCTAGACCAGGGGTGTCAAATTCAGTTCCTGGAGGACCGGTGCCCCTGCAGGTTTTCCATGAGTTCTTACATCTACACACCTGATTCAGGTTAATGAGTCATTGTGCCAAATTTGATCGGTTGTTGATTTCACTGTATGTGCATCAGTTGTGTTGAACCAGGAACACATGGAAAACCTGCAGGGACACCGGCCCTCTAGGAACTGAGTTTGACACCCCTGCTCTAGACCAAACAGCATCGCCGCTCTCACCACGGTTTTGCACACTTTCCCTTTCATTTTAGCTGAAACTCTTCTATCACACATCACACCTGATACATGCTGGTAATGAAAAATCAAACCAGGCCGCAAAGATCGGTGCTGAGTTTGGTCTTGACTGGACACTACATAAAGACCTGTTTCAGAGGACTTTTTGTGTTGAAGATGGTTTTTGTGAAACAAACATTTCAAGATAGTCTTTGGTCCTTAAATTTGAAGAAACTATAACACAGTTAGAGCTGTTTTAAAATGATATATTATTAAAACAGAAATTTGAATTTTTAAGTCATATGTTTACATTAATGTTGAATCAAATGTTCAAGTGTGTACACAAATGTTCTGCTCTGATCACATGAGACAGGTGGTGGCATAGTACATTCACGAGGAACAACCCCTACTTATCTTGCCTTACTCTTCCACTTCATGTTGCTGAGAAATCGCAGTGGAAGCAGGTTTGGTGGGAAGCACCACCTGCAGTCTTTACACCACATGTTCCAGCTGATTTGCCAAGATACTGAGGTATTCCCTGTCCCCTTCTCTTCATTGTCTATCCAATTGGTTTGGGTCTACCCTCGGTCTCCTTAGCTCACTGGTAGAATGTTCGCCCTTGAACTGGAAGTTCTCCGGAAGTTTGGGGGATCGAATCCCACTGAGATCATGATTAGGTGTCCTAGGGGAAGACAACCAACCCCCTGTTTCTCCCACCATTGGTGCCGACATGGCAGCCTGCTGCGGTGTCATGCAGCACAGAAATTTTCTCGTTGAGGGATGAATAAAGTATATCTTTTACTCTTTCAAAGAAACGTGCATTCTAACCAGATGCCCAAACTACCTCATTGCAAAGCTCATCTCTGCCACTTTTATTCAAGATCTTATTTCTTTGGTCACCATCCCCAGCTGACGAACATAAGTAAGGTTAAGAACTGGAGACACTCTCCTCACCGCAATAAACCAATGCAATGTCCTAATTAATGTGGACATTGCACCCATCTGTCTTTTGATCTACATATCCTTTCCTCCTTCACTTGCAAACAAGAGCCCTAGATAGTTAAACTGCTCCACCTAAGGCAGAACCCTGTTTCTTCCGTGTTTTGGAGGATGGTATTCCCAAAAGTCGTTACGGAAACAGAAAGAATAGTGGAAAGACGCACAAACAGTCCAAGTTCTTAATGCCACCTTCACATACTGAGGACGGAGGCATAAAAATTGAATTTAAATGATATTACTAGAGAGCATGGTGCTGTAGATTAAGTCTGTGCAGAGTGTGAATCCTGGTGCGAGTTGGTCTCTGTTTCAGTTTGTGGATAAAAGCTGCACGTAACTATCCCAAGTAGAAACAAATGATCAAAATGTTCAACCACATACATACAGAATACTTAACCACCTGATCTGGCTCCTTCAGCAGCATAGGGAAAAGACGCTAATGACAATTATAAACTAATACATATTTCAAGCCCTTTTATGCAACGTTAAAACTGGGTAATGTCATATTTTTTTGCAATCAGATGATTTTAAGAGTAATTCCAATTTCTTAAAAATCCCATTGAATAATAAACCTGCAACATGCTGTGGCAGAGTTAGTGTAACACGCATTCCTTTTGCTAGCCACCTGTAACAGAGATACTGCTTACCTAAAAGAGCTGCCAGTGAACACCTTACCGCTCCGTTCAAAATGCACTTGAAGTCAGCGATTAGGCCATGAAAGCGGACACCTTTCATCGGCTACACTCAACTTCAAAGGCCAACACTGGCCCCGTTGTCATAAAAACGGCCTGCTCTGGTTACTCTCTGTTTGACTTTCCAGCCAGTTTGTCACCGTCCTGATTCATGTTTTTTTTTTTTTTTTTATCTGAAAGAGGCTTCTTGTTGTGCTGGCAGTGCTGGCAGTGAAATATCACAAAAGTTCTATCATCCTGCCTTTGGCTCATTGCACAAGAATTAGATGCAGCACTTGACCAAGTGAAGCATTTCTTTACCCCGTAAACAACAAACGTCATTTTATTTTGAAATTACTGACTCATCAATTCTTCTCCAAACCAAGAATGCTAAATCTAAAAGCTCCCTTGGAAAAAAAAATCCCCCAAAACTCTCACACAAAACTCTCAAAAAGTTTGAGACTTATTTTAATGGTGTGTTAGCGAAGCAAACAACCTGAAGCATGCCTTTTCCTCTCTTTTCACTCCTTCACCTGCAGTGACTGGGAACCTGACTCCGGGTCTGCTATTGCGTTGCATTCCCCGTTGAAACGGGGTCGAGGAATTCCTCTGGTGACTATCTCTTCGCAGAAGAGACAGTGGTCCATTCACCTGCCAGGACTAAAGTGTTTCAGTGGCCAAACTGCCTTCTGGTTTGATAAGACTTGTTCAAGTCCGTGGGTACATTGATAATCACTTGTGTGGAAGAAAATCTTCTTAGTAGGTGTACATGTACCTGCCCGCTACAAACACAACTATGAATAACAGTATTTCATAATATATAAACATAAAAAAAAGAGGGACACATTTTGCATAGTTTTGTTTTGTCTTCTGAACCATCCATCCCAAAAAAGGTTGCAGGGAGTGCCAGAGCCTGTTCTGGTTGATTCAAAGGGAGAAGCAGAGTACACCCGGAACAGCTCACCAGTCTGTTGCAGGTCCAATCACAATTGTGGTGATTGAACTTGTGGTGTTTATAAGTAACAAATGGTCTTTTCCAGTACCACTAGACTGAAAGATGTCGCTGTCAAGATGTTGAGCTTTTAGTGGTCAGCTTCAGACCCAATTATTTGCCACAGCAGTTTTCACACATCATTGGCCATGGTAACCGACTATATTCTTTCCCACACAAAGCCTAGAGTCGTGTTTGACGTCCACCCAGCGGCTGTTAAAGCTCTGTTCCACCAAGTGGTTGTTCTATCTCCACCCCACTGAACTTAACATGACCCAGTGGCTGTCTTCTTGGAGCTTTTTTTTGGCACTCAGGGAGCTCACAACTCTGTTTTGCACTACTTGAAATGCTAATGGACACTTGAGTTTCCTCAGTAGGGGATTCATTCTTAAAGTTTTTTTTTTTCATTTTATTTTACCGCAACTTAACAAGGTGAATTGAATAACTGAGAAAAACCACAGTAAATTGCAAATTATGCATTGTTTGTACCCCCTTTTGATTTGTGACAGTTGAAAGTATTTTTATTTGATGCATTTCAAGAAAATGCATGTGAAAAATGTCAGGGTTTTAGGATGAGGTGCAAGGAGGAGGACCAAATTGCAAGACTTCAAACAAGGTGTATTATCTCGAATCAGGAAAGTCTGTAAAGCAAGAAGCACAGGATTAACTTAAGGTTTCAAAAGTCAAAATAATAACAACAAAAGTCCAAACATGGTCAGGCAACCAGGGTGACCCGGCTGGAAGGGATAGTAAGACCAAACAGGGAAGTCCGGGGTGATTCCCCTTAAATAGATGGCAGGGTGCACAGGTGAGTGGAATCAGGAATCATCCTCAGGTGATCCTAATCGGATAGATTGGGACCACCTAGGGCTCCCTCTGGTGGCAGGTGAGGGATCCTGACAAAACAAGTTAGTTCGTAAGTCTAGCAGAGCTGCATCTTTAAAAGGAATCAGATGTCATTTTTGGTTTTGCAGTTATGCAGCCTCTTTAATACAGCTTTTTTTTGTTTAGAGTAGTTTTGGAATAATTTATTTTACATATTAAAAGTATTTTTATGGCCTGTACTGCAAGCAGTTTTTGTCTTTATTTTCCCTGAGAGATTTTGGGAGAAGATTCTGGATTGGACATGTCCAGGATTTTTCTGACCCATGCATGGATGATGAGCCAACTGACGGAGCGTGATATTAAGAACTGACATGGTGCTTCTTTTTGTTTCTTCACAGCTACAAACATATTGCCATAGTTGTGGTAGGAGATTCAACATTTTTGTAAATGGATCTTGTTAACTCTAAATGAGCAAGTCCATTTAATATCACATTGATCCAGGAGTGATCCATTGTAGAGCTTCAAAATTGTCTTCTGGACTGTGTATTTTTCGATCAAGAGATTTCGGCTTCCATCTGGAAATTAATTCTAATCAAACTAATTGAGTCAGAGATTAATACACTGTATTAATACACTGTATTAATCTCTGACCGGGAAATTTATGTGCTGCACTACACAGCAGCACCTATGACAGCGCCAATGGTGGGAGAAACGGGGGGTTAGGTGTCTTCTGGTGGTGCCTTTAACGCCATCCAGCCTTCATTACTGAGTGATAAGCTGCGGCTGATGGGTGCTGGTACATCCATTGTCTCCTGGATCACTGATTACCTGACGGACAGGCCACAGTTCGTCCGGCTGGGCAAAATTTTGTCTGATGTGGTTCTGAGTGGTGTGGGAGCCCCACAGGGCACTGTGCTCTCGCCATTCCTCTTCACATTGTACGCCTCAGACTTCCAGCACAACTCGGAATCATGCCATCTACAGAAATTCTCTGATGACTCTGCAGTTGTGTGGTGTATAAGTGGTGGGCAGGATATGGAGTACAGGAGGGTGGTGGATGGATTTGTGGTGTGGGCGGGAGAGAATCACCTGCTGCTCAATGTAGACAAGACCAGGGAGATGGTGATTGACTTCAGGAAGAAGAGGACTGCTTTGCAGTCGCTCTGCATTCTGGGTAGGGTTGTGGAAGTGGTGGAGGAGTGATTATTGACAGCAGACTGAGCTGGTGGAGCAACACTACTGCTGTGTACAAGAAGACATGCAGCCAACTTTACTTTCTAAGGAAACTGAGGTCCTTCAATGTGTGCAGCAAGATCCTGGAGACCTTCTACCAGTCCGTGGTGGCCAGCTCCTTGTTCTTCTCTGTCATCTGCTGGGGGAGCAGCATCGCAGCCAGTGACGCCGACAGACTTAATAAACTAATCAGACTGGCTGGCTCTGTCATTGGCAGCAAACAGGACTCACTTGAGACAGTGGTAGAGAGGAGGTCACTGAACAAACTTTTGTCCATCATGGACAATCATGACCATCCTCTCTACCCACTCCTGGACAAACAGCGGAGCACCTTCTCCAAGAGGCTCAGACAGCTCCGCTCGAGAACATCTCGTTACCGGAGGTCTTTCTTCCCATAAGTGATCGGGCTCTACAACGACTCACTTAGCAGATAGGAAGTTGTTGCTGTGACACACAAATTTCCCATGTGTGGGATCATTAAAGTATATTTTGATTCTCCAAGGACCCTAGACGTGAACTCAGTGGGATGCGAACCCGTGAATTTCCAGTCAACGGGCGAACGCTCTAACCACTGAGCCACCGTCGTTCCCATTTCCGAATGGAAGTTGAAATGTCTTGACCATCTTAAAGATGGTCAGATGGTCCAGGAGACAACTTTGAAGTGTTTTCTACAATTAACTCTAAAGGAAAAACTTGATCTGTTACTAACCTTAAAGGTATTTTGCAATGCCAATGGACATTCAGAAAAGTTGCTCTATGCTTCACATACTGATTTCTAAGTAATTTTATATAAATTTGTCATTTTAATTGACGGACAGGCCAAACCAATATTTTAAAGCTAAATGTTGGTTTAAACTTCTGCAATGAAGTTCTCATTGCAGCAAACAGTAACACGCAGACTTCAGAAGTGGACAGGATGAATGCAGTGAGCTTTGGGTGAAACTAAAACCTAGAATTAAGTTTTTGAAATTTAGTTAACAACTAAAAGCCTTAAACTAAAAGCCCGGTCATCTCTAATTTCATCTTCAATCTGTAATTAGATTGAATTGAAACTGATTGCAACATGAGCAACACCTTTAATTTCTACCTTAACCGAAAAGTAAAAATTACAACAATATAAAAGTTTGTTGAAAGGGGATCTGAAGAAAATTAAGAAGGGAAAATATTAGTTGTTGTTTGTTAAATCTCATTTTTCAATAGTTCGGTAAACTGTTGTCTTTTTCCCTTTCAACTATATATCAACTTTGGCTCATTTTTATATTCAATCACCACTCTGTACAATCCTACATCTGGTGCAGTAACTTGATTACTCATGCCTACCAGCACGAGATAGACAGATTGATAAAAACTTTATTTATATCCCACAAGAGAAACGCTGGTGTCCAGCAGCAACAGAAATCACACAAGCTGTACACACAAAATAAATAAAAATAACATACATACATAATAAAATATGACTCATTTCTTTCCAAAAACATCTGATCGATTAAATTGCCCAAGAGCTGAAGTGATGAACAACCTCCTAAAGTGCTCAGTCCTGCAGCGCAGTGATCCGGGTCATGATAACATTGTGTAGAGGGTGACGGGGGTTATTCAGGATGCCCTGCATTAGAGCCCTCATCCTCCCCTCCATAACAGCTCCCACAGAGTCCACTTTTCTCCCCACCACAGATGCACATTTCCAGTATTACACACCTGACAGCAAAAGCTAGAGATACCAGGCACATCACAGAAGAGTTTATTTCAGGCAGAAAAGACGAATATACGTTTAATTTTTCAACTGGACCCGTAAAAACCAATGAGAATTTCATTGCAGAGAGGGTGAGGTTATGCGGCTCAGTACCTCGTTGCCTGTAGTTTAGGAATCTCATGATGAGTTGCTGAATCACCACTCAGACATTAGTCTCCTTATATACGACTATAAATTTTAACGTAGACCAGCCATTGTTAAAGTTATGTTCGTGATTAAAATTTATGATACCCCCATTTAATTTTTTTCTCCAAGATATAAGTTGGCTTAAAATTGGCCTTTTCCCACCCTTCTACCATTTCCCCTCTCATATGGTGCATCATAAGCTCTTGCTCGGTGGAGGACAGAAAACTTGCAGATAATAAATGCGCTGGCCGAGCTCCTTCCTCTTCTTGGAATTGCTTGATGGTCATTTGTGGTGAAATTGTATCCCAGCAGAATGCAGAAAGTACAACAGCATGGTCCAACTTAATGGCTAATAATGAACGGACGAAAGAATCTGTTCAGATGACCATGTGGTTCCATTTTTGATTGGGTTTTACTCATTCTGACAAAGCAAGAGGAAATGCGAGCTGAAATATTAATTTTTTCTCCTTCTAAGTCATGCTTTTCGGGGAACAGACGTTAAATGTCAGCCACAGGGATAAACGCTCTTTATTTGAAAGAAAATAATTCAGATGGTGTGGTGTAACTATACCCACATACACGGTCGACCCCATTATTATTCAAACTTTACATAAAAAGGAGGGCAGTCATAAAACATGGCGACACATGAATTTAAAGTCAAACTTGCATGTCAGATTTTTAAATCTTTTGGGAGTGAAACTTCAGTCGCCATAGCCAATTGGCAGCGTGGATTTTACCCACAGCTTAGTCTAATGAAGACATTTAAAAAGTCCTTGAAAGTTTGGTTTGAAGAGCGCACACATATGGACACTTTGACACTGATGAACTCTTTCTGAATCCCACCACTCATCTGCTGCTGAGGTTGTTTTCCTCTCTGGGATTACTTCAGTGATGATTGCACACCCCTTTAGGCAAATCTGTGGTAATCTGCTTGGCAAATGTGATCACTCACATAATTCTTTTATCCTAAATAGATTAGAAAGTGAGAGGATGATGTGATGGAGAGAATGGTTAAATACCTTCGATGTGCTGTGGAACCGAGCTGCAATCTGGTCTCTCAAGTGTTTGATCTGGTTCTTGAAAAAGTAAATCTGATCAAATTTTTTGGCATATTATACATAACTTATCATGGAAACCACACATAACACATGTTCGTTTTAAAATGAATAATGGTCATCTAACATAAAGTAACGCAAAACATGTTCTCTATGAAACCTGCAAAAAAACAGCCGTTAACATTGGAAATCACTCTCCATAAAATAAATCAACAAAACAAATAATGCCATCTGGGAGGAGCTCGGAGTAGAACCGTTGCTCCTCCAGGTTGAAAGAGCCAGATCGAGTGGTTCGGTTATCTGGTTAAGATGCCTCCGGGTGAGGTGTTTCAGCTACCTCCCACTGGGAAGAGACCCAGAGGCCGGGATGCTGTCTAAGGTTGTTGCCGCAACCCAGGCCTCTGATAATATTAATGATGTATACTTTTTTATCCCTAAACGGAAAAATTTGTGTGCTGCATTACACCGCAGCAGGCTGCCATGACAATGGTAGAAGAAACAGGGGAGGGCGAGGGGGGTAGGTGTCTTCTACAAGAACCTTACCCTAGATGTAAACTCAGTGGGACTCGAATCCACAAACTTCCGGTACAAGGGCGAATGCTGTACCACTGAGCCACTGCCTCCCCCCAAAAAATAAGATAAGTGGATATGAACTCAGGTCCAAATGACCAAATTTTAGAAAAATAAAACCAAACAAAAATATTTTTTAGAGGGCACACAGAGGCAGGGTACACCCCGACCAGGTTGCCAGTCTGTTGCGGGCTACACACTTTCAACCATATACACACACATTCATTCCTAGGGGCAATTTCTCACTGGTCAATTAACCTAACGAGCATGTTTTTGGAGGGTGGGAGGAAACCAGGGTACCAGGAAGAAACCCACGCATCGCAGTAATTTTTGGTATTGGGCATAATGGTGCAGTTGTAAAGACAGTCATCTTTTTAAAGTTTCTCCTCACTTTCTCAGTCTACGTCACGAGTGTGTGACCAGGGTGGGGTTTCTGGTCCTGAGCAGCGAAACAGCTTCATCACCACCAGTCATCAGCGCTGCGTCTGTCTTAGGTCATGTGGGTGGGTCGATCCTTTCCACTACTCTCCCGTCCACTTTCTCCACCCACCCAATGTCTGTCTGCTGACTTGGCCTGGGGTCGATGTGGATGCCGGCCCCAGTGTATGTGTGTGTTTGGCACCTACCCCTTTCCCTGCAGCTTTGTGTTATCGGTGGGATCTACGTCCGTCTCTGTCTGCCAGTACCGCTAGACGCAGGAGGAAGCAGGATGCGAGAGGATCAAGCGTAATCTCACAACGTGCTTTGTCCTGGACAATCCCAGGCCGATCACTGTATTCTCTACATGCAGGCCTGCCACTGGACATCTCCATGTGCCAACAATCACACTGCTGCTGGCCCATCGCTAAGTGAAAGTGCAGAATGGGGAGGAGTTAACTGGGGCAGAGAGACAGGGTAAGAAGAAAGCCTGAGGTTAAAGGCCCCATTTTGTGCAAAATACTACAAAGTATTTTCTCATTGTATCTCATGCATATAATTAACCACAATTTGGGTTTTAGAACAACAATTATAAAATAATTCTAAAATCTCACTCATTTGTGTGACTTTACCACAGACAAGAAAGGGTAAAAGTGTGACTATTGCTCATCCCCCAATTCATTCCAAGAAAACACAGGATTTTTACATGCGTCCGTAAAGCCCATCCTCTGACCAACTGATTGAGTGGAACGATCATTTCACATAGAGTGAGGGGAGGGTGTCTGAAATACTTTGTGTTTGGCAAAAGGTTGTTGCTAGTTGCATCATCAATGTAGCAGGCACTCGTTCAAGGTCGTGTAGGAAGTGTAAGACCTACACATTACTAATATGGTGGATTCATATTCATCATTTATCTCAAAAGTGTCCAATTTTAATGTAAACCTGCCTCATGAGTGAAAAAAAAACTTAGAAAAGGGAATTGAAGAATGTTGTGTTTTCGGTTCAATAATTTTACTTTTCTCATCTGGCAGCGATAATTTAAGATGAAAACTTCTGGCAGGAGCCAGCAGGTTAGGGTGATGTGACTTCTGGATACTTCCTCGTAAGCAGGAAGTAAAGATTGTTGACAATAATGTGGATATCTTTCTTGATTTGAAATACAGTGGTGCCCATATGTTTCATTCAAACCTGGAGAAAATTTTTACTTAATAGTGACTCAGACTTCATCTAAAATATAAAACGATATTCAAGAGAGGTAATTAGGAGGCAATGGCTCAGTGGTAGACTGTCCGTCCTTAGACCAGGATTCCGGTTAGTCAGAATTGAACCGACTAACCGGTTCAATTCCCTCTGGGCTCCAGTTTAAGTGTCTCTGAACAGACACCTAACCCGCTAGTTCAAAGGTGTCAAACTCAGGTCCTGGACGGCGAGTGTCCTGAAGGTTTTCTATGTGTTCTTGCATTTACACACCTGATCCAGGTGATTGAGTCAATGTGCCAAATTTGATTGGCTGCTGATTTTACTTTATGTGCATCAGTTATATTGAACCAGGAACACATGGAAAACCTTGTATGTTTAACTTGAAAAATGAACGAACAGAAAAAAAAACGAGTTGAGAAGAAACTAAACAATGTCCTCGTCTGAACTTGATGGCTTCCTTTACAGGCCGAAATTTCCCGACCTGAGCAGGCGGGGTCCTGATTCAGTCTCATTATTAGGATGAAAGAGCAGAAAGAGGGATTTGTGCTTGTTTTAGCAAGTCTGAGTTGTCTTCCTAAAAGTTTTATCTCCACCTCAGGGAGATTAGAGATAAAAATGCTTTTCTTGAAGAAAAAAAATAGCTTGTCTGCCACGATAATTTCCTTTGCCTGGGAGGCGGCTTACTTGATTTTTCAGTATTTAATACGGCACAGGCAATATTGAATACTACATAATTGTTGCAGCTTTACTCCTCAAAGCCCTTCTTATTACATGAATCAAACAGCTTGAGTTTCTGTGCCAGAGCATGTCACTTCTCCGTCTGCTCTCTATGATGTGAGTTCTCTGAGAATGTGGAGCCCGGTTCTGGTAAAACAATATTATTTTATTGTACAGAAACACGGCTGTGCTAATTTCTCGAGCTGCAAACCTCACGGACCACAACTTTGTCTATAATTTGCCGGGAGCATATGTTCATAGCAACGGTACATAAAGCGGAACGGAAAACAGTAGTAGAGCGCATTAGGCAGTTCAGTGATTGGTACACAAAGCGAGGGGGTTTTCCTACCCTTCCTTGGGGCCCTGGAGACACAGTTTCAGCATCGGCTTGGCCTTGGTTGGAGCTTATTTTCAGTCCTTTTAGTGTCATAACTTTATATGTTCGGTGATGTAGAATAACTGTCCTTTTTTATGCTGCACACTTGAACTTATAATCATATTCTCATTACCTCGGCTGTTTCTCAGACATTTTCTTCGCTTTCACATTTGGAATTCTGCTGCATAATGTTTGGTTTTAGCGTTCTTAAATCAACACAAAGACTTCTGTTGGCTTCAGAGTTTGATTTAATTCGAATTGTGGAAATGAAATTTCTGCTATGCATTAAAGTATCAAAATGCCTGATTTGATTCTACACTGAAGTAGTGGTCCTCATTTTCCACTTGAGGAGTACAGTTGTTTTTAATAGTATTAAGGCCGAAGGGCTTGTATTTAGACATTTTAGATGCTTTGGAAAAACCCAGATTGTTAAATGTGTCAGTCACCATTACCACGAGTGTAAGGACTCCTGACCACCAGCAGGTGACACTTTCCCCTTTGTTCACTGTGTTGCTGTCTGTGACAAAATGTTCCAGTGCTGAATAGATATGAAGCATATCGCTGTATAGTTAAGATGTCTCTTCTTATGCAATCCAAGCCCTGTACACCCCCTGAAGGGATGAGTGCATATCTGGGATGAGCAGACTTTAAAAAGCTTTCTCCCTCAATATGCCCTACAACCAACAGGCTAGACATGTGTGGAGAGGCATTTGAGATTCTATTCCGGATGTTTCCGGTCCAAGAGTGTTTGAGTGTGTATAATAAGGTACTTACACATGAGCATGTTACTCTTTTTTTCTTTTATTTAATTAGTGTCGTCACACTTCTCTCCACATTCCTCTTTTATTCAGATATTTTTTTGTCTTGATTCTATTCCTGTAATTCCTCCATCATTAAGTTGGATCTGTGCACTTAATGTTCAGCATTGGTATGCTTCACTGCTGCTCGCTTAAGCTGCACACCTTCCTTTGTGCCTGTGCAGCCTGAATAGTCACAATAAGAATCAGGTTTCATGGCTAGCCGTGCTGAAAGGGAAGGAATTTGTTTCAAAACAACTGACTCAAACAGAGTGGAGAAAACTGCTTTCCATTGATTGTGTTGTGGAAGATATTTCTATATTCATTTTTGCAATATAAATTGTCTTCACTGGTTGCACTCGTGCTTACAAATATCTGTACTGAATAAGATATAATGTATACATATGTGCATATATATCTATATACAGTATATATCTATATATATATATATATATAGATGTATATATAAACTAAATAGTCCAGAACAATGGAGAGTGTGGAAAAGAGGTGAAGAAGCGTGTTCAGGCAGGCTTGAACGGGTGGAGAAAACTATCAGGTGCGATGTGTGATAGAATAGTTTTAGCTAAAACGAAAGGGAAAATGTACAAAACCGTGGTGAGACCGGCCCTGCTGTTTGGTCTAGAAACAGTAGCAGCGAGGAAAAGACAGGAAACAGAGATGGAGGTAGCAGAGATGAAGATTCTGAGGATCTCTCTGGGAGTGACCAGGATGGATAGGATTAGGCACAGGTGTCAAACTCAGTTCCTGGAGGGCCGGTGTCCCTGCAGGTTTTCCATATGTTCTTGCATCTACACACCTGATTCAGGTTAACGAGTATTTGTGCCAAATTTGATTGGCTGTTGATTTCACTGTATGTGCATCAGCTTGTATTGAATCAGGAACACATGGAAAAACCTGCAGGGACACCAGCCCTCTAAAAACTGAGTTTGACACCCCTGAATTAGAGGAACAGCACATGTTAGAGGTTTTAGAGATAAAGTCAGAAAGGCCAGACTGAGATGGTTTGGACATGTGCAGAGGAGAGAGAGTACATCGGCAGAAGGATGCTGGATTGGAACCACCTGGAAAGAGGCCTAGAGGAAGACCAAAGATGAGGTTCTTAGATACAGTGAAAGAAGACATGAAGATAGTTGGAGTGATCATAGAAGATTCAGCAGAAAGGGTTAGATGGAAGAAACTGATGGGAAATGCCGGAAGGAGCAGAAGAAGATATACAAACTCGGTGCAACATTGATAACCTCAGCCAATTTTATAATCAACAAAAAACATTGGAGCAAAGTCTATTGGCTGGAGACTCAAACCTTTAAGAAGCCAAAAAGTCAAAGGAAGGCCTTTCAGGTTAAATCCCATGCTAAGTTAACTTTTCAGAGCTTTGTACCTACTTACAGGGATATGCGGGGCCTATATTTGTCACTAGCAAAAGTTTTTTTAAAAATTGTATTTCAGGATTTCTGTAAAGCAATGATGCAAATAACTACAGTCGTGATGCTTTTTACATACCATGAAGCTATACCATCCCATCTATCAATTTCTCCATGCTCCTCCTCCTATTGCCGTGCTTCCCTGCCTCCGCTCAGTCACATGTTCTCTGATTGCAGCCCATCTCCGACAGAACTGGTGCCACCATAGAACTTGTGGAATGTCCACTGATTCCACGTGCAACCTGTAAGTCTATACAGACTGAATCACCATGATGAGACCATCACAGACCTCTATCCCCTGGCCTCAATGAGTTTGGTGAAGGATGAACGGTTTACTTAAGACTTGTGTGAAATTTCAGAGGCGGATGCTTGGCTTTGTCAGAAGAGGTGGGGTAAGGAGCGATAGACATGCTTTCACACTTCCTGCCTTGTGATGAAGCTACATAAATCAGTAAGATTTTTAACTATTCTGTAATGCATGTTCGTTTGGTTGTCTTTCGCTTATCTGGGGTTGGGTTGTAGGGGCAACAGTCTTTGATGGTAAACCAAGGCTTATATCACCCACGCTGCATACTCCAGCTCACTCGGGAGGATCCTGAGGTGTTCCCTATCCAGTTTTGAGATATAGCTTCTCCAGTGGGTCTCCTCTCAGTAGGACATGCCCGAAATACCTTACCAGCTAGGCATTCGGGAGGCATCCTAATCAGACGCTCAGACCACCCCATCTGCCTTATCTGGACATGAGAGAGAGGAAAGAACATTTCTATGTTCCAAAACCCAAATTGTGGTTGTTTATGTGCATATGTACTTAGTTAGTATAAGATGGGGACAGTATTCATAAAGAGGTGCTGAGCTGTCAGACCTAGAGAAGTTTTATACCACCACAAATAAGATGACTGTTTTTTTTTTTTTTTTTTGTCTGTATAAAAAATGGAAAATCTTTAAATAAAGTTTTCAAAAAAAAAAAAAAAAAAAACTGTTTTTTAGAAAAAATTTATTGAAGCTTGTATTTTGGAATAAATTGGTGGGAATGTTTCAGCTTTGCCTTCTTGGTTAAAAAGAAATTTCTGCAGTATGTTCCGACCATCTATCTCAAGAGGGGGTAGAAACACAACAACACTGACCACGAGGCTTGTTTTTGGACAAAGCTGTAGCCTCTACAGTCATAGCTTTGTCCAAGTCCAGTCGGTATATCATTTTCATTTTCCTCTCCTGTCAGCAACATGGCCTGACCAGAGTCTGTGATCAGTAAAAAAAAAACCCAAGGCCTACTGAGGTCAGCGGCTGTGTTACTACATCATCCAGTCCATAGTAGACCAGCAGAGTCGGCATGGTCCTGCTGGTTGTAAATCTCCGGTGCTGTGTCATGTGAATGTTGGCTAGCTGGGTGCTTGCTTCTGTTTCTAAACACAGACGGCCATTTTAGTGTAAAGCCACTACATCCAAAGATTTCTTTTTGTGTCCTGGTTCGGGCGGATGGTCAAAAGACACGATGGATATCACAGTCGAGGCACGCGTTCAAATTTGTGCGGTTTGTTCATGTGAAGGCTAAAGTGCAATGAGTGAGCGTCCAAGAGTACAGGTTTCAGCTTGTTCGAATGTATCAAAGGTGTTTGTGACCCCCTACACCTCCTCTGGGTAAAGCCGAGCCACTCTTTTTCCTCTTTATTTGGCCAGTGAAACAGACACTTGCCACTAGACTCCATTAGACATCTGCTGTAATATTTCCCCCATTTTTCTCTCCTGCAGGTTTCCAAATTCATTGAGGTTTTTCTGGTCACTCCAATTTTCCACTGGCAGCTAGTGAGGCTATCCCAGGGTGGTTCCTTCTGGAGGCCTGTCACAGTGCTGGGGCCGGACTCATGAGGGATTTTTTTGTTCTCATGGGTGCTTTTCCTCCCCAAATTCTGCCAGATGCAAGTCTGTTCATCTGTGAAAATATTTATGCATAATGCTCTGTATGGATGCAGGAATGAAACAAATTACAGTTCACATGATTTAGATGATACCTATTTCTGATTCTGTATGTAGTTAGTTCTGTTGTAAAGAGATCCAAACGCGGAACACAGGATGAAAAGGTAAAGCTCAAAATTGATTTCAAAATAGGTAAAAGCGGGTTGTTCAATGCAGGCGGGTTGTTCGAGGCAGACGGGTTGTTCGAGGCAGGTGGGTTCCATGAATAAATGAAATGTACTATAAGAACACAGGCAGGAAAATCAGCAGACAAAGATCTACAAAAGGCTTAGATGTTGTTACCGCATGGAAACCAACAATCTGGCACAGGCTGAAGGTGCAGGGTGGCTTATGTAGCTTGCTGATTGCTGATCATCTGCAGGTGGTGAGCAGGATGATGATCTCTGATTGCCTGCATGTGTTGAGCAAGTTGCCACAGAGACAGACACCCTCTTTAAAGCAGGAGCAGGGATCACAACAAGTTCACTGGTTTTTGCAACTACTTTGTAATAATCTATCACTTTTTAATTCCCCACACGTTCAGTTGTGACAAACATAGTGATCTGGCAGTTAATAGTATAAGGTGCTCCTAACAATTATTCATACACCTAGCAAATTAGGTATAAAGTTACTTTAAATCTCCCAAAATATTTTTGGACTGGGTTGGATTAGGATTGTTCCTAAAGATAACAAACCATTGCAGAGGATGAAGTATTGAGTAAAAGTAGAACTGGTTCTGGAAGAGCTGGAGTTCATTGTCTTAAAAAAAAGTAATTTTTCCAAGCTCTGTGATATGTGAGCCTCTTAGTTGTTACTAACGTACCGTCTTTTCACGACCCCAATGCACACCGTACTAAAAGTTTCAGTTTGCCAATACTGTTTTTAACACATACATAAGCCGCACCTGATTATAAGGCGCGGGATTTATATACAGTCCACACCTACACTTTCCCTTTTAATGTTCTCACAGTGTACACTACTATGTCCGCCATACAACAACACACACACAGTGTGCGTTTTTAATGAGAGCGGGAGCAAAACTGACTTTAGCTGTGCTTTATTTAGCTATTGATTACAAAGTTTAATCATCAATATGTGCGGACATTATAAAACACACAGAAATTGTCAGAGGAAAACTGAGTTTTCATTGAAATCCGCTGTAAGTTGCTGCGCTACTGTAGTCTTTGTTCGGATAGAAAAATGTCACCGTTTTATGAAGCGAAACCACCAAGATAGACCTCCCTGGAAATGTTCAATTTTTATTTATTCTGCAAGTGTTACTGCTTTTGGTTGAATGGTGACTTTTAAACTTTATGTTCATTTTCCAGCTTCCTCCACTTATGAATCATTGATTTGTTAATCTTGAATGCCCATGACACACATACCCATTCTTTTAAACACTCTAATGGTGTTCTCTGCTACTTTTGCGTTACAACAATAACACATACAGGGCGTACTGCACTATAGGATGTGCTACACATTTTAAAGAAAATTTACTAAATTTTATGTGTGTCTTGTAGCCGTGAAAATACAGTAATTTTTTGATCGATTCAGTCTTTTTGGAAAACTTGTGTCTCTGGACTCAATGGGATTCGAACTATCAAAAGACGGAAATTCTACCACTGGGCCACTGCCTCCTCCCCTAATAATACTTTCTTTAACATTGGCTTACATTGTAGAAGAAGTCCGTGTCATTTCCAGTTTGAAAAATATATGTATTAAAAGACACTTAAGTCACAATTTGTACAAATAATTGTGGTTAACTTCTAAAAAAATCTGTTTTAAAAGCCTTCCTTTAGCTTGTTGTGCAAATAAAATAGGAATTAATGTTGCTTCACAACGGGAAGGAAGAGTACTGTCAGACTTTGTCTGACCCACCAGAAGGATGAGACCCCAGCAGGCCCCACCATCACTCTTACTAAGGAACAAAACATCTGAATGGGCTTAAAAATGGGCTTACATCTACAGCTGCAGGACCCACCCTTTCTCTGGAAAGTGCATTTTTTCCTGTTTTAAACATTTCTCTGACGGTCTGTTTGTGCATTTATGTGCAAACATGTTTTTCGCAATGAATTTGTGTGAGTACTGAGGGCAGAGTGTGTGTCATGGATATTTATTTTGTGGCCAGTCAGAAACTATTGCATATGTGTAAATGTATGTACTTTACATTTGTGTGCCTAAATGTGTGTGTGTGTGTGTGTGAGGTGGGGGCAGCAAAATGTTACCACAAGCTGGTGGAGCACAGCAGCACTGCTAACCAAAAAAGCAAGTGGTTGTGAGTCAGTTTTCTCGGGCAAACCTGTGGCCATGTTGGCGATCCCACGATAGGAAATTAACAGTGGCTTTGGGTGAAAACGTCTGCGTTTAGAAAAAATGTGTTGACCCGAATAGGTGATGTAAATGGACTTGTCAATGAGAACTGAAACACTAAAACAACTACAGAAATGCAGCAAATTTAGTAGTGTGTAAATTAAATGGATTTTTAATTAGTAGTCTTTTAAAGTCGGGACAAAAAGGCAAAAGTGTTTGAATCACTATGAAAATGTTGCTTTTTAAAAATTCATACCCGATCACTAGTGGATGCAGGTAGAAAGTGGAATAATAAAAAAATAAGAAATGTTCTGACTCTCAGGAATTGCAGAAAAGTGTTCCAGATAAGTAGTGCACTTTGCACCATCGCATGGACATCGAGAACAGTGCCTCTGGATTGGCAGAGTGGGGTGGAGGTCCTTCTTCATGAGAAGTTGGAGGGTGTGCTCCAACTATATTGGAATCACACTCCTCGGCTTCCCTGGGATGGTCTACTCAGGAGTACTGGAGAGGAGGGTCCGTCGAATAGTCGATTCTCAGTTTAAAGAGGAGCAGTGTGATTTCCGTCCCGGAAGTGGAACAACGGTTCACCTGTATACCCTCTTCAGCATCCAAGAGGGGTCAATTTGACCAACCAGTTTATATTTGCTTTGTGGATTTGGAGAAAGCATTTGACCGTGCCCATTAGGGACCCTTATAAGTCCCGGGAGTAAGAAGTCTCGGAGCCCTTGGTATGGGCTAGCTAGTGCCAGAGGTTAGTTCATATTGCCGGCTGTATGTTGATTCCATATCCAGTGAGAGTTGGACCCCGCCAAGGCTCCCCTTTGTCATTGATTCTATACTTTACCTTTATGAATGGAATTTCTTGGCGCAGCTGGGGCATTGAAGAGATCTGGTTAGGTGGTCTCAGGATTAGATCTCTGCTTTTTGCGGGTGATGTTGTCCCGTTGACTTCATGGGGCCATGATCTCCAACTCTTGCTGGACCCCTGGCCTCACCCAGAAAAGGGTGGAATGCCCCCTATGGGTCAGGGACAGGGCCCTGCTCCAAATGCAGAAGGGTAAGTATCTTGGGGTCTTGTTTACGCATGGGGGAAGAATGGAGCAGGAGATTGACAGACGGATCAGTGCAGTGTCCACAATAATCAGGATGCTGCACTTGTCCATGGTAGTAAAGAAAGAGCTGAGCCGAAAAGAAAAGCTCTAGATTTACAAGTTGAACTACGTGACCGAAAGAATAAGGTCGCGGATACAAGCAGCCAAAATGAGGAATCGAAAAGTGCCAAAGATTTTACTGTTGCTTTTTGGATTAAATAAATATTTTCTGAGTGACTAAAGACCCCACAGAGTTCCTAAAAGGTATCGAGAGTTAAATGGTGCTTTCAGCATTGTGTTTAAATTTCACTTCTTAGGTTCAAGCAACCGCTGGCTTTGTTTTAGTTAATGTATCCTTTATTTTCCACATAAATACCTTTTTCCCTATAAAAACCCAGGGATAGGCTCTTTAGACTCATCTGACACACTGTAAATGACAGCTTTTCCTCTCAGGCTATGTTTGAACCGGACCACAGCGACAAACTTTCTGAGCTTTTAGGGGCATGTGAAACAATGATGGCTGCTGCAGATTTATTTGTTAACGTAAAAGTGTTTTAAGTTCAGAGTTAGACTATATCTTTCAGATGTAGACTAAACATTTCCCTTTCCAGTTAAGCATTTAGGATGATACTTTTATTTTTTTTGGACACACTCACTCCTACATTTCTGCGTTTATCTAGAGCACTGAAAGCTAGTAAACCATATCTGTCAGGTTAAATTAAGGATTTTACTCAGTCAACATGAGTCTAACATATTTGTTCTCTTAAAGTTTTATATATTTGTTAAAAGTCTAACTTTATGATAGCATCAGACATGTTTGAGTTGGTTTTCCATTAAGTGTAGGAAAATTGCTGCATTATTATTTTATTTAAAGAAAATTGAGAGTTTCTCATCCTAATTGGAAAATACAAAAGCCATATAAAAATAATTTTTGTGTCTCTGTGTTTTGGAAATGACCCCAGTCAAATTTTGAGTTGTTTTTTGCATTGAACAATAAATTTTTAATAGTCTTTGCAACTTTATGATTTTCTATCTGGAAGTGAGATTAAAGCAGTGTGTCCAATCCCACAAAAATCTAAAATCAATAAAACACAGCCCTCATGGCTCAACACAACCACAGAAGTTGTTAATTATTTCTTTAAGAAAATATTTTTCAATAAAAATGCTTAGTTAGTGTCCCTAACTAGGGGACTTCAGTTTTGGTTGAACTCTAGTTGTTAGTTTTTTTGAGGAATTTTAACTGATATTTTCTTCAAAGTAACAGGTTCAGTCAAGAAAAAAAACAGCCTTACAGACTACATTATTATTATTATTATTATTATTATTATCATCATCATTTTTACATAACTTATTATCACTGGTACAAAGAAGTGCCTTGCAAAAACTAATCCAATGTTAGCTAGACAAAAATTGATTTTTGCTCACACCCTGCACAATTATTGAATAGGCATAAGTGTGATTTCTCTGTTTGGCATTGCAATATTGATTTAATATTTAATAGATATTATTTTGTTTGGTTGACAATTTTGCATGCAAGAGTTGTAAAATATTAACAATGGAAATGAGTAAAAAAAAAAACCCTCATCCTTCTTGTTTAAAGTTAAATTATCAATTATAACATACAAAGTACATACCGAGACATTAATTAGACCCATTGTAGGTTGTTTGCCTTTTACAAATGTTTGTTTTGGGCTGTAATTATTCCTGGCTTGTAAAAAAAATTAACATTTTGTTGTCTTCTGTCTTCTCAAGCCACGTCCTCTAGCTCACACGGCTCACAAAAACTGCCTTGCCATCATGCTATGCAAATGCGGCATGAATATATTTTTTTTAAATCCTAGGAAGTTTCGCCTTGTTTATGTTTGAAATCTTTTTTATGCTTCTGTACACAGAATACTTCCTGAAGCAGTGAAGGGATTTTAATAAAATTACCCAAAGTTACTATTTATCAACTCTATATGAACTGATTAAATATTCAGGGTCATGTAACCAATGGTCAAGGTTACAAATTGACAAGTTAGATGGAGGAATACTGTTCGATGCCTTGGCGTTGACTTCGCCATGTTTCGTCAGAAATTACTGTTAACTACTGTATGTCTTTTTTGTTTTATAACTTTTTTAAAGTACACAGTCATGTTCACTAGCAAACTTCTAGAGGGGTAAAACAGGTCCCGCCTGCTGACCCCACCGCCTGCTGACCACAACCAAGCTGATTGGCCAGCTTCAGATGCACCGATAAATCAGCTGGATGCTCAAAATGCACGATGTTGTCTTAGAGAGACGTTGTAAACTGAAGATGATGGAGCAACTAAATAAATGAAAATTGTTGCTTGTTGCATTCGGCTAACTGCAGGTATCAATTTAATTCTGCTTTATCCTGCAGCCTTGCTTTTAAAAGCGCCAGTGGTGGAAGCAACTACTCTAAGAGGTTAGGTGTCTGCTACATGGACACTTAGGCATAGCCCAAGTGGGAATCAAACCGGCTTCACCTAGTCCAAGAATGGGCATTCCACCACTCAGCCAATGCCTCTCCCCACACATTTAACAACCAGGACAAGTCACTTAATTTTGAATGAGAAACTTTTGTAGTGCAAAACTAGAACCTCACAGAGTAATAAATAAATAAGTAATAAATTATCCCCATGCTTTAGGGTTGGCAAAAAAAAAGAACACCTTTATATCTAAAGAGATGGTAATAATTGCAACTGAGTAGATTACACAACACACATCAAACAACTTAGAAAACATTCCACTGACAAAGGCTGAAGGGCCTCTGAAACACTTTGTGGTTTAGCCTTGTTTCTTCCAGATTACTGCCACTTGAAGGGAGAGCAGGGTCGTAATAACCCACAGCCTTCTTTAGACCAGGGGATGCCTTTTAAGTCAGAAATCAGTTGAGTCAAAGGCTCTGAGATATTTTGGAAGGAAAGGATTCGTGTATTATGGTTGTTGTCATCCTTGTGGCCAAATATCTTCCGCTACCCCTCTTTTTTCCCTTCCCCCCAACCATATGGCTCCTTTTTCATCTGAAAATCCTTCACTTCTAGTCCACAGAAATATATAATAATAACACTGGTTCATGACAAAACATGACTTATTTCTGTGTTGAAACAATAAATCTGCTCCAAATAAAAATGTAAGGATTCCATAATTCAATTCTAAAAGAATATCCCGTTTCCAGCAGCCAGATTTATGTTACCACAGTTTAAATCCGTCCAGACTTCACATTTGTTTTAGGACAATGATCTTAATGAACTAAAAAAATGTTATTTCAATAAATTGTTTAACCATGTTGTTTCCATTGTTCTGGCACAGTGAGGAGTGATAAACGATGTGCAGCACACAGCGCTTGAGGAAGGCTTTTTTTTATACAGTTTTCTGTACAAGACAATTCAAAGTGCTTTTCATGAAACAAAAAAGTGTCATGGCAAAAACATTCATTTTCATAATGATTAAATAAATGACCTTTCTTGTTCGTACAAAAAAAATCCCATTGTTGACTAAAAAATTCTCAACAATTACCAAATAATTAACAACAGCAGATCCACTAATAGATTTAGTCACCTCACATATGCAGAAATGCACCTCAGAGGACTAAAACCCTACAGCAGAACGACTGAACAAGTATAGCTGAAGATAGTTCAATATAGTTGAAGATAGGTGGCGTGACCGAAGAAGATGCAGCAGATAGGGTTAGATGGAAGAAACTGACTTGCTGTGGCGCCCCCTTAACGGAAATGCCGAAAGAAGAAGGAGGACTAAACAATAATTGTCACTGCATCTCATCCTAAAGCAGTCAACTCACACGTTGCATATGCACAACCTGCCAAACCACGGGTCGAGTCCCGTCACACACATTGTTTTATTAGCCATGCCAACGGTCAGTCCTACTTCTTGGTGCCAATTGTTCAAAAAACGACCCTATCAACTGGGCTGTAACTTGTTTGAAAGTTAATTTTACTTGTAAGCTTGTGATAAAGATGGTCATTTTCATACTTGAAAATGTGGGATAGCTGAGGTTTTTAAGAAAAGCGCAGAGTAAAGGACACTCTAACAGGTAACAAGTACTATGACACTATACGTTGACACCATAATGTACAAGCCTCATTAGAAATGTTTTCGAAACAAAGATTTTACCACATCAATGTATATATGTACTCAAGTAAAGTACATATATGCATTTTTTGTTTTACTTAAGTACTGTCTCAAACGTCCTAGTGGATAAAAGTAGACATTTTTTTCTTTTGGTTTTCTTATTTTTTGGGTTTATATTTGCAGTGTTTCAAAAATGGCAATGACTGCATTGTTGATCAATTGATTGGACTCTACTTATATAGCAATTTTTCTACCTGCGTTGGAACCAAAGCACTTTACATTGTAGTTCACATTTACCCAGTCACACATACTCACACCTTATCGGATGCTGCCATGCAAGGCGCATATTACTATCATCGAGAGCAATTAGGGCTTCAGTGTCTTGCTCAAAGACACCACAGCATGAACTCCAGGCGGGGCAACAAACCCACCTTTGGTGGGTAGGACAATTGTCATACCCACCCATCTCCCCTAACAAACACAATGATTGAAGCTGACTCAAACTTTTAGGTGCGCTCATATACTGAACGTCACCATAGTCTAAAATGAATTAAAAAGTTGCGGCGACAACTCGCTTTTTAACCTCAAAAGAAAAAAAAAAAAACATTTGTTACGGAACTACAACCCCAGTTTATGTTTGAGTTTTTCTTACAAGATTCTCATCATATGACCTAAAGGGTAGAGTACTTCTATCACAATACCATGATATTATAATATTTGTACCAACAGATCACCTAAAAATGATTTCTCTCAAGAACAGGCACTGTGTGGAGAACATGGGGACTCTTTCTAAAGTTTGAAAGCAACATCAGTTTAGTTTAGTCAGCACTTAGAACACATTTCAGCTGTAGAAAAGTCTGCTACTTTATGTTGAAAGCTTTCTGCAGCGAATCAACACCAGCAGCAGCAGGGAATAACCCTGAAGAGTAAAGGATTATATGATCAGCGTAAAAATCCATATTAGTATTGGGCACATTTAGCCCTGAATCATTTATGTCCATTAAATAAAGTAGAAGTCCTAATATGGAACCCTGAGGCACACTCTTGTTCAGTGCAGTCAGTCAGTCATCTTCTTATCCGTCTGTCCCTTTCAGGGTTGCGGGGGGTGCCGGAGCCCATCCCGGCTGCTTTAAGGCGAAGGGTAGGGTACACCCCGAACAGGTCGCCAGTCTGTCGCGGTGTTCAGTGCATAAACTATCATATTGAAAGCATTATATACCGTCACTCAGATAATTTGCAAACCAAGATACTACATGAGCTGACAGACTAAAACTTGTGATCCTTTGCTATAACACATTGTGACCAACGATGTCAAACGCTTTTGTTTAATTAAATTAATTGTTTCAGCTTTACATGCAACATAAACCTTGGTTATTTCTTTTTTTTTTAAAGTACCTGAAGGATTTTTTTTTCCATTTACAGAAACCTTCCGTAACCAGCTAAACAATCACCTAGAAAAACAAAAAGTAAATCTATCAAGAGTAAGGAAAAGCAGGTTTAGATTGTGTTCTTTTTGCATCTTGTAGTTTTTTTTTTCCATGTAAGCGTGATGTGTATGTCCACTGCAGTGAATGATCATGGTGTAGAAGCAGAGACCCCATGTGTGAAATGTGGGCAGCAGTTACAAGGTGCTTCTGTAGAGGAATTCAGCACTTTGGACAGCACCTAGACCAGCTCTCCTTATGCTGGAATTCCAGCACTGCTTTCTTCCTCTGTGGTTTGGTAATGAGACCACATTTCCACCAAGGTGCAGGAAGGAAGAGAGGAGAACAGGAACCAATCAAACAAGATGTGCCTGGTTTTACAATTTCTACTGTAGGGCATTCTTTTGGCTGCTGTAACATCGAAGAAGTTTTTGTTTAGAAACAACAAGTATTCCCTCTCTCTTCCAGGCAGTCGGGAAGCAGCATTCACCTACGCCATCACGGCAGCGGGGGTGGCTCACGCCATCACGGCCGCGTGCAGCCAGGGCAACCTGAGCCAGTGTGGCTGCGACCGGGAGAAACAGGGATATTACAATCAGGAGGAAGGATGGAAGTGGGGAGGCTGCTCGGCTGACATCAAGTACGGCATTGAGTTCTCCCGCCGCTTCGTGGACGCACGAGAAATTAAAAAGACTTCTCGTCGCTTGATGAACTTGCATAACAACGAGGCAGGCAGGAAGGTAAAGAAAAATGTATTGTACTTCACTGCTTTTCTGCAGAAAAATGTCCATTTCAACTTGAGTCTTCTGAAATTTTTTTAATGACATTATGAGAGAATCAGATAAGACTAGTAGTGCTCAAAGGTAACAGGAGAAGGTTCAAGGAACTTTTGGGACCCAACCTCCTGTTTATAACATTCATGTTTGTTTGTCCGACACTAGGACGTCTACAAAATAAATAGAAATACTCATGTAACGAATAATAAACAAGCATAGATAATTACGTGTAATATTACTTTTAACCTTAATTGGTGTATTTAATTTTGACAGGGGGTTGGCTCAAGACCCCAACAAAACAGAAGACGAGGAAGGCAGGCGGATGGTTTAACACCTTTTATTAACAAGAAAAATACATTAAACCCTGATAAAATGGAGCGGAACTTGGAGCATGTGAGACCCAGGCAGCAGCCAGCAGGAAGGGGACACAGCTGCTCCCAATTAATCCACTATGTGGCAATGGACTCTGGGAAGTCCATTGCCACAATGGACTTCCCAGGAACTGTAGGCAGCAGCAGGAAAGGGCCCATGGCCCTCACAATTTTACTTTCGTCTCCTGAACTGCTTATCCCCAACGGGATCGCAGGGGCCTATGACTGCCTATCCCAGCTAATTTAAAACGAGAGGCAGGGTACACCCCGAACAAGTCACCAGCCTGTCATATGCCACACAACCATCCACACTCACACTCATACCAAGGGGTACAACCTATGTATGCATGTATTCGGTGGGTGGGAGGAAACCGGAGTACCCGGAGGAAACTCACATATACATGGGGAGAACAGGCAAACTCCACACTGAAAGGCCAAAAGTCTTGTCCCAGTGTAAATAATTTGAAAAACTAAATTAGCGTTAATATACAATATTTACAGAATATCTACAGAATCCTCGTTTTGAATCTCCACATAAAACCTCACAATTCAAAAAATAGTAGTGCAACACCTTTTGTTTGTATTGTTGCTTAAAATGACTCATTGAACTAATGGTTTTAGGATCACAAACATTCTCAATTAAGCCTGAAATGTTCTCACTGGGCTGTGAACAGTAGAAAAACTACTCAATACAAATTGACTGGATGATTCGTAATTAGGCTGGAAAAGTGTGAAATGACTAATGCTGCTTGGAAAGTTTTCACTTAATGTTATTTTTAATCCACAAAGTTTTTTGTTGTTGTACTGTTAAGCTTCTTCTAAAGCATGAGAAGAAGATGTTGTGTAAGAAAAAATACTTAAGAAAGTGACAAGTACTTGAAAAGCTGGAGTTCAATGCCAAAGAAAAATGAACAAATCCCAGCAGGAGATGCAAAAAGTTGGTTCGCAACTATAGCAAGCATTTGTTCTTTGCAAAAATCCATTAATATATACATATATATACAATATATATAGATATCAGTGACAGCATTTGGACATGCAACCTGTTTTTCAAATGCATGTGGAAGTTGCAAAATTTTTCTTTAACAATAACAATACCAAAAGTTTTCTAAAAGTTTAGAAACAGCCTGTGACATTTCCAGTTAAACAAAAAAAAATGTCTTTTATCCTGTGGTATGAATAATTTGGAGCAGCCCTTCATATTCTGGGGGGGGCGGGAGGGGGGGAAGGGGGAAGAACATGAAGTAGTGAACATTGAAGAAAGGAAAGAACACAGAGTTATGGAAAGACATACAAAAGATAAGCTAGTAGTTTAGTTAAATAAATTTTTGAGCAGGTGATATTGTGAAATGTGGAGGAAAACCTGGAGAAGTGGAGGTTATTACTGGAAATGAGAGAAATAAAGGTTAGCCGCAGTAAGACAGAGTACATGTGCATGAATCAGAACATCCAAAATGAAAGAATAAGATTACAGAGAGTGGAGAAAAAAAAGAAGGTGGAAGATTTTAAGCATTTAGAATCAACAGTCAAAATCAATGCAGTGTGTGGAACGAGGTAAAGAAGCATGCGCAGACAGGGTGGAACATTTAGAGACAGTGTCAGGTGTGATGTGTGATTGAGGAGTTCCTGCTAAAAGAAAATTAAAGGAGTTGAAAGCTTTGAGTCAAGCAGTCGTGTTGCTTGGTCTACCTTTTTTTTTGCATACCTTTTTTTTCCCAAGATCTACTTTTCAAGCATCAAACCTCCTGAGAGTCCAATGTCAACATCACAAACACACAAAGACGGTTTCCAGCCTAGTAAAACTACCTTCACAACATGTTTTGTAGTTGTTACTCAACCATTTGACATCATATCATAGACACACCCTCTCTCAAACACTCACAGAAAAATTTCTCTCTCTCAAACAAGGAGGGGCCACAGCAGCACCAGGTGCTGTTCATTGAGAACAGGCTTTAAAATGTGCTTTCGCATCACAGACGTCTCCAGTCTCCAATAACATTAGAAAATGCCACTAGATTACTGCTTTTTTTTAAAACAATTCTCTAGATAGGGTGATAAAAATAGCGTCAAAGTCGCTGAGTTGGAAACACTGACTTTCTGTCATCTAGTTTTTTTTTTCTACACACCTGGCAGTCAACTGGGAATCACTCCGCGGACTACCAGTAGACCGTGATAGACTGGTTGGGCACCCCTGGTCTATAGACACCGAAAAAAAACCCTCAAAAGGTAGATCTGGAGGAAGTGCATGTTATATCTTTTGGAGATACAGTAAGACAGGTCAGACTGAGATGGTTTGAACAGATTAAAGAGAGAGAGAAATAGAGAGAGAGGAAGCTGGGTTTGGAACCACCTGGCAGGATGTCTAATCTAAACTAAGACCAAAGAGGAGGTTTATGAATGCAGTGAAGAAGGAGTTGAAGGTAGTTGGGGTGAGAGAAAGAGATGAGAACAGGAGTCAGGATAAGATAGCGGAAACTGATTTGCTGTGGCGACCCTGAATGGAAAAGCTAAAACAATTTGTTGAGCAAGTACTTTGCCGTTATTATCTATAGAAAACATCAAATATCATGCATCTTAAAAACTTAAAGCAATTATTTTCATAAAGAGATGTAGAGATGTTTGCTTTTGGGTGTTTTGATAAACCATCCGAAAGCTTTTAATCCCATTTTCATCACTGGGACTAATTAAGTTGTGGAGTAATTGATTGCTGTGGAAAGTCCGCAGTAACTTGTCTGTTTTTTCAGGCCTTTTTGTTACATCTTTGATGAGAGGCATTAATTCACTATTTTGTGTGTTGGGAAACTTTATTATACTTGGTATTTGTTTACTATTAGTCTTCTTAGAAAAGCCAGTGAGGACAGAATGAGAACTAATGTCTGAGAAGGAAATAAAAAGATGCTGACAAATGGATCTAATTAATAACTTGGGCTTCATTTAGTCCACTGGGAACATAGAGCGTGGCGAGGGATTGCCAGATGGAGGAGAGCCATTCCTCCTTTCCAGTTCCTTTCATGGAATTATGAAGTGTAAAGTCAGGAACAGGATATTATTGCAGTTGTCTGCACAATACCAAAACATGTCACTGCCATTTGACTGCATCTATTCAGGGTGTGAAAGCAGGCCGACAATGCTGGTGTTAGCCCAGCAGACTGATCGGGTCTGTGCTGTGTGCCAGGGGGCTGGCATGCCTCTCTGTCAGAGCTGGCATCGTTCCTGTTCTCACTCTCAATCTAGTAGAGGAACACTAGTTAATTATTCCTCTGAGCCATCGAAGAGTTTGCTTGATGACACCCGTACAGTTTATGAGATACATGAGATATTGGTGTACTCTCAGGTTTTAGAAGACTTGATTTGGCCATGTTCTCATTTCAGATAACCAAACAGTCCTGTATGACACAGTCCGAGATTTGTAAAACTTTTATTCTCCATCATGGCCATGTTCTAACGTAACCAGTTTATGCTAACGCAGCAGCGGTACACCCGCTCTACACATGGAGGATAGTGCATGTAAGGTTGTACAGGGTTAGTACCCTTTTTATGTAAATACATTAATAAGAATATAAAAGAACATGTGCTAGCTTTGCAAATTTGATGTGCTTCGTACTGTTTTTGCAGCTTCAGACAAGATTTAGGTGGTGTTGTATGTGCACGTTGATTTAATTTGTTGGTAGATAAAGGTGACACATTGAGATTTTGTGCTGCCTGATGAGTGACTGCTCTGCACCCTTGGTGCAGGCTGTTTTTTTTCCCCCATCCCATTGAGAGCTGAGAGCTTGCATACTGTATCTGGGCATGCTGCTCAAGGACAGGCTGTGTGAGCTGTTCTGGACCAGGACTTCTAAATCAAGTGGTTTTTCACTCACTTGTTTTCCAGAGTGGTGGTAAGACACACAAAAAAGAGATTTTCAAACACATAAGAGGGCTGCTTTTTTGTTTTATTAATTTGATCAGTGTTTTTCAACCCTTGTTCTGCATCACATTAGTGTAACGTGAGAGATTGTCAGGTGTGCTGTGGGAAATTATCCTATTTCATCTTACACAGTTATTGCGATCTACCGGTAGCTCTCAAAGATTGTTTTGGTTGATCTCATGGTGTTTGTGTTCAAGAGGAAAAAAGTTTTTGTTGCATTCTGGGTAAATTGTCTAGACGGCTCATTGTCTGGAATTTAAGATACAATTTGGTAAATACAGTATATTGTAATAATATATTTTTAATATTGGCAACTATAGAGAATTGTTTTTAACATTTTTTGGTTGGTGGTGTGCCTCAAGATTTTTTAAATGGAAAAATGTACCTTGTCATGAAAAAAGGTTGAAAAACACTGAATTAGATTGTTTTCTGTGTCTCTTATTACAGTTGGAACTCTTCTTTTTCCTCTGATAGAGTCACCGTAACTAATCTTCTTACGGATCTTTACTTTGTCGAATCTCACGTTATGTAGGTTTAGATATCCTGGAAATCCTTCAACATTAGATACATATACATTTTGGTCTCTTAAACTACATGGTAAAAAGGGCAAACCCGGTAGAGACTGAAACACAATGAAGTGAAGCAACTTTTTAGTTGAAGGTGAATCACTTAATTTTCTTATAAACCGCAGAAAAAGACATTAAGATTTTTCCTTCTAACATTTTGATTTGAAGCTAATGTGTCAAAAAGTTTTCAACTGACAATGTTAGCCCATCTTGAGTAGCGAACACTGTTTCCTGTGGCGTACACTTCATTTTGTAGTTTTATGAACTACAAAATACCCATGTATTGACTGTAAGCCGCATCTGCTCTATTTTTAAGAAGGAATTTTTAAAAAGATATTCAACTGGTATGGGGCTGTAAGCAGGAGATATCTGTTCCGTTCAATTTTTTTTCTGCTTATCCGGGGCTGGGTTGTTGGGGCAACAGCTTCAGACAGGAAGCCCAGGCTTCTCTCACCCCAGCTGCATCCTCCAGCTCACCCGGAAGAATCCCGAGGCGTTCCCTGTCCAGCTGTGAGACATAGTCTCTCCAGTGGGTCCGGGGTCTGCCTCTGGATCTCCTCCTGATGGGACATGCCCAAAACACCTCACAAGCGAAGCACGCAGGAGCCAGCCCCTTCCAGGGCCAGCGAATTGGCCACCGAAATGCAGAAAAATTACTCTTATTTTTCAAAACGTTCTGCTGGGCGGCGGGGCACTGGTTTTGTCAATTACCTCTTGGCCCCCGGACCTTTTAGAAAATCTTGGATCTCCCCTGGTATGTACCCGAACAAATTCTTTAAACGGTGTATTTTAACATGACAGCAACAGAACCAAGAAATAAGTAAAAGTGACTTTGCTTGCTGTGGTGCATTGCAGCACTGAAATTTCCCAATCAAGTATCTGTTGTAGTTTAATCAGACACATCAGGTGTCTCTGCTCAAAAGTCTATAATATTCAAAACACATTCGTGTACATTAAATGTTCTCTGTTTTATCACATTTTCCTACAATTGCCTCACATGAAAGCCTGAACGAGAGCTTCAGAAATCCCTACGACACTGTATCCAAGATGAATTACTGACTTTGTTCTACAAAGGAAGTGGAAGTTTAATATGATGTCAGATGCCACAAGATCGAGGATAAAAATGTCTCCTCCATCATAAATTTACAGCAAAGGGGCAGAAAGAAAAATGATCTATATTCTGATGAGAGAAGGGATGAGATTTTGTTTTCTATCATTGATATAAGCCATCATCTTAACAGAAAACTGTAATTACTAGATTAGATTCTGTGACCGAAGCGAGTGTAAGAGAACACCCACTGAAACACCACATGCCTTAAATCTTGCAGTGGAGGCAGGGAGAGGGTTAGGCAGATGGGTGGGGGGTTGACAAGCAATCTTCAGATGGGAATTTGGTCATATTGAACTAATCAGTAACAGATCAGAGGCTTTGATGGACACAGTTTAAGTAAATGTTTCCATGCATCTGTCAGGCTGCCTATGCCAGGCATTCCTTGTGGGTTTTTTCGCGTTGCGCATTTTTGGAAATCTTCACTCTGAATCAACATCTGCGGCGAAACTGACAGCTGACCCCGACTTTTATGTAGTTGGGGGGGACTCATGTTTTTTTGATCAAATGTCCTTAAACTGGGAAACTGTGATTGTGTATGTGTGTGTAGGAGAGCCAAAGAGATACTGTACACGTCACTTGTGTACATTTCTAAGTCCCGAATAAAAGCAGGATCACTTGCTGCCCCTTGAAAGGCTCAGAGCCAGGAAACAGCTACACAAGCAACCAACATCTCTCCCAACAAATACATGACAAGTCAGGAGGAACACAATATGGTTTAAGGACTCATTAGGGCTGTTACAAAAGTGATGACAGTATGTACTTGAAGGATAAGTCTTCCTCCTTCTATCTTTCCTTCTATCAAAGTTTTCTCTTTTCTCTCAAAGAAGGTCTCACCTGTTTATCCTCTAGGATTATCAAAGGATTTTTTTTTTTGGTTTCCACTTGTCTTAGAGAACCAAAAAACCCTTGGTAGGAATTTATATAAACAAAAACTTTATAGTCTGTATTGTACTGCTTTATTGTAAATGTTCAAATATGTAATCATTATGAACAATTAATGTCTCCAAATGGTCATTACTAATTTGATCCCGGTCATCCATGTTGGACAATGTCTGCATTAAACCTTAACTTGTTTCCATTTATTTTTGGAAAACACTTGTGCATGCATAGGTGAAAAAAAGTTTTAAATGAGTCTGTTTTCATAAGTCCAGGATGGAAACAGACTAATTAAGTCACCACCATGATCACCACCTACCAAAAACATGGCCGATTCAGAAAAATATTGATTCATACAAATATATACATTTATTTGAAGCCAGCTGATTATGTAGCGTGCTGAGTTCTACAAACAAACCATTGAGAGATGCAGAAATGATTGTTTACAAGATATTGTCAAAAACGGTTTCCATGGTAAGAATTTGATAACCCACGACAAAAATAATAAAACATTTCTTTAAATGAAATATTTAGTCCGCGGCACACTTGCAGCCCAGAAGCTGTGAAATATTGACAGTGATGAACAATAATATACTTTCAAATCAAATCACATTTTATTTGTAAAGTACATTTTCAACATAAAGTTACACAAAGTACTGAACAGAACAAACAAAAACTTAAACTACATGAAAATCCAGATTTAAAAAAACAAACAAAAAAACAGTACCAGTAAATCTAAAACAAGCATTCGTCAAAAATCACACACTCAACAAAACACTGCACATTCACACAGCCCTCCTCCGGTCACTTAACACCCCTCCCATACACACACACCCCTCCCAAACCCCATTTCACCTGAACTGCTAGCTGCTGTCTCTTTAAATAAAATAAAAATAAGCATCTGGCCTGATGCTGCTGTGAGGAAATAATAACTGGGGATCGATCCACACCAGGAGTCGGTCTGCCCATGACTTTGGCGCGCAAGTGGATCTGGGAAAGAAAAAGAAAAGCTAGCACCCACAAGTCTTTGCTTTTTTTGCTGATGACATTACAATCGGTTTTTCGATACTGGGGAAAGCGCTATTGGGGATTATTTTTGGGTGCTTTGCATTTCCACTCACATACTTTATTTTGGGAATGTCAGGCTAATGCTTATACATTTTCTGTCTTTTCTTTCTTTTATCACCCTGTAGGTTTTAGAAGAAAGGATGAAGTTGGAGTGCAAGTGTCACGGCGTCTCTGGCTCCTGTACCACTAAAACCTGCTGGACAACGCTTCCCAAGTTCCGTGAGATTGGCTACGTGTTAAAGGAAAAATACAACGAAGCTGTGCATGTGGAAGTAGTCCGGGCCAGCCGACTTCGCCAGCCCACCCACCTGAAGGTGAAGCAGACTCAGGGCTATCGCAAGCCCATGGAGACAGACCTTGTTTACATTGAGAGGTCACCCAACTACTGCGAGGAGGACGCAGTCACGGGGAGCGTGGGCACCCAAGGGCGCCTTTGCAACCGCACCTCTCCGCACACAGACGGCTGCGACCTCATGTGCTGCGGTCGGGGCTACAATACACACCAGTACACCAAAGTGTGGCAGTGCAACTGTAAGTTTCAGTGGTGCTGCTTCGTCAAATGCAACACTTGCAGTGAGAGGACGGAGGTGTTTACCTGCAAGTAAGGATGTGAGGAGCTCCCAAGTCAGGAGCACCGAGGACTAGCTGAATGAGGAAGACCTGGTAGAGCTAGAGATAAGTGTGTGTTTGAGCAGTGAGATATGAAAACTGAACAAAAAGGATTTTACACTATCGGCTCTTCATGGCATCGTTTTGCACAGCAGAATCTATCAAATTGCTTTTCGAAAAGTAAAGGCTAAGTAACCTGGAAGAGCTCAGAACTTTACAGTCACATAGAGACTGCGCTCATGGACTGATGGATCCACAGTAGAGCTGGGACTACCCAGGAGGAATGAGGCCCTTGGTGGGAGTTGTGCTTTGCACTCTGGAAATTGTAACCGCTCAGTTCACAAGCAACACACAAGGAGGGAAACTCAGAGCTATATGAGAATGGATTAAGGAACAATAAAGCCAGTGGTAATAGAGGAAAGGGATTGGGAGAAATCTGTCACGTACGATGAATAAACTGATAGATTTTGTCAAAAGTTTAGCTGAATCTTGACTTGATGTCTCCAGATTGTGTGTAGAAATGAAGAACATTGTTTAACCGCGGTGTGTTGTCGCGCCGTGATTTGAGTGGAGAACTGTGTTAAACCCTCTGCTGCCAACTGGAATATGGTGGAGTTTGTTAGTTTTCCAGTAACACTGGAACTGTCTGTTCTGAACACTGAAAATAAATTGTCTATTTATGTTATAGTATCTTAAAAACAAAGCACTAACGGGTAGAGATGTCTTTTTCTTTTTTTACTAAATGTAAAGAAAAAATACTTTTTAGAAACTTTTGACTAAAGATATCTGTCTTTTAGAGCCCGAAATGTCTAAAACACTTATATTTCTATGAATAAGAAAAAAAAAATCCAGCAAAGAAAAACATGGTTGTGTTGCATCTGATGTGTCGACAGAATAATACAGTGTGTTTTTCATTCAAACACCTTGATTCTAGTTTATTGTAGCGTAGTGTGTTTGCAGTCATTCTCCTTCTTGAGTAGTTCCATCTATTTATAGAAACCGTGGAGAGAAAAGTCATTCAACTGCACAGATCATTCTTGCTTCATTAAACATGAACATTAAAATTGTTTTTGGGTGCTAAGCTCATATTTTTTTATTCGGATTCAACTCATTGATTAAATAAATGTTTATCCAAGTCTGAGATTTTACCACCGCCATTCATCTGGAGTTGTTCCCGGCCAACATATGTTTCTTCTATTTTCCAGCTAATTAGTCTCTTTTTTTTTTACCCACAAACACTTAAAAGGATTAGTTTGATTTTAATCTAATTTACACTTAATTTGGATGAATTAGTTTTATAACACCTCCTTCCACATTCGGCTAAAGCTAAACCAGATTGGGTTGTGTTTTCATTACTTTTTTTTAAGAGATTCTTTCGAGGCGTCTCAGCATTCTCATGTTAGATTTTCACTTAAAAACGAATCACCGTAGATAGGGAGGGAAAATAGATAAGCCAAGGAGTTGCTGTGTGGAACCAACTGATAATCTAACAATATAAAGTCAGTTTGCCCTGATCTTTTTCCTTCATTTAACTCCCATTTATGCTGGAATTATAACTTTTACAACCCCTACACACATATTTTGAAAGATAAATAAGTTGAGTTCATTGTTCCGTTTCACCTGCATGTGCTTAATTTTAAAGGGAGGGTTTTTCATTTTTCACCCTATTTGAAACAAAAAAGTGCAACTAAAGCTGACGTCATGTTATCAATCGGAATCACGATGTCACATTACAGTTCAAGAAGATTTCCCATGTAAACTCATCTGTCAGTCTGTCCATTTCCATAACAAACAGTAAGGTTCCCAGAGCAGATCCTTGATGAACTCCTTTGTCACACCTACAACACACCTCACCACTGTCTTAACTACAGTTTAGTCATTTTGATCATTTCTTTGTATTAGATTTGTTTATTTTCATCTCAGTCAACATCTGGATTAACTTATTTTATTTTTGGATGCCGCACACATGCTTTTTTCTTCATTGATTCAGTTAAATAACTTATTTATACAGCAAGCGAAGCGTGTACAGTGTTTTCATAAAGTTTCCTTCCTTTCTATGTCTCATAAAGCAAGTAAATGGTTTTCTATCCTTCAAAAGTTTGATTTTAATTAGGAGTTGTATTACAAAACCAACAAGAGTTTGTCCCAGACTAAGGAATCCACATTCTTCATTTTATTGCTGAACGCATGCCTGTTGGTACAAGATGGTTCATGTTCAAAGTTTATCGATTGTTTCAACAAGCATGCCGAACTATTTTTTGCAAAAATTTCCCTTCATAAAGAACATAGGCACCGAATGAGCACATTAAGAAGAATAATGGATTCAAATGAAAAATGAGTAAATAAAGCCACAAGATGACTTTGATGTTTTAAACGCTGTGGTCTACTGTCCTGATTGTGCCACCAGAAGTCAATTATCTTCATGAGCATAGAAAAGGTTAGAGAGTTTCTTCTCAATGTTTGTAAGAGATGTTTGGAAAGATGTGATCCGAATCACAAACAAGTATTAATTAGAAAGAAACAGTCGGACAAAAATCTCTTTAGAAACATGATTCATTCAGTTTAAAAAGAAAAGGGATTAATCTAAAGATAAACATGATCTCTGACTTGTGTAGTAACAAAAAAAAATTCTCGAGATTGGAATCAGCGCATCAAAATCTGAGATTATAGTCCTCGCCTGGAAAGGGGTTTAATGCCCCATGAACACGGTTCTGCCTCAAGTGGTGGAGTTTAAGTATCTCAGTGTCTTGTTCACAAGTGGGCGAAGGATAGAGCAGGAGATCAACAGACGGATCGGTGCGGTGTCCGCAATAATCAGGACGCTGCACCTGTTCATTGTGGTGAAGAAAGAACTGAGCCGAAAAGCAAGCTCTCGATTTACAACCCTCACCTGTGGCCACCAGCTGTGGTTGATGACCAAAAGATCAAGATAATAGATCCACAAGGTGGCTGGACTCTCACTCAGAGATAGAGGGAGGAGCCCTACCATTCGGAGTAGAGTCGTTGCTCCTCTGGGTTGAGAGAAGCCAGATGGGGTGGGATTCGGGCATCTGGTTGGTTTGCAAGCGACTTGCTGGAGAGGTATTTTGAGCACGTCCCACCAGGAAGAGACCCGGGGGTAAGCCCCAAATCAGCTGGAGATATTGTGACTTGCAGCTAGCCAGGGACCGCCTCGGGATCTTCCTGGGTGAGCTAAAGAATGCAGAGAGAAGCCCGGGCTTCCCGTCTGAACCCGTTTCCCCAATGACTTGACCCGAAGCGGAAGATGATGGAACGGGACGGCTTGAAATGTGGTTTATTCAAGTAATTTCATCAAATGACTTTTTAAATTTACAGGAAAATTAAAGGTTGCATTCCATTGCAAATAAACTTTGCAGAACTTTACACCTTCAAATTCAGCAGTTTTTGAAAAAACAGTTGTGTTCACATTTCTAATCCTGATCAACATTACAATGAACATGCTACAGCCATGATGTTTTCTACTTAGAAGGAAGCACACACACTTTCTGCAACCATTCTAACCCTACCCGAAGAGTAGGGCGGAGGATAAACAGCTAACTTAGAGCCAGTGGTTATTGAGAACGAATGGAAGAATGAGCAATAGTCAGGTTTTTACACTTTTTGGTTAGTGGTAAAGCTCCATTAATCAGCAAGATTCAATAAGTGTTTGATAATACCTATTGCAAGATCCAAATTATGGTTATTTAAATGCACAAGATGCAACAAAAAAAGAGACCTTTAAGCACAGCTCAGGACAGAAGGAGCACTCAGGTTCTCAGCATTACTCAGACTGTTTGGAGGCTCTAAATAAGTAAAGGACCTTCATGCAAATGAGCTGATGTGAATAGGAAGTGGCTCAGTGTGCCTCTTATTTCTCGATGCACAAAAAGAGTGTAGCTGTTTTGTGGGGGTGTCTTTTAGGAGATGGATGGGATGGCTGCATGAAAAGAGGTGCATGTGTAGCCGGAAACTGCAAGTGAAAAGAGTGGTTATTTGGAAGAGGAGCTAATTGAGAGTGGTTTGAGAAAGAGCAAGTACACCATTTAAGGAGAAGCAGCTGTTGATGTATCGACAAAAGAAAGAGTTTTCTGGGTTAAATCAGTTTAATTTTTAACTTCTCATTTTTTTCCTACTTTGAAAATTCTACAATCAGAAAATCATTCTCTAATTTGTTTTGCATTACTTATTTCTTCGTCCCTGAAACTGACACTATTCAAAGATTTTTTTCTTTTGGACACCTTCCTTGTTGGTGTTTCCTCCAGTTCTTTATTTAAAGTGTTTCTATGAAAGTAAGCCTCACTACTCCATCCATTCGCTGGACATTCACACTTGTTCTCTTGTATGAGAAAAGAATTGTAGTTGGGCAGCAGAGCAGAAGTAAGATGTGTTTTGTTAGTTGTCTGAAGCCCGGAGGACCGGAACCCCATCAGCTCCCCTATGTTATACCCTGGGTTAAGAAATAAATTCATTTGTTTCTGACAAACATTTTGTCATTAAAAATATGAGATGGAAAAACAAAGAGTGTTATGTGTGCCTTATTCCAACGCAGCCATTGTTTGGGTGGCAGGATCATCCGTTCATTGGGAAACACACACTAAGCTGATCCTTGGTTCTGGGTCTGTTTTAGACTAGCAGCCATCTTTTTCATTTCAGAAGGAAAAACTGTCAAGACGTAACGCTGCTACTGGAAAAAATTGTGCTCTCGTCTGTCAAGGCCGTGCATTAACTCCATGTAAATTTATTTATTTTGCATTAGGAAAGCAGGAAAGTTTCATCTTGCTAGAAGGAGGATGTGAAGACATCAGTCGACCATGAATTCTCATTCTAGAAAGATTAAAAAGGGAATGTTGTGTTTTTATCAGTCAATAATTCTTATGTCGTACAATATATAGATCAATGGGGTACATTTGTTGGCTCAGAAATTTAATATATATTAAAAAAAAAAAAAAAAAAACTTTTACAGACAATTATTCCACTTTCCTCGTTTAGTGCCACCCCTGTGAAGCTGAGGAAGAGCTGTATTTATATTAGAGGGTAGGGACCAAGCATGAGCAGAGCACAGACATGCTGCAAAAACACTTTCTACTACATTAGAATTTGGATTGTCCGAGAACAAACTAGGATTTAAAAGTATCCTAATACTGGATTGGAGAGCATGCAAATTATTCAAACGTGCATAAAACAAACCTCTTCCAGTGTGTTATCGATGTGGCGACAACAATTAAACATGGTAGAAATCTTAAAAAAAATATTTAAAAAGCTATTAATGGAGGTTGAACAGATCATTTGATTTGGAACTGTCAGGGTTTTGTGGATGGTGGAAAGAGGAGGACCAAATACAGGACATCAAACAAGGTTTATCAACTCAATACAGGAACGTCTGGTAAAGCAAGAAGCACAGTGTAACTTAAGATTTCAAAAGTTCAACTAATAACAAAGTTCAAAACATGGTCAGGCAACCAGGGTGACCTGGCTGGAAGGAATAGTAAGACCCACAGGGAAGTCTAGGGTGATTCCCCTTAAATAGATGGCAGGGTGCACAGATGTTGGGAATCAGTAACCATCACAGGTGTCACCCAATCAGGGTGATTAGGACCTTTCAGGGCTCCCTCTGGCAGCAGGTGAGGAATCCTGACAGGAACTTTTACAAACCAATCCATTTGATGAAAAAAAATGTTTATTTTTTTTCTAACTTCTCTGCCCTCTTTTGCCCTCTCAAATTCCTTTGACTTTCCTCCAATCTTCTGCCTCATTTTGTGATTTGCAGCTTTGGCAAGCACAACCCAGATGCCTGGCTTCCCAAAGATAAGAGACATCAATAAGATGGGGAGGATAGAAGCAGGATGGTCATAAAACAGCATCTTAATTGCCCAACTGTAAAAAAGATTGAAAAAAAAAAAATCAAGGAGGTAAAGGTCTGCTTACTGATTTCTGAGATTAGCCAGACAGAGAAAAGGGATGTTAAACAGTCTCATGCATGGTGTTATTTAAGTCTTGTTTATTATGTTTGATGTTACAGTTGTAAGAGATAAGATACAAAGTAATACGCTGCAAAAAGCAATGCATACTGGTTGAACAGATGTTCGGTTTGCCTTCACTAGTGTCACAAATGAAAACTTGAGCAAAGCAGAAGATCAGAGGACCCAGTTTAATCCAGCCCACAACACAGCCTGCTGCAATTAAGCACACAGCCTCTTGTGTCATGTGATCACTCAGAGTGCTGTTTTTTGTGTTCATGTAACTTTGTTTTGACTACTTGTCTTCGTGAAAGACCATCATTTGGAGGTTTCTCGTCATCTGTTTGATATTAGTGGTGAGGAACACATGGCCATTCAAAGGCAAAAACCCGGTGTGACATCATAGACCACAAGGCAAAGTGGGGATCGTCAAGACCCCAGGCTGAGGACTCTGAACACTACCTGACTGTCTCTATCTGACTGTCTAAAGCTGGACCAATGAGACGCTTTGTTTCTGTGTTTTTTACAGTCTTCATATTGCAGAGACGGTGTGTCGACAGCAAAGGGATTTTTCAAACAATTTCAATTGACGATGAAGTTGTTTTATTCAGAGGTATTCACACCAATTTGATCTGAACACCATGGAAGTTATTTTCCCGGGTATGACACCTACTTTAGAGGAAATGGTTCATAAACTGTAGATAAGTTGTGTTTTTGCTGAGAGCACAGAGGAAAGATTTAACTATATTCAGTTTATACGCAGACAAGACATTAGCCTGGGGTGTAATGATGCCCAAATTGGCGAGCACACCTGTTTTTGTTGGACTGGTACCATGAGCTAGGCTTGTAAAATATGAGCGAGGTTAATACTTTTGTGGTCAAGCCCTCAGGCCTCACAACTACAGTGAGGAAATCATCAGCAGTCTGAAAGCATGGGATAGGTCCAACACTAGGCCGTGCACCATTTCTATGCGTTCATATGTGTGCAAATTCAACATCCTCACCACTCACCTCACTGTAAAAAACACAAAGCCACATCTCTATTTAAGTATTTTTCTGAGTGTGAACATAAACGACAATACAGAGATGTCTCAGTGGGAGGTGGGTTTCGCTGTGGACATATATAGAGAAGAGAGTTCGAGGACAGCCCACACGCGCTTGTTCTACAACTCAGTGTCCAGTGGTTGTCTGGGCCACGACTTCTCCTTGAGGTTATTTTTCTCTCCATGTGTTGTTTTCGTGAAGTGAGGTTGGGGCTCCAAAAGCAGACTCCACCCAAGAAAAAAGTGCCTTCAAGACCCTTACATTGCCCTTTTCTTTGCAAGTTGCCCTTTCACTTGCAGATAGAACGCGGAAAAACTTCTTGATCAAAGTAAAATGCAAACTGTCTGAGGTGTCGAATTTAACAATCCTATCATGAAAACATATTTTAAGTTGTGTTCTGCTTTCTGTGCATTGGCACAAACACTTCATTTTTTCTTTTTGTTTTAATCTTTAAATGATTTTTCTAAACTATTAATCGTGTTTTGAAGCAACTTAAATTTGTAGTACCACTGAAATGTTTCAATCGATGAGTAGAATGGACTAAAGTTACAATGAAACATCCCAATCCAGACATTAGAACCTCAGAAAGCCTTTGAGTTCTGGACTTAAAATGATCTGTTTCGATAAAACAACATCAATACACAGCACAGATGGAACCACAGAACTCGACACTCCACAGCTGCCGGTTGTTGGGCCTTCTCACTTTTGTTAGCTCACACATCACCAAGCATTTGCAATAGCTGCATCATCCATTCAAACTAATAGTCCTCCTTAAATAGCTTCTTTGAGATTCAAACAGTTTGTGAATGGCAGTCAACAAATTGTCACGCACCATCAGTGAGTCCAAATGACTCCTTTTCTCCATTCAGCTGGAGCAATTCCGTAGAAGTTCCAAAGAAGAATTCAGAAATAGCCAAGCCACAGCAAGTGGCAAAGTGATTCAGTGCCAGTGTATCATCTTTGCATGTCTAGCCTGTGGAAAGAGCAGCGGTGGAGGTGAGGAGATTCCATGATGTGGGTCACATACATGGAAAAATCTGCTGGATCTGTTGCTTTTCCATGGTGAATTAAGGTCACCGGAACGACATGCAAACATTTCTCCTCTGCAAGAAACAGAAAGCTCTGTTGTTTAAATAAACTACCTTTGTTTATTTAATGCATGTCAGCCTCTGCAGTTTACGTGTTCCCATTGGACTACGATGGGAAGCGCATTGACATCTCCTGGTGAAGGAGGGCTGAAAGCTAAAGCAATCTGTCTGTAGACATCAAAGAATATGATTGGCTTGCACACGTACTGTACATTTCTATCTCTGTCTGTGTCATAGTTCAAAGTGGGCAAAGTGTCCCTGTCTTGGAATATGTAGGGCATTGGACACCAGTTTTTTGTGGTTTAGGAGAAGTAAAAGCTGGTTGAGGCTTTAATCCAGCAACCCTCCTCCCAGTTTTCCCCCTTTTTTTCCTATTTCTGTAGGTCTTGTTTTTCCCAGCTAGCTCAGCAGCACCCCGCTACTCCACAAAGCCCTTCACTGCGTTCACATCACTGGGGCCTCGCCGCAGCCATGACATTCAAATGTCTGATGGATGCTCTAAGGTCACACTGATGATCTATATAAGTGCTTTGGTCCAGCATTTTCTCTTTGATCAGCTCATTTAACTATTTCCTCCTCAGTACGTGCTCAGTGGATGAGAGTATGGATTGGGTTACACAGTGCTGGGTAGCAGTGAGGCTGACATCCCTTTGGAAACACATGTCTTTGTTTAAAGCAATGCTCCGGCACTGACAAACCTCTTCCAAACTCCTCTGCTTACCCAAACAAAATTAGCATGAAGCAGATCTGTGAAACAAAGACAAGAAGTAAGCAAATCCTTGGACATTCTTCATCTAAGCAACAGAGGCAGTGTTTGGGATTTGGGGATTTCAGTATGGATGCCACCGCAACATCTGTCCATTAAATCAATTACAGCAAAGATAAGACAGCAAAGATAAGGTGGTTCCAAAGATAAGACGTCTTAGATAAGTTCTGCACTACAGGAAGATGTCTAATGCGGCCACATGTCGATGGGGAAACTGCATGGATTAATCACACAGGTAGATTAATTTAAACCTGGGACAACCCACTTTTTTACTTCATTCAAGTGAAGCATGAAGCTTTCTATTTTTTCCTGAAAGTAGATTTTACAAATTGTTTACCTGATTGTTTTCAAGCTCATCAAGCTATCTCTTCAGAAGTTATCCTCTAGAATACAGGTGTCAAACTCCGGCCCTGCAGGGCAGGTGTCCTTAAGGTTTTTCATGTGTTCTTACATCCACAAACCTAATCTAGGTTATTGAGTGATTGTGCCAAATTTTATTGACTATTGATTTGATTTCATGTGCATCAGCTCTATTGAACCAGGAACACAATGAAAACCTTCAGAACAACAGCTCCCCAGGACCGGAGATTGACACTCCTGCTCTAAAATATCTTAGTTGACCTAAAAATGAAACAAAACCAGTGCCGAAAAATTTGTCCATCTTCTATTTTTCTTTGTAAACAACAGAATACTTTTACATCTGGCTTGGCTTTGTATGTCTGTCAATTATTTTCAGTAATTGTCAATAATTATTTTAGTGTATCCAACTATCTGTCTAATTATTAGCTGCTAATAATTAGTCACACCCCTGACAAATTCAGTCAGTGCCCCATCAGCCTTTTTATATGACCAAAAGCTTGCAGCCTCATCGATATTCTTAATGGTATCAGGGGAGAGGAAGGGCAAAAGAGCAAACATGGCGCGCACTACTTTTTTTGTTTAACTCTGATTCCATATTCTGCGTGGGCGAAGTGCCAGAGGGTGTAGACCGGCATCCACTGGAAGCAATTTGTTAGTGCCGCAGGGTTGAAAAGATGCAAAAGTGGGCATGCGCGGAATGCCCAGTATTCTTTTTCTTCTTTCGGCATTTCCCTTCAGGGCTCACCACAGCAAGTCAGTTTCTTCCATCTAACCCTATCTCCTGCATCCTCTTTGGTCACACCAACAATCTTCATGTCTTCCTTCACTGTATCCATGAACCTCCTCTTTGGCCTTCCTCTAGTCCTCTTTCCTGGTGGTTCCAAACCCAGCATCCTTCTTCCGATGTACTCTCTATCTCTATTAAATGAATATTATTGATTAATAATATTTCTTGTTGTATATTTACATTTGAATGAACGTTTGCTTTTCAAAATTTGCTTTTCTATCGCTGTCACTGATAAAGCAAGAAAAAATAAAAAATTTTTTTTTAGCTATTGCAAGAAGTAAAACAAACAAAACAAAAACTAAATTCTGAAATGGAGCATATTATATGAGGATATTGTGAAATTTTGTTTGGACTGCACAGACTTGTTCTTCACATGGACATAATCGCTTTTTGGCCCCAATATCCTGGAACAAAGTTCTTTTAAAACTGGGCACAAAATGAGCTTAGACATGATCTTTGCGCTCCAATTTTGACCACTTTCAAAAATCTCCTTCTCCCAGGTCTGTGAAGTTGGTATTTAAAAATGTAAGTTTACTGAGCCTTTGAATGATGAATTTTGAAAAAAGATTTTGAAGGATCGCATGTGTCATTCACTAAATTTGAGAACAAAAAGCAGAACGGTTCAGCAAATGATGTGAATGAAATACTTTGTTTTTAGTTGCCTGAACACATATGAACTGTGCCAGGTACATTGCCTGTCCATCCTGCGTTGGATACATACATACATGTACTTGTACTTTAATGCCCTTCATTACCTGGTCCCACCCTACATTACTGATCTGCTCCCTCTCCGCTCTCTTTGTTCGTCAGACACTAATCTCCTATCCCTTCTTTGTTGGTCCAAGTAACAAACCTGGGGCTTGGAGCTTTCTTTGTGGCTGTCCATACCCTCTGGAACGCTCTGCCTCCACATCTCAGAGATTGCACGGATTTAAAAACATTTTTAAAAAAATCTCAAAACTTACCTTTAAAATTGCTTTTAATCCGTAGTCTGTTTCTCTTCATTTTAATCACACTAATGTCTCCTTGTTTTTATCTTTGTTGCTGTCACTAATTTGTGCTTTTGTAAAGCGTCTTTGTTTAGTTTTTAAAGCGCTATACAAATAAAAATTATTATTATTGTTGAGAAAAAATACAAAGATATCAGATTTTTATTTGTCGCTCACAAGAATGATTAGATTTGACAGAAGGGCAAGTGGGTTTGGGATCTCCTTGCCGGGATATGTTCTATCAATTAGCATACTTTGGCAGAAAGTTGAGGAAAAAATTAATACATTTCTAATCCGAGCGTCATGGTTTATACATATGGACATTTCTATGGTCATTCCAAAGAAAATATCTACCCTTAGATTCTCAGTTTTATTGAGTTGAATTGCTGTCAGATGGATCCATAAATACATAAATGCATTAGACCTCGCTGGATAGTGAAATGAGGTCTCTGAGCAGCAGTGAAATCCATTTAAATTTCTGCCAGTTTGCTAGCATGCAACCTGCAGTTACACCTCTCTTCACTTGGGTCATTAAAAACTGCCTGCTCCATGCAGTTGAGGTTGCTGAAGTGATGGGACGTGCAGACACTCCGTCCTCTCTTGTTTAATCCCATCCCTGCTGTCTACTTGGCTGTTTGTGGACTTTTCCCATGTGCACAGGTTGTCAGGGCAACGGCAGCTTGTTGGCAGGGTGTGGTGCCTGGCCAGTCGATTTGACCAGACACTTGCACTGCTTGCTCAAAGCTATGAGCAGAAAGCTGACCCCAAAGCCTGCCTCAGAATATTTGTTGTGGTTGTTGATTCAGTGGCTACAATGACCTCGACTTTCTGCATGTTGATGGAGCCACAAGACAGCTCTGATCAAAACCTTGAACATATTTATCCATGTTCTTTTGATTAATCCCTTTTGAAGCTGGGTAAGTAAATTCACAGCTAAACAAACTATGATTTGTGGTCCACTGTGATCCTGTTAGTGGGACGTAAAGACCAATACCATCTTTCCTAAAATATGCTTTTCAGTGCTCCCTCAGTGAGATCTTCAGATCTGGCAGAAGAATATTAAACACAGCGTGAAGCTGAGTTGCTTTAAAGGATAACTGTCACCATGGCAACATCCCCATGTTTTCCATAGATTCTGTTGTGTGCTGGTATGTGGGGGTAGTAAATGTTAAAATTGTATGAAGTGAGTTATTAAGAAGTTTGCTAATTACAGGGGTGGGACAAAGTATACAGTAAATTTTACAGATTAGAGGTTTGATATACGGTATGCCAAACTATCTGCTAAGTCAACACTTTAAACTTCAGAGCCCACAAGATTGCAGAGTTGGATAGCCATAATGTTACAACTTCACATGGAAGACTTAAAACTCATGCTGAGTGTATGAAAGTGATGAATGCAGATTCATAAACTATGCGGGAGGCGGCTACAGCGAAAAAAAAACAAACAAAAACATTACACTCTAGTCCATTTTTTTTTGTGTAAGGTTGACACGCTGCCAACATATCGTGTGACCTCAACCACATGAATATAGGATGTAAATTTAAAGTTGGATACTCGGTTTGCCGGGCATAAAATTGGGTTTACCAAATTTATTTCGATAAGTTTGAATGGGGGCTAAGGAAGGACTGTGGGTTAAGAATGTGTGTAAAAGACAAGAAAGGGGCAGTTTTTACATTGGACTTAGGTTATTTAAGATTTATGAAATTGTAAAACATAAAACTTTTGGAAACTTTTTCTTTATTGTTTTAACATCCAAAAGACATTTGGGTCTAATTGGAGTTTTAATGAAAACAGTTTCTTTTAACTTGGTATTTACTGAAACTCTCAGGTTAAGTTGTTTAGAGTAAGTTAGGCTAGTTTAATTTCATTTCGCTACGGTGCGAACATTTGTAAATTGATGCTGTAAAAGAGTAATAACGGACTTTTTTCATCTTTACGTTTAGTCAGTTGGCAGATCCTTTTATCCAAAGTGAAATACAAGTGAGGTTATAGGGAAGCAATTAAAATGGTCAAGGAGAAAGACATTAAAGCCCGCTGCTTTTAGGAAAAAGTCTGCCTGTTCCATAAAGAGGAAGTATGAGGAAGGAAAGGTTATTTTTCTTCCAGGAACAGATTTAAGTGCAAAGAAAGTGGTGGGAAAGTTCACTTTTCAAGAGTTTTTCTTCAAAGTTGGCACTCCATCCAAAGTTCTGTAGCTCACTTTTGCAAAGTGGTACCACTCAGAAAAATAACTGTTTGGGTTTTCTACTATGGTTCTGGGACAACTTTGTCAGTTGTGGGAAGGAGTATTGACCCAAATGAGGAAACGTGATAGATAGGCATTGATGAGGTGGCCACGTTTTGCATAATGAACTGATTATGAATTGTTTTGTTTTGTCTTTGAACCACCTTTCCCTAGCAAGGTCACGTGAGGTGCTGGAGCCTACCTCAGCTGATTTTAGGCAAGAGGCAGGGAACAAGTCGCCCAACTTCTTGCATGGCCACACATATGCACACACTACTAGGGGCAAATTCGTAATAGCCTATCAACCTCAAATGTATGTTTTTGGAGGGAACTGGAGTACCTGGAGAAAACCTATCCATACACAGGATGAACATGCAAACTCCTCACAGAAAGGACAGTGTTTCAAGCCTCGCCCCCATTCTGGGACTCAAACCCCAACCTTCTTGCTTTGAGGCCACTGTCCTAACCATTGTGCCACCGTGCAGCCTGATTATGAATTGTAATAGGCAAATAAAAAGCTCATTTCAAAACAGAATAGTAGAGTGTCTCAATTATTCAGTGCCAGAGAATTTTTTTAAAGCAATCTATAAAATTTGAGAAAGTAGAGCTGTCAAATGAGGATCTTAAGGTGATTTGTATGTATGCCTGCGAGGTAAGGTCAAAGAGTACAAAGTAAATGGACTCTACTTATGTGGGCTTTTCAACCTGCGTTGGTACTCAAAGCGCTGAGTTGACCGCAATCAGTCAAAAAAGTAAGTTTTCAAAATGTATACTGCTCTACAATTCTCTAAATGACTTTTGATTTGTTTTTTACCAGCACACGAGACATCATTCAAAGTAAGTGTGAGGTGTTTCTTACAAATTTCAACCCAATTTGTCCGGAACATTCAACAAAAAACAACTAAAAATTTAATTCTCTCAAAATTATATGACCTATTTGAATTGTATAAAATACCGATGCAGCATTTGCTTTGAGAATATCGGTGAAGAAATCCCTTGTTGTTGCTATAAACCAGGATGGATTGGCCGAAAACACTTGACTTCAACAGAAAAAAGATCAAATAAAAGAGGTGTAGAGATGAACCCAAGCATTCCTGCAGGGCGAGCGCAGGATAGACTTGATAATAAGAATGGGTCAGGTCGGAGACAGCCCTTCAGACTGCCGCATTCATGCACAATGGGCCATAAGAGGTTTCTTTCTCCCTATGTGGCAGATCCTTTCACAGGTCGCTCCTCTCTGGCCCTTAAAAGGACCCCACATGTGCCCTCATTGCCATGTCAGACCACTTTACTTTCCCATCATTACTAAACAGACGTTTCTGGGTGGTGTTGTGTTATTATTTGGACTCATTTATGGCCCCCTGCTTGAGAAGAACTACACTTTCTAAGACTTGCTATGATGACTTGCTCACATTTGGTATCAAGTACAGTATGTTGCATAATCGTTTTTTAATGGTTTGGCTGAAGACAAATGTTGGCTGAACCAATTTGGACCATCAGAGAGACTGAACACGTGTACATTTCTCTCACATAACTCTCACGTAACTTTTTTTCCTCTTCATTCCTCCTAATTCAACATTGCTTATTGGTTTTCTTTACCAGAGATATAATGTTACCAGAAAAAATGTTTCAAATAATATATTTCCTAATTATGTCTAAGGAACTTAATCTGTGATCAGATATCAAATAAAACCAATGTGGCATGCTATTGCACGGGAAGCCAAATGCCGCTCTGCAATTTTGGCAAAGCAATGAGATTCGCAGCCACTTTCTGACATTCACACCGACTAGTCAAGAAATTGTCCACCACAGTAGTTGTGACATTTTCAGGGCTTTTAACGTGCAGGTGCATCAGCGCAACCCTCATGGAAAGAGTCTTACTTTTTCAAGTAACCCATCATCACTTCAAATCTATGTAAAGACCTTGGGGATTGGGCAGGAGGAAGGGATGAGTGGTGTGGGATTGTGAATCCGATTGATATAGCACACATGGTGAAGACGTTTAGAAGAGACAGTGGCAAAAGAAATCGCAAAAGACAGTCTCACAGAATTGGTTGAAATTTATGTTATTCTCAACCAGATCCAGCATACCAGGATACAAGACTGGTATTCCGGGAGCCATTGATAATTCAAGTAATAAAATGAAAATCCCTGAAATAGCTTTGTGAGCTAAGTACGCCATAAAAAATAGACCAAAACTAATATATTCCAAGTTCATACCAACATTGACAATTCCCACAATCATGTTAAAAACAGGGAAAAAAAGTTTTGGTTTTGTCTCCAGTAGATTGTTTATTTGGATGCTGTTTGTTAGTAATGGAATGCTTTTAGTGGTTCATAAAAATAATTTGTGTTTATCTAATGAAACAGCCAGATTTTGACAAGGTTATCTAAATTTCAGTGATGCAAGTATCTGACATCTTGAGCATCAAGCTTCAAGCAGACATAGTTATGGATTGTTTTGGTGGGCAAATAACAATACTTCTTTTGCTTTTGGCATTTCCCTTTAGGGGTCGCTACAGCAAGTCAGTTTCTTCCATCTACCCCAGGCATGGGCTAACTACAGCCCGCGGGCCACATGCGGCCTGTTAAACGTTTTAATCTGGCCCACCAACCTTGAAAAATTAAATAAATAACCTCGTTAATGGTTTATTTCCCCTGCAATTCTGATGTTTCCTCATTAAATGGCACACAATATATATTGGCTTTGTTGTGAAAAACAACAGCCCTACTCTGATTAAAATGTGTGTGTCTCCGTGATGCATATATCTGTGCACACACAGTGTTTTGTCTGTTTAGTTTAGTTGTGCATTGTTTGGAAAGATGACAAAGTCACGTCCCAGTTTTTTTTGTTTGCTATTTTTCAGTTTCAACAAAAACTTTCCAAATGAATTGATGTTCGAGCTAAAAGGGAACATTGTACAAAAATGAAATGATTAAAAACAATTATATCAGGAGTCTAGTCTATCACTGTACTCTGCTATATCCTCTGCCGTCCTTTTTACCCTTTACTGATAACTGCTTTCATTCTGTCACCCTCTTCCTATAATCAGGTGATTAATTGAGAGCAACTTCGTCACCAATCAGCACTGACCTACCGACTTGCATAGCTTATCACAGTTAAGCAGCACTTTTTAATGTCGGTCATTCTCTTTCCAGCAGTCTCCAGAAGTACATCAGTGGCCCTCCTTTCCCTTATACTTTGCTGTATTTCATCAGCTCATCTCTTGGCATTCTCTTTTCCTCTACCTGCACGGAAGAATAGAACACCTGCCTTCTCTTAACAACCTTCTCTAAACCCTTTCCTGCTTTTTAACCCTCTGCTTCATTTTCACTGTCCTGGATTGCTTTTGGTAGTTTTTTTTCCAAATCCCGGGTTTATTGCGTCCTGAGAAGGGATCTGCCTTCAAATGCATCCCAATGAGGTTTCTTCTAATTTATTTAATTTAGTACACCATCAAGAATTTATAATTGACAAAGAAGCAACAAACTGGGTGTACACCAAGATGGAATTTTTTTAAGTGAGTGTGTGATTAATCTTACTATTGGAAATGTCTTTGAAATGTTACATTTGCTCACATACTGTATATATATGATGTTTTATTAAAAGTTTTGTTGTTGCAACTGCAAATAGAATGGTACCTTCCATCTCTGAACTAAAACAGGATGAAATCTGGACATTTTCCTGAAGGGTGATGAAAAATGAAAAAAATAAATAAATCTATGTTTACAACGCAAACCTTACCATTTCACTGAAGTCAGTCATATTATTGCTCTTAATTCAATTCAATTTTATTTGTACAGGCCAAAATTCCAGAAATTCTGTCTCAATGGGCTTCACATTGCAGATTCAGAAGGAAGAAAAACAAGAAAAAGAGGAATGTATAAACACAAATACATAGCAAGAAAACTTGTAACAAATGCTAGCTAGACAATATTAGCACATTCCTGCTCTTACACTCTCCTTCACGGTGAGAAAAAACTCCTAAAAAACCCATCACTGGAGGAACAAAATAAGAAACCTCGTGGGGATCCACATGATAGAGAGATCCCTTCCCCAGGACGAGCATCTAATGTGTCTAAAACTATTGTTCAAATATTGGCTTATTCTACTCTACAGCTAAATATCTAAAGAAGTTAATAGATGTTCTTCATCCTGATGGAAACATGGGGGACTCTCCAGCTCTGCGATGCCCAGGACGGGGATGAGTAGATGGATTTCACCCGGATGCAGCAGGGATGATGAAGCGTGGAGGTCTCCTCGGTCTAGCCATGCTACAAAAGTTTAGAATTCATCTTCAGCTTTAACACTTTTTCTGAAAACCCATTTCTAAGACTCAATTATTTTGAATACCTCCTTTGTGGAGTTTTTCTTGCTTAGCACTTTCCCTTCAGCACTTTGTTTTAATAGTTTAAAGTGTGTTAAAGTGCTAAAAAAAAAATGGAATACAGGAGAATCCAAACTGTTCAAGTTGAATGTTTAAACTACCATGACCAGGATATTGTTTACTAGTACCAGTGCTTTGTAATGAGTTTATCAATTTAACATTCATGTACACCACAGGTATAAAATGTACCTTCAAACTTCCTTCCTATATTTGAAAAAGGAAGGTAAGTGGAAACATGATTTCATGAGTTTGGCTTTCCAGGTCATGAGGTTAAAGTCCCGGCAGTGGTCACTATGGTCTTGTTGTTAATGACTGTGTTCCTTATGCTGACACTAAGTGGTGAGTTGGGTCAAACGGCCATTCAGAGGAATCAGACTTCAGGCATTCCAGCTCCGTCATCCTCTTCAGGTTCATGTCATGGAGAGGAATAAAGGTTGAACAATGTGATCTGGAATTCGGAGGGAGTTTGTCACCTCTTGTTTCCCGGCTCCTGAGATATGAGTTAAACATGCGGAATGTTAATCTGTCAATGTGTGGTCATGGTGCATTTTTTGTAAGCAATTGTGATTTGAATCACGAGGCCCCAAGGCTGTGCCGGGGTTCTCGCTGTCTATCAGGAGCGATTAGAGAAAACCTATTCTGACACCATGATGACCATGAGAGACATCCCTTGCTCACCAACAAAGCCACATGTCACACACGGCCATCTTGTTTTTTTCCCAGCAGGTCTCTGGAATGTAGTTCATCCCCTTGGCCTCATCACTGAGGCCATTCTACAAATTCAGGGTGAGAGGCTATTGAATCTTAACCTTTTAGGGGGATGGATGCAAAGCAGCTCCCAGCATGTGAAACTATGTAGAACGAATGCATTTTAGCGGCCTTAAAATGCCCTTTATTGAACTGTCTTCTATGTAACAGGCAGTCTAAAGGCTGTTCCAGCAAATTTATCCCCAAAATGAAATGTTGAAACAGCATAGAAGACATATTTGATCTTTGAGTTAGACTCAAGCAACCGGCACAATGCCACAGCACTGAAAACTCAGCATCTTGTAAAATTTTAAACTAGATTGAATGCAGTTACAGTGGGACTCAAAACATGATGTACACCTTTCACAACTTGTCCGAGTCTCTCATCTAATAGATGTGAAATATGCATATTTTAATCTGAGTGTGCAAGGATACATTCATGCCATGTTGGAAAAACATTTTCACCACAGCTCTGGTTTGTGGCTAGCTATTGTACAGGGAGTGGTATTTCACTTATGAAGTGATTCCGTTACAGCTGTCCCCCAAGCCATACCCCTCCGCACGCAGTCACTTACTCCCATCCAACCACACACACAGGCAGAACTATTTAAATGCCATTCCCCATAAACACATACAAATCACTTCCAACGGCTGATCGAGACATGGACCCGGACCCACAACATGCAAAACAGGTTATTTCCAAAAAGGCTTGACTTGCCAAGTCGCACATCTGTACAGCGTTCCTGCCAAGTTGCCATACAAAGTACAACTCCATACCAGCCGGCATTTTTTTTCTTCAAAGATATACATTCATACATTTATATTGACTAACTAAAACGTCTTACTTCAACGCCAGTGAAGCAGAGTTTTTGGTTAGTTGGGTGGAAACTAATCTTGAAAAGATTATTGTATTTACTTTTCTTTGGGGAAGTTCTGAATTAGAAAGGGTGGTAGTTGTGGTTTTTGTGGTCATGTGTTTATTGTTTATGCTTTTATATTTATCTGTAATTAATGCCCTGGTGATGAGTGCTGTCACAGTTAGCGGCTAACACCAGTTTGATCTCACGCAATGTGTAGATGATTCCCTCCCCACATTCAAGGCTTTGGAAGAACAGAAAAAACTTTGCAGGAAGACAAATGCTTTAGGAAAACAGAAAAACCAAAGGCTGTCAATCTGCACTCCGGGTTTTAGGAACCTTCATGCAATTGCAGGGCGGTTTCTGTTGTTCGGAGCTGTGATTGTTACACATAGTTTTCTCAGATGAATCCACACGCGGCTCTGTCGCAGAGGTCACAACGAGGTCTCGATGCCCCCCTTTCCATGTGGCCGCTCCATCTAACAAATCTCTGTCGCTGGATTATTGTTTTCAAATGATCTGTTCCCTGACAAATGATGTGTGACCAATTTAAAAATAATACTAGTTGTCTTTCCTGAGAAATGAAACTCGAGATGTCATACAGTTAGAAGTTAGATTAGCTCACTGTGTGCAAAGAAATACTTACATTATTCAGAATGGTTTTAGATTAATCCTTTACAAATATTTAGGACTTTTTGCAAAGTTTGATTCCCAATTTAAACCATATTTAATTCTTTATTGTCTCATTTTAAAGAGTTAGCAGTGTAGTTTGGGATAATAAAAATATGAGGCGGAACCAACAAAGTTGTGTATCATAAAATTCATCATTGCTTTTTGTACCCTCGTGTGAATTTTGCTTCTCTAAAAAACAAAGAAACAACACTATATTTCTTTCCCCGGGAATTTTCTGGGATTGGACTTCTTCTACTTCGTTTACAATAAAGACGTTTAAGACCCATGTGGTTTGCAAAGTCAAGCATAGGGGACTGTTTTCTGGATATGTTGAGTCACCCTAAATATACTCCTTTCTATTTAAGTTGAAACCCTTAACATGTCATGGCTGCTCTCAGCTATAGAGGAAAACACCGCTATGCTTCATTTTGGCTCGGCTTTGGGATCTCCCCAAGGGAGAGCAAAAAGCTTCCTCTACCCGTCATATCAGGAGTGAGGCCCTCCTGACATGTATAATCTGTAACGCATAGCTGCCTTTTACAGCATACTATTGTTCTACCACTGAAGCTTGACAGTGCCAAAGCCTACGGCTGCTTGGGCGTTTCAAGCCTTAGAAGTTTGTTTTTGTCTCCTGGGTGCCAAACTCATTCACATCTCACCACCTGAGGACAGTGGCCTATGCTTCCATAATTCATTGGTGGGTCTGAGGGAAGATAAAAAGAGAGGATTGGTGGATGAGTCTGAGTGAGAGAGGGAAAAATCAAATTTAGTTTGACATCAAATAAGTCATCAAATCCAACAGAGAGTCGCCGTCTGAGTATTCCAAAGTTAGTTGAAGACCCGAGTGGAGATTACTTTCCAATGCAATAAAACACAGTCAAATTTGTAAACCACACCATCATCATCAACTTCACTTGGGATTGAATTGTGAGGGCAAAACTTTTCACAGGGAAGCCCAAACTTCCACTGCCTGGCTGTGAGACTAATTCTCTTCATCCTAATTATTGGCGATGTTCCACGAATCCACCTGTCAATTTCTAATCTTCCCTCACTTGTAGGCAAGACTCTGAAATACCTAAGCTCCTCCACTTAGAGCAGGACCCTGACCCCGACATGTGGAGGACATTTCTTTCCTTTTTTGGTCAACAATACTGAATAGAATTAACACAACAAACAGAAAAACTGATGAAATTTAGAATACCACACCATACCATCATACTCTGGTTATTTGGGATCTGGTACCTGTGTCACCAGATTTTTCTTTCCTTGGCCGCTTCTTCCAGCTCATACACAGTGCCCAGGGCATGATCCCATCAGAATAACCAAGGTCTTCCTTAACACTCGTGCTAACCACCTTAGAGGAAGTCCAGATCCTGACCAGATGCCCGAACCGCCACCATTGACTGGCTGAGCACAGGGGCCAAGAAACTTTGCAAGTTGGGCAACTGCTGGCTTTGAACCTACCCACTGGCCGGAAGAAGACATAGTGGGAGACATAGACCCAATTTGTGTTGGCTCCTCAGCTGTTGGAAAAGCATGGAGGGTTGGATGTGTAGAGAGTGGGGTGGTGTCTAAAGGTGAGGACCCAGGTGGTCCATTTTTATTGCCGATCTTACAGGACTTCAGACAATTTAAATGACAACACACAACCAACATTGTCGTTCTGATCCCTTTGACATAAAATCTGTAAGACAATTTACACATGGTTCTCTTTTTTGGGATTAGTGTTAACCCTAGGGTTAAGTGACAGTGCTTGTAAGTTAACCCTGGGTTAGGGTTAACCTAGGCTAAATCTGGGTTAAATCTCCTGGCACATTTTAAATCTCCACGTTTACATGTGCTCAAATGAGAGCTGCATGTTGTCAAACAGTAAATACATGTTTATTTGCATGGGAAGAAAAGGTGCATCTCTCTCCAATTCTTGCTCTGTGCCGCAGGCTACTTGCTGTTTGCTTCTTCTGCTTGCTATGTGGCCAGCACCCATCCAGCCACACAGGAAGCATCTTAACTGCTTCCCCCTCCTTTCTGTTATTTCCTCCTTCCTTTTTCTCTGGATATCCTCCTCATTTGCCCTCAGAGGAAACTATTAAAAGGGCAGGGTTTCATAGAGCAGTGTGGCGAGGTTATCGTTCACACAGCTTGCCCTCTGTTTCTCTCCTTTCTTTCCCTCCTGGTTCTGTAATGCTCCACACGCAGCCCAATATAGCGGGGACAGACTTGCCGCCCTCCACAGCCACAGAGTAACGATTTTTCCTGATACATGCCTGGTGAAAATGCGTAAGACTTGACCTGTTTTCAGGAGGGCTGGTGTGTCACGGGCAGGGGTGACATGGGAAGGAAAATGTGATGACCAGCCGACTGTGAAACATCGTCATTAGGAGAGAAATGTAAAAAACAAAGATGAAATTCTTCTCCGAGCCAGAGCAAAGCTAAGAAAGTCAAGGATATACAATGATTAATATTTCTTTTACAGACAGACCAAAAGTGATGTACAATACCACAAAGCAGGTTTAAAGTTTCAGTGAGGTTTATCGAGTTCTTTCTATTAATGGGGTTTTTAATCTTATGAGACTTGATGATATTTGCAAAGCTCAACCTTTCATTTGTGACTGAATGGGACTAAATGTTTGCATTCATGGCCCAAACAGATGTCTGAATAAAATATTTTAACAAGATTAAGCAGATTTCTCAAATCAAGGAAAGTAAAAAAAAAAAAAATACAGGTGCTTATGGTAGAAAGATGAAACACATTTTTGAAAATGACTAGCATTCAGTTAAAAACTAGGGCTCCTCGGCAGTGGCTGATTTACCAGGAGGGCTTCCACATTACTGTTCCAAATTATAACGCAGATGAGATTTTTCTGTAGAGAGAACTGCAAGCCACTGAAGGATGCTATCACACTTCCCACTTGTTGCTTTGTAATGTCATTTTAGAAGCTGAATTGTTGTCTGGCAGAATCCTTCTTGATCATGTGTTTATCTGCACGGCACATTGTGGGCTCTAAATCAGATGCAAACCTTCTAAAACTTTTTGTTCCTGTGAAAAATGGAATGTTTTCATTCACTTATTTTTCTGCTTTCCAGCAGCAGAGATAATTTTTCTTTCCCAGATTGCTGGAAATATTAGTCACTTTCCTCCATCTAACCCTGTCATCTGTATCATCCTTTACACCAACTGTCTGTTTGTCCTCAACATGCTCAATGTGTAGTACTCTTTTTGCGCATAAAACCGCTGCTCCTAAATGCCCATTTCTGCCCACATTCTATCTTTGACCACTCTTTTCCACAACTTCCTAATTTGACTTATCAGCTTTCTTCTTCTGTTGTTAAACACAACTTTGCACATCTCCATTGTTCTTAATATAGGCACCAGCACACTTCACTTGACTTTCTTACATATAAGATCCTGGAAAACAAACCATTGAGAAACTCTACTGACATTCACTCCTCCACTGGCATATCAGTAGGACCACGGACATTTCCTCTCTTCATCCTCTCCAATGCCCACCTCAAATCGGCTGTACGAACCAATGCTACATCCTGGTCCAAAGCAGTAATCTTAACTACTCCTTGTTGTTTTTGATTTTCTTCAAAGAACTCTTTACATTTTGCCGTCAAACTAATGGCACCTGCCCAAACACATCCATCCTTAACTTTTATCACTCTAATTTCCTATACATCATTCACATCTTTGTCACTCTTTCTTGGCAAGCTGTACAGATCCATCTTGCCCTTCTGGTTGTCACACCTAGCATAAAAGTCCTCTCAGGCTACTTGATGGGCCTTTGCCCCTTTACTTTTAACCAGTACTGCATCTCTCTTTACCACTATTCTCCACAGTACCCTTCATGTCTCACTTCTTTTTAGATAGCCTTTTTCTCTGATACACCCAATTCCACCACTAGGTCTTCCTATCAACTCTCTTTCACACTGAGTACTCTCCGATTCATTTCTTTGATCCTGATTGTAGTCGTTTTCCAATAATCAGAAAGTACCTTCTGACTATACTGTACTTGTCTCAAACCCCTTTCTAAAAAACGAAGCAGCTCTTTTTATTTTTTTACAAATTTGTCCTCCGCACTTGCTTAGTCCTCTTCATTTTTCTCACTACCAGAGTCATTCTACACACTGTCTGGTGACAACACCTCCTAACATAACTTTGCAGTTACTTATCTCCTTTGGTTTAAACTGTCTAAACAAGAGGCGTTCTACTCATACTTTCACAGTTGCCGGTTGAATGCACTAACCTCTTCTGGAAAAAATTATTCACTCAACAACAAATGGTCGACCACCGTTTGTTGTTCACAAGCCATCTCCTGGATGCCAAACCTGCCCATCACCACCACATCATTGTTTCCCCTAAACCAGCGGTCGGCAACCCGCGGCTCCGGAGCCTCATGCGGCTCTTTCATCCTTATAATGCGGCTCTAATTGGCTTGGGAAAATAAATTACTAAAATTTTTTTTTTTGTATTTAATTGAAGTGTGTTTTATTTGTGTTAGTTTTTTATATTATTTTAGTTCTAAATTTGAAGATTATTGTGATCTTGAAATATCACAAAGTATGCTCCACTGCATACTTTGAAAGCCCAAGGCGATATAAGGATGACGGCTCACGGATTTTTCCCTTTTGTTTGCTGCATGCACAATTTAAATTCAGCTTTTTAATTTATTCGAAAGAGACATTCAGACATTATTATTTTTTCAAGAATTCAAAATGTGTTCATTACATCGGTAAAATTTAATTTTCTCCGTAGCACTTCATAAGACATAACCACACTATAGTTGTTTATACAAAGTGTAAAGGTAAGAAAAAGCAATATATACAGTGTTATCTTCATTTTAGATAAAAGGATATAAGGATGACGCCTCATGGCATTTTTCTGCTTTCGTTTGCTACATGGACAATTTAAATTCAGCTTTTTAATTTATTTGAAAGAGACATTCATTGTTATTATTTTTCAAGAATTCAAAATGTGTTCATTAAATGAATACAATGTACCGTAATTTCACGGCCATAAGGCGCACCTAAAACTCGAAAATTTTCTTCAAAATGAGCGGTGCGCCCTTTCGTGCGGTGCGCCTTGTGTGTGAGAAAAGGCGGACCTAAAAGAAAAAGCGGTGCCCGTGAAGCGGACCTGAAAGAAAAGCATGAGAACATTAAAGAGTGAGGTGTCTAACTAGTATTTTTATTCACTTGCTTGCTTGCTTGTAGAATGTCGCGAGATACCAGTGTTGGTATATTACGCCTAACAGGGAACCGAAATCCCCTGTGATTTCAAAAATAAAAATTGACCATTGCTCTGGTCATTGCTCTAGAGTCCGACCAGAGAGATTGATGAAGGTCAATGATTGGCTGCTATCTTCTTCTCCTCCTATTTGTTTTTGTGATGTATTTTATTTTGAAGGTATGTTTACCGTTACCATGGCAACCAGAGTGCGTTCTAGCAGAGAGAATTTTTCCACGTTATAAAGACGCTGCTAATAAATTTTCTTGTGAAGACAACGTGGATTTAAATGTATTATTATTGATTAAAAAGCCCGTTTTCCCGGCTGGTTTTATCACCTGTAGACCGGTCCGTGAAAATATTATCAGACACTAAACCGGTCCGTGGCGCAGAAAAGTTTGGGGACCCCTGGTTCTAAGTACACTTCTGCATAACATTGTTTCCTCCTTTAACATTAAAGAAAAAAAAAAGAAAAAGAACAGCTTTATCGTTTTTAGTGTGAAACAGAAAATATTTAAAGTGCATCAATTAACTTGAATTTTAATAAAAATAATTCTTATTTAAACTATAAACTACAACTACTGTAGTGGATGTACAATTACACTTTATTCTAGTACGGCAAAAAAGAAAAACGTGTTCCACAGGATCACACGCGCCTCACTATTGGAGAAGCACTGGATTATTTTTTAATACGTACATTTGCATGCTTGCGAGTGTGTTGTTGTAAGGCGGTGTGTGACTGAGACTGCGCCTTTTCGTACGGTGCGCCTTATGTGTGTGTTAAATACAGCAACGGCGCACAAAACTGAGGCTGCGCCTTTTCGTACGGTGCGCCTAATGGCCGTGAAATTACGGTAATTTTCTCTGTAGCACGTGGTTTTCATAAGAAACATGCTGCGGTAAAGTAGTAGAAGTTTTTTTTTTTTTTCATTTTAGATGTGCGGCTCCCAGTGTTTTCTTTTCCGTGGAAACCGGGTTCAAATGGCTCTTTCGGTGTCAAAGGTTGCCGACCGCTGCCCTAAACCAACAGGTTTACTGAAGTCTACATATATGCTAAAGAAACTATATTTTAATTTATTTTTAGTATGTTTTATTTTAATACTTTTTATTGTATTTTTGAAAGCTGCCTATACACGCTGCCGTGCGGATAAACACATAATGAGAAGGCTTCAGCGAGACAAATATGCAGCTGCTTAAATGACATTACAAAGTAGCAAACAAGCAGTGTGAAGGATCTCCCAGATGAGTCCAGTTCTGCAGAAACCTTTACAGAAAAATCTAATTTGCCCGATAATTTGGAACTCATTGTATAAACAACTTTTTTAAAATTTAAAGCTCCATCACTCTCTCTTCCATTTCAATTTCCATCTTAATTCTATTTTCTATTTTTTATTTTTTTTTGTGTTGGTGGATCAATAAAGTAAAATATGTTGTGTTTTTATTTCTATCATATTAATAACAGCCACACAAAAGTGCAAAGAAGTATCGATTGTGCTATCATTTTCTGTATGAATCTATCTCAAGTTATTTTACATCTCTTTTTTTAATCTTGCTCTACACTTGAATCTTCCTGTTTCTGACTCAACTGTACCTGCCAACAATCACAAAGTGCACTCAGACTCTTCTTTCATTTCTCATCCCCAGTTTGCCTCATCATCTTCCTTTCCTCCTCCTCTTTCTCCCAGTTAGCTTAAAAGCTGTCATTGATGAGAACAGTGTGGGGGGAAGAGGCGCTGGAGTCTCTGAAAGACTCCCATTTAAACACACACCTGTTAACAAACAGAAACAATGAGCTGCATGGCTGCCAGTTCACTGAGCTCTTACCCTGACCCCACTCCCACCTCTCATCCCTTTGGCGGATATTAAAGAACTTCTGTTTGCACATCCTGGCACACAACACATGGGCCCCACACAGTCTGGCCTTCTCAGAGACTTCTCAGTCCACTATTTTCCAGTGATGGTGAACATGGCTGACCAGAGGTGTTTAGGTAAAACAACTCTGCAGTGTTATCTGATACGTCTATTATGTCTAACTTTTTAATGTTTTTACTACCATGTATGAACAATATTCCTACAGCCAAAATCATACCTCATATGATTTTATGTTCCATTCATGCATGTTTGAGCAATTTCAACTACTATTCTGACACTAAATTGTTCTTGGCCACAAATTTTGTTCTCCGCTGTGTCCATATTCCAATATAAGAAGGAAATGTTTTGCAGTAGCAATGAACATGCTTCGTTATTCCCCTCAGGTACTGCTGTCCCTTCTCTCAAAGTTTTTTTGTAAATGTAAAGTAAGGATAATAAAAAATATGTGTTGGCTTGTCGTGCTTGAAACTGTATTTGTGGCATCAAATGAGATATGTCATGCATGCACCCAGAGAGCGGGTGGAGGAGGGAATAAACAGAGTCAAAAACAGAAAGGAAACAAACTATTTTTGCCAAATATCACATTTTAGAGCAAATAAAAGGTGTCATGTTCATTTATATATATTCCATGAGAAAGTAATAATTACCCCACAAGAGCAGTATACGCCCTCTTTGTTCTTACTAACTTTTTATTCCAGTTACATGCCCATTATTTACAAATGTTTTACTTTTGCTAAAAAATAGTTGAAGTCTCCTTATTTTGTCACAAATGGCGACATGGCTCAGTTCGTACCATGGCAGTTTTGCAACTGGAGGGTTGCAGATTCGATCCCTGACCCAGAAGGATACTTCCCAAAATCCTTGAGCAAGGCAACTAACCCCTCACAACTCTTGGTGAGTTGTGGCTATTGCCTTGAATTGGAGCTTTCCACCATTTGTTTGATAAAGGGTGAATGTGAGGTATAATGTGACATGCTTTGGGGTACGTGTAAGTATTAGAAAGCGCTAAATACGTACAGTTCTTATTAATGAAGAACCATATGCTGAAAATTGCTGTAACAAAGATGTATTTTTTTTCTTAACTAAAAAAATGTCCAGAGGAAAATGAAGGACTGCAACTCTTTACAATGTTGTCTAAAACCGTTTTTTTTTTTACATAATTCAGCCTTTTACTAAAAAGAAAAACTCAGCTTATTGAACCTTTTTTGGTTTGATTTTGGATTTTTTTTCCCCCCAGACATTTCCTAAATTTGCTTCTGCCATAACTTCAATGTGCAATTTTTTTAACATAAAATGTGCCACATCATCCTGACATGCAAACTATATTAAACAAATACTTTTGTTTGGCTCCTTTTTCAGCTTCTCCAATACCAGTGAAACTTATCTGACTAATTTGATGAATTAATTGCGAGTTGCCACACAAAAAGCGTTTCGAAGGTGAAGACCTTGCAGCAGGAACTTGCCGCTGCTGATCACATTCATTATTCTGATGAAGCTTCTTTTTCCTTCGGCTCTGACCATTGCTTTTGTGTTCACTCATGGGGGGCAGCCATTCATCCCTGCAGGACCAATAATAGCACTGCTGGCCCGTTCACCCTCCACTCCCCACTTCTGTTACCTCCTCCCATAAAATTCCACACCATAATTGCGTTCCTTGGAAGCCAGTAGGAGAAGAGGAGCTAAAAAGTAGAGGGAGGAGGAAAAAGAAAGAACTCTATAGTGAGGAGCCTGCATTCATACCATGCACAGCAAACAACAAACTGTGAACCACAGTCTAGGAAGAAAGAGCCACAGCGGTCAAAAGCAGTGAAGGACTGGCCCACCAGCCTCCAATTCAGCAGGCCCTGGCTTCTTTAATAACTGATTGAGTTCACAATTAAACCCTGCTTGCTGGTAATACAACTCTTCTTGGAGGCTGAATCACCATTGGTAGGAGACAGGGGCACTGTTGTGTTCTGGGGATTAAAGCAGACAAGGGGAATCAAAAGCCATTTTACAATACAGTAATCAGCATGTTTTCCCTCTGAAAGGCTCTCTGCTCTCCCATTTAGAAAACACAGAGCATTACCTCCTTTCTGCACCCCACAAAACCCATTCAGCCAACTGCTTTATTATATGGATTAATCTTATGTGTTGTTGGGGTTCTGGGGGTTTGTGAAGCATGAGGGTGGAGGTGAAAAAATGTCCACTCCGGACAGGTTGATGAGGACAAGGAAATTCAAGACCTGGCCAAGACACATTCTTGGAGTTTTCCTTGTGTGGTTGGATGAACCTTGGCATGGGAAATTGCACGCTTTGTTACAGATAAAGAAAGAACAATGACTCAGTGGCTTGGGATTGACACTGGTTGTAGCTAGATCGTTTTGGAATGAAAGGCCTTGAAACATAAACTGTATTATATTTTAAATCCCAAACAAACAGTTGAATTTTTTGAAAGATCCCTCCTCACATTTTTTAGCAATTTTGTAAATAAATATCTTAGATTTTGTTTAGTTTAAACCTTATTTTAGTCATTGTTGTTTTTTTAATTTCTCACCTCTTAATTTGGTGTCATATTTATGGCGCATGCTAATAACAAAATCTTTGCTTACACCAACTTCTATACAAATTGAGCACTTTTCAAGGGAGTGGAGTGAACAGACCACTGGATAACCCAGCGCCAAGCTACAGTATACAAATTGTAAGACGTGGGGAAAAGATGATAATTGTGGACAGAAGCTGAAGTGAACTGAGAACAGCAAGTAGATGTGTTTGAAGCAGAGTGAGGAAACAATTATAAATCACACATAACTGCCTGTTATTGCAGGCCTGAACATTAGAAAATTGTGTTGATTTAAAAAAACAAAAAGGTCGATCATGATAAATGAACATTGTCAATTATCACATTTGTACGAGTTTTAAAACAGAAACCACAGAAAACTGAAAAGTTTCAACATCCAGTTTCTTGCCTAAGTCAGCTACATTGTTAGAAGGTGAAGGTTAGACATTGAATAGACAGAACTGAATCGGTAGGTTTGTTCTACAGAGAAAAGGTCTGTTGGTTGGTCAGTTAGTAGGTCTGTAGGTCACAGTGATGTGCGGTCAGGACTGTCATGCCTCCCCGGCCAGTGCCAGGAATTTGATTTTTTTTCTCCAATCAGATCCAGGTCAGAAACCCCAAGGGAGGCAGAGACGAGCTGTGCTTCCCTTTTGACTGCATGATTCAATACAAACCGGGTGGTTTGATGCGTGCTAGTTTCTGTTCCTCAGTAAATCACAAGTATGAACTTTACAGAAATATTTATGAAAAACCACAACTTTCTGCAGTCTATATACTGTATTTTATGTATGTGTTAGAAAACTACTACTGCTGATCGCACAAAAAAATGCACATAAAAAAATCGGCAGAGGAGGCAGGTATGTACTCTGCTTCCACTCAAGAAGGCGCACGCAAACTGTCATCTCCTTCCTTTCTTTCAGCGAGAAAGAACCTGTTTTGTTGACAAAATCTCTGTTGAGACAGAGAAACTCCTAAAACTAAGAACAAATAAAGAAGACCTTCACAACTTGGTCATAAAACTTTTCGGCGGATGGACTTCCTTTATAAGTAAAAGTAAGGACACAACTAATTCTGTTTGTTTTTTAAAATAAAATGTAGAAAATAATATGTTTGGACTTGAAGATTTTTTTTTTTTCTGATCATTTCAAAAGTCAAACTTTATTAAAATTTATTCAAACACCAGAATTTAAAAATAACTTTTTGTTTTTTTAACTAAAAATGCAATTTCTGTGTTTTAATTTGTTTACATTTTATGGGAATTTATTAAAACTCTATCCATGGTGATAAAAGAGACAAATCTGTTCCTGTGTTTATGTTTGTGAGTGTAATTGAAAGAGGACTGTTGATTGATATGAACCATTATCAGTAGTTGGATGCTTTTGGATGAACGCTGAAACAAGATGCAGTTTTCAGATCTTACCATTGTAAATCTAACTCTTGAAGAGTCAGTGCCTCACCATACTTGAACCTCACCGCACGTCACTGTTGGGTCAGTAGGCAAGTTTGTAGTTTCCCAGTTTTCATTATGACCTACCTCGTGAACAACAGAGAAACGAGCAGGTTTCTAGATTCTCCCCTGAGAAATATTTGACAAGTTTTCTTTCATCTTAAAAAATTTCTGAATTGTATACTGTATGTTTTTAAAAAAATGTATTTATTGTGTTTCCTTTTTATTTTACAATAATTAATACATTTCTTTTCTTTTGTCTTACAGTTTCTTGGCAAGTTTCCATTTGTCAAAATTCCACTTTACTTAAAATTTTCAACAATTTTCTTTTACACAGAAAACGTACAAATTTCCTTTTATTTTAAAATATTTTACATTTTTTTAATGTCAAAATATTTGATAAGTTTCAAATATATCTTAATAATTTGTACAAGTTTTTATTTATCTCAACATATGTATTGTATTATGTACTTTGTAGTATGTATTAAAATATGCATGGCTCAGGTGCCCTTGCCCGGACACGGGTCACCGGGGCCCGCCCTTGGAGCCAGGCACGAGGGTGGGGCACGAGGGTGGGGCACGAGGGTGGGGCACGAGGGTGGGGCACGAGGGTGGGGCACGAGAGTGAGCGCCTGGTGGCCGGGCTTTACCCATCGGGCCCGGCCGGGCTCAGCCCGAACAGGGGACATGGGCCGCCCTTCCAGTGGACTCATCACCTGCATGAGGGCCCGGGAGACGGAGGAGATGGGTGGCAGCCAATGACATATTTATGATTCCTAAATTTATTTAGCAGAGTAGGAAATTATGCTATATAAAGAAAAACACGCATTTTCAAGAAAATTTGTAATGAATGGTTTCAAATCCTTCTAACAAACCTGAAACTACATAGTTGAACCAGTAAGCATGTCAATGCAGTGCTGCACATGTCATGAATCCTGATTCACTCATCAGTGAAGCACTACCGAAACGAAGGAGTGTGATTAATATTCTGTAGATGCACTTGTTGGCATGCACCGCCTGGTCCTCACTCAGTTCTTTACAAATGTGCACACTATCCTCTCACAGAGCTGTGTGGCCTAAAGGGCTGAAGAGAGATTAGATTCCTCATTAAACCCTTGTTTGGTTGGCCAAAGGAGAAATGAAAAATCGCCATGTGGTCCTAATCCTGAAGACACTCAGCACACTCGCATTGTTCTCTGAAGCTGCACCTCCTTTAGTTTTCACTGCTACTATGGTAACGGGTAGTTATTAAACCATTAGCTGATTTGTGCATGACTTTTTGTTGGTACTATCGATCTTCTTCTTCTTACAAATTTTAGTATTCAGATTTTAGGTTTTTTTTTTTTTTTTTCTTTTTCCTCAACGTGTTTAGTTTTTGGATTTGGGCTTAAATCTGTCTGGTTTTGGTTTTCTGGTTCTGGTCAAACAATCACCACCACGCATGGTTCTGTTTTCTATAAATGTCGAAATGTCGATTGCAGCTCAGACATCCAGATAGGATGCTTCCTTGTGAGTTGTTCGTGGCACATCCCACTGGGAGGAGGCCTCATGAAAGACCGAGACATGCAGAGGCAACCATGTCCCACCACTATTCTGGGATCCCATTAGAAACGCATTGATAGCCTATTAAGAATTTAGGTTTTATTTCATTAGCTTCTTCTTCTTCATTAGCAAATGTTATTAATCAAAGACTACCAAAAAACTAGAGTTAAACCTGCCAAATGTGGGATCACATTTAGATCCTTTGAAGACCACAACGTTTTGATAAACCCAAATATTTTAACCCTTCTAATAAAATTATTTTGGGGCTTTTTGGCTTTATCTTGTTAATTTTGTCCAGAACTTTGTGAAAAGTTTAGGTACTGAAATGGGCTTTAGATAAAAAGACAATTTGGAATTTGATTAAATGAAAAAGCCTTCTTGTAATTCTCGTCCCGGGGGAGAGATCTCTCTTTCGTGTGCATCCCCACAAGGTTTCTTATTTTTCCCCCACTGATGGTTTTTTTAGGAGTTTTCCTCACCGTGAAGGAGAGTCTAAGGGGAGGAATGTGCTAATATAGGCTAGCTAGCATTTGTTAGTTAGTTTTCTTGCTGTGTTTTGTGTCTATACACAACCTCTTTTTTCTTGTTTCTTGTTTTTTCTTGTTTTTCTTCCTTCTGAATCTGCAATCTCTTTTCCATTGAGACAGAAATTATGTGATTTTGGGCTATACAAATAAAATTGAATGGAATAATTAGTTTTTTCAAGTTATGAGGAAGAACTGCAGGGGTAGATGCACATAACTTTGGAACCACTGCCAAATCCTTAGCCGAACAAGTGATGAAAACCTCTTCTAAGGAATTTACATACGTTCAAAATTAATATATACAAGTATATGATTTCATGTGAAATAAAAAAAATTTTGTCATAAGAAAGATTCATTCATGAGTTATGCTACAAGCCAACTTCATAACTAGGTAACGAGCATGTTGCATTACAATTTTTTTTGTTTATGGTAATAGATGCTTTTGTGTTGGGTAAGTGTGAGATTACCTCAAATGCCATAAACTGAGTATGGATGTGTGTGTGTGCTCGTGCAAAACCATTTCCAAACCTTTTTCTGCCTAAATGCAGATCCCAGTAGCTGGTCACTCTACAGGAGTTTCAACCACCTGACAGGCGCAGGACAAAACACACCGTTTCCATTAGAACAGGATTCTTGTGCTGAAGCGGTCTTTGAATCTCTCCCGAAGGAAAAACATTTATTTCAAAACATCATTAACTAATCAAAATTGTTTATACAAAAATAACATCATTTATGAGCCTCTTCATAACCGTTGACACATTAATAGCACTTATAAACTGTGTCGTGACATCAAAAACGCTTATAAATACGGATCTTGCACAACAGTAAAAGAAACAGACAGCCATGAGACAACTTATAATGAAATATGGATGTGTTTACCGATCTGGGCTGGCTCTAGGTTGGTGAACTTCTGCACTTTGGAAAACCTAAATAACAACACTATTACGTTGTGTTGCCATAAAAAAAAAAAAACTACGCAGAGCCGTGACAAAACTCTCTTGAGGATGTCTAAATGACAGCTTCCAATATCCTCACACACACCACAAGGAAGATGAATGAACTACCACACACATACACACTCAGCAGGGTACCACTGTGCATATGGTAAGTGGGGCTGGGTTCACAGTTCAGTAATGGGCAGGTTTGTGGGTTTTTTTTGGGGGGGGGGGTTTGCATTCAGGCACTAGTTTACAACATATTTGATATATATATATATATTTCAGTAAAAGACTTTACTGGTCTTTTATGAAGTGCATTATAAGCTTTTAACAAAATACAGATTGCATTTTATGCTCATCTGTCCTTCATTAGCCAGCCATGTTTTTTTCATACTACAGTGAAGTTAAGAGCAGGGGGTTTGGGTGTCTTTTACCTTTTTTATTTCACTCAATTTTTCATCAGATAAATCTGCTCTTTGAGAAACCAAAACATTTTTTTTTCTGTGGCATGAGCATGTTTTTTGCCTATTTCTGACACATGCATTTCAAATAAAATGCAGAGCTTTCAGCCACGGGTACAACAATACCAATAATTCCTCAAGCAATATAAAACAAATGCAATCGTGGCAAGTACCAGAGGTGTCAAAAGTACCAACATTTTCTACTTAAGTAGAAGTATAAATACCGAGTTAAAAAACTACTTTAGTAAAAGTAGAAGTATCAACTCAAGTTTTCTACTTAAGTAAAAGTAAAAAGTAACCTATTTTAAAACTACTTAAAGTAAAAAAAGTAAAAGTAATTTTCAGAAAAAAAGGAATATTGTTAACAAAAGCGCATGAACATATTTTTAAACTATTATCACATGCTTTAAGGAGCAGAAAATATGATAATAAATGAAAGTGTTTTGGTGTTAAACTTTATGAATCAGAAACATTTATTTCTTAATCTTTATTGGAAATCGATTAATTAACACAATCAAATGTATTAACATAAGCAGGGCATTATGTAACGTCCCTTCAGCTATCAAGCTTCACTCTGCATCACCTAATTTAACCAACTTTAAGACACAAACACACTCAATGTTAAAAAAAAATAAATAAATGAAAAAAAAATGACCAAAAGGCTTTTTCAAGCCTTGAAGGCAGCTAGTTTTCAAAGTTCTTTGAGGCAATACTGAATAGTCTTTAACAAGTTAGTAAGTATGGGAGTGCCACATACAGCCTGGGCAGCGTTGCCAGGTGGGAGGTGCTGGATTATCGTACTAATGACGTAAAATTATCGTATTTCACAAAAAATATCGTACACCCAGTAAAACCACGCCCATTGACAAAATAACACCCTTTACATGCACTCGTAAGGCAGTGGGAGTGAAGGAAACACACAGGAGGCAAAATCCTTGGATTCTTTTTCTAAAATTTTAAGAACTGTAAAAATGAAAAAATAACCAGGGAAACAAGATTTTAAAAAACCAGTAGGGGCGGGACCTAGGAGACGGTATACCGTAATTTCACGGCCATAAGGCGCACCTAAAAGTCTAAAATTTTCTTCAAAATGAGCGGTGCGCCCTTTCGTGCGGTGCGCCTTGTGTGTGACCTAAAAAAAAAAGCGGTGCCCGTGAGGCGAGGCGGACCTGAAAGAAAAGCATGAGAACGTTAAAGAGTGAAGTGTGAGCGTGGATTGTGTATAAAAAAGGTATGTTCTGTATGCACAACATTGCTGTTTTAACCCTGAAAATGGAAAAGAGACACGCTTATGACGCTCAGTTTAAGCTGAAGGCAATCAGCTACGCGGAGGAACATTGGAATCGAGCCGCCGCGAGTAATTTCAGCATAAACGAGTCAATGGATTGTAGATGCTTGGACTAACGCAGTGCTTCTCAATTATATCCTGTTGGGCCCCCCCTAGAAAGAAGAAAATATTTCGCCCCCCGCTCTCCCCCACTCTCCGCCATGACCATAATTAGTATCATTTGTCTATGAAATTGTTATAAGCAGTGGTCCCCAACCACCAGGTGGACCACCCCTGGTGTGAGGGGCCTAACTAGTATTTTTATTCACTTTGTTTTTGTGATGTCTTTATTTTGAAGGTATGTTTACCGTTACCAAGGCAACCAGAGTGCGTTCGAGCAGAGAGAATGTTTCCACGTTATAAAGACGCTGCTAATAAATTTTCTCGTGAAGACAACGTGGGTTTAAATGTATTATTATTGATTAAAAAAGCCAGTTTTTCCGGCTGGTCTTATCACCTGTAGACCGGTCCATGAAAACATTATCAGACACTAAACCGGTCCGTGGCGCAGAAAAGGTTGGGGACCCCTGGTTCTAAGTACACTTCTATATAACATTGTAACCTCGTTAACATTAAAGAAAAAAAAAGAACATCTTTATTAACATTTTTTTTTTAGTGTGTAAAAGAAAATATTTAAAGTGCATCAATTAACTTGAATTTTAAAAAAATAATAATACTTATTTAAACTATAAACTACAACTACTGTAGTGGATGTACAATTACACTTTATTCTAGTACGGCAAAAAAGAAAAACGTGTTCCACAGGATCACACGCGCCCCACTATTTGAGAAGCACTGGACTATTTTTTTAATACGCACATTTGCATGCTTGCGTGTGCGTTGTTGTAAAGCGGTGTGTGACTGAGACTGCGCCTTTTCGTACGGTGCGCCCTATGTGTGTGTTAAATCCTGCTACGGCGCACAAAACTGAGGCTGCGCCTTTTCGTACGGTGCGCCTAATAGCCGTGAAATTACGTTATATAAATTTACATAAATACTTATCTACACATATATGTGTACATATAAGGTTTTTTGTTTTATGTTAACCCAAACATCTACATGATACAAAATCTAAGCGATGTGTAGTTTTAATCTCCTTAGTCAGTCTTTATAAACTAATCAATAACATTTTGGATGCTTTTAAGCACAAATACTTCATCCACTACTATTTATGGATGAATCAGTTCAATTAGCTTTGTTTCTAAAGATAAAATAGTGCGTCACAGATCAAAGTTATTTTTATAAAAATACCATCTACAATATTTTCAGCAAAGACGCTTACAATAACCGCAGACTGAAAATAATAATAATAATAAAAAACATTTCTTTGCTGTTGTTTTTTTAAAAAATTGATAATTCAATCAAAGTTCAGTGTTGCAGCATCAGAAACACTTTGATTTCCGAGCCCGAGTCTCAAACACGGAAATTGACGTCCCTGCTCTTTAAAAGTTTGTGGGCGGGGCTACTCGCCCCAAAGTAAGGATTGACTGGACCTTTCAGCCAATCATTCATCTGTTCCTTTGTTTGATGCATTCAGGGTTCATAAAAACAGTCGCGGCATTTTAACGGTGACAAAATGGCGAAAGTAGCGACTACTTTTTATCAAATGAACGAAGTAAAAGTACAGATAATTGCATAAAAAAGTAGTGAGTAAAAAATCCGTGTAGTCCCTCATTCATCCAGGAGTGATCCATAGTAGAAAAAGTTTCAAAAAAGTCTTCTGGACAGTTTAATTCTTCAACGAGACGTTTCGACTTCCATCCGGAAATCATTTTCAATCTGAATGAAAATGATTTCCGGATGGAAGTCGAAACGTCTCGTTGAAGAATTAAACTGTCCAGAAGACTTTTTTGAAACTTTTTCTACAGTAGTGAGTAAAAGTAAAAAGTAGACAAAAAAATAATTACTTCGTTAAAGTAAAGATAACGAGATTTTCTACTTGAGTAAGGTAACGAAGTAGACTTACTTCGTTACTTGACACCTCTGGCAAGTACAAACAAAAGATAAAATATTTTGCAAGTATGTTTTTATTCCTACTTAAGCTCCAACCAAGGCTCTGTTTATGAACCTGCTGAAAAAACATCCTTTCTCACACTGCTATATTAAACACTGTAGCGTTGAACTACTGACATTCTCTATTAGAGTTGGCTCATGTTGAATCCCGCTGTCTCCAACCGCAAATCTTTTGTTAAATTTCTGTGAAGGCAAAACTTAGCACAGCAGGACAAACGCCACTGAGTGTCTGGTTACGGTCACCGTGTCCCCAAACTGTCAGTCGTCTGTTATTGATCGTTACAATTATTAGGCACAGACAGGACACCCAGTTAAAAAGGCTGACTCCTTGTTGCTTGTGCCAGATACGTTATTTCACAGAAAGTGTTGTTTGTACTAAGTTTTATTATTCCTTTACTATTTGATTTTTTGCAACCAAATTGTTCTCACAAAGGAACAAAGTTTGCTTAAAATGTGTCCCTCTAGGCATCTTCTTTTTCTTTTTGAGACACAATAAATACGACCATGTCTAACTGACCATTATCCAAGTTAATTATCCAAGAGACAGACAATCTAACATTTCCATAGACATAGACAACAAAGCAGAAAGAGGACACTGTAACACCAACCCCCATTTAACAAAGTTGCATATAGCAAAATTTTGGTGTAAAATTAGTGTACGACTAAAAGTTTGCGCAAATCCAGATTTGTCATTAAGATATGACCGTAGATAAGCACCAATTGGTACGCTAGGAAGAGAGGTTGTGTAAATACACACCAAAATCAAATAAACACTGGAATGACAATTAAAAGGAAAATTATAAATAGGACGTAAACTGCCACACCAAATTAGAGACTAACCACAACATCTTCTTCTTTCGGCATTTCCCTTCAGGGGTTGCCACAGCAAGTCCGTTTCTTTAATTTAACCTTATCTGCTTAATTATCTTCGGTCACCCCAACTATCTTCATCTCTTCCTTCACTGTATCCATGAACTTCCTCTTTGGACTTCCTATAGGCCTCTTTCCTGGTGGCTCCAAACCTAGTATCCTTCGGCCGATGTACAGTACTCTCTCTCTCTCCTCTGCACATGTCCAAACCATTTCAGTCTGGCCTCTCTGACTTTATCTCCAAAACCTCTAACATGTGCTGTTCCCTGATATACAGTACTCATTCCTGATCTTGTCCATCCTGGTTACTCCCAGAGAAATCCTCAGCATCCTCATCTCTGCTACTTCCATCTATGTTTCCTGTCTTTTCCTCAGTGCCACTGTCTCTAAACCAAACAGCATGGCCGGTCTCACCACGGTTTTGTACACTTTTCCTTTCATTTTAGCTGAAACTCTTCTATCACACATCACACCTGATACTTTTCTCCACCCTATCCATCCTGCCTGAACACACTTCTTCACCTCTTTTCCACACTCTCCATTGTTCTGGTCTGTTGATTCTAAGTACTTAAAATCTTCCATCTTCTTTATCTCTTCTCCTTGTACCCTCATTTTTCCATTTGGATCCCTCTCATTCACACACATGTACTTTGTCTTACTCTGAATAATCTTCAGTCCTCTTCTTTCTTGTGCAAACCTCCAGCTCTCCAGCTTTTTCTCTACCTCTCCTCTCCTCTCACTACAGATTACAATTTCATCTGCACATTGTAGATGTAACAGACTAACCTCAACATATTTAGACAAATCCTAAGTATAACTTGTTAATTTTCTAAGTGATTAAACTGTTTTCCTGACGACGCAGAGAAAATGCAGTGATTCCTGCAGGCTATGCAGCTGTATAATGTGTAACCTGTTTTTGCCTGGTAAATTATGCTTAAAAACACAAATAGAATCAAACCCAGCACACTCAGTACAAAAGAAAAACATTAAAATTGAAATAGAAATTGGTGTGTGTCTACAGGTTGATCACTGTTCGGCAGGAAGTCACTTTTTGGAAAACCTTCAGTGTACCAAAAAATGACTGTCTGCCAAAAAAGGATTAGTCAAATAATACACAATGCCATTGTGTGTTAAAATTCTTCCTATTTGCCAAATTTTGTCCCCTATTTTAGTCAAATAAGGCTGTGACAGTGCATAAATTTGGAAAAATATAGGCGTGTTCATTGAATTTACGTTTGATTTATGACGTCATATTTATCAAGATCCCAAGTTGTACACACTTAAAAAGTACACTTTTCTTTATAAATGCCAAGCACGCTTTTGGTGTATTTTTTGTGCATGCCTGAAATTTGCATCATTTAGTGTGCAACTTTGATGAGGGAGAGCCAGTACATGCAAATGTGAGTCTATGTACGTACATGCTGCCAATGTGTACCACATGCTGATTAGGGCAACCGTGCCCTTCCTAGCCACAAGGAGCTGTGGTGTGTAAAAGGCTTAACAGACTCTCTAAGTATGTAGGGCCTTTTCCAAAACGATTCCCTACTTCCTGTACTATCCACTACCCCTAACTCTTGGTATACTGTACATGTCCATGCTTTTGTAACATTTTTGTGAATGTGATATCTTTCAAAGTAGTGAAACTGGCCACCGTCACTCAGTAAAAACAATAGATTCATTGATTAAGGTTATCAAAGGTCAAATGTTATCAAAGGTCATGGTCACAAATTATTGTGAACGCAACATCTCCCAAACCACTGAATGGATCTTAAAGAAACTGTACACAAATATTCAGTACCAACTATTCAATAACTTAATTCGTCACCTCCAACTTGTCATATCATTCTGTCACTAAAAGCAAGTGATCTAGCCATTTGAACTTTATTATAAAATCACACTAACTCCACCTTCTGACTTGTTTTTGTGAAATTACTACAAACAAGATCACGTGATAAATTTTGATAACACAAAAGAACAAAACCTAAAAACGCATATGAATGCTTTCACCATACAGTAGACCTCAACCATTCATTATCAATACAGTTTAAGTTATAGGGTGGGAGGAGGTGCATTATTTTACGTCTTGGCATTGACTTATTCTTGTTCATTTTTAAACCGACATTAACCCGTAACCACAAAGGGCTAATGGGCACACTGTGAGAACATGCAGTAACTTCTCTCACAAAAAGTTGGGCTTTTCCAACACATACTCAACATCTATCTCACTTTGCGTCTGACCATAAATCTCAGTGGACTTGATGAGAGAGAAATATGGCGAGACTGCAGGTGTGGAGGCTCTTCATCCTGAAAGATGCGCCTGGCTGCCTTCAGATCCAACAACACCGCTTTCTAAGACACACAAGTAGACCACCAGCCTCTCGTGCAGCTTGTTGAAGGATCTTCATTGTTACAGTGAATGTTTCACATATAGAGGACAACAAAGACTGTTCATTAGTTGAAACTTGTATTAAGTATATTAGCACGTCAACATATTGCCTGAGCCAAATAATCCCATTCAGAATAATCAAGTTCATATTGTGCCTCTTTAGAGCATTTAAGAATCATTCAAGAATAATTAATCTGTATCAATAGTTCATAGAGTTGTTATTCTTAATTCTGTGAAAAGGATAGAAACAATTTAACAATCCCACAAGATTTTCTTTTCAATGTTGCCCTACTATATTTTTAGAAGCTGCCTCCAATTAAGATTTGACAGTTTTCAATAGTTGTGACCACTATTGTAGGTGTCAGATGTACTGTGTATTATATTATGAACTACAGAAAGTTTTGGACACCCATTAACAGATTGTCCACCTGTTCGGGGTGTTGTCTTGGATGATAGTGGTGAGTAAAGTAGGACCCAGATGCAATGTCAGTTTATTGGAGGAAGTGCTGAACCAATCAGAACTGTGTAAGATGAATGACCAGAGGAAGACCTCGGCTGGATGTCGAGGGGACTGGAGGGTTGGAGCTCAACTGGGTGATGAGCAGATGGAGAGATGATGGAGAACCAGAAGAGAGAAGCTCAACAGGAAAGCAGGGTGCACTAGGACAGACCTGGGCAAATGGCCGCGTGAGGCCATTCATAAAACCCCATAAATTAAACCTTTTTTTTTTACTTTTATTTTGAATTTCATTTTATTTTGAAAAGCGTTACGTCGCTACGTATGCGCGCATGCAGAGTTTTCAAGGCGATTTCAAAACTCTCGAGAGTGAAATGCACATGGTTTCTTCTCCCTTCAACTGCAGTGTGGATGATGCACCAAGTGAAATTCAGATGGAACTCATTGATCTGCAGTCTGACACACATCTGGCAGATCACTTCAAGTCAGTCTCACTGCTGGACTTTTACTCCGCCCTCAAAGAGGAGAACTTTCCACACCTGAGGAGGCATGCTCAGAGGATCCTAGTCCTCTTTGGATCTACCTATCAATGTGAACAGACATGCTCAGTTATGAAGTTCAACAAATCCAAACACAGATCCTCTATGACTGATGACCACCTCTCAGCTGTCCTTCACATAGCCACTTCAGACAGTCCGCCAGATTTCAATGTTCAAGCCCAGAACAGACTGGATTATTCTCACTGAAGAGGTCACATGAGGTGGAAAGCATTACAAGTTATTATTGTTTGTGGAGATTAACCAATTGCACTGGTTCAATAATTGTTTTTCTTATTTAACCAGTTTCACATAACCTAATATACATATTTACAGAGTGCTTTATTCTTCTGATTATCAGTACCAGCTATTCAAAATATTGAAGTATTTTACAATGAAAGAAAGTTGGTGGCCCTCTGACACAATTCAGGCTTCTCATGCGGCCCCTGATAAAAATTAATTGCCCACCCTTGCATTAGGAGCTAGGGGTACGAGCTCAGCATAATGGGGATCAGAGCTATGGAGTGAAATCCTCACCGTGCAGCCCCATTCTTGAACATATTAAATAATTAATTAATTAAGTAGTTATTTTTGTCCAGCAAAAGCTGCGTAGTGTAAAAACTTTTTTTCAAAGAAATACAACATTTCTTCATTAACACTTGCATAAAAAATCTGCTAAAAATGTATTTGACACTTAAATTGTTTTTATGTATTGAATACACTTTGCTTGTTTTCAAGCAAAGCTCAGTGGCAGCTCAGTGGTTAGAGTGTTCGAGCACGGACCGGAAGTTCGCAGGTTTGCTTCCCACAGAGAGTACATCTAGGGTCCTTGGAGAAGACACCTAACCCCCGCTTCTCCCACCATTGGCATTGCCCGTCGAAGGGCAGCCTGCTGAGGTGTAAGGAGTGCAGCACACAAATTTCCCCGGTGAGGGATAAATATAGTAATTCATTTTTTTTTTCATGCCAGCTTTAGAATATAAAACACTCTACACGTCTTCCACAGCTGTATTGTTCACAGGAGGTAGTTACATGGCACAACACCTTGTACAATTTCTGGCAGTTGGCAATAGGCTGTGACTCACCTGGATGAATAAATGTTCTGGTTAAACATGTTGCGGTAAATTTATTGTATATATTAACAATGACTGCTCAATTTATAATTTCTATCATGATTCCAGTGCTCACGGTGCTCAACAGTGAGACAGCAGTACGAAGGCAGAATGAGAAAGGTTTTCTATAGTTACAGTAAACAAGTTAAAGTGCGAATTTTATTGACATCCTATCCATAAATATGAGGGAGATTTTTACTCATAGTGTGAACTATAAGCTCAGATGGATCTTTATGGATTATTTGATAGTTGTAAAATTTAAATGGGTAATCACCGATTCATGTTTACATCTAGACATGACTTGTGTTACAGTAGGATTCAGAATGTTCTCAAGTCTCTTTGGGTGGTCTGATTGCATCAATCTGTCTCAGCAGGAATTACAACTTGGGTTGGCAGTATTTCATTACCAGCTATATGTTGTCAGCTTCACTTCAGACTTGTAGATCATTTATAAGGAAGAGCTAGTCAGCAGTTTAAAAATGGTCTTGCCTTAATTTATGCGTTTTTCCATTTCTTCTTTTCTATAGTGAAGATTGTAAATCCAGTTTGAAACGCCAGAATCAGTTGAATGCCTAAAAGGCATTCAACTATAGTGATCCTGTTTTACTTTATAGATATCCGCCGTATTCTTCCGTCCCGTTTTTGGCACGCAAAATCTCAAGATCCGTTTGCCCGAGCGCAGCCGTTCAGGACTCAAAACGACCAGCTCGGAAATGAGATTTACGGATCTATTCAACTTTTTGAAATTTTACTCGGTTTCCGATTTATCGCAAAAAAACACAAAAAAAATGGGCCCCATAGGAAATAATGGGATTTTGGCCAAAAACCACATGCTCTTCAAAGCTTTCCAGCTCTGGTATAGTTTTAGCTAGAAACACCATTTAAAGTTTAAACGGGTCACAAGGGTTTGACCTCTTTACCATCCGAAGGACACTTTCATACCTTCTACGGTTTCAGAGCAATCACTTTATAAAAAAAGTGAAAAAATGGAAAAAATTAGATTTTTTTTTTTGCCTCCCGCACACTCTAGAAACAGAGTGGTGAGAGAAACCAGACTCTTTGTGTTCAAAAGGCTCTAGCTCCCACAATTCTTGGCACACCGGAATTTTTTTTTTATCAAAACAAAGGAAATTTTGTCAGGAAAATTTAGACTCTGGAACCCATTTTTGCCTCAGAGCAACCGTTTAGCCGCTACGGGCTCCCGAAGGTCGAGAAGTCAGGTTTTATTTTTTACCCTCTGACCGGATTTTAAAATTTTACCCTTCCAAACAAATTTTTATAACTCTTTGAGTTTTTATCCCACAAACATAAATTTTAGCTCAAAACGGAGGAATTTTTGTCCTCTTTCATCCAAGATGACTCTTGAATCTGTCAGACCAACAGATTTTCCTCTATGGTCCTCAGAAGGAGACCTCCCCCCAAAAAAGTCACATTTTTGTGGCACTAAAATGGCTGCCATTTCATTTCTGAATTACCATCGCTAACAAAATTACATCCCCAAGTAGATTTCATCGTCCTGCTTCTAAATCTGAAAGAATTTTTTTTCTATCTATTATCGTTTTTGCGCAATTAGCATTTGTTTGCATATTCAGAAATTCTCTCTCCCATCTGAGCAGGTGTGTTTTGCCGCCCAATTAATGAGCACTCAGAGGCTCATCTCCTTATAAGGTAATGAAGGAGTCTGTGTGATGTCACAGACATCTCCTTATTTGGAAGTAGGCTGTGCTGGCTGTATGCAGATTCTGTTTCTGTGGTCTTGTGACCTGCACCAGGTGTGTTTTGAGGCGCAATTAAGGAGCTCTGATGGGAAGACAGCTCATTAGAACTTTTCAGTTGTTTTGTTTTCTTAACTTTAAAGGATAATTAGACAACTTTAATGAGATTTTCACAATAAAAGACCTAAAATAATATAAAATTATTATCTTTTACACACTTTTACATTAAAGTTATTTTTTTTAAATAACTTTAGGGTTGTTTTGTTTTCTTAACTTTAAAGCATAATTAGACAACTTTAACAAGATTTTCACAATAAAAGACCTAAAATAATATAAAATTATTATCTTTTACACACTTTTACATTAAAATTATTTTTTTTAAATAACTTTAGGGTTATTTTGTTTTCTTAACTTTAAAGCATAATTAGACGACTTTAACGAGATTTTCACAATAAAAGACCTAAAATAATAAAAATTACTATCTTTTACACATTTTTACATTAAATTTTTTCTTTTTTTAATAATTCTTCGTCTTTTTTTTAAAATTCATCTTTAAAGCATATTTAGCCATTTTTAATGAGATTTTCACAATAAAAGACCCCAAATAATGAAAAATGATTATCTTTTACACACTTTTACATTAAAATGATTTTTTTTTAAAAACTTTAACGCTGTTTTGTTTTCTTAACTTTAAAGCATAATTACACAACTTTAACGAGATTTTCACAATAAAAGACAAAACTTTATAAAAATTTAATGTCTTTGAAATCCTTTTCCAGCACATATGCACATTCAGGGTTTTTTTTTAGCCAGCTTTCAGGTCATTTTCAGCATCAGAGGACGAAAAAAAAAAAAAAACGGGCTTAGGCGTCCTCGCCCCCCGCGAGCAGGCATTCAACGCGCTGTTTCTCCGAAACAGCATACTCTAGTTTTATTCATTCATCTTCTGAACCGTCCATTCCTAACAGAGTTGCAGGAGGTGACGGAGCCTATCCTGACTCATTCAAGGCGAGAGGCAAGGTACACCCTGAATAGGTTGCCAGTCTGTCGCGAGGATACACACACACGAATTTCTAGGGGCAATTTCACTGCAGCCAATCAACCTAACATGCATGTTTTTGGAGAGTAGAAGGAAACTGGAGTACTTGGAGAAAACCCACTCACATACGGGGAGAACATGCAAACTCCACACAGAAGGACTAGTGTTCCAATGTCAGAATTTAGTTTCACAAAATAAAAACAAAAACATCATACATCAAAATATTTTCAAAATAGGAAACTGAATCCAAGATAATATTTGATATGATCCATAATTTTCTCGGTACATTTTTCATTAAATATTGTTGTCTGAAAAATAGTTGTCTCAAAGAGAAATGGCTGAAAAGTCTTAGTTGAACAATTGTGATAATTGTTTGGATAAAAATGATCATTTGAGTTCAGTAAAATAACGTGGTAGCACATGCTGTTCTAGTTTAGAAGAAATGTTCAGTTTCGTTCCAGCAACATTAAATCAGAATGGACAATTAACTAAAAACTTACGCTGGCCGGGGATTAGTAATGTACGATTAAAATAAACTCCAAAGACATTTTGGTCTTTCAAAAATACAGCAGGGCATCTATTTTTCTATTTTCTGAACCTGTTTTAGGAGGATCATGGAGGCGTGTGTTGAAACCAACTCCAGCCATCAAGCAGATCGCCAGACAATCATAGTGTCTCAGGGACATTTTTCCAGTTTGTTCTGCTTGAGCAAACCTTTGCCAACCTGCCTGGTGTCTGGCTGTGGTGTTGGTGGCTAAATTACACCAACAACATGAGTCATGCTTAGGGAGCACGCTGTTGGATGTAAAACTAGTGGTTGTCTTTTGATGACTCAAACCCGCAGCCTTCATTTGGGATAATTAGTGTCACGGTGGCAGTTATGTGACAGAAAGAGAGCAGTAATTTACCAATAAAGTTTTTAGCGCTCTAAACAAATATGCTGTTTGGGTTCACAGCTAGTCCATCATGACAGTTACATACCAATTCCTCATCAATCGTTTCTTCACTAAAACTTTTTTTTTTTTAAACTAAAAACAAAGAGGGCTGAAAATTCTGCCAGCTAATAAGCAGGTGAAGCTTGTAGTTTTCATCAAATCAAAACACTTTTATATGCAAAGTGTATCACTTTGTTCATCTGAGCGGCATGGTGGCGCAGTGGGTAGTACAGTAGCGTCACAGCAAGAGGGTTTTGGGGACGAGATTTGGAACACTGGCCGTTCTGTGTGGAGTTTGCATGTTCTCCCCATGCATGCGTAAGTTTTCTCCCACCCTCCAAAAACCTGCATGTTTGGTTGATTGGCCACAGCATAATTCCCCCTAGAAATGTATGTGTGTGGCCGCGTAACAGACTAGCGACCTGTTTGGAGTGTAACCTGTGCCTCACCTTGAATCAGCCAGGATGAGCTCCAACATCACTGGAACCCTGTAAGGGATAGACCGTAAAAATAAGGGTAGTAATTAGGTGACTGACTGACTTTGTTCATCGTTTTGTACCAGGAAAGCTCCAGGAATTATTCTAGCCTTGCCTTGACATCGGACAATACACCAAAAAGCTAATGGGCTGTTATTGTCATACTCAAGATATGGATACACAAATTAAAAAGTAGTTTAATACAAGATAGAGTCAAGAAAACAAAGGATATGCAGCTATTACGACGCTCCTTTCGTTTGTGAGGGATAGATATTAAAAAGGGGGCAGAGAATGGGTGGGGTTTATGAAAAAAAAAAATGAATTACTCTATTAATCCCTCACTGGGGAAATTTGTGTGCTGCACTCCTTACATCGTAGCAGGCTGCCCTTCGACGGCGCCAATGGTGGGAAAAGCGGGGGTTAGGTGTCTTCTCCAAGAAAACCCACGACCTTCCGGTCCGCGCGCGAACGCGCTAACCACTGTGCTGCCGTCTCCCCAGAAGTGGTGTCTTCCACTATTGTGAGATTGTGGGGCCACTTTTGCAGGGCAATGTATGGAGACACACAACCACCCACTGACATAAATGCCAAGAAGCAATTTTGCAGAGATCAGTTTATCAAACATGCAGGTATTTTGGATGGTGGGAGAACCCCAGTTTGAGTACCCTGAGAAAACATGCATACACAGGAGAACATGTAACATGTAAATTCCACAAAGAAAGACAAGCAATTGAATTTGTAGAACTCTGCTTGTCTGGGTCTAATTTTCAAATTTTATCTTTGAAATTTTGCAAATTTTTGTGGGTTTTTAATATGAAAGGACTTTGGTTTGAAGTGCGTGTCCTTTTCTTCTTTTCCATAAAAATGTGCCTTTTCATGTTGACAAAAAGTAAACATACATGTTTGTCCTTTTGTGGGATTCTTTCACAGCACTTAATTATATTATTAATGTGTTTGTATTTCCAAATGCACTCAATGTTTTATGTCCATCATCCGCCTGTAAGCAACAATAAAAATCCCCTTTCCCTGCTTGTGACAGACTCATCAACAGTTTGTTTCAGCAAAGGAGGAGTTTCTGTGCGTGAGAAAAAGCAGTTCCACAAATATGAAAGGAATATGTGAGATCACAAAAGTATTATTTTTTGCCTGTCATCTTTACAGTGATGCTAGTTTTAGCTTAAAAAATCCATGAAGAATTGCAGTCTACAACATTTAAAAAAGACAATACATACTTAATTCATCCCTCAATGGGAAAATTTCTGTGCTGCATTACACCGGTGCCAATGGCAGAGAAACGGGGAGTTAGGTGTCTTACCCAAGGACACCTAGACATTAGCTCAGTGGGATTCGACCTGGGGAACTTCTGGTATTGTAAAGGTATAATACGTATTCACACAGGCAAGTCAAGTGCATGTCGAAAAAAAAAAAATCAGTTTCTTATCCTGGATGTTTGTGCTCTACATTATGCACAGCCATTTTTGCCATTTTTTGATACAGCATGTTTTTTTATTGCCTAGTCAGGTATTTGTTCATGTTTTAAATCAGATCCATTTCAATCCAAAGTTTTTGCTTTAACTAAAACAGTTTTTGTTTTTTTGTTTTTTTATTCTTGTCTTTGGGGAAATCTGCATAATTAGTAGAAGTACCACTATAACACAGTGTGGTCAAGTAATTAGGTTATTTGTGAGCTTGCTAAGAACTTGTTGAGTAGTTCTGTTATTGTGTATTGTATGTGTTGGAGTTGGAGAGAACTGGAATTTAAACGAGAAATTTAAAACAGTAAGAAACAGAAACTGAACACCAACTGTTTAACTAAAAAGCAACCATTCAACCCAGTTTTTTGACTACTATTTTGTCTATTGGATTCACTGAGAACTGGCACTGCAAAGTATGGTGTTAGAATATTTTTCTGGGCAGTCGAGAGACCAGCTAGATACTCTGACAGGCCCGAGACATTGGAGGCTGCAAGGCAAATTGCTCTCAACCTAAAATATCTTTCTACAAATTATTTTTTGATCATTGGACAAACAGGATTCAGCCATTTAAGTCTTTTATGAAAAAAATAAAAAGAACTCAGAGACAATTAGGCTTACACTTTGATTGACTCATAACACATTTATCTTCACCGAAAGGTTATTAACCTGTTTATTTTCCACTGTTGTTATGATTTTACTATTTGTTGGGGGAAATCCCTAATTGCAACACTATGCTGTAAATTAGGGTGGCGTGCATCAAAGCTCTGACTGGAACGAGATGTTCAGGACAGCCGTGAGCTGTCTGGATCATGTTATGATGTGGTAGTCTAATTTACCATAACCTCAGGGGTCATTAGTCACCAGCCTTAATGCAAAAAATCTGATTGAGTGTTGAGGGCAGAGGCCTTCAGGGCCTGGAACTGAACCAACAATGGGCTAGTCGAGGCAGCAGCTGCATGTATGAAAAGCTGATGGCAGGTAAAGCAGGTGTTCACCCCTCAAATGAGTGCTTTTACCAAAGCTTAATGACACAAATTTTATGATTGGCTGCTGAAATATAACTTTTTATTCATACATTACTTGGACTTTGATGTGGAAAAGCCTGCCAGTGAAAAAGATGACAAGTTAAAAAAATCTGTGGAGCCCAGTAAACCAGTGAGTAATTAAGTGCACCAATGATACTTCAAGATCAAAAGTGAGGCTTTGAAAAAAAAAAAAGCCCTCAGGTAATGCATAAATAGCATTTATTTTTTAATTTCCTGAATACAAATAGTCAATCCCCATTTTATTTCCAAGAATGATAGCGTAAATATGTTTTGTTTTTTGTCTTTTTTTTATTGATGATAATATTGCTATATCGAGATAAGTACTTGTTACAATTAACTGAACACAGTGATCGTTTTGGTCGACCTTATGTTGTTTGATGCTCAAAAAATAAACTTGGTTAATTTAGCAAATGTCAGTATGCAAAAGAGTCACTAAATTTGAATATAGGCAGAGGGGGCTGTGCAGCCAGAAAAATTGCCCACTGGCTTGAGATACCGTAACCATGACAACCAAACAACACGATCTTCTGTTTACCTCTGTCCTGCAGGGGCTCCAATAGATAATAAAATAATTTAAATTGAAGCTTAATGTTTTCTTTTTAAAAGATTGTTTAAAGAAGGGGGCAATTACGCAAACATCAGTGCTTTGAAAAGTTCTTCAAAAGTGCATAAAACGTTTGCCACCTACAACGTTTCGGGTAAATATTACACATATTGTTGGTTGATTTTTCAACTCAGAACTTTCATTTGAGCACATGTGGTACGTGAGAGTACCCCTTACAAATGACTTTTTTAAATGCATTTAATAAAATTACTAGAAAACTTTGCTTTGGCCCGGGTGTTAAGTTTACATCAAACATGTAACCGACCACAAATCCTTTTTTATAAATGAACAAAATATGTCAAACAATCTTATCCCTGTAATACTTTATACAAAACACCAAGCAACCACTGATTATGGGCTTCTTATTCAGAAATTACTACTGGCCAGGCCAAAGGCATAATCTTGCAATTTCCTGTATGACGCGTAAAACGGGCAAAATTCTTTAGCCAACCTGGTTCACAAAAATCTGCATGTTTTTTTTTTTTTTTTTCAGACTCTGGGTACATATTTGTGATTATTCAGATTGGAGTTTAGCCATCACTGTAAGTGTTCCTCTGTTTAAAAACAAACACTGGTAAATGTGGGTCCATTTTGTCATAGAAAACTGAGCACTCATTCTTTCCACCTTAGTGTAGCACACCTTTCTGCTCCACACAGGGAACATTAGGTACAGGCTACAGCATGATGGAATCATGCAGACACACAGCCTGTTTTTTTTAGTTGGGTTCTTAAGTGCTGTGTTAACATTTGATTCAAAGTAAGAACTAAGTTAGATTTAACACTAGAAGCCTCACGAGGGGTAAATTTATCCCAATACCTGAAAGCTTCGTGGAGGTGTTTCAAGACCCCAGGGGCCCGTTTCAAGAAGGAGGATTTGTGGAAACTCAAAGTTAGTTAACCCCAGAATGTGGAAAACTCAGACTTTTCGGTTTCAGAAAGGGAGGTAACTCAAACCAGTAAACTTTGGGTTACTTAAGCCGGTTTCAAGAAGAGAGTTAATCAAAACTCAGAGTCAGTAACTAGGGCAACTGACTCAGCAAACCAAACCTGGTCGGGAGCAGGTTTACTTGAGGAAACCCAGAGTTTCTCTCGGTCTCCGCCCCTTTTTAAAGTGAACAGGATTTAAATAAACCTTCCTCGTTCAATCTGTTTGTACATTAATGGATAAATTGCAAAAATTTCTCCGATGAGGGAAAAATAAAGTATGTAAAAATATTTTTTTTAAAAAACACCAGTTTCCTTCACGCAGAAACCAAAATGTTCGCTTCTAGATCATCCTGTAGATGAGGACGCTGGATTCAATCACAGGGAAATGAATTAATGCCACAAAATAATTTTGAGACCACGAGTTAATTTTCTATCATCTCTTCATTCATGTTTATTTGGGCAGTACTGTTTTTCTTGAGACTCCATGACATACATTAATAATCTTATCCATCCGTACATCAGACACATCACCCACTCTTGTATCGCGTGTTGCGTTACGTTTTTTTTTTTATATATAAAATTGGAGATGCTGAGCACGTTAGTGTGGCTACAGTGTTCAGCAGCTGCACTGCTAGATTTAATTATTTAATAAAGTCAGGTGGTCTACCTGTGATCTATGACATCATCATGTCTTACCTGTTTGAATTATGGTTTTTATTTTTCATGTTCTTTTAATGCCGACAGGATTATTTATAGAACTACATCAGTGTTGGTAAAGTTTAAAAACACAGTTAGATTTATGTATTTATTTTTCTCCATAAAACATATTTCATAATAGGATCATCATTTCTGTAAAAATCCCACCTCATCTACAATGGAAAGTTTTAAAAGTACTTTTAATTCATACAAATACTGGTCTTTTATTTAATTACTGAAGTAATTCCTTAAATGATTGAAAAATTAAGAAGGATTTCCTATTTTACTGGAATATGACTACGATAAAATAAATATATATATATATATATATATATATACACACACTTTATTCATACCTTAACGGTAAAATTTGAGTGATGCTGTGAGCTCAGTGGGATTCGAACCCTTGAACTTCCGGTCCTGGGGCCAACGTTCTACCGCTGAGCTACCGCCTGACCCCAGTGCTACCATTATTCAGTAATTAGTTACACCAAACACTATGATTAAATGTAAACTTGTGTATTTCCTCTGGGAGCTCTTTCCACCCAGGTTTTTCCTCTCTCTTTGGAGGAAGATGCCTCCAGACATTTTTTAAATAAAACTGTGCTCATACTGTCTGTATGTCTGCAGTAGGACATCCAGTTCTGTCTGTTAGAACCTCTTTGTTTACTCCTGTTTCCATGGTGACTCCTAATGTCTGCACTCCATTGATCAGGGCTTTTTATTCTCAAAGTGCATTTTCTAAACTCTGAGTCAATCAACTTGAAGTTGATTAATCCAACTATTTTCAGCTGATCTGAAACCGAAAACTCAGAGTTTTCAATCTCAGAGTTGACCAACTCAAAGTTGAGATTTAAACTCAAAGTTTCTTGAACTTCCTTCTTGAAACGGGCCCCAGACCTTCTGCTGTTGTTATTAAAACAAGGCAAAAAAAAAAGTCATTTAGAAGGCATTTAAGCTTACTTAAACTGCCTTTCTCATTGCCTTTCTCACTTTGAACGACTCTGCTCCTCAGTTTGCAGGCTAGTTAGAGGATTAAGATAACCCCTTTCTGGGGTGAACAGGAGGTTCCAATGCTAACCAATGCACAACCATGCCTCTTTAGAGAAAAAAATTAATCGCAGTATAGAAAAGTTATATCAATCACTGCATATTTGGCAAATTACAGGAGTTGAGTTGTGGTGATCCGGCTGCACTCGCAAAGAAGTTCACTGTCGAAAACTAAAGACAATAATTTTCCGAACGATAGCTCAAAGTTGGCTCATCAAACTGTGTTTCTACGATGAGTCACTTAATGCTTTTGAAATTTTTGAACTGACATGAGAATTTTTTCTTCTTGCCAAGCAAAGCGCAAATTTTTTCATGTCACCAGAAATCTCTTCTGGGAAGTATGTTTTTTATTAAAGCTGACTGATGCAAGCTGACTGATTCACCATTAAGAAGTACATGACCAAAATGTGTTTTATGTCAACAGATGCTAATACCAGCCACCAGCCACTGTCCACAGTCCATTGCAGTGCAGCAATGGACGCTGCACTGCTTTATAGACTTCTCTTCTGCCTAAAATATCTGAATTGTAAATTGGTGTTAATTGGTACTAATAGTGCTGAGCTGCTTCCATATTTGTGCTTTCACTTAGTTTTTGACCAATCACGTTTCAGCCAGTTTATGTTGCCAGGTAGGCTAAGAATTCCACCTAGACCGTAAGAATCCACTCTGCTGGTTTGTCTGCCAAAGTGAGTTATAATCTTTCTTTTTTAATATGTACAGTATTATAGCTTTTATAACTATCAAATAATTATTGAGGTGCTGATAACTGCAGATGGACAATACAGAAGGTCTAAATGTGAAATGCACAGTTTATTACTGGTTACCGGTGGTTATTTTTACCAAAGCTTTGTAGTATGAGTAATTTAACACACTCTTTGGGTCTGTGAGCTGGCGATATGAAATGTATTTTGAAGTTAGTTACATCTAATAACAGCAAAGCAGAATAAATCAAAATTTAGTTGATCTATTGAGACATTCATTTGTCAATCCACTATTTTATTGGTACTGCTTTTCTAGCCTCTGTTGTTTTGGGAAAGGCTTTTCTTCACCCCCAGCTTCCCTGGGAAATTCCAGCTTTTACCAGCCTGGAGACATAGTCACTCCAGCTTGTCTCACGTCTTCCCCTTGGCTTCCTGTGGTGTAACAGAATGGAACAGACTAAATGTACTTTTCTAATTCCAACCTGGGACATTTTGTGATATGCCTGAAACACCTCCACACCGAGGTAAGTGAGCAGTGTCTTTTGAATGATTAGTTTAGAAGAAAACTTTAATGCTTTATATATGGTTTTCAATGACCCGTTCTATTCTTCACTCTTCTACTATATATTAAGAACCAAAAATATTTGCTCTCCTTCTCTTTAGGGGTGGATCTTATTAGCAACCTTACGAGGTAATTCCAACTTTCTTGTCAGAGGGCCATGAACTGCGATTAGGAGGAGCTGAGAATCCTCCAAACCCCTTTACACTTTTCAGTAACTCTCTGTAGTGTTGTTTGGATCACAGCCTGACAAAATCAATAGAACTACATCATCTGCAAAATGTTGAGCAACCCTAAAGTCACCTGGTCAAAGTACCCTTATTATCACAACTTTGTCTAGAAGTCCATAAAACACACAATTCGTCATTGGTAACTTAAGGTCAGTTTTAGTGGTATCCAGTCCTTGCTTAAAACAATCCAACTTTCTGGTTACCTCTGGTCACACTTAATTTAAGGTGGTCTGTTAGTCAATACCTCCCACAGACCTCCCACATGGACACATTGATGTGTGTTCTCCCCAGAGCAGAACTGCTTTACTCCAAAACCAAAATACCATAATGTTCCTCCTTGTCCAAAAGGGCCCACATTTTTAATCAACTCTTCTGAGTCTATTTAATCATTTAGTAGTGTTAATATTGATTACATGATGGACTAAATCATTTTACTTTTCAGAAACTTGGAAGACTGTCAAGTAATGTCACCTCAATCAATCTAAAATTCCTTTTATTAGCAGACCTATCCCCCATCAACCAAATATGTGAAAGGCACTGGCTGACAAGGTGTCCTTTACCTGAAATTAATAGACAGTGTGGAGGCATGTTTGCGCCAGATGTTTGCTCCTGCGGAATTCATTAATTTCGGAATTCATTAATTTCAGATGACAGACATCTTGATGGCCATTATTGTGTTTTTGCCATGGCCATTTCTAAATAGATTACAAGTACTTTATTTTGTTCATATAAACCATAAGATTTTTTTTTTCTGAGAAAGGACTATTTGTTGGTGTAGCAACACTCACAAAGTCTGCGGCTCGACTACAACTTACCAACAGAAGAAAGTGAAAGCGTATGTCGTGCAAAAATAATATGTCAGAATCGAGTAGTCAACCGGACAATGATATAAAAACTTTTAAGAATATTAAGTCTTCGTCTAGAACTTAAGAAATATAAATGTGTATCCATCAAGTCTTCTTGGTCAACAGCCCATCACGATAAATTAGGCTGACATAAAACGGGTACTCGTACTAGTGAAGTCATAGCCTGTTAGAGTACATCACACCTCTAGCAATTCTTTAGACAATTTGACGATAATCAACTATCCAAAAATATGCAGGTTTCTGATTGATGTAAGAAAGCCAAGTACCTGCAGATGTCATTCACAATGAGGGAGTAGAAGTTTAAACCGTTTATTGAGGAAAAGGACGATGAGGGATGAGAAATGTTAAGATCGTACCTTGTGGACAACATGCATCGGCTGAGCTCGTTGGGAGACTTCGCAAAACCAGACGTAGATAGACTAAACAAGAATAACACAAGAAGTGCCTTGCTAAAGGAGTGAAGAACACCAGAGGAGGAAATCAAGAAAATCAAGACACAGGTGCAAACATTGGAGAGAGGCAACTGGGACTAAGCGTTAGGAACCAGGGCAGAGGAAAGAAAAAGACGGCGGGGAAAAGGGCGAGAAGGGAGATAAATTATGATAGCAGGAACCCATGCATACATGGTGAGTCCCAGCTGGGACTAAAACCAGCAATCTTTTACTTGTGGGGCAAAGTGCTAACCACTGTGGACCACTTATCAAGAAGTTTGAATTGGACGAGGGAGAGATCCCAGTTCAGTTTTCTGTTTAACTCTCTAAAATCTTGAGTGTTCAACAGGTTCTGTACTTGATCATTTTTCTGTGATATACTAAAACAAATGATCCATGTTGTGCGGTTCTTTATAGACTTTGAAAGGCAAACAAAGCGGTTAGATTTGTCTATGAGTTGGTTTTTACAGAAGAGTGCTTGCTTTTAAAATGGGCTTGGCTTTTTATGGAGTGTTTCATTAAACTTTAAACATGGAAGAGAACAAGCTTAATTGATTAAATAATCAGTAAACAGCCAACTTTAAACACTTTATTTGAAAATAGGAATGTTGTCTTTGCTTCAAAGTGTGCCCCATTGCACGACAGGGTTTTAGTTTGACGGAATAAATGAGCATGCCTGCATCATGCCATCACATTGTTCCTGCATGAAAAGAAACCTCAAATCTTTGACTTTATATACTGCCTTTCTCATTCAATGAGTTTAATTGGAAGAATTTAAAAAGTGGATGAGCCAGACACAACACTGACACCTAGTGTTGAGGGAATCATTGAAAACAGCTTCATGGTTCAGTTTCTCTGGGATGCATTTTGCAGCAGCACAAGACTGTACCTGTGTGTAATATTTAATAAGACATTTTGGCACGTAAAACACTGAACGCGAACAATAACAGTTTGCTTTGTTTGTTTTTCCCACGATGAATTGTACCAAAAAAACAAAAGACTGACTTGAACCAAAATATGAATTAAGAGGAGGGCGATGCTCAAACAAGTGAATGTGATACCGATCCCAAAACCGCATGAAGGCAAACACACATCTCATTAAAGGACTTATTCCACACAGTCATTGAGCCTCTGAAAGCCGAAGAGTTGAGAGTGATAATTATGTGTGTAAATTCCAGAGTAGCTCTCAGGCACTCTGCTGGTGTCCTAGTCTGTTGGCAACGCTTACACACACAACCAGCTGTTCGCGGGTCTTCACTGGATTACTGACAAACTAACACAATCTCTAATAAATAGGCGCGTGTTAGTTGTGTGTTTGTGGTGGATGTTCACCGGTGAGGAGACAGTCAAGTATTTATTGTCTTCATAAACTTTCATTTCTTTGCACAAGTTTAAATGTCTTCAACAAATAAATTTGTGATTATAAATAGTTTCAACGAGACTTTAAAAAACTCACCCTTAAATTTTATTATGGTGAACAAAAACTATTGGTCCACAGTCTGTCCTTCACTCCAACTTCTGTTTTTCGGTAACAAGAAAGCGAGTAAAGACACAAACTCAATCAAGCAGGTAAAGATCAAATTGGGCATTCATTGGCTAAAACTTCTTCTGATTGCTTAGATAAAATTATACATTTTGTTAGTTTAGAAATGTGATTTTTGCTAAAAGAAAAAAAAAATTAATTAATTCCATTTCAGTTCTGTTTTTAACACTAGCCAATGGCACTGGCAACTGACTAAACATCAGTTTGCTTGGTCAGGATCAATAAATTTGACATTTCTCTGACATTTTCATGAGGAATGCAACGCTTGTGGCATTGCTAAACTATTTAAGTTTTCACTTGCTCGAACAATATTGAATAAAAGTTTTATTGAACCATATTATTTACCCAGCAGGTAAAAGATTACTTTACCTATCTGCACTTCAAGTTTAGGAGCAGTATTCTACTAGGTCGTGCCTTATCTCTTGGCATTTCAGTTTTAAATAATATAAAGTGATTGCTTATCTTGTGCTCTATTTGGCAAACATAAGCTTTGCTAAGTGAAACTGATTGTATTCGTGTTTTAGAGAAGGTTTTGTAATGCAAAAAGATAGTCGAGTCATTCTGCAACCACAGAGAGCTGGAGCTCAGTTACAGGAATGCCAAAAAGTCATGCACTGTCTGATTCTGTAAAAAAAACAAAAAACAAATAGGATTCATACTAAGTCATTTTTTAAATCCTTTACAGGTATATTCCTGAGCAGTTTACTGTCCCACAGAGCCGTACTGAGAAAAGAACAGCTCCTGCTTGCCATCACTACCAGAGAGATTTTTAAACCCAAAACTCTTGATTTTGGCTGCCGAGAGGATGCTGAAGTACCTGGAGAGAACGTTTGAGTATACAAGAAGAACATTTGAACGTATCACATTAAAGCTAATGGTTCAAACCCTGCCAAGGCAGGAACTAGAGACCGTCTCACTGTGAGTCAGCAGTGCTAAACACCACTTAGTAAAACCAAAAAACATATTAATCCTTTATAATGTAGCCAAATGGCGCGCAGTTAAAGATCATTTGGAAGATCTTCTAGTGCTAACGGTCCAGCAACTCTTTGTGAATACCGGGCACACAATTAAACAAGCCTTCATCTTTTCTGGCATCTTCTAGGTTTGTATCTACAGATAAAAGACAAACTTAGTTGTCACCAAAACCAATAGGTTGAAGGTATTGACAAAGTGAGTTTGAATGTTTTCTGTTCACCATACAAAAGAGATTGGCTGAGGTTCTTTATATCACACACAGTTTGCAGCTTATTTTGTACGTTTGTTTTATTTTGTTTTCATCTGTACATTTTATGTCTCTTAATTTCTCCTGGCAGGATCAACCTGTTGTGATCCCTGCTCCTACTTCAAAGAGGGGTTCTGTCTCCGTGGCAACCTGCTCACCACCTGCAGATGATCAACAATGATGATCAGCAATCAGCAAGCTACATAAGCCATCCTGCATCCCTGGGCTGTGCCAGATTGTTGGTTTTCATTTGGTAACAACGTCTAGGCCTTTTGTAGATCTTTGTCGTTTTTCCAAACAGTGTACTTACAGTATATTTTGTTATTATTTATTTAAGGAATCCATCTGCCTCGGACAACCCGCCTGCCAAGGACAACCTACTTTTACCTATAAAAAAATCCATTTTGATTTTGAACCTCATCCGCGCTTGGATCTTACAACTCTCCACAACACAAGTGATTTTGGTCTCAAACCGACGGTCTTGGGAATCATGTGGATTTATACAGGATTTTAAATTTTGGCTGAGTTTTTTTAAATATTTCAATTTTAGTCATTTTTTTGTCCCATAGAAAAAAAATGGGATTTGGACATTTTTAACAAACAAGTTAATGCTCTTTAAAAGTCAACCATAATTGTTTCTGAAAACGCTGTTTTACTTTTAAAATGTTCAAAAGGATTTGGCCTATAGAACATCCATCCCAATGTGTAATAAGTTTCAGTTTTTGAGATACGCCTTTTTAAAAACAGGAAAAGCTGAAAATATCCTGGACTGGTCTGACCCTAGCTGTGCGTTTTTTATTTTCTGTTTTTTATTCATTTTTTTTATTATTTATGTGATTTTGATCATCTTTTGTTTTTGTGTTGGTTTTAGTGAGATGTTGTGTGGTGCAGTAAATTGCCACGGAAAGCTGTAAAACAATTGCCCTCTGGGACTAAAAAAGTTTTCTGATTCTGCAAATATCCTCCCACTCTAACTTAGAGTAGGAGAAGACAACTTTTAAAATGTTTCAAAACCCAGAAGAATGTTTGCCGCTCGTGCGGTTTTTATCTAACAGCCACAAATTTTGAATCAAAACGTAGCCCAAAAGTAAAGTGTCTTGTCAACAAGCAATGTAATAGAAAATAGGAAAAAAATGTAATAATGCCATTTTTCAGAACGCAGATTTACGCACATTATTTTCCCTGACCCAATTGGATCAAATAATCTAAATGGCGCTTGATTTTTTTGTTGATTACATGTCATTGGCACTGTCAACTGTCATCTTTTTGTTTCTCAAACCACTTCTTGCAGTAAAATTTCAATTACGTAATGCATTCAAATTAGGAAGATTCTTTTAAATTAAGTTTGCTTCCAGTCTCCCATGTCTGCTTGCTTTTGAAAAACACAATGTAGACAGTTCAGGTCTGACTACGTAGCATATAACAATAAATTGGCTGAAAAATTTATGTTCAGCTAACCCCGAGTAAGCAACTCATGTGCTCATTTTAACTGTAGGAGTTGTTGGTTGATGCACCATGTGGAGGTTGGGCGAAATGAATCCATTTATATCAGTGTACACCCACACTGATGAGGTGCCTAAAAATGGCCAAACTGACCTCTTCCTTTGGTGATCAACCCGTAAAGTTCTCCATGAGGTCAACAAAAACCAAAAGAGAAGATTTTTTCCTTTCCTTCACTTTCTCTTGTGGTAATCACAGCAACATGTTTTCCCTCCTTTTTTCTGGTACGCATGGTGGTGGTTTGATGTCTGAGGTGCAATGAGCCAAGACTGCTGTGAACACATTCCTTCCTAAACCTGATTGATGAATGTGAGGTATGTAGATAAAGTGAGTGCTGATGAACCTTGCTGAGGCCACACTACTGGGATGCTGTGCATCTCACTCAGCTGCAGTGAAAATGGTGCGTGACAAAAACCCTGAACTCACATCTGTGTCTTCAAGTGAAGTTTGAGTGTCTGGGATGCTAAAGAGGAGAACTGGGTTTATTAAACACAGCTCATGTCTAGCCGAGCTGATGACAATCACATAAAAGCAACTGTTTTAGCATTTCAGAAATCAACTGCTTTAGTCTGTACAGCAGAGAGACAGCAGAGAGTGGACTCATTGCCCACCAAACAGATGACAAACACTGTGGATAGATCAGTGCAACAGTGAATGATAATTTGTCTAGTGAGGGTTTGATTCCTGTTACATCACCTGTGGCCGACAGACAGTGTGGCAGACTTATCTGTCTGTGGTCTCGAGTGGCATTTGTCTGGACAAGCAGTGAGTCACACTTTCTGTTTACCTCAATACGAACCCGTCTCTGAATCTTTTCCTACTCTATCCAGCAGCTGTATGAGGGCTGGTAGCAGGGTGGCTTCCACTAGCGGGTTGGCATGCCGTGCCAGGAATGTACTGTACCCACACCTTGCTCAACCATGACACCTTTCCTGTGGTGTGGGAGATGGTTTCTTTCAGAAAGCTCTCAGCTGGAACCATGAGAGTAAATTTAGCTGGTAGCTAATCTTTTTCAGGGCAGTTTAGATCTAATAGAGAACTATTCTGTATTAAAGTTAAATAATCTGCCACAAAAGATGCCTCAATATTCAAAACCCATTAAATAAGAAAATGAAAGCAATAAAAAAAAATTTTTGTCAGAATATTTGAACTGCTTGGATGTGGGGAAGCCTTACCACCTGGTTCCTTATGGTCAGCAGAAAACATTTAAGCAAGCAGCAATGAGGCGTTGATCCGCAGTGTGCGTTGGAACGGATGCTGTCCAGGTCGAGTATTTCGAGTGTGCCACCCTAGGAGAAAGTGTAGGAGTACTGTGGTGAGATGAAAACATCCTAAACTCATAAAAGTGACAACAGAATCTGTCACAAAAGTTTATTTTTTCATAATTATCAAATATAATTTTAACTGGTACATTCAAAACCTAAAAGTTGAAGGTATTCATGGTGAAGCGCAAAACCCTAACTATCATTCCAAAAGCAGTCAAAGATTGACCTAAACAGCTCATTGTACTCTTCATTTGTGTGAGAATCTCCTAGACCAGGGGTGGGCAAACTGTTTGGTTTGCGGGCCACATTGAGTTCTAACATTTGACACGGGGGCCGGAACTTGAGTAGATGAATGGCATGCTTTGATAACCGCTCAATTAGACCGATAGAATGGCGTGCTAGATTTTAAACAAGCGCGCTAAATGTTACATTAAGAGCGTTAAATTTCAAATCTAGCGTCGCTAGGTCTGAAATCTAGTGTGATAGCGCTTAAAAAGTGCATTTAGTGGTGCTAGGTTTAAATCTAAGCGCTTGATGTAACATTTTGCTTGTTTTAACATCAAACACGCTTGTTCACGTGTGTATATTGGGCCCAATGGCTTTCCATATCTTTGCACACTGTTTATTTTTGACAGCGTGGACATCACGGAGATACACACATTTTAATGGGAGCATTGTTGTTGTTTCTGGAGTGCACCATCTAGTGAAGAAACATCAGAAATACAGGGAAAATAAAACATTAACAAGGTTTATTTGTTTAATTTTTTTCAAGTTTGGCAGGCCGGATTAAAACGTTTAACGGGCTGCAAGTTGCCCGCGGGCCGCAGTTTGCCCATGCCTGTTCTAGACCAAGGGTTGACAACTTTTAAAACACATAGAGCAGTTTTAAAATGCGGTAGTAAACTGTGGGCCCTCTGCTAACAATATTAACACTTTCTATCTATCATTGTCGGTCTCATTGTCATGATTGTCACTGCTTGCCCATCTGAGCTCTTAGTCACCGCAGATTTATAATCAATAACAATTGAGAAAGACACATACAGTAGAAACATAATCTACCTGCATATTGGGGATTTAAAGAGAATATTTTTAAAATCTCTCAGGAATTAATTTCCATTCAATGATATTATTCACATTCTATATAAACAGTACAGAACACAAATCAGGTACCAATAATCATATAACTTAAGGCCGAGTCTGCCTAACTCAAGTTATCAAGAAGTGGAACTGTGATACATTCAAGAACAGCTTGGGCTATTTGACAAACCCAAATATTTAAACTCTTTTAATTAAAAGAAATTTATTCTTTGTGGTTTTATCTTGTTAATATCTATCCAATATGGTTTGAAAGACTCAGTTTGGGAAATGTCCTTTAGGAGTAAAGTGGATTTGGATTTTGAAAAACAATGCAATTAAATAGCTAACTCATAAATAAATTGTTCTAGCTTCAAGGGGAAATTGACCACTTTCAGCTCCAGGCTGAAAGAACCACATGCGATTCCGGAGCGCTGTGTTGCCAACCCTGTTTTAGTCCAATTTATTTGTATATTTATCCTTAGTCTACTTTCCCAGAATTTTGATGGGAGAAGTGAGAAAAAAAATGAATATAAATTATATGCTGGATTCTTTTCTTTTTAAAACTTAACTTCATGAGACCTTCGGAGAGCTATCAAACTAGGAGCTTTCAGATCGTCTGGTTTTTCATCAAAGATACATTGTCATCATTTTCAATGGGTCTTGCTTCTCCAACATCGCTTGATTGAACATTTGTTTCATCTATCTTGTACCTAAACCCTTCTACATTGTGCTGGATTATTCTTTAGTTGCTCTTTCTGCATTAATTCCAGCTTTGAGACATCTCTCTTGTATTTTTGATGTATCTCATCAATGTTTCTGACTTTGGACATCATCAGTAATTAGGTGCCTTCCCATTCTTTGAGATATGCACTTTCTTGCAATACGTTTTTAGTTTTACTGAAAGTATTGATAAAAAGGGAAAAATTAATATGATTTTTTTATTATTGCTTCCGTTTTCTCCAAAGTAAATACTCATGATACATCTACGTTAACACTGCCACCACTGTTTTAACAGCTAAACAACAACCAGGAGTGACAGCATCCTCAATCGGTCAAGAAGCCCAATCAAGGAGGCACAAACTCAGATTAGTGGCTCATCCGCAAGAGTTGCTGGCACATTGTCTGTCTATGTAGCAAGTTTTCCTTTCTCAGTTTCTTGCCACATCATTAGTCTAGTTAAGATCTACTTGTAAATAAACTTTTTACCAAACATACAAAAAATAAAGAAATCTGAATGTGACCCAAACCTGAAATTTCTCATTACGGCTAATCAGTACAAGTCCTATCTTAGCTAACACAACAATGGTTAAGCCAGTAAAGAGGCTTTGCATTTATTTTAAGGAATCCAAACAATGGTCTTGGAATCATGCAGCAGGGATGAGACTACACTTCCAGTAGAGCATGACCGATCGTGAATACAATCCGCACAATGAAAGCAGCGGAGGTGAAAGAGGTGCTGCAGCTTCCATTGGTCAACTTCTGGGAAACGCCACTTGGCTCATCTTGGTGGTTCTACTTATCACTCCTGGCCAGACTGAAGTATACTCGCTGCTGAGACAATGATGTATCTCTGCCAACTAGTTAAAGCAAGTGGTCAATGAAGCCAGGAAACACATTGTTGGCAGATAGAGTTTGTAGAAGATGGTGAGATTGAAAGGGGGTGTTCATGAAATCTCAGATTTTTAGAAGCTTGTATTTCACTGTTATTACCACATCAAAAATGTTTGTGAAGTGATTTTCCAGAGCATCTGCTCTGCTCATGCTCAGTCCATTTCCTCAACAGGAAGTGTCATTTTAATGCAACGCACAAAAATCGGAATTTTAAAAAATGTATTAACTTCCCTAATGTGATGCTTCCTATATTGTATTTGTAACCTCAAACAGAACTAGGGTTTTTGCATGCACATGCAGTACCTACAGGGCAGGACTAAACGGTCAGCAAGAGGATGGGGGAATTTGTAGTGTCAAAAATGGGAATGAAACCTAGTAAATGTACAATAACCTCATGTACCCTCTTTGAATTCTGAAAAAAGCCATAAACTACAGCTGTGTACAAAATGTGGAAATGTCCCTGAACTTTGACAAAAAGCTTTAAAGAAACAAACATGGTATAAAAGAGGAATCTATCTCCAGTGTGGCAAGTTTATTGATATGAATTCTGTTTGAGTTGTGTGGTAAAAGCTCAGGAGGGGATTGCAAACCCACGTTCAGCAGCGCAAATAAAATTGTTTCATCTCACGTTTAACTGTGAACCCACCAGTTCTCGTTTTCCCTTGTGGGTTGAGACTCTCGATATTTTTTAGAATCAGATTGACATTCATTGGACTCCAGACACGCTAATATTTCTGGTGAATCCTAGAGAAAGTCAACCAAAAAAAAGAAAAAAACAAAGTAGACAACTCTGACTAATCATGTGTCTATCAGATGTTTTCAGGAGAAAAAAAATCTATTTTAGATGATGAGAATGGTATTATAGTGTGTTGTGTTGTTAGAAAATATGGTTATTCCCAAAATAAGTTGAAAAAAGTTTTAATGATTAAAAGTATAAATAAGCAGTTTGGCATTTAGAACAGTGCACGTGCACACGCCTGTTGACAGAGAACCAAACCAACCAGTGGGAAAACTATTCAAAATGCTGAAAATTGTGCCAGTTCACACGAAAGCACAAGCCAGCATCCAGGAGAAGCCAAAGCCCAGTGGAGATAGCTGCTAATCTGAGTACGTAGCAGAAAGCCAAACACAGGGTGACCACAGGGCAGTCCACTGGAGGAACCGGCCAAATGAATCAGACACCTCGGGGTGCTACTGAACCACAGAACACACGAGAAGTCTGGGAGGCAGAGCAGCTCAAAAGCAACCTAGAGTAGAGAACCTAGAGTAGAGAAATAGACTAGAGAAATAACGGAGCACACAGAGTGGAAATAAAAAACAAACATGCCTTTAGATAGGATTCTGCTTTTGCATTTTAATGGAACACCCCACCTTTTTTTTTTTTAGTCAACCATCTTTTTCTTTCATTTCAGGAGAGTAGATAAATATTTTTTCTATAAACTTTACTTTGTTACCATTTAGGAAACTTATTATCTTAGCATTACATTCAGATTGACTGGTAAATTGAGAGATTTGTTTAGACTCATCTTTCTTCTCACTGTGATGGAGCAATGCACTGTTGTAATTATTGCAGATGCTGCACCGATGCACTAGTGCTGTCAGTCGATTAAAAAAATAAATCAAATTATTAATTAATCAAATGAATCGCATTTTAATGTCATATCTGCTAAAGTTCTCCTAATAAAGAATTTGAATTCTAGGACATTAAAAAATTGTACTATATGACTAATCAATTGAATACAGTAAGAAGAGAAGATTTTAAATCCAATTCATTATTGGTGAACTGTGACTCATGAGGCCAGGTGCATTATTTAAAAAAGTAAAACAAGGGATGGGGTTAGGGCCGTTCTTATCTTCAACAAAAGAAATTGGCCTGCAATCAGCAGCAACCCCCTTTGCGATAGTATTTGTCAATTTCTTTCCTGTGGATTTGCTCATTCGTTTGCCAAATTCAGCTAGCTTGGTTTGGCGATCTCCCGATAGGCACACTCGCAACAGAGGAACTTGCCTGAACATGTTTTGGGCTTAGATGGTATGTCAGGCTGGAGTTGCTCCGGTGGAAAACTCCTTTTTGCAAAAACTACAAATTACTACGTTTTTATTTATTGTCCCATCTCTATTATTTTTGTATAAAAAACTTACCATTCAGTGGCCCGACTGTCTCATCCTCCTGAGTCTTGTTCATGTACAGTATGTTGTGTTTGACCACTGCTGCCTTGTTAATTTGCCAGCGCAGGCGATGTAGTGCGATGTAGCGCGGCCTTCAATGGGCCAAAATTCAAATGCACAAGTATTGGCTCACCACCGTTATTACGTCATAATTAATTGCGTTAATTTTTTTAACGTATTAAAATGTGGCGTAGTAACGCGTTAAAATGACAGCACTAATATTAACCGATCTAAATTGAAGACTACAACATGAATCAGTGGTGATGTGTGTGTTTTTTTAATTAAATAAATACCGTTATGCTGTGAGTTGTAACTCCAAATCGCTTTCTCATTTTTGATTTTTATGGGTCACACTTTGTGAAATTTTTTTTAGAAAGTAACAGTAAAGCATCTCTTTTGGCTTTTGAACTTTCTCATTGAGAATGCTTGTTCGTGTCTTTCAAGAGATTTCAAACAGGATTTTTTTACACGACTTCTAAACACAGTGAACTGACGCTAGACTTCTTTCATCCCAGTCAAAAGTTCAGCCTTCATTTGATCTTTTAGTAAAATTCTTTGCTTCCTTCGTTTTTTCTTGAGGGCATGGCATAAGAATTTTGGAACTTCAGCTAACAACAACAACATAAAATGTGAGAGTTTACAATCCCTTATACGTATTTGTTGCCAGGACGACCCACAGGGCGGATGTCACATCTGTGGAAGTCGCAATATAAAAGTGCCATTATGCCAATATTTAACTGACTTGTTTTGTCTTTTTGTGAGCTTAAACAAAGAGAGTTTTGTGCTTTTGCCTTAATTTTGAAAACCGTGTCACAGTTCCTTTTACTAAACTAGGTTAAAGAAGATCTTCTCAGCAAATTCGACATGTGACACTTTCACACCAACTCCATAAAAAGACAAACCAATGATTCTGTGCTACAATGAAAAGCTGTCTTTATGTAAACGAGAAAATGAACAAAGTCTTAATGTGAAGAATTTACTCGTGTTTGATGCAAAAATTACTTGAGAGTTTCCCTCAATTGTATTTTTCTTTTTTTCATCTTCTAAACCACTTATCCCTGTCATGGTTGCATGGGATGCTGGTTACAGACAAAAACAGATGTACAAATACATACTGTATAAATGTGCGTATACTGTAAATAAAATAAAAGAGTAAATAGGAAGAAGGATGCTGGATTTGGAACCACCAAGAAGAGGACTAGAGGAAGGCCAAAGAGGAGGTTCATGGACGCAGTGAAGGAAGACATGAAGATAGTTGGTGTGACCAAAGAGGATACAGCAGATGGGGTTAGATGGAAAAAACTGACTTGCTGTGGTGACTCCTTGAAGGGAAATGCCGAAAGAAGAAGAAGATACTGTAAATAAAAATTTATATACATTTAAAATCAAATAGTTACATTTTAAGTACATATTGTTAGCAAATGTTTTATTTATCTTGAAAAGTCCAATTTATTATGTAGATTAACTACATTTTTGCCCAACTGTTATGGATCAGGAGAGGAAGGAGATCCAGATGCAGGTTGACGATAGCAAAAATACAAATTTATTAGATAACCAAAGATGTTCACATAGAAGTGGGAACACAAACTTACCAAATAACAAAAGGTGTCCATATGGAAGTGGGGATGAAGTAGGTAAGACTAGACAAACTCATGAGTACTGAGGCTGAAGGATTTGAGAAAAAACAGGCTATAGTTTGTAGGATCAATGACAGTATCACCACAAAGATTATTGCTGAAAAACTGACAAAGTCTTGAGCTGAGCCTTGGTCTTAAATACTAAAGTCGCAAGCGGATGATCTCATCAAGCCAGTCCTTCTATCAGCAGCCACCAAGGTCCAGCAGATGAGACTAATTAAAGAAACTGAAAAATAGAGGCTGTCAGACAGCATTGCCAGCTGTGTGACAATAATTATCGTATTTGTCAATATTTTTGCCCTCTAACATGTACAATCAATAATTGTATAAAACGCTTAAAATACGATAATTTGAATGTTTCTTGTCTCTGTAACTGCGTTCATTGTTTTATTCTGGGGCGACTGTGCTTAGAAAGGGGAGATGGTGGCTCAGTGGTTAGAGCGTTCGCCCGCGAACCGGTAGTCAACCAGAAGTTCACGGGTGTGCATGCCACTGAGTGCACGTCTAGGGTCCTTGGAGAAGACACCTAACCCCTCATTTCTCCCACCATTGGCGCCGTCATAGGTGGCAGCCTGCTGCTGTGAAATGTAGCACATAAATTTCACACCCCTGCAGAGTATTTATCCTGGTTACCATGGTGACACACTACAGCACAACAAATAACATTTAAATTATGGTGGAATACTTTGACTTTTTACTTAAAAAGTACAATTTACACCAACTACTTTTGTACTTTTACTTAAGTTGAATTTTTTTATTGGTACTTTTACTTTTACTTAAGTAAAGTTTTTGCCTAATTATCTGTACTTTTACTTAAGTACAAAAAGTGAGTACTTCATCCACCACTGCCTCCATGTTGGCTCTGAATTGTTCACATTTGATCGTTCAATTTACACGGAAGTTTGTAATTGCGCAGTACCTTGTCTGAGTTAGCTTTATAAAGTCGCTGCTGCCTGCTGCTCCGGTAGGCTACCGCCTGCTGCCCCGGACGACTGCCGCCTGCTGCCCCGGACGACTGCCACCTGCTGCCCCGGACGACTGCCACCTGCTGCCCCGGACGACTGCCACCTGCTGCCCCGGACGACTGCCGTCTGCTGCATCGGAAGGCTGCCGCCTGCTGCTTCGGACGACTGCCACCTGCTGCCCCGGACGGCTGGTGTTTCGAGGTGTTTACACTGCAGCATTCAAATTTTCCTTCGGGGATAAATAAAGTAAGAAGGTAATTAATGAAAAAATATATTAGTGAAAATTAAAGTTAGAGGCTTAGATTGATTCTTGGTGTGCCGCTAGTTTCTTCCTTTTTTTTTTGTCACTGTATACATATTTACTTCCTGTCCGTCTCTTAAATCCCGCCCCTACTGTTTTTTTTTTCTGGGTTTCTTAAATTCTTGTTTCACTAGGCTAAACTAGGCTAAACCTCATCAATATGTGTGGTTTTTAACGGGTGTATGATAATATTTGGTAAAATAAGATCATTTTTTCGTCTTTTGTACGATAATTCAGCATCTCCCACCGGTATCACAACTACACCAAGTTAGTATTTCCGGTGAGGAAACCTGCAGTTTACGATTAACTTTCATTAGTGCTCCATCTGTAACAATCAGCCGGTTACTTACTATTTTTTATGGTTATTAAACCATCTCACGTTACTAAATTGTTTGGTGTTTTAAAAAAAAAAAAGCTCAGTTAACACGAATAAAAAAAAAAATCTCCAAAAAAAGGGTTTTTGCCCACTGCAACAATTCAGAGGGAAAAAGTATCCTGTTGATACAAAAAAACACCCATTAAAACGTCATAAACTTTAATAAAGTACAAGGTCATAGTGACATTTTATTCATCAAAAACTTGTATTATTTATAGGTAAAAGCCATCTTTCTTTTCACTTCACAAACCCTAAAATTCCAGTTTCTTGTTGTCTTTCTTCACAAATTTCTACATCTGCCTTTTCCCATGCTACTCTGATTTCTTTACTTTGTTCAACTTTTTCAATTCAATTTTATTTGTATAGCTGAAAATCACAGAATTTCCGTCTCAATGGGCTTCACAAGCAAAGCCCATTGAGAAATGGGATTTTCAAAACAGATTTTTGATCTTAAAAGTAAATCAGCCACCAAAACTATATGTTTTGCTCTCTCGGTTGTTGTTTGCTGATAAAAAGATTTTACAGCAACTAAATAATATTTCCATTCATGTGGCCCACCACAGGCAATGTTTGTCAGTTTACCAAGTGTGCTGTCGGACTACCCAATCAGCAAATGTGAAAACGACAAGGTGTCCTATGTCTTCTTAAAGGTTTTAAAACACTCCAGCAGAGAGGCTCAAAATTTGATTGGGTGAAGCAAAAGTTTTATTGCCTTTCATTTTGTGCAGAGAGAGCCACAAAGTGGTCGATGTTAACCTTGCTGGCAACAAAAGCTGGCTGAAATGTGGTTTGTTAAATGCTTTAATACAAAACCATGGGTTTGTAATTATGAAAAGTAATGAAGGAAAATGGACAGATCATTTGAAAATATTTTATAGATACCAATGGCCAAAATATCAAAATCAGAAAGACTTTTTTTGCCATCGTCAGTGAACAAGATTCAGAGACTGGGAACTTGCTGGGATACAAATGTGCAAAGAATAATAAGCATAGTAATAAAAATAAGACAAGTAAACTATGATAAAAATTAACAAAATATTAACAAAACTATAGTGAACAGTGTATATTTATACAAAATATATATCTAGCAGTATGTTATTCAGTTATTTTCGGCCTGCAGAGAAGGCTGCAAAAACACTCAGAATCTGTCACTTGGTGTTACTAAAAATTCTCTAAAATTGCACCTGTGTGAACATTTTGATTAGTCTTAAAATTTAGCTTTCTGAAAGGTGGGAAAAAAGGATAGAGAATTGATCAACAGCTGGATTTTTAAACTTCGCTAAGCTGTATTCCAGATATCGCTGGACACGAACCAAGCAATCACCAACACCACGATCATTAAAGTCAAAGATTGAAGTTCCAATTCCAGGTTTATAGTGCTTGTATAGTCACACATCCAACCATCAAATTCTAGGTCACAGAGTAATTTATTTATTCAGATTTCATTTTATAGTCGGAAAGGAATCTGGGTCTGATGAGCGGTTATGAGGCTGAATGACACACAGTGACATTTATATCAAAAAGAGAATAACAAGTAAAAATTCAAAGATGTGTGTGGTTGTTCTGGGCTTAAAACTATTAAATTCTTATTCATACAATGAGAAGGCAATGCACACCTCTTCCTTTTTTGGTGTAAAATATAAAACACAAACAGTACATTTTACGATGTTTAATATTTGTTACTGACGCCCCTTCCGTGGAGTAAGAATTTTATTACATAACATTATTATTTTTTGTCTTTTCAGGGTTTTTAGTTTCTGTCCTATCTTTGTTTTTGTGTCTTTTCTGTGGTCCCAGGGATGGCTTGGGCCAAGCGGGAATCAAACCAGGATCTCCCTGTCGAAAAACGGCATTTCTACCACTATGCCAACGCCTCCAAGGACCAATAGCATTATTTTAAAGATGATGATTGATTTAAGCAACCTTTTATTTGCATTTTTTCATTTAATTCTTATTTATTACAGTTTTTCCCCCTAGAAAGATTCTTATATATTTAATTTGAAATGAGACTGATTGCATCACACATGAACATTTTTTAAATTTTGACATCACTATGTGGCTGGATATTAATTCTTGTCACATTAAAAATGGGTTAAAAAAAATTCTTATAAACCAAAAGAATTATGACTATTCATAAGTCATCTGTTCTCTCAGCATAGTTCAACAAAAGTATTGTACAATTATAGAGACGGACATAAAGTCTACCAACACTCCAGTAATTCATATTGTCAGCGGAACAATAATGTTGTGGTTGCTTCACAAACAAATGGAAAATGTGGGCTTTACCCATATTTTGTTTGTGGAACTGCCTGTTTCTCCTTATTATGTTGCATTCTTTGCCATCAGCGCCAAATCTCACCGCATGGCCTTGACCTGATGTCGCGTCTTTCTTCTCTAAAGTCCTCACGCATATTTGACAACCACATTTCACACAAACAGACGTGCGCCTGATAAATGTCTGTAAGCAGTATGTCTTTGAAACACTCTTTATGAGAAATAATATATTTGGGAAAGCTGAATTAGATCCAGAAATGGGGTCTTGAGACATATTGTAAAAGAGGATGGGAAAGCCTCCAAGAACAGTATCACCCACCCATATGGAAGTGGGGACCACATAAGAAAATAATGCAGTAAACAGGAAACATGGGCGTAAGGAAAGCCACTCTGCAGATTTGGCTCCAGTCTGCGCTCGGTACTGTGTCTATTTTAGGCCAGACTTAAAATAGCTTGCCAAAATAAATCTGCTCCTGGTTTTTAAATGTGAAAATATTACATTAAATAAGTCAAATAAATGACAAGTCCACTGAGCTATTATGTATGTAAATGTGAAGTTTGTGAGCTCCGTAAAGAACACGAAGGAGACCAATTTTCTATTTTATTGTCTCCAGCTGTCTGGTTGGGTTACTTGCGTAGCAGATTGGACTGGCGATTCGCCAGTGTTTGGTTCCCGTCATTATCTGTGCTTTGTGTCTCATTGACGGCCACATGCATGTAATGAATAGGCAACTTTTTTTCTATTAAAATATATCCCTCATCAAGTGGCCTCCTGTCAGCAGGGCTCTAATCGTGCCCGGCTGAGCCCCATGCTTCAGCACAGCTCCCGGAGCACCAGCTATAGGCTGGAATTTTAATTATTCCATGAGAATCAGCTAGTTAGTAAATCCAAACAAGCTGGAACAGGACAGCCTGCCCCAGAAGATGACAAGCAGACAGTAACAAAAAGTTCAGGAAGTGTTTCTGTAAATATGATGCTTTATCATTGTCATAAAAGCATGACTATTGCACATTACCCCACCTGTCCCTGAGAAAGCATAAGCTCCACCTCCAAATTTTGGCACGGTTACTGAGTGAACCGTCCACCCTCTGCCCAAGTCCTAGAAGAGCGGTGAGAAAACGGATGAGCGTAAAGAGAATGGTCGGAGGAGAACGGGTGTGAAATGTTTCCTGCAACAAAAAAGCATCGTTTATGTAGCTAGCGTATCATCGCTTAGGCAGGCACTTGTTCAGTCTCATGTGGGAGGGGGGCAGAAATACTTAAAAAAAAAAAAACAGCCAAATCATTCTATAAATTGCTGTGGTGACAAATACAAGGCCCACACATTAGTATCAGAAGCCTGAAAATTCTGAAAAGTTGATTTTGGATGAGATGAGACTTTAGAAAAAGAAGAAGAGAGTTAATGAGGGGCGGAGAGGAGGGCTGCTTGTGAAGTTTGGTAAAGAAGAGATGTGCATCCTTTTCAGTCTCAGGGGGATTAGACATTTTCTGCAAGTGACAAAACACCTTATTAACCTCAGCCTGACCTCTAAGGATTGAACTTTGACTTGTGACCCTGACACCACCGCGCTTTGGTCCTGTTAGGAGTCACAGGCATGAATCTTTTCATTACAAGTTGTATGAATACACCAAAAGGGTGAGAGAATGTGACGATTGTCTGAATGAATCTAAGGATGAAATGAAGGGACACAGCAGGGGGGCACGATGGAGAGGGGAGTTTAATTAAGTACACAGCACCTCTGGTAATCCACTCTACCCCATGTTATAAAGGAGCAAGGGTAGGAGGGATGGATAGGGGAAGATGAAACTTTTTTAACAAGAGGTCAGAGAACCTTTGGCTTAGAACATGGGCTTTTATCAAATCCACAAGTAAATCTGCAGATTAATCGGCTTTATTGTTTGCAGGAAGTCTGCTCCCACAACTCCAGAAGGTGGATTTAGAGCGCCAAGCCACTGAGCTTAGAAGGTCCGAGGGTTCTCACATGTGTGTGTGTGTTTATGTGTGTGTGCTGGAGGGGATGACACAGTCAGGAAGGGGCTGTCAGGAAGTCTTGAGCTTAAATGTGAAACTCTGACCAGAAAATTCCAGCAGTCGTTTAGGACTCTGCAGCCACCAAGAGGCCGGCACTTTTTCCCACAGTGACCTCTCCATAGATAATATGTATTTTGGAAGCAGCCATCCCTCATGGTTTTATTAAAACTTTTTTGATATTTACACGGCTTGGAGGGCTGTTTTCTATACAGAGTCAATTTGGTTTAAATATGAAATTCTCCTCCTTAGATAAACACTTCTTTCTTCTCTGCAGGGTCACTTTACCGCAGTGGAAGTCAGTGGCATTTGATATCCAAGGCCCAAACACTTGCGGATAGGAATAAAAGTTGGTGGAGTGTGAATAAAAGATTCAATTTCTACTCTCTGACATAAGTCTTCCTTTTTTTTCCGTTGTCTCCCTCTGCTCTACCTGTTTCTCCCATAATATGTCTCCAACACGTTGCCTCCTGGGCTATTCAGCCCGGGGAAATGGGGCATTGGAGTGATGACAAGGTGCAAGAATCACTGAGAGCGTAGAGACAGCGTCGAATCCGTCTCCGTTCACTCCCGCACTCATTCAAAGTAGACCTCTTTCAACTCCCAAACTAGGCTCATGGAGAGAAAACACATTAGCAAAATAGGCAGAAAGCCGAGACACAAAAGACAAATGATTTATTATAGCTTTCAGCAGAAATACCAGCGAGGGAGTGCAGGCCCTCAGGTGCTTTTTTGGCAGGGGATAGAGGACAAGAACGTCAGTGCTGAAAGATGCGATGGAATGAGAAGCCTGGGAGTCTTTGGCAGTCAGAGAGGATGTTGGTAGCTCTGCTCACAGGTGGGATTGTGTTGGACGTTGGGAGTGAAGGTGCACCAGTCAATGAAGGGTTGTTGGGAAATATTTTTGCTGAAGGGAACTCAGTTGTTTTCTTAAAACATCACGCATTCATGACCCACAGGCTGGTGGCTCTTGGTCTTGTCTGCGGTCACTGATTCCTATCGTGTAAAGACAAGAAACAGTCACACCTGCGGGAAGGCATGGGATGAAGTGGGAACTTTCCATTGGGAATTTTTTCTGTTGTAAATTAAAGGATTTTAAGGGGTAAAAGTACTAATTTGACTGGATTTACATTCATGTTACAAAAATAGCTCATGAATATCTAGAAATAAACATCATATAGTGAAATCCCAAGAAAATTGAAAGTATATATTGCGGAATAAAGAGATGATGGCTGGAACATTGCATTACTTTTATAACGTCATATCACACAGTTTCTCATTTCTATTGTTTCATGTCTGAACTGTTATTCATATACTGTATATATATAAATATATATATATATATTTCATAATCTACTTTATTAATCCCTCACCGGGAAATTTGAGTGCTGCATTACACCGCAGCAGGCTGCTACCTATGACAGCACCAATGGTGGGAGAACAGGGGGTTAGGTGTCTTCTCCAAGGACCCTAGACGTGCACTCAATGAGATGCAAACCTGCGAACTTCCGGTTAACTTCCGGTCCGTAGGCGAACGCTCTAACCATTGAGCCACCGTCTCCCCAATGGATGTTTACAAATTCCATCGTAGATCATTTTTTCCTCTTTCAGAGAATGTGTATGGAGCTTGATATGTAAACATTTTTTATATTTGTATCGTCTTCTGAACTCCTTATCCCTAACGGGGTCATGTGGGTGCCGGAGCCTATTCCGGCTGATTTGTAAAGATAATTCCTATTTTATTTGCTAAAAAAAAGGACTTCAAAAAAGCACATCCTAGTGGATAAAATGTAGTTTTCACTTTAGAAAAATCAAACTGTCTGCAGAAATGATCATTTACATTGCAAACCATCGATTCAGGCTCGTGAAAACAGATATTTTTCAATGGTTTTTATGAGGTCATTGTTTTTACATGTCTAGAAAATTACGTCAACCATTGCACTGCTGCTAATTCCAACCAAGTGGTTGTTGTCCGCAGTACAAAGCCACAGCCGGCTCAAGTAAACAAACTCTGCTTTTTTTGTTTGGGTTATGCTATAGTGACCCAGATGCCAAGTTACTCATTTGTGATGTCTGTCGCTGTGTCTGTGTATGTCCTGAATGTAAATCTTGCATGTGGAAACACTCCAACCCTGCTGTGATGAAAATAAACAGAACTTTAATTGCTTGCTTTTTTTTGTTTGTTTCGTGGTTTTTAAATCCTCTCATCCAGTCTACCAAGATATTTGAAAGAGAATCCTTTGAGACACTCATTCATAGAAGCACTTACTTGGGCCTGCTCTCCTGATTCATTTTCACACACACCTCACCAGTGTCGAGTCCTGCTTTAGTTCTAAAAACGTCATTGGCAGCTTGAAGGAAAAGCAAATATTGAACTAGAACTTAAAAATAATTTTCCACCTCGAGAAGAGGACCACACACACAAACGCAAAGACACACTTACGCCAACACGTATGCAGAGATGCTTTGCTCAACGCTCTTCCTTCCCTCATGCGTGCTCACACACATACGCACACACAGTTCTTCTTTCTTTCAAAGCCACATCCTGAATATCCCTTCTCAGAGAAGAAGATTTACACTGTGGTTGTCCTTCAGGTAAACCAGAAGAGCTCTGCACTGTGGCCTATGTTCACACAAGTCCCTAAACTTTGATTTAGTTTACAGTAAACCAGATAGAGTGGAAAGGAAGGAAAAGTGGCAGGTCTGCATTTGTATTAAAAATCCCTTCAGTTGTGAAGTTTCAAGCTGTGTTATAAAGAGCTTCTAGGAGCATTTTGTAATAAACACGGAGGAAAATGAGTAGGAGGATGTGCAACAGTGGCCTGACCTTCATAGGATTCTTACACACTATGGTTTTTGGCTGGCTCCACTGGGGTCCTCAGAAGAGGCTTGTGAGGGCTTATAGAGGGCAGCCAAATCCAGGCCACTGGAAGAAGCAGCAGAGGGCGTTAATACAAGCACTATGCATGATCCAGGTTAACTTTGCACTTGGCCTCTATCATTGTGGCCGAAGTCAGCTGTGCAAGCAAAACGCATGAAGTGAAAAACTAACTTCTCCAGCTTTGGTTGGTGGCAATGTTCAAAAACTTTCTGGCCACGTAAACAAACAGTATCTTTTCTCTATCAACCCCCTGCACAACACAGTTTGATTGTGGTTGTATAATTTTAAACTTCTTGTTTACAAGAATCTGGAGTGAACCAGAGGAGGTATTTGCCACAGATCTGCAAGTCATTACATGTGATTTGTGTTGTAGTTTCTGCCAGACATTTCTTACATCTGTTCCTTTGTTTTTTACCCTCTACAACAGAATGTGGAGATGACATTAAGAACTCGAGTCATCGGTGCGTCCATCCACCGGTCCGTCTCTGTATCTATGTTGTTGCAACAATTTAGTGAACGCAATATCTTCCAAAAAATACTGAAGGGATTTTACTGAAGTGAAACTGCTCACAGATTCACACAGAAAGAATTTCAAAGGCCTACAGGAAGATTGATTTCGATTTTATTCCACCTAGCAACAAAGAATGCCTCAAACCTGATTGGTTAAATGTTTTAATTTGAAATTTCCCCATTAACAGATCAATAAAGCATACTGTATTTGTTAAATACATGTATGGAAAAGTTATGAAAAGAAGCAAAGTAACCATTTGGAATTATTTAACAAACACTTTCAGACAACAAAGGTTCTTCAAAGATGTTACAATTAGCCATAACCTGAATGTATACCATTGCTATTATGATACCGAAGTGGAAAATATCGCTCAATTCTATTGAACAAAAAGGAAGACAAAAACAAATAAGGAGACAGTGGCTCAGTGCTTAGAGCATTCGCCCGCGGAGCGGAAGTCAACAGGTAGTTTGCGGGTTTGCATCCCGCTGAGTTCATGTCTAGGGTCCTTGGAGAAGACACCTAACCCCCCGTTTCTTCAACCATTGGCGCTGTTGGGGCAGCCTGCTGTGGTGTAGGAGTGCAGCACACAAATTTCCCCAGTGAGGGATGAGTAGAGTGAGTAAAAATTAAATTAGTCAGTCACCTTCTTATCAGTCTATCCCTTGCGGGGTTACGTGGGGTGCCGGAGCCCATCCCGGCTGATTTAAGGTGAGGGCAGGGTACACCCCGAACAGGCCACCAGTCTGTCATGGGGCTCTCTCACACAGACACCTCCCTCTTATAAGTCCGCCCGCTCGAACGAACAAACTTTTGTTTGTAATAAAAATATATGATTTTTTTTTAATTAATTAGCAATATTAGCAGATTAGCTCAGCATATTAGCCTCCTTCTAGGTCGAGAGAAGCCAAAAAAATTAAAATTTTAGCCTGAAAAAGAACATTGAAATAAAATGTGCTGTCAAACTGTAAACGGTCTGAGGTCAAATCAGCAAATTGCAAAGTCCAACTTGCAAAAGCCAAAATTTTTACACTTTGAAGAATCCGATCTGAAGCTTTCTAAGTGTTTTATGTGTTTGATGTTCCCAAAATTCCAAACAGGGATTTAGTATTGACAAGTTTCATATTTTCTTTGGTTTGGCTCTTGTGATAACATTAAGAGTTTCTTTTTTGTTGCGTTAGATGATTGAATTGTCTATGTTTGGCATATTTCAAAGTTGAGACGTGACACAATTTTACCAACGCAAACTTATTAGTCGCTATTTATGTTGTAATTGAAGCAATTATTCGGCGACAGTAAATACACTCGAAATGATGGGGGTATCCTTCTTCAGTTTTCTCCAGCTAGAAGTTTCAGCTTACACATCATCTGCATTCTTGATGCATTGCCCAGAGTAAAGGTCTATTTACACTGCCATAATCAGACAATTGTTCAAATGGGTTGCTTGAAATTTGAAATGAAATGGCAGAGAAATGAAATCCAGTCTGATATGCTTGGCTTCAGAGACTAAAAATGGCCTGTCTGGCCTTATTTATCACATGTTGGCACATAATTTAATATGCAGACAATACACATTTTTGCTATCTATGAGCATATAACTGAGTGGTTTCTTGTTGCGGAGCAGTCTGTCAGATGTGATTACACACAGCAGGTACTTTGAGATAAACATTGTTGTACAGAGGTTGCTCTACACTCATTGTAAACTGGAGCAATATTGCCTGCATCTAATATCATTTACACTGTAACTCAAAACTATGTGTATAGAATGTCTACATAATCCCTCTTAGATTTGCCTCAATTTTATTGGGCCCAGACTTAGCACAAGCCAGTTTGTCTGCATTTCATGTTCAATTTCGGAGCTTGTTTCTTGGTCAAAATTACACTGAGTTTAGCTCAGAATGAAAGAGGAATGAACGCATTTACTAATGAGCAATAATAAAAAGAAAGAAAATGTCATTGGGAACTAAAATAAACAGTCTATAAAACTGTTTATAAATTTGTGGGTTCATGTGCAATGTAATGAAAACAGAATCAACCAGTCAGGAGAACCCACTCATATTGCTAATTCCACTGTGTGATATTTCCATGAGCAACAGCTTGATTTCAGACATTCTAGAAACCATTTGTACTTCTGATTATTGGGAGCAACAAATCGCACCATATTACCCCCATACACAGATTCAGCAAGACGCTCAATGAAGCTGAACTTCGGCCTGATCTTAAAATTGTCATACGACCTGAAATTGAGCAAAATTTGTGTCAAATATCGCAGAGTGTATTCCCAACTTGAGCTGCCCTACGCAAAACAAAACCCACAGGAAAAAGATGATACTTGTAGATAGAATCTGAAGCAAACTGTGGACAGTGAAATGAAGCATCGGAAGGCAGCGAGAAAGCAATTTGAAAGCACACAAATTGTAAATGCCCACCATAAAGAAAATGGAGCACATCATGGGAAACATTTGTCAATTAGTACATATACATATTGTCCTTCACCACAATCGAACTCATCAAATTGCACCTGCAGAATGTCAACACCTTGCCATTGTGCATGAGTCCATGCGTCACCAGCTTATTTGAGGACCTTCTTATGGTGTAAGCAAGCTGCGTCTGTATAAATGAGTTTCCTGTTCTGGATGCCCTTCAGCAATATGCTCATGGAATGGATGGACAGATAAAGTCCTATGCAAAATGTCTTACCTCAAAACTGTGCAAGTAAAGGTCTAAAAGGGTGAGAAAGCCACTTTCCCAAATTCTTCCTTCACCACCTCTCCAGAGCCTTCCTGCATCAGCTTCTTACCTTCTTCTTGTCACATGCTGTGACCAAAACAAGAAGCTTTTGTGATGCTGGTGGGGAGCTCATTACTTGTATGCATAATTACACGTGGCTGGAGATTACTTGCATCTTTTTATCATCAATGATTAAGTTTTCTAACATTTTTCCACATTGATACAGGGGCTGTTATTTCTGAACAGATCTTCTCTGAAAAAGGAGATGCTGCTGTGTTACCTGCGCATTTTACTATGAAGTAGTACAGCATGGCAAGGATCCCTATAGTGAAACAGGAAGGGGCTTAGAACAAATCCCTGGGGACAGCTAGTGTTGAGTGTAATGGAGAAGGAAATAGTATTTTGGATCCTGACAGTTTCAGGTCTGTTTGTACATATGCACTGTATTAAAAAAGAAAAAAACGTTTTGGGCAGACAAAGGACATGTCAGAGGAGGAGTTGTGGGGTATGTGTTCACATAAATAACCCGGGAACACTATGGGTGTGAGTCAGATAGAAGTCTGGTTTTCCTACTCTTTCAGCCAACTCCAACTGCCACCTGATCCAGTGACAGCATGTAGGGACAGATTTTTCTATTTATGAAGGCACAAATTTAACTTTCACAAACAAGTGAAACAAAACACAAGTAATGATAGTTACAGTTAAAAACAAATATCTATTACCTAAATAAAATACAGTAAGTATTTTTACAAAGAAGACAAATTAGACGATGAACGTTAGTACCGTGTCGTCATATGCTTCATCCTGTCAATTTGCGGAAGCCCAGACTTTCCTCACCATACCAACATCTTCCAGCTCATTGTTCTTTCTTTCGATCACCACCCACAAATGATGACCATAGGTGAGAGTAGGATCGTAAATCAAGAGCTATGTTGTTTTACTCAGCTCTTTTTTGACCACAACGAACTGATGCCGTGTCCTAATTATTGTGAACGCCAGACCGATCCGTCTGTCTATTTCCCACTCCATTCTTCCCGCACTTGTGAACCAAACCCTGATATACTTAAACTCCTCCACTTGGTGCAGGACAAAGATCCCAAACTTTTCTCCTGTTGAGGATTGTGGTTTCACATTTGGAGGCGCAGATCCCGGCCGCTACACACTCAGCAACAAATTTATGGCTGCCTAAAAAATAGAAAATATTGAATTTCTGTGTTTATGAATTTTAATTATTGATTTATTTGTGACTGATATTTCATAATACATGCAAAATTTCCCAAAGTACTACTAAGCTAGGAATGAACTGTGCAGCAGTGGGTAACTTTTCATCAGTTCTTTATTACCCATTACCCAGTTGCTGAGTAACTGTGGAAATATTTTGTATTTTTGTCATTTCTGATCCAGAAAACTATTCAGTTTGACACCAAAAAAATACACTTTCAAAAATGACCAGAAAGTGTTTTCACAAGCTTTTTTTATTTGTTTTTTTTAGTGGTAGATTCCTTGCTTTTGGCCATTATGAAATAACGGAATTTCAGATTCACTCCGCCAAGGCTGCCCTTTGTCACAATTTTGTTCACTACCTTTATAGAGAGAATATATAGGCGTAGCCGAGGTGTTGGAGAGATCCGGTTAGGTGACCTCAGGATCGGATCACTGCTTTTTGCGGAGGATGTGGTCCTGTTGGCTTCATCGGACCGTGATCTCCATCTCCACTGGATCGATTTGGTATCGAGTGGGAAGTGGCCGGGATGGGAATCAGCACCTCCAAATCCGAGGCCTTAGTCCTCGTCCAGGAAACTTTGGAATGCCCCCTGCAGGTCAGGGACAGGGTCCTGCCTCGAGCGGAGTAGTTAAAGTATCTCGGGGTCTTGTTCACGAGTGGGGGAAAGATGGAGCGGGAGATCGACAGGCAGATCGGTGTGGCGTCAGCAATAACTAGGACGCTGCATCGGTTCGTCATGGTAAAGAAAAATCTGAGCCGACAAGCAAAGCTCTCGATTTACAAGTCGATCTACGTTCCTACCCTTACCTATGGTCACCAGCTGTGGGTGGTGATCGAAAGAATGAGATCACGGATACAAGTAGCCGAAATGAGCTTCCTCCACAGGGTGGCTGTGCTCTCACTCAGAGATCGAGCTCTCACTCCTGCCATCCGGGAGAAGGTTGGTGTCGAGCTACTCCTCCTCCAGGTCGAGAGAATCCAGTTTGGCTGGTTCGGGCATCTGGTTAGGATGCATCCCGAGCGCGTCGCTGGTGAGGTGCTTTGGGCACGTCCCAGCGGGAGGAGACCAAGAGGCAGACCCCGGACCTGCTGGAGAGAGTATGTCTCACAGCTGGCTGGGGAACGACTCGCGATCCTTCTGGATGAGCTGGAAGACGCAGCTGGAGTGAGAGAAGCCTGGGCTTACCATCTGAGGCTGTTCCCCCGTGACCCGGCCCCAGATAAGCGGAAGACGACGGAATGGAATTTCAAATTGCCACTTTGACCATAATCAGGAGTAGATTAAAAACGAAAGCATCCAGATGTATTTTTACAGGTTTCCAAGATATTCAATCGTTCTGTACAAAAATATGTAAAGCAAAGGAAACAAAAAGTCAGCGACATTTTAGTAAAACAGAAGACACAATCTGACGTAAAATTATAAATTTTGGAAGTTGGATCCAAATAACTTAACCACATGTTTGATCACCAGCAGGTGATGGCAGTGTTATTATGTCGTTACATTGTTATGTGGTACTGTGTGGTTGTCAGAACTAGCCATGGTTTGAATTTACATCACACGATTTTTCTCACTATTCTCCAACTGGCTTGAAACCCTTGTGTAAATGTCATTTTCAATCTTTGTACGGTCAAATTTTACTCACCATCTCCACATGAGTTGAAGAATTATGGGTAGTTTTACAATAGGTATATTTGAGCCAAGGAATATGTCACATAATCCACTAAATGCTGGTGTGTGCCAAGCGAAAAACAACTTGTTGTCCATTGGCGGTGAGAGCACAGGCTTCTCACGAAACAAGACGTTAGTGAGCCAAACTCTGCTGGATTTGTGGCTAAGGCCACACTGCATTTTGGCCATCACATGTGTCATAGATCTGCTTGGTCCCCCGATGGTGAGGCAGTGTGTCTACAATCAGACTGAAAAGGCAAACTTCCTGAGGTTAGTGGCGTATAATGCACAATACAAGTAAAACAGAGTTGTTTTTCCTGAAGGAAGGTTGAGGTTTTGGGGTTTAAAGTCCATCACCCCCACACCACACCATCTCCACCACTTTGAATTTGTACAATAGAAACATTTTGGCTTTTTGTTTGTTTGTTTTAGCAGAAACTGGTGACTGGCGTAAAATTGGTTTAATCAAAAATTAATTCTGTTTTTTCTCATCTAAATATCAACGAAGGTAGTCTTTTTTTCTGCCATTAAAATTTCCAAACAAAGAGAATTTGTTGATGCAAATAGAACACATTATGGATAAATCATTAATAAGCAGCCTTGAGAAGGCATCAATTTTCTTGTTAGTCTCAACTTATTTTTCTTCCAAAAATGTCCTTTTCCATTTATATTTGATAAACACAAGGATGGATTCACTTTAGAGTAGGAGTGAAGGAAAAACTGAGTCATCTCCTTTTATAAGGTCAGAGATGACCGACGAATGTTCCTCTTTAAAGCATTAAATTGCACTGAGAGAAGCCATAAAATAAAACAAATGTCATTTTAAAACATTGTGCTTAGGTGTGAATTTGCTGTCTTAACTTGGGGAAAGCCTGAATTCAAAAATAGCTTGAGCCATTGGGTGTAATGGTCAGCAGCGGTCAGTAATGGGCAGTGGTTTGGCGAGGTCTGCGTCTTGTTACACAGCTCTTCCTGTCCACACACATAGTGTATAATAAAGACTTCCTCAACAGATTGGAAACCACTCCACTCTCAACAACAGTCTTGGGTCCGTCTTTATCCAGTCTCTCATCTCCTTCTGCCTTTCACTCCAACTTTCTTTCACTCTATCCCGCTCTCTGTCTTGCACTTTCCCTTTGCACACTGACCTTCCCAGGCCAGCCCAGGTCTTTATATTTCAGGGTTTGAGGCTACATCTGAAACAAAAGCAAAATTATGGGTCTGGTTTGGCTTGAGGAGAGCGCACTGACCCCGGCATGTGGTTTTCATGGGCCAGAGCAGAGAGAGGTGAGGTAGGGAGAAGAATTTGTGTGAATCTGGTTGTGTATTTGAAGAAACCCCTAACCACAGCTAATTTGAAAGTGTCATTAACAGGATGGGGGAGAGCTAAACTTATACCAGCCAGTGATAGAATTGAATCCACACCGTATCAAAGACGCCACTTGTTTATTCTGTGTTGTCAGGTCGGGGGCTGAGACCATAGTCTGGACGCTGAACCTTTTTGTTGACTTTGCATGCTGTAATGTGCGAGTTAGATTCTATTCTCTAGATTATCCAACTGGTTCAGCCATACACTATAGATCTATTCCGAACTTTTTTTACTGTCTGCTGCTGTGAAGGTATTGTCATGTTCATGTAGCACAGGGAATGTGAGCTGTGATACAGTTTATTTGGAATAAGAAGAAAAAAGCAAGAATATTGCTACACTGATAAAATGGAATGCTCAACAAGTTTTAATATACTTTATTAATCCTTGACCGGGAAATTTGTGTACTGCACTACACCGCAGCAGGCTGCCACCTATGACAGCGTCAATGGTGAGAGAAACTGTTGCTTGGGACGTGCACTCAGTGGGATGCGAACCCGCGAACTTCCAGATAACTTCCAGTCCGCAGGCGAACACTAACCACTGAGCCACCGTCTGACCAATCTTTAAATGGTTATAACTCCTGAGGTGACTACATTCAATTAATTCTTGACAACTGCAACACATTTCAGACCCGACTGACTGTACTGTTGACGGTTCTGTGAAAGATTCCAAAACACTGACCAGACCATTCACCAACAACATGCACGTTACATTAAAAAAAAGTTGATCCCATCTATGCTTCTCGATCCTGTGTACATTTTGCCTGTTCATCCTGAAAGGATCCCACTTTTAACACCAAATGTGAGGAACCAGGCAGTGAGACAGAGGGCACAAAGTGTCAATTTAAACAATAGTATTTTTTATTTACCCCAAAGGATGGAAAAACTATAATGGATAACCATCTGGTTCTCTAAAAGAAGTCAATTAAAGAAAACAATACTCAAAAAAGTGTAGGTCAAAGAAATAATACTCAACTAAACGTAAAACAGACCTAAAGTAATGACACACAAAGAAAACTATATATCGGGTTGGACACACAGGGGTGAAAACAAATGGCCAAACAATGACTTAACTGAGCTAAACCCATAGAGCACCCTGTTGTCCAGCAGAACATGGTTTGGTCTGATTATTCAGTAACCCACAGCCACGCCCTGTTCAGCAAGGGAGGACACTTCTCTTCCCAGGAGGAGATTGTGGGGCTTCAGCCATCACAGAAGGATCACACCTCCAAGTCAAGAGAGGATTTAACAATAGCGGAATAATGCTGATTTGCCAAAGAAGTTATGAGGAAAAGTGGTCTAAGCTAAATTAAGGGTGGAATTAAACATTTGGGAGCAAAAGTAGGGTTTAATGCCAAAAAGCATTTGTTTTGAGGATGTTAAAGAGAAGTACAAGGAAAGCTTTTATTATGTCTTTGCAGATCTGGAAAAAGTTCATGGAAGAGTAATTAGTTAAGAACTATGGTATTGTATGAGGAAGTCTGGAGTCACAGAGAAGTATGTTAGAGCAGTGCAGGACATGTATGAGGACTTTAAGACAGTGCTGCAGGTGTGCTGCAGGTGTGACAGAAGAGTTCAAAGTGGAGGTGGGACAGCATTGGGGATTTAGGCCAAACACAGTACAAAATAACTTAAAGGATGACAACTTTATTTCAGCAATAAGAAATTCTCATTTTGGAACAAAAAAATAAAACCCAAATGAAATCAAGAATATCAACAAACACAGCCACTCTTGCAAATCTGTGTGTATAAGACAGGACATGGCTGCTTTAATGCTAGGCTCTGTGCTGAAATGTTCACTTTTTCCCACCAAAAGGCTAAAAAACGAAGTATTCAGGGATCATTTCATCGGACCTCAGTAAAGCCAATGGAACATAAAGTTGTATCACATTGTGGTTTTTACTTTTTGTGGAAAAAGAGAAATCCCAAATATGCAGCATGATGCAGACTGTGATTCACGGGCATCCCACAGGACAGGTCGTTGATTGATGATTTTTGAAGGAAAGAAGCTAAATGAGGGTGAAAAATGGGTAACAATGAAAATAAATTCTATTCTGGTTTTATTTAACTTTGGCCAAATGGTGCCATGCTTCATTCAAAATGGTGGAAAGGCGACTTGAAGCATCAAAGCTATTGAGGGAGACTTTCTAGCCAAGAAAGTCTTGAGAAGACCAAGCAAAAAGCCACATCTCTGAGTGTATATACTGAAAAAGGAATTGCTCCATACTATTACTTGTTAAGGTGTTTAGTGACAAATATTTGTACTTCATCACTTTCTTCTCAATTGCACACTTGAGATAAAGTGGTAGAAGCTGTTTTGACTGCCTGAGAGAAGCCAGTGAAATGTTCCATTTTTGAGAATCCACACTGTGTTCAAACTGTGACTTCACACTCATTTCTGAGACTATTACATCCCCCACACATATACGGTTCATTTCAAACCAAACCAAGCATTTATAAATCTTTGAAACCACTTTAGCTGAGTGTTAAAAGAAAACAATATAGGTTTTCTTTCATTCTTTGGTTTACGAAAGATTTTTTTTAAGAAATTAACTTTCTTTTATAGCTGCATGGTGGTGCAGTAGTTAGCAGAGGGCCTTCAAAGCAAGAAGGTCAGGGTTTAAATCTTGGGTGGGACGAGGCTTGTGTGGAGTAGCATGTTCTACCAACGTATGCGTGGGTTTTATCCGAATATTCTGGGTTCCTCCAAAAACATGCATGTTAGGTTGATTGGCTACCATGAAAATTGCTTCGAGGAAGGGGTGTTTGTGTGGACGGTTGTGTGTGTGTGGCCCTGCAGCAGACTGATGATCTGTGTAGGTTATACCCTACCTCTTGCCTGAAATCAGCTGGGATAGGCTTCGGCGTCCCTCACAACCCCGTTTGTAAATAAGTGGTTCAGAAGTGGAAACGTTCTTCTACAATTTTGGCCTCTTTTCTTTAAGTGGCCAAATTTACAGTAATAGTTTCTGGAAATGTTTACTATTTTATACACCATGTACCACTCTTTTAAAAACAAACAAAAAAAATTCCAGGCATCAGCACATTTTCCCCATTGAGGGACAAATAAAGGTTTTCTTGAACTTGATTTTCTGCGATTGAAAAGCAATCAACACTAAAGCTGGTTTGCTGACGTCCAGGTTAGGTTCATTTCAATTTTCTTTTACTTCAAGTGGAAGTATTACGATTTCATAAAATGTTAAAAAATATTTGTATTGTTTACAAATATTGTAATAGCATGTGCTATGGTCCTAATTAACATATTTATTTGATCTTGTTACTATCTGTAATGTTTGCGCTAAGAACTACAGAAAGACGTTGCACGTGTGTATCTCACGCGTGCAGCCATAGACACAAACACACTAGACTTTACAACTCTACAAAGAATTCTTAAGTCAAATGTTCTGTTGTCTGTTCTGTTGTCTGTTGTTCTATTCCAATAACATTTGTTTTATTTTTAACTTGAATTCTCATGGCAGTGCTATATGATTTATAAAGTCTAGGTTAGCCTTGGTGAGACCAGCCATGCTGCAGAGACAGTGGCACTGAGGAAAAGACAAGAAACAGAGATGGAGGTTGCAGAGATGACAATGGTGAGGATCTCTCTGGGAGTGAGCAGGATGGACAGGATCAGAGGAACAACACATGTCAGAGGTTTTGGAGATAAAGTCAGAGAAGCCAGACTGAGATGATTTGGAGATGTGCAGTGGCGAGAGCGAGACTACATCGGCAGAAGGATGCTGAAATTAGAAACACCTGGAAAGAGGTCTAGAGAAAGACTAAATAAGGGATTCATGGATACAGTGAAGGAAGGCATGAAGATGGTTGGCGTGACCGAAGAGGATGCAGCAGATAGGGTTACATGCAAGAAACTGACTTGCTGTGGCGATCTCTGAAGGGAAATGCCGAAAGAAGAAGAAAGGCTAGGTTAGCCTTCATAAGATTTCACTTGTGGACATAAATACTGTACAATAGAGTCATATTTACAAAACAAAAATAAGTTCACTGTTAAAAGTAATTCCTGAGCCCTGCTTTCAGTGCCTTCCAGCCTGTTGATCAGAACAAAAATACACCACACAGTACTCAGGCAATATGTCTACTACTGCAGTGCCTCTGTCTGCAGGTAGGCCTACCGATCCAAAAAGGTGGCCAGATTTCTCACACCACAGAAACCTACAGTATATGGGGCCTTTTCTTCATGTGCAACACCCAAGTCAGCCAGTGTTTCTCCTTATGTGGCGATTTCATCTAAAAATATGTTATGTAAGAGAGTGAAAAAAACACAACAGTGCAAGGTATCTAAGCAGGAATGGAAAAGTGTTGAAGATTATTTAAAGATATTCTTGCCATTATTTTCTGATTTGAAAATAATTGAGTAACTACAAATACCATATATTCCCTAAAAGATATCTGTTGTGATGTAGAAGGGGGAGAACCTAAATGCTGGACATCAAAACAAGTTTTATTAACACGGTTCAGGTAAGTCTGTAAAGCACCGGGCACAGGATTAACTCGAGTTTTATAAAGTTCAAATAATAACTGCACTCAATCATGGTCAGGCTACCAGTGTGACCCAACATGGAAGTTTGGGGTGATTGCCCTTAAATAGATGACAGGGTCCACAGATGTATGGCATCAGCAATCAATCTCAGTTGTCCCTAATCAGGGTAATTAGGAACATCCAGGGCTCTCTCTGGCGGCAGGCAAGGGGATCACAATAATATCCAAGAGCTAAAAAGGTGCCTTGAGCGCAATATATACCTTACAATACCCAGGCAGAGAAAGGACAAACAGAATAGACCAGAAAAGCATGTTTCTGAACACTAACACAATGTTCACAACAAAAATACCTGAAAATCTTGAAATTGAATTTTAAGACAATCTCATTTTTTAATTTTTTTTTAAGTGAAATTGAACAATGTGGGAACGAAACATTTTAAGGGTTTGGATGAAAAGTTGAGTTAAAATGCCAAGTAATCACTTTTTGTGAGTAATTGTGATGACAAGACAAAACAATAGAGCTGGGTAATGAGAATGACATTTCTGGGCTCAAAACCTTTTCATTTCTCAAAGGAGCTGGTGAAGGCTGTTCTCTCAACATGTGTGTTTCTCCAGCACACAACACGTCTGCTCCTAATTGTGGTAGCCAACGCATCAGCAAGACTCATTCTATTCTTTATTTCATCCCCCAGACATACCAGAAAATGGCTGCAGAACTTTCTCCAAGCTACATTTTCCATGGGAAGCAGCCACAAGTCCAAAAAAGGCAAAGTGCAATGTCATCATCCAGGAATCCATGAAATACCAGTAATTCTGAGTTTTATTACAAAAATCATCTAAGAGCACAAACAAATGTGGAGTACAAACACTGCTATTAATTGAGAAGGCAGATGGTCTCGTTGCGGCTGGGACAGCAATGAGCCGACACTGTGGAAAACAAAGCATGCACGGTGACCACTACCCTCCATTTCTGTCGCTCCAACTGGCAGACAAGGTCTGGGGTTGGAACCCACAAAACTCAAACAGAAATCACCATTGTTGCCTCAGCTAGACTCATAGACCAATTCACAGGAACCAGTTGTATTGGGTTTCCGGACGGGAATGTTGTTTACCCAGTTCAACCATCTCTGTTGGTTTTGTCCTTTGAGAACTCTGCCAATAAAGTCCCTTCAGCTCAACTTAATATCTACAAATCAATACCATACTTTACATCTTTAATGTAAAACACTTGATTGAAATGAATACAGGAAGTGAACTTTGGATCTATCTTGCTGTCACAAATGAGTCGGATGTTGTCACTGACATGAAGAAGTCCACAAAAAAAACATGCCTGGTATTAAGTTTTTTAGGCTAAGAAAACCCCGAACTAGTCTGGGGAACTAAATATACTTTTCCACCCAGACATGGTAACTAAATCCCCTGTTTAATAGCTTGCCGTGAATGAGTGGTTTCCATTCCGTTGGGCTGTAACCGATTGTCCCAGTGACCGCAACAAAGAATAAAAAAAGGGGGGGAAGAAGGAGCGTGGGGAAAGAGGATAACCAATGACTCAGTGTGGACTGGAGAATCTTGAGATCAATGACTCAATGTCTTCCAGAGTCCTCTTGGCTTTGCTACTATTCATCTAAATCTTATTGTGTACTGCAACATCTGCTCCAATCTTACCTCACAATCGGCTGAGGTTATGTGATACACAACACAATTATATACTGAGATTGGGCTGTCTGCAACCAGGGTGGCTTCTTTAAATGTAATATAGAAATCATGAACGCATGACCCAGTTATTTATCCAGACGTTAGAGGATACTGAAAAAAAGTGACGTGGGTGACTATGAGGACACCAGACAAATGGTGCACAGACACAGTGTTGTTCAAATGGAGCTGGATTACCTTAACAGAATCGCTCCAGGCGTTGCACTGTGGCAGATAACCAAACCTGACCCATGTCACTAGGTAACAATACATGGAACATTTTGCTGTGTTTTCCCAACCTGCTGAAAATATTGTAATATTGTTTTAAAAATAAGAGAAATATTGCTCGCTGTCATTTGTTATTTTTAGTTGAGGAAGCTAGCTCAATGCCAAAGTGACCTGATTTAGAGTTTCTCCCATGTTTAGAATTACAGATGAGATTTTCTATGTTTGTAATTAACAACACAAGCACAAAACCATTCAACAAAATATGAGCTTTGGTGAGCTTCGGCTCTCACTTAAGCTAGTATGTACAGTAAGTGACATTAAAACATTTGATGTGTTTGTGCGTTTGTACAAAACCGCATTGTTCCGTCATTTTTTTGCTTATCCTGGATCAGATCGATGTGTCAACAGCCTCAGAAGGGAAACTCAGATTTCCCTCTTGGTGAGGGTAGTCTGGAATTGTTGTCAGAAGTGTGACTTTGTAGTACTTTTGTAGTTTTATTTGAACTTTTATTTGTATTTGAAACCGAGGTGGATTTGTTTGTGCGCAAAATATTTTTCAGTTGCTTGTGGTAATTGTCATGTCTGGATGTTCATCGCCACAGTGTTTTTTATTTGGTACCGTGACTTCTTTGTAAGATTTATTACTTTGTTAACGTCTTTTGTTTTTGTATCGAATGCACTCGTGGATGCTCTAATGTAAAGTTTCTTGACTTTATTTTTTTTTTATTTTAATGTACTAAAGTCGCCCCTCAATGCGGAAATTTCTGTGCTGCATTGCTCGCAGCAGGCAGCCATGATGGCATCTATGGTGGAAGAAACGGGGGTTAGGTATCTTCCCCAAGGAAGACCAGACATGAGCTCAATAAGTTTTAAACCAGCTTCTCCTGGTCCAATGAAAGACACTCTACCACTGAGCTATTGCCTTTTTGCAACAATAGCCCGTTGGAAATACAACAAGTTGGAAATACACTATACCCCTGTAGCAGGTGGAGTATTTTATAGCATGGTTTTTATAGTTTTATTTTGCATGTTTTTAATATCTTGTATTTTTAGCGTGTTTTAATTGTCTTAATTTTATTTACTTCACCTGCTACTAAGAAGTGACGCAGCCCCCGATTGCTCTATAAGAGGCAGCTGAGGGAAGAAGAGATGGAGAGCCAGAGCAGAAGTGGCTGCCTAGACAGACACACAGTGGGGAGCCCTTTTGGACCAGGGCTGGTGGCGCGGTGGTGTGTCAGCCTGCACACCACCATGCAGCGAGGGTTCCCCCTGACCAGAGACACAAAGAGTCCTTCATGGATCCCAACAAAGTTCCCGCAGTTGGCGATCTGGACGTAAAGGCCAGAGCCGGGACAACAAATGGCCCTGTAAAGGCTGGATCCGGGACGAGGAGGTACCGGGGGGTTAAACCCCAAACATGAACTGTTTTAAGGACTACCATTTTAAAAGGTTTTAAATAAATACTGTTAAAACTGTTTTTATGGTTTATGCGTCTGCTATTCTGGTGCTCCCCACCCGATCCTGAACTGGCGGAACTCCCGGTCACATACTCTTTTGTGTACTTATCTGAAAAATATAAAAGGCTTTCCTGCCACAATTTGATCTGCTTTACTTGCTTGCACCTGAAATGTAAAAGCAATAGTTTCTCTATTTTTTTTTTTCTCCTTGTGATGGCTGAAGCCCCACAATCTCCTCATGGGGAGGAAAGCTTCTCGTGATGAGATTGTCGGATGACATTCATTCTGTGTCATTACTTTAGGTCTGTTTTACCTTTAGTTAAGTATTATTTCTTTGATCTACACTTTTTCAGCATTGTTTTCTGAAATGGACCTCTTTTAGAGAACCATGATGGTTTTTAGATCCTTTGGGGTAAATAAAAGATCCCATTGTATAAATTGACACTTTGTATTCTCTGCCTGACTGCCTGGTCCCTCACACTCTTGGTAAGAGGCCAAGTCTAACAGTAAGTCCATTTGCAAATACCTCCTGCATTTTTTCGTTTCCTATCTGGTCACTGCTCTTATACCCACAGGCATCTCAGATGGTGCATTTGGTCCACAGAGGGGGAAGACGTATACATGCTCAGCCGCAGAGAAAACAGTACTTTGGGACAAACAGCAAGCTCAAGCCATTTTCATTTAAAACAAAAACCTTTCAGGTCAAAAAGCCACTTGCAGTTTGCAAACTTCTCTTTAAATCATAATTGTTATCAAATTATTTGAAGAGGGAGTGTTGAGCTCTAAATAAATACATACATAGATCATCATGGTACCTTTTATTAGCTCAGAAATACAATATTTGTAGAAGGAAAAACTTATGAATACCTTTATTCAGTGCCTGACCATGCATGCACAACACAGCGTAAATCTTGTTACTTCAGGTATATATTTGATGTAGGAATAATGATCGAACATGGTAAAAACCTTCAAAACCTGCATTTTGCATGAAACCACCTCTTTAATCATTTGTCTCCCAAGAGAAGATTTCTTTAAGGTCAGGGCTATTTTGGGGTGTCATGGTTACACGTGGTGGGATCCCCCCTCACTTTGTTTCCAATCATTTTCATCCACTTCAGCACCATGGACGTCACAGACTGTTCTTTACGCTTGTAAATATTAAAAAAAAAAAAAAAACTGCACAATGAATTTTCATGAGTTCAGCTTTGCTCTTATTCCCAGACGGGATCGATCCAGTGTGTACTCTGGCAGACATTACACTTCAGTAGTGGTTATAAATGGTTGCATTAAATATCAGTAAGTTATGGAGGGGCACACTTGTGTGTGTTGTATTTTACTTAGGGTCAAGGTGGAGACCACTTATAATTGGTGGACTGTCCATCTCACTAAACTTCAGAAGATGTAATTGATTTAAAGGAAGGCAATAATGGAGATCCCTATCACAAAGAGTCCATAGAGTCTGTATTTAAATACGATGATGTGGTGCCAAGCATTCATGAGGCTTTTTTGGGGGGAAGAAATTCCCCCCAAAAAAGTTGACGTTTCTAAAGTAGACGTTTCTATTATAACTACATCAGAATTACATTTTTTAATACTTTTTCTTTTTTTCTGTCGTCTGAAAGAGGGGTAGGCAAACTTTTTGGTTCACGGGCCACATTGAGTTCTAACATTTGACAAGGGGGCCAGAACAGGAGCAGATGGATGGCATGCTTTGGTAATAACTAAATTAGACCGATAGAATGGTGCACTGAATTTTAAACAAGCACGCTAAATGTTATATCAAGAGCGTTAAATTTCAAATCTAGCGGCGCTAGGTCTGAATTCTAGTTCGATATAGCTTAAAAACATGCATTTAGTGGCGCTATTTTTGAAATCTAAACGCTCGATGAAACATTTTTCTTGTTTTAACATCTAACACGCTTGTTTACATGCATGTATTGGCCCTGATGGCTTTTCCTACTATACAGTGCGCCATCTAGTGAGGAAACATCAGAATCGCAGGGGACATAAAATACTAACAAGGTTTATTTATTTAATTTTTCAAGTTCAGCAGGCCGGAACTAAATGTTTAACAGCTGCATGTGGCCCGCAGGCCGTAGTTTGCTCATGCCCAGTCTAAAACTTTGTTGGGCTGAAATCAAATTCCTTCGAAATTAATTTAAAATTGATGAGCATGAATCTTAGGAAGATCATAGGGCTGTATTAAGGGAAGGCAGTAGTTCAGTGGTAGAGGGTTCGCCGTTAGACCAAGAGAAGCTGGTTCAAATCCCACAGAACTTGTGGCGAGGACATCTAACCCGCTGTTTCTCCTACCATTGGTACTGCCTGCTGCGGTGCAATGCAGCACAGAAATTTTCCAATTGAGGGATAATACAGCATGTTAAATAATAATAATATACTGTTCCTGCTCATGTAATTATAAATTGGTGATATATTTTTTTTAATGTCCTGGCTGCGTAGTTTTGTGCTGTATGTGTCTGCCATCTGTTGGGCTCCTCAGAAACATCACTTGGTCTTTTCATGTGACACTTTTTTTGGAAAGATCAGTTGAAACTATTAACGGCATTTCTTTTCATATCCCATTGATTCTAATTAACAGATGATAAGCAGGTAATCTTGATTCCTAATTGGATTATAAGATATACAGTGTGCAAAGTGGGAATTTAACAGTTTATATTCTGTGTATGTGCAAAAACTACACCCTCAGGGACCAGCTCTTTAAGTCTACAAAAAAAAAAAAACTAAAGCTATAGCAAGCTTGTGGAGCTCATCTAACAGAAACACTTGTGTTTATAGCAATGTGAAACAGTGGGCTGCAAAACAGAGAGGAAAAAAAATACCCCCAAATATATTAACAGAACTCACTTATATCCTATAACATGTGTTGCGGTGGGAACCGGAGGAGCACGCCAGGAAAAAAAGGGAGTGGGAGAGAGCAGGAGTGGGCCGAGCACGTGCCTTCTGAGCTCAGCCACACCAGCCCTGTCCTGGATCCCCTCAGACCCATGCCCATTCTGCTCTGGGCCAGACACCAATACGACCACTTGTATTGAGAGACCTGACCACCACTGTCCCACAGCGGAGCTCACAAACAAACAGTGCAGATACACACTGGTCTGCTCCTTTGCTTGGTTTTGTCATCACATCCACTGCAAGCGGTTCCTTCTTGGATTTGGATGAAGAATCTGGCAGAAGATCTTTGCTCATTTGTCCCCACACGTGTGGTTTTTCTAACGCTGCTAGAGGACTGCTGCCCAGTCAAACCATTTCTGAGTAAAGTCCTCCCACACAGTCTGACTTGAAGACCTTTCCTTGTTCATGTTCAACTGAAACATCTTTTATTGTGTTTTGATGTTCTACATTATCCAGTAGAGAAAAGCTAAGTACAGTTTTTTTTTTTTTTTTGCCAAAAATGGAGAAAACTGTGGTTTTGTAATGTGTTGACCACAGTTAAGGGTGTTATGGAAGATTTTAGTAAATGCATTTTTTTTTTTTTTGCAAGTCAGTGGTTCTTTGCTTTAATGGGGTTCACCTTCAGTAGTCTCAGTGTTTCACCAACTCTTTAAATAAAATTTAACCAACTTTTTTTGAGAGGGGACAGGGTTTCCCGACACATTGTGTTCTGAGTGCTTATCAGGTGTAAGCAAAAATGGACCAAAGTAACAACTCACACCTGCCCAGCCACCTGAGTCATTTCTACGGACCTGCTTTGGATTGGTAGCTGCTGAATTTTGTCAGGAAGAAAAAAAAATATTAAAGATAGATCCATTCCGTTTCGTCGTCTTCTGCTCATCCGGGGCTGGGTCGTGGGGGCAACAGCCTCAGACGGGAAGCCCAGGCATCTATCACCCCAGCTGCATACTCCAGCTCACCCGGGAAGATCCCAAGTCATTCCCCATCCACCGAGCCCGGGGTCTGTCTCTTCTAAATTCAAGAGAAAAGTCATAAAACTCAAAAACTGTAGGTGAATGATTAGCCGGCCTCTCAATACAACCTCTCAGTGTTTACCTCTATATTCTTTTTCTGAGAAGGTTTGAACTTTTCGAGTGTTTAAACAAAACAGAAGAGTGTGAAAATTTTTAATGCATGTCTGAGAATAGTCCGTGAAGTGTGTTGTGAAGAGTTTTGCAGCCTTAAAACCTCTATAATAATTGAAATTATAATGTTGACCACCTGGTTTTTGCCTGTCGTGGTGTTTTTATAGAGCATTTGTGCTTCCATAACTTTTGCTATATCGAGATACTTTCCAAACTACTGCGGGGATTTCAATGAAACTGCCCACAGTTACTCATTTATGAGCTGATTAGGATTTTAGGATCATGCAACCTAACATGGAGACCACGAATGTTTGTCAAAAATGGTTGAGAGTGTGATGTCTCCTTAACAACTCCTCAAAGTCAGCTTAAATTGCCAAATAACAAATGTACATGTAACACATAGAATTTGATGTGTTACCCCCGTGCTCGCCAGGCCCACAGTGTACAATAACAGTTACAATAATCAAACACATAAAAATATTTGATTTTTAATTACTTTATTAATCCTTCACTGGGAAATTTATGTGCTGTATTACACCACAGCAGGCTGCTACCTATGACAGCACCAATGGTGGGAGAAATGAGGGGTGTGGGGGGGTGAGCTAGGTGTCTTCTCAAAGGACCCTAGACGTGCGCTCAGTGGGATGCAAACCCGCAAACTTCCAGTTGACTTCCAGTCCGTGGGCGAACGCTCCAACCACTAAGCCACCGTCTCCCAAAAAGAAAAAGACAATCTACACATGGACATACTGTATTTAAAATGTTAAGTGTACAGAGTCAGGGAGAGGGACCGGGGGGCAGGGAAAGAGTTCAGCATCCCAACTGCGTGTCGTTGTGGATGAAGCTGTCTTTAACCCTACTGGTCCTGGTCCGGAGGCTTCTCAACACTCACTCCGAATTACTCACTGCCAACTATAGGTGAACTGATTAGGTTCTCAGGTTAATGCATCCAAAGATCAAGGTAAAAAGATAACAAATATATAGGGAAGGTGAAGAAATGTTGTTCAACGCCTTATTTTTGACAGAACGTAACTACTGTAATTAACGACGAACAACTATATTAATTAAACAGTAGGGGGGAGACGGTGGCTCAGTGGTTAGAGCGTTTGCCCGCGGACTGAAAATTTGCATGTTTGCATCCCACTGAACACCCGTTTAAGGTCCTTGGAGAAGATGCCTAGCCCCCGTTTCTCCCACCATTGGTGCCATTGTGGCAGCCAGCTGCGGTGTAGGAGTGCAGCACACTCCCCGGTGAGGGATGAATAGAGTGAGTAAAAGTAAATAAAAATAAACTTCTCTTTGGAATATATATACAGATATTTATTCGTCAACTTTAATACTTAAAAACAACTTTTTAAACTTATCTGTTATTTTATATTTACCAGTATATATCGATTGTTTCAGATTATTATGCTAATATTATGAAACTTGCGTAAATGCCCATGCACGCAGATAAAAAACCGATGGTTGCTTCTTGTTATTCACAAACCTGACCTGTTGGCCTCTATTTCCTCTGAAGAGGATATCCCTTCTTCACAAGAGCCTTAAAATACATCAAAGTGGACCAGTCGGAGATTTTGATGTACGCACCCCCTCCTCTGATGTCTTTGAAGTGTTGAGAAGCTTGGTCACGGTGATGACTGGTGAGGTTATTCCTGCTCATCGTGGAAGAACAAAGATCTCATTCATTGATAAATGTATTCATTTATTGTCTTTTTTGTCCATTAACTTCTTAAGTCATGCAGTGTTTATTAAATACTCAAACTATCACCTTTCCCAGACGTGTCTGCATTAGTGACAGTGTTTCCAAGCATTTAACAAACAGCAACGTCTGTGCCTCCGATTCTACGAGTGCATTCAGAGGGCAAGCTGTCATAGCGCTCGACAGATATCTCTGGCAGCAAAAACAAACCAAATTTTTCTGGATGTCACTGTGGAAACTGACATTCCACCAGCTGCCACGAACAAAAGCTAACCCTCTGAGATAGCTCCATTCTTAAGTCCTTGTTTGTTCACTAATATTGACATGTCTTAACTATCAAAGTCAAGTTACCTTTGACTGCTGCAGTCCGGTTCATTTATTACATATTACTTAATTTATGAAGGACGAAAACAAAAAAAAAAAAATACATATGTGTTATGCTGAAAACATTTATAAACTAGGTTTTATTTGGAATACCAACTCTTTCTTTAGAGAAAGTCCTTAAAAAAGTTACATCCACTGCCTTTGTCACTAACTTTTAATCATCCTCATAAAGAAGACCCATTTTCCATGTATTATTATTATTATGTATTATATTCCATGCATCTGTGGTGGGGAGAAATGTGGACTCTGTGAGAGCTGTTTTGGAGGGGAGGATGAGGGTTCTAATGCAGGGTATCCTGAATAACCCTTGTCACCCTCTACATGATGTTATCACGACTCAGAAAAGTACCCAAAGTAACAGGTTCCTCTCACTGCGCTGCAGGACTGAGCCTTTTAGGAGGTCGTTCATCCCTTTAGCCCTCAGGCAATTTAATCGATCAGATGTTTGTGGAAGGAACTGAGTCCTATTCTATTATGTCTGTAAGTTGTTTTTTTTTTTTTAATTTATTTTGTATGTACAGCTCGTGTGATTTCTGTTGCTGCTGGACACCAGAATTTCTCCTGCGCGTTTTTATCTATCTATCTATCTATCTATCCACTAATTTATACCAAAAATTTATCTTCCAGCTTGTCCGGGAGCATCCCAAAGAGTACCCTGGTCGGCTATGACGCATAGTCCTTCCAGCAGGTCCAAGGTTTGCCCATAGGTCTCCTCATGATGGGACATGACCAGAACAACTCACCATCGAGTCGGCTGATAGGGCATTTTAATTATGTGCTCAAAGAACCCCATCTAGCTCTTTTTGACATGAAGGAGTATTGACTCACAAAGGAAGCTAATTTCGGTTGCCCCTCCTTGAGTCACCACCATTTTGTGGTGAAGTGGTTTGTATGCCTTTAATTTATTTGTGACAAATTTCAAAATGGGGGTGGCATAGTGGCGCAGTGGTTAGCACAGTGGCCTCACAGCAAGAAGGTCAGGGTTTGAGTGCAGGGTGGGACGAGACTTGGAACTTTGGTCTTTCAGTGTGGAGTTTGCATGTTCTCTCTGTTTATGCGTGGGTTTCCTCCGAACACGTTTGTTTCCTCCCACCCATCAAAAACATGCATGTTAGCTTAACTGGCCACTATGAAATTGTCCCTAGGAATAAGTGTGTGTGGATTGTTGTGTGTGTATGAATTTTAGACTGACTTTAGAACTGATAGGGAGACAATATAGAGGGAGCCCAAAGAGCTAACTTCTGGATTTAATATGCACTCTATATTCTAATTTGCCTTTGCATGGCAACCACCTTGGCAACTAGGAGCGAGCTTTGGTTTGCACAGAGGCCTCACAGCAAGACGGTCATAGGTTCGAGCCCCAGGTGGGAACAAGATTTGGAACACTGGCCTTTCTGTGTAGAATTTGTATGTTCTCTAAATGTATGCGTGGGTTTTCTCCCAGTGCTCTGGTTTCCTCTCACTCTCCAAAAACATGCATGCTAGGTTGATTGAGCACTGCATGATTGCCCCTAGGAATGTGTGGCCCCACAACAGACTGGCGACCTGTTCAGGTTGTACCCTACCCCTCGCCTTGAATCAACTGGGATGGGCTCCGGCAAGCCCCACATCCCCCACAGGGATAGGCAGTTAAGATGGTGACTGACTGACATGTAAAACTTTAGAAACCTCAATTGTTGAGGTGTTTGGGTTTTTTTTCTAAAATCACCAGATAGACTTTGTAGATCAGATAAAATGAACAAATCAACAAAAATAGCAACGTGACATGAATGTATTTTCATCAAGAACACTTTTCTGATGTAGTAATACAACTTGTACATCATCTTTTAAAATCCCACCACTTTGATTTTAAAAATGATTTCTTCTTCATTTTTTGTGCATAAAAAAAAACGCAGCAGTGCAGAAAAGATGGTTTTGTATTCAGGTAACCTGCATTGGAAAGAAAATCCAATTCGTCCAAGTTATATTTTATTAATTTTTTTGTTTTCACTGTAGAACTTTCTACCTGGTTCACCCTCAAAAAAATTTCCACCTTGCAATCATAAATTATTCTCACCTATTCCAAACTGAACATTTCTGGCTTGTTGCTGCTCTAAAATACAAAAATTGTGGTCAAAATGGAAAACCCAAAATGTGTTTTCCACAAATGTGAAACCAAATTTTAAGAAGTTCAATTTTATTTTTGGAAAGATGAAACTAAAGAAAACTAAAATCTTCTTTGATCAGGATAGTGACATGTACACTCTGTTCGTTCCTTCCTGTTCTTCCTTCTCTTTGCTAAAGCTCCCTTATAAATTCAGAACAAGAAGACAGTTCTGGATCTTTAAAAGGAAGTCAAATTTACAACCGACCAATTATAATAATACTCTGTTTCTGTGAGATGTGGAGTAAAAGCAAAAAACACAATTACTGTAACTAAAATAGTGTTTATTCCATAGACGTTGAAACGTCAAAATACACAAAATGCACAAACACAGCAAATGTCTCAAAAACAAAGACTTATAATGTCTTAAAAAAAAGAATAATACATTTAACTATTATATTCTGTATTGACTTCACTGTATGCATGCACCAATTAAAGGCAATATGACTTGTGTTTTATAACATTTTTTTCTTGTTGTGCACTTAAAATTGAAGGTGTCATCAAAAACAAAGTAGCTCCAGGTAGCAACATTTCAACTCAACAGTTGGGTAACAACAATGTCATCATGTGTTTAAAAGCTTTAAAAAGGATTTAGGCATCGATACAAGGACATGTGTACAGTGTTGGCAATCAATATCTTATTACGATGTGGGATTAGATTTGCCTTAGAACCAAAACTCTGAGACAAACACGTGAACGTTAATGATGTTCTGGCCAGAGTCACCCTGGGCTGATAGGTTTCGCATGGAAAGTTTAAGTATGGTTGATGTCGGACCAATCAGAGGCTTTACTTGGCGAACAACACCTAAAAGAGATAAAAAAAAAGTTGTGATTTAATTGTATCAACAAAATAAGAGAGACTGGGTTTGGAACTGCCAGCGAAGAGGCAGACCAAAGGAAGACCAAAATAAGGTTCATGGATACAGTGAAGGAGGACATGAAGATAGTTGGTGTGACCGAAGAGGATGCAGGAGATAGGGTTAGATGGAAGAAACTGACTTGCTGTGGCAACCCCTGAAGGGAAATGCTGAAAGAGGAAGAAAATGAACAAAATAAGAAATATCTGTTTACAATGAGGAAAGAAAACAGCCAATTTTGCATTTCTTTTTAACTCCAGTTCCAGTCTGTCGTCTTCCATTTTCCAGGGCCGGGTCGCTGGGGGAGCAGCCTCAGACGGGAAGCCCAGGCCTCTCTCAACCCAGCGGCATCCTCCAGCTACCCGAAAAGTTCCTGAGGTATTCCCCAGCCAGCTGTGAGACATAGTCTCTCCAGCGGGTCCGGGGTCCGCCTGTCTCCTCCCAGTGAGCCGTGCCCAAAACACCTAACCAACAAGGCGCTCGGGAGGCATCCGAACCAGATGCTCGAACCACCCCATTACGCTTCTCTCGACCGGAGGAGGAGCAGCTCTACACCGAGCTCCTCCTGGATGGCAGAACTCCTCACCCGATCTCCGAGTGAGAGCCTAGCCACCCTGTGGAGGAAGTTCATTTTAGCCACTGATATCCGCAACCTTGTTCTTTTTGTCACCACCCACAGCTGATAACTATAGGCGAGGGTGGTAAAGTAGATTGACTTGTAAATCGTAGGCTTTTTGACGCAGGTCTTTCTTTACTACGACAAATCGATGCAGCATCCTAGTTAACTCCAGTAGTTTTGACAATTGCGGCCTTTATTTCTGAAGTCAGTCCAATCATGCAAAAAAAAAAAAAAACATCATAAAGGCTTACTTAAATGAAGTAAGTAAGTTAATCCCGAGTGGAGTAGAAAGAGATACTGTAGGTATTTTTTGGGAAAACTGCATATTAGTTATTTTTATGAAGTGGAATCCTAGTTTAGGCCAATCACAAACATGAAGCACGGCAAAAAAAAACAAAACAACATTTTCTTATTTGTCATATAAAGTTGGCCTAAAAAATCAAGACTCACTAAAAAATATTTGAGCATGTTCAAACATTTGAATCTATTAATTTTTGTGCTTATTTGAGAGCTGTAAAGGCATAAAAAATACTAACAATAAAATCTGTAGATTCATCCTAGGCTGTTTGGCCCACAACAGAATACTGGTGATGACATTGTGACAATGCCTTCAGATATGTTAACCCTAAAGTTAAAAAAATAATTAAAAAAAAGTTGAAGATACGAATATGGAGGATTGTCATAAGTTCATTTTTTGTAATATAACTAATGTTAATGAAAAGGTGTTCAGAACATACCGTGAACTTTGTGGGACATTGAAAACCTCAACCAATCATTTTTAAATGGTGAACAAAAATCATTGGTCCAGAGCTTGTAAATCACTCCAACTATCTGGTTTTGATGGTTGGAGACGACAAAGACCAGATGAACACAAAGAAGACCAGGGAGGGTTTCAACGCTTGCTTGGTATTCACAGAGTCGCTGGGCCGTCAGTGCCAGAAGATTTTCTATACGTCAGTTGAATTTCAGCATCCGTTTTTTTCTAGGTCTACCAACACGACAGAAGGCGTAATTAAAGACATGGCCAAATGATGTCAGTTTAAAAAGTCTGAGCATTTCCTGTCAAACTTCATGAATTAGAATCACATTAAAGTTTCAGTTAAAAACATAGAAGACCACAAACAAAACAAAAGAGCATACTGAATTTTTAAAAAAACATATGATCAAGGGCGGTGAAGTGGGGTTGGGGGTTCTCAGTGTTTATACAGGCTGTAAGCAAACCTTTCACTACAAGGGGATTGTAATTTTTCTGCCTTTTTGAACAGCTATCTATGACGAGAGTTTTGTCACTCCGTAGCATTACACCTCTGAAAACCCCTTTTTAATGCCTTATTTACAAATGTTTCTCTCATTCTGAAGTGATTTGGTCGAATTCGGGCTGAAAGTGACGTGACTCAAGAGTTCAACTGAGCTAGGATGAAACAAGTGAAAGAACATTCCCTCAATCAATCTGAGTTATGAGGCTTTTCTCTGTGGTGCTTGTCACATAAAAGTGAAACACATTTGGTTGTCATTCAACAGGGGAAATGATGATTCATTACGTGCAATTCGCTGAGTCCGCTGGGACACTGGCATTGTGTGATGGCAGATCCTCCACCCACTCACTCGGATTTTTCTCCTTTCTTTTAGTCCCAAGGGGGCCTGGTGTTTGTGGCACCATCACAGTGGCCCACAAGGGTAAATGAGTCCCATGTGTTTGATGAAGGGGAGCAGTTGCAGTCACGCGATACAGCCTCGGAGGCATTCCTCCAATGCAATCCATCCTTAACTCCGAAAAGGACGAGCTTAAGTAACTGCTGTCTTTCTTCTCTCTGTCACTTTATTTAGCGTTTACTCCTTTCTCTGAGTTTGATTTGTGGGCAAACAGGCAATTTTGAAAGATTCTGGAGATAATCCTGTGGAAGACTAAGGCATGGGGCCCATTTCTATCAGTGTTGCCCCCTTGTTTTGGTGTTTGGGACGCGGTTGCATAGTGACACTGGGCAAAGGAGTAGGAGCCTGCGATTTTATTGTTTCCAACCTTCAACGCCATCGGAAAGAACAAAATTTGGTTCAGCATAAGAAGACTTGTGAAATTGAGAAAATACATGACATGGAAAAAGAGAGAGAAATTTATTTTCAGACGTGAGATAATTGAGATATTACACAGCTGTGTGCTGACCTCTGCAAACTTGTTGACTCACAAAAGATTTTTTTTCTTTGATTCATTTCGAGCCCTTGTTTTCAACAGCTGCAAACAACAAGTGGGGCTTACATCTAATGAAGACAAAACACTTTTTAATCAGGGTCAACTGAGTTTTCCTCTTAAACCCTGTTTCTATTAAAAGAAGCTAAACAACCTAACCACATAAATACACACTGAAACAAAGACACATTAAATCTATTCTGAAATAAAGCAAAAGAAACCAAAAAGAGCAACATGTTTGAGACTTATTAGTGTTTTGTAAATTTGCATTGTGGTCTAATTAGAGTAATAAGCACTCTTGCAGAACAAAAAGTCTATTTTAGTGTTCTATGAAGCATAGTTTAGTTTCTGCTTAGTGGAGGATTTTTAATTGTAAGTACTAATGAGTTGGATAACAGTTTAACTTTTGCAAAGTAATCCAATTTTTGTTGTCCTATTTGTAACTGTGAAAACACAAAAAGAAGCTTCATTTGTATATTTACATTTTATCCACAACCTTGAGAACAACACGAAGGTGGTACATCACCGCATGGAAAGAAAGTTCATTTATGTGACCCCTCAAAAAAACCCTGTGAAGTTCTGACATGATGACTTGGTGTTTCCGTACGCCTTCCATCAAAAGCAAAGAGCTGTCTTCAATGAGCGGAAAGCATCATCAAACAGCTGGGCCTCAACGTACGTATTCACGGTGAAACTGAGGTGAAACCACAACCGCATACTCATCTTTGACATTTCATCCCTGCTACAAGCCAAAGACCAACAGCCGCAGAGCAGGTTGGCTCTGATTGGCCAGAATACCACCTGAGATTCATATAAATAAACATCTGGAGGTTTTCTAAACCCCACAACTGATCTTCTTGCCTTGTGACTTGGTTGCAAAGTCCTTGCAGGGCTGTCCAAACTGAACCTAACTTATAGTTGTAGCTCTTTTGTGGTAAAATTCTAATATGCTGAAGTATCTACATGAAAAGATATCATTCACTATCACGCAGATGGACGCACTATCTGTCCATTGATTAAGATGTTCTGCCATCCCATTGAGAAAAACCTGAAGTAGAAAATAACCCTGAATGAATGCAGACAAGTTACAGAAACTCTCCAACAAAACAACGTCAAGTAAGTGCCAGAAGGCATTTATCATACTTTATTACCACAAGGTCTCCAATATTGAAGGCTTACATATGAGGAGTGCAATTTCAGGGTTTTCTGGTTTTTTACAACTCATCAATGACCAAATCTAAAATGACTGGCTTTAACACCAGTGACAAATAAAAGTGTTTTCGAGTGGGTTCATTGTGGTGAGGCCACTGGAGACAATCCAGGTAGAAGATGACGCTGATGGTCTTCTTTAGCAGGAGTTTGTCGTTTTTTTTGTATAGAGCAATTCATACAAAGTATCTAAAGTGTTTTACTGAAATAGGTCCAAATAAAGAAAAAAATATTTAAGAATAAAAAAACAACTTTAAAAATTATTACTAAAAACTTATTCAAAACTAGTACTTTTTTCACAAAACAGCTGCGTGAATGCCATTTTGTTGACTTTTTAAATTGTAATGCCTTTTAACTGAAATAATAAAGTGTAATGCCTTTCTGCTGAAAGAATAAACTGTAACGCCAAAATGCTTAAAAAAAAGATTAGAAGAAAAACAGAATGAGTTAAAGAAGCTCAAAAACTAAAGAGAGCTTAATGAAGCTGAAGGCATCTGGAAAGCTTTACATAGCTTAATGTAGTATTATGTAGCGTAGTACAACTTAATGTAGCTTAATGCAGCTTACTTTAGTTTAAAGCAAATTAAAACAGTTTTATTAACCTTAAAACAGTTTAATGTAGCTTTATGCGGCTTAATGTAGTCAAATGTATTTTACTGTAGTTTATTACAGCTTACTATACTTTACTAAAGCTTAATAAAGGATAAAAGATTACTCTATTCATCCCTCACCGGGGAAATTTGTGTGCTGCAATCCTTACATTGCAGTAGGCTGCCCTTCGATGGCGCCAGTAGTGGGAGAAACGGGGATTAGGTGTCTTCTCCAAGGACCCTAGACGTGCTCTCTGTGGGATGCAAACCTGCGAACTTCCGGTCTGCATGCGAACGCTCTAACCACTGAGGTGCCATCTCCCCCATGTAGCTTAATGTAGCTTAATAGCTTAATGTAGCTGAATACAGTTCAATGAAGCTTAATACAGCTTAAAGTAGTTTAATGCAGCTTATTGTAATTTACTATAGTTAATTACAGGTTAAAATAGCTTACTGTAGCTTAATGTAACTTGCTATAGTTTAATTTAGCATAATGTAATTTTGTTTGTTCGTCGGCTTCTACTTATCCGGGGTCAGGTCGTGGGGGCAACAGCTTCAAACGGCAAGCCCATGCTTCTCTCACCCCAGCTGCATTCTCCAGTTCACCCAGGAGGATCCAGTGGCATTCCCCGGCCAGCTGCGAGACATAGTCTGTCCAGTAGGTGCAAGGTCTGCTTCTGGTTCTCCTCCAGATGGGATATGTACAAAACACCTCACCAACGAGGTGCTCGAGAGGCTTCTCTTGACCTGGAGGAGCAACGGCTCTACTACGAGCTCCTCCTGAATGGCAGAGCTCCCCATTCTATCTCTGAGTGATAGCCAGTCACCCTTTGGAGGAAGCTCTTTTCGGCCGCTTATGTCTGCAATCTCGTTCTTTCAGTCATCACCCACAGCTGGTGACCATAGGTGAGGGTGAGAATGTAGATTGACTTGTAAATTGAAAGCTTTGCTCTACGGCTCAGCTCTATTTTTACAACAACGAACCGATGTAGCGTGCTGATTGTTTCAGACGTCGCAACGTCATCCGCCCGAAGGTTGGGTTTTTGGCGTAATTGGGTGTTCCAACAGTACAGTGACCCCAAGCACAAATCAAAAGTGGTAGAGGAATGGCTAAACATTCGATACAATTGAGGTTTTATAATGGTCTTCCTGAAGTCCTGACTTAACCCCATTTAGAATATGTGTACCATGCTGAAGAAACAAGGCCATGTCTGAAAGTCAACAAATTTAACTGAACTGCACCAATTCTGTCAAGAGGAGTGGTCAAAAATTCAACCAGAAACTTGCCAGAAGCTTGTGGATGACTACCAAAAGCGCCTACTTGAAGTAAAAATGTCCAAGGCACATGTAACCAAATATTAGCATTGCGGTATGTTATATTTTTGACCCAGCTGATTTGATCACATTTTTCAATTTACCCTTAACTTCATGATTGCTTTTTGTGACATAGAAGTATCACATCCAATCATTCTATCAGAGAAAAATCAGATTTGTAGAAATAACTGGAAACTCAAGACAGCTTTGACATTATGTTCTGTACAAGTATGTAAACTTTTGACCACTGCTGTACACACACACAGTGTAGCCTCTGTTCAAGAAGTCTCACAATGGAGGTAAACTTTAATCAATATTTGTTGAATAAAAAAGAGTAAAGATACACGGCTTAAAGTAATGTAATTAAACACAATTAAAATACCAAACTTTTGTCGTAGCGTGACAATTTTGTGTTGTTGTTTTTCTAAGTAGAATTTTATGAAAACAGTTGACGAATTGATGCATTTCTGTAACAAAACATTGGTTTATACTGTCTCTTATTCGTTGTAATTTAACAGATGCAGTCACATTATTAAAATGGAATTTTAAAAAAAAGAAACAATTTTGTGTTTGTGTCTCCATGTTTGGCTGCTTGGAGAGAATTATCCAAGGTTTACTCACAAATTAGCAAATTCAGCAGCAACAAATTGTGCGTCATTACCATTTTTTCTAGCTGAACACACCCTAGATCATATCCTGGGCCCTTTACACCAAATCTATATTAAGGGTTTAGCAAGGTAAGTTGTGGGTTAAACATGGATATGCGGTACAACGAATATGGATCACTTCCTATTGAGGAAAGTCTCCATGGCAACATATGGCAAGCTCATAACCTGCTCAGGACCAGAATAACTGCTCGATAGCGTATATTAGCGCCAGTAGAGAACCAATCAGATCTCATTGCTGCTATGACGTCACTCTTTCTGGAGAATCATGTTGAGGAAACAGCACATATTGTACGGGGCTCCCTGCGCAGAGACAGAGTTTTCAGGGATCTCCAAAACTCATATTTCCCTGATTATTATCAATTTGAGAGGTATAGATTTTTGTGTGAGGGAATCATAGGATAGGAATCATAGTGAAGGCTTGAACTTGTTCTTATTTTTGTAATTATCCCGTGAAGCGGTGAAATCTTCAATGAGCTTCATTTTGCGCCACATCAAACTGATGCATTCACACTATCTAAAATTTTTTGCCAGCCTTCCTTTCTGACTTTAGCTGCTGCCACTGCGTTTCATTTGAGAAGGATTTCTTCTTTTATTTTCTCATATTTTCGCAGAGTAATCCTCTGCTCATCTTGGGAGAAATATGACGCTCTTGCCTTATCCATGGTTTTAATTGGCTGGCATACGTTATCTCCGCCCCTTTTATGTGAAAGCGCATAACTTCATTCAACAAATCATGGATTACCAGAGCGAGACATGAACTTGCTTCGTAGTACAGGTTATCCAGAGAAAGGTAAATCTCGTTTTGTTCATCCAGACATGACAAACTTATCCAAGATAAGTTTAGCGACGTTCATAGTACAGGGCCCCAGTGGTCGACTTGGAATCAATCCGCGGGCTACCAGTAGACTGCGATCGACTGGTTGGGCATCCCTGCCCTAGATTAACAATAAATCGCTATCTAACTAATGTAACTAATAACTAAATCTAACTAACAACTGCTCACTTAGAAAAATAATCATTTTCATATGTTCATGTTGTGTTTTTGTGATATTTTCTTTCGTTGAGCCAAAAAACAACTGAAATGCAGTCAACAAAGTGTACCACATACTTTGGATATTTTGAATTACCCTTCAAAGGTTTCATCCAAAACCATGATGCATTTTTGCTGTTTCGTCAGATACAGTAAATATCTATTTTTATGTTCTAAAGACACCCAATCTTATTGGTGATGATATAACTTAACAAATGAGGCCGCATATATAAAATAAAAAAGACTACGTTCCTATTCCAGTCAGAACCTGAGCTGCAAGTTTGGGTTTTTTTTGCTTGTGTTTTTTGGAGAGTTAACTTTTACTGTTTATTTATAGATTTAATTTTCTGTTGAAGTTCTGGTGTGAATTCTCTTTGTTCTGATGGGCGAAAGAGGACATCTTTAATTATGGAATCCAACAGACACATTCAAGGCATTCTTTTTTAGCTTACTTGTTTTACCAGTAAAAGTAGAAAAAATATCAGTTTTGATAACGGGTCATTGTGGCTGACACACAATCCCCTCCAAATGGCTAGCATAACATTAACAACTGTGTACAAACAGTAAAAGGGCCCCTTAGGGACTGGAATTTGTGTTTGCAACCTTCTCTTATGTACATGGATGACCAGTCAGGTCACACTGTGCAAACACAACCCTGACCACTCCAGAGAGAGGGTGGGATCTATACACAGCCCTGCATGCTAAGTACGGCAGCTGTGGCTTGATATTTTAAGGTCAATTAACAGTGAGTCATCGTCACTGATCTCTGAAATGGCCTGTGGTTCATTGTTGGACTCTGTCATGCGTTGGGTGATGACGTCATTCAAAAATATCCGTAGGGACATGAGTTTTTTCTATTTTAAGACTTTCTGTTTTAGCCGTCATGGGCCACATCAGCTAAGATGATATAACATGCAGCTTTATCTTCGTCACGACTTTCACACTGCAGTATGAGGGACCTTTCAAAGTCAGAACTAAGAGGCTTAAAAACAGTGAATGAGAAGGAAACCTGCTTCGCTTACATTCTAAATCAGAAAAAAAAGATAAACATTTGTGCAACCATATCATGGGCTCTGCAATGTTCCATCATGCATCTGAACAAAAACAGCAATAATTGCAGGAATTCCACAGCTAACTCAACAAATCTAGATTTCTTAAAAAACTTGTTACGAAAGCTAGAAATAATGACGAGTGTAAATTATGCAGATAACCAAACCAAGGGGGACAAGTGCATCACAATAAATAACACTGACAGGTTTATTACAAGTCATGTGTACTTGGTGTTCACACATGTTCGTCTAAGCATCCCTATCTATTCATCGGTACATTAAGTTGTGGTGGACCACCCTAGGGTAGCCGTGTGTTTATCTGTTAGCCCCTTGGGTGGAAAAGGACACCTATATTTCTTGTGGGCTTGGCGCTCTCTGGTGGGCTTACCACAATTTTGTCTTGCTTCATCTTAGCAACACTGGGGCAAGTTGTTGCTTATCTCTTTGGCTCTCCAAAGAGCCTCACTACTAAAGTAGAACCAGGAGTCGCTTGGGCCCCAGAAAGAGTCATGTCTCACACAGAAGGCTGACATTCCACCGGCCGCTGTGGATGGCTACCTGCACAGAGACAAACTGTCCACTTCCGTTTCTTTCCTGCAGCTATCTGAGCACTCGCTTTGCACCACTGCCAGTGCTGCAGATATTTACTTTGTGGACAGTATATGAACCACAAAGGCATATTTCTACCTGCTTTTGAAAAATGACTGGAATTTAGCTGCGGCATCTCAAATTTACAACTTCTCCGAATGATGGCTATGGAACATAAATAGAAGATACTGTACTATTTATTGTTTTCACCACATCAGCGTTTATTACAAAATCTGTTTTCCGACCCAAAAATGAGACGGCAATGACTAAGAAAAATAAACTCCGACAGAAGTCTTTTTTGAGAGAGAGAGAGACGTATTACTAAATGTCTGCTGACTGATAAATTCCAAAGTAGTCTAGTGATTAAATTAAACTCTAAATTTTTATTTAGAAAATCACAAGAAACTTTTGAGTTATAAAAAAAATGACAAATGGCACTAAAAAGCGTCTAAATGTGCAGCTTAACAAATATTTTGCACAGTGCAAAGACAGAAACACTCATCTAATCCAGCTCATAAGTCTGTCAATAACCACTAAGTAAAAGCTTAAGCGAGATCAGCACATGGTTTGTTTTATTGTGAGATTATCAAACTAATAAAGCGCAAGCATTTATCAAACTGAGTGAGGAGGACTTGTCTGTTTATCTACTGCCTGCCAGAATCAGTCACCCTTTTATTAGCTCTGTTTAACCTGTTCCTAATTAGAAGACGGCTGCTTTTAGCATGAGTAATGCATTAAGTCATTGTTCGCTAAATTATACTTTTGATGCCTCTAAAGTGACCTTGAAGAGGAGAACTATGGCTCCTGTGTATCCGATCTGACCACCTGAGAGGATTTTGTGTGTTCGCTCAAGTCACCTGTCGGATGTAAAGGGATTTTAAAAGCGTGGGATCAAATTTGATCTTCTTTTTTAAGTAACCAAGGCTTGGGTGAATGTATAAGCTGCCGGGGTTGTGATCCCGCTGGGATCATTTTGTATAAACTAAGTGATGGATGTCAACAGTGCTGCGCCATCAGTTTTTTATTCGTCTGTGCGTCCGCGTGGATTTTTCATTGCCTGCTTGTGTGTGCAATGAAAGGAACATGAGCCAATCAAACCTTTGAACAATTACTTTTTGAAGTTTGCAGTGTATCCACGCAGCATACAATAGCCTGTTTTGTCTCTTTTAATAACTCAAAAAACTGGCCAAAAATAATGACTGAAAGTACTTCCATTTCACACACTTGTTCATTACTGGAGCCTCAATGTCTGCTCCTCCTCACAACCCAGCAAACTGAAATACTGCTGCCGGAGACACTGGAGATACTGGAAACTAAGCTTCCTTGTGTGACACGTCAGCGAGCCTCACTCAGGGGTTACACAACTGCTGTGTCTGCAGGCCAAAGCACAAGCAGCAAAACTCACTAAGTATTAGCAAAAGGGTCTTTGTCGCACGTTGGGCTCCGATCTTCACAGCGGGCAAAGCATCGGGTCTCAATTGGGATGCGTGGTACCCAACTGGTGCACACAGAAAGCATCCCGTAGATTAAAAGGGGGAAAAAAAATTTCCTCACAAACAGCATCTTTGATGTGGTCGTCAGTTTAAGTGCTCTAATGCTCGGCGAGACACTGAGGCCCAGTGTGGGGAAATGGAACAATACATCCAACCACATGAAGCGCAGCGCCCGGGATTACTTTTGCATATAATTTCTCTCCCTTTCCCTCATTGACTTGTAGTCTTGCACTTTGTCTTTCTCCACTGTTAATACCCTTCCTTTCCTTTCTACACACACACACAAATTGCCCCTGAAACTGAGAGCTGCTTTTAACTAGCAATTTAATCTAAATCCACTTGATACACACACACACACATCCTCATGCAAGAGATGATGTATCTATAAATGAGTAGAATTGCACCATTGTGGATGACTAGAAAACCCCTCTATCATGTGAAGACACTTTATAATTATAACAGCTTTTAGGTTTTCTCTTGATTATTCCTGACATAAACCCATTTCTTCCGATGTTTGATTAGCACACATCTGTTTCTGCAACTCTACAGAAAAAGAACACTCATCTGCTGCCACAATCCAGCTTTAACCAGTGACAGTCACACACTCTTTTCTCTTCCCTCATTCGATAAAGACGAATACGCGTTCTGACAGCCATCCCTTCATCCATCACAGAAATAAGGACATCAGAACACAACCAAAATAAAAACACTTGGATAGACCCAACAATATGTCAGCCATTAGGCTGAGTGCGCCCTCATCCTCTAAGGACAGACCCTTCGTCAGGCTCTCCAACACACTGATACACCGCAATGGCATCCGACTAAAAATTCACCCTCACACACTTCTCTAGATATTATCTGCTTCCCGTACTGGAGGCGATGCACTTCTTTCATTTTGCATGCTGGTAGTCACTGAATAGATAGTGAAGGTGAATTACCTGTCAATCCCAGTTACCCATGCATACCTGCATATGCAAACACCGACTTGGATTTATACCCTGCAGTCCTGCTCATTCAAGGAATCTTAGCTTATTGTGGAAAGTAACGATTTTCAGGGATAAGCGTAGCCATGGATAAGTGAATTAAATGGTACTTTGTTTAACCACAGCTCTGTGAAAATTGATGCCAAATATTTGCTGAGACAGAAACAAGCCTTCGTCTGTCTCATAGAGCCACTGAAAGGACAGCTCTCCCAAGACAGACACACAAGAGCCCCCTTGAAGATGATGACAGCTACATGAAGCCGCCATGCTGCCAAAACCATAACAGGCTGTGTCAGATACACTTATGTCAAAGAGCCCAGAAATTCTTCTTGAGATATTTCTGTGTGTTTTGTCCTTATTCAGGCTACACATGCAAGTTTAATTTTGAATATAATGTCTCATATGGAAAAAAAAGTCACTAAATTCAGAAAAGGGTGACAGGAATTCATTTATGGAGATGATTAGTTGGTACATGCTGCATGACGAAGCCATTATAGTCATAAATCACTTACCCACATACACGCCGTTCTCTATTCGCTTGACGATGTCAAAGGCATTCTCGACATTGCCCTCCAGGATGTCGAACTTTACGTTATAACTGCCTAACTGATAGGTCCCATAAGCCGGCACAGTTGTTCTCAGGAAAACAATCTCTGTTGGAAAATAATTAGAGAAAAACAAATCTTTCAGAGGAAAATCTTCGAAATAGCCGAGGGATCACTCTGTCAAGTTTGTGTAAGACAATAAGAAGAGACACCAAGGAGACTGTTTTTACTGTAAGCTGAGAAGGTCGAAGAAAGGTTGAGGTTTTTTAGCATGGCTGCTCAGCTAAATGCCTCAAATCCTTTGCACCCCGACCTGGAGCTAATAGGAAATGACAAGCGATGTTGAGCATGAGTGTGTCTGAAACATATGCAGCATGCTGGCCGGTGGATGCTTGTCAGCTGTCTCTGCTTGCGAGTGATTACTGTGGTTACTTCTATTCAACCAGCATGGCACTTCAATGCTGGTGAGGGCCAGCCAAGCTTTTTTCTGTTTGTTTGTTTGTTCTTTTACATAAAACCGGGTAGTCATAGATTCCTGTAGCTAGAAGGAACAGGGGAGGGGAACCCCGAAATTAAGGCAGAATAATTCAAGCAAAAAGAAGGGAAAAGGACGCACAATTCTTCCCATTTCCAAATGTTAAACAGTTTCTATGGCGGAGTTTAGGGCAAAAACAGAAAATATTAGCAATGCAAGACAAATTAGCTGTTTTAGACGTTTTAAAGCGTAAAGTTATTTAGATTTAGTTTATTATAAGTAGCATCTTTTTCTTTTTTCGGCATTTCCCTTTAGGAGTCACCGCAGCAAGTCAGTTTCTTCCATCTAACCCTATCTGCTGCATCTTCTTCGGCCCTCCAACAATCTTCATGTCTTCCTTCACTGTAACCATGAACCTCCACTTTGGTCTTCCTCTAGTCCTCTTTCCTGGTGGTTCCAAATCCAGCATCCTTCTGACGATGTACTCTCTCTCTCCTCTGCACATGTCCAAACCATCTCAGTCTTGCCTCTCTGGCTTTATCTCCAAAACCTCTAACATGTGCTGTTCCTCTGATCCTGTCCATCCTGGTCACTCCCAGAGAGATCCCCAGCATCTTCATATCTGCTACCTCCATCTCTGTTTCCTGTCTTTCCCTCAGTTCCACTGTTTCCAGACTAAACAGCATGGCCGGTCTCACCATGGTTTTGTACACTTTACCTTTCATTTTAGCTGAAACTCTTCTATCACACATCACACCTGATACTTTTCTCCACCCGTTCCAGTCTGCCTGCACATGCTTCTTCACCTCTTTTCCACACTCTCCATTGCCCTGGACTGTTGATCCTAAGTACTTAGAACCTTCACATACAAAGAAAATGTACAGACTACACCTTCTGAAGAACATTGAAGTTGATCAGCATTAGAAATATTCATAAATGAAAGTTTAACGGCCGAAGCAAGAAGAAGTTGGGGGAATTCAAATTTCTCTTTTTTCACACTGACCTTCATCATATTTTCATGCAAACATACTCACCACAAAGTGTGATACTTCTAATGCAAAACCTCCTTAACTGGAACTAAATGGACTTCTCTTTGCAGGTCAGGGATGGGGTCTTGATTCAAATACCTTGAAGTCTAGTTTATTTGTGGAGAAAGTATTGTGCGCGAGATCGACAGGTGGATTGAAGCTGTGTTTGCAGTAATTACTTTACTACATTGGTGCACTAGGATGATGTAGAAAGCTCAGCCAAAAATTGAGGCTTTCGAGTCAATCTATGTTCAATGGTCACCACGGTGACACAAAGGGCGAAATTGGGATATAAAAATAATAAACTTCCTTTATAGGGTGGCCGGGCCCTGCCTTAGAGATATAGTGAGGATCTCTGCCATCTGGAAGGGGCTCAAAGACTGCTGTTTCTTATTGTCGAGTGGAGCTAGGTGGGTTGGTGCGCTCATCTGGTCAGGATACATCACAGATATCTAGTTGGTGAGGTGTTACACATTTGCACATTCTGCTTGCAGGCTCGGATGTAGAACCAAAACCCACAATGACAAACTATGTCCTACAACTGGCCAGAGAAGGCTTCGAGCTCCACCCAGAAGAGCTCGAATATGTGGCTGGGGAAAGGATGAACTTATAATAGATTACCACCATAAATTTTAAAAGTACTTAAACAGAATATTTGACAAAGGCCCATGTTCCCAGCAGTTCTTGCTTTAGTCGAATCTCAGTCACAATAGGAGAAGAAACTATTTTTCAACTGAAGTTGTACAGTGGCAAAAAAAATGGAGGAAAATTAGCTACAGTTTTCAATCCTTCAGTTTAAATTTGTAACATAAACACATAAAACAAGTGTTTTTGTTTAAGACTGATTTTTCAAAAAGAAAAAAATTGTAGATGCTCCAAGCTACCCGTTTGTGCCATTTAGTTGTGGTAGCTAAGTGTGAGCTAACACTACCTCGTCAAAGAAATTAATCTTCCATGCAAGTCCGAATTCCCAGCTAATGGTTTTGTACTTGTTTAAACATCTGAAAAATATTAAGATGAGTCACTTTGACATATTTCTGTTCCACAGAAACTCGTAGCTATGGTAGTAACTTCAGGAGTTAATTAGGTTGCCTCTTTTTTTTTTAATGCCTGTTACTTAAACATACCTTCCAACACAAGCAGCAATGGAAAAGCAGTGCACAGCTGCAACATTTTTCCAAAACCAGATTGTCTTCTGCCCTTAGCTCACACTCAGTGACCTTAACTGGGTTGTAGGGCATGGTTTCCATTTGGATTCAGGGTGTTAAATCCAATCATTTCTCAGTGGTGCAATAAACTCATCAGACAGATTTCTTTATTAGGGTTTTAATACTTTTTAATGTGATACTTTTATTCCCAATCAATTAGAGGTTTATTTGTTTGTGTTTTTATTTTCTACACCTGTTATTAATCAATCAATTAATTACCTTCAAGAGCACTTACCCTCTGGTCGTGTGAATTCTCTGAACGTGGGCAGAGAAATGAAGGTGTGGGCCACCGAGTGTGTTGGGTCCAAGACGCAGGCGATGTCGTTTGGCTGGCAGGATTTAATGCAGCGAACTGTGTCGGAGCGTTCAAGTCTTGCCACTCTAAAACAGAAAATGAAGCACATACTCCAACAAAAAATAATAAAATACAACACATACACACCCAACTTTTAATAACAAGTTACCTTTAGACTCAATCTTCTACAAAATCATGGCTTTCATTTGAGCTTTCTTTGGGTTTAAAATTAACACCTTCTGAACAGGTCGACAGGAGGCCTGGAAATCGCTCTCAGTATCAAAACAAAAATCTAATTCCATGTGGTTTGCAAGAATAATAAACCAACTTAGACATCATGGCTTGCAGAGGGGCCCTCTGCCATTGATGCTCTTCTGATGTCCCCTTTCAAGCTGTGTGGGAAATGAATCACGGCACTTACAAAGAATGCTCCACAACCTGCTCAAGAAAATATTTGGATTTGTTGAGCATCCCCAGCTTCACATCAGATAATCTCTTGAGGAAGATTTATGTGGCAAGTGAGTGTTCTAAAAGACTCGTAAATTATCAGTAACATGACTAGACAGCTCCCCGGCTTCTCCCCCGGGCAGCTCTTATCCTATTATTTAGGGCTTTGTTTATTCCACACACTAATCAGTGACAGGTCGGAGAGAATAGAGAGCCTCTGCTGGCTCCTAGCGCCACCTGGGGCATCACTTTTCTCTTCCCATCTACTGCTAAAAACTTTGGGAGAGGTTTTTTTGTTTTAGGCATTAGCTACTCCATAAATCATGTGTTTGTCTTTTAAACTCCAGAGACCCTTTGAAGCAATTTGGTTATGAAATAACGCAGGTAGAACCCACCCTCTACAAGTCAGTACATGGCTATATTGGGCAATGAAAACATCCATGTTACCATGTATAAATCCGGTTAATGTGCACGGCTGCCTTGTAGCCACATGTGAGTCATGGGTCATGGATTTCCGGTGGTCCTCGGGGGACCTATCAGCTGCAGCTCAAAGCTCAGCTTCGGTTTGGATTGCAGGCCTTCTTTTCATGGACAGCAAGGAGAGAAGCCCCTTACAAAAAGTCTAGCCACCACTGGGTAGGGGCTTGTAATTAGCAATTAGCGGGTGGGTCTAGTTTTGCTTTGGCTCGAGCCAAACCCACAAAATGTTCTTGTAGTTTATAATACCATGGGCTGAGCAGCAGATGAAGACCCCCACAGACATCTAGAGGACTAAGTAAAAACTCTCCAAAGAGTGAATTTACGAGATGACAATGACCCCGGTTAACCTTCTACCCCTCCCCACACACATGCAGATGGACACTACAAAGCAGAGTCAAGCAGGTGAAGATGGATACACCTCCTCCGTGTTCACACATCTGCACCTAAAACGCCTCTCTGTGCAGTTTTTAAAAGCAGTGTGTGTGTTTCTGCCATGCACAACCACACGAACCCATGCACGTCTTCTTCATCTCTTCAAGCCTCACGTGGCCAGGCCTAGGAGGAAAGAAAAAACCCAATACTTTCAAACCAGAAAGAAAAACAGACTTTCTGGATGAAAGTGCTCTGGTCAAGCGGAGAGCCTTATGTATTTTTTTCTAATTATTATTTATAGTCAGCACATTGATAACGCCCCAACACAAACAGTGCAGGGCATCACTCATTCTGTACGCGGTGATGTTGCTGTATACCACAAATTGTTCAGACCACCGGCCAGAGCCCAGAGCCCCATAACTCAACGTCAAAAGGGAGGAAAAAACTCCTGCGCACCACTCTGCTCTTATTTTAAGGATATCCCCACCAGGAACCAAGTGCATCCTTACTGGCCTGACAGCTCAGAACAGGAGGAACCTAGGACATCTGAATTTACAGTTATTAAAAGCCGCAGCCTTCGGGCAGCAGCCTCACAGCATGTCAAACTATTTTTATTCTCTCTGGCTGGTGCACATTTCTCCTTCTTTTGCCACTGCATCCCATCGCGTGTCACTTACTCAACCTTCATTTGGATTATCTGTCTGCTTTGGGGTTTACACCATGGTATGCAGTGGAAATCTGTGCATTTCACATTAGGACTCAAATGGAATGGAATCATAGGAGATGGGTACAAAAATGTCTACCCCAAAAAGATGTAAATGTGGTCTGCTGTAACTGACAGCCGGGAAGTGGGAGTAGTAATACATTCGACTCAATCTGGTTTATGACGGTGATTTGGAGGTGTAGTATTTCTTTATAAATGGTGGGAGTTGGAGCTAAGCACACATAATGCTGGGCAGAAAAAAGATGGTAGAACTATCTTTTTTAAAAATCAGAAAATCTTGCTTGAAGTACTTGCTTGAATCGAGTTTCTCTCTAATCAAAGTTATGTTTTTATTAGATTATATTACTTTCATTAAGTTTTATTTAATGCCTGGCTTTCATCAGACATGGACCATTTTAAAAGATGTACAAATGAAACTACTGGAATGCATGTGAAGTCTTTGTGCCCACTGCAAGGCCTCGATCCCACACCCTTAACGCTCCCCTCACTGTATTTGATTAAAACCCCACAATGCACTATTATCAAGAACTGGATTCTGACTGGAACATGTGTTATTTCTATTTCAGTTTTAATAGAAAAGTGTTCATCCAACACATAAACCATAAAATACTGCAAAAATGTCAGACTTTATCATGCGACCATCATCAAATTCCACCCGCTTATAGTCATCTGTTACTGTTTTATTACATAGCCTGACTTACAACGCCACCTACAGCAGCAGCTTTGACAATGCTTCTTCATCTGTGAGCACTTCACACATGGAAAATATGTTTAGGGGATTTAAACTGCATAATGTGAAGTTTAGGATTCTCCTTCAGACGTGACGGTTGTGTTGCTTGTTTCTTTTTAAATCTGGAAGGAATGTTATATTTAACCTGCAATCAGAAAGTGACAATAAATGAAAGTTGAAAGAGTCAAAGAGCAAAAAAAAAAAAGGATGCAAATCAAAAGTCACGTTTACAAAATATGATCCAAATGGAATTTAAGTGCCATCTAGACCTTTGTGTTGGTTTATCTAGATCAGGGCTGTCAAACTCCGGTCCTCGAGGGCCAGTGTCTTGAAGGTTTTCCATGTGTTGCTGGTTCAAGACAGCTGATGCACATAAAGTGAAATCAGCAACACATTGACTCAATAAACTGGCTTAGGTGTATCGATGCAAAAAACACATGGAACACCTTCCGTACACTGGCCATCCAAACCCTGAGTTTGTCACTCCGTATCTCAGGGGTTTTTAGATTCCTAAAATAAACGTTTTTGATAGTCTGTTGGTCAGTTGAGCCCAATTAAAAAGAAGAACTCCAGTGAGTTGTTCCACATTATTAAAAAAATCACTATCTCCATATTTTCCATGCTACTGGAAATGATAAAGTAGTTGGATGAAAGTGTTCAATATTTCACAGAAATGTAAGTGTTTAAAGAAATTTGTGTCTTATTCAGAGTAAAAAATGTGCTGTGCAGAAAAAATAAAGGATTCTGCCAGACAAATATGCCAGATTAAGAGAGCAGCTGCTAAAATGACATTACAAAGCAGCAAACAGGAAGTGTAAAGTATCCTGCAGGGGGTTGCAGCTCAGCAGAATCCTCTATGGAAAACCGTAAAAAAGCTAAAAGACTTCCTGCTATTGTTACAAAATGGATGTGGCAGAGAACAAAATCCAAGGCCAGGAACATTTTGGGGTTTGGTTAATTTCCAAATACTGAAAGGGAAAACTCACAAATGACTCACACATGTATGAATGAAATAGAAAACCACTTCAGTTTCAAACATGGTGAGACCTCCAAAAAAGTTGGAATGCACAATATCTCTCACCCGCACCGCTCCTGAGTTAAACAAGAAAAAACGTCTGGGACACACTAAATGTCACTAAAGCTAAAATGTCCCACATTTAATTTTGAATGGAAGAAAAGTCACAAAAACTACCAAAAAAAGTGTATTTATTTTTTAAAAAACCCTGGTGAAGATTTTCTGAACATCGCTGTAATAATTGACTTAGTTGACTTTAAAATATGTGAAAGAAACAAGGGGTTAATGTTGTAAAAGGTTGGTTGGTTTTAACATCGTCTTCTATGACATATGCAAATATTCCAATTTTATGTTTTTAAGTGTTCAAGCCAACAAGAGGATATAAGGCATTACTTTAGACTTTAGAACCCCCTGTGAATGCTGTCATTTTGAGTATTTTCTGTCCCTATTAAAGCAGACCATGATGCTTTACTATACTCACACGATCTGCTCCCATCAACCTCTCAAAACAAAAGTACTGTTGTTCATTCCAGGAGTGGGTTATAAGGCACTCTTGGTTCATCCTGCGTCACAAACACATGCACTTTAGATAAGTAGGAGGTCTGGACGCCATGTCGACGCAGCTTCAGCTCCAGAGACACCTCAAAGTCCTGAGGTGTGTTGATGAGCTTTGCCACCGACATTGTGCCTCCGCTGGCTGTCTGCTCAGTCATGAAGAAACCATCTTGGTTGCCATCAGAGATGGCGATTTGGATGTCATCGCCAGGCAAGACATGGGAGGGGCCCATGCGGAAGATGTTGGTGAAGACGGGGATGTCGGTTGGGAAGGTGAGGGAGTAGTGAGTTATTCTCAGAGGCAGGTTCAGGCACTCGACAGATTCATTGCAAAGCAAGCGTTCACATCGACTGCAAAAAAACAAAAATAAAAGAAGAAGAAGGGCAGGGGGTGGAGGGATAAAATAGGACGAGACAGAACAAAAAAAGCCACAAAAAGAAAAAGATGTGTGAATTTCACTTGCCATGCACGGCATGCAGTGAAAGAAACATCATTTTCAGTAGCATTACGAAAGGTGTAGCGCTCTCTATGGGAGCATGCATGGAACTACAACCACGGCTTTCAAACAGGTGGACATTCAGTCTGATGGAAAATTATTCATATGCATTTGAATCAACAGATCATGCTACAGCCAAATCATTTCCAGATCATTTCAATACCAGACATGCAGGATTTATACACTTGACAGGGACTGACGTAAAAATTGAACTTTCAACTTGAGGTCTGGCTAATCTGAGTGACCTTCCTTTTTGTAGTTCATGAGCGGTAAAGCCATATGTCCCAATAAAAATCCTACTCTCCGACATCAGACAACACATCAGAGTTTTAATTGTTCATGTATATGTTTTAGGATAAATTTTCACTCACGCCTCGCCAACTCGTCTGTAGTTCTTCGGACAGTCGAAAGACAAACACCTGAATCCTCCCTGTATGTTAAAGCAGCTCTGATCGCCCGTGCATGTGTGTGTTCCCAATACACATTCATCAACATCTGGACAGTAGAACAAAATCATTTAAAACTTCACAAGCAGATGGGATCCAAACATAGGATGTCAAGGGGAGGACAACCTACCTTGGCAGCTGCGCCCGTTTGCTGCCAAAGTGTACCCATCAACTGGACAGGAGCAGTGGAAGCTGCCAGGGGTGTTGTGACAGCGGTAAGAGCAGATGTGACCACCGGTGGGCAACGCACATTCATCTATATCTGAAGAGTCACAAACAAAGATTCAGATTCAAAGATTCAGAAGGTAAACAGCTTGTTTGTTTCGCTTCCCTTTGACACGTAGACATTAATTTTGTTTTACCTTCACATGTCATTCCATCCAAGTCACTGAGCTGGTAACCACGGCGACAGTAGCACTGATAGGAGCCATACACGTTGGCACACTCCTGACTACAAGGGTTATTCTCACACTCGTTCAGATCTACAAGATAAAAATTTGCCAATTTTCACAGTCACATTTTTTATAAACCATATCATCAACCCTAAAGAAGACTGAAATTCAAATTAAAGGCTGAGTAAGTGATGCATGATGAGATCCTTAGTACTTAGGATCAACAGTGCAGAGCAATGGAGAGTGTGGAAAAGAGGTGAAGAAGCGTGTTCAAGCAGGCTGGAATGGGTGGAGAAAAGTATCAGGTGTGATGTGTGACAGAAGAGTTTCAGCTAAAATGAAAGGGAAAATGTACAAAACCGTGGTGAGACTGTTTGGTCTAGAGACAGTGGCACGGAGGAAAACACAGGAAACAGAGATGGAGGTAGCAGAGATGAAGATGCTGAGGATCTCTCTGAGAGTGACCAGGATGGACAGGATCAGAGGAACAGCACATGTTAGAGGTTTTGGAGATAAAGTCAGAGGGGAAAGACTGAGATGGTTTGGACATGTGCAGAGGAGAGAGAGGGAGAGAGAGAGAGTACAGAGGAAGAAGAATGCTGGATTTTGAACCACCAGGAGAGAGGTCTAGAGGAAGACCAAACAGGAGGTTCATGGATACAGGGAAGAAAGACATGTAGATAGTTGGCGTGACCAAAGAAGATGCAGCAGATAGGATTAGATAGAAGAAACCAACTTGCTGTGGCGACCCCTGAAGGGAAATGCCGAAAGAAGAAGAAGACTGACCAGACACGGAAGACATAAATTTTGTAACACCCTGTGTTCATTGACCGAAAATGCAGTAATTATGATATAGAAAGCATGGTTCTGTTTTTGCTTTACCATCACAGTTCCTTCCATCGCTGGCCAGTTTGAAGCCTGTAGTGCAGGTACACTTGTAGGATCCCAATGTGTTCTCACACTTATGAGCACAAAGACGGCCGGGGTAATTCCTGCATTCATTTACATCTAAAATCAAAATAATATAGTAAGCGGAGATAGATTTTTAGTCCGAATGTTCTATCCAGATGTTTAGGGTAAACAACTACACTGTGTGTTTACTGCTCACCTTCACAAAGCCGAGTGATGCTGTTGAAGTTGTAGCCCTGTTGGCATTCACAACGGTAAGACCCTAGTAAATTCAAACAGCCATGACCTGAACAAACTTCTTCTGGGCCTTTACACTCATCAATATCTGAGGGAGGAGATTCAAAACCATCAAAAATAAATCTAGTCATGTCTGACTTGGAAGTTGTTTGTTTTCTTCAACCTCACCAGCACAGCGGGTTCCATCTTCATTTAGATGGTATCCTCGGCCGCAGTTTACCGAGTTTCTCTCACATTTAAAGGAGCCCACTGTGTTTACACAGACCTGCCCTCTGTTACACGGACTGGCCTGGCTTACACACTCATTTATATCTGAAAAATGAAGACATAAAGTTTAATCAGTAAATGAAATCAAATAAATCAGAGAGACAAAACGAAAGATACCAATGCAGTTTCCAAGGGCGTCCTGGATAAATCCATCCCCACACTTCACTTTAGGAAGACACCGGAATGACCCCTGGGTGTTCTGGCACTCGAACTGGGGTCCACAGTTATGGATTCCCGTCTCACACTCATCAATATCTGTACATCATCACAAGATGAACAAGTGAGTACACTCATGAAAGAGCTCTAGTTCATCGTGTTTCCACAGGAAGAAGTGACTGACCTTTGCAGTTGTTGCTGTCGGTGAGTTCGTACCCGGTCCCACAGCTGATTTCTCTCTGGCAGCGGAAAGAACCCTCAGTGTTGATGCAGCGCTCTCCTCCCCGACAGTTACTGACACCCAGCAAACACTCATTTATATCTGAGAGAAAAAAACACTGATTTAACCGGATATATTCACAAATTTTCAATGAAGTGTAAATTCTGCCATCTTTATTCCATAATCACGACACATTCACAAGCTTGAAACTTCATTTTAGACGTTTACCCTCGCAACTCTTCCCGTCTGGTTTGAGTTTATAACCTTTGAAACACCCGCAGGTGTCATTACCGACACACTGATGAGCACATTTTCCTAAAAAGTAACAAAGACAAAGTCAGAAAAAAAGTCGTAGAAAGCAAAAAATATTGTAATTTTGTTGGAAAAAGAAAAGATTTGACCGTTGTTTTTTTTTTTTTACCGTCACATGCATCGATTATTACTGAGTTATCTCCGTTTTCATTCATGATGTCCTTTAGTACTGCAAGAAAAAAAACTCAGACATTAACATTTTAATGTCACGCACAGTATTTATACTCATTCATTTCAAAACACCACCAAAAAAAAGAGATTTTCACATTTATAAAAATTGGCATTTATCAATCTATTTTTTGTGATCCGTCTTTTCGATTCTGTCATGATCCCCTCTCCTACCACCAGAGGGGGTCCTGGATGTTTTTCATCGACCTGATTGGGGTCACCTGGAGATGATTCCTGATTCCACTAATCTGTGCACCCTGCCATCTGTTTAAGGGCAATCACCCCAGACTTTCCTGCAGGGTCATACAATCCCTTCCAGCCAGGTCTGCCTGGTTGCCTGACCAAATACACATTCTGACAATAACCTTTTACCATGCCATTGAAACTTTGTTTTTCTTTCCACAGTAATTATGGACTGCGAACTTCAAATAAACCATGTTTTTTGTCTGCAACTGGGTCCTCCTCTTTCCACCTGCACTCCGCTTCATGACAGATTCTAGATAGAACTATTTTTTTACAAAATTGATCAATGATTTCAAGTTAATAAAGGTGCTTCATCAAAAAGTAAAAACATGCCAACAAGCACGATCAATCGTTAACATTGTTATTTCTCTTCCTCTTCACCCTCTACATGGTGGACTTCAGATGCAACACAGACAGCTGCATGCTGCAGAAGTTCTCTGACGACACTGTGATCGTCAGGCTCATCAGTGACGACAATGACGTGGAACACAGAGGACTGATGCGGAACTTTGTCGACTCTTGTTAGCAAAACCACCTCCTGATCAACGCAGGAAAAACCAAAGTAGATGGAAGTGGACTTTCGCCGACATCATTCTACCACACCTCACCGATGAACTTCCAGGGAATGAACATCGAGCAGGTGGACTCTTACAAATACCTGGGTGTTCACCTCAACAACAAACTGGACTTGACTCATAACACTGACGCACTGTACAGGAAGGGTCAGAGCAGGCTCTACCTCCTGAGGAGAATGTGGTCTTTTGGAATGAATGGGGCTCTACAGAAGATCTTCTACGACTGTGGTGACATCGGTCATCCTGTACAGTGAGGTCTGCTGGAACAGCAGCATCACCAAAGGGGAGGGGAAGAAGCTGGACAAAATCATGAGGTACTCCAGCTCTGTCTGAACTGCTCCCTGGACTCAGTGCGTGAGGTTGGTGACAGGAGGGTCCTGCAGAGACTGACATCCAGGACACTCTGTCTGCACTGGAGAGCAGCTTCAGGGTCAGACTGCTTCACCCTTGCTGCTCAAAATCATTTCTGCCGTCCTCCATCAAACTGTTTAACCTTTCACTTTCTCTGTTTACACTGCAGCACTCAAATTTTCCTTTGGGATTAATAAAGCAGTTTCAATTTTATTCAAAACATAGATAACCCTTTTATGGATAAACCGCTTCTTACATCCACTAGGAAGCAGTAAAGTTCAAATTCTGAAAACAAAACGATACAGCTACACAAGTTGTCATGAACATATTAATAAATAAGTATTTTTACTCACATTGATTCTCCAGTCCTTCTGTCTGATTGTCTGACGCTCCCGTCACACAACAGGCCCGTGACACCAGGCTACACTGGTAGCCCAAAGACATGTTTGGGTCACAGGGCATGCCCTGTTCATGTGCCGCCTTTCCCAGCAGACAGCAGTCACAGCACATCTATGAAAAATAAAACATACTTTATTTTATTTCAAAGTGTGGAGAAGAATGTTTTTAAAAAGTGAAATTTTGTCATTTTTGAAATAGAGTGAAAAATACATCAGACTCAAAGGTTTTTTAAAAAGCATCAGAGAAATGCAACAAAGCTCACGTTGAAGCATGGCTACATCAGTCGTGAAGGCAGAGAATAAATTACTTCATAAATCACAGCTAATGCTGCTCAATCAATCATCGGGACAGTTAGACAGGAAGGTGAGTGAAGTTGAAGGATGGTCACCACAACTACTCCCTCCTGAAAACAGTGTTGTGGGGGATGTCGGAGTCTAAGCTGGCAAATTCAAGGTGAGAGGCAGGGTACACCCCAAACAGGTCACCAGTCTGTCGTGGGGTCACACACATGCACACACTCATTCCTAGAGGCAATTCCATAATGGCCAATCAACCATTGGCCAGCATGTTTTGGGAGGGTTGGAGGAAACCAGAGTACCTGGAGCAAACCCACATATACACGGGGGAAACATGCAAACTCAACATAGAGAGACCAGTGTTTCAAACCTTGTCATAAAGAAATATCTCAGGGGAAAGTAAATCTTGCATTATTAAAAATGTACACTTTCAAATGAGAGGGAAAGACTGAAGGATGTGTGATAAAGTTTAGATTAAGAACATTTGTGCCGTTTTAAAAACCAAATCAAAATAAGTTGGTTTTCTTTCCTCCAAAAAAACTTATTCCTTTTGCATCGCTTTTTGTTTTGCTCTTGGACACAAATCTTGCAGTTGGCCTTCTAAAAGCCACTAATGACCAGTCTAGATCTTAAAAATGCTACAGCAGGTTAACTCTGAACACACACTTATTCATGTGAAAAGAAATAACAGAACTATTTTTGTTTCATTTTGTTGTCTTCCACTTATTTGAAGCCAGGTCTCAGAGGCAACAGATGGAAAACTCAGGCTTCTCTGACCCGGGCTGTAACCTCCAGCTCACCCAGGAGGATCCCAAGGTGTTCCCCAGCCAGTGGAGAAACAATCTTTCCAGCCAAGTCTGCCCCTGAGTCTTGTACCAGCCCGAAATATTTCACCAGCGAGGCATTTGGGAGACATCCCAACTAGATACCCAAACTACCCCATGTGGCTTCTCTCGACCGCAGGAGCAGCAGCTCTACTCCGAGCTCCTCCCGGATGGCAGCGCTCCTCATCCTACAAGTGGCCAAAATTAGTTTCCTTCGCAGGGTGACCAGGCTCTCACTCAGAACTGTCTTTATCAAATGCAAATTTCTAATGAAGATCATTTCTATATAAATACACAGAAGTAAAGTACTTTACAATTTGGAATCTATAACCCACCAGAGAAAAACACAGCCTGACTAAAAGTCTTTTAATTATGTTACGTTAACTGTTTTTAAGTTAAGCCAAAAATAGAAAGTGCCATTACAAGTAAATTAAAAGTAGCTGCTGGATAATTACTAGTGGATTAAAACCAAAGCCCAATCTGTTTGTAAATAGCCGGCGAGGGTGGGACTGGTTTATTTGTGTACAGGCTACCAGATGTCTTCTTTTTTAAAAGTTCAATTTGATGCAGATTGGCAAAACAGCTAGTTGTTATTCTGGTAGAATTATAAATACTGTATATATGTTGTAAATGTACATATAGGCATGAGTGTGTGGAGAGACTGAGGTTAGCTAAGAAGGAGAGAAGCTAAGAGAAGGGAAGTTTTTTGTGTTTGTTGTGCAGCACCTCGCTCCTTAATAAATTTAATTTGCATGGTTCTGTTATGTTGTCTTCCGCTTATCCAGGGCTCAGTCCCAGGGTAACAGCCTCAGATTACCCCGTCCAGCTGTGAGACTCAGGGCCTGTCCACACGTAGCCGGGTATTTTTGAAAATGCATATCTGCTGTCCTCCGTTTTAGGAAAATGCTCGCGTCCACATGTAACTGTTTTCAAAATTTCCACGTCCACACGGAGCCGTATAAATACGCTTCTGAGTGCAGTTATGAGCATGCCAGACCAGTAGTTGGCAGTATTGATGTAAACGTAAGTCCTGAGCTATCCAATCAGAGCACCTCTCTCGTCCTTGTTTTGTAAACAAGGACGCACATGAATGACATATGTGCTTTACTTGTTGTAGATAGTGATGCATAAAAAAGCAAATCTCTGTTTTCGCACATCCACACGCAAACGCAAAAACTGAGTTTTCCAATATCTCCACTTTGGCGGGAGTTTTCAAAAACGCCGGTTTTGAGTGAAAAAAACCTCAGTTTTTGTGTGGACGGCAGGTCAAAACGGGTAACAATACATGTGTTTTCAAAAATACCCGGCTACGTGTGGACAGGGCCATAGTCTCTCTAGTCAGTCCGGGATCTGCCTCTGGGTATCATCCTGGTGGAGCATACCCGAAACACCTCACCTGCGATGCGTTCGAGAGGTATCCTAACCGGATGCCCGAACCACCCTATCTGTCTTCTCTCAACTCGAAGTAATTTGCATGGTAGGACAATATCATTTTATTAGCAGTAAATCTTACCTCTACAATACTGGCTACCAAGTTACAATTTAACTTTAAGTGACTTGGTTATGTCTTGTATTCCTTTGGAATCTTTTATTTACTCCTGATATTTTTAAAAATGTATTTTATGTAAGAATTTTTTTTCCTCACCATGAGTTTGAAGATAAATCTGACTTTATTTATCAGGTCTAAAATGTCAAACTGATATTGTAAATCAATGCTTCAACTTCTCTGCCCTTATTGCATCACATGTAAAGTGAAAATGTCTTTATCCATAAAACTTTTGAACTTTTCTGGCTTACCCGAGGGACAGTAAAAATGAACAAACTCTTTACATTAGATCATGTACAGACAGGTTCTCGAGCTGGCAATGCTCCTGAAATGAAGCTCTACTAACGTTTGTTCCTTCTTTTCTGATCACACTGTGTTGATTAACAGATTGTTGTGGAAATAAAAGGAGAACAGGAAATTGGCTGAAGAGAAATAAAAATATTGAGCTGACGAAAATTAGTTGGCTGCTTGCCTGAGAAAAGTTGATAGGTACCATTCTGACAAACACATGTTCTATTTCTATTTAGTGTGGAATGCCTCCCCAGCAAACAGAGAACCTCCAGGGAACGCTAGCCTGAAGTTCTTAAAGGTTTGTTTTTACCTAACCAATAACTAAGATTCCCTAAACGTTAGTCGGCGGTTATGTTGGAACTTAACTTTCCCAGAACGTTGAGAGAACCAGATTCCAAACATCATGGTAAAAATTAAGGTTAAAAGAACGTTCTGAAAACCAAACAATAAAGTTTCGCAACAGTCATAAAACTTTCCATTTGAACCTTTAGAGAGCCAAAAATAACCTTTGAGGAACGTTCTGCTAACCTTAGAAAAACCTTCCCAGAACATTCTGGGAATATTAAATTGTTAGTTGGGTCATCCTGAAGCTCATGTTTTAAAATCCTGTCAAGATGTAGAGAATCATCATAAAACTGGCTCTCTGTCACACTCATGCCATCATCCCACCTTTGTGGTTTTGGTCTCGCAGGTACTGGTGAACAAGGAATCGCAACCTCCTTGGTCTTTTGCCATGTTGATTCCAGCAGTGCACATGTTGTCTTCTAACACTGTCACACAACACTGCTCCTGCACTATCCTGTAGACAAGATGGAAAAAAAAATCAGTTGGTACATTACCTTTTTGGCTCCATTTATAAACACCTCGAGGCAGAGCCCGCCAGCCTCCTTAAAGGGTAGCTCATTAAAAATCTGCCTTAAGCAAGGCCAATAGGATGCTCACATCACAGATTTGAAGATGATGGGCTGAATTAAACTTGAATAAGTTTAGATCCAAAAATATAGGACATTTGCAACATTTTTGGTCTTCTATTCTGATTTAAAACCAAACCACTGTGTTCACTTTTAGAAAAAAGCAAAACAACACTAATTCAAAGCAGAACAATTCAAATGCCCCTTTATTTACAGCTGGATTATTATTTGTCCCATAAAGAAGTATTGTGGTTTTGTAGGATAATAATAATTCCCTTCACAGCACTGCTAGGCTGTATGACCAAAATGATACAGGATGCTACTTTTGAAAATTTCAACAAACTCATGAGATTACATTTTTTTTCTTTGTTTTTACGTTCATGAATATTTGTTCAAGCAATAGAGAGTGTGGAAAAGAGGTGAAGAAGCGTGTGCAGACAGGCTTTAACGGGTGGAGAAAAGTATCAGATGTGATGTGTGATAGAAGAGTTTCAGCTAAAATGAAAGGGAAAGTGTACAAAACCGTGGTGAGACCGGCCATGCTGTTTGGTCTAGAGACAGTGGCACTGAGGAAACAGAGATGGAGGTAGCAAAGTGAAGATGGTGAGGATCTCTCTGGGAGTGACCAGGATGGACAGGATTAAAATGAATATATCAGAGGAACAGCACATGTCAGAGATAAAGTCAGAGAGGCCAGACTGAGATAGTTTGGACATGTGCAGAGGAGAGAGAGAGTACATTGGAAGAAGGATGCTGGGTTTGGAACCACCAGGAAAGATGCCTACAGGAAGACCAAAAGTTATTTTATGTACACCTCTGAAAGATGTTCCAGTCAAATAGCTTTAACGTTTTATATTTTTATATCATTGTAATCACCAGCAGGTAACCATAACAGTAACCATAACAGTTATCATTCAGACTATTTCTTTTACTCAGTGGAAACAACCGTGTGCACCGCTTGGGTTGTTCATTCTTTTCAGTTAATACACACCTTGCCGATATAACCCGTTACTTTAGACTGTTTCTTTCACTCCATGAAGATAGTCTGATCTCGCAGCTTTGGGGTCTGCTTGGTCTACCAAGTCACAGATTTATTTAATCTATGGTTTCTTTCTGGTCAGGGCCTGACATGACATATGTAATACACACAATTGGTGTGTTGCTGTATGTGTGGCTATAGTAAGTTCAATCTGGCCAAAATAAATTAAGCTAAATTAGCCACAGTGGCCAATGGTTTTTCGATGCTACATTGATCACAGAGGTTTGTTTTTGATGTTGGAATAATATTAAAACACGGTAGAAAATGTTTTGATATTATATAGGACGCTGCATTGGTCCATCGTGGTAAAGGGAGAGCTGAGCCGAAAAACAAAGCTCTCGATTTACAAGTCGATCTACGTTCCTACCCTCACCTATGATCACCAGCTGTGGGTGGTGACCGAAAGAATGAGATCGCAGATACAAGCGGCCGTAAAGAGCTTCATCTGCAGGGTGGGCTCTCACCCAGAGATTGGGTGAGGAGGAGCTTGGTGTCGAGTCACTCCTCCTCCAGGTCGAGAAGAGCCAGATGGGGTGGTTCGGGCACGCGAGGTGTCTGGGCACGTTTCACCGGGAGGAGATCAAGGGGCAGCCCCAGACCCGCTGGAGAGACTATGTCTCACAGCTAGCCAGGGAACAACTTGGGATCATTCCGGATGAGCTGGAGGATGCAGCTGGGGTGAGAGAAGCCTGGGCTGCCCATTTGAGGCTGTTGCCTTTGCAACCCGGCCCTGGAACAAGCGGAATATGACGGAACGGAACAGTAGAAAATGCAAAAAGTTGAAGTTGCATAATACCTCATCTTTGATCACAACAAGAAAAAGTGTAACGCTGTCGTTTTCTTTTTTTTTTCTAAAAGACATGTCATGTCCTGTATGAGAGGAGAATATTCCAAAACAGCTGGAGTGACAAACAGTTGGCAGAAAAAAAGCTTCATAAATCAGGGATCACATGTCAAAAATCTGCAAAGCCTTGCTACAAGTATAAATAAAGACGCTTGCTGATACATGAATTACCATGCCCAAAATCAAACCAGGAAACGTTTAAAGGATGTTGAGGTTGAATCCCCTACCCGGAGTTTAAATCGCTTAATGTTTCTGGTCAGATCAGATTTTATTGTTTTTGTCTAGACTGTCCTCTCTAAGCTGTCCAATCGGTGAAGAGAAGGAGACTTTCTGTCTGGTCTGTTTTTATCTGAACCAAGAAAAAAAACATTAGCCCCTCCACCTCTTCTCTCTTTTTGTCAACTCTCACCTCTTTCCACATAAACTGCAGAAGGTCTTAAGCTCACGTCGAGGCACACACACCCCCTCTACAGAACCTTTTATGGCCACACTCATGCTCCTGTTTTCCTTTCTCGACTCTTCCCTCTTTTTCTTCCATGGTTTTGGTGTCTGAAGCAATCGTTCAGATTTCCTGTTTTTGCCTCTCGCCATCGTCCTTTTATGCCGCAATTCACCTCCAAAGTATTTCCTGGATTTGCTAATGGTACCTCTTTTAAAATCCACACACATACGTCCCATTTCCCCAAAGACACACTACTCTCCCAACAAATCTGTGCTTTTACCTTCTTTTCTATTCACACTGTAATTTAGACAAATTTGGGATTACTGGTGGTGGCTCTGGCAAATGTGTTTGCCATCAGTATTCGCAGCAGACGGGCTCTTTGGCTTCAGGGGCCTGAACCTGTGGCAAAGCACCTACTAGGGTTACCAGCAGACTTGTCATTATCCCATCTCTATTAGTGTTTCCTGCCCTCTCACGAAGTGAATAATGTGTTCAGAGATTTATGGAAGTAAGGTAAAGTAATCTCATAATAAGAGAGTATGGACATTTTGCCCCAGTGGACCAATGGTCAGACAGCTTCTGTACAGTTAATAGAAAATAAAACAGTCAAAAGAGTTTCTATTTCAGTGACGGGTAAATCTGGAAATTCCTTCAGTCCCATTTTAACATTTTGTTTTCTGACCTGCATGTGGTTGATCCTGAAATGAGAGGAATGGATGCACAGTCTTTGTTGTCATTTCCATGCTTCTGACCATCTTTGCAACACTCCTCTATCGAGACGTGATCTTCTTCTGTGAATGACAGTAAAAGAAAAATCAAAGGTGTCTTTTTAAATGTAAAAACTGTGAACATTTGGTTTCAAATAAGCATATTGTTTGAACATCGGCATGACAATAACACCTAAAAATGCCCCCTGAATGTCTGGTGTTTAAAATATTTGCTGTAAGACTTTTTTCCCATCAGAGATGTTTGTGAGCAGTTTTGATCTGCAACTTTTAAACTTATTTTGTCGTCCAATTTAGCATGGGTGGAATCCAAAACAGAAGAACCAGAAAATGTGTTCATAAAAAAAAGATATGATAAGATAAAAAAAGCTGGACGTGTGGTTGGCTCACCCCTCGTCTGCGTGGAGATGGCGAGGGACAGTATGAAAGCAAAACTGTCATCAATCATGCTAAATCCCTCCCCTGCATGAATCTGTGGACCATCTGAGGAGCAGCTTTTGCAACAGACTCCTGCAACCCCGCTGCTCAAAGGAACGGCACAGAAAATCATTTCTGCCATCCTCCATCAAAATATTCAACTTTCACTTTCAAACCTTTAAACTTTAACTCACAACAGATTGAAAAAAATAATAAACCATGTTGTTGTATTATATTATATGATTGTAACACTGCAGCACTCAAATTTCCCTTCGGGGATAAATAAAGTATCTTCTTTTCAATTCAATAGAATTATTTTTAACGTGGCATAAATTTTTCTATTTTTATGTTCTTTATCCAAATATTAGTAATGAGGCAAATCAATTAAACTCAATTAATTTTTTTTCTGAATAACCCGTAATCATAATGAAAATGAAAAAAAAAAAAAAAGAATTACTCTATTCATCCCTCACCAGGGAAATTTGTTTGCTGCACTCCTTACATCGCAGCAGGCTGCCCTTCAACAGCGCCAATGGTGGGAGAAGCAGGGGTTAGGTGTCTTCTCCAAGGACCCTAGACGTGCTCTCCGTGGGACACAAACCCGCGACCTTCCGGTCCGCGGGCGAACACTCTAACCACGCGGCCACCGTCTCCACCCCAAATAACACAATTCTTTTAGCTAGATTCATAGTTTATTGAATCAATAAAACGAACAAACAAAATAAATTCACAAAAAAACCCACAAGAATCTGTTTTAAGATAAACAATAGCTCATTCTAAAACTACCTGAACAAATTCACAACATTCCTGTCCTTGGATCCTTTTTCTCGGCGAGAAAAACTCCTAAAAATTTTAGCAGTGGGAAAAACCTTATGGAGATCCACATGAAGAAAAGATCCCCCATGAATCTGAGAGGCAAGGGGTCTAGCTGATAATTAGATAGGAGCTAATCCCTGAAATTACATCAGGTCTGTAATGTTATGTTGTATCCATGTACATATTTATAAGTGATTTTCAAATTTGGCATCTATTTGTAATTTTATTTAATTGTTTATTTCTTTGGATGTTATGAGTTTCATTTTTTTTTTTTAAATTGTGCATTCTGTCCTTGTGCAGATTATTTGAAAACTTATCTTCAAAATCAATAAAGTATAAGTCATAGAAAATAGCTACTCCAACTCAGTTGGACAATATGTTCCAAATTATTATGCAAATAAAATTTAAGTACCTGCAAGACTATTTCTTTGGTTTTATCTGGATTGTACTGTATATCAAGATTTTTGTATACTGGAAATCAGGTTTTTGTGATAATTGGTGGGTCAGCTGAGCCAAATTAAAGAAAAAACTTCTGAGCGCTGTTTCATATTAAGCGCATCCAGATTTCGACCAATATAGGAAAGAAAAATGATCTCTGCTGCTGGAAAGCAGGAAATAAGTCGATGAAATAGTTTTTTGTTTCACAGACACAATCGCCCACATTGTCTTGTGTGGATAAAGGCATGATGAGGGAGGATTCTTCCAGATAAATATGCCAGATTAACAGAACACCTGCTAAAATGACATTAGAAAGCAGCAAACAGGATGTGCAACCAATATCCTGTAAAATGTCGTAGGATCTTTAAAAGGCTTACAGTTCTGCAAACATTCTATTGAAAAATCTCATCTGCATTTTAATTTGGAAATATGAGCATATTTGAAATAATCAGTAGGTGATGTCCATACCATAGTACTGCCGGACACAAATACACACAAACCGGAATGTGTTTGATCAAAATTTCCAAAATCTAAACTTAGACACTACGCAAAGACAAAATTGGCTCAAAATAGTGAGTTTGTTTGCCTGTGTTTAGAGATAAAACTAAAGAAGGATGTTTTTATCTGAGACAACATACCTGGAGCTTTTAGGAGTTTGTACCCACAACATCACAATCTCTTTTTTTAAACTGGAGATCAAAAAAACAAAAGAAACAAAAGAACGTGCCTTTGGTGTTTATTCTTATTTGTGAATATTCAGCATTCACAAGGAGCTCATTAACTTCTCTGTTTGTTTTTTTAGACCTGCTGAGAATAAAATTACTATTTTTTTTGGTACAGTCTGTAGCTCAAATCAACATCAGGGTGCAAAGATGTTCTAAAAAGTCTTCCGGGAAACAGACATGAGTGGAAACACACTCACCATGTCACTGAAATGAACAAGAACACTCAGGCAGCACTTGGATGGTGACGTAAATACTCAATTTTTGGGAACAATGATTGTGAAATTCTCTAAGCTAAGCTTTTTTGAGACACAACATCTGCTCTGAGAGGTCCGGAGGGAGGGATGGAGCAAGTTTAGACAATAAGTCAGATTATCTGAGGAGGACAAGTGTCTGGAATAAAAGTCCTTGGTTTTCTCTCAGATGGAAAGATGTTTTTTTTTTTTTTTTTTACAATAGGCAATAAATCAAAACCATTGCAGAGAGACAGAAGCAAGAATCGTCATCATGAAATGCCAGAGAAGAGATTAACGGTTCAGCAGCACAACAAACACATCATCAGAGCCTGAAACCTTCGATTCCACCGCTGACCACTGCTGCAAGGTGACAAATAGCTCAGCTGGCAGACTCCAGAATGGATGGATGATTTATTACTGAGCACATGAGCTGACTTACTGGAAGTGTGACACATTCTCTGGTAAATAAGGCAAAAAGAAGCTGGGTAAAACGAGATGATGTTTTAATTGGATTTTTCATAAGTTTACCAGCAGGACGTTCCGCTACAACCATCACAAAACCATGTAGAAGAAAAAAAAAGTCATGTGGTTTTATGTTTGCACATTGTAATAGTAAATGTCAGTAATAGTAAGTTTAAATATTTCCTGATGTGAAACATTACAAGAAGAAACTGTCATTTTAAAATAAAATTTAATTTTTTAAGATCTAAATGAATTCTTCATCTGGAAGTCTCTTTGCCTGGTCACCCATAAGCTATTCAGCCTCACATTCCAGTTAATATGTTTCCATTTACAAGAAAAACTCAGTCAAAACAGACTTTTTTTTTTTTTTTAAAAAAAGGGTAAAAATAAAAATGATTCCACTCTCGGCTTACCACCACTTTTCCATCCAAGCAAGTTAATTAGGTAAAGAATCCGGAGTAAGCAGCACTTCCTGCTGACGGAATACAGCCCGTCTTGTCTTATTTCAAATGGTTTTACCTTTTTTCCATTGCACGTATTTATTTTGCTTTAATTTAAAAAAAAAATTACAATGTTTTGCTGTTTTAGTTTCCACCGATGAGTAAAAGTGAAGAGCGTGGGATGAAGACCCGTGCCAGGTTGGTGCATATAGGTCAGTGGAAGAAGTTGTTCTAACCAGGAATAAACTTTAAAAATAAAAAGGTAAATATAAAAAGCGCTTTTACTGCGATGATGTTTTATGTCTGGAAAAATGTTTGTTTTCTGTCTCCAAGTAGGAGATTGGCATCAGTTTAATCTTCAACAGGGTTGAACTTGCTCTAATCTGCATCAAGCCTTATCGGGAAAAAAAAAAAAAAACTTCTAAAATATATGTGAAAGTCTCCACAAAGTTTCAAATCCAACTACCTCAGATCTTCTGATTACTTTTCGTGTTTTATCAAGAGAACCAAACCAGGTCTTGCACAGATTCAGATTGCTATGCATGCAACACCAAAACACGTTATTTTTGGCCACATAATTATTTGTTATCAAACCGATAAGTTTAAGCCTTGACGGTAACAGTGATTGTGGTGTAGCAACAGTGTACACACAAGTGCATTACTTTGTTCTGATGTGACTTAAAACGGAGAGCTGTCTCTCCCTGTCTCTTCATTACTGCTGCAGTGCAAAGGGAAGGGACTGCTCACATTCTCATACAGCCACAAGTATTCCTCCGCAGACAAGTGACAACAAATGCAAAAGGACGGCAGCCAGCCCGCGAGCAAAAAATCACAGTCTCAAAAGTAATAAAAAACATTGATTACAAGGATGAGAACACAATGGGGAGGTGTTGGCTGTAGAGTGTTTGTCATTGGACCAAGAAACGTCAGTTTGAATACCACTGAGCTACCTCGATGTCCTGGAATCCCCGAGTTGCTCCCACCATTGGTGCTGTTGTGTGGTTGCCTGCTGTGGTGCAATACAGCACAGTAATTTCCTCATTGTGGAACTAATACAGAAATTCTTCTTTCTCAATTGACCTGTACAAACACCCGAAGGTCAGATGGTCAAATAGGCACATAGTATTTGACTATCTGAGCAAGACGTGAGCGTCGCTATTGTTTCAACAAGTATCTATGCCAGCGATGACTAGCACGTAACCAAAGTGTTATTTGTCATTAATAAGTCCATAGAATTTTCATGGAGTGTAGGAAGAAAATGAATATTTTACAGTGTTATCTTACAGTGCTAACGAAAAACAGCACTGTTAAAACTGTAATACTTTACTCGACAAAAAATATATGACTAAATAAAATACAATGCTGTGGCAGGTATGGCCATGGTGTTGTGGCCATACCAGCCTGTCAATGCCCGATCCCGCCAGACCTCAGAAGTGAAGGAGCCTGGGTAGTACTTGGATAGGAGACCGCTGGAACCTCAGGTGCCACAGTGGGATGGCCATCAAAATTAAATTGTCGCTGTGTCCCTGGGCAAGACACTACACCCGCAATGCCTAGTCTGGATGGTGTGTGATTGGTTAATGATGGTCAGTGGGGCCGATGGCGCAAAAATGTCAGCCTCGCTTTTGGCAGTTTGCCCCAGGACAACAGTGGCTACAACAGTAGCTTCCCATTGGAGTGGATTGATAATGCCTATGGGTGAAGCGTCTTTGAGCGTCCCGGACAAGCGATATAGAAGTACAATGCTTTTTTATTAAAAGAGAAACCTCAATTTACTTTTCAAGTTTGTCTTTCCCCTCCCTGTTTTTCTCACACTGAAAAGCATCGATAAGAGCACCAATATGATACCAAATTGAAAAACAGTACCGATAAGAATAGTAGTATTTTTTAAATTTTAGCCGTAGATCTCTGCTGGTTACTCTGGTTCTCCATCGAGCTAGAAATGACTGCAGCATTTTAGATGAAGCTGCTGGAGTTGTTTCATTAGAACAGCACGTGGACCGCCTGTGTCTAGACACCTGATGTAAACAAAGCCCCAAGGCTCAGACAAAAGAAAGCTCCACCCCTCCCACACACAGTGAGGGTCGAGCTCAACATCACCACAGAAGAGAGCATCTCCTTCCTTGATACATGCAGGAGTTTTACACTTAGATTTTGTCTTCTGTGACCTCTGACACAGACATCTACATGTGTCCTGGTTGCCCTGTTGAGACTTGGTGACCAATCAGATATCTACTCTTTGTTTCTGACATGACATCCACAGCATACCGGGACACTTGACCTTTGACTTGCAGAACAGATAGCACAGATAGTGAGGTCTCTTTCTTCAATCTCAGCATGTGTGAGGCTGCATTTTACCATCCTCCAGCTGAGGGTGGGTGCCTCTTTTTACTACCTCCTAGATCAAAGTGATCCAGGAACAAATAAAACCGGCGTGGGGGTTGAAGGACTTTGGTTTTGGACAGGAAGTTTCTCAGATATGGAAATGTGAATCTGGATTTAATCAATTGAGTAAATATACGTGGTAAAATTTCCGTTTATTAGGAAATATTTTAAAGCATTTCTGTTCATCTGGATATGACACCAAACTGTGAAACAAACCTAGATATTGGGAACTAATAAGATTGGCTTCTTACTAAAACGTTTGGGCATTACCTTGACATTTATCTCATTTATTTGTATTCTGGTTTATGTTCAGTTAAATATTCAAATATCTATGTATTTATCAATGAAGGAGGTCGTAAATATCTCCTTTCTTGGAATGAATCACTTAGTTCAAGACAGACCTGTAACACTTTGAAGCAGCCAGCATTAAATCTGCTTTCATCACATGCCTCAACTAGTCCATCTCATGCAAACCATCAGTCTCACTGTCTGATTCCTGAAAAAACATCTCACACAGTTTTAAAGCAAGAAGTATTCAGGCAACTTCAGATTTATAAAATTATGTTTTAGGTCCCAGGTTACAATCAAAAGTCTTCATGTGTGCAGTCTGTTGCGCAAAGGACTTACCTTGTCCAGACAGGAGCCCGATCAGGGCGCACAGCAGGAGCGCACGTAGAGCCATGGACGAGAAATCAGACTGAAAAAAAAGACAGTTTTTTTTTTAAACTCCACGGTTCTGCTTGTCTGCAGGAAAACGAGAGAAAACAGAGGTGCTGCTTTAACAAGGAGGTCTGAGGTGGAAGTGATGGAACAGCGTGACTTGTGCGTCCCAGTCTGGCTCTGTGGGGGCGGGCTGCGGGGCCACACACCCCAACACTTCACAACTTTTTATAACTTTCATCACTTTTATTAAAGGTGCTATGAAAGATCTTCATAAATTTATTATATGCAATGTTTCTTAATTCTGCGCTCATTGATTGGGCTTGTGTTTATAAAAAAAGTTTATTGAAAATAATAATAACAGTGTATAAATTGTGACATTAAAAACCTAGGCCAATAATATTTATATGGTGAGCAAAAATCATTGGCCCAGATTCTCTCTATTTCTCCAACTTCCTGATTTCAGTAGGAAAGTTTAATTCAGTTTAATTCTATTTGTACAGCCCAAAATTGTTGTACTCATTTTTAGAAATCTGCGTCATTTGCAAGTGGCGTGATACTTTTTTTTACTTGGGATAAAACGAATGTGATACATTTTTAAATTAAAACATTGTTTCTAAACTAGAATGAAATTAATGCGATACTTTTTAAAAATGCTCGCGCCTCTCGTCGAATCCTTGCCACGTTTTGTTGCGTAGGCTACTTCACGTCGTCCACGCAATTTGCAAAAAGAGCAAGATTTCTAAAACGATTGAAACAATATCACAAAAAAATTGTCCCAACTGGCTTCACATTGTAGATTAAATAAAGCACAAGAGTGAAGAAAAAATAGGAAATAATGTACGACATATGTACATTTAAAAACTAATCATGCAAAAGCTAGCTAAATAATTTCGGTACAATCCTGCCCTTACACCCTCGTTCATGGTAAGAAAAAACTGTTTAAAAAAAAAAAAAAAAAAAAGCAGTGGGAGGAAAAAAATGGAAAAACCTTATGGGGACCCACATGAAGAATAGATCCCTCACCTGGGAAGAGCAGCCAATGTGCTTGAGACCATTTACTAAATATTAGCTTATTCTACTCTACAGCTATTTATCTGAAGATTAGGAGATGGGCTTTGTCTTGATGGAAACGGAATGGTAGATCAAGCACGGACACCTCGTCAGTCTGGCAATGCTCAGGATGTAAATCAGTAGATGGGCTTTAAACTTCATCCTACTATTAACAAACTATGTCTATAGGCATGAAGTCAAGTTCATATCCACTTATATTTTACAAAACTGTGGAGGACAAACCCACAACTGCAAGGAAAGTAAATGGTCTATTTCTACATTTCTCCTGTGGTAAAAAAAAAAAAAAAATCGAAGAGGCACTCTCCATCATCAGTTGGTTTTGTGCAATATATTTCTTGATCTCTCCAGACAAGAAAAATGAACCAGGTGCAAGTTTTCATCCTTCTTTGACATTATAATGTTTGTTTTTTCAGAAACTGTAATATATGCTTTTGTGAAAATGGCCAACTGATGTTTTTTATTTTCCCCTCAGTGTCTGCATGTAAGAACTGAACAAAGCAAGCTACCTTCCAAAAGCTCACTCCTGGTGCCATGTGAACATAGACTGGATCAATGACCGCATATTTATGTCCTTAAAAATTCATTAAGGCATTGTCCAAATTGGCAGAAATTAGCAACTGAATAAGCTTGATTTGTTTGGAACTGAATGTCATGAGTAATGTTGCTCTTACTACGTCCACTCGTTTTACGATCAATGTATGAAGGTATGAAGCTGTTTCTTTAAATGATCATTCTGATTTAATTTATACTCACACATTTGAGTCACTGTGCCACAAAGTAGTTGTGCACACGTGGAAATTGCCTTCCCATCACTGGCAGAGTAGTTTATCTGTCTGTGACTAATAACTGTAGCGATTACTCCACATCTGGATTGGATTTGGGATGTTGTGGCTATGTCTGACTGTAAGGAGAGATATTTGATCAAGCTAATGCAAGCAGTTTAAGAATAGATTTTTTTTCCAATTTGACTGCCATTTTCTGCAAATAAATAGAGGAAGGTAATATAGACTCTGTCACAATTCTCTCAGGTCCCTTCTGTCTGTTAGTGAAGCCCATTTTTCTCTTTTTCAAGTAAATCAATGTTTTTGTAACGTAGCCAGTCAGCCAAAGATCTTGAGCTGTAAGAAAGGTCTAGGTATAAACAAGCTGCAGACACAATCCGGTCTCGCAGACCTGGCAGAACGCGCAGAAATAATAGCCAGATTGCATTTGAAACATTTCGTACCAACTTGGGCTCTCTGCAAATTCAATCAGTCTACTGATTCTGGGCAAGGTGACAGCGAGAGGTTAAATGATCCTCTAATCAAAGCCAGATGTCTCCACCACCAGTCTAGCCGGTGTCAAGATCTATCACCAAGAAATTCATACGATGGCACCACAGCACACAAGGAAACCCATAAAGACAAAATGAATAACTGCAGTGAGAAAAACAGGTTTTCGGGCGATGATAAGACCCTGTTTACAGTCTGTACAAGAGCTAGACCTAATAAAACGGCTCTATATTTTGGAACTTTTAAAACATCTAACTCTCTATCAATAACTCTATATTTAAATATGAATGTCTAGATATCTAGGTTGGCCAATAAGATGCATATGTTTGATTACTAATTTAATACAATTTACAGCTTCTTGTTTGAAGATTATTCACGTTCAAAATCACACCTGAAGTATTTTTCCATTTAATTTATGCATTTGGCAAATATTGCATTTTTGAACAAAAAAAAAAAAGGTGTCAAATCTAAAAGATTGACGTTCTTGAAGGACTTGTGTATCTACATTTCTCCCATTCCGGTTTCTTCTGTTTATCCAGGGCCGGGTCAACTTCCTTTGATAGGAAGCCCAGGCTTCCCTCACCCCATCCTCCAGCTCACCTGGGAGGATCCCATGACGTTCCCCTACCAGCTGTGGGACATATCTCTCCAAAGTTTGGTGGGAGGAAACATGGGTCTGTCTCTGGGTCTCCACCCGACGGGACGTGCCGTGGCATCCGGGGGACATTTTAACCAGATGCCCGAAGTACCCCACCTGGCTTCTCTTGACCCGGAGGAGATGCGTCTCTACTCCGAGTTACTCCCAGATGGCTGTGCTCCTCATTCTATCTCTGAGCAACCATCCTATGGTTAACCATCCTGCTTAACCATCCTATAGAGGAAGCCGGTTTTGGTCACTTGTACCAGAAACCATGTTTTTTCAGTCACCACCTACAGCTATAGTTACAGCTAGTTATACGTTCTCTTACCAAAAAATGGTATACTAAGTCTTCTTATCTAGAATTGCTTTCCAAGGTGCTTTACTGTCAAATGTAGCGCACATTCACACCGTGAATGGTACAAGCTACAATGCAAGGTGTTCAACTACGACCCGTCAGAAGAAATTAAGGGTTTGATGTTTTACTCAGGAACACCTCATCATGAGCTACAATTAGGGAGGAGGATTGCAAGGATCAAGGCTGCAACCTTGTGATTTCAAGACTCCCACTGAGCCATGACTTCCACTCTTAAAAGAATCCAATGATTAATTTTTTTTTTCTTTTACATTGGAAGAAAAAAGGGTTCATTTAAACGTGACCTTTAATTGCAGAAAAGCTGTTCTCTGCTAATAGTTTTAACCATTTAATGTTGAGATAAGCTTGCCAAGCTCAGGGCCTCACTAACAACGTACCTGTCAAACTATTAACAGGTGAGGACAGCCTCCCATACCCTTAAAGTTTAGCAAAAAAACAGTCCACTTTTTCTCATTGAAGTTTTCATTTTAACAAGAAACTGCACCATGAACTGACCTGCAGCTAATTGAAGGAGGAAATTAAAGGAGCTGCCAGGTCACATTCAAACAGTGTTAATCTCCTTCTGTGTTTCTATGCGTGTGTGTTGGCATGGGGGAGTTGTAGTTTGGCTCTTTTGAAGCTCAACAACCTTGGCTTGCCACGCCAGTGTGGGTCTCTCAGTTGGTAACATGGAAGGAATCATGAACTACTGCGCGAGCGACATTTCTTTCACCTGCTGCCCAAAACGCAGAAACTTTTCCCCACTTGGTATGAAAATGTTGTGTGAGGCCTTTAAGGGCCTGCATTTTCCTTTGTTTCTCCTTTCTCCCCCTCTGCAACACTCACAGGTGCTGGATGGCTTCTGATGGGAGGATTGGCTGATTTCCCCCAGCTGCGTGTACTTAACCTTTTGATATAAAAGACCTGGTCTTACCTACAACTTGAAGAAGAAGAAGACAGTCATCTTCAGCTAACCCTGTGGTAAACTGACCACTTTCACTATGTTTATTTATTTTGTCACATGAACTTATATTTTTCATTCTCCCCCCAGGAACCGTCAGCCTTTCCTCCTGGCCATCCAGCACTTCCCTTTGGACACTTTTGGACCCTTCCTTTGTTACGTACTTTGAATAAACTGTTAAAAACCTGCACGTGGATCCTCATCCCTTCATCCTCCTCACACCACCTCACACAACAGAAGAACTGACCAGAATGGTTCCACAGGGTTAGCTGAAGAACTGACGATGACTGTAGGTAAGACCAGGTCTTTTATATCCAAAGGTTAAGTACACGCAGCTGGGGGAAATCAGCCAATCCTCCCATCAGAAGCCATCCAGCACCTGTGAGTGTTGCAGAGGGGGAGAAAGGAGAAACAAAGGAAAATGCAGGCCCTTAAAGGCCTCACACAACAGAAAAAGAAACACAGCAAGTTGTCATAACTAAATTTGATAACTGGGATTTCTCTGAACTGAGAAATCCCTTTTAGCAAGTTTAGCAAGATTTTAATCAGGGGTGGATCCAGGATTTTCGAAAAGAGGGGGGCATGCGGTCATAGAAAAAACAAGCATTTGTGGTGCTTGCTAGTATAGGGAGCTATACAAACATTCACCTCCAGGACATTTTGAAAGATAAAAGTCATTTTCCTGCATTTTGGTGCACATTTTGCCCAGAGTTTATAATAATTAAAGTAATAAGTATGCTTTTATTTTTTTGTGGACCAAATAGGGGGACGTTGGGGACGCACTCCCCCCTTTTTGTTTGCTTGTCGTATTTGTATCCACTGCTGGTAATATCCATAAAGCATTTGTTCATTCTTCTTTAATCAATTAATATTTTTGCTGTGAGTTAATTGGCATGCATCCCTTCTTTGGACATCCGCTGGCAGGTTGCAACTCGCCCCAAAGTCTTATCTCCAGGTGCTCCTCCAAGTTCTGGACCGCAAAAAAGATTATGTGCCCCCCTATTTGTAATCCAAGCAATCCTGGGACTCACTGTCAGGACAAACAGCAGGAAGAGCTTCCAGTTTAATTCTCAGAAAGAACTAGTTAGAGGAGATGAGTTTCAGATGCTTTTCAAACACTTCTCCAAGTTTCCAGAGGGTGTTTGGACGTTTTCATAAAGCAAATTAGATGCGGAGAAAGAGTAAGCAGCTTCCAGGAGCGGGATTATCCCGAGGAGATGTTTAGTACCTCGGTGGGGTCTGCATATTTACTAAAGATGATCTTATTGTTTTCAGACCAACACTGTGTAGCCTGCAGACGTTTCACATTAAAAAGACTCACTGGTTTCTTTCAAGTCTGGACTCATTAACACATACCTGTAGATGAAGTCATTTATTCCTTCTTCATTGACTTATCTTACTAACTCTACTGATTGTGTAACGTCTGGTTGTGTGTTTTACTATTTAAACGTTTAGTTTGACATTAAGTGAAGATTTAAAACACTTCCCAAAACTTTTAAGTCCTAATAAGTCTTAAAACATGAAGAACAAAAACACTTTCTTTTTTTCCGAAGCCAACCAACGCACATTCTTGTGTAACTACAATGACAGATTAAACCAGCTGATTTTTATCTTTACTGATAAACACAGCATATTATATACAATTAAATTGATATTTACTGAAATTCTATCTGACACTAATCCCAGGAATTTTCCAGCTCTGCGCAGTCATGCTGTCAGACTCATCAAAGAGGATTTGGGCTCCTCACTGAAAAACAAATGGTAAAAAAAAATAAAAATACACATTTGATCCAAGGAATGACATCTAAAAAAAAAAAACTGAATTTTTTTTTCTCCCATGACCATAGTTAAATCAATGTAAATTGTGTGTTAGAGATTAATATTTTTTCCAAACTATTGCTTTATGAAAATGTTTGATCAATTTTGAAGCTTTTCTATATTGTTAAACAAAGAGTATAGCTCTTGAAGAAAAACAATATATAAATAGTCCTCAAAAAAAAGATTGTTTTACGGAAATAATGTAAAAATAACAATAGGTCTTCTGTGTATGCCACAGAAGGGCTGTGTATGTTTTGAGTTTAGTTTGGGTTTGAACTAATTAGATCTACAGAACAGAGCTCTTCGCATTTGCGGTAGGCGCTGTGCATGATGGGGTTTGGAGTCCATTTTCAGCATTTCACATAACTTGGCGCCTGCAAAGCGTAACGCAGCTATTTCTAAAACAGCACATTTCTTGTTAAATATTTGGCAGATGAAAAGAGGTAGTTGAATTAGAATAGAAATATAATTTATTCATCCCTCAACGGGGAAATATCTGTGCTACATTACACCGCAGCAGGCTGCCACAATGGTGCCAATGGTGGGAGAAACGGGAGATTAGGTGGCTTCCCCTGAGGCACCTAAACATGAGCTCAGTGGGATTCGATCCTGCGAACTTCTGGAGAACTTCAGGTCCAAGGGCAAACGTTCCACCACTGAGCTATCGCCTCTCCAAATTAAAGAATTATCAATATTCTTTAATCTAGTTAGGTAATTTAGTTGCGTATTCTAATGCTTGATAAGATTATCTTGTTGGGAAATCCAGCATGTGTTTTATCTTGTAATTGGGTCACATTTTAAAACTCTTGCCCAACAACATTAAAATATTTTGTTGTTACTAAACACTTGGAATAAAATCAGAATAAGCACTGTTTTTTTTTTTATTGTTGCATTTAGAAAGTAAAACTCACCAAAAACTACATCATAGTGAGTTCCAATTTTCTGACCCAGCATACTTTAAACTAATAAACTATAAAACCAGACTCAAGATAGAGACAAGACAATGGATTTGTTTTAGGGCCCTGGGGAAAAAATGACTCGAAACTGAGTACCGGAGAATCGGGTCAGATAGATTGAGGAGGAGCTAAAAGTTGTTTTTCTCAGTCTGTATGTGAATTAAAATGAGTTATATCCCATACTGATTAAATAAAAACACATGTTTAAAGGACTTTTTGTGGAAATCTGAGAAAACATTTATTTTTTAAATATCATTTTTATTTGCTTTGTTATTGCATGTTTATCATAAAAGCATCCCGACTTGTCTGTTTGTCAGGGTAACATTCTATCAAAGTCTACTTCTTTCTTTACTCTCTGGGTTTCTTCTTCCATCTCGGACATCATTGGCAGGTCACTGCAGAACGAACAAAACCATTCGCCACTGTAAAGACAGATAGAAGGGAAATAAGCAAGAGCATACTGCTTTTGACGTTTAAAATATGCAAACAAATCAAAACAACACTAATGTGTATCCAAAGTAAACAACAAGTTATTTATTCCAGTATCAACACAAAGATTCCCGAATAAAAAAACCTGAATCCCGAATTCTGGCATTTTGTCAGAGTGCAGTCATGAACAAATGTTGCCAGCACTTGCCTGAGAGATTTGAGGAGGCTTGGAACATGGCACGTAAGATGAAAAACTTTGGAGCATTTGTTGCAGCAGAGCAGTTCTCCACCAGTCTGACACACTGCACATAAAGCCTCTTCCAGCGCAGCTTCACTTTGCTCCTTCTGCTCCAGAGGGACACAATCCAGACGTCTGGTTTTAAACCGTACAAACCATGACGGGCCATGAGGTTTGTCGTCTACGCTTGGAGAAACACTCCAGCCCTCTTTTTCTTCACTTTGAGAACTAACTGGAAATTTGTCGTCTGTGCTGTCGGGAAGACTGGCTCGCTGATTGACATGTTCCTGAAATCCAAAATAAAAATACAACTACGTAAAGTTTAAATGAGCTTTAACTCGTTACAAAAAAATAAATTCCTATGAGGGATCTGTATTCTAGAGAAAGGGTGTTGTGCTTCTATGGGATGCTGGAATCATCCTATTTTATTAAAAGAATGGTGTCAAATGAACACCTCTGTTTGCCAAATATCACAAACTTTATTTGTTCATCTATAGTTAATAGTGAGTAACTCTAAGTATAACATTGAAAACCCTTCACTGGTTGGGTTAGCAACTCCAGGGGTGTGCAACTCCAGTCCTGGAGGGCTTGGTGTCCTAAAGTTTTTCCATGCGTTCTTGCATCTACACACCTGATCCAGATTGTTGAGTCAATGTGCCAAATTTTATTGACTGTTGATTTCACTTTATGTGCATCAGCTGTATTGAACCAGGAATACATGGAAAACCTTCAGGACTGGAATTGGATACTTTTGCCTTAAAAATCTAATCAGTTTGTTGAAAAATCGTGGGCAAGTTAATTAACATCACCTCACAAGTTAGGGAGACACCACATTCACAAAAGTGTTAAGGAAGAATAGAAGTACGAGCGAACAGCTCAAAGCCTCCACATTTTGGGGTTGGAGGCATAAAAACAAATTTTTCAGGGTTTTGAGGATGTGGAAAGGAGGAGGACCCAAATGCAGGACATCGGACAAGGTTTATTAACACAATTCAGGAAGGTCTGTAAAGCAAGAAGCACAGTGTTAACTCAAGGTTTCAAAAGTCCAACTAATGTCAAAATTCAAAACATGGTCAGGCAACCAGGGTGCCTGGCTGGAAGGGATAGTAAGACCTGACAGGGAAGTCAGGGATGGTGCCCCTTAAATAGTTAGCAGGGTGCACAGGTGAGTGAAATCAGGAATCACCCCAGGTGATCCTAATCAGATCGTTGAGAAACATCCATGAGCCTCTTGGCTGCAGAAGAGGGGATCATGACAAAATTAAACTGATGCCTTCAAACATGCTGGAACTCCCTCATTAAAATATTAAGCTATTCTTTAAAAATATTTTTTGTGTGTTTGTGTTTGAGTCTCTGACAGGCTGGTAACTTATACAGGGTGTGTCTCACCTCTTGCCGGCTAAAAAGCTAGGATAGGCTTAACCTGCGAATGAGTAACTATTAAACTGGTTTGGATAATCTATTCATTCATCTTCTGAATCACTTGATCGGAGGTTTGGGTTTAAAGTTCATCCTTTTTCAAAATGTTCATGCACGAAGGTAAATCTTGTCTCCTGTGTGTTCAATTCAAATGGTGTAGTAAAAAGAACCCTTTCAGTGTCTTTTTGGAAAAGTATGAAACAACGATCTGTTTTAAAACAGAGCTTGGTCATTAAAGTATTTTAATTACAAGAAAATCCTTTTAACATGGATTCATTCAATTTCTTTTATTTCTCAATTCCCAATAAAACATTTACAATAGCTTTAAAAATAGAATAGAGGGGTTTTTCTGACTAAAATTGTTGTAAAGCTAAAAATAAAATGTTGTAGTACTCCAACCTTGACGGGGTAGTGACATGGATTTCGATCTCTGATGGTTCTTCAATTCAATTGTTTTAATGTTCATCCGATTTAACAAAACATAAAACATAGTGGAATCATTTCTCTTAGTTCATAAAAAGTTGAAAGTGAATCGTCTTACTGGGCTTTTAATGTTTGGCCAACAAAAAGAAAATACAAGTTCTGGTCGTTAGCTAATCTTCACCAAACTGCTGAAATTGTTTTTCTTTAACAATGTCTGAATTTGGGACGTATAGTTTTCTCTTTTTTCATTGGAATACCATCAAACAACCACTTTTGTCTTTGCCGTTAAAAAGCTTTTTCATTTAAAACACAAGAATAGTTTCTCAAAATAAGGTCAGGTCACAAGAGGAGGCAGGAGAAATTTGCAAATGAAAGTTAAGAATATTTTAGCATCACCTTGGGATGTATTTATTACCAAAAATTAGTACGTCTTCTTACATAATGCTGGTCGTCATCCGGATCTTGTTTGATGGCAGGAACAGCGTTGGGGGATGTTCTTCTTTTCTTGACAGCACTACTCTCAAGTTTACTCCAGTTTTGTTTGTCTGGATACTTAAAAAAAGTTGGGCTGGAGAACAAAATACAACTAATGAACATCCATAATGCAACATAGACTAATATGTCATCTGCGTATATACAGAGTAATTCCTCTTTACCTGGGTTCATCTTCCAGGGTTGCAGTAGTAAACCCTGATAATGTCTGCTGTCTCTGCACTTGAAAGAAATTTAGGCACATTTTATTATTCCTTTCTAAAATTAGCTAAATTTAATAAGAGCATCATTGAAAGGAAGTGTGCTGACATTGGTCAAAACATACCATTTCTGATCGGTGATAGAGATTGGAAGTAGTTTGGTTTCATCATGTCAACCAGGTCATCCGAAGTCCTCATTTTGTTTCCGTAATTCTAAGCAGCAGGAGATTTCGCATCACTAGAAGTAACAACCACAAGTTAGAGGTAACTATAATGGAGGCACTTACCGTTTGTTGTGACTGAGGCAAACTGGCAAAACCAGTGGAGAGTGGTGCATCACGTATTTCCATTGACGCAGAAGGAAATGTACCCATGGTTTTGTGGCCAGAGTTATTGACCGTTCCCCTCAGAAGTTTCTGCAATGACCAGTGAAACAGTGAGAGCACTCAAAGCATGTCATTTGAATTCATTAGTGTCTATTGAAAATTGAATATGAAACAGCAAAACAGGCGCATGATCCAGCGTCTCCATCCTTATGCAGTTTCTGGTTTTATTGTTAATGGCCTATATTGAGTTTGTTCAATGCAAAACATAACTTAGTTACTATGAAGCAGGTTTGATGGAAGGTGGGCAGTTTTTTTTTTTAAAGTTTCTACCCTAAAGAAATTTTATTCCCACTTCAAGAACAAAAGCTAAGCTCTTTTTCTACGGCATTGGCCGTAGTTTAGCCAACACTTTTTCTCTAGCTTAGCTCTAACTGTAGTTTAGTTGTGACCCATATAAAGCAGCTGTAAGCAATAGCGTTATATGTACATAAATATGTACATATGGACATGTACATATACTGTATATAAATAAAACACTCTCATCCCCCATGAGGAAATTTCTGTGCTGCATTGCACTGCAGAAGGCAGCCAACGATGGCGCCAATAGTGGGAGAAACTAGGGGTTAGGTGTCTTCTCCAGGGACACCTAGACATGAGCTCAGCAGGGTTTGAACCGACAACTCTTCGGTCTGAAGATGGCTATTTTACCACTGAGCAATGCCTCCCCAAAGCTTGATTGCAGTTTTATCCTAATTGTACCTATACGTGGTATTTAATATTGTTTCTTTTAACAGATAGCACCAACCAGATTGATTTGTTTTCCCACTGTCAATGTGAAATTAGAGCACTTGATGGTATTGATTTTGGCTGAACTGATGCTATTAGACTCCTACTGAAGAACTTGGAAAGAGCTGTTGTGTTTTTGTGTCAAACAAAATGAATCAGTCTCTGTTCTGTTTGGTCTGTGTAATGACCCTGCACTGTCTTCATCACTGTGCCAAATGGTGTTTTCAGGAAAAGAGCTTTTGTAAGGGAAGAATAGCTGTGCAAATGTTTTGAAACCACTTAGTTATCCAAATGTTGAAGATTCTGTCCAGTGACTTCTTGCAGCTGTAATAACTATCTCACAGCAGAGCAATCTGAGGGTTTGCACTTCACACACAAGTATTGCCCCATAAATGATCGCTTACTTGTGCAAGAAGCAAAACAGACGTGGAACTAGACTAAACATCTTGACTGACCAGATATCATCTTACCCTTATCATGGGAACGTTCAGTTCTTTGTTATGCAAACTCAACCAAAGATTTAACCGATTTATTTTATAATTTTGAGTCATATGATCATCCAAGACTCAAATCTGTTCTGACATGGAATGACATAAATTGCCATGGATGTGAAGGCTGTCAGCTCTATTTAGGACGACGGCATCTACTGTCAGTTCATATTAGGATAACCGATGAAACAGACACAAGTCCACAGTCACAAACAGCAACACACATTATTCGGGAGAAAAAAAGTCAGGATTCAGTGAACTGCAGCTTGTGCTTACATGGTTGAATAGAGGCACTGTAGACCTGCGAGCTGCCTGAGGAGGAACACTGTGAGAGGCTCCTTGCAGACGTCCCGGAACTGTTGGTTGTAGTCGGACACTCTGGTACAAACTCGTGGCTTGTGGGTTTAGTTTGTCTACCTGCATCTGAAGCTGAGCTAAAGTGTTATGGGGAGTGCCTGAAGAAGAGCTGTGGGCTGAACCATGTCCTGGGAGGGGGGACTGATGAGGAATACCTTGAAAACCACCAAACTGAAGGCCTGGTAAACTCTCCACCACTACGGAGCCTGAAAGACAAGATGAGTATCGTTCATTTTAGAAATACATTTACAATAGTCGCAGAAATGTCCTTACAGATCAGAAAAGCCAGACTTACCCAGATCTATATTTGAGGCCCAGTATGAAGCTCCGCTCTGGAAACACACATTGCTCCGGGGTATAAACGCCACACTACACTTTGCCTGCAGAAGGTTTTCAACCTGAAACAGAATCTACAACAAATGGTAAGTTCATTAATAATCATTATCATAGGATACATGTGCTACCACGTTTCTATTGCATGATGTCCACGATAGACTTACATGATGAGGGATAAATTACAATGGTGGTTTACTAGAAATTAGATTAGGGTGGGCAAATTTGTCCTCTACCACAAAAAGTCTCAAAATGTGATTGAAAGGTCTGTAAAAAACATTGCTTATCCAGATTAGGTTCAAATTTGATTCTATTAGAAATATGAGAAAGGTGAGTTTCTGACTGGGAAAACTTGAGCTTGATACATTTGACTGGTCCATTCACTCCATGGAAACAGTCGGACCTTACTGCATTTGAGTTTGCTCACTTGTGGATGGGTACTACTTTTCTGGTCAGGACCAGGCGTAACGTCTGTAATGCATCCAAACATTCAGTTTAGTCCATCCAAACATTTCCTGCTGGGAGGAGGACAACACCGTCTTTACCCTGAATGAAATATTTCTGAAATTTCTCTTTGTTCTGGCTTTAAACTCTCAATCAAGTTTTGGTTAACCTTATTTATCAAACTCCTAATTGCCCTAATGAAGGAATTTTAAAATTGTTGCAATCGTCAATCCAATCCCTGCAAACTTTGAGGTAGCTGCTGGAGTCAAATGAAATTGAACGCAGATGTACTCCCTCTCTCTCCTCAGCACATGTCCAAACCATCTCAGTCTGGCCTCTCTGACTTTATCTCCAAAATCTCTACCATGTGCTGTTCCGCTGATCCTGTCCATCCTGGTCACTCCCAGAGAGATCCTCAGCATCTTCATCTCTGTTTCCTGTCTTTTCCTCACTGTTTCTAGACCAAACAGCATGGCCGGTCTCACCACGGTTTTTGTACACTTTCATTTTAGCTGAAACTCTTCTATCACACATCACACCTGATACTTTTCTCCACCCGTTTCAGCCTGCCTGCACACGCCTCTTCACCTCTTTTCAAAAGATTTTTCTATATTATTTGTTTAATATTGTGGCTGGCAATCTATAAGCTGTAGCAGGCCACATATGACAATAGGGCCTCAGTTTGCCAACCCTTAGACTAGTGAAATAATCAGACAAGCCTCACCAGACGTTTGCAGTATAAGAGGGCAGCACCCCCGTTCCTGGCTGTGGCCCACTTGGTGAAACTGATGACGTGATCTAAATGTCTGGATAGAAAACCGATGTCTTCTTGTTGTTTCCGTAAGACTCTTTCATGATCCTTTGTTATAGCCTTAAAAATATGAGTAACCATCATTTACCGCACAGACACCTGTACGAACAAGCGATGTTATGGGAACCACACCAATTTGATGAAACAAGTCAAACGTTGCAATATGTTACTTTTTTTTTACCTCTAGTTGATTGACTAACATCTTCCCCTTCTTATTTATTTCAACAACCAAACTGCAGATGGCCTTTCTTATTTCATTGAGAACAGATGTGTGGCTCTTATCGACCTGAAGAAGTCTGTAAAGAAAAAGACGAGATTGGGCAACCTTCACACAGCTCATGCTGTTTATTCAAAAGTTACTTTCAAATGGAAGTTAAAGTAAATCAGCGCATGTGTAGTGAGATGTGTACCCGTTATCTATAGAGTCTGAAACTTCTGTAATTAGTTTCTTTTTCTCCTGCAGTCTCTCTGTCATAGTTTCCATGTGCTGCTTGTGGTTTTTATATGCATCCTCGAGGAACTGGTATCTGGCAAAAAAAATTTAAAAAGTCAAACGTATACACTGTTGGGGTGTTTTTTTCCAAATGAAGTTCTTTCTGCTTTCTTTCTTAATGTTAACCTAGAAACCTAATTTAAATGATTACAAATGGATATCTCTTGGTCAAGAGTGGGGGAAGGAAGGAGTGGGAGATCGACAGGCGGATCGATGCGGCGTCAGTAATAACTAGAACGAACCGTCGGTCCATCGTGGTAAAGAAAGAGCTGAGCCAAAAAGTAAAGCTCTCGATTTACAAGTCGATCTACGTTACCGCCCTCACTTATGGTCACCAGCTGTGGCTGGTTACCAAAATAATTAGATCGCAGATACAAGCCGCCGAAATGAACTTCCTCTGCAGAGTGGCCGGGTTCTCACTCAGAGATCGGGTGAGGAGCTCTGCCATCTGGGAAGAGCTTGGTGTCAAACCGCTTCTCCTCCAAGTCGAGAAAAGCCAGATGGGTTGGTTCACGGATCTGGTCAGGATGCCCCCGAGCGCCTCACTGGTGAGGAGACCAAGAGGCAGACCCGGACGCGCTGGAGAGACTGTGTCTCACAGCTGGCTGAGGAAAGACTCTGGATCTTTCCGAGTGAGCTGGAGGATGCAGCTGGGGTGAGAAAAGCCTAGGCTTCCTGTCTGAGGCTATTGCCCACACGACCCGGCCCCAGATAAGCGGAAGACAACGAAACAGATATGGTTAGGTATATATTGACAACACAGAGTAATTCGTTTTCCAATCAACGTTTTGTGTGTAATACGGCAAGTGTCAAACTGACAAATCAGCAAAATTATAAAGAGGTCTAGGACACATTTTTATCACATTGGTGGAAGCTCCAAAAGTACTTGTGGTCTTTGTGTTTGATGAGTTGGCAGTCGCGACAGGTAAGAAGGTCACATGTTTCACAGAAAAGTTTCACCGGCTCCTTTTTGTGGATTTCACACAACATTGGCCTTTGAGTGGACACGCTATGAACTTCTTGAAGAAAAACAAAAAGTCAGAGTGTAACATTTTTAAATCACTCGTATTAAAATATGCTGGCTGTAATGAGTTAAAACGTAAAGTAAAATGACATTAAAACCTTGAGAGTTTCTGTGTTTAATGATGTGGTCTTTGGTGAATTTGACTCGTTGGTGGGCTTCCACACATGTGGAGCAGAGGTACTCCGCACAGTCCACACAAAATGCGACAGCTTCAGTGTGGTCGTCGCAGGTCATGCAGAGCTGCAGGCAAGACAAGATCAGATGATAAACTCCTAGATTTCAGTCAAAAATAATTCAATTAGGAATGTAATGGCAGTGGAAACTGTCACAATATTGTTGTCGTTACATTAAGTTTTTTCACCCCTCGCCTGCGTGGGGGAGGTGGCAAGGGACAGAATGAAAACAAAACTGAATCCCTCCCACCGCCTCCATTAATCTGTGGACCATCTGAAGAGCAGCTTCAGCAACAGACTCCTGCAACCCCGCTGCTCAAAGGAACAGTACAGAAATTCTTTTTCTTTCGGCATTTCCCTTCAGGGGTCGCCACAGCAATTCAGTTACAGAACGGTACAGAAAATCAACACTCAAATTTCCCTTTGGGGGTAAATAAAGTATTTTCAATTTCAATTGAGCTATGAATTTTATCTTTTTTTTTTTTTCAAAGACGAGTGCTCATAGATGGAAATAACTACCATAATGCATCGTATTGCTATTTAGCCAAATATGAACACATGCAATACATTGCTTCCACACACTACTAAGTTGACAATGACAAAGGTCGCGGGTTCGTGTCCCACGGAGAGCACGTTTAGGGTCCTTGGAGAAGACACCTAACCCCCGCTTCTCCCACCATTGGCGCCGTTGAAGGGCAGCCTGCTGCGGTGTAAGGAGTGCAGCAAACAAATTTCCCCGGTGAGGGATGAATAGAGTAATTCATTTTTATTTATTTTTTTTAAATATTTTTAGTCATAGAAAATGTAACCTATCACTAGTCCTTACTGTCGTCACACCTGCCTGTATGGCTGTTGTCCTAAATGTGTTACTCGTTGAAAAGAATCTGTTTCAGGTACCACATATTTTTTCACTGGATGTCATTTTCTTCCTGATTTAATTTGAAAAAAGTTGAGATCTTCTAAAATATTGCAAGACTCTCCACAATCATGTGATAGATATTGTATTGTGGTGTTAACATAATATTAATATCGATTTTCATATCATTACATCCTTAGATTATATTGAATTATCTCTTAACTGTTTTTGTTGGAGTAATAGTTTACATCCCAACCCTCAGGGGAGGATATGCAGCTGTCTCCATGGAAACAAAGAAGCTAACGCTTTTTATTGTGGACCATGCTACCTGAACTCTTCTCTCCATTGTGCTGCTGGGAACCTCAGGTGTGTCTTTCACAAATACGTTATCCATCACATCCACAGCCATACACTCCTGCCTGCAAACTGGGCATCGGAGCACGTTCACTGAAACAAAAAAAAAAAAGACAGCAGTCAATCCAATCCATAGCTGCATTTGATGTGGGGTAGGAGGCTCTCTGAAACTTAATGTCAATTTTGATGGATAACCCCAGGACTAAACGTCAATCCTGATGGATGGGTCAGATTCTCTGAAACTAAGAAACTTTATGTCATTTTTGATGGATGACCCCAAAACTAAACGTCAGTCCTGATGGATGGGTCAGATTTCTCTCTAAAGCCTATGTGAGGGGTGGGGGGTTAATGAATGAATCTACTAGCGATGTTATCCCACAATTTTAAATGATTCTTTTTATTTTTATTGTATCTGATTGTATTTGATAGAATTGTATACAAAAGTGTTTTTATTTTTAAAAAATAAGAGTCGATTGCTACAAGGGACAAGGATGTGTTCAGCCGGCATTGTAAAGCACAGTTCTGCATGCTTCTCCGCTAACTGAAGGAGCCCTGCTTTTTCACACACACGCACACTGAAGACTTCCACTTTTTCACACACACACACACACACACACACACACACACACACACACACACACACACACACACATACACACACACACACACACACACACACACACACACAACCTCCCCCTGGCATTCCGTTGTTTACTGAAGAGGTTGTGTCGGTCATTTATCTGCTTCGGCAGGATCAGGCCCCAACAACCGAGAATGTTTAAAATAAGTGAGAGAAAAAAGGAGAGTATAAGCAGTTAAAGTATACCAAAATGTTTTTGGGGGCTAAAGTTGTCATATGATGAGTGGACAACCTTCTGCATGCATTCTTTGCTCAGTGAAGAATCCCACTTTTACACACACACACACACACACACACACACACGCACGCACCCTTGCACACACACACACACACGACCTCCCCCTCTACACTCCTGCACACACGCACACACACACACACACACACACACGCACCCACCCCTCCTGCTCAGTGGAAAAGTGTTGACTTTTATTCAAACTAACGTCTGCGTTTAGTCCAAAACAAGAAAACGAATGTTTGAAACTTTTTTTTCTTTCCTAGAATTTAAATAAATTCTTGAATATAAAAAAAAATATAAGTAAAGAAAAAATAAGAGAGAGAGAAAAAAAAAAAAGGAGCGTATAAACCTTGTGTCGGTTTTGTTTGACAATTTTTATTTCTGTGTCGTTTGCTTTTTACCTAACGTTAACGTGTCTGAAGATGGTGCAAATTTTAAAAACCAGATTGGCGGGAGAATGGAGAGGAGGTATTGTACGCTGCAATTGGTCCGTCACTCGTATGACTATAGATGAGCCACTCGTTTTGAGCCACGTCTAGAGGGGGTGGCGCTAGCGTGTATATATATATATTAAACGGTAAAAGTTTCTAGAAATGACTTACAAATCTGAAGATAAATTTAAAAAAGGATTAAACCATGGCTCACGTACCCACTTCTTCGGTCATATGCGAGACTCCGGTCGTCGTTTTTGAGCAGAACCGGACGCCGTCTGCACCCCGGAAGGAGCAAGTGTTTGTCTGCAGAACGCAGTGTCCTCCGAGCGAGGCTCTGCACGATGAGTGGTCTTTGGAGCCCTACGGGTTTGAAGGGAGCTTCGGCTACTTTTTTAAGTACAAGGTGGGGGAACTTGTCCTGTACCAGAATGTGCCGCAGAATGCGCCGCAGAATGAACCGCAGAATGTGCCACTGAATACGCCGGGGGCGAGCCCCGAGCCCGTGCAGAATACGGCTTTCATGAGTTCGTCTGATTGGGGTATTATGAGACTGCTTCTACCTCGTACAGCGGAGGATGATGATGACGGAAAGCCTGAAATGGTGGAGAAAGAAGCCGAGGTGCGCGGTGATGGAAAGCTGAAACCCTGTCCTTCCGACGGCGAGATGTCTACGCTGAGAACCGTTTTCAGCGCGGTGTGGGAGACGGAGAAAAACGGGCCCAGCCGGTGGTTTTACAGAGCCAGTCGACGTAGAAACAAAGACGAGCGTGCGGAGGAAGATATGCTTGTATTGGAGAAATTCAACGCGGAATGCGGGCTTTTCCAACGACAGCTGGCGTTACCGTTGAAAGCATGGGACGAGAAAATGGAGGAGGCCGGCGTTAAGATTTCAAATCTTTTTCGCAGCTGCAGAAACTGGACCGAGATTGTCCAGACAAAGAGAGCTTTGATGTTCTAAGCCCCGCCGACTTTGCACCTCCCACTCGTCTATAAAATAAGACCCCGCCGCTCTCCGAACCACGCATTCATTCCGAGAGCATGTCTCCCAAAACAAGCAAGCAAAGAACTCTGACGAGCTACTGGGCCGGGCAATCGCCCTCTTCGGCTCCTTCACCACCGATGATCTTCCCCGGCAGTCCTCCTTCATCGCCCCTGGTATCACCTTCGACGTCGGATGAGGATACGATCCCGTGGGGCCCTCCTACATCGCCCGATGTAATGGTCGAGGATACTCTACCCTACGATCGTCCAGCATCACCCGGGATGGAGGTTACACTTACCTCCGCTACGCTATTGGCCCCGGAGATCTTGGCCGAGATCTTTGAAGAGCCCAAAGCACCCTCTCTGCTACCGCCTTCAACGACGGATGATAGCGGCGATTCGAGCCCATCGAGGGAGGATGACAACGGCGATTCAGCCCTTTCGACGGCGGATGATTGCGACGGGAAAAAACCCAGAGCGATTCCATCCATCGACGACGTTGGAAAAGATATGATCAGAGCCGTTAAAACCGTTGTTTATTATCTCTTCAATAGAGCGGTCTCTAAGCTCAAGACGTCTAGCTGCTACGGTTGTGAGGTTGATCACCCCAGCCAGACTCAACACCCATGTTTGTACCCGGACTTTTTTCGAATAAACTCTGAAACGTTCGAAGACCTGCTTCGCACACCCTCTTTTCTTCCCGCTGTAACGCAGTATTTGCTTAAAAACCATTTGGAGGACTACATAAACACGCTGATTAACCGTTGCGTCAATGTTCACGGATATTGTGTCGATATTCCCGCTCCCGAAAATCCCGGTAGAGCTCCTCCGACTTGATTTTCGTAATAATGAACAAAACGGTACGGATCATCTTTAACGACGTAAGGCGGCATCTTTCTGAGCTCCCGCCGTTGTTTGAACTCGGCCGGTAATGACTTGTTTGGCACGATGACGGGTTAATAACGTTGTTAAGAACGTTAAGAATTGCTTGGGCGGAAGTGCAGTTTGACAATGGTTTTCCCGTAAGAAAAATTTACAGGCTGGTTCTGATCCGTTTTAATTTCAATCTGGATGTTTTCAATATGGTTTCGCGCCACAGGTACATATTCGCAAGGATTGAAGATTTGAGTGATTATGTCTCCGTATTGGCCGCTCACCCTCACCGTACGTAAGAGAGGTGCGTAAGCGTCTCCTACTATCTGATGGCTGACCACGTCGCTATAACAGAACAGTTGGTAAAAACCCGCTTTCATGTCAATAGGATACGGCGCCGTCTTTTGCTCAAACTTAATCCACTTCATCGGAGGAACTCCTAACATGTAGGCTACCGGGGCGGGGAAACGTACGGGAAATTTTCCGCTCGTCCGAAAGTCAATTTTTTTTTTAATACTATGTAGAGGAAGCTGGATATCGATCTTTGATGACTTCATAACCTTCTCCAGCTCCGTTTGTAAACTCTCGTACGTATCGTAGTAACCGGGTGAAAATTTTATGCGCTCATTCGTTTTCACACGATTCGCTCGTTTCATCTCCGCATCCAGCGGTACCGTTTCATCCGGCGTGTCGAACGACATCCGCGCATTCACCCCCGCGTCAAAGAACGCCGTTTCATCCGGCACGTTGAACCAGGTGTGTGGATAAGAAATTTCAGTTAAGGCCACCTGCCACGAACCTTCGAGGTCTATGTGATGGGCTAAGTCGATTCTAAAACTGCCGGCGTTGTTATTTTTAAACACGTCGACGCACGCGTTTGAAGGAAGAGTAACGTAAAAACCCTCCTCGCGTCCGCTTCGCTTCATGACTCGCAGAGTGATCGATAGAGTGAACGATAGAGTGATCGATAGAGTGATCGACGGAGGGATTAGCGGCTTCCTATTTGATAACACTCGCCAGCGGCTTCCTATTTGATAACACTCGCTGGCTTTAACCCAGCTGTTGAACTTTTCGGGCCAATTTTTCCACTTTACCAGCACGTGCTTGACTCCTTTAATCCGACGATGTTTTAAAATTTTTTCTACCGGATATGCGCGTTCCGCGGGTAGATTCACTTTCTGCAGCTCTTCTGCGTAAAACGATCCTTTTAACGGCTCACCGTCGTAGTCTTCGATTTTGTAAACGGGAGGAATACGGGGTAGACGGTCCGAAACTTTGAAAACCTCGTCGGTAAAACTCTGTTCGTACTTTTTATCAAAAACACCCCTGAGTTTAGAAAGACGTACGAGATCCCCCTTTTGAAACTTTGATTTACCGCCTCTTTTAGGGGAGGAGCAATAAAGATTTTTGAAAACCGTTAAAGCGTTGCTAGAGCCGACTTCGACCGGGGTCATCTTGATACTCGAGTGAAAAGAATGGTTATAGCTTTTGACCAAATCTTGTACTACGTCTATGTAACGATGTGTATTGTTTGCCGTGAAATAACGCCACATTCTACCTTTTAACGTTCGATTGAAACGTTCAATCACCGAAGCCTTCACGTCGCTCGAGGTTGAGAAATGGACGATATTGTATTTTTTCATCAGGGTCTGAAAACTCTTGTTAAAAAATTCTTTCCCGTCGTCCGTTTGAAGTTTTCTCGGTATTTGGCTTTCGGTGAGAAGGGACTCAAAGTTCTTCACCACCTCGGAGGCCGATTTAGTCTTTAAAACACGAACGTACGCCATTTTAGAAAAGATATCTATAACCGTTAATAAATAATTAAACCCGTCGTTCTGCTTCGAAAGAGCGCGCATGTCACATAGATCCGCTTGAAATTGCATCAAAGGTCTGGTTACAACAACCCTGTTTCTAGGAAAGCGTATTTTCACAGGTTTATGTAAAGTATACGCATCCTGTTCCGATAAAAATGTTTTCACTTTTTCTAATTTGACTTTTTTACCGCTTTCAGTTTCTAAAGCTCTGTGTAGTCTTTTAACGCCCCCGTAGCTCCCCGCGTGACTAGCCGTGTAGTAGGCGTTGTGAAAGTCGGCGGTCATGATGCATATGACTGCTATGATGCTCGAGTGAATAAGTCAAACAATGATAACACAAAAATATATTCGTTTTATTCTTTTATTTTGTTTTCATCACGCAGGAAACGTATCAAAATTATAAGTAGGTAGTATTCAGTCGTCGGTACAACGTGGGTACAGCATTTTTTTTTTTTTTTTTAGAGATATTCATTATTCCACATCCGCTCCGCTTCACGCAGAGATCTCCAATTTTTATCGCGGAGCTTAATCACCACGTCTTCGTCGTCACCGTCGTCGTACTCCGGGAGGGGATCTTCAGCAGCGGGAATATCGACACAATATCCGTGAACATTGACGCAACGGTTAATCAGCGTGTTTATGTAGTCCTCCAAATGGTTTTTAAGCAAATACTGCGTTACAGCGGGAAGAAAAGAGGGTGTGCGAAGCAGGTCTTCGAACGTTTCAGAGTTTATTCGAAAAAAGTCCGGGTACAAACATGGGTGTTGAGTCTGGCTGGGGTGATCAACCTCACAACCGTAGCAGCTAGACGTCTTGAGCTTAGAGACCGCTCTATTGAAGAGATAATAAACAACGGTTTTAACGGCTCTGATCATATCTTTTCCAACGTCGTCGATGGATGGAATCGCTCTGGGTTTTTTCCCGTCGCAATCATCCGCCGTCGAAAGGGCTGAATCGCCGTTGTCATCCTCCCTCGATGGGCTCGAATCGCCGCTATCATCCGTCGTTGAAGGCGGTAGCAGAGAGGGTGCTTTGGGCTCTTCAAAGATCTCGGCCAAGATCTCCGGGGCCAATAGCGTAGCGGAGGTAAGTGTAACCTCCATCCCGGGTGATGCTGGACGATCGTAGGGTAGAGTATCCTCGACCATTACATCGGGCGATGTAGGAGGGCCCCACGGGATCGTATCCTCATCCGACGTCGAAGGTGATACCAGGGGCGATGAAGGAGGACTGCCGGGGAAGATCATCGGTGGTGAAGGAGCCGAAGAGGGCGATTGCCCGGCCCAGTAGCTCGTCAGAGTTCTTTGCTTGCTTGTTTTGGGAGACATGCTCTCGGAATGAATGCGTGGTTCGGAGAGCGGCGGGGTCTTATTTTATAGACGAGTGGGAGGTGCAAAGTCGGCGGGGCTTAGAACATCAAAGCTCTCTTTGTCTGGACAATCTCGGTCCAGTTTCTGCAGCTGCGAAAAAGATTTGAAATCTTAACGCCGGCCTCCTCCATTTTCTCGTCCCATGCTTTCAACGGTAACGCCAGCTGTCGTTGGAAAAGCCCGCATTCCGCGTTGAATTTCTCCAATACAAGCATATCTTCCTCCGCACGCTCGTCTTTGTTTCTACGTCGACTGGCTCTGTAAAACCACCGGCTGGGCCCGTTTTTCTCCGTCTCCCACACCGCGCTGAAAACGGTTCTCAGCGTAGACATCTCGCCGTCGGAAGGACAGGGTTTCAGCTTTCCATCACCGCGCACCTCGGCTTCTTTCTCCACCATTTCAGGCTTTCCGTCATCATCATCCTCCGCTGTACGAGGTAGAAGCAGTCTCATAATACCCCAATCAGACGAACTCATGAAAGCCGTATTCTGCACGGGCTCGGGGCTCGCCCCCGGCGTATTCAGTGGCACATTCTGCGGTTCATTCTGCGGCGCATTCTGCGGCACATTCTGGTACAGGACAAGTTCCCCCACCTTGTACTTAAAAAAGTAGCCGAAGCTCCCTTCAAACCCGTAGGGCTCCAAAGACCACTCATCGTGCAGAGCCTCGCTCGGAGGACACTGCGTTCTGCAGACAAACACTTGCTCCTTCCGGGGTGCAGACGGCGTCCGGTTCTGCTCAAAAACGACGACCGGAGTCTCGCATATGACCGAAGAAGTGGGTACGTGAGCCATGGTTTAATCCTTTTTTAAATTTATCTTCAGATTTGTAAGTCATTTCCAGAAACTTTTACCGTTTAATATATATATATATACACGCTAGCGCCACCCCCTCTAGACGTGGCTCAAAACGAGTGGCTCATCTATAGTCATACGAGTGACGGACCAATTGCAGCGTACAATACCTCCTCTCCATTCTCCCGCCAATCTGGTTTTTAAAATTTGCACCATCTTCAGACACGTTAACGTTAGGTAAAAAGCAAACGACACAGAAATAAAAATTGTCAAACAAAACCGACACAAGGTTTATACGCTCCTTTTTTTTTTTTTTTCTCTCTCTTATTTTTTCTTTACTTATATTTTTTTTTATATTCAAGAATTTATTTAAATTCTAGGAAAGAAAAAAAAGTTTCAAACATTCGTTTTCTTGTTTTGGACTAAACGCAGACGTTAGTTTGAATAAAAGTCAACACTTTTCCACTGAGCAGGAGGGGTGGGTGCGTGTGTGTGTGTGTGTGTGTGTGTGTGTGTGTGTGCAGGAGTGTAGAGGGGGAGGTCGTGTGTGTGTGTGTGTGTGCAAGGGTGCGTGCGTGTGTGTGTGTGTGTGTGTGTGTGTGTGTGTGTGTGTGTGTAAAAGTGGGATTCTTCACTGAGCAAAGAATGCATGCAGAAGGTTGTCCACTCATCATATGACAACTTTAGCCCCCAAAAACATTTTGGTATACTTTAACTGCTTATACTCTCCTTTTTTCTCTCACTTATTTTAAACATTCTCGGTTGTTGGGGCCTGATCTTATTTTAAACATTCTCGGTTGTTGGGGCCTGATCCTGCCGAAGCAGATAAATGACCGACACAACCTCTTCAGTAAACAACGGAATGCCAGGGGGAGGTTGTGTGTGTGTGTGTGTGTGTGTGTGTGTGTGTGTGTGTGTGAAAAAGTGGAAGTCTTCAGTGTGCGTGTGTGTGAAAAAGCAGGGCTCCTTCAGTTAGCGGAGAAGCATGCAGAACTGTGCTTTACAATGCCGGCTGAACACATCCTTGTCCCTTGTAGCAATCGACTCTTATTTTTTAAAAATAAAAACACTTTTGTGTACAATTCTATCAAATACAATCAAATACAATAAAAATAAAAAGAATCATTTAAAATTGTGGGATAACATCGCTAGTAGATTCATTCATTAACCCCCCACCCCTCACATAGGCTTTAGAGAGAAATCTGACCCATCCATCAGGACTGACGTTTAGTTTTGGGGTCATCCATCAAAAATGACATAAAGTTTCTTAGTTTCAGAGAATCTGACCCATCCATCAGGATTGACGTTTAGTCCTGGGGTTATCCATCAAAATTGACATTAAGTTTCAGAGAGCCTAAGTTCATCGAAAGTTTTCGACCGTCATCAATTCATTTTTGACATTTAGTTTTTGACCTATGACCGCTATGGTCATTCATTCCCCATCATATGCTCCTTCTGACACAAAGTTCTGACTATCCATCACAATTTTGACATTTAGTTTTTGACCTGTGACCTCTCTAGGCCATCAATCATTATTTTTGACATAAAGTGGGTCAATAATCTCTCTGGTAGGTAAAAGACACACCCCTTAAATTAATGCATGCTCTCTTAAAATACCGTTTTTCTATTTTGTTTTAATAACCAAGACTAAGTTTGTAGGCAATGAGCAGTCTCTAAATAATTCAATATAAAATATATTAAATTTTATTTTAACAATAAAAATTATTTTAGGACAAAGAGACTGTTTCTTTTTTAAGCTATTGAGGGGAAGGACAGAGCATAAGCAGAGGAGTAAATCTCTTTTTAATGAATATAGACATTGTGAAGAACAAAATATGTGTCTAAGAACAACCTGGCATCTAAATACTAAGGGAGCTTGCAAATTACTCAAACATGCATTAATAAAGCATAAAACCAATGCAGGTGTGTTTTTGATGTAGGAGTAATTATGAATTAGCAGAAAGAGTTGATTTAGAATGAAAATATTCCAAACTGTTTGAGTCACAGAAATACCAGGGATCATGATGTTCAGGTGGGGAATAAAAATAAAAGAGCAGGCAGTAATTTTGTTTTTCTACTCAGTTTGTTCCCAGAACACTGACCACACTTTACTGCTTTAGAATTGGTCGGATTTGATGCGAGAAATTACCAATGATGAGGTTCATTATTGCTAAAATAACTAAACATGCATGAAATTAAAATCAAACATGTTTTTTTAAAAAGCCTGTACAGTCAAAGACTTACATGCTTGGTTCTGGTTTGGTGTCTCTGTCACAGTCAGATTTCTTGATGGTGAAGGCAAACATTTTTTACAGAACGAATGCAGACATGGTAGAAGCTTGGGTTCTCGTGTGTAGAAAGGAAGACTGCAAACTGGACATGAGTCCAGGTAAGACTGGATGCGAGCATGAGGATTTTCTTCCTGCACGCTCTCAGCTTCATTTCCCACAAACATCACAGAAGCATCCTCCAGATCGTGCTGGTGTTCTGCGGAGACGTCCATCGTATCCCAGGGAGCTCCAACCTGATCTGCTCTGTGCATCAATGAGCGTTGCGTTTCCAGTGTGAGCATGCCTGTGGATGCTGATGTTGGAGTGCGGGTGACGCGGGTTTGCGCGAGATGTGATAAATTACAATCGCGTGTGAAAAGAATGATGAGGATTAATTCTGTGCAAGAGGATTGGTGTGATTTGAAACCTTTATGATTGCTGAAAAAAAGCTGTGAGACCTAAAACACAAGCACAGTGTTTTCCAACTTCTGGTCCGCGGACCAATCGCGGCCCTGAAATTGATCGTTTGAGGTCCCTAGCCAGTAGGCTGGTTTGGGATGACCTGTACCTCACCAAATTAATTTCAGTCTGAATTTGTTTTGAATGCATTAGACAGTAACACAAATAGTAAATTGCTTCCATGTTTCATTAAAATTTACTGTGTCAGTTGACATTGTTCTCACGTGACTTGGCGAGAACTACATGCTTCCCTTTCTGCTTCCCCTTGTATATTATTCTATGTGAATGTTGTAAGAGTCATAAAGCATGTATTGATGAAAATATGTGTCTGTGCCTAAATACTTCGCTACAAATTTCACACACTTTTTATCTGCTGGATTTCTAGAATTTTAATATCCATTCATTTCACCAACAATAAATAAAAAAATAGATTTGTTAGCATATAATGGCGCTTGAGGGCCGGTCAATGTCAAATTTGGAGCTCAGTGAGTCAGTTGCCTTTTTAATTGTCTATCCCTTTCGGAGTTGCGAGAGGTGCCAGAGGCCATCCTGGCTGATTTGAGGCGAGGGGCAGATTACACCCTGAACAAGTCGTGGGTCCACACACATACAACCATACACACAAACAGACTCAGTTATCAAAATTATTTAGATGTGATGTAACAGGAATAATAACTGTACTCCACTCATGTGGTAGAACGTGGTAGAGCATTCGCCCTTGGACCGGAGTTTCTCCAAGTTCGCAAGATCGAACCCCGCTGAGCGCATGTCTCAGTGTCCTTGGGGAAGACACCATAACCCCCGTTTCTCCCACCATTGGCGCCGGCCTGGCTGCCTGCTGCAGTGTAATGCAGCACAAAAAATTTTCCTGTTGAGGAATGAATAAAGTATGTTATTATTTTTTAATAAAGCAAACATTTGGAACCATGGGAGAGTTTCCTGCCAAACTGGGAACTTATTCAACATCAACAGTGTGGATGGTGACTGATCGCTTTTGAATGTACACACCTGATACTGTGATATGATTTAAATTAGTTGAAAAATAATAGTAGTAACAGTAACTCTAGGCTGTTATGGCTTTTGCCTGAGCTGAGCATGAGCAGTGGCATTGGGTTGTTGTCATTGTCGGGTGTCAGTTATTAGCGTTACTGTCCATTGGGGGGCACACAGCTCGGTGGTATGTAGATGAGCTTACTTATACTATTATATAGGCTATTGTGAATCGGAAATTGTTTTTTATCGGATTTATTGTATATTAATGTGTAGATGAGAAAATACAATGTAGAGAATATACTTTGTGAGATGAGGCATGTTTATAATATTGTTTATTTTCCTCATTTCAGTTTTATAACCTGCGCTCTGTGTTCAACTGTAAAACTGTGTTCATGTACACTGTGAAAATGTGTTCAGCTGTGGTCTTTTGATAGTTTATTAAAAACTGTGATCTCAGATTTGTATTTGAAAAATAAATATAGACAAAAGAACAAACAAGACTTATACCCGACGTGTGGTGCCTGGCCCATTCGGATGGCTAGAAATTACAATACAAATCGAACAGTAACTTTTACTACTTTTAGCACTAGCTGAAAGTCTGATGTTACAAAAACATTAGGACAAGCTTTTCTGTTCACATCTAAATTTTTTGTCGGCCATTACGTATAATTGGTAAGTAGAAGATTGTGAGTGCTAACATACCTTTATATTTCGGAAGGCATGAACAAAATTGCCGGTTAAAGTCAATAAAAACATGGAAGAAATCTCTTTTGTGAGGCTCTAGTGAGCAGAAAAATGAAGGTCTTCTCGCTTCTGAACACTTTTTATACTTACATATTGAGTATCAACAAGAACGTTTCCGTTTGTTCCTTTTTGTCGTCCCCTGCTTCTGGGGCTGGGTCGCTGGGCAACAACCTTAGACGGAAAGCCCAGGCTTCTCTCACCCCAGCTGCATCCTCCAGCTCACCCGGAAAGATCCTAAGTCATTCCGCGGCCAGCTGTGAGACATAGTCTCTCCAGCAGAGAGAGAGAGGGGTCTGCCTCTTGGTCTCCACCCGGTGGGATGTGCCAAAGTACCTCACCAGTGAGGTGCTCGGGAGGAATCCTGACCAGATGCCCGAACCACCCCATCTGGCTTTGCTCAACCTGGAGGAGGAGTGGCTCGATACCAAGCTCTTCCCGGATGGCAGAGCTCCTCACCCAATCTCTGAGTGAGAGCCAAGCCACCTTGTGGAGGAAGCTCATTTTGGCCACTTGGATCTGCAATCTCTTTCTTTTGGTCACCACCCACAGCTAGTGACCATAGGTGAGGGTAGGAACATAAGAATTGTATAAGTTATGTCTCCATGAGTACACATGTATTCAGTATCTACCACTCACATTTTGACAGATGGCTGGACGCAGAAATTTGTGTGGTACTTCTGAGCTTTAAACTGTGTCCATATGATTTTTCAGCATACCTAAAATTATCATGGGCAATCACACCGAAAGAGTTTTTGGTACTGTTTTTGTTTTGTTCCGTGATATTCCTGTTTGACACTGAAATGCAGGATGTGTTCCCTGTGTTTATGCCAAACTGTGCAGACTCACTAAGAGGCCACACGGATGTTTGCGTGATAAGCCCTGTGGGATCAATGTTCATGGTCAACCTCTATTGCCTATTAGGTTGACTGCAATTTTACTCAGTCGCTAAGCGGATATTTATTTGCACACAAATGAGTCTCAGTGCAAAAAACCACAGGATCCCTCTCAGCGACGGGAATGAGATTCCACTCCTGGGATTAGGCACCTATGCAGACCCTCAAAAGGTGAGAAAAATTTGTTTCTGTAATGCTGATTTCGCCATCAAATGGTTGTTTTGCCGGAAAAATATGCTCTGTGTGGGACATGGATAGTGGTATTTAAGACCAAAACAATATTCTTGAGAGCCTTGACCTACTAAGAAACTATAGGCAAATGTGTTGATGTTTTATCAAGCCGGCTATTCTTTTTGGGTTTGTTTGTCACTGTTTCTATTGTAAGTAGGGTTCAGTTACAAATAAGCAACTTCAACCATAAAATGATGTTAACACTTCATGCATTCATCAGACTCCCAAAGGCACTGCTCTAGAGTGTGTCAAGCTGGCCATTGATGTGGGTTACAGACACTTTGACGGGGCACTGGTGTATTTCAACGAGCATGAAGTTGGTCAAGCCATCAGAGAGAAGATAGCTGATGGAACAGTTAAAAGAGAGGACATTTTTTACTGTGGAAAGGTAAATACTAACCAAGTCTAAAAAATGAATACCCACCATGTTGCTTTCAATGCAAGCTTGTGAAAGTTTACATTGACCTGGAAAGAATAAATTTGCTTGAAGGGTTTCTTGTTATGTGTCTTCATAAATGTTTTCTCATTGATTCTCATTAGCTGTGGAATACCTTTCATCCACCTGAATTGGTGAGACCAACGTTGGAGAGGACTCTGCAGTCACTAAAACTGGATTATGTGGATCTTTACATTATTGAACTACCGTTGGCTTTCAAGGTACCTTTGGACTCTGTAAATATAGTAGATAACAAGTTACATCTGGTATGCAAATAAATTACCGTAGTTTTAACCACATCACAGACCTTGATGTTAATTTTACTCATGGATGATATACAATTAAACATGAAGGTCATTAGTGTCCTTGTCATGAAGCGGTGTGCAGGTGGAAGTAGGTAGACCCAATTGCAGGACAGAAAACAAGGTTTATTTAAATATGGTAGTCCAGTATCGCTGTGAAAGAAAAACAAAGTTTTAATGGCATGGCAAGAGGTTATTGTCAGACTGTGTTCTTGGTCAGGCAACAAGGTAGACGTGGCTAGAAGGGATGGTATGACCCGACGAGAATGTCCAGGGTGATTGCCTATTTCAATTTGTGCTATATTTGATGTCCGTTTTTCGGCGGTGAATGACTACGGGAAATGTTTACTCTTGATTCTGATTGGTCCTCGTTTCCATACTTCTTCTCCCTCTTAGAGACCACAGGCGATCAACTTCTCCCTCTACAGGTTGATTTTTGCGATGCGGCATCAAGATGCGCTAAAAAAAAAAAAATGTGTATTTTTCAAATTCTTAACCGAAAATGTAACAAAAAATGCAAAGCACACTTTTAAAAAGTAGAGGAGTAAAAGTACAGATATTTGCTCTAAAATATGGTGAAGTAAAAGTAAAAAGTACAGGTTTCAAATTTTACTTAAGTAAAGTACAGATACACAATTTTTTTTTACTTAAGTACAGTAAAGAAGTACTTTTAATTCGTTATGTTCCACCACTGCTCTTTGATGATGTAGATGTGATTGAAGGAAGTTTGTTTCCTGCTTGAGCTGCTTCTTTGCAACAGATTTGTGGATAAAAATTGAACCAAGTATAAATGAACAAATAGATGGATAAGAACCAGATGTTCATGTAAATTGTCAAATTGACTTAAATATTTGTGCGCGAACTGAGGGAAACATAGTCGGGACCCATTTCAGAATGGGACAGGGGGAAGAAAGGGTTGCAGGAGACAAGGTTAGATAGAGGGAAACTGTCTTAATATGCCACTCTTTGAATGGAAAAGCCAAAAAAAAAAAAAAAAAAGAAAGAAAACACAGTTGTCAACGTCAAACTTTTTAAGCATTTATATTCACTCAAACTAGACAACACAAATCCAATAGGTATTTAATTTTGCTGTGTGCTCACATTTTAGCCTGGAGACGACTTTTATCCTAAAGATTCGAATGGCAAATTCATCTACCACCCCACAGACCTATGTGCAACATGGGAGGTGAGTTTTCTCTGGCTCAAAAAAAAAAACCTGCTTTCTTTTTCTTGTCTGTTAGGATGCAAATATGCAGCAAGAACTTTTCCCTTTGTTTTGCACATACAGAAAAATTTGCTGTAAAATATGATAGTCACGTGAAACAAGTTCACAGTTTTCTGGATTTTTGAAAAAACATTTCTCTTCATGTGTAACCCTCAAAAAAATTCTCACTTACCACTAACCTTTTTCTTTAAAAGATAAATCTTTCGAAACGTTGCCTTTTCTCTCTCCAATAGGCTTTAGAGGCTTGTAAAGACGCAGGATTGGTTAAATCTTTGGGAGTCTCAAATTTCAACCGTAGGCAGCTCGAGCTTATCCTGAACAAACCAGGCCTCAAACATAAACCTGTCTCTAACCAGGTAACCGTGTGGTGTCAGTTAATCCTTTAAATTTATAGAAATTGAAATGCTGAACTTATTTTACAATATAAGACCCAGCCTACTTTTGCGATCATTTTATTTATTATCCCAAACGTCTGCAAGCCGTAGAATCACAAAGCTATATTTTATGTTGCATTTTCCTCTCACTTACCTGTTAGGTTGAATGCCACCCATATTTCACACAACCCAAACTTCTGGAGTTCTGTCGTCAGCATGGCATAGTGATAGTTGGCTACTGCCCAATTGGCTCCTCCAGAGATCCTTCTTGGTATGTAGATGTTACCAGTGCTCTTTCCTGGGTTAGATGAGAAAGTTTAAAAAGTAACAACTTGCAGCTGTTTAATATAATTTCTTGTCTTTGTCATTTTTTAAAATAGAACAGAAAATGCTTTGAAGTTAATTTCATAAAGGAAAAAGATGATGAAATTTAAATTAGGAATAGAGAAAGTGGAAATGGATTTAAAACTTTTGTCAAAGGAATATACAATTTTATTACATGGGATTTTTTTGGAAGTTATAATCCAGCATCACTGCTTCACCTTGCTTCCCTGGTTGTAAAAATGTACACCTCTCAATTTTACATGTTTGGGTATCCGGCTTTTGCAGGGTTAATCTGAAGAGCCCCCCAATGCTAGAGGATGAGCTGCTTGTGTCCATCGGGAAGAAGTACAATAAGAGCAGTGCTCAGGTGGCTCTGCGCTTCAACGTACAAAGAGGAGTAGTTGTGATTCCAAAGAGTTTCAATCCTGAGCGGATCAAACACAACTTCCAGGTAAAATGTAACTAACGTTTCAAAATTCAAGTTTAAATAATCAGGTCACTGCATGTATTATCTACATTCCCAAACAAGACTACCTGGATTGTTAGTATTGCATTTTTCAGCAAGCTACAGGTTCCACGTTTTTCTATACATGATGAGATAAAAAAAAAAAGATTACCCCAGAAAAGCACAATAACACCCTCTTTTAGGTGAGACAAAGGTATATAAGGTTTTGAGATGTGAGATTCGAGGTGAGATGAGGTAAAGGTTTCTAGATACAACACATATAAACAACCACGTGGCTGACACTTCCTAAGACGAAGGATACATTTCTCTTAAAGGGCCAGATTATCACCATCACATGTTGCAGAGTTTAGGTTAAGAATTATCCAGTAAGATAAAAAAAAAAAAGTGGAAAGATGGCGAAAACTTTAATTTTCCAAGAAAAAAATTGTTTGTGGAAAAATACTCTAAATAAACTAAATGAAACAGAAATAAATCAATAAAAGCTAGTTGTGTTTTGTAATAAAACTTGTAATAAAAGTTTTCCACTTGCACAATCTAAAGGAAAGTCAAAGAATTGGTACTGATCAACTGTGCAGCCACGAGATGACCACGTATCAATCAAGGTGGTCATACGATAAATTCCCAGCCTGCACAGTCATTCAGACAATGGAGGAAAGGTCATAGTTCAGTGCCTTTGTGGCCAAACAATGTGGTAAGCTTGTAACCAAGATATTATCAAAGACCAGATAATCTCATCAAAAGACGTGTTTTTTGTAGATCAGATTGTAAAAAAGTGATTAAGGCTCCGTGAAACATTGATTGGTCGTCAGAAAGTCCAGGCTGATAGATTTTTTAAGTCACTGTGTGAAATAAATGAAACCCTGGATTGATCATTTGATTAATTGATCAGCAGCTCTTCCACAACAGTATAAACTTATATGCTGTCACATAAGCCAAATATGACTAGACAGATTATAAGAAAACTGAGTTTGGTTAATTAGTGTTTTCATTTGGCTAAAAAGTATTTTAATCAAGATGCCACAAATAATTTTGTATTTATGTCTTTAATTTTTTTTTCCTGTAGATCTTTGATTTTTCACTGACTGACGAAGAAATGAAAGCCATTGAAGCTCTGAATAAAAACATACGCTTTGTGGAGCTGTTGATGTACGTATGGCATCTAATCAAACGTGTTAAGTTTGTAATGTGGCTCAAGCGAGGCTTATGGAAATTTCTGTTCCGCCGTCTTCTGCTTTTCCGGGGACGGGTCATGAGGGCAACAGCCACAGACGGGAAGCCCAGGCTTCTCTCACCCCAGTTGCATCCTCCAGCTCACCCGGAAGGATCCCGAGTCGTTCCCCGGCCAGTGTCGAGACACCAACGGGTCCGGGGTCTGCCTCTTGGTCTCCTCCCAGAAGGGCCTATCCGAAACTACCTCACCAACGAGGCACTCGGGAGGCATCCTGACCAGATCCCTGAACCAACCCATCTAGCTTCGCTTGACTTGGAGGAGGAGCGACTCGATACCGAGCTCCTCCCAGATTGCAGAGCTCCTCACCCAATCTCTGAGTGAGAGCCCAGCCACCCAGCGGAGGAAGCTCATTTCGGGTGCTTGTACAGTATCCGCAATCTAGTTCTTTCGATCACCAGCCACAACTGGTGACCAAATATGAGGGTAGGAACGTAGATCGACTTGTAAATCTAGAACTTTTTTTCTCCGGCTCAGCCGGCGGATCACGACGGATCAATGCAGCGTTGTGAAACTATAACCAAAAAAAAAAAAAAAAACGACCCTGCTTAGACTTGTTTTCTCTGTTTTGGATGTAGGTGGAGCGATCATCCAGAATATCCATTCCATGATGAGTATTAAGCTTCACATCCTTCACGAGGTGCATAATGTATGTCTGCAAAGTTTCTAAAAAAAAATAAAAATAAAGAAACAACAAAACGAAATGTGTGAGTTATTTTTGACCTTGAAACACTAGAGGGCTCTCCGTCACAGTGAAGTAATATACAGGTTATATCTAAATAAAAAAAAAACAGTTCAAACATAAACAGGAAGGTCTTGAATTAAATGCAATTTTTGGAGTACATCAAAAGCTTTAAGTAAAAAAAGTAAAGTCACGATTAAAAAATGGGTTTTAAAAAAGTGCAAAAATAAATGTAGTTTTGAAAAAAGAGACAAAGTCATTTTAAGTTGTGCAATAACTAACGTTAGTCATTTTAATTATTGAAAATAAAAAACAAAAATTTTCTGTCTAATATTAATGAGTAACAGATGTTAAAAAAAAAAAAAATAGGCAATACAATGAAGAGTTTGGTGACCTGTTCAGATTTTTGGATTAATAAAATGAAACTTAATAATTGCTGTAACAATTATACCAGTTGCTGGGCTGCATGGTGCTGCCGTGGTTAGCACAGTGATCACACAGCAAGAAGGTTGGGATTTACGTCCCGGGTGGGACGAGGCTTGAAACATTAATCATTCTGTGTAGTGTGTGCACGTTCTTCATGTGTATGTGTGGGTTTTTGTCTGAATACTCCAATTTCCTTCCCACTCTCCAAAAACATACAGTGGTGGTCAAAAGTTTACATACATTTGTAAAGAACATAATGTCATGGCTGTCTTGAGTTTCCAGTTATTTCAACAACTCTGATTTTTCTCTGATATAGTGATTGGAACAGATCCTTCTTTGTCACAAAAAACATTCATGAAGTTTGATTCTTTTATGACTTTATTATGGGTAAACTGAAAATGTGACAAAATCAGCTGGGTCAAAAATATACATACAGCAATGCTAATATTTGGTTACATGTCCTTTGGCCATTTTTACTTCAATTAGGCGCTTTTGGTAGCCATCCACAAGCTTCTGGCAAGTTTCTGGTTGAATCTTTGACCACTCCTCTTGACAGAATTGGTGCAGTTCAGTTAAATTTGTTGGCTTTCTGACATGGACTTGTTTCTTCAGCATTATCCACATGTTCTCAATGGGATTTAAGTCAGGACTTTGGGAAGGCCATTCTAAAACCTTAATTCTAGCCTGATTTAGCCATTCCATTACCACTTTTGATGTGTGTTTGGGGTCATTGTCCTGTTGGAACACCCAACTGCGCCCAAGACCCAACCTTCGGGCTGATGACTTCAGGTTTTCTTGAAGAATTTGAAGGTAATCCTCCTTCTTCATTGTCCCATTGACTCTCTGTAAAGCACCAGTTCCATTGGCAGCAAAACAGGCCCACAGCATAATACTACCACCACAGTGCTTGATGGTAGGCATGGTGTTCTTGGGGTTAAAGGCCTCACCTTTTCTCCTCCAAACATATTGCTGGGCATTGTGGCCAAACAGCTCAATTTTTGTTTCATCTGACCACAGAACTTTGTCCATGTGATCAGCAGCAAACTTTAGTTGAGCCTTAAGGTGCCGCTTTTGGAGCAAGGGCTTCCTTCTTGCACGGCAACCTCTCAGTCCATGGCGATGCAAAACACGCTTGACTGTGGACACTGACACCTGTGTTCCAGCAGCTTCTAATTCTTGGCAGATCTGCTTTTTGGTGCTCCTGGGTTGACTCTTCACCCTCCTGACCAGTTTTCTCTCAGCAGCAGGTGACAGCTTGCGTTTTCTTCCTGATCGTGGCAGTGACAAAACAGTGCCATGCACTTTATACTTACAAACAATTGTTTGCACTGTTGCTCTTGGAACCTGCAGCTGCTTTGAAATGGCTCCAAGTGACTTTCCTGACTTGTTCAAGTCAATGATTCTCTTTTTCAAATCTGTGCTGAGCTCCTTTGACTTTCCCATTGTAGCGTTTGTGGGTGTTTTTATCCAATGAGCCCTTATTAAATGGCCTCAGAGAATTCACCAGCTGTAGTCACTCATAATCACTCACAAGAAGTTAAGAGGTCATGCTATGAAGCTCATGTCATTGACACAACTTTCTAAGTCTCCAAAATTGCTCATTCATGTTGCTGTATGTATATTTTTGACCCAGCTGATTTCGTCACATTTTCAGTTTACCCATAATAAAGTCATAAAAGAATCAAACTTCATGAATGTTTTTTGTGACAAAGAAGGATCTGTTCCAATCACTATATCAGAGAAAAATCAGAGTTGTTGAAATAACTGGAAACTCAAGACAGCCATGACATTATGTTCTTTACAAGTGTATGTAAACGTTTGACCACCACTGTACATGTTAGGTTGATTGGCCAACCACCCACCTGGATAGGGATGGGCGGTCGTGAAGACAAATCAAAATTACGCCACTTGCAACAATAACGAGGAGGAATTTGTCCTCCTAGAAATTTGGAATAAGTACGACTTTAACTTAATTACTACAGTTTTTTCTGCGGTTGCCATTTTCATTTACAAAGACAGTGAAAAACATTTCATATGAATATTACGGTTTGACTTCATGCAAATTTGAAAGCGCTTTTGTATTTGTTTTTCAGGTAAATCTGGAAACAACCGACTTTCCTCTAGGGCTGATTCCTGCATTATGTGCAGTTATATAACTCAAAAGAATATTAATATTAAAACAAAACTTTTAGGTTACAGGAAAATAATTGGTCATCAGATGGTCCAAAATAGTACTTTTAGTTTTTGTGTAAAACCTTTTCTTTTACAGCAAGAGGTCAATCATTAAGCCTGATCTGGTTAATTTTTGACTGGTTTTATTGGTTCCTTAAACCTTAGAAAGCATGAGTGTAGTTTGGACTCAAGACCACTGAGTTCAGGGATGTTCTTCAAGGAAATTACGATGAAAACACAACAAAGCAAATTTGATCAATATCTTTAGGCTTTGTGACTAATCCTCAAATAAAACCTTTAAAAATACTCTGATCAAACCCTGCCGTAAAGAGTTAATCTGTCATTGTATCTGAATCAAGTTTACCCTGAGGAGTAGTTTATATTGTCAGTGAGTCACAAACTTGATAGCTTGCCTCTGGAATATTGACATAGTTAGAAATCTCCTTGTACTTGTCTTTAACTAATTACGATTCATGGCTGTTTCCCGTTTCGCCTCTGGCTGTATGTCAAAGGCAACAAAAATTTCCACTACCAGAAGATGAGGAAGCACTCTGCCATATTTGGCAAATGACTTTTTATTATTAGTTTTTCTTCTTAAAGACGTACAGTCCTTTCCAATTGGATTTAATACATTTAATAACAAAAAATCTTTGAATAACCACTAATGATTTCATTCATTTACATCTGATTGCTGTGGGTTTACATGATGGATGTGCAGTGTGTTGCTACAATGTCTCTGACTGAACAAAGAACTTTATGTAAAGTAAAAACACTCAATATTTTTGCAGGTTTCTGAATTCACTTATTAAAACATTTTGTTTGTTTGGTTGAAGTTTGTCCACTGCTGGTTCCATTGCTTTCCAATTAATATTAGTTATCGGAACAGTACACGTTAGAGGTTTTGGAGATAAAGTCAAAGAGGCCAGACTGAGATGGTTTGGACATGTGCAGAGGAGAGAAAGTGTATCGGCAGAAGGATGCTGGGTTTGGAACCACCAGGAAAGAGGCCTAGAGGAAGACCAAAGAGAAAGTTCATGGATACAGTGAAGGAAGACATGAAGATAGTTGGTGTGACCGAAGAAGATGCAGCAGATAGGATTAGATGGAAGAAACTGACTTGCTGTGGCAACCCCTGAAGGGAAAATCAGAAAATTTTCTCTTAGAAAATTATCTCCTAGGAGAATATTTTTTGGAGACTTGTAGTCTGGAATGGGTTTCTTTTCTTTGCAGATGATATGATTCTTTTTGTTTAACCAGCATATAACTATCACTCATATGGGGAAAAAAGTAGTCTGATGCATTTCCCAGAATCCCTCTGGGTTCTGCAAAGCATGGCCATCTTTAATACTCCGATTCAGATGTTTCCTTAAAAAATAAAAATTTTCAGAAACATCTCTTTGTAACTTCTTTGCATTCTGCTCTTTTGAATGCAAATCTTAATTTTGAACGTTTTTTGTATTGCTTTTATAATATAGTGCCTTGTGATTTCTTTGAGATGCAAAGTGCATTATAAACAAAATATGATTACTAATGAAGTTAAAAATAAAAATTCCATCAGTAAGACTATTCTGTCACTGACTGCCGCTGTCCCCTCTGTCTTTCCATGACATTTACAGTGCACTGATTTCCTTTTGTCCTATCTCCTCCAAACCAGGTGATTTAGAGCACCTCCCTCACAAAACAGAGCTATGCTACTGGCTCGCTTAGCCTACCATGGTTGAGCAATTATTTTAAATAACGGTCATCCTCTCTCCAGCTTCCACCCTCCTCTACCCCACACCACTAGTATTTCATGAGTTAACCTCTTGACACTACAATCTTTAGGGTCTGTCTTCCTAACCCACATGGCAAGACATCTTGTACTTCTCACTAATCTTCTCTTTGGAATATCCGTTTGGTGTCAGGTAGCTCTCTTTCCAGTACTGGGTTCATGCTTGTTCGTCCCAGGTGGGGTTCCCTCCTTCAACCGGATCTCAATGAGGTATCTTCTGAATTTTTCTTCATCTTTTTTTAGGATTTTTTTGTCACTGTGAAGGAGGGTCCTAGGATTGGATGTTTAGGGGTGGTTAATTCAGGTTTAGCTTTGTGGACATGTCCTTTCCCTCTTGCATGTGGGAAGCCCTTTGCATTCATTTCTCGTCTGTTAATATGGTGTCTGCAGGCATCCTTTTTTCTTTGCTCCCACCACCAGATCAGACCCGAGGGGATCACCTAATTCATCAACTTCTCTTCCTGAGCACACCACTTCCATGCGGATATCACTTAGTATGCTGTGTCTCTGATTGAAATTTTGTTGTGTCTGCTTGTTGCTTAAAAAGAGTATTGTTATCTAAAGAGATACATCCACATCCCTCATCCTCTGGTCACACCCTTTCCTCAACCAGTCACAACCTGCTTGACAAAATTTCAAACTCGGGGAGGATCTGTCTTTTCAAGCCCCAAAGTTCTGGAACACTTTGCCGCAATCCCTTTGTCTGGCCGACTCTGTGCACTCTTTTTTAGGGTCCAGCTGCAGACACACTTGTTTCTTTCAACAAACTTGAAAATTCATTAAAAGATGAATAAAACCAGCATTAAACTCATCTCAATTAAATTATATGCAAATAAACAGTGAAATATACAGTAAATCTTGGATAAAGACAACAAGATGCAGCTTCTTAAAAAATCGTGTTTCTCTGCAGTGGCTTGTAAAAAATCCAGACGGTGAGTTGAAACTTGCAGAAAAATGTAGCATTTGGGTGAGAACACACAAAAAATCTGAAGTTCTCATCAAACTTCACATTTAAAATAGATTTCTGCTCCTCATGTGAGTAAACTTTACTTAAAACTATTCAATAGAGCATCATAACATTTTATGATGAAATCTTTACCATAAATGAATCCTTAGATGGTTTGAAAAGTTCTTTTTATGCAAAACAGCAGCAAACATTTCTATAAAACTCTCTGGATCGCCACCTCAAAACAAATGCTTCAAACCCGTCCGCTTTGGACTCACATGGTGGGAAAAAGTTGTGAATGGGTCTGTGAGGAGCAAATCATGTCCAAGGGATAAAGACTTTTTTTTTTTTCTGGGGTTTGGATTAAGCATATGTGTAAAGCTGCAGATTCACGTTGATGATGTGATATTTTAAGTACAACCAAAAGAAAAAGATGCACTCATGTCTCTGAAATGACATAAAAAAAAGTCCAAAGCACTGTGTTACATCTAACTTAAAATGACCTTTATCTTCACTTTCTGAGGTGGGCTTTGAGTGTGTCAAAAGGTTACGCAATCAGACTACCACACTGAGGCAGCACAGGCCTCCAGTGTGCTGGAGGGAATGTGTATGCCTGTGTGTGTGAGGGGATGTCTGAATGGGTGCAAAGTAGAGGAAAAAATCTGAATGTAGGCTTCACCGTGGTTTTCAGTTTCTTGTGTCACCGCCCCCTTTTTGAGTTTTATAAACTGAAACCTGAAACGGTAACCAGCTTGTTTGTGACACCCCTCTCTCCTCTGGAAACTATTTCACATCACAATGAAAGGTGAGTGGCACATTTGATTATTTATTCCTCTCTCTTAAACCAAAATGAATTTAACTCATCCTTTTCAAACAAATTGAAAATATTCTGATTTTATGATATTTTTGTGGCCACAGACATCAGTGAAAACAGCTGCTGTAAACTTTGCATAAACATGTAGGAATCTATACAAACCATATGTGCTTCTTCATGGAGAAAAACATTCTTGTTTGCAGAATATGAAATTCATGGTTTTTATTTTTACACAATTTATCTGTTTACGGATCAAAAGCAGTAAAAATAAAACTTTTTGAAAGAAAAATGTGCAATTTTAACTTATGCTCCAATAACAAATATAAATTTAAATTTCAGAGTTTTTATCTTTTTTTCATGAGACAATGTATAATTTTACTCCAATTTTTCCAATAAAGCCGAGTTTTCATCTGTGTTTAATCGGCATTAACCTGTGGTGAAAAAGATTCATTGACATGATCAACCTGATAAGTTCGCTTCAGTGGAAGTGGAATTTTGGACTAAATCCTCAGTGATTCTTGATAATATTTTCATACTTTTTTTCTCAGCTTGGTGTCAAAGTACACACTGTTATCAATACTCACGTACTTCCCACCACTCCAGTTGCCCACACCCTGGAGAGCAACAGAAAAAATACAGAAAAATTCAAATTTGTGAACAATAACCTCCTTAGTTGTCATTCTGATCTCAGGGATTCAAGTTGCTCCACAGATAAATTCATAAAACAATTTTCTTTAATATTTTCCAAAAAATAAAATCCTATTTGGTCTGCATGCAGCTGCATGTATTCGGCCAACTTGCCCTGCAGCATATCACAAGCATCGTTTGAATTTTCGAAGCATGATCGCACTTTACCAGAGTTTTAAGGTGAGGCTAAGGGTCAAAATACCTGTTTCTACACATTTTCTGAGGCAACAGAAAACAGACCCTCGATGGCCATAAGACATGGGTTTTTTATTGCTATTTTTTACAGTTCAGGGTGGAGCTGGAGGCAAATACATCTCTGAGACAAGATGTACTTTTTTTTTTAAAGAAAGGTCATAAAGTCTTCCAAAAAACAGCCCAGCGTTCAAAGGTTGGTGAGTTGATTTCATGCTGTAATTAATTTAGGACTGTTTGATACAAAACCACTCTTTTAAAAGTTTCCACCATGTTTGAACATCAAAAACATACCTGAAGTGGTTTCTATTTCATTCAAGCATGTTTGAGGAGTTTGCAAGCTCTCCTGTCCATTATTTGGATACAATTTGGTTGCCGTGTTGTTCTTGGCCATGAATTTTGGTCTATATCCAAATTTTGACATAAGCACAAAGCGTTTGAGAGTATCCACCCTGTTCATACTCTGTTTTCTCAACAGAGAATGTCATTTTTTCAAAAAAGCCCTGAAATAAGAATATATGAGAACATGCGCTGGCTTTGCTAATTTGATGCTCTTTACTCGATATTTGTGGCCTCAAACAAAATTTACACTGTGCAGTACTCGTACCCAGAAAGTGGAACCAAGAAGAAATCAAGAGTAAGGGGAAATTTGAACACCTTTCCCAGGTATCTCGGGAGGAAATGATTTTCTTATTGCATAACGTAAACAGACACACGAGATACCTTTCGTAAGCTTAGCACTCAGAATATGTCTGAAAAAAATCTCATAATGCATCAAAGAGAGAAAATAAAAGAATATGTGCTAGCTTTGCTAATTTTACACAGAATTTGCCGCCTCAAACAAGATTTACGCAGCGTCATTTATGGGTCAAGAGAGTAGGAACAAGTGGGAAGCAGGAGGAATGGGCAAGTCAGTGGCAAAAACACAAGTGAAACTATTGTATATAAATACATAATTGTTTGTTAGTTATCACATTTTACGTATACTGTATGTTGCATTTGTTTGAGGCTGCACGGTGGTGCAGTGGTTAATGCAGTGGCCTCACAGCAAGAAGGTCAGGGTTTGAGGTGAGGCTTGGAGGTGAGGTGAGGCTTGAAACATTAGCCTTTCTTTGCAGAGTTTGCATGCTCTCCCGTATATGCATGGTTTTCATCGCACCCTCCAAAAACTTGAATGTTAGGGTTATCTCATAATGGCCTGATTGGCCATTATGAGATTGCCCGTAGGAATTAATATATATGTGAATGATTGTATGTATGTGTGGCCCCACAACAGACCAGCGACCTGTTCGGGGTGTAACCTTTCTCTCACCTGAAATCAGCCGAGATAGGCTCCGGCACTCCTTGCAACCTTATGAAGTGTCAGGATGTGAGAATGCGGAAGGAAGGAGGACCCAATTGCAGGACAACAAAACAGAATTCCTTAACCAAAAGTCCAGTAAAGCAAAAAGTCCAGTAAAGCTGTAAGGCAATGGGCACAGGATTAACTCAGGATCAAAAGTTCAAATAATATAATAGAGTTCAAAGATGCAACTTCTGGTCAGGCAGCCAAGACGGAAACCCTGGCTGGAAGGGATGGTGGTGACGATGATGACCCGACAAAGGCTGACTGTTTTAAAAAGACGCGAAACACCAAAGTTGATGTATTATCGCCAACAAAAATTATTTTATTTCATGATCATTGCAAACAGGGGACTGAATCATCCCCTGCGGTTTCAAAAATACAAAGCGACCATTGCTCAAAGAGAATAGAAAATTACCGCCATGGATGTGGCTTATACCTTGTTGAATGATTGTCTACCCGACAAAGACGTCTGGAGTGATTACCTTTAAATAGGCACCAGGATCCACGGGTGTGTGTCAGCAGACTAATCACCCTCAGGTGTCCCTAATCAGGTTGATTAGGGGAAAGTGCAGGGCTCCCTCTGGTGGTAGGTGAGGGGATCTTGACGTTAAGGATAAACGTTCTTCTCCATGTGTTTGACAAACACTGTGTGTAAGTGTCTCTATATAATTTTTGAGATAAGATGTATTAAAACACAGAAGCAACGGAACCTCCTCTTTAAACACAAACAGTGTTAGTCTTGAATTTGAACTTCCACTTCTGAATGGTGTTCACTTGTTTACATGTGGATGGAGATCTTCTGTATCCTTTCATTTTATCTTAAATACAAATGAGTTTGTTTGTTCTGGGTTTTTTTTGTTGATCCACACATTAAAGAAAAGTTGCAATCTGACAGTCACAGCTAAAATTTAAAAGAATTTCTGGGTTACAGCATAGTTAAATACCAACGTTTGCTTTTTACAACTCTTTTGATTACCTAAAAATGTCAGAAATGGTCCAGACTTGCACATTTACAGTATGTAAAAGACTCCATCAACTTCAGTTTATGTTCTGATTTACATCCAGTTTTTCCAAATGTAGTGTTGCACAACAATCAGATGTTTTGAAAAATTACTGGGAGGAAGCACAGCGGGTGGGGTAGGAGTGTTTATGGGCTGAACCACTCCCTACTACTTTTATTTGGCTGTCACTCACAGCTGCTTTAGTTAACTGTTTAAAGCGCACACATATTGTGTTTTTAACATCTGACATTTTTAGCTACCTATTTATAGTTAAAATGTCAATTTAAATTGTTCACATTTAATCAATTGAATTCTTTTTCTTTCTAAGATTTAAAAAAGCAGGGTTTTTTTCCCTCCATAATTTCAGCATATTGAACATTGATCACAATATTTCATAACCCATTCCATTACCCATGAAAAGGTTACTGTTGTTTTATACAGGAACCACTAACTTAATATTTTAATTTGAATATTGTGTATGTGGTTGTTTTCTTGTTGAGCTGGCTCCAGGCCAGGCGCTCACATGTTTGTATGCTTCCTGCTGGGTTTCAGCTGGAGCACATTTATGGTTCATTTTTCAGAGTACTTGAGAAGATGCACAGGGTTTGTCATTTGCATTCGCATTTTGAAGGTGAAAAACATGAAAAAAACATGGTCCAGAAGAAAAAAGCTGTCATTTGGTTTTGTTGGTATGGTGACGTCACAGCATAGGCACCGACTGTAAGTACAGTCCTGAAAAGCAACTATCTTACAACTTCTTCGTGCATCATTTTTGCAATAATCTGATCCAATAAATGGGTTGCTCCAAGGCACTTGTGGAGCTTAAATAAACTCAATTCAGGGTGTTTAGCAAATGACTTCCTATGTATTAGAAAAGAGAAGCGAGTAAGGTTGGCAGGATAGTAAAGTAGTCCAATTCTACAATACATTTGTCTCCAAAGGCTTCATGCACCGTAAGATAGTGGGAAACAGGTACAACATGTGAATTAAATTTAATGAAGCGACGCTACAAAATATGTTAAATGGTAAATGGACTGTACTTATATAGCGCTTTTTTATGTATCTGTGTTGGTACCCAAAGCGCTTTACAGTGTACCTCACATTCATACAAACACATTCATACCTGATGATGGGAGCTGCCATGCAAGGCGCATACCACTATCATCAGGAGCAATTGGGGGTTCAGTGTCTTGCTCAAGGACACTTCGGCATTAGCACAAGGGGGGATCGAAACAGTGACCTTCCGCTTACAGGACGGTCGCCCTACCCACTGAGCCATCCTTCTATTTATGAGATATAAATAGATGAAAATATTGGAAAGAACCAGATGAGATGTACATGGAATTGGAGGACAGAAACAAAGTCTCTCCATTAACAAACACCTAAGTACTTCTGTGAAATGTTAGTGTCTTATGAACCATCTGGAACTCTGAGGACCTCTGGGAATGGCCTCCTGCTGGTGTCTACAGTCAGGACTACAGTAAACATGGAGAAGCTGTGAAAGGCTAGAAAAAACTTCCTGAGGTTGTTAAAAATATCATCCCATTAGTCCTATGTTCTGGACTCTGCACTGGCTTCATGTGGTTCAGAGAATAGACTTTGAATTTGCTCTGCTTGTGTTTAAGTGTGAAATGTTAGTGTCTTATTAATCATCTAGAACTCTGAGGACCTCTGGGACTGGCCTCCTGCTGGTGTCTAGAGTCAGGAAATCAGTAGTAAACAGGAAGAACAAACCTCCTGAGGCCGTGAGACAGGCCGACACTGTCACAATTGTGACAGCGACACAATTGTGGATTTGACCAAAAATTAATCACTCTTTTATCTTTTTTTAATCTTTACGCTAATGTTTTCATTTTAATGCATTTTTTTCTGTCTTGTAAAGCACTTCAAACAGCCTTCTGCATGAAATGTGCTATAAAAAAAAAACTCATCTTGCCAGTGAATCATACTGGCAGTCAACTAAGAACTATTTCAAATACTAACTTTTGCTCTTAGCTGGTTTGGCAATAAGCTTTGCCTTCTTGCATACGCATAGAAGAGAGGACAAGATCATTGTACCTATAAGTGAGACAAGTATTTTTTTCCATTTGAGAAAACTACATCTTTTTTTTTGGACACACCTGATCACCACAGCATCTCCGTTTATTTTATATCTAATAATATGCTGTTTGATAAAACATCTAAAAATAAGGTCATCTTGGTTACAGGCACCATTGGGAATTCTGACCCAACACACTGTATCCATCTGCTCAAATGTGAGTCAAGGTTGTTTTAAAAGAAGAAAGCACTCACTCTGTACCTGGTCCTGACACCCCCTTTCTTGCATGAGATCATAAAGGAAAACAACCAATTTAATGCCCCTGTGCACAGAAGAAGGAGTAGGCATTTACCATTCGGGCTGTCTGTGCATTCGTCCATTAGTGCTTCCGTTACACTTTTGTAAATAAATAACTCCCAAACCACGGAAAGGATTTTTTCAAAAAGTGCCCACTTATAGTCAGTACCAATTATTGTTTACCTTACATGGTTTTATGGTTGTGCAACCACAGGTCAAGATCACAAAAATTGTGGCCAGAAATACTTTTGAGTGTGAAATCTCCCAAACCGGCTGATGCCTTTTAAGGAAACCTCACATTGTTGCTTGACACCAACTATAGTTGAAGGGATGAAGTTTGCGAAGGCATATCGTTCGATGTCTTGGTTGAAAACACATAGTTACCTCTTGAAAATGTGTTCTCAATGTTGTGAAAACAGGTTTTATTGATCATATAAATACTGCCAAGTTTTATTGTCGTAATAAGAGTTAACTAAAATTTTCAGCCGTAATGAAGCGTTAAATTTGCAAGATTCAAGATAAAAAAAGACACAAGAATATGTTAACACATCAACAGATGTAATTCTTTTGCAGAGTGAGCTCTTTATGAATCCTTTGCAAAGTGTACTGGATTAGAAAAGCATGTGCTGCCATTGCTCGGCATGAAGACACTGCCTGTCAGGGACAGCACCAAAAAACTATCATGGTGGAAGTCACTGAACCATCAAACCAGAACAGAACACTGGGTTTTAATGTTGGAGAGTTATGCAATGGCTTTTCATCTGGTGCTGGAATCAACATGTCAGTGTGTAGACCTGCTGTTGTTCAAACTGACACAGGACTTAGGAAGATGTTGTCGAACGGTTTATCGAGTTTTTGTGGGTGTGTTAAGCAAAATAACGAGAAATAAGACTTTGTTTCCTGGAAGCTCAAAAAAGAAATTCTCTTAATGTACAATCGCTTTCAAGTCTTGAATTTAGTTGCTTGGACATGACTCAGCCTGTATCTGGACATGACTGTCCAAATAACTCGGTTTTTTTCTTTTGGTGGCACAGTTTGTTTTAATAACACCCCTTTCTTAACATTTAAATAACATATTAGCAGTTAAAAATTGATAACCCTAAATCTCTTTTTTCAGGGTATTAGTTACCGCATTGACCACAGATTTAATCAAGAAAACCTTTATCAGTCCCACAAAGGAAAAATTGAATTCTCACCCCTCTTTTTTTCCCCATCATCTCTCATGGTGGTGATAGATGCATGAGTCTATCATGGTGGTGAGTCATGCAGTTACAGCATGATTCACATCAGATGATACCTATAAATGAATACAATAGTAAAATAGTTTGATGAACAGGTTTGACTGGCAGAGTGAATAATGAAAGCATCTGAGTATATCAGTGAGTCATTTTGTCAGTTTCCCACCGTTTTCATCAGCCATTGTGTGAGTCCACAATGACAGTGTGAAACCTCTGCGTGCATTTGTATTGTTCTACATGCACAATTTTACTTGCATCTTCTAAAACACACCATAACTTTTGCTTGAGCATGTTACAATAAATGACGTGGATAAACTTCTTCTTCTTTCAGTATTTCTCTTCAGGGATCGCCACAGCAAGTCAGTTTCGTCCACCTAACCCTATCTGCTGAATCCTCTTTGGTCATGCCAACTATCTTCATGTCTTCCTTCACTGTATCCACAACCCTCCTCAGCATCTTTATCTCTGCTACCTCCATCTCTGTTTCCTGTCTTTTCCTCAGTGCCACTGTCTCTAGACCAAACAGCATGGCCGGTTTCACCACGGTTTTGTACACTTTCATTTTAGCTGAAACACTTCTGTCACACATCACACCTGATACTTTTCTCCACCCATTTCAGCCTGCCTGCACACGCTTCTTCACCTCATTTCCCCACGCTCCATTGCTCTTGACCGTTGGTACTTAAAATCTTCCACCTTCTTTATCTCTTCTCTCTGTAACCTCAGTTTTTCATTTGGATCCCGCTCATTCACACACGTATAGTCTGTCTTACTCTGACTAATCTTCATTCCTCTACTTTCTGGTGCAAACCTCCACCCCTTCAGCTTTTCCTCCACCTCTTCCCTCTTCTCACTACAGATTGCAATGTCATCTGCAAACATCATTGTCCATGGCGATTCCTGTCTAACATCGTCTGTTAGCCTGTCCATCACCATAGCAAACAGCAAAGGACTCAAACTAATCCTATATTATATATCCTAATAAAATATATTATATTATACTATAAGGGAGTTGCTTTGTCCAGAGATAATCTGAAAAAGTGAAAACAAACCAGAATGGGCCTATCATACCAGTGTGACACAAAATTGAGGGCCTAACTGTTTTCTCTCTTTGAGAAAACAAATAACTCATTTTTTTAGGCTTTCGATCTGAAACCTTTTCACTAATTTCCTACCCCAAGCCCAGTGAACACACAAGATTATGCTTGTCCACATCCTCTACATTTTGCCAGAAGGAGTATATTCCTGGAGGTATCTTCACACGAGACACAGATAAATGCAATTTTCATCCCATGCAATTTATTCAGAAAAAATGAGTGCATCCTGGTTTCTTGGTTAATGTGAGCAATTTGCCTGCAAAATGACAGCCAATTGGTTTGAATTTGGTCTGCAGCAGTGACCACAATGTGTGCCAGTGAAAAGGGGTAACAGAGGAACTGGTGGGGAGCCTATTAATGCAACCTGACAGGAGTGAGCACAGTCAGAGAGCTGTCTGTTTCCTCCACTGAGAGAAATTCTTTCAGCAGCTCTGGCCCCAAAACAGGGTCTGGCTGTGGGTTTGACCAGCCTCACATGCAGCCATGTAACCTCAATCCATTACTCACTTCTAGCAAGGAAGTTCATGTTGACATAAACAAGTGTTTCTGGCATACAAACAGTCCAAAGACGGACAATATGGTTGGGAAACCGAACTTGGTCTTGAAGTACATTTAAAAGATGAGGAACCTGACCCAACTTTTGCACAGGAATTCAAAAGTTCACATGAACTTTAAAGGTGATATGGAAGAGCTTTGTGAATTCATTTTTGCAGTGTTACTTGAATCTGCCTTCTGTGGCCAGACACCACTGACAATAGTGAAATCTATTAAACCACGGCCCGACAAACTTCTTGTTTCTGGAGACAAGCAAGTACATGCTTCTTATGTGTCATGAAGCCGTGTGCTGATGAAAGGAGGAGGACCCAATTGCAGGACAGATTTGAGTATGGCAGTCTAGTAATGCTTTAAAAGAAAAACATAAGCTTTTAGTGGCATGGCAAGAGAGTGTTGTTTAGAATGTGTTTCATGGTCAGGCAACCAGGGAGACCTGGATGGAAGGGATGGTAATGACCCGACACCTGAAGGGAAGACAGGCTGCCTATTTAAAGGCAGCTGCACCAAGATCTTGAGGTGTGTAAAATCAGGCAAATGAGGAAAGGCCCGGGTTCCCTCTGGTGGTGGGCGAGGGAACCATGACGTTGTGGTTGGAGATACAAATATGACCGGGAGAAGCCGGTTCAAATCTCATTGAGCTCATGTCTAGGTGTCCTCGGGAAATACACCTAAACACCCGTTTCTCCCACCATTGGCGCCGTCGTGGTTGCCTGCTGCAATGCAATGCAGCATGGAAATTTCCCCATTGAGGGATGAATACAGTATGTTAAAAATAAAATTAAAAATCCACAGGAAGCCAGAAAGGACGACCATGGGTCTTCTTGCTCACCTGATATTCACAAAGAATTTCTGGGTAGTTAGCACAACAATATGTTTCGTAATGCCTTTCAGCAAAAAATGTCAAAATAATTTTTAAAAAGTTACAAGATAAGATGGTCACAAGATGAGTTAACTTAAACGCATGCAGAGACCATCTTTACAAATTTGTCTTCATTTCATTGCTTTCTTCCTTTTGTTCCTTTTGAATTTTCTTTCTTTTAATTGCTCTTGTACTGATTTTTATTTTACTCATAGGTCGCACAGGAGATGTGGAGAACACGTCTAAGGTGGATCCCTCCAATGGACACAACAGGACTCTGGATATTGTTCCCAGCACAGAGGAGAAGATTGTTGAAAGGGGTCAATGGGGCAACAAAATAGAGTTTGTCCTGTCAGTGGCTGGAGAAATTATTGGCTTGGGAAACGTATGGCGTTTTCCATACCTTTGTTATAAAAATGGAGGAGGTAAGTGCGGAATGATTTTTTTTCAGTCTTGTAAAAATGAGCTAGAAATCTTTTTCCTCACAAATAATTTATGGTTGTTATTTTCAAGCAGAGGACAGAATATCGAAAGATGCATATTTTCATTTAATCGCTCAATCTCTTTCTCGCAAGTGCAAACAATTGGAATTATGAAATAAAGCACAGTAAATGTAACGCCATGAACATCCATACAGATCATTTCAGATTTAAAGGACAACCCAAGTGTTTACTGTGCCTGATATTAGTTTGGGAAAGGAAGGTTTAGTTGCTCTTATAAACTCCTATTCATTATTACAGGGGCTTTTTTCATACCGTACTGCATCTTCCTGTTTGCTTGTGGGATCCCTGTCTTCTTCCTTGAGACGGCGTTGGGTCAGTACACCAGTGAAGGAGGAATCACTTGCTGGAGGAAAATCTGTCCATTGTTTGAAGGTAATCTACCTATCTTGAGCTTTTTGTTGACAAGAAAATGACAGTAAAGGATCTGCCCGAACTCATCCTGATATCTGCCATCTGATTATAAATCAAAGAGCAACCAAATGATGGAAAAGTTTTGAGAACAGAGGACAGGACACTACACGTTTTTACAGCCTGAAATTATCAAAGAAGAATTTATCATTGTTTCAAGGTGGAGGGGTTATGGATTTGTACATGTCAAAGAAAATACACAGCGATGGATATCTTTATATTTCAGATGACAACTAAAATATCAAATTAATCAAAGTAAGACAGTTTGACTTCAATTATAACCAATTTGATTTTTTATCTTTTTGTCTATTGCTCCAGGAGTTGGTTATGCTACTCAGGTAATTGTTGCCTTGCTGAATATATATTACATTGTTGTGTTGGCGTGGGCCCTCTTCTATCTGTCCCAGTCCTTCACCTGGGACTTGCCCTGGGCAACCTGCAACAACACGTGGAACACAGGTGAGATGTGAAACCCCTGTAACATAATATACACACATCAGAATTCTTCCAGAGATGGGGGATTAGTTGAACTTTTTTCTGGGGATTTAGGTTGTTGCAATGTTCTCCAAGTCTTTGTGAAGTCTGCTTTTGTTAGACTCATGGCATTTGGTGCGGAATTCCTTTATATTTTTCTTGACGGTAGACGGTGATAGTCATTTGATACTTGTGGTTTAGAATAATTGAGAACAATTGAGAAACAGTCAAATGCCTCAACAATAGATGAATTTAGGCAGGAGTGCACATCATTTTTTTGGTCAAATCCTCAGATAAGCATTTTGAGATGGTACTTGGTGCTGAGTTACACCTTAAATACAACTTGACCCGCACTATGGCTAAAAAGAAACACAAGCTCAAATAACTGTGATCTTAGTCTATATTCAAATACTTCATGCCTAATAACAAAATTGTAATGTTTTTAATTTATTCTGGACTCAAGTTTGTTGTGATACTGTCTTTTTTTTTACACAAGGTTATTGAACAATACTTATTACAACGTGACACATCCAAAAAAAGTGGATTTTTTTCATTTATTTAATTTATAAAACACCACTCAGAACTGTGTTTATAATGATAATTTGGTGTTTGTAGAATATAAAAAGGTGGTTTATTTTCCTACATTTTGTAATCATTTGCCATTTTGAAGATAACTTTTTTTTGTTGACTACTTCACACTAACTCCTTCATTTAGTGCAAAGGAGTGCTTCAACTGATTTGATGTGCAGTGCAGCATTTTGCACACTTGCGCACCAGTTATATACAATCCTGAAAATTGGCCTAACTTGTTCCTTGCCATTGTAGGTAGACATTAAATGATGAACTTGTCAAGGTTTGTTGTGTGGATACAAAGCATGATAGTAGATGCCCCAAACAAAGTCTTTTATTTAACAAATTCAAACTAAAAACAAGCTTGTGCTGAGCAAAATACTAAACATCTCAAAACTTAGAGCTAGAAAATACAGTACGTGACAAGTCTATGAAACCAGAAAGACAAGATAACCCACAGGGGAGTGAGGAAAAGCAACCCCTTAAATACTGGCGGGAGAAAATTGGAACCAGGTGAAGATCATTGGGGAAGAAAGGTGATCAGACCAGGAAGACACACACAACACCGGAAAGGAAATAAAGTGAGTGATTACAAAATAGAACAGGAAATGAACAAAAAACACACTGACTTCTTTACTAAACCTGACAGAAATGTGCAGTCAGTCTCCAAATCCTGACTTCAAAATGATGATATGCAAAGTCCAAGATGCAAGAAATATTTGTCCACAAAATAACCAGATTGTTACAATTTTATGTGACGTGCTCCTTTGAAGGACAGGGTTCTGCCTCTAGAGCCTCTAGAGGAGAAGTTTAGGTATCACAGGGTCTTGTTCAGGAGTGAGAGAAGGATGGAGCGGGAGATCGAGACGGATCAGTGTGGTGCCCGCAATAATCACAACACTGCATAGGTTCATCGCGGTGAAGAAAGAACTGAGCTGAAAAGCAGTGCTCTTCATTTACCAGTTGATCTACGTTCTGACACTCATCTATGGTCACAAGCTGTGGGTGCTGACTGAAGGAATGAGATCATTGATACAAGCGGATAAAATTAGCTTCCTCTGCATGGCGGCTGGGCTCTCACTCAGAAATAGAGTAAGGAGCTCTGTCAGCCGGGAGGAGCTCAGAGAATTATTATGGGTTATGCTCTCCCGGGTCGAGAGAAGCAGATGGGGTGGTTTTGGCATCTGATTAGGATGCTGGTCGAGGAACGCCTAGAAATCCTACCGGGTGAGCTGGAGGATGCAGCCGTGGATGAGAGAAGCCTATGCTTCCCATCTGAGGCTGTTGCTCTCACAACCCAGACCCGAATAAGCGAAATACAATGGAACGCAAGGGAACGTAATGTACCTTCAAATAGTCAGCTAAAGCCTAAATCTTTTGAAAAGTCTTTGATCTAAGTTTTGTAGTTCTTAATTTTAAAAACTTTATGGCTCTTTTCTCTGGTAATTCTTTTTGTGGTGCCAAAACTTTTAATTAACAGACAATAAAAGTCAAAGTAGTTGCCTGCTCATGACAAACGGGATTGAGTAAGCATTAGTACTTTTAGTCTACTAGCATTTAGCTTGTAGCCTAGTTTGCTCACTGAGAAAGTTTCATCACACAAAAGCTCCACTCTTCAAAAATCCAACTACACCCTCAATCAAAACTGAATGTTCCCTTCTTTATTTCATGTATTCATAGTTTTGTTTTATTTAAAAGGAGTAAATTTTCCCGCAGTCCTTCACTTTTCTGTCTCAGTGGTGGCATTGCTTTCATTGCCTGAGTGTAACTTGGAAACCTTCGGAGGAAACTTGGATTTCTTCACACGATTGAATGTCCTTTTGTCTATTCTTCATTCAAGATTCCTGTATGGCATTTCAGAGGGGGAATAGCTCCATCAATCACCATGAGAACACCACCTCTCCTGTCATTGAGTTCTGGGAGTAAGTAGCCTACAGTTTTGTTTGCCCATGTCCTAGAAAGACAGTAAATGCCAAATAATTCATTGAATATCCATCTGAACAAGACGTGATGTGAACTGTGCAGTTTAGATCAAACCAGAAACTGTTTCAGGTTGTGCATGCTGATTTAAAATGACCGTGAACCCGATGCAGCCATATGGGTTTGCGCTTTTGTACGTTTGGGTTCTTCTTTGTCACATGGCAAAACTGCTGCATTGTTTTAAAGTTTTGATTGGTTTTGAAAAATAAATTATTCCTGTTCACACTTTATTTGTGAGTGTGGAGTATATCTTTAACAAAACCAAAAATGACAAAAGTATTGCCCAAACAACCAAACGATCAGAGTCACTTAGTCTTAACTGGTTGACTGTAATCAGCATAAAACACTAATTTGGTGGTGGAATGAGCATATTTTGTTCAAATTAGGTTCTATTTCTATTCAACTAATAAATTTCTAGCCACTGAGGAAACCGATTGTTGCAGATTGAAAGCTGTGCCAATTTAGTCTAGAGTACGTTAGGGCAGATCTACTTGGAATCATAAATATTTATAAAGTTGATTAAAAATTAGTTAAAACATTTGAAAACAGTGTATTAATCAAACGCTTCATCATTACTACGTGACCCTCAAAAGAACAAATTTTCTAGGCCCCTCACGATTGTGCCGCTGGGCATTTCATTTGTGAAAAGAAAGTTCTGTGCATAATTTTCAGCGAGATATTACAATTTTTTTTATGTGTAATTGTGCCGAAGCACATCGCAAGTACAGGCAACTTATGAAAAAAAAGTGTGACTTATAGTCTGAAAAACACAGTAATTTAGAAAAACAAAACATTTCTTATTTCTGTTGTGTGTTTCTTCCAGACGTAGAGTCCTGAGGATTTCATCTGGAATCCATGAAATTGGTTCTCTGAATTGGGATCTGGTAATCTGCCTGGCCATTGCATGGGTCATTTGCTACTTCTGCATCTGGAAAGGGGTCAAATCCACAGGCAAGGTCTAACCTTTTTTGTTGTTGCAAAATACAGTAACTAGAAGTTTCTGTGCAATGTTTAAAATAGTCAATAAGTCATAATTCATTCAATTTTAAGTATTAAAGAGTGAAAAACATGCATGTTGGGTTAATTGGTGACTGGGAATTTGACAACTAGTAATCAGTGTTTATGTAAATGATTGTTGTATTTGGTTCCACAACAGACTGGTAACATATTCGGGGTGAACCCTGCCTTTTGCTTTGAACTGTCCGGTAAAGGTACTGGCACTTCTGCAAGCTTCAGTGGATCAGCAGTTAGAAAAAAATCAAATAGCTCACCCACTGAAACATTATCACACTGACAAAGCTAAAGAAATACACACTTAATGCAGTCTCTAAGTGAAATGAAAGAACTATCAAAAACGTGTGACTAAAGAGTAACTGATGTCTTTTCCTGTAGGTGGTTTACTTCACAGCCACTTTTCCCTATGTTATGTTGGTGATCCTTCTGATCAGGGGGGTAACCCTGCCTGGGGCCTCCAGAGGAATTCATTTCTACCTTTACCCCGACTTGGGACGGCTTTCTGACCCACAGGTAAATTAAAACATACTTTGAAATTGTATTCTTCTGTTTTATACAAACATGTCTAAAAGTTTATGGATACATGAATTCTCTTATTTTTCATACAAAATGTAAATGAATTATTTGTCACTTTGTCTTTAAGCCAAGGACCTTAGCTATAGTTAGTAGTTTCTCATTTTTACTCCTTTTTAGTATTAGTACCACTATGTTCTACCAACCTCCATGCTGTGAACTATGATAATTTAGCTCTAAACATATATAATTGAAGCATGAAAATACAAAAGCCCCCCCGCTGCCTTCATTACTTCACACGGCTTGTGGAATGAATACGAACCCCATTAGTGTTGGCCAAGTCAAGCTCGGCTGGTGGAATTGTGGTCTTGGGACTATCTGTCTTTGTGCAATGTTGTGTCCAATGCTTGTGCTGCTGGCTGGACCTTTAGTCAATCAGATCCTCAGTCCTAGCTGCCAACATATTCTTGTGCTCTTAGACACTTTACCAGAACTGCAAGAAAAGAGGGAGAAACCTCATTGGAATTATAAAACATCAAGGACTGATCAGAAAGTGCTGCTTTTTACACCCTTGAGGTTGGGGTCGGGTTTAGGTTTTTTATGTATGAATTCCAGGGTTGTGACGGTGAGAAAATGTTTTTATTTTTGTGAGTAGAGTTTTTGAGATAAGACACAACTTTTTAGAAAAAGAGAAAGTTATTTTTATTATTCAAAGAGTTTGAAATGTCTTCAAGGTGCAGCAGGTTAGATTGATCAAAGATGGGGTTGGAAATGTTTTGACTGCTGCCAGGAAGGCAAGCCAAAGCTAATTCATAGTGAACATTTTGTATACGCAACAATTCAAAAATCATTGAAATCCATTGAAAGCATATTGGGTTAAGCAATAGAAAAATAATAAAATGATTAAAGACGAAAAGAAATCGCTGAAGTAAAAGATGCCATGCAGTCTTTTTTTTTTTTTTTCAGTTTTTCTGTACAGCTTCCCCAACTCAACTAGAACTTTCCCAGTCAGGCTATTGCCTTCTTAGGAAAAAAATCTCTGACCAGTCAGTCATGTAGTCAAGAGAAATTACGCCATACGCCACTTGAGTAGTTCTAGTACTGTACATACTGTGTGTTACTGAGTTGGTACCCCATTTCATAATTATAACAGCTTGTGATTGTTTTTTCTACTATTTAATTAGTTATTGATTATTCAAATATAATTAAAAAAAAAAAAAAAAAAAGAAGGGGTGGAAGAGGTCATTTTTGTGGACAAGGTAGTTACAAAAATCAGCAAGGGAGAAGTGAGAAGGATGAAGAATGGAAAGGCACCCAGTTCTGATAACATACCTGTAGAGGCATGAAAAAGTGTTTAGAAAAGTTGGAAGTAGAGTGTCTGACTGGGTTGTTTAAACAGGGTCTCAGATAGAGAAGTGGGTTCAACTTTTAAGAACAAGAGAGATGTGCAATGCGGTGGTGTCAACATAGAAATTAAAATCTGAAGAGTCCCGTACTAAGATACGGGAAAGAGTTATCAAAGTTAGACTAAAGTTCCACAAGTAAAGCATTTGCTTTGAGGGCACTGACAGATAAGTCAGTCAGTCTACATAGTAGATCTGGAGAAAACAGTATATGGTGTCAGGTGAGGAACTGTGGTAATGTATGAGGAAGTCTGGAGTGACGGAGAAGTATGTTAGAGCAGTGTAGGACATGTATGAGGACTGTAAGACAGTGGTGAAGTGTGCTGTAGTTGTGACAGAGTTGTTCAGAGTGGAGGTGGGACTGCATCAGGAATCTGCTCTGAGGCCATCCTTGTTTGTTATGGTGGTAGACATGCTGACAGATGATGTTAGACAGGAATCAATGAATTGTGATGTTTCCAGATGACATTGTGAAATGTGGTGAGAGCATGGAACAGGTGGAGGAAAAGCTGCAGAAGTGACGGTTTGTCATCGAAAGGAGAGGAATGCAGGTTGGCCACAATAAGACAAAGTACATGTGATTGAAGGAAGTCACTGTATTGCACAATAGTGTGTTGACACAGTATTTGATGGCTCGTGTCTGTCTTTGAAGTGTGACCAGAGGCTTTGCTCCCCGTTTACAAAAATACAAATTATTACAGAAATAGACAGTGAAGAATTAAATGGGACTAAATGTGTAAAATCCACACCCCTAGGTGCAACACCTGGTAGCCCTGCTGTGCTGCAGGGTTACCAGACAAGCTGCAAAGGCGGGCCTCAGACATGTTTATACAGCTCTTAAAGCAGAAAAAGAGGAATCTTCAATCAGGTCACACAGAGGCATGACATCCTATCTGTGTTCTTACACACATTGTTTAACATGGTGTTTAACTACTTTGTCTGAAGGTCTGGATGGATGCTGGGACGCAGATCTTTTTCTCATATGCCATATGCCTGGGCTGCCTCACTGCACTAGGGAGTTACAACAAATACAACAATAACTGCTACAGGTCAGTAATTGTAAACAGGACTGACCAGCCATCACGTCCTCCCGCCTTTACTAAAGCTCCTTCAGTGTTCTAAGAATAATTTTATTTTGTAATATTGTTCTTACCTTTTCCTTGTTTCCTCATTGTTTCCAGGGATTGCCTGTCTCTGTGTTTCCTGAACAGCGGTACCAGCTTTGTTGCAGGCTTTGCCATCTTTTCCATCCTTGGCTTTATGTCTTACGAGCAAAATGTTCCCATATCGGAAGTGGCTGAATCAGGTTGGTGTTTTTGTTCATTGCTTCTAAAAAGACGATGCAGTGAAAGAAAATAAAGATTATCTTTTCATATGAAGACAACCCCACAAATCATTGTTTAAACCCTAAAAGAAAGGAAAACATGTTGGCTGATTTTAGGCAAGACAAGGCAAGTTTATTTATATAGCACAATTCATACAAAATGTAATTCAAAGTGCTTCACAAGAAAAAAAATGCATTAAAATCACAAAACATAGAATCAAAAAGTTTAAAAAAAAAACATACAAAAAGAGTAATCAATCAAATGCACAGTTAAACAAAACTGTTTTCAGCCTAGATTTAAAAATCATCACTTTAAAGGCCTGTCTCACAGCCTCAGGAAGTTTGTTCCAGACTTTTGCAACATAAATTTGAAATGCAGCTTCTCCGTGTTTAGTCTTGACTCTAGGCACCAGCAGGAGGCCGGTCCCAGAGGTCCTCAGAGTTCTAGATGGTTCATAAGGTACTAACATATCACAGACGTACTTTGGTGCTAGACCATGCAGAGACTTAAACACGAGCAAAGCAGCTTTAAACTCCTTCTCTGAGCCACTGGAAGCCAGTGACTTGAGGACAGGACTAATATGATCATACTTTCTAGTTCTTGTTAAGACTCGAGCAGCTGCAATTTTAGTCTTCATTATTTAAAGACGGTATTGAAGATCTACTGAAATTGAGATTCCAGTGATTTGTTGTGAATACCAGGCAATTGTTAAGACCTTGCATGGTCTTTGCTGGTTTCTTCTGGGTTTGTGTAGAAATACGTACTTGTCACTAAAACCAGGAAATCTAAGTGATTGAAGGGCTGCGGCTTAATATACAGTATTTTGTTCACCATACAAAAATGACTGGCAAAGATTTTTTATGCTTTAATAGAGTCTGCAGTTTGGTACAAAATGTATTTTTCTTATTTTTCAAAACATTCATTCCTTAGCTTGAGTCTAACTAGTGAAGGTGGATTTAAATAACATTGCAAAAACATTCATTTATAAAGGTCTTCAATAGCACTTTTAAGCATCAGGTGTGATGTGTGACAAAACAGTTTCAGCCAAAAGGGAAAGTGTACAAAACCGTGGTGGGACCGGCCATGCTGTTTGGTCTAGAAACAGTAGCACCGGGAAAAGACAAGAAACAGAAATGGAGGTAGCAGAGATGAAGATGCTGAGGATCTCTCTGGGAGTGACCAGAATGGACACGATTAGAAATGAGTACATCAGGGGAACAGCACATGTTAGAGGTTTTAGAGATAACATCAGAGAGGCCAGACTGAGATGGTTTGGACATGTGCAGAGGAGAGAGAGTACATCGGAAGAAGGATGCTGGATTTGGATCCACCAGGAAAGAGGACTAGAGGAAGACCAAAGAGGAGGTTTATGGACGCAGTGAAGGAAGACATGAAGATAGTTGGTGTGACCAAAGAGGAAACAGCAGATATGGTTAGATGGAAGAAACTGATTTGCTGTGGCAACCCCTGAAGGAAAATGCCGAAAGAAGAAGAATAGCACTTTTAAAGTTTTGCTCTGTTCCCCCATTTACTAACCAATTTTTATCACAGTAAATATTATATTATGGGGTATTTGGTGTACCAGTTGACTAGGACCATATGATGAAAATTTTAATGTTGATCTTTCTGTTTCCAGGTCCAGGTTTGGCCTTCATTGCATATCCTCGAGCAGTTACCATGATGCCGTTTTCTCCTTTATGGGCTTGCTGCTTTTTCATTATGATTGCCTTCCTGGGACTAGACAGTCAGGTGAGATTATGTGTAAATAGCTCTCACGAGAAAATAACCGAGTTGCACAAGTCTAGTTTGTTTTCAACCAAGTAACACTTTTTTTCTGTTCAGTTTGTGTGTGTGGAGAGCCTGGTCACGGCCATGGTGGACATGTATCCTTCTGTTTTCCGTCGTAAAAACCGCAGGGAGCTCTTCATCTTGGCAGTAGCTGTGGTGTCCTTTCTTATGGGACTCATCATGCTGACAGAGGTTTGTATCAACACACCACGAGGAGCAAATTGTTGTAAACTCATAAGAAGGTTTAAGAAAGCTCAGAGGGAAACTTAACAAGAAAACTCTACACTAATAAGACATTAAAATTATAAATGAGCCTGAAAGAAGATGGAAATAAGCCTTACGGGTTTTATTTCAAGGAAAAAATTCTTCTGTTTCATGTTTAACCCAAACCTATGGAACTTTTCTTAAAGTGATAAATGTTTAAAGCAACAATAAATATCATAGCAGTCTTTGGCTGAACCCCTGCAACAAGGAAGCCCAATACATATCCAAAATTTGTTTGTGTGTGTCCACAGGGAGGCATGTACGTCTTCCAACTCTTTGACTACTATGCAGCTAGTGGGATGTGCCTGCTTTTTGTGGCTATTTTTGAAACAATTTGCATCGGTTGGGTTTATGGTAAGTGTTTCTAATGCTGTCAGTCTGTATGTGGTTCATAAAAGTATTACATACTTTTATGACTCTATGTAAATGACTAATTGTTGGAAAACAATCGTGTCTCTGTCAAATCACAGGCGCTGATCGTTTCTATGACAACATAGAGGATATGATTGGCTATCGACCCAGTTCTGTCATCAAATACTGCTGGATTTTCTTTACCCCTGCCACCTGCTTTGTAAGTTTAAAACCCTTTTCAAATCCACGTGTTTCACTATTTTATTTTAAAAACAGAGCACCCTCTGCTGGGTAGAAATATTAAAAAATATCTCATCATAAAATGTGACATGGAAGTGTTTTTGATGCATAAAACAGCATGTTGCATCTGGAGACTTCACTTTTAGACATTCTTTATTTTTCATTTGCAGGGAACTTTTGCCTTCGCATTGATCAAGTACTCACCTCTAAAGTACAACAATGAATATGAGTATCCATGGTGGGGCCATGGAATTGGCTGGGTTCTGGCTTTGTCCTCCATGCTTTGCATCCCTCTTTGGGTGGCAGCCAAGCTCTACTACACCTCAGGAACCCTGAAAGAAGTAAGCTTGTCTTCTTGAGTTTGAAAATACAGTGAAATACTTGGTTCAAAAGTACGTGGAGAAAATGTTTCCTCATCAGTAAGGAAATATGAACAGGTCAGACATTACAATGGTAATTTGGTGAAAAGCCCCACATAAATGGGGAGAACATGTAAATTCTACACAAAAACAAAACATCTCAACAGTGGCCAAAATGCTGCTCAAAGCCAAGAAGCAGCATGATTGCGGCTGTTTATATAAATTAGTTGGATTTCTAAAAAAAAAATAAAAAGACTTTTTATTAAGGAGAATGTTTAATAAAAGTAAATATCTTAATTGCTTTTAAATAAAAGTTTGTTTCCTAAATGTGCTACACAGATATGAGAAAACGCGGTTTCTCAACTGGAGCCTCTTTTCACAACATTTCACACAATAAGAAAGCAACATTTTTCCCCTGCATCTTTTAAACACCACTTTTATGGCCTTTTTGTGAAAGAATGGTGTTTCTGATAAGCAAAAATGGCGGGTTTTCTCCTTTAAATGCTAACTTGTTAACCATGCCAACCCCCATATCCGGCCTTTAAAAGTTACTAAATTGCTCCTCAAAGCAATTGAACAGCATAAAACAGAGGTTTTAAAAATGGGAAGGTTATTTTTAGTGGAATTTTAGCTAAATGTAAAAATGTCAAAATACACTCAACAAAAATATAAATGCAACACTTTTGTTTTTGCTCCCATTTTTCATGAGATGGACTTAAAGATCTAAAATTCATTCCAGATACACAATATTACCATTTCTCTCAAACAGTGTTCACAAATCTGTCTAAATGTGTGACAGTGAGCACTTCTGCTTTGCTGAGATAATCCATCCCACCTCACAAGTGTGCCACATCAAGATGCTGATCTGACATCATGATTAGTGCACAGGTGTCCCTTATACTGCCCACAATAAAAGGCCACCCTGAAATGTGCAGTTTTGTCTCACAGCAAAATGCCACAGATGCCACAAACATTGAGGGAGCGTGCAATTGGCACGCTGACAGCAGGAATGTCAACCAGATCTGTTGCTCGTGCATTGAATGTTCATTTCTCCACCATAAGCCGTCTCCAAAGGCGTTTCAGAGAATATGGCAGTACATCCAACCGGCCTCGCAACCGCAGACCACGAGTAACCACACCAGCCCAGGACCTCCACATCCAGCAGGTTCACCTCCGAGATCGTCTGAGACCAGCCACTCAGACAGCTGCTGAAACAATTGGTTTGCATAACCAATTTCTGCACAAACTGTCAGAAACCATCTCAGGGAAGCTCAACTGCATGCTCGTCATCCTCATCGGGGTCTTAACCTGACTCCAGATCGTTGCCGTAACAGACTTGAGTGAGAAAAATGCTCACATTCGATGGTGTCTAGAACGTTGGAGAGGTGTTCTCTTCATGGATGAATCTCGGTTTACATTGTTCAGGGCAGATGGCAGACAACGTGTGTGGCGTCGTGTGGGTGAGCGCTTTGCTGATGTCAATGTTGTGGATCGAGTGGCCCATGGTGGTGGTGGGGTTATGGTATGGGCAGGCATCTGTTATGGACGAAGAACACAGGTGCATTTTATTGATGGCATTTTGAATGCACAGAGATACCGTGATGAGATCCTGAAGCCCATTGTTGTGCCATACATCCATGAACATCACCTCATGTTTCAGCAAGATAATGCACGGCCCCATGTTGCAAGGATCTGTACACAATTCTTGGAAGCTGAAAATGTCCCAGTTTTTGCATGGCCAGCAGACTCACCGGACATGTCACCCATTGAACATGTTTGGGATGTGCTTGACCGGCGTATATGACAGCGTGCACCAGTTCCCACTAATATCCAGCAACTTCGCTCAGCCATTGAAGAGGAGTGGACCAACATTCCACAAGCCACAATAGACAATCTGATAAACTCTATGCGAAGATGTGTTGCACTGCATGAGGCAAATGGTGGTCACACCAGATACTGACTGGTTCTGAGTCCCCAGACCGCCAATAAAGCAAAAACAAAATGCACATTTCAGGGTGGCCTTTTATTGTGGGCAGTATAAGTCACACCTGTGCACTAATCATGATGTCAGATCAGCATCTTGATGTGGCACATCTGTGAGGTGGGATGGATTATTTCAGCAAAGCAGAAGTGCTCACTATCACACATTTAGACAGATTTGTGAACAATGTTTGAGAGAAATGATAATATTGTGTATCTGGAATGAATTTTAGATCTTTAAGTCCATCTCATGAAAAATGGAAGCAAAAACAAAAGTGTTGCGTTTATATTTTTGTTGAGTGTACATACAGACGTGACAAGCCCCTGGTATTTACGTGTGGTCATTGAATGCTACTTTTTTTTTACTGTGTTTTAGTCAGTCAGTCAGTCAGTCATCTTCTTATCCATCTATCCCTTTCAAGGTCATGGGGGGTGCCGGAGCCCATCCCGGCTAATTTAAGGTGAAGGGCAGGGTACACCCCGAACAGGTCGCCAGTCTGTCGCGGGGCTACACACATACGACCATCTACACACACACTCATTCATTCCTAGGGGCAATTTGGCACCGGCCAATCAACCTAGATTGGAGGGTGGGAGGAAACAGGAATACCCAGAGGAAACCCACGCAAACACGGGGAGAACATGCAAACTCCACACAGAAAGGACAGTGTTCCAAGCCTCGTCCCCACCCGGGACTCGAACCCACGACCTTCTTGCTGTGAGGCCACTGTGCTACCCACCGCGCCACCATGCTAGATACTGTGTTTTAGAGTAAATTTATTTTATTTAAAATTCATTTTTTAAGCTTGCTTCCCACCTTTGCTAACGCGCCATCTCAAGGCCAATTTGTACTTATTTGGCTCCAACGCGTTTGATGTGCGGTGCATCTTAGCTAAGCTACTATGCTTGTGCACCAAATGTGTGCGGCCATGTTTCTTAAATACATTCAGGGATTTTAAAATAATATAATATTTTTAGAATGGACTTTTTCTGTTCATCATATTTAAAAGTAACCATAAAAACTAAAAAATATTACAGTTTTCAAAAAGGCATTCAAATTATGTATCGTTTCATTCATCTTCTGAGCCGTTCATCCCTAACAGGATTGCAGTGGGTACTGGAAGCTATACCAGCTGATTCAAGGCACACCCTAAACAGGTCACCAGTCTGCTACGAGGCCACACACACAAGCATCTGCACACACACTCTTTCCTGGGGGCAATTTTTTTTTATAGTGGACAATTAACCTTGCATGATTTTCAAGGGTGGGAGGAAACCGGAGTCCCCGAAGATAACACATGCATACAGGGGGAGAACGTGCAAACCCCACACAGAAAGGCCAGTGTTCCAAGCCTCATCCCCACCCGGGAATTGAACCCCCAATCTTAATGCTTGTGAGGCCATTGTGCTAACCGTGCCGCTATTTATATATTCATTCAGGGACATAGGAGCACTAATCGAAACAGTGAGACGAATGAATATGTTGTGAGATTAATAGTCTGAATTGAGGAAGAATTGTGAAGAATGTGAGATTTAAGTGGTTACAGTCTTGAGTAGGTGTGTTGTGTTCAGTCACATGTACTCTTTTACAACACCATCGTCAACTTTAGAGTTTAAAATTTAGGAGAAAAAAATCAAATTTGAAGAAAAGCATCATAACCTACTAGCTAAACATCAGATGTATAACACAGTATGATATTCTTACTAATATTATCACTAACGATTATTACTAATGATTATCTTGAATCATTTTGATTGTTTTTTTTTTTCACAGCGCCTTGCTCTTCTGACAACTGCTTCCACTGATTTACCAAAGACAAAGCGTGAAAAGGACCAGCTGCCGGCCATTTTTGCTGCAGATGGAGACGGTATCCAGCAGAAAGGTCCGCCTAATAAACACGGCTACTTCCCTGTGGATGAAAAGGAGTCTCATTGCTAGAGCCTGAAAGCTTGAAGTCTCTATAGTTTGGGGACTTTAAGGTCATTTCTTAGCTTCAATACTCTCTCAGTAATACCTCAACGGACCGGGTGGTAAAAGAGGTGACGAACTTCTTCACCTGTTACTGCCTTCTTGCTGCTGACATTTTCTCATTTTCAAAACAACACTCAAACACACTTTGGAAAAACTGGATGACATTTTATTTGTCAGTAGCACAATGATATGCATGTGTGAAAATGTGACCACTAAAGGTATTCAGTGGCAAATTGTTTCAATTTGCTTGTGTTTGCTTTCTAAGGAAGCATTTTCATCTGTTGTTGACTTCTCATATATTTGACAGCTTTGTTTTTACTGTACAGTTGAGAATTTTCCATCTTTGAAATATATTACAGATTTCTTTATAGCTGTGAAAATGTTATCCAAGCCCAGCTGAGCTTCACTTCTTTTTTTTTCAAATTAGTAATTGTCTAAGTTCATGCTAAATACATCAAGTTGTTATGTTTTTACACATTTTTACTCAACTGTAAGAAATTGGAACATTATTTTAATTTAGCTAGACTTGCTTTATGTCTAATGCACTGAATCGTATTAAGTAAAAATGCCAAGTGCTTGAATGACATAAAGTGCGATTTCCATCACGTGAGCAGAAGAAGATGGTTTGAGTTTCAATCCCAAAAAAGGAGATCAACTTGTTTGCATTCACTTTTAATTGTACATTCTAAGCTGTTACACTACACATTGGGATGAACTCATTATCAGTAATTAATTACTGATACAAAACACTTTCATCTTTTAGAAAGGCAATTTTATAAGCTAAAATGTTTTATTGATTAAAAATGTCTTCATTTTAACAAATGCTGTTTGTATATATTTTTGGGATCTTAATGATTGATTTTCATCTCTGTTTATGCAGAGAGATTAAAATGTACAATTCTTTTATTAATTTCATATCTAATGCATCTAAATAGTTTTTTAGTGCAGGGCTGCATTCATGTCAGTACTTTTGTATGACACTGTGTAAAACTTTGCATTCAAAGCGTCATGTCACACAGTTGTGTTTGTAAAACACTAAGGTACAAAATAAAATCTTTTGATTTTTAATGTTCTGGTGGACTTTTTACTCTTTATCTGCTTAACAAATTTTTGTCTCCTTGACGGCTTTTCGCCTAATGGGGTCACCACCCAGAGCCTATCCTGGCTGATTACAGGTGAGAGAAGGACACACCCCGAACAGATTGCCAGTCACACTAGGAGCAATTTGGTGGTGGCCAATCAACCTAACACGCATGTTTTTAGAAAGTAGGAGGAAATCGGAGTACTAAGAGAAAACCCATGCAACAACATCGAGATCATTAAACCTCCACATAGAAAGGTCAGTGTTTCAAGCCTCGCCCCACTCTGAGACTTAAACCCATGACCGTCTTGTTGTGAGGCCACCGTGTTAACCACTGCATCACCTTAAAGTTAAGTCAAATAAACAACAACAAACAAGCTAGACAGCACACAGAGTACATAAATCCTGAATCTGGTTGGTTTGGTCCAAAACAGCAGCAAGAAAAACCTAAAATGATGCGATTAACAATTTAAAGTAGGTTCTATCATTTTATGTGGCTCAAAATGTTTAATTCGAGAAAGAAAAAAAACTTGTTACAGAAACTAACAAAATATATTTTTCTTTGTTTTTTTATTGTATTATATTAGGCACAGAAGTTCAGCTACACATCACACGGCATGCAGAGCATTCTAGAAAACAAATTGCATTGAAAAAGTGGACCAAATTGTTTTGGTCTTCTGATTTTATTATTTGACATAGCATAGTGTTCAATTGCACATCCAATGCTTTTGTAATAACAAAAGCATTGGATGTGTTATTTTTATCCAAGGAGGTAATTGTTCACCAATAATTACTTTAGTTTGCTCTAACGTCACAAAAAACATAAACAAAAAAATTACAATTTTTTTTGTTTTAAAGAATGAGATATTGAGAATGACAGCATCAGATTGTTAGAAAAAGAAGACGTTTGTTTGAATAAATGTATGTTCAAACATCTAAACCTAAAAGAAATTATTAGAAATGATTTAGTCATTTTGTGGTAAAGAGAGAGCTGAGCCGAAAAGCAAAGCTCTCGATTTACAAGTCGATCTACTGTACGTTCCAACCCTCACCTATGGTCACCAGCTGTGGGTGGTGACCGAAAGAATGAGATCGCGGGTACAAGCGGCCGAAATGAGCTTCCTCCGCAGGGTGGCTGGGCTCTCACTCAGAGATCGGGTGAGGAGCTCTGCAATCCGGGAGGAGCTCAGTGTCTCCTCCTCCAGGTCGAGAGGAGCCAGATGGGGTGGTTCGGGCAACTGGTCAGGATGCCCCCTGAGCGCCTCGCGGGCGAGGTGTTTCGGGCACGTTCCACCGGGAGGAGACCAAGAGGCAGACCCCGGACCCGCTGGAGAGACTATGTCTCACAGCTGGCCGGGGAACGATTTGGGATCCTTCCAGGTGAGCTAGAGGATGCAGCCGGGGAGAGAGAGACCTGGGCTGCCCGCTTGAGGCTGTTGCCCCCGCAACCCAATCCCGGAACAAGCGGAAGATGACGGAACGGATTTAGTCATTTTTGTATTAAGCAATAGTTCCATTTAAAAAGTCCAAAAATTGTCACTATGAGCAAAATAGTGATGATGAATGAGAAAATGAAAGAGAACCCAATCTAAAAGAGGTTATTGTTGTAAAACATAACGTAACAAAAATGAGAAAGAAAGAAGTGAGGAGGGCATTGAAGAGGATGAATGGTGGAAAGCGTTATTTTGTCATGGACAGATGACAGTAGAACTAATTTAACATGTGTTAAGTTTCAGCCTTCCCTCTAATAAGCACATGGTTCACATTGGCTGCATGCAAATACTTTCATTCACTCACTCAGTCACATATTCACAATGTGCCACACGGTTTACTGTCTGCTATGTTCCTTACTCACAATCAATATCATTATAACTTTGGCAACATCTTTGTTTGTGTTCCACATCATTTGTAAGTTTGTTATAGAAGGTCATCTTTGTGTGTTTCAATTTTATCTCTGGTTCAAACTTCATTTGGTTTTTGGATAATCAAGCAGGTTGGTTGACTGGCTGAATATTGTAACTACAGATCATCTCCTGACTTTATCATGCTTTCTTTTTTTTCTTTTTCCCTCCTTTCCAACTCAATCTCTCCTCAACAATTCCATTCAGGTCCAGCAAAAAAAAAGTCACAGCAAACACAGATATTTAGGACGTGACAAAAAATATTCAAATTATTAAATTAAATTAGACTTGCTGATCCTGGTAGAGCAAATCTGTCTAAGCATACTTGACATACAGATTACCATTCTGTTTGTCATAAAACCAGACTGGACAAGGTTTACAAAAAAAAACTATTAATTTTTTATGGGCTGTTTGTGTCTTCTACTTTCTGACCACCAGGAGTCGCTGTATCCTGTTCCATGCTTGTGTCTCCATCACTGTTTACGGAAGTAGTTGTGACGTGTCACTGCGCAGCAATGCATTGTGGGAAGGAAAGCTGACACGGCCGCTAAGGCAGAAAGAAGAAAATTAGCTAAAATCCTCGATTAAAGAAAGAGAAAGTTTAAGTAACGATGCTGCTTTATAAAGCTAAACTAAATGGGTTTTTAAAAGAGTGAATGTATCCTGATGTCAGCAGAAAACAGACCAGTAGCAGACTGTTTAAAATGCACCGATGCGTTTTTATTTTCTTTTCCAAAGGAGGCGAATAGAGTAGCAAAAGGGATTATTTCCTCTCGGTGAATTCCTATAGAAGTTTCTCGAGGTTTTTCCTGTTAAAGACTCCGTTGAAGATGTCTCCTAGCAGTCCTGAAGCGGTGAAAAAACTGCTGGAGAACATGCAGACGGACCTGCGGTCTCTGTCCATGGAGTGTAAGAAGAAATTCCCTCCTGTCAAAGAGGTAAGACACACAACAAGTCATTCCACACCTTCTCTTACTGTTAAAAGGCTGTGTCTCCTCTTTATTGATTTGTTTAACCCGTTTCCAAGCCAACTGCCTGGCCTTTTTGTGTCACCTCACATCAAGTTGCTTTCATACTGTTGGAATCCATGAAAAGTTATCAGTTTAGGGCCTGAATGAAGGCTGTTGGGTGTTTCTAACAACAACACAAGTCAGTAATACTGGAAGATATTCATCAGGTCACTCTGGGTGTTATATTAAAAAAAAAAAGATAATTAGATATACATCAATATTGAGGAGATGAAGATATTTGGGATAACCGAAGAGAATGCAGGATATATTAGAGTTAGATGGAAGAACCTGACTTGCTGTGAAGACCCCTGAAGAGAAAAGTAGATGATTATATACATCAGTATTAAAATTGATACCATTTATTCTAATTTTTCTAATATCAATTTTGCAATTCAAGAGAAGCCAGATGGGGTGGTTCAGGCTTCTAGTTAGGATGCCTCCTGATCGCGTTGCTGGTGAGGTGTTTCAAGCACATCCCACCAGGAGGAAACCCAGAGGCAGACCCCGAACCGCAAGGAATATGTGGGAATGCCTCAAGATTTTCCCGGGTAAGCTGGAGGATGCAGCCAGTTTGAGGGAAGCCTGGGTTTCCTGTCTGAGGCTGTTGCCCCTGCAACAACGGCCCTGGATAAATGGAAGACAACCTGAAGAACGCAAATTTGTAATGTAGTGATACTTTGAGTTTTATGTAATTCTCTACTTGTTATGTTCACCACTCTTTAAAAAATACTAGATAAATAACAATAAAAACATTTCTTGAATGCAAAAATGCTATTTACGTTTAAAATAGCACTATAGCTTGTTTCAAAATAATTGCTTGTTTCCGAGCTGCTGGATTTCATATTCAATTAAGAAAATAGTTTTGTTAAAGTACAGTTTTCTTTGCTGTAAACTGATTTAAGTCAGAGTAAATAAATAAAACGATAATTGCAACTTTTTACAATTAGCTAATTGCAGGCGGTTAAAACGCAATATCATTTCTATATTGACTGTGCCGCCCTGTTGTGGTGGCAATCAGGTGAGGAGTACTTTGGTTAAGTGTGTCATGGCTGCAGTCGAGCATGACGGTGGGAATGTTGTTGTCTGGGGCTGCATGGGCGTAGCTAGTGTTTGGGAATTATGTTTCATTGAAAGAAACATATACTGAAGGAGAGTCTCATACTCTATCTAAAAACTAGGTCACATTGACCTCAAACACACATTTAAACTCAAATACAGAGGCTGAGGGTAAAGCGGGTGGACAGACGAAGCATGTCATTAACAATCATGCCCTTAACTAGATGAGTTATTTTATTGAGTTATTTTGATAGTTATTTTGATAGAGTAATAACACGAGGCTTGAACTATGGTAAAGAGGAAATAAACTGTTTTGATCCTAGTGAATATGTACGATCATCCTCTTTATATGGCATCTTCCTGGTTTGGTTTAAGTGCTAGTGTTATTGCCAGTGTTTTCTCACAAGTGGGAAAAGTCCTGTGTTTCTAGGTTCCTCATTAATATGCAAAACAACCTGGTGCATCCCGGTGTTTCTCTTCTAGTTTTGTGTTGACACCACTGTTCGGTCTATTTTCTTTTATGTGTGAGATCAATGAACTGGAGAGAAGACATTTTTGCTTGTTTTAAATGCTTGATGTGTATAAATGGTGTGCTTTCTTGTGGGTATTTTCCAGAGGTATTCCTCAGTAGCAAATTTTCAACCTCTCTAGTTCTCCCTTCTTAAAATTTTTGGCCTCAGATCACACACCTCTGCCCCGGTAAAGATGTTCTCTCTTTCTCTCAGTTAGCCTTTCGTTTTGTCCTCTGAACTGCTTGTCCTTAACAGGGTTGTGGGGGTGCCCGACCCTATCCTGGCTGATTTAAGTCGAGATTCAGGGGACACCCCGAAAAGGTTACCAGTCTGTCGTGGAGCTTCCCACACAACCATCCACACAGACTCACACCAAGGGGCGAGTTCATTGCGGCCAATCAACCTAACATGTATGTTTTTGGAACGCGGGAGGAAACCAGGGTACCCAGAAGAAACCCAAGCATCCTCAGGGGAACATGCATACTCAACACAGAAAGGCCAGTGTTCCAAGCCTTGTCCCATCCGGTACTCGAACTCCAACCGTCTTGCTGTGAGGCCTCTGAGTTAACCACTGTGCCATCATAGCTTGTGACACGTATTCAAACCATACTCACATTTTTTTGTAACAGAGGAACAAAAGTTATGATAGTTATTTTTTATTTTTATTTATTATTTTTATTGAATTACTCTATTCATCCCTCACCGGGGAAATTTGTTTGCTGCACTCCTTACACCGCAGCAGGCTGCCCTTCAACGGCGCCAATGGTGGGAGAAGCGGGGGTTAGGTGTCTTCTCCAAGGACCCTGTACATAATATTAAAATATTGTAAACTTTGACCACTTTTTTTGGAGAGGATTCATGCTAATTTGTCTAGATTAAATATCATGGTGAGGATTTCCTTTGTTATTCCCCCCCCATCATAACTTTCATCTGTGTTACTTTCCAAAAAGTGACTTTGTTGCGGAGAGTTGTTACTTTGTTTAATGGCTGAACAAGAAGTTTCATTGTTACTAAAGGACTCAGAGCTGAGAAGATCTGGCAGAAAAATCTTACCCTCATGCTTAATGAGAGAATTAGGGCCAACAACGTAAGCATCAAGAAATTTGCTGACAGAGCAGAATGGCTGGAAGGTAAACTTTCCAAAATCCTCCCGGAAGAAATAAGCAAGAAGGTGAAAGACTTCATACAAACGGCACAGCTATCTCAACACAGGAAGGTTAAGGAACGTCATTTGAAGAAATTCAACATTCTTCTGAGCAGAAAGAACAAGTTTCAAGAATACCAGGTGATGAGAGCTTCTGACACACAGAAGGGGACTGGAATCAGCAAGGACAATTGGATAAGAAATCTTTCAGATCGGATACTCTCACAGGCAGAGAAAGATGTTCTTTCCAAAGGACTTAATTTTGCAGTTACGTCAAAAGACATCCCCACAGTAGACTTCATCACAGCCACAGAAGCAGCCATAAAGAAGAACAATTTGTCTGGATCAGAAGCTGCAGATCTAAGGCTACGAGTCACCGCTTCACTTAACAGTGCGAAACCTCCACCGTCCAACATCACACCAGAGGAGAGGAAAGCACTGTCAGCCCTGCAGAAAGATCACAGCATAAACATTCTACCAGCAGACAAAGGACGTTGCACTGTGATTCTCAACACCACGGATTATGAAGCCAAGATGAACAACCTCCTGGAAGACACTTCCACTTATCAAAAACTCAAGCGGGACCCTTCCAGTGGCTACAAAAAGAAGTTGATTGACTATTTACAGAAGCTGGAAAAGGACGACATGATTGATAAAGCTTTGTACTTCAGAATGTATCCGGGTGATGCCATTCCATGTATCTACGGCTTACCCAAAGTCCACAAACAGGATGTTCCTCTTAGACCCATTGTGTGCAGCACTGACTCTATAACCTACAACGTAGCCAAATACCTGAAAACCATCTTGGCCCCCTTAGTGGGTAACACAGAACACCACGTGGAGAACACACAAGATTTTGTAGAGAAAGTGAAACATGTACATATAGACAAAGATGACATCATTGTTTCTTATGACGTTGTATCACTCTTCACCTGCATCCCTACAAAAGAAGCTGTAACAGCAGTCAGACAAAGACTACAAGGGGACACCACACTGCAAGAAAGGACCAAACTGACTCCGGAACACATCTGCAACCTGTTGGACATTTGTCTCAACTCCACTTACTTTCAGTTTCGTGGTGGTTTCTACAGACAAATCCACGGCTGTGCGATGGGCTCTCCAGTGTCCCCCATAGTAGCTAATCTTTACATGGAGGAGGTTGAGAAGCAAGCCCTGAGCACATTCCCAGGAAATCCACCCAGTCACTGGTTCCGCTATGTTGATGACACTTTTGTGAAGATCAACAAGCAAGATCTGGAAGCCTTCACTTCACACATCAACATTGTGGATCCGAACATCAAGTTTACACGTGAAGACTCCAAGGACAACCGGTTGGCCTTTTTAGACTGCGCTGTGATCATAGGGGAGGACGGGAATTTGCAACTGGAGGTATACAGGAAACCCACGCACACAGACCAGTACCTACAGTTTGACTCTAATCATCCTTTGCAACACAAACTGGGTGTCATCAGAACTTTACAACACAGGGCGGAGGAGGTACCCACGAGCACAGAGGCTAAGGAGAAGGAGACACAGCATGTCCGAAAAGCCCTCTCGGTCTGTGGCTACCCCAAATGGGCCCTGAATAGGGTGAGAGCGTCCAAGAAACATGAGAAGAGGGAAACAGAAACTGAGAAGAGAAAAAATGGAGTCTCTATTCCCTACGTGTCAGGACTGTCCGAGAAGTTACAGAGAATCTTCAGACAACATGACATCCCGGTTTTCTTTAAACCGGTCAACACATTACGTCAAAAACTAGTACATCCTAAAGACAAGATGCCTACGGAAAAACAGAGCAATGTAGTTTATTCGATCCGGTGCAGTGAAGGGAGCTGCAAAGAAAACTACATTGGGGAAACAAAGCAACCACTCCACAAAAGACTTTACCAACACAGAAGAGAAGCCTCTAGTGGTCCACAGTCTGCCGTACATCTGCATCTTAAATCCACCAAACACACTTTTGAGGACAGTGAGGTGAAGATTCTAAGTATAGAGAGAAAGGTTGGTTTGAAAGAGGGGTGAAAGAAGCCATTTTTGTGATGAAAGAGAATCCCTCACTGAATCGGAATGGAGGCGTTAGATACGTTTTGCCCGGTATCTATAGCAGCCTTTTGAAGCCATGGACTAAAGATGACACCTCGTGACTCAGTTTCACGCCTCTCGTTAGCAGGTTTCTCTTTTCACTAGGCTTTTAGCATTTTTTTGTTTACTGGTCTGTGGCTACAATAGGAGCCATTCACGACCATCTTAAGGAACATTCTCATTGGTCGAGCCCTTCTTACACTTTTTTTACCTGTTACTCAGGTTAGTATAAATGGATCCAGGTTCCAGTCCATTTCATTCAGATTGAAAATGATTTCCGGATGGAAGTCGAAACGTCTCGTTGAAGAATTAAACTGTCCAGAAGACTTTTTTGAAACTTTTTCTACTATTGTTACTTTGTCTTTTTCTGGACACACACACAGAAAAATGGTCGACTCGGCTGTTTATAAATCTCCCTCTGTTTCAACTTTGTACCCCAGCTTAGCTCTCAGCCCTCTACATACGTAGCTGAGCTAATATATTTACATCTGGATATTTAATATTTCATTTAAAGATCTCTAAAAAAATGCAATTAAGATAGATGTTTTATGCATTATTTTTTCAATCCTTAAACATATCAAATTAGTTTCCAGCCAGAGAAAATGTTGCATTTGTGTCTGATTGCACAAAACATTCAATGAACAATTTGTTCATTGCTTGTTGCAATAAGTAGATACATATAAATTTATATTTTTTTAACAATGCCTCTGGCGTCACGATAGAACGGTGATCTGTCAGAGATTTCCCAGACAGATTTGCTTTACTAAGAATACCCCCATGTGCTAACTTTGTGCCAAATGTTAAAATATTTTTATGTTTTTAAATTCTTCAATATCTATGTGTGTTTTGTCTTATTTTCTGGACTTGATAAGAATGTTGAGAGCTGTGAAAGAGTAAAATCTGATGAAAAAGAGAAGTGAAAATGTAAAGGAAGAAAAAGAAGAGGTAGTGAAAGGACTACTCTTTGCCAAACTACAATAATTTTATCAGTCAGTCACCTTCTTAACCGTCTACCCCTTGTAGGCTTGCGGGAGTCCATCCCGGCTGATTCGAGGCGAGGGGCAGGGTACATCTAAACAGGTCGTCAATCTGTTGCGGCGCCACACACATACAACCATAAACACACTTGTTCTTAGGGGCAATCATGTAGCGGCCAATAAAGCTAACATGCTTGTTTTTGGAGGGTCGGAGAAACCGGAGTCCCCAGAGAAAACCCACGCATGCACGAGGTGAACATCCAAACTTCACACAGAAAAGCCAGTGTTCCAAGTCTCGTCCCCTTTCAGGACTACCCACGACCTTCTCGCTGTGAGGCCACTGTGCTACGCACTGCACCACCGTGCTACCCTACAATAATTTGTAGCGGTTTTCATTTTGAGCATCACAACATTCGCCATAAGTCATCTGGGCAATTTGTTTAAACCAGGAAGGAAATTGAGATACACTAAGAAGACCATCTATCACTGACTAGACATTAATCTGATGTTTTTACGGCATCACTGTGAATTGGAAGCAGGGAACATAGCAGATAGGAAACATTGTGACACAACTGTGTCTTTACATTTGCGTGCAAATAGTGCTCATATTTACCAAGAGAGTGTAAGCATAATTATACTGAATAATTCTACCATGCTCGGCCACATTGTCATTTTACAATATTTACACACCTTCTTGATCTCATGCAGCGATTGGTCTGGATTGTGTGCTGACGTTGTTCTTATAAATCTGGATGAGATCATCCCTTTGGTCAGTCACCACCTATACACCTAAGTTTTTTTTAACACAACTTTGTTAAATCAGGGCTATTGTGTGCAAGTATGTTACTGATGTGCACATTATCGAAGGTGCAGACAAAGACCGTCATAAGATTTCAGGCTTTATTTGTTTCCAGATATTAAAATGAATTATAGATAAAAGGCCTGCCCTGGGCTTCTTGATTTTTAGTCCTCCTTTCATCACAGATCTATTTCTTTAACTTTAAGTGCTTGATGTTTAAAATGATTGGCATTGGAGTCATGCTGGGCCATCATAAGTAAACAGCTGATCTCACATCTATTGTCTGCTCACTGGCCTCGCCTCAGGCTCTTCTGAAGCATCTGGCTTTGATATTGATTTAATATCCTGGAAGTTTTCTAAACCCCACCAGCATCCTTTCCACTCTGGGAATAGAGGTCTGAAAGAACACATCACACATTTTATTATAAAACAAGCCCGCAGTCATTCAGTTTATTTGAATATCATAATGAATAGCTACATTCATATTGACAAGAATTTTTTTTTTTTTTAATTCGTTTTGCAAGCCTTCATTCCACTTCCTCCCTATTTCTCAATCTCTCTCCCACTGTGCAATTGCACCACAGTCCTTTTGGTTGCATGGCTATTAGGGCTCATTATAAGACCCACACTGAATTTCCGTTCCGTCATCTTCCGCTTGTTCCGGGGTCGGGTCGCGGGGGCAACAGCCTCAAACGGGTAGCCCAGGCCTCTCTCTCCCCGGCTGCATCCTCCAGCTCATCTGGAAGGATCCCAAGTCGTTCCCCGGCCAGCCGTGAGACATAGTCTCTCCAGCGGGTCCGGGGTCTGCCCCTTGGTCTCCTCCCGGTGGGATGTGCCCGAAACACCTCGCCTGCGAGGCGCTCGGGGGGCATCCTGACCAGATGCCTGAACCACCCCATCTGGCTCCCCTCGACCTGGAGGAGGAGCGGCTCAACACCGAGCTCCCCCCGGATGGCAGAGCTCCTCACCTGATCTCTGAGTGAGAGCCCAGCCACCCTGCGGAGGAAGCTCATTTCGGCCGCTTGTACCCGTGATCTCATTCTTTCGGTCACCACCCACAGCTGGTGACCATAGGTGAGGGTTGGAACGTAGATCAACTTGTAAATCGAGAGCTTTGCTTTTCGGCTCAGCTCTCTCTTTACCACAACGGACCGATGCAGCGTCCTAGTTATTGCTGATGCCGCACCGATCCGCCTGTCGATCTCCCGCTCCATCTTTCCCCCACTCGTGAACAAGACCCCGTGAATTCAAGAACAGTGAATTTGAGTTATTATTTTTATTTGTTAAATTTATTTTTAAACAATAATTTGTCGTGTAGGCAATTATAATCATAATTTCTTTTCCTGACTCAGCAGTTTGTTTCTCACATTTTTGTTGGATTTCAGGTGTAGCTTTGCACAACCGTTTGTTTCTTAGACCATATATCCCTAATGATGTAAACTCTTAGAACCTCATAGAGCCTTCTTGATGTGTCTCTAAGACCAAAAAATCTGAATAAATAAGGCCCTTTTTATATCCAATATACCAGGTTTGTTGTAAAAAAACTGCTGAGTTTTAGAGACCTGCACAGCGTTGTGCTCTTACTCTGGTCAGCCAACGATGAGCCGCACTGTTGTTGCTTTTGCAATCCGAGCTGGTTTGCAGATGTGGATCAGTTCCGCTTTGAGGTTTTCCACACAAACAAGGCTCTAAGAAAGAACCAAAAATCTTTAAATAGTTTCTTATTTTGCTGATTAACAAGCAAACTAAACTTTAATCTAAATTCCCATTGTTTGTTGTTTCCTTATTTAAACTTGCAATTTGCCAAAAATTACTGTAATATAACCAAAATTACAAATGAACATAAGACTTTATTGATTTGTTTTGAAGTTATTAGTGAGTATAATGATGTGGGATGCACTCGCATTAGTTGTTGCATCCATATATTAATGCATACCGCCTTCGAGAGTCAGATTACACTATTGTGTTTCGGAGTAATCTCCTCCAAGTGACGTCGTCTCATAACTGTAACATTTTTTTTTGTCCCAGGAATCTTCAGCAACACTCCTGTCAGGAAATAATTAGAAAGAAATTGTCGACAACAGAATGATATAATCTTGTGCAACAGCATGATGATTTCATAAGGGAGGAATAATTAAAAACTGAGTTCATAGTTTCATTGAAAGCAAAGCGTATTAAACTCAATCTGCTTCCAATTAGAGGCCTTTGATAGTTTCGTTTCTATTAGATTACCTCCTTGCTGCTCAATAGCAAAACAAGACTGCTGAGGAGTCGCAGCACAAAAATGAGATAAAGATAATTTTCCTACTAATTATTAAACTCAAGAAAAGCAACACAGTTAAACATCAACACTTTTTCTGTTTTTATTTTAAATAAGTGTGTGGTAATAATTCATAGCATAGATAGATAAATATGGTACTTTTGTTAGCACAAGAAATGCAATACTAGCCCCCAAAAAAGCTTAGAAATACAGTTGTTCAGTTTCACATTATTTTTTCCGTTCCGTTGTCTTCCGCTTATCCAGAGCCGTGTCGCAGGGGCAACAGGCTCAGACTGGAAGCCCCGGCTTCTCTCACACCAGCTGCATCCTCCAGCTTATCCAGAACGATTTGTTCCCCAGCCAGTTGTGAGACATTGTCTCTCCAGCCGGTCCGGGGTCTGCCTCTTGGTCTCCTCCCGGTGGACCGTGCCCAAAACACCTCACCAGCGAGGTGCTCGGGGGGATCCTGACCAGAAGGGGAAGGATGGCTAACCGGAGGGTTGCCGGTTCGATCCCCCGCCAGGAGTTCATGCCGAGGTGTCCTTGAGCAAGACACTGAACCCCCAACTGCTCCTGATGGTGGGGTGAGGGTGGGAACGTAGATCAACTTGTAAATCGAGAGCTTTGCTTTTCGGCTCGACTCTTTCTTTACCACGACAAACCGATGCAGCGTCCTAGTTATTGTTGATGCTGCACCGATCCGCCTGTCGATCTCCTGCTCCGTCCTTCCCCCACTCGTGAACAAGACCCTGAGATACTTAAACTCCTCCACTTGCGGCAGGGCACAGGACTTTCCCCTCCTCTAGTGGCGTAGGATGGGTGAGGGTGGCATGAAGAACAAAATCCATGGTCAAGAACCACTTAGCTTTTGAATTGTAATTGAATACAGGACATGGGAGACGGCAAATGACTAAAACGTTCTTGAATAGAAATGGAAAACTACTTAAGGAACGGTGGCACGATGGCGCAGTGGGTAACATAGTGGCCTCACAGTAAGAAGATCGTGAGTTCATCCCCAGGTGGGGACGAGGCTTGAAACACTGACCTTTCTGCGTGGAGTTTGCATGTTCTCACTGTGCATGCGTGGGTTTTCTCCAAGTCCTCTGGTTTCCTCCCATGCTCCATAAACATGCATGTTAGGTTAATTGGCCGGTGCCAAATTGCTCTAGGGTGTTTGTATGGTTGTATGTGTGTGGCCCTGCGACGGACTGGTGACCTGTTCGTGGTGTACCCTGCCCCTCGCCTCGAATCAGTCGGGATGTGCTCAGGCACACCCCGCAACACCGGAATGGATGACTCGAGGAACGGTTTTGATGTGTGAAGAAAAAATCAAAAAGGTAGAATTTTTTGTGAAACTCTTTGGAAAAAAAGTCAAGAAAAAATTTGCATCACCTGCTGTCAGTGTGACAAACTATCATAACATATTAAAATTCTAATCTTGAAACTTAGTTTTGCAGCAAATATTTGCATTTTTATTAGAGCAGCAGAGACGTTTAACAACCCTCTCTTGTAGTTTTTTTCTCCATATATCCTGATATACAATTTTTTTAGACAGTTTAGGTAAGGAGTAGGAATGAAAACGCCAAATTAGTGGGAGGAGAAGTAGCGGAAGTGCAGATACCGCAGGATACTGCAGACTTTTGCAAATAAATGAAAACTGCCTCGATTTAGTTTAATAAGTGTTTTTATCGCACATCTGTCTGTCTCTATGTCAACCTTCCCCACTTCTGTTTACATTCCTTTTATCTGCTTTTTCATTTCATGGCAAACTCCTTATAGAGCTGTGTGTCACAGAGGAAATCACTCTGTACCTGCACATCTTTCCTTTTAAAGAGCATTTCTAACACTTTTACCACCTCTCTGCTGTCAGGACCGGTGACCGTCATTACAGGAAGTCACTGCATTGTCAGCATTTAAGAGACATTTCAGATAAAAAAGGAAAGTAAACGTCTCTCTTTCTCCCTCCTCCAGGCTGCAGAGTCTGGTATTGTGAAGATTAAGACCATCGCGGCCAGGAATACAGACATACTGGCAGGTGAGCCCTCTGAGGGAAAGTGTGACCTACTTTCTACCACCTGGAAGTCATAGTTTTTTTCATATTCTTTTCTTATTCTCTTATATGACCACTTCAATTTCTATAATAGGATAAATTACATGTATTGCCTTTAACACTACATTTTTGATTAAGCCAGAGAAAAAGGAAATGATATTTTATAAACCGTTTTGGCAAGTCAGCTTCTAATAAAATTACAGTCAAAAAGAGCTACAGACAATAAAAAAATTCATATTTACATATAAAAATTGTAGAAGGAAATACATTATGTATTATTAACAAAAATTTAATATAAAACTATCGTTTATTAGCATTTTTTATTGTAGACTCAAGTTATTATTTTCACAATTGAAAGTTTGGATGACCGGGCTTTGCATGTCATATTGAAATGTTTGATTCCAAACAATGAGCCTGCACTTTTTAAGAGAATTTAACCATATAGTTGCGATTTTCTGACGTGCAACATCATCTTAATTTTATTTTATTGGCTCAAAATATGTCAGAGTGATCATCCTTCATTATAGACCAGCTTCAGTGGAGACACGAGCTTCACCATTTTTATTTTGGAGGACTCGACAGCAAGCTGGAGAAGACTGTATGAGCGAGTGGTACTTTTTGGTTACAGTAAAACAAGTTAACTGCTTTTTTTTTGTTGCTTGACAGACTGTATGTAAATTAAATGAAAAAATATTATATAAATAAATAAGCTGAAGTTTTTCACACGTAAGACCCTGAGATCAACCAGAACTTTCCACAGGCTCTACTGCCAGATCATGGTGAACGCAACCTAAAAGGAAACTGCAGCTTCATAAAATATACTGTATATGTCTTTATTCTGTTAATATGTACACATACTGTAGATCCCAGTTTCCACCAAACCACTACGTGCTTTGTTGGTTTTAAAGGTTGTAATCTAAAAACTTCTCCATAATGTTCATCTATCCACAAGCTTTTTAAAATGTTACAGAGTTGAAACTCTCTCTCAGTAAACATGTCCACGTTTTAGTGACATTTGCAGAGTTGACACATTGTTCACATTTTCAGAGTTCCACTGATGACTGTCCACTTTCATCTGTCGGCACACTCCGTACATTAACAACCACTATTAAAATAATTCATTTGTTTTATAATCATCCCTGAGCAATACTTAAACAATAAAAACTTAACCTTTCAGAAGAAAAATCTGTGGATAGGTAATAAAAGTGATGTTGAATTTCAAAAGGCAATGCACAAGGACACACTTGTGTGTCTTTATCACGTCACTACATATTGTCTTTAAATACAAATTTTATAGTTCTTTACAGTGAAATATTTACTCTGATGATTAGTCATCTCTTATGTCATCGCACTGGTTAGAAAAAAAAAACAGATTATGAAACGCAAAAGAAAAAGAAAAGCATGTAATTTGTTTTTATGTATTTGTCACTAGAGCCTGAAGTGTTTCATTGGCATTTCACTTCATTGTACATAAAAGATGACCTTTGTCTTTTTTCTGTGCAGCATTGAAGGAGAACAGCTCAGAGGTTGTGCAGCCGTTTCTGATGGGCTGTGGTACCAAAGAGCCAAAGATCACCCAGCTGTGTCTCGCTGCCATTCAGAGACTCATGTCACATGAAGTCGTATCCGAGGTGAGAACCACAGCCTCATTCTGTTCATGACTGTTGAATGATTAAATACACTCAAATAAAAAAGAGAAGGAAATGTGGGGAAAAAGGTTTTCTAATGCATATAAAAAGGGTTTATTCTTGTATTGAATAACAGGGAGTTGTGGATGTGGAAGAAATTTAATCCCTGTGTTATACAAGATGTTTGTTTTCCTGTTTAAGCATTCTGTCCTGATGTTGATTTCAATATCAAGCATTGTTTTTGTATTTTTTTGCCTTTTTTCAAAAAGAAGGGTCCAGTTGCAGGGCGTTTAGTGTGAACGTACGCTGAACACAGTCATTCTACCTAATACACGTTAAAGGAATTGTTATGAACATCTTACACCGTCGGGATGGCTCATTTCCTTATAATGCTCAATCTGAATATGTGTTTTAATCTGAAAGCCACAAATCTTTTTTTTTTTTCATTTTCACCTCTTCATTTATAACCTTACTGAAGTGATTTACAATCCTGATTGTGCAGCGGGGTTAAACAAACAAAATATTAATCACCTTATCCGATCATTATGCCATGGTCTGAGTGAACACTTGATTCTGATTGGCTGTGGTGTGTCCATTATTTTCAGATAATGTACACTTCTGATAGATGTTCAAGTCAAAACAACCTCAGCTTTCTATATTATTGCGCCCGCTCAAATGTCGACTGATAACCGTAACCGAAGCTTAAAACAAAACATTATTTCAAGATTTTATGGCAAATTATCACAACAGTTAAAGGTTTTAGATAGATTTACCAGTCGATCTATGTCGATCCACCAGTTGTTAGATAGTGACAGAAAGAACAAGGTTGCGGATACAAGCAGCTGAAATGTGGTTCATCCGCAGGATGACTGGGCTCTCACTCAAAAATAGAGTGAGGAACTCTATCATCTGAGAGGAGCTCGGAGTAGATCCGTTGCTCCTCCGGGTTGAGAGAAGCCAGATGGAGTGGTTTGGGTATCTGGTTAAGATGCCTCCTGAGCGCCTCACTGGTGAGGTGTTTCGGGCTGTCCCACTGGGAGGAGACTCATGGGAACACTCCAGACATGCTGGAGAGACTATGTTTCACAGCTGGCCGTGGATAAGCAGGTGACAGCGGAACTGTATGCCACTTTTACCTGATAAGATGTGGACCAACTGAAGGTTCCGTGGCTGTTACCATGCCAACAAACACCGACACATAGTCCACCACTTTAAAAATTAAAAAAAAAAATTTAACAGTAAATTTTTTCAACAAACAAATAAAGTACTTGTAATCAATTTAACATTCATTTCACTTTTAAATGAACATGGTATAAGCGGTACACGATACACAGGTGTACATTATTTGGAATTAATAAACTTTGCGTTGCCCATTTATTTTGAATCATAAACACCTAGTCAGGCATTATCCCATAGTTAAAGCATGATCAGCACATAATGATCCCATTTGCATATTTGTGTACAATATGGTGCTAAAATGAACCATGTTTATGAACAACAGCCACCTGGTTTTACACAGCTGCTTACCTTCACTTATTAGGGACTATGATAAAATCCTCACTGTGCCAAGTTAGGAATAATTCCGCAAAGCTAGCAGTTTTCCTGATATCGGTAAAATCTGCTTTTTATCTGAGTTTTTTCCTTTTTTTTTTTGACTATTAATGTGCCGCCTTTCGCACCTCAAGACATTTTAGATATATTTTTTAAAAATGTTGTCAACCTGGTTTGATATTAAGCTATCCAGCGAGCAGACCTGCAGATGCTTTGAACTTGAGGACATTTTCTTTACTAAGAGAAGCTCTGTGAATAAAGCACCACTTTATTGGGATTTTTTTTATTTTTTTTATTTCTTCTTCGATTGTTGTAGCTTATTTGAAACAGTGTAAAGTAGGATTAAAAAGTCTTGAAAAGCAGAAAACTGAATGAGAAGCACAGATCTGTTACCAATGCTCTGGGATTCCGGCTAAAGTTGTAGTAAACAAGGAGGCAGCATACTTCTCCTGGGAGTGGTCGAATTAACAGGATCGCATGTGGTCAGTTTTCATAAGTCAATAATAAGACTTGAGGAGAAAATGGCACCGTTGGGAGAGCTCCAAGAGGACCGGTGACCAAACATTGCACAAAGGCCTGGCTTACATTGCTTTGAAAACAACTTGATCATCCCTAAGTCTTCTGGGAAAACATTCAGTGGCTAGATAATTAAAAAAAGAAACCTGTTCTTTGTAAAGCATTTTAGATCAGGTGTGAGGCAGTGTTTTGGGAAAAAAAACATGATGTAACAGTCAAGCATTCTGGAAATGGTGCGATGGCCCGAGCCTGTTCTACAGTTTTAGTTTAAGCACAACTTTTTGCAACTTTGAAAGACTCTTTGATTCTACACTTCTACACGACTCAGCCTCAAAGTCTAGACCAGGTGTGGGCAAACTTTTTGATTCGCGGGCCACATTGAGTTCTAACATTTGACCAGGGGGCCGGAACAGGAGCAAATGGATGGCATGCTTTGCTAACCGCTAGATTGGACCAATAGAATGGCGTGCTAGACTTTAAACAAGCGCGCTAAATGTTAAACAAAGAGCGTTAAATTTCAAATCTAGCAGCGCTAGATCTGAAATCTAGTGCAATAGTGCTTGAAAAAAGCTCATTTAGAGGCGCTAGGTTTGAAATCTAAGCGCTTGATGTAACATTTTGCTTGTTTTAACATCTAACACACGAAAGCCATCAAACCCAATCATTGGGTTTGATGGCTTTCCATATCTGTGCATACTGTTTATTTTGACAGTGTGCCCATCACAGAGACACACATATTTTAATGGGAGTAGTGTTGTTGTATTCAGAGTGCGCCATCTAGTGAGGAAACATCAGAATTGCAGGAGAAATAAAACATTTCCAAGATTTATTTATTTATTTATTTATTCAAGTTAAGCAGGCTGGATTAAAATGTTTAACGGGCTGCATGCGGGCCGTAGTTTGCCCATGCCTGGTCTAGACTAAAGTCTGTCCGGTCATGATTGAAACTCCTTTGTTAACGCTTCTGGAGACAAGAAAGAGTTTGTTAAAGCATCGCTAAAGTTCAATTGTAGTTCTGATAGGAGTGTACAACATCAACCAAATATCAAAATGTGATTATGCTGTCTAATATTACAATTTTTAATAGATAATACACATAAATATTCCTTAAAATGCTGTCAACAATTTTTATAAAATATTCACACAATGCAATAAAGTATTTTAAAGCAGCAAACAAAAAGTTTCTTATAAATTGAAGGTACAGCAGCAAACGGGATCTAGGACTACTAAATGTGTTCCTGTAGTATAGTTATATACTCCTACATACTGTATATGTTCCTGGAATCTAGTTTTTTTAATGAAATCTAAAAGAACTCTAGAATATTGAGCTCGTCAAAACCTTCTTTTCATCATACAAAAGCGCTCTTCTGCTGTTTTTCGAACCTTTTACATTTTTCAAAGCTCGTATTCGTTTTAACCAGAAGTAAGAACTACTATCTAGTGGGGTTACCTGCTACAAGCAAGTTAATTGGCCAGCTTTGAATCACTTGACCAATCAGGTGGCCCTTGAGTCATACGGAAAGACTGAGAGAGAGACATATGAACTGGGGGAGACGGTGGGAGAAATGAAAGAAAATCTCGTGTTGATGTTGCGATGTTGATTCAATGTCGACATATTGTGTAGCTTCAGTTTCTAGGTTTGTTCGGATCACTTCACACTCTTTACTTTCCGGACTTTTCTCCTAAATTTCAGTTTTCAGGCCAATATGGGCAAACTTGGGTTATGGTTTTTTTTAGTATGAGCGTACGCCTGCATGTTGGACCCACTTCAGAAAGACACAAATTTGTGGCTCTGCAGATGAATTTTTTTCTGTGGAAAGCAGCATGTTTCACAATTTTTTTAGTAAAGCCAATAACATAGGCATAATAATGCTAGCCAGGATAGACTGATGCGGCAAAATCTGATGAGTGAAAAACACAGGAGCAAGAGTGTCAACACTTTTAGATCTATGTGTTACTTGGAGAGTAGATTCTGTCGGAAAGCCAGCTTTGTGCATGCATTATGTGCTGACATCCAAACCCCGTGAGACTGCTATGTTGCAAAAAAGTCCTGCACGGCAAGGTGCTCCAGGTTCAATCCTGGAGCTGAAATCAACTTTATTAACCTGAACATAGCAGTATATTCTTAGTTGTCCTGATTCTTAGTTGTGTGTAACTTTTTGTGCATCTACATTTTGAGTTTGGTTGTACTAGAACTGTAAGAATAACCAGTTATACTGAAAATGTTCCAACAATGTTGGAAAGAAATAATGTTGAAAATATTATATGTGATTGTGTTTTTATTTTACATAAAATTAGTACTTTTTAAGTGTTTATTTTAGTATTCAACAATCAAGAGCAATGGAGAGTGTAGAAAAGAGGTGAAGTAGCATTTGCAGTCTGGAATATACTGTTAGAAGAATCCTGAGTTTGGAACTGCCTGAAGTCCTGGAGGAAGACCAAAGAGGTGCTTTTCGGGTGTAGTGAAGGATGACGTAAATGTAGTTGGTGTGAGAGAATGCAGGAGACAGGGTTAGATGGAGGAAGAGGACTTGCTGTGGCGACCCATGATAAAAAAAAAATGAAAGTAGAAGAAAAAACTTTCTATTTTACATCAAGCTTTTTTAGGTCAAACATTCACTTTCCAGAACAAAATATCCACGAAGAGCAGGTTCCACCAGATAGGTTAATCCTGAGAAAGGACGAACACTGTCACTTGATTTCAACATCAACCTTTACCGGGGGCCAGATTAATGCCAGCTGGAGCAAACACCGTTCACATCTGATTGAGCTCTGAATTCAAAAACCCTCTGGGAGTTTTCCCTCTTTTTGCCAAATGCAGGTGTATACATGTTTTAATAAAACTCAATCACTGTTATTAATGGGTTTTGTTTTTTCTGTCTATAGACAGCAGCAGGGAACATCATCAACATGCTGTGGCAGCTGATGGAAAATGGTTTGGAGGAGCTGAAACTGCTGCAGACAGTCCTGGTCCTCCTAACCACCAACACAGTGGTGCATGATGAAGTTCTCTCTAAGGTACAAAGCTGACAAATCTTCCTAAAGTTTAATGGGATATATTTTAGACCCTCAATGAACTTAATTGGATATTTGTGTTTTTTCTTTACACAGGCCATCGTGTTGTGTTTTCGACTCCACTTTACAAAGGACAACATCACCAACAATACAGCGGCTGCCACAGTCAGACAAGTCGTTACAGTGGTGTTTGAGAGAATGGTGGCTGAGGATGAGCGTTTTAAAGGTCAGGACAAATGCACTGTTTAATAAAAATGTTTGAAATGATTGCCAATACCTGCAAAGAAAAGAAATACTTTGTAGTATTGAAATAATAAAATGTCTCTAAAATAGTTGTCAGTGGGGTTTTGCTAAGTTCTTTTTTTGCATTTAATGTGATCTGAAGGGATAGTGGAGCAGCCTCCTCCAGTTCAGGGAAACTCAAACCGGCGGTCTGTTAGTACTCTGAGACCCAGTGCCAAGGATGCTTTCATGCTTTTCCAGGTATGTCCATTGGGTGGCAGAATCTCTCCACTCAGTTTATCTACATTTTCTTGTCTACAGTTTAGACATAAGTTGACGTTACAACAATGCTTATAAAGCCATTACCCTGTAGATTTAAGAAAGAAAATATTTACTTCTCATTACTTTGAATGTTAAAAAGAAATGGTTTTTTTTCCCATCTGTTGTTGTTCAGGCACACTGTAGTGTTGTTGATGTTTTTTTCTTCACTGGAGAGCTCAGTGAATATGCTGTGTCCAGATACAAGCATCTACATACAGTTCTAAACATTGTGTTCTTACTTCAGGATCTGTGCCAGCTTGTAAACGCTGACGCACCCTACTGGCTGGTGGGGATGACAGAGATGACTCGGACGTTTGGTCTTGAGCTGCTCGAGTCGGTTCTCAATGATTTCCCAGGTGTTTTCCTACAGGTGTGCACCTCCTCATCCTATTGCCGCTGATACTGGAGGTGTTGTGGTTGAACTTCTTAATTTACTCCTCGTTTCTTATCTTTCATTCATCATCCAGCACCAAGAGTTCAGTTTCCTGTTGAAAGAACGAGTGTGTCCTCTTGTCATCAAGCTCTTCTCGCCCAACATTAAATTCCGGCAGGGCAGCGGTAGCGCCACCTCTCCAGCCCCCGTGGAAAAGCCGTATTTCCCCATTTGCATGAGGTTACTTCGAGTGGTTTCAGTCCTGATTAAGCACTTCTACAGTTTACTGGTGAGAGCTAATCTGCATCTGATGGAATCCCAAAGAGATTTTTATAAAGCTCTGAACCGATGCTTCTTATTGATTCAGACTCATTAGCTTTGGATTAATTCAGGAACAGTAATCTCTAGGATGTTTATCAAGCATTTTAATGAGCTAAGATGGATTTTTACTCATTCAGCATCACAGCTGTTTTTATTTGTTTTTTCTGTGAAAGTTTGTAAGTTGGACAGCTGTCTTATTTCCTGAGAGTTTCAAGCTGTATCAACGTTTTCTCTGAAGCCCTGAGTAATCTAAAAGAAAGCATTTTACAAATATGGGGAGTGTTTGGTCACTCTGTGCTCATATTACCTGTGACGTTCTCCAGGGCTCAGTACTAAGACCCTGACTTTTCAAACTTGACATTAATATTATTTGAAGAGTCTCTCAGTATATGATATATAACCACAAATATATTTTGTTTTGTTTCGTCTTCTGAACCACTTATTATTAAAGTCGTGGAGGATGCTGGACCATAGGTCATTTAAAGCCTCTAAAAAAACAAATAAACACCAAACTGAAAAAAATTAGAAATATGTCTGAAAGCGATAAATTATTATTGCTACCTTTAACTGTAAAAACTATTATTTTTGTCAACCCCAAAAAGGATGTGCTGTTTACAGTAACATGAGATTACTATCCTAGTGAATTAAAGTCATTAGAGAATAAATTAATTGATCAATATTAAAAGTCAAATTTGTATACTTTTCCTCTGCAGGTGACCGAGTGTGAGATCTTCTTGTCTCTGTTGGTGAAGTTTCTGGATGGAGAAAAACCTCAGTGGCTCAGAGCAGTGGCCGTAGAGTCTGTCCACAGGTTGTGTGTGCAGCCACATTTATTACGGTAAGTAGTCTGTTACTGTTAAAAACATCTTTTTGGTCCCAGGCGGCAATGGCGTACAAAGGGTCGTTGGCCCAGTGGTAGAAATACCGTCTTTCGACCGGGAGAACCTGGTTCAATTCCTGCTAGGCCCAAGCCGTCCCTGGGGCCACAGAAAAGACACAAAAACAAAGAAAGGACAGAAAATAAAAACCCCGGAAAGACAAAAAAACCCCATCTTTTATCAAAGTTGCACGTGGCAAAACTTTTGGTTTATTGAATGGAGTGCTTGTTCATTGAAGTTGATTTTTTTTTCCTTCAAATTTTTAGCCCCAACTTTTAACAAGGTACTCATTGATTCATAAAAGCTACATGCAATTTGGTGTGGTTTTTGTGTACACCTAAAATTTACACTAATTAGGTCAATATGTCACATTTCTGGGTAAATAATAACTACATATGTAATTTTGTTGCTTTGAGTTAAATTCTATTATATGTTTTCAATGTGATTCTTGTTTTTCAGCTCATTCTGCCAGTCTTACGACATGAAGCAGCACTCCACCAAAGTGTTCAGAGACATTGTTAACGCTTTGGGATCTTTCATTCAATCACTCTTTATTGTTCCGAACACGGGAAACCCTGCAGCCATCACCGCCCCTGCTGGTCTGTTCATACTATAATTATTTTTTTCGATCAGTTACCAATGAGCATTTATTGTGTGTGTAATATACATTAAGATTTAATCAAAATTTAATTTGATTTAAAAGTCTGCAATATTTTTTTCACTTTAATCTGCTTTAACCCTGCTATCCCCACATATTTTCTCTTTAGGTGGGTCTAATTCAGGAGTTCAAGGGACAGCACAGGGTGGGCCAGGAACCCCTGGGACCAACAGCACTTTAACCACCCAAGCTGCGTTTGAATACCGGGGCACCTGGATTCCACTTATGACTGTTAGTGTTCAGGGCAGCGCAAAGGCTACATAGTAAGCGCCGTTACACACATACACACAATAATATAACACAATGCAATGTGTATCTGAACTTGTGTGCATCGGATGTCAGTATAAAATGTTTTGCAATCACATTGGCACTTAATGTGAATGAAATGTTTGGTCTGTTTAGAAACAGGATGCTGAACATTACTTCCGTCCTTTAGGAAACAGGGTGGAACAAATTTTTTGCTTCTATTACTCATCCTTTTTTTAAACAAAAATTTTTTTTGGTTGTAACTTAAGCTTATTGCCTGTAGATTTCTTATAAAATGAAGAGATCAGCTTCAAGTTGTATAGTAATTGTTCATGTATAGTAAATGTGTGTATGAAATTAATCCATACATATTTTCTAGATGTACTTCAATTTTATTTGTATGTTTGGAATTAATAAGAAACAAAATTTCCCTCCAGTTTAGAGATGCTGGACAAGGTTGAGCCACCCTCCATCCCAGAAGGCTACGCCATGTCTGTGGCATTCAGCGCGCTGCTCGACCTGGTCCGAGGCATCACCACCATGATAGAAAAAGAGCTGGTGATGGAGGAGGAGGCTGCAGCCGAGTTTAGAGAAACTCACCCTGATCAGGATTGGAAGCCATCGCCTGGTGAGAAAATATCAAAATGTATTTGTGCATGTATGTGTGTATTTGACACATCAGCGTTTTTATCAGTGAGGTGACAAAATTTTCAACCGATGGAGTTATTAAATATTTAATTCCTACAAATAAATCAAGTCTTTTTTAGGTTTTATACCTGATTATACCTCATAATAAATATGAGAGAGGATATTGCGGATATTGGAAATACCATCATGACATATGAAGGTATCGAGGTGCAAAATGACATAAAAAGCAACAAAAATTTACGGGGAAGTCACCATACAGATAAAAATGCTGACGCATAAAATATTTATTTTCCTCACATTATAAAAATTTATTCTTAAAAAAAAAAAAAAAAAAAAAAAAATGTGGTGTAATTGAAGATATTTTTATCTCCTTTGAATCCTGTTTTTTCTTTACCAAGCCTGATCTGTCATAGAAAAGAGAGAATTACTTTTTTTAACGCTGTGCATCAAAAAGAAAAAATGAACTAATAGTTTGTTTCTTTGGTCCAGAAGCCCACATGGTGTGGGAAGAGATGGTCAGTGCCTGTTGGTGCGGTCTCCTGGCCGCCTTGTCTCTGCTGCTGGACGCCAGGTAAAAAAAACCACAACTTCCTTTCAAAAATAGCTGAATTTTGTAAAAACCCCTATTGGAATTTACTATTGAAAAGTTGATTTTTGCATGAGACGGGTGTTTAAAAATAGTAACACTGTCAGTTTCAATACAGTATGAAAAAAATGCAATGACGTATACAGAATACTGAAGTTAAATACAAAATAAAAGTCATGTAATATTAAAATTTATTTTTAATGTTCAGTTGCAATTTAGCATGGTTGAATTTGAAGTCTTAGTTTATTTTTGCATGGGATTGCTTTTTTAAGGCTATGTAAAGTAAATGCTGTATAGCATTGGTATTAATATTGTATTATATGGTAAATACTTGTACATAATAACAATTTGTATGAAAGTATATATCTGATTAAAATATTTTGAATCTTTTTCGTTTCTCCAGCACGGATGAGACAGCCACAGAGAACATCCTGAAAGCTGAGCTCACCATGGCATCGCTGTGCGGTCGTCTTGGCATGGTGACACCTCGTGATGCCTTCATAACGGCCATCTGCAAGGCCTCCCTGCCGCCGCATTACGCTCTAACCATCCTCAGCAGCAGCGCAGCCAACCTCTCCAGTAAAGGTACAAACAGAAACAAGATACTCAGAAAAGTCTGTGCTGAAGCTCATTCTGCTGGATAATCATAGTTCTACATGCAGAGATATGAACAGAAACATTTGGTCGATTGGCCAAAAACTTTGGAAATGTATTTTGTTATAACTCTAAATGGAGACTTTCTAATCTTTCCCATGGATTATGAATCACATCTACTGCTTTAAACTGAATTAAATGAGGTCTTACATCTCATTGCAATGTCTTCTCATTAGGTCCACAGCTGCTTTCTAACAGCTCAGACATTTTTCCATTTGCATCTCAGAAACGAGTCAAACTGGGTCTCTCCTCCTGTCAGATGTTTTCCTTAAATTTAAATTTTTTTACATGTCGTTTTCCTGCCAGGAAACTTGTGTGTGGGGTTTATCTAACCAACATGTACTCTCCTCAGCCTATTCTATCCAAGGCCAGAGTGTACAGATTATCAGCCCATCCAGTGAATCTCATCAGCAGGTGGTGGCTGTAGGGCAACCGCTCGCCGCCCAGCCGCAGGGCACTGTGGTGGTAAGATCCAAACTCCATTAAGTCATTTTCTAATCTTCATTAAATCAATACTGTTTTTTTTTTTTAACCATCTCGAGAGTGAGAAGAAGGGGGTGGATGTGGGGAAAAGTAAACTCAAAATTATTGATTTTATTTTAACGTACAATGGATAATAGCTGCGTTTGATATCTTAGAGATATTTCGCGGTACTTGGTGCTTGCATATACCTGAAGTGTGTAAACTGACCACAGCATAAGTTGTCATTTTATTTTCACACAGACAGGGCACCTGGCAGCAAGACAGAGCACCTTTTGACTGTTTAACTGCTGCCATAGTAACAGAACAGTGCACTTTCCTCCTACGTCTATTATATACCTCCTCCTCCACATGCACACACTTAAATAAAGTTAATTTTTTAGCTTGGCATAGATCAAAATGTACGACCAAGAACAACGTAGCGTTCAAATAGTATTCAAATAGCGTATGGGAGAGCTCCCAAATAACTCAATCATGCATGAATTAAATAGAATCCCCTTCAGGTATGTTCAGGTACATTCAAACATGGCAGAAACCCCTCATAAGATTTATTTTGCATAAAACTATCTGTTTAGTACAGTATGTGTGATTGGGACCTACAAAATATATGTAAATATTTTACTTTTTAAAGTTTGTTAGATAACTGGTTGAGCATTTCATTGGTGGTTCAAGGGCTCAAAAAGTGTGGGTGGGCAGCATTCATTGAGGATCTCTGAAACATTTGCAAAAAAACCCATCATATAATGTGTTTCTTAAAGTATCCACTCCATCTGATTTCCCCCGATCACAGTGCCTCTCTCAGGCCTAATAAAAAGTTAACTGATTGGTGTAAAAATGTTCTTATTTTTTATTATATTGGCCGTTAAAACCACAAATAAAAATCCAGGTATTTTATCTCTACAGCCTACGATTGTATAAAGAAAACTCCTTCTTCTCGTGTCTGCATCTAAATTTCCCTTGAGCGCCAGAATAAACGTCCAATAATCTGGACCCTTTTTTGCGTTATGAAATAATTACGCTGTAATCAGATCATTCCCCAGTGGAACATTAACATATTTTCATCTATTAGTTTTTTTATATTCTCCTCACATATCATCCTCTCCACCCCCACCTTCATATAGTGACTTAACCAGATTGTTTTTTGTTAAAATTATTTTTTCATTTGCTGCACTGTAGTCATTATATTTGATTGTGGACAAGTGTGCAAGCTACAACTGAGCGGATATCTGTGCATAAAAACATTCTGTAATTAAGTGTTTGTTCCTTTTGTCAGCTGACTGCCAAGAACATCCAATGTATGAGAACCCTGCTGAACCTGGCGCACTGCCACGGGGCCGTGCTGGGCACCTCCTGGCAGCTGGTACTGGCGACACTCCAGGTACTAGAGCATGCCGAATCAAGCCCATTTGTTTGGAAGCACGATCAAAATACGAACACAAGATTGCAGTGTTACACACATTACATTTCTTACATTATAAAACCTAAGCACGTCTAATACAGAACATAGAACTGTGATATCTTTTTTCCTTTTAAGTTTACGGAGGTTCTTTGTTAATCAGTCACCTTGTTTGTTTTTTTTAATTGGGGTAGATGTGTTCATTTGCATTAGAAATGCACATGTGCGTTTCACTGATGAGCTATTTATCTACTGTTGGTTGATCATAAAATTAATTTACAAATGATATATTTGTAGTTTTTAAAAAAAAAAAATGAAACATGTACTTTATTCATCCCTCAACGGGAAAATTTGTGTGCTGCATTACATCATTGCAGGCTGCCACAATGGCGCCAATGGCGGGAGAATTAGGGGCTTAGGTGTCATCCCCAAGGACACCTAGACATGAGCTCAGTGGGATTCGATCCCACAAACTTCTGGTGAACTTCGGTTCAAGGGCGAACGTTCCGCCATTGGGCTATCATCTTGAGCTATCCTCATAGGTTTAAAAATAATGTATTAGTCAAACCGGTATTTTAACTCAATCACTTTTGTTTATAACATTTTCTAATAGTTTCTTCGTACTTTGTCCAGACAAAAATTATGTTAACACAGAACAACAATAATAATTGGAACCAGTTTGAAACTTACATTTTATAAATTATTTACAGCACAAATAATTTCGGTACAGGTATCGATCCCTGAGGAATTCCACAGGAAATGTCTGTGTCCATTTCAACAACTTCTTTTGATGTATTTGTTTTTTTCCCTCCGCCTCAAGTTCTCTTTTCCTTTCAGCATTTAGTTTGGATCCTGGGGCTGAAACCTGGTTTGGGAGGAGCTCTGAAGCCTGGTCGAGCGGTAGAAGGACCCAGCACGGTGAGCAATTTTACTTTGACTTTATAAATATTAGTTTGTTCTGTCGTCTTCCGTTTATCCGGGGCCGGGTCGCGGGGACAACAGCCTCGGACAGCAGCTCTCTTACCCTAGCCGCATCCTCCAGCTCACCCGGGAGGATTCCAAGATGTTCCCCGGCCAGCTGTGAGACATAGTCTCTTCAGCGGGTCAGGAATGTCCGGGTGGAATGTCCCCGAAACACCTCACCAGCGAGGCGCTCGGGAAGTATCCTGACCAGTAGCCCGAACCACCCCATATGGCTTTTCTTAACTTGGAGGAGGAGCGGCTCAACACCTGAGCTCCACCCGGATGGCAGAAGTCCTCACCCGATCTCTGAATGAGAGTCTTGCCACCCTGTGAAGGAAGTTCATTTCGGCCGCTTGTATTTGCGATCTCATTCTTTTGGTCACCATCCACAGCTGGGAGGGTAGGAACTATTAGTAGGTATAAATTAGTAGTTAGGAATCTATTAGTTTGTGAAATCAGATTTTTTTTGCTTTGAGTTTTAGATTATTTTGGGGGAAAATTTGTTATGTTAAACTTAAAAAAAACTATATGACATGTTTGTGTTGTGTTTGTATGACCCACTCAGGTGCTGACCACTGCAGTGATGACGGACTTGCCCATCATCTCCAATATCCTCTCCAGACTATTTGAGAGCTCCCAGTGAGTGAATCAGTTCTTTGTCAGTTACAGATAATTAGAGAAAAGGGACACTCATGGTTCAAAATCAAACCTCATCTGAGCGCATGTTAATTAAATCTTAAATCAAAGTTTTTATCACTAAACACGGTTGGGTTTTTCTTTTGCCAAATCAACTGTTTGGACATTTCTACCATGCTTTTCTTTTTTTCCTCTGCGTTTGAGTCATGGCAAGCTTTCCCATGGGAAGCTTTCTCATCCAGGTTTTTGTTTGTTCTCTGCCTTGTCCACATCCTAATGTAAACAGGAAGCATTTTTGCATCAGTGCACATTCTTTTTGTCAGATGGAAGATCATACATGCAAAATTGTACAACAGAAAGTGCCATTTCTATGTAAATGCATCAAAATGAGAATATAAAAATAAATCCACTTGTTTTGCTAACTTGAAGTACTTTACACAGTATTTGTAACCTCAAACAAAATTGAAGTGAAACTGAATAAATGTATTTATAAGCTTTTTTTGTTGATGTTTGCATCCCTTTGAACTTGTCCCTTAATTATTATGAACATTTCTGTGCAAATAAAAGGCAGGACGTTTATCTATGTGTGATGAGATCAGGATCCCTCTCTTTGAAACAACCTGGAGTTTGATAGTTTTAGACCATTTTCTTGTTTTAAACCATTAGCCTTATTTCTGAGGACTGAAAAATATTTTAAAACAAAAATAAAAAGTTTTGAATAAAATGTGCATGCTTTTTATTTGTTATTTTTTCAGGTACTTGGATGACGTGTCACTTCATCATCTGATCAACGCACTCTGCTCTCTCTCACTGGAGGCCATGGAAATGGCTTATGGTAACAACAAGGTAGCATGGTTTGCGTTACATATATGACAACAATTTTTTTCACGCTCTCATTTTGTTAAAGTGTCATAAACTTTTGTTTTTTGTTTTCTGTCTGACCTCCAGGAGCCCTCATTGTTTGCAGTCGCCAAGCTGCTGGAAACCGGTTTGGTCAATATGGATCGAATAGAAATCCTTTGGAGGCCGCTGACGGGCCACTTGTTAGAGGTAACCTCCTTCTGACAGCTAGAGCTTTCAAACTGTGACACAAAAACATAAAACAATCAGCTCCATCTTTGTACAAACTCAATAAGATAAAGACTATTTTCTTGATTTTCATTTTTAAAACAACCCTTATTTAAAAGTTTCCACCCATTAAAAATGTTCATTTCCAGCATCCTGTTATCCAGCATTTTGTTTCTCTAGATTAATTGAACACCGGCCCGGCTGATTTTCAGCACAGATTTATAGAAATTTGGCGGAATATTCTTTTTCTTTTAATCCGATAGGGCAACTATCAGTGTCTGTCTTTCTCGTGCCATCTGTCTCTCCATGTCTTCTGAGTGGGGCCTCAGAAGTTCACACACACACCAAAAGGGAAAGTTTTCCCTGAAAGATTTTTCTGAGATTGTAATTAAGATCCCAGTCCTCCACCTTTCTCAATTACCAAACTTTACACAACTTTTTCCTCACTTTTTGAACCCTGTAGCCTAAACACTGAATTAAATAATGTTCAAACTTTTAGCAATCAATACATTTAGCCTCGTCAGATCAGACCAGAGAATCTGGAGGTAGAATAAAGCTCTTCTTTTTCTCTTTTTGGCTTTTCCTTCCAGAGGATACCACAGCAACTTGGTTTCCTCAATCTGACTCTTGTATTTTTTTGTCTCACACCAACAAACCTTCATGTCCTCCTTCAGTGCATCCATGAACCTCCTCTTTGGTCTTCCTCTTGGCCTCTTTCCTGGTGGTTCCAAACCCAGCCACCTTCTGCTAATATATCCCCTCTCTTTCCTCTGAACATGTTCGAACCATCTCAGGCTGGCCTCTCTGACCTTTTCTTTAAAATCTATAACGTGCTGTTCATTTGATGACCTCATTCCTTTGCCCGTTCATCATGGTCTCTCCCAAAGAGAACCTCAGCATCTTCACCCCTGCTACCTCCAGATCTGCCTCCTGTCTTTTCCTCACAGTGTCTAGACCAAGGATGCCCATTGTGTCAATCCAAAGACATTGTGGGTAGATTGCATAGCGTTTAAATTTTTTTTAGATGAAACTCTTCTACCACATATTACACCTGATACTTTTCCTCATCTGTTTCATCGTGACTGCACACTCTTCTTCGCCTCTTTTCAACACATTCTCCACCTGTTTAATCTCTTCTCCCTGAAACCTCACTCTTCCTCTCGGGCCCCTCTCATTCACACACACGTTCTTAGACTTGCTGACCAATGACCACACTACACCTAGTTCCTCTCCTACAAATGTGCAACTGTTTTTGTTCTGTCAAGAATTTAATGGTTCTCTTTGCAACTACCATGTAGTTGAATAGACAATCAATTTTATTAAATTCAATATAAATAAATGCCTTTTATAGTGTTTGAGTATTTTCTTCACATCTTCTTTTTCTCTTCTCTTTTTTGCTCACCTGTTTGTTTTGCAGAAGGTAAGTTAAGATCTAATCTTACAAGCAAACAACCTCTTTGTCCATCCTCCTCAATCCAGCTCTCTCCTGCTCTTTCTGACAGAAGTATTGCTTTGCTATCAGTGTTTTGATTTTTTTTTTAAACAATTCAGTAAAATCCAAAGCTACACTTGCTTTCATAAAGTTTGCCAAATGTCTCATCCATGCTTTGTATCGCAATTAAATTTGAAGCCGTCACTTTGGAAACTGATGGAGAAAAAAAATCCCATCACCAAATATCTTTGCTCTCTGAGATATAAAATTTTTTGCACAGAAGAAAACACAATTGTTTTCATACTTTTAAATGTCACAGATATTCTCTGCTCTGTCTGACCACGTTGTGACCAACACGCTTACAAATCCTACAGTCTATGTTTTATGATGATCAATGGAAAACTTTGCATCAGATCTGTCTTCACACACACAACACATTTGGTTTTTTTCTGAAGGTCTGCCAGCACCCGAACTCCAGGATGAGAGAGTGGGGGGCTGAAGCGTTGACGGCGCTGATCAAAGCCGGGCTCGCCTTCAAACACGAACCACCACTGGTCCAAAATCAGGTCGGTATGGACAGGAAAGTGAAAAACTTGTGTGAAAATCAGACCAAAAGGAGATGGAGATTAGGGATCTTACCCTGATCTAGGTTACTAGGTGACATAAAAGCTTAAAGGGATACTCGTCACTTAAAATGCATTTCTGAAGGGATCAATAAAGTGTATTGCATAATATAGTTTGAAAAAACCTCGTTTTTTTTTTCTATTTCCAAGCGGCTGCAGCTTCTCCTACTAAACCCGCTGAAGGAGCTTTCCAACGTCCTGCATGCCGACATCCGTCACAAGCAGCTGGAGTGTGTTTTGCAGATCCTGCAGAGTCAGGGTGATGGTTTGGGGCCTGGTTGGCCCCTCGTTCTGGGCGTTATTGGAGCCATCCGCAACGATCAGGGGTAAAAACTTTTACTTTATAAACTTTACACAAACAAAACCACTAACTAACTGTTTCTTGTCCTCGTTCCTCTCCAGCGAGTCATTGATCCGAACAGCTTTTCAGTGCCTGCAGTTGGTGGTGACCGACTTTCTTCCCACCATGCCTTGCACATGCCTGCAGATTGTTGTGGAAGTAGCCGGCAGCTTCGGCCTCCAGAACCAGGAGCTCAACATCAGCCTTACGTCCATCGGCTTGCTGGTGAGCAAGAGCACAAACGTTTCCATGGACTTTTCCACTTTTTCAAAGAAAGTGGAAAATGTCACTGAAGCTACGGAAGTAGCAGACAAGTGTGTACGTCAATTGGAGACTTGATGTGAAGTACAGTACTTTTCCACGTTTATTTAATCTGAACATTAGTGTTGAAAAGTGTGTGTACACAAGTGTCGTAAACGATGTTCCCAGTCTTAGCTGAAAAAGTTTCTTTGAGTTTTGCTTCTCTTTACGCTAATAACAGAACTTCTTATCATTTCTCAAGTTTACATCTGACTCTTTCATTTTCTTGTTTTTACTCCTTAGTGGAACATTTCTGACTACTTCTTCCAAAGAGGTGAAGCCATCACTCATGAGTTGGAGAGAGAGGAGGAAGCTTTGCAGAAACAGGCACAGGAGAAAGGAGAGACCCTCAACAGGCCTTTCCATCCCGCCCCTCCATTCGACTGCCTGTGGTTGTGTCTGTATGCCAAGCTGGGTGAGCTTTGCGTGGATCCGCGGCCCGCTGTGCGTAAAAGTGCCGGCCAGACGCTCTTCTCCACCATCGCTGCCCATGGGACTCTTTTGCAGCAGCCCACATGGCACATAGTAGTCTGGAAGGTAACTAGATCTTCCTTCTTTTTATTTTATTCATTCAGGTAATGAGTTTGGTAACCAGAGGAAGATTTTTTTTGTCCCGCAGGTGTTATTCCAGCTGCTGGATTGTGTTAGAACATCATCCACTACTGCGGACAAGGAGAAGATTGAGTCTGGAGGCGGAAACATCCTCATCCACCATTCCCGCGACACAGCAGAGAAACAGTGGGCAGAGACTTGGGTGCTAACATTAGCCGGGGTAGCTCGCATCTTCAACACGAGACGCTATCTCCTTCAGCTGCTTGGTAAGAAGGCATCCACAGCATCCCTAGAAAGGATTCACAGCATTTATTATAGAATTATTCAGCTTGACGGGTGTTATGATAATACCGGAAAATGAAATGCAAAGTTTCAAAGTCTGCTGTCTTTATTAGCTATGTTGCAGTGGTCAGAAACATGGGTGTGGGGGATGGGTGTGAAGCATTTTATTTACATTCAAAGGAAGCAGTGCAAGAACATGCTGTGTATTTTTAGCACTTGGCGTAAAGTTTACAGATAGTAACGAGATCACATGAATATGAGTAATTTTGACCATAAGACATGATATTACAATAATTGTATACGATACAAATGTGCTTTAACATTTATAAAATCATAATATTTCCCTCATGAGGAGCTTTATCTCAGACCATGATAGTGTAAAATCCTGCCCATTCCGAAAAAGCATAGGTGCAAATTCAAATTTTTATACTGCCGTAGTCTGATAATTGTCCAGTTATGTGTAAGATGAATAATTTTTGTTGTTTTGTTTTTAGGTGATTTCTTTGAAGCCTGGGAGGTTCTTCTGAACCACATTCAGTCAGCTGCTCTCAGTAAAAACAATGAGGTCTCTCTGGCAGCCTTAAAAAGTTTTCAGGAAATTCTTCAGATTGTCACACCAATTAAAGACTCTGACAAAACAGCTGATGCTTTTGCAGCTATGGGCGTCCCCCCGGTCCTCATCGACCCCCTCTCAGCTTCCGGTCCTGGCAGACCTTTGATCCGGTCCGATTCCCTGGTGGAAAGGTTGACACGGTATAACGGAGCGGAGCTACAGGCTCCACCTCCAGGAGAGGAGTCTGCTTTGGAGGACTCTACGTTGTGGTGGTCCGCATGGAATACGTGGTACCGAACAGGAACGGACAGCACAAGACCACCTAGTGGCCCAATTGAGAAGTTCGCCTTCATCCCCAGCCAGCCGTTTCTCACCGCCTTGATCCAAATCTTCCCGGCGCTCTACCAGCACATCAAAGCTAACTTTAGCATGGAGGATCTGAGAAAGCTCGGGGTGATCCTTCACGGTGCGGTGTCTGTGCCCATCAGCAGCGACGCTTCGCCCTTCATTCTTCCTTCCTACACCGAGGCGGTGCTCACCAGCCTGCAGGAGGCTGTGCTCACAGCTCTAGATGTTCTGCAAAAGGTGAACCACGCTGTGGAGAAACTAAGTGTCTTGTTGAGCTCAGTGTGGAAAATACACACAGTGAGGAAGCTTGTGATTTTAAAAGTTGTCCCACTTAGAAATAGTAAAGACTATGACTCCTAAAGACTCCTAAATTTTCATCTATTCATTTATTTTTATTCATAAGCAAAACAATTGATTAAAATATATCATTTGAAATAAATTAATGACGAGGGACAGAAACTTTTATATCTGCTCCAAATGATGAAAACTTAAAAGAAAAAAACAAACCAATCTATTGGATGGAGAACACGAGCGTATGAACATCAATATCTTTACAGCAGATGTCTCCTTGATCAGTTTGCCTGGGTGTATTTTTAAAAAATATCTCCTTTTATGTTTTTCTTCAACATAATTAGGGTTCCGGATGTCTTAGATTGAGCTTTAATGTATTCCATTTTACCCCTTTGACACTGATTCATCTTTTCTTTATCCTAGTTTTAAAAATATACCTTTTTTAAAAAATTTTGGTGCCTTTTAAGCGGCAGAAATGAGCTTCCTCCACAGGGTGGCTGGGCTCTCACCCAGAGATCGGGTGAGGAGGTTTGCTATGCGGGAGGAGCTTGGTGTCTAGCCACTTCTTTTCACGTCACATCGGGATGAGACCAAAAGGCGGACCCCGGACCCGCTGGAGAGACTATGTCTCACAGCTGCCTGGGGAATGACTCGGTATCCTTCCGGGTGAGCTGGAGGATGCAACCGGGGTGAGAGAAGCCTGGGCTTCCCAAAGTCTGAGGCTGTTGCCCCCGCGACCCGGTCCCGGATAAGCGGAAGACGACGGATTGATTCCTTTTAAATCATAATGATAGATTTGGATCTCAAATATTTTTTAATTTTGGCCGGCAATTGTCTTCGATGCATGTCCACAGTGAGAGATAATCTTAAAAAAAATACCTGTTCTCCTATAATCCTGATCCTCAAAGACGTGTTATTACGCTTTTAAAAAGTCCACTTCTGCTCCAATTATTATCCTAAATTAGGAACACGTTAGCTGCAAAAAACCCCAGTCATCTTCCAAATTTAATCCCTTAGACTCCAACAAACATGGCGAAGACTCCTGCAACAAGGTCTTCATTTTGGCCACTCACAGGCCAAAGTGATATCTTTTAAAATAATCTGAGTTGTTTAGATTAAATATTAGTTTCTCTCCAGTAATACCAGAGAGGTGTATATGTGTACCTGGCTGTCCCGCAGTGGATGACAGCGTGTTTGTTCCTCTATTCCCCCCACCCCTGCTGCAGGCCATCTGCATCGGTCCGGAGAACCTGCAGGTCATGTACCCCGCCATCTTTGAGCAGCTGCTACTTTTCGTTGAGTTTTCCTGCAAACCTCCTCAGTACGGCAGGATGGAGACCAAACACGTGGCCAATGCCAAATACAACCAGGTACCAAAGCAGCATTGTTTCATTCCCTCTGATTTTTTCCTGCATGCATCTGTTTAAAACTTCTTTCCCTTTAGTTTTAATTTAAATTAAATCAGGGAGAAGGGTTGTTTTCTTTTTTATTCATTGTCTTGCTGGTGTCATGTCAGCATTTAGTTGTAACACATTTTATCCTCACTTCTAAATCTTGTTATTTCCCTGAAAGTCTGGGGTGAAAATGATTGAATCCACAAAGAGAAATAAATCTTTTTATCCCAGTTCTGTTTCTTTGGAAATCAACAAGTTCTTCAGGTCATGGTGAATGTTGGGGTCCCACTCAGCAGTGTATCTCTGTTGGTCTGAGTGTGTTTAACATTTTGGATTGTGACGTCCAAACAAAACTCCTACTCAACCAAACAGATATTATGGGTGGTCCACGTCTCTGATGGGGGCAGCAGCTTCCCAACAACACTCACCCAATTCCTTAAACCAGGGGCCTCATTTATAAAGCTTGCTCATGTTAAAATTAGTGCAGACACCAACTTAGACACAAAATGAGAAATCCGTGAAAGTGACGTCCGTGTGCTATTGTCTAACTCTAATAGTAGCATAATCCAAACATCAAACTGAGTACTACTTGGAACACTGACCACATGGATTCTCAGTGTGCAGCTACCTTCCTTTTTTGTCACTACTTTTAAGCTCAGACCATTTCCTTTTTATTTCACCAACAGATCTGTGTGTGTTACTCAAAGTTGTAGATTGTGGTGATTTTGTCATTTTCTTATGGGGATCACTACCATGGCTGTACCTGCAATAAATAGCACTGCTTTATGCTTGTTCCCCAAGAAAAAACTTGCATCTCCACTTCTACTTTGGTGAATCCTCTTCATTGTGCATGAGTAATGACAGGCGGCACTGGCTCATTTAAGTACTAGTGCATCTGCATAACATCATTTGCATAGTCCATATTTGGAGTGCCAGAGGTGTGGTTGGGATGGAATGGAGATCAAATTGGAGTGTAAAAGAAATCAAGAATGATTTTTATAAACCCCAGGTTTATGTGGCGCAAGTAAGGTTCACAATCTGTGCAAAAAAAACACTTGCTCAAGTTAAGATTTAGGCAAGCCCTTATAAATGAGACCCCAGAACTGATAAACAATTCAAACTAAAAAACAAAGTGTAAAACAGCAGTTTAATTGCAGTCTTTTCTCATTCTGTTTCCTGGAACGACTTGCTGCGTAACCCTTTTAGATCCAGCTGTTTGCACCGGTGAGTTCCATCATCTTTAGTTGTACTAAGTTGTGCTGAACAGTGACCACCTACCCACATGGTAGGTTCATCTCTCACTCACTCCATACTGCCCCCCTCCTCTGCCTGCCACTAACCGGTGGTCATGCCTCTGTGTGCACAGTTCCTGTGGAGTTCATTTTCAGTTGTGAGTTCAGTGTTCAATGCGCACAACTTTGGTTCTGTTTCTTACTGCGGTCCCTCGTTAATCGCGGAGGTTACTTTCTAAAAATAATCCACAGAGTAGTCACAAGTATTTTTATCAATTATCATAAATTATTTAAAGTTGTGAAACTCCTATCAATGCACTTATAGATTTTTTCTCAGACGTGCATGGAATTTTTCACACTTTTCTTTTTTGTTGAAACATTCTTGAAGTTACAACCTCTGAAAATAATTGCAGCAATGTAGAAAGAAACTTTTCAACTCTGAACATTAACATAATTTAGAAATAAAAATATATAAACATTTTTTCTGCAAACTTCTAAGGTTGGATAGGTTAAAAATTATTTGTAGTAACTCAACCACGGAGCTATTTTTCAGTTCCTGTGACCACACCTCTGCAACATGAAGCATCTTCTTTCCATAGAAGACCTCGTTGCAGGTGTAATTATTCGAGTTAATGTGTAGTTGTCAGGGCTCTTTTTTTCTTCTCATCAACGGTGTGGATTTTTCTTTCTTTTAAAAAAAAAAAAAAAAAAAGGTACCACCTTTGTGAAAAGTTTACTAAAAATTCTGTTGTATTGTAAGTTATGAATGGGCTGTGTGAATGTTAATTTTTCAGCACAACAGAAATGCCACGTATGAGTCATGTTTGAATCATACACACAGCCAATCATCATGCAGAAAACAGTGCTGCAAAATAGCAACCCAAAAAAAAAAAACTACAAAATTTTTTGTTGTATAACTAAAAAGTGAACCGCGTTACAGCGAGGGACCACTGTACTTCTTAAAGGCACATTTTGAAGCTACTCGCCTCTAACTGGATGTTACTAATAAACCCAACACACACACACCTGGGTGTGGAAACTGTTTTAATGACGTGCAGATTAAAGTGTGCCTTTAAAGTTTGCTTTAAATGTGACTGCTTAATCACAGGGCGATTCTTCTCCAGACTGGTTTGATTGATCTCTGTTTTGATGATTCTCCTCTGCAGGCCGAGTGGGTTGCCTTAAACTATGTGCCCTTTGCTGAGCGTTCATTGGAGGTGGTGGTGGACCTGTATCATAAAACAGCGTGCCACAAAGCCGTCATCAATGAGAAAGTTCTGCAGAATATTATCAAGGTATTTCAAAAACCCCATTATCACAAAAATGAATGGAAGAAATAGAATAAATTTTTTTATTTAGTGTTCTGAAAAACTAATTTTGAAACGGCATCACCTCTGGCTAGAAATATAATTGCGGCATATTTAAAAAGTAAAACAGGATGTTAAAATCGGAAGACTTCTTTTTTTATTATTATTTGTTAGAAGGTGATATGCCGCGGGAATTAAAAAACATTCATTTTGCCCTTTGGTAAATGTGTTTTTTCCACATGCACTGTGTGGTTTCTCAGCATGTTTCATCTCAAACGCACAGTATTGATTTCATCCTGGTGGCTTTCATGTAACCAAACATCTGCTAAAAAAATCTCACTTTTATTCACATTTTGTTCAAATTCCTGTAAAGCTTTGGCTCCTAAAAGCTCTTCTTTTTCTCATAATGTGTTTCCTTTTCTTTTTATAAATTCTATTTGAGCAGGCAGACAGCATGTTTTGGCTCCACTGAGATCTGGTTAATGCCTAGGTCACATCTGTACTCACTCAAAAAGACTTGATCCTGTTGAATGCATGGCACGGATTTTTACAATGCACACAAAGTGTATACTCAGACTGTGAACACAATGTTTGCAATGAAAGCCATGAAACATTAAAGAAATTCTAATCAATTAGACCATTTATTCTTTTAAACCAGGGATGCCCAACCTTTTTTATTCCAAGATTTACTTTGCAAGTATCAAACTTTCTGAGATCTTTCAGTCCAGTGTCAACATCACAAACACACACAGGTCGTTTCCAGCCTGCTTTAAAAACTACCCTCACAACATGTTTTGTTGTTGTTACACAACAATTAGACATCACATCACAAACACACCCTCTACCAAACACACAATCAAATATCGCACACACACACTCTGTCACACGCGCACAGACATTTTGACCGGTGCCACAGCAGCAGCAGGCGCTGCTCATTGAGAACAGGCTCAATAACCGACTCCAAAAATCTAAAATAAAAAAAAAAAAAACTAGAAAAAGCTGCTAGATTGTCACTTTTAATTTTTTTAGAAAAAAAAAGCATGGAAGGGTCTGAACTTTTGCTATAATTATTGTCAAGGTTGCTGAGTTGGAAACACTGACTTTCTGTCATTTCATTATTTTTTTTCCTACACACCTGGCGGTCAATTTGGGATCAGTTCGTGGACCGCAATCGACTGTTTTAAACCTCAAACACTGAGGGAAGTTTTAATTAAACTTCTCACGCTGACTCAATCCTAACTATAAATGAACTGATAAAGTTTGCTGAGGTGTATTGTTCGGAGTTTCCAGCAGAGCCTTAATTGCATTTGTTTGTTTTTTTCTTCTCAGACTTTACGAATGCCGCTTGGTCTGAAGTACGCGTGTCCCTCAGAGAGCACGTGGAAACTGGCCGTCTCCTCGCTGCTGAAGGTGCTGTCCATCGGACTGCCCGTCGCACGCCAGCACGCCTCGTCTGGGAAGTTTGACACCATGTGGCCCGAGTTGGCCAACGCCTTTGAAGACTTCCTCTTTACCAAAAGGTAAATATAAGGATTATCTGGGAATAATCTTCTTTGTTTTAGTTACAGCCAGGGCTTTCTGACAAGATTGTTTACTGTAACCATAGCAACCCGATATTCTTCACCGGAACAAAAACAGCAGATTGTGTGGCTCATATTGTCAAAGAAAAATGATGGTTTTCATTAACATCAGAAAACTGTGTGTTCTAGTCTTCCGTTTCGTCTTTCGCTTATCCGGGGCTGGGTCGCGGGGCAACAGCCTCAGACGGGAAGCCCAGGCCTCTCTCACCCCGGCTGCATCCTCCAGCTCACCCGGAATGATCCCGAGTCGTTCCCCAGCCAGCTGTGAGACATAATCTCTCCAGCTGGTCCAGGGTCTGCCTCTTGGTCTCCTCCAAGTGGGACGTGCCCGAAAGACCTCACTAGCGAGGCGCTCGGGCGGCATCCTGACCAAATGCCCGAACCACCTTATCTGACCTCTCTCGACCTGGAGGAGGAGTAGCTCGAGACCGAGCTCTTCCCAGATGGCAGAGCTCCTCACTCGATCTCTGAGTGAGAGCCCAGCCTTCCTGCGGAGGAAGCTCATTTCAGCCACTTGTATCTGCGATCTCATCCTTTTGGTCACCACCCACAGCTGGTGACCACAGGTGAGCGTGGGAATGTAGTCTTTGTTTCTCATATTTTCTGTGACATTAACGAGTGTAAACTTTCATCCTGCGTTTTGTTGAAATCCTCTTAAAGGTACAGGGACATAATTTGAGACCAAACGTATCAATCCGACAAACAAGGTCTGATTTTCTAAAACTTTCAGTAATGCAAAAATTGACTTAAGTGTTTATTACGACACGCTTTTGCAGTATTTTTCTTTTATTTAAGTAGTAAAACTACTTGAATTCCAATTAATCACCTTGTTATTGAAAAACAATCAAAACTGATCAATGCATTCGGCTCCTAGAGTGTTTATATGTAAATATTTCACATTCTTTAATGTCTGTAAATCTTTTCAGGTTGGATATTTTATCAGCAGCTTGTATACCAAAATGTTTCAAATATTCACAGTGATTTTTTTTCTGTTCCAGCTCTCCGCCAGACAATCTCTCCATCCAGGAATTCCAGAAGAATGAATCTGTCGATGTGGAGGTAAACTTTCCTTTAGAGAGTTCAGGGATGATTTTATTCTTTTTTTCTCACTTCTTTTTCATTCTTTTAGGTGGTGAAGCTAATCAGCACGGAGATTTTGCCTTTTGCTAATTTTATCCCCAAAGACTTCGTGGGTCAGATCATGTCGATGCTGAATAAAGGATCCATCCACTCACAGTCTCCATCTTTCACAGGTGAAACACAGCAAACATCATCACTCTTCATCTCCATTGATCTCCTCCTGATTAAATCTAAAACGTTTCTCATCTTTCTTACCAGAAGCCGAAATCGATGTCCGCATGCGGGAGGAGTTCTCCAAAGTTTGTTTTGAGACACTGCTGCAGTTTTCTTTCAGTAACAAAGTGTCCACCCCGCAAGAGGGCTACATCTCTCGCATGGCGCTGTCTGTGCTCCTCAAGCGCTCGCAGGACGTTCTGAGGCGTTACATTGACGACGAGAGGCTGAGCGGACGCTGCCCTTTACCGAGGTACGCACCCCGCAATTTCAGGTGGACGCTTTGACCTGACGCCAACACAAAATCAACACAAGTAAACGCATGAATAAGTAAATATATTTTTTGTAGTAGAAGAGTGCACATACATTAAAAAAAAAACATTCAAACGTTGCAAAACATCTCAGATAAAAATAATGAGTCAATTTGTAACAAAAAAAAACTGTGAAGGAAGACCAAAATAGAACAGACTGAACACAAAAAGCTATAAAAAGAACAGATTTAGTTTTAAAAATCAAAAGTAGGAAGTGGCTGGGCTCTCACTCAGAGATTGGGTGAGAAGTTCTGCCATCCGGGAGGAGCTCTGTGTCGAGCTGCTCCTCCTCCAAGTCGAGAGAAGCCAGATAGGGTAGTTTGGGCATCTGGTCAAAATGCCTTCCAAGCGGCTCGCTGGTGAGGTGTTTCGGGCATGTCCCACCGGGAGGAGATCCAGAGGCAGATTCCGAACCTGCTAGAGAGACTATGTCTCACAGCTGGCCGGGGAACAAATCGGGATTCTTTCCAGGTGAGCCGGATTCAGCTGGGATGAGAGAAGCTTGGGCTTAAATTAATTTGATTCAAATAAAGATTTATGCGAGAAATTTAACATTTCACTCGAGTCGTCAACCATTCTACGTTTATCACCTCGTCATTGAGAGAGAAACAAGTCAATAATAAATTCTCTAGTCGTCTCTCTTGCTTCTCACCCTTTGCATCTTTTTTTCACTACTTTCTGTTTAAATTGTTTCCTGTTTTTCAGGCAACAGGTGACAGAGATTATCTTTGTTCTGAAAGCAATCAGCACTTTGATGGACTCTCTAAAGAAGACGCAGCCTGAAAACGGTGGGTTTTAAACTGTTACGTAACGCTTTTAACGTTAGAAAGGTGTAATAGATAATTTTTTTTTGTGTCTTCAAAAAGAAAGTGTGACTCATTTAAATGATTTTTTAGGATACCAAGGAATGTGTTTGTAATATTTAGCTTTTTTTTTTCATTTATTTAACTCAACTTCCACATACGTGAGGGAGTTTAGACGTGTACAAAATTCTAAATCAATTGAAGTTGTCTCTGCTTTCACTCCGTATTATTTTTCTATGAAGATTTAAACAAGAGAGATAAGTGTGTAAATTTTAATGCCTGTTTGAGAAAAAGAGTGGTAAAGAGTTTAGGAGCTTTAAGGCATCTATTCATATAATAATTGGGCGGGCGGTTGAGGTTTAAAGTTGTCTATTATGTGAATATCACCACAGAGGTTATTTTTAGAGCATAACTCCTACGATTAACAACGGACCTCTTTAATTCCTTTTCTTTGCTGTGTATCCTGCAGTGGACGGGAACACGTGGGCTCAGGTGATCGCCCTTTATCCCACACTGGTAGAGTGCATCACATGCTCTTCGTCCGAGGTGAGCTCAGCCCTGAAGGAGGCTTTGGGGCCCTTTAAAGACTTTATGCAGCCACCTGTTTCCAAAGTCCAGAACGGAGAATCCTGACCAGGCTCGCTCTCACTTCCTCGTTTGGGTTTTTTTAATTGATGAAATCTTGAATCTTTCTCCTTCATCCCGGGTGCATCACAAGTGCTTGGACGTAAACTCTACATGACGCAGAGCCACATGGCTGACACTAAACTTCACATGCGTCATCGTGTGCTGATGATGCATTCACCAGAACTCCTTCATTCTCATTACAGACTGACTGCAGGAGATACACAGAGAAATTGCAGTGTTTTTTGTTTTTTGATTTTTCTTTCCTGATGAAGCTGCATCATTGTACAGTGTGTGGTGACGGTGTTTGATGATGTAATTAATTCAAACAAAGGAGCAGTAGAAAACTGGGGCTTTACTGACCTTAAAAATGAACACTTAAGAGTTTTGCAGCATTTTCAACAGTGATGATTTTATGCAAAAAAAAAACAAAAAACTCAATCTTACTGTAACATTCCACATCATCTTCAGCCAGCCATCTGAGAGGGATGTACCAGTCTGTATGAAATAAACGACAGTTTAACAATCAATCTGTGTCCTGTTTTATGGCAATGCATGCTGGGTGATTTCTAAAAGTCTAAAATAACCATGTACATAAAAACCTTTTACAAGGTAAATATGAAACTTGTCCTGGCAGGTGTACTCTGCCTTTTGCCTGGCCGGGTTTCGGCCCGGCACTCTATAACCCAGTAATAGATAACCAGCTTGGGGGAAAAATGGAACCATTTACCTTGAATTTTTCAACACTTTGGTTTGAATTTTAAAGATATTTCTAAAGATTTTTTTTATTGACATGCTTCCCTCGCTCGACAAGGCCACCAGATCTTTTGCATGCCAGAAAGCAACTGTTAAAAAAACATCTAAGAGACTTGGATCTCCAGCAGGTGGCGTCACCATGTTAAATGCCCAAACCCGGGTGGTAATCACATTTGGTACAAACTTTGTATGTTGTATTCTATTGTCACTAGTAGATTTCTATAAAATATGATCTTATTGGGAAATGGATTTACCACTGACAGATCTACACTGTAACACCCCAAAAAGTCCATAAGAGCTTTTTTTAATTGAAAATATAAGTTCCAAGTTTATGTTCCTTTGGAAAATAAAACTTGTTTTCACACAATGATACCTTTAAAATTTTCTCAAACTTTAAAAGTTCAAGTTATTTTCAGTTAAAACACAAAAAAAAACTAATAGCTGATTCCAAATTTGCTAAATTAGGTTCTAATTCAAGCAAAAAAAAATCAGATAGCTCATTTCATGTAATTATATGTACATATAGATACTTGTGTGTAAATCGTAATGGATATATATTTGTGTATCTGCCACTGCTCCCCCCATGACTCATACTACCTATCACATTTGCAGCAAGTGTAGTAGGAGCTGCAGCTCCCGCATCAGCTTGTTTAACCACAGTCAACGCCGACCAAACAGATAAGAATTCTGGTGCAGACTCCATTATCTCTTGAGACAGAAGGATGCCAACAACATACATAAAGTAGGTAGCCACACGTATACTCATATTTACTGTCCAAATGTCACTTATATTTAAACATATCTGTCTCTGAAAAAATGTTAAATTTTGCAAAAGAGCCTCCAATTCAAGCAAATATTTGGCTAATGTGTTTTCATAAAATTTATCTTTATACATGTACACATATTCATACAAATACACACCACACAGCCTTCTGTACATTAAGTATGTGCATGCATGTGAATGCATCTCAAGTAACATATAGTATTTAATTATTTTTGTGTGTGTGTGTATTGTGTGTCTCTGATATATCTGCAGATATAATAAAAAATAGCGTATTATGTACCTGTGTGCGTGTGTCTGTGTGTTTGTGTGCGTAGATATTTCTGCAGATATAATAAAAGTAGTGTGTTATATACGTGTGTATGTGTCTGTGTTTTTGTGTGTCTGTGTGTGTAGATATTTCTGCAGATATAGTAAAAGTAATGTGTTATTAACCTGTGTGTGTATGTGTCTGTGTGTTTGTGTGTGTATATCTTTCTGCAGCTATAATAAAAGTAGTGTGTTACAGTATGTAGCTGTGTGTGTCTGTGTGTTTGTGCGTCTGTAGATATTTCGAAAGATGTCATAAAACTAGTGTTTTACGTGTGTGTGTGTGTGTGTGTGTGTGTTTGTCTGTGTGCTTGTCTGTCTATGTGTGTAGATATTTCTGCAGATATAATAAAAATATTGTGTTATATGTGTGTCTGTGTGTCTGTATGTTAGTATGTCCATATATTTCTACAGATATAATGAAAATAGTGTGTTATATGTGTGTCTGTGTGTTTATGTGTCTGTGTGTGTAGATCTTTCTGCAGATATTATAAAAGTAGTCTGTTGTATACCTCTGTGTGTGTCTGTGTGCGTAGATATTTCTACAGATATAATGAAAATATTGTGTTTTATGTGTGTCTGTGTGAGTCTATGTTTATGTATCTGTGTGTTTATGTGTCTGTGTGTTTGTGTGTCTGTGTGTGTGTATCTTTCTGCAGATATAATAAAAGTAGTGTTTTATAAACCTCTGTCTGTGAGTGTGTGTGTCTGTCTGTGTGCTTGTGTGTTTGTCTGTGTAGATATTTCTACAGATAAAATAAAAGTAGTGTATTATATACCTCTCTCTGTGTGTGTGTAGATCTTTCTGCAGATATAATAAAGGTAGTGTGTTATATACCTCTGTCTGTGAGTGTCTGTCTGTCTGTGTGCTTATGTGTTTGTTTGTGTCTACAGACAAAATAAAAGTAGTGTATTATGTACCTCTGTGTGTGTGTGTCTGTGTGTGTCTGCTTGTCTGTGTAGATATTTCTACAGATAGTAGAAAAAGTTTCAAAAAAGTCTTCTGGACAGTTTAATTCTTCAACGAGACGTTTCGACTTCCATCCGGAAATCATTTTCAATCTGAAAGAAATGGACTGGAACCTGGATCCATTTATACTAACCTGAGTAACAGGTAAAAAAAGTGTAAGAAGGGCTCGACCAATGAGAATGTTCCTTAAGATGGCCGTGAATGGCTCCTATTGTAGCCACAGACCAGTAAACAAACCTATTATAAAAATGCTAAAAGCCTAGTGAAAAGAGAAACCTGCTAACGAGAGGCGTGAAACTGAGTCACAAGGTGTCATCTTTAGTCCATGGCTTCAAAAGGCTGCTATAGATACCGGGCAAAACGTATCTAACGCCTCCATTCCGATTCAGTGAGGGAGGCGTTAGATACGTTTTGCCCGGTATCTATAGCAGCCTTTTGAAGCCATGGACTAAAGATGACACCTTGTGACTCAGTTTCACGCCTCTCGTTAGCAGGTTTCTCTTTTCACTAGGCTTTTAGCATTTTTATAATAGGTTTGTTTACTGGTCTGTGGCTACAATAGGAGCCATTCACGGCCATCTTAAGGAACATTCTCATTGGTCGAGCCCTTCTTACACTTTTTTTTACCTGTTACTCAGGTTAGTATAAATGGATCCAGGTTCCAGTCCATTTCATTCAGATTGAAAATGATTTCCGGATGGAAGTCGAAACGTCTCGTTGAAGAATTAAACTGTCCAGAAGACTTTTTTGAAACTTTTTCTACTATGGATCACTCCTGGATGAATGAGGGACTACACGGATTTCTACAGATAAAATAAAATTTGTATGTGTGTGTGTCTGTCTTTCTGTCTGCCTGTGTGACTGTCTGTGTGTGTCTATGTGTATGTGTTTGTCTGTGTAGATATTTCTTCAGATATAATAAAAGTAATGTGTTATGTACCTGTGTGTGTATGTGTAGATATTTCCACAAATAAAATAAAAGTAGTGAGTTTATATGTGTGTGTGTGTTTGTGTGTGTGTGTGTGTGTGTGTGTGTGTGTGTGTGTGTGTGTGTGTGTGTGTGTGTGTGTGTGTGTGTGTCAGATGCTGCTGATGAGGAGGAGTGTGAGGAGGTTGAGGATGAAGAGGAGGGAGGAGGATGAGGAGGGGGAGGTCCTCCAGGGAGGGCGGGGTTTCCTCACATTTCAATCCGTTCAGAAGAAGAGAGAACCAGGAGGAGACGGACATGTTTCTGCGGTCTGAAGGCTGGGATTGTCTCTTTTTATTTTATTTTTTTAATATATTTTCTTTGTGTTTTCGGTGTGTGTGACCAGGCCCTGCTGAGGTAGTAGTTTGTGCTGTTGGTTGGGTTGAGACTCTGCCCGCTATGGAGATGACTGCGCAAGCTACTGCCTTGCTGGTGCTGGTTTTCTTCTTCAAACCCGATTCAGACTCATTTTTATTCTATTTTTTTAAATATTATTTTACAGGTAATACTTTCTACTATCTGTAACTAACACAGAAAATATTAAGCTGCATTTTGTATGTCTTTTTTCTGAATCATGTGTGTAATAAAATAGTCCACGTTTAAAAAAAAAAAAAAAAAAACGTTCTACGTAATTTTCATTTTCAACGAAATAACGCGAGATTTGAACTCTGAAGACATAGGTTCGAAAAACTTGCGTGTGTCTGTGTGTGTGTGTGTACATGTAGGTCAGTTTTCCTGTTGCTATGAGCAGAGGTGTGACGTGGCTGTACAGAGGTGTCCTTACACATGTTGTTCTGCATACCATCAGAGCTCATTGATTTACTCCAGTCCGCTTCCATCCCATAATAATCTGGATTGTGTGAAGTGTTCTATGTGTCCATGGTGTGTTCTCAGTTAACCTCTTGGATCCTCTCCTGGATGACCAGCTGCATCAGTCTCATGATAGAGGGTGGGGATCAGAATGGGGAATGGAAATGAGGAGTGCGCATGCGCTGTTCAAAATGCATGCTGCGTTGCACATTGAACATGTTAAGATTCAAGATTTTTTTGTCCCAATGGGAGCATGGGGAAATTTGATAAACTCCAGCTTTAATTTAAAAAAGACACAAAATACGCATCAGATACGAACCGCATGAATCGACACTGTGCAGTGACACAACATGAGAGGTATTTGATTATTATTTACCAAATTATTTACAGTATTAAAATGAGTATTATATTATTCTTTTTGAAGCGAGTGTTGCCGTAAAGCGTCCTTAGTCCTCAGTTGGGTCTGCAAAAGGAGATTGTCTCTAAGCTGTGAAGTGGTTGTCTTGATTGTCCTGTATCACTTTCCTGATTGGAGCGGTACAAACAGTCCGTTTCCTGAGGTCGGTTGCTATCCGTCTGGCCTTCTACTGAACCTTAGAAATGTAGACAGAGTCCAAATCTGTCAGCCAGCAACCGACAATCCCCCTGTGCAGCCCTCAACACCTGGGCAAATTCCTTTTTGTTCTGTGTAGTGCAGCTGCCGTACCACACAGTCATGCTGCTGCACTACTGAGGACAAAAAGTACACTTTTTTTTTCATATCTCCTACATTGATCCTTCAAGCCCGCTACCTCACACCGCAGCAGGCTGCCTCACACCGCAGCAGGCTGCAGCGACTGCGCCAATAGTTTTTTACTAGATTTGTTAACAGAGGACACAAACAAATTTTAAAAAACAAATTTTTTCAATTTAAAAATGACACTAGCTGATGTTTAAAAGAGGAAAACGTACGGGTTGGTGAACCAACATGACAAGCAAGGAGATTAAGGCATTGGCTCAGTGGTAGTGTTTGTCCTTGGACTGGAAGAAGCCAGTTTGAATACCACTAATCTAGGTGGAATAAAGCTTATCGAGGTGTCCTGGAGGAGACGTCTAACCCCCTAATTGTGTTTACCATTGGCGCTGTTGTGTGGCTGCCTGCTGTGGTGCAATGCAGCACAGTAATTTACGAAAGACCGCTTTAAAGATGTAAAAATGCTGGGGGCGGGGCTTCTATGTTGCAAGACTTAAAAAGTGGTGTTCAATAATTATAGAAATGAAAACAGTATTTTTTGCTTCGATTTGAAACAGAAATTTAAGTTTTGAGTAGCAAACCAAAAAAAATGGATGCGCACCCCTGGTCATCGCCTGTAATTTCGAATGCCCGTGAACCACAGGCATTTGTTCAGAAACAGACAAAAAACTAAGTTCATCTCTGACCTTCCAAAAAAAAAAAAGTCCCATAATATATTTATAAGTTCACACTTGATATGCTGGTTCTGCATCTGTGCTGGTTCCACATCATAAACTCCAGTCATTGATGCTTTGTGAAGAAGAAGAAGCTTTTTTATTGCAAAAGACAATCTAATAAACCACAGAGGAGACGTTATGTTACTGAGCTTGCTCTCTTCAGGTCCAGCGGTCCCGTCTGCTGTGAGAAATCGAAACCGTCTCATCTCCAGGGCAGCAGAGCCAACATCATTTATCACATCCTGACTGTAAAGAGATCCAGCCTATGGATCGGTGAGCACCACAAAGGCAGCCACAGAACTTTCTTCCCCATCCGTCTTGTGTCAGAGTTTTAGTTTAGATAAATCACATCTTCAGCCTGCAGAAGGCCCGAAGCAGTAAATTGAAGCCTCTTGTGGAAAAACTGGAAAAACCTGCCCGCTCAGATGGTTATCGCAGCTGTGCTGCTGGACAATCTCTTTCTGTGTCATTTTATAATTAGTTACTGGTAAAAAAAAAAAAAGGGAAAAGAAATAGATTCTCTCACATGGAAGGAGCTAAACCACCATGAGGATCTATCTGAACAAATTTAAACCTCTTTACTTGCTTATTTTTTTTTTTTGCTTTTAAGCCAAATTAAAAAATCGAAATAAGACAAGGCGTTTTCCTACTCTAGGCCCTCTCAGCATCAATGGGTGGGGTGGGAGTGCTGTGACCTTGGAAAAACAAGCCACCCACAGGAACGACTGTGTCATCGTTGCCGTCATCCAATCTGGACCACACACACACATACGTGGAGAGAGTGGGAGTGTAGTGCCAGATCAGTGTTGGCCTGACTGGAGGAGGATGTGGCGCTGGTCCTGCGGGGACCAGATGGTCCTCCAGCTCCTGCAGAGGACCCAGGAGTGTGAGACTCCCACTACATTTTGATCAGCAGTGTGTATGAAGGCATTCGGAAATGTGTGTGATCATCATTTAACTGTAAGAAAAGACACACAGCTATTACATGTTAAGAAGGTAAAAAGCTGTAAAAAGGGGGTTCTGCAAGACGTGGGTCTTAAAAAGACAAAAAAATTGATTTTTTTCACAACTACCAAAAGCTAACTATTTTTTTTTTCTTTTAAGAGACAAACGATACAAAAACAAACCTTAAAATACCAAAATGTAGTTTAACAGGTTGTAGCCTAAATGCTAAACTCAACTTGTAATTTATGGGACATAAAAACACTGGTCCGTTGTCTTCTGCTCATCCGGGGGCAGGGTCACTGGGGCAACAACCTCAGACGGGAAACTCAGGTTTCTCTCACTCCGGCTGCATCCTTCAGCTCACCCGAAAGGATCCTGAGGTGTTCCCTGTCCAGCTGTGAGACATAGTCTCTCCAGTGGGTCCAGCGTCTGCCTCTTGGGCTCCTCATGTGCTTGAAACACCTCACCAACGAGGCACTTGGGAGGCATCCTAACCAAATGCCAAAAAACACCCCATCTGGCTTTTCTTGACCTGTGGGAGCAACGGCTCCACCCAGAGTTCCTCACTCTATGTCTGAGTGAGAGCCCAGTCACCCTACAGAGGAAGCTCATTTCAATCGCTTGTATCCGTGATCTCGTTCTTTCGGTCACTACCCACGGCTGGTGACCAGAGATGAGGGGGATGACTTTAAACACACCATGCTAAATGATCTGATCATCTAAACATCAGAACATAAAACACGTTCTAACACTGGTATTTTACCAGTTTGTCTGAGTGTGGGAGCAGATTTGGTTTGTGAGAAGCAACGTTTTGTCAAGTGTAAAAATGTGCGGTATTTCTTTGTCTTATCAAACTCCCACACATTTTTGCACAAGATGTCCCAACCTCAGGGTCATGCAACTGTTTTCCAGATTGGAAAGTTAAGTTTATCAGTGCTTAACATGGTTACATTGTTTTCAAATAGAATCACTATTTCTATCGATTGAAAAAAAAAATTACTTAAAAAAAAAAAACAAAAAACCTTAATTCATCCCTCAACATGAAAATTTCAGTGCTGCATTAAGCCACAGCAGGGTGCCAGGACAGCGCCTATGGTGGGAGAAACGGGGGGTTAAGTGTCTTCCCCAAGTACCCTAGACATGAGCTCTGTCTGGGAGATTCGATCCCACGAACTTCCGGTCCAAGGGCGAACATTCTACCACTGAGCTAACGCCTGCTTGATGAAGAAACATTTTTCCCAGCACCATTCTAACGTCATCGGTCTGTCATGGTAAAGAAAGAGTTGAGCCGAAAAGCAAAGCTTTCGATTTACAAGTCAGCAGTGGGTGGTGACCGAAAGATTGAGATCGCGGATACAAGCGGCCGAAATGAGCTTCCTCCGCAGGGTGGCTGGGCTCTCACACAGAGATTGGGTGAGGAGTTCTGCCATCTGGGAGGCGTTCGATGTCAAGACGCTCCTCCTCCAGGTCGAGAGAAGACAGATAGGGTGGTTCGGGCATCTGGTCGGGATGCCTCCCGAGCACCTTGCTGGTGAGGTGTTCCGAGCAGTTCGCCGATACAAGCGGCCGAAATGAGCTTCCTCCGCAGGGTGGCTGGGCTCTCACTCAGGGATTGGATGAGGAGCTCTGCCATCCGGGAGGAGTTTGGTGTCGAGCCGCTCCTCCTCCAGGTCGAGAGAAGCCAGATGGGGTGTTTCGGGCATCTGGTCAGGATGCAGCCCGAGCACCTTGCTGGTGAGGTGTTTCAGGCAGTTCGCAGATACAAGCGGCCGAAATGAGCTTCCTCCGCACGGTGGCTTGGCTCTCACTCACACATCAGGTGAGGAGTTCTGCCATCTGGGAGGCGCTCGATGTCGAGCCGCTCCTCCACCAGGTCGAGAGAAGCCAGATGGGGTAGTTTGGGCATCTGGTCAGGATGAGGCCTGAGCGCCTCGCTGGTGAAGTGTTTCAGGCACGCCCCACCGGGAAGAGACCGAGAGGCAGACCCTGGATCCGCTGGAGAGACTATGTCTCATAGATGGCCGGGGAACAACTCTGGATCCTTCCAGGTGAGCTGGAGGATGCAGCTGGGGTGAGAGAGGCCTTGGCTTCCTGTCTGAGGCTATTGCCCCTGCGACCCGGCCCCGGATAAGCAGAAGACGACAGAACGGAACCCTCGAATCTGTAAATTCAAAGTCAACAAAATCAATCAGAAATCAGAAGATTTTTTTTTTTTATTACAACATAATTTATTTCTTTTTTTACATTTACCTTCAGTTTCTAAAACAGTAGAAACGACACTTTCCTTTTTTTTTAGTTTGGTTTTTGGAAAGTCGGACTTCACTTACGATAGTACAAAGATTGTCCACTGGAAACATTATTTACATTTAAATGAAGTCAATTAGTCGCACTCACACCGAGAAAGACCTGAACTAGCTAGAATGTGGCAAAAACCAGAGAGAAACTGGCTTAAGAATCATAGAACACACACACATCAATATAAAAAAAAAAAAAACGAGTGATTTAAACTTTTGGAGGCACACGTCAGTCTTAAGGACTTTCTAAAGAGTTTTGTTTTGCATGCAAACAGACATGTAAAGTGCACGACATTGACATGATTTACAGTGAAAAAACAAAGGAAAACAGAAAGTTGGCAAGGTGCAGCAGAAAGAGATTTTCACTCTTTCTTTTCTTAACATCAAAATGTATGGAAGAGAGGAAGTAGTCCTAACGCATAAAAGCCCACACACACCGTTGTGTAAGCACGTTTTCCAACTCCGGAGTCTGTTTGTAGATGTCAGCTTGAATGAGGACGCACATTCACATGAAGAGGACATCTTTACTTTCTGAGTGGTTCTATTTTTCTAACACTGATCAGTCCCACTCTCATGGTGTAAGTGTGTGCATGTTCACATTTATTGTGCATTCGTTTGTTCCATCAGTCCTGAGATTGTGTCCCTCGTGAGTCCGAGCTCCCACAACAAAGTTCAAAAATGGCTTCCTTAAGATTACAGAGATAGGAAAGAGGGATTAACGTGAACGTCATGGATCCTTCAGTAAAGGAGGGAATCCACATCAAAGCACTTTAAAAAAGACGAGAAGAGATGAAGGGTTGTGCTGCGGTTTGGCTCAGTTCTGTTTGTTTCCGTACATGAGGGGGATGATGTAGACGGAGATGTCGTCTCCGGATCCTAATCTGTCGTTGGAAATCCTCCATCCCCGATCCTTCAGCATCCCTCGTGCTTTCATCACCAGGTCCTGAGCTGCCATTGTATACCTAACAAAGCAAACAGATCTGCTTTATCAGTCCATCCAGCGACAAATAGCATCATAAATACCACAAAATGACACTTTAGAATATGAAGGGAGTCTCAGAAGATGTGAATGGGATTCATGAGAAGGGATGGATGTAAATGTTTGGAGATGTGTTGATAGATTAGCGTTTGAACACAGCGGGGTGAAAAGAAGTTCAGGGCTGACCGCCAGCAGCTGTGTGAGGATAAGCTAACATGCCTGTGCTGATCATCTGGGTCACAGTTTGCCAGGAAAGAGGTGACCGCTTCGGATACTTCCTGGTTGGAGAGGACGTCCCACAGACCGTCAGTTCCCAGCACCAGAACATCATCTGTTCCATGTTCACATTCAGAAAGCGGGTAAACTCTGACCTGGGGATGAACACTGACAGTTAGCATGTGAGGATGCGTCTTAAAATTTGGGGACTGTCAGCACGCTTTCGTGTTGTCAATCCATTTTCTGTTTCATTTCTAAAGACTTGTTGAAAAAATATGTTTTCATGTTCAAATCAACTTTTTGGAGGTTTCATGTTTAAACCTTATTCACATAACAAAAATCTGTTTTATTTTTCTGTTTTATTCATGCATGTTTGAGTCATTTGCAAGCACTCCCATTCAGTATTGAGATGCTATTCGAGTACCATTTGTTCTTGGCCAGGGATTTTGTTCTCCGCTACGCCCATATTTGAATATAAACAGAGTATTTTTGCAGCATGCACGGGCTCTGCTGACTCTTGATCCCTCTACGCAAGTACTGCTCTCCATCCCCTCAAACTTCCAGACCAAGAGGAGAAAGAATTCAGTGTCAGAATGAAAATGTATTTACAGTACAAGCTTGTTTTTTTTGACAAAAATTGCATATCCGAGCTAAAAAAAAAGTACACAATGTTTATCTGTGCTATTTGATTAGAGTTATTACCCCTCAAAAACACTATACGCCCCCTTTTTTCTCAGCTAACTAACTTTTCTTACACCGTACAAACTTGGAATTTAAAAAAACCTCCATAACTCTTTACACAACCGAGGCACAATTATTTTTTTTTTTTTTTGATTATTTTGAATTACTCTATTCATCCCTCACCGGGGAAATTTGTTTGCTGCACTCCTTACACCGCAGCAGGCTGCCCTTCAACGGCGCCAATGGTGGGAGAAGTGGGGGCTAGGTGTCTTCTCCAAGGACCCTAGACGTGCTCTCCGTGGGACGCGAACCCGCGACCTTCCGGTCCGCGGGCGAACGCGCTAACCACGCGGCCACCGTCTCCACACAGTTTGATGTTCTGACTGTGAGACGTTAAGTAGGCACAGCACAAACAGGGCTGCAACCTAATAGCTTATAACTTATAGCTAACTTATAGCTAATAACTTATAGCTGGGACAAATCTCAAGCATAAGCCAACTCTACCTCCATCTTGTCCCGACCATGCCTTTACAACTCCAAATACAGACCATGCAAATATTGTGATTCATAATAGTCTTCAAATAAACCAGTTGCAGAAACCTGAGACGATTTGTATGGGAGGTGAGATATTGCGTAAGAGCAGATACACGACATTACACTGTTACAAAACGAGCTCTAACGTGCGGGTTAATAATGTGCATTTATCTTTATTGATCAGGGAGACACACATTTTAATGGGAGCAGTGTTGTTGTTTTCTCAATAAAGCCAATATATCTAGAGTCCGCCATCTAGTGAGGAAACATCCGAATTGCAGGGGAAATAAAACCTTAACAAATTTTATTTATTTAATTTTTTTATGTTCGGCGGGCCAGGTTAAAACGTTTAACGAGCTGCATGTGGCCCGCGAGCCGTAGTTTGCCATGCCTGCCTTAGATTCTGCATTGGAATTTTATTTCTTTAGATCTGCAAAAGGCTTTTTGTTCTAGAAGATTCTTCATCTCCTAACATATATTTGCAGATTGCTTGTGAGACATCCTGGTAACGTATCCTTCCGACACAATTAGATGAGATATTTGTAGATATTTAATAGTATTGTAACAGAGTGGTGACCAGTTCAGGATGAGGAATTGATGGATAGATTTATTTCTACAGGATGTCTTTTTCCCACCTTATTCGTACTTATTTGTTACCACCGGTAAAATGATCTTCAATGATCTTCAATGATCTTCAATTCTCATTGGATCGATTTACTGCCAAACGTGTAAATCGTTTGGCAGCTGGGCTCTGAATCATCGTCTCCACATTAGAATACAATCATGTATTCAACTTGACCATGTTTAGATTTTTTTCTATTCAGTTGAATATTTGTTCATTTGTACATGAAATGAGTTGGAATTTCGTACATTGTTTCATGAGATCCTCCTGGTTGGAGTTTTGGCTCCTTCCTGCTTTGATACGGGCAGTTCCCATGGCGATGACCTCCATCACATTCAGAATGAGAGACTCTTTGTCTGGACGATTTTGAAACAGTTTGGTTCATTGAGCAACAAAAAAAACCCCAAAACATATTTGATATTGTTTGTAATTGGGTTTGGAGGGGTTAATGTGGTGGATTACTCATAGGTGCAAAGCTAATTATTGTGTAATTACTAAGTAATTAATTACATAGTAAAGTTTGATTACTATGTTAATTAACTTTAAACTTTTACGTAGAAAGTCTTTGCTGACTGTAGCCCTGGATCATCTTCGTAGGATTGATACAGAAGTTATGGCTTTGCTACAGAGGGGAGTTGATTATGCAGCACACACACACGTACACAGCTACGTGCACACAGAGCAGTGCACGTATCTGTGAAGCAGTCAGAGTGACCTCTGCGTGGGCTGCGGGCCTCCTGGTTGCGGTAAACCTCGTGACATGAATGGAGTTTTGCAAGAGAGGATGTGAGTGAGTCAGTAGGTTTTCTCAACAGCACAACAGAATGTCTCCGGGGGAGACGGATGACCTGAGCCTTTGATCTTCAACTTCACATTCATATTTCATTGCTTGAGTTTTTCTTGGAGATCCTTTCATTTCGTAATCAGTCAATTGAACTCGACATGGTGCAGATGAGAGGGGTTAGGGCGGGGCAGGGGGCTCTCCCACACATCGTATAGATTTTCTAACTGGATCTAACATCCCATACGGCCTCACACAGGGTAAAATAAAATGAACTTTTAAAGCATCTCAGATCGACATCTAAATGGAGAGGTCGACCTCAAAGAGAAGTGAATAAAAGATTAAGAATGTTAATGGGGTTTATTTTTATGAGCGATGCACTCATTTGTATTAATGTTCTTGGAAGTAGTGTTTGGATTAACTCAGATCTAATTCTAGATTATAAGATCACTAGAAGGCCAAGAACACAGAAAATTAGTCACAAAGTGGACAAAAACTCAGAAAAAAAATACGACAATGATACAGTTATTTATAAAAAAACCCAAAAACGAGTCACTAAGCTAAGCAGTAAATAATTTGTACAATCTACTGTACTTTAGCTCTGCAGCAGTCTGGCGAACTGTTCGAGGTGTACCCTGTCTCTCGCATGAAATCAACCGGGATAGGCTCAATAACCCCTTGCAATCGCATAAGGGAATAAGAGGTTCAGAAGAAGAAACAAAAAGATCTACTTTACAACCATGGACTTAAAATTCTACCTTCTGTGGTGATACTTAGATGTAGAAATATCACCGTATTAAGTGGAGAAAAGTATCAGGTGTGATGTGTGATAGAAGAGTTTCATCTAAAATGAAAGGAAAAGTGTACAAAACCGTGGTGAGACCGGCCATGCTGTTTGGTCTGGAGACAGTGGGACTTAAGAAAAGACAGGAAACACAGATGGAGGCAGCAGAGATAAAGATGCTGAGGATCCCTCTGGGAGGGACCAGGATGGACAGGATTAGAAATGAGTATATCAGGGGAACAACACATGTTGGAGGTTTTGGAGATAAATTCAGAGAGCCCAGACTGAGATGGTTTGGACTGAGCACAAACTCTACCATGTCAAAACCTAAAACCATCTGAACTAAAATGTAGTCATTTTACTTTGTATTTCTCCACTTCTACATTTACTTATGAGCAGAAGTTCAATGTTTAGCTCAGGTGTTGAAGGGGATCTAGCTTATTGCTCTCTGGATTGTGTTTCTGCTCTATGCAGATGATGTGGTTCTGTTGCCTCTCAGAGTGTGATTTACAACCGAGTAAAAACCATTCAGCATGACTCGCTTCTTGCTTTGGAACATGTGCAGAATTTTAGAATCAGACCATGAGCCTTTACACGAAAGTTTGAAGTGTTCTCTTTTGGAAAGAGTCAGTGTGTAAAATCTAACTTATCCCAAATCCTATTGGCAGCTGAGTAATCACGTTTCTCCACTGAATAAAGCTCTCTATTTATTGTCTTTGTTCTAGTTTAAATACCCAATTAAAAAAATTGTTGCTAATGCAGGCTGATTTGATAGACTTTCAAGCTAAACTACAAACACACCCAGATGGACGTTTTCACGTTGCAGCATCATTGTTTTTACAGATTGTCCAGCCATAGTTCCGTCTGGCCAATCAGCTGCCCTTTATATCTTGATACTCAACCGATTAGCTGGAATAAAATTAAAAAAACCCTTTACAGGATGTAATGGCCCAAAGCGTCCGTGGTAACTCACGTTAGAAAACGAGATTATTCAAGAAGTTTTCTGTTAGTTCTAAAAAGTGTGTGGTGGCGCCATCCTAGCTATTGATCAGGGATAACATCTTAAGATCTCTGCGTTTATTCTTGTATTCTAACTTTGAGCTTGTTACCATCCATTGCCTACGACACTTGTCCAACTTTATTTCAAACTAGGGCACATAAATGGTACATAATCACATATCTGATCGGACATATCCAAGAAACCCCATCAGTGTCCTGAGCCTGTAGGTTTGGACTGATGGCACTTCACTGTGTATTAGCTGTATACGTTGGAGCTTACTAGATGGTTTCAATCTGACACATTGTTTGCTCGTCCCAGGGGAGGGATCTCTCTTTCACGTGGATCCCCACGAGGTTTCTTATTTTTTCCCCACTGATGGGTTTTTCAAGAGTTTTTCCTCACCGAGAAGGAGAGTCTAAGTGCATAAATGTGCTTGTTTAGTTAGCATTTGTTAGTTATTTTTCTTGCTGTGTATCTGTGTTAATACATTCCTCTTTTTCTTGTGAAGCCCATTGAGACGGAAATTCTGTGATTTTGGGCTATACAAATAAAATTGAATTGAATTCAATCATGAGTTTCACCTTCTAAGAGCTCCATCCCTGACCCATTTGGAAGAGGTGTCTCAGAACACAATTCAATCGGACTGAGGTGCAGTTTGGTTGTTGTGTGAGTCTTAACCGTGTAGGAGGACAGAACACAAAGCACCGCGTCACGGTTTTTAGTATCAGGCTGTGAGAAAATTGTAGATCACAGGAGACCAAACAATTATTACCCACAAAGTAACAAGAGATGGACTCCATTACGTTCAGCAAGAGCACCATTCGTCTTGTTTATCCTAAAACTGTCACACTTTAATGAAATAAACATGGTCTGACACAGATAGTGAAACCCTATGTGAGTGGGGCAGGGGACGATCATATTCGGGCCAGGTTCAGGCGACCATACCCAGTGTAAGTAGCTTAGTTGCTGCTAAAATGTTTCTTAGTGGGTTATAGAGGAAGAGAGAGGGGAAGTGTGGAGCATTGAGCTCTAAGATGCTCCTCTGTTGAATGTCTGATGGTTGGCTTGTAGGCTGGTTACAGAGATGAAAGGAGCAGCTGTTCCAGATCAGCGAGAGCTTTGTGATCATTTGAAAATACACATGCTGCAGCTGAAAAGGTTCAAAACCTTCTAAAGCAAAAAGTTTACTTCCTCTTTCCAAAGATAGATAATGATTTCAGGAAAAAAATTGTAATTTTTCAGTAAAAAAAAAGCTATTTAAAAAAAAAAAAACAAAGTTCTCTTTCTTAAGCGACTGTGACGTGGCAGAGTTAATCTCAGCTGGTTGCTGATAAAAGTTGACTCTATGCTCCTTTAAATCAAACCTTTGAGTTTTACGGAAACATGGAGGAAGCAGAAATGGTCAAAAGATCTTTACCATAAAATTGTTAGTAAGTTCTCTAAATTCTTGAATAATCTCTGTCAAAAAAAGATAAAGATACAAAAATAGTCCTGTTTTGTTTCATTTGGCAGATGGGTCAAGAGACGGGCGGGGCACAGGCAATGAAACGCCAGATCAGTATTGCCAGGTGTACGATAGTTATCGTATTTGTACAATATTTTTGCCCTTTGTACGACGTACAATCAATAATCGTAAAAAATGCCCAAAAGTATGATAATTTGAACGTTTCTTGTCGGTGTAACTGTGTTAATTATTCTCATCTGCCTGAATGTTGTAATTTTTTTTTTTAAATGAACCCTGAATGCATCGCACTAAAATACAGATGTATGATTGGCTGATAGGTCCAGTCAATCATTCTGGCTAGCAATTGCTAGCCAATAGCCTTTTTTTATAAAAACAACTTTGATCTGTGATGCATTATTTTTTTCTTTGGAAAAAAAACTACCTGAACTGATTAAGTTCATAAATAGTAGTGTTGGTGAGGGGTGAAGTTTTTGGTCTTAAAAGCATCCAAAATGCTACTCATCAGTTTATAAAGACTGACCTAGGTAACTACACATCTCATAGATTTTGTATACTCTAGATGTTGGGGTTAAAAAACAATTTTATATAAATGTACACGACATATTCTTACTTCCTGTCTGTCTCTTAAGTCCCGCCCCCACGGATATCTTTCTGGGGTTCTTAAACTCTTGTTTCACTCCCACTACTTTGCAAGTCCATGTAAAGGGTGTTATTTACCAAGAGAGAGGCTAAACCTCATCAATAGGCGTGGTTTTAATGGGTGTATAATCATTTTTTGTAAAATACGATAATTTTACATCTTTTGTACGATTATCCAGCATCTCCCACAGATAGATAGTAGCCAGAATTTGCCGCATAAGCTCTTTTCATTACAAATACTTTGTATTTTCCCAATCAAACACTGCGATATAATCAAATAAGTATGTTTTTGTAATTCAGAGATTGCATTTTAAATGATAAAACTAATTCTATTTGAGCATTTTTGGCTTACCATGATTCTCAAACGGGCACACCAGGAGGACATTTTGTAACCAATAGAACGTTGTTCCAAACTGCAGTTACCGTGTAGCAAGTATGACACAAATACCAGAGCCTGATACATAAAACTATCTATTCACTCCATGGAAACAGTCTGACCTTGCAGCGCTTGGGTTTGTGTACCTTACGGGGGGAGCCTGGGCAAACTTTTTGGTTCGCGGGCCACATGGAGTTTTAACATTTGACTAGCGGGTTGGAACAGGGGCAGATGTATGGCATGCCGTGGTAACTGCTAGACTAGACTGATAGAATGGCGCGCTAGAATTTAAACATGCGCGCTAAATGTTACATCAAGAGTTTCAAATCTAGCGCGCTAGGTCTGAAATCTAGTGCGATAGCGCTTAAAAATGTGCATTTAGTGGCGCTAGGTTTGAAATCTAAGTGCTTGATTGGCATTTTGATCGTTTTAACATCTAACACGCTTCTTTACGTGTGTGTATTGGGCCCAATGGCTTTCCATATCTGTGCACACTGTTTGTTTTGACAACGTGCGCATCATGGAGACACGCACATTTTAATGGGAGTAGTGTTGTTGTTTTCTCAATAAAGCCAATATATGCAGAGTGCGCCATCTAGTGAGGAAACATCAGATTTGCAGGGGAAATAAAACATTAACAAGGTTTATGTATTTATGTTCAGCAGCCTGATTAAAACATTTAACGGGCCACATGTGGCCCTTGGGCCGTAGTTCACCCATACCTGCTTTAACTAAGCGCTGGTTTCTGGACGAAACATTTAGAATGTTTCTGAACAGTTTGAGTTGTTCGGAAAGCAAAGCATAAACATGAAAGTCAGTGATTGTGTTTGATATCATGGCGTTTATTTTGATTTCACCGCTGATTGAACTGTCTCTTTCCCAATTTGTTGATACATAATCTACTCGCTGGAGGGAAATAAAAATGAGCGGAAACACTAGGTGGCGCCAGTCTGGCTACAATACACAGCTTCACCTTTAACTTGATACCTTATTCCAGGCAGCAGAAGAGCTAACGAGAGCAAGAAATCTCCAGCATGTACAGTATTCTCCCAATACAGAGAAGACATACGCAACAAATGCTAAATTGAGTTAGCCTATTATTATTAGGGGAGCAAAAATGAATTGTAGGGGTACTCCGGCACCCCTAGAAATGGTCTTTCCTCTGCCGTCATGTCTTCAGGAGCTACGTTTGGAACAGAAGGAGGAATCTTGCAGAAACCACAAAGACAGAGAGACAAAACTTAGGTTAGAATTGAAAATGTAGCCTACCTCTGGTAAGCAGGACAGGAAGGGTTTTATGTAAATGTTGGAGTCGTGCACTTTCAGACTGTGGTCCCCCAGACCTCTCGTGACTCCGATGGTTGCCAGAACACGAGCCTGCAAAGGACAAGAGACGTGTCAGCTTTCATTTGAAGTAAACAGGGAGCAAGCATCAACCGGAGCAGGGTGACAAGTCAGCATGTGAATCTGTCTTTTCTTCTCAAAGTAAAACTTGTTTAAAACTTTGCTTTGTTTTTAAACTTTGGCGATCCCCCTGCAGTAATCTGGGAATGCAATGACATCGCTCTCAGCTGAAATGCAGAGAAGCTGAGTGGCCGTTCAGCACGGAAACATGTCAGTGGTCATTACTGATGGATAGAATAAATCACAGCTGAGTGGAATGATCCTTCAGAGCAGCAGGGTGGTAGGCGATTTCCAGCCAAAGCCCACATCTAATTATGCTCTGTCTCTGACTGGGTTCTCACTATCTGAGAAGACCTCTGCTGATCTCTGCATGCACGGCAACATGGAACTGGGTTAATAGAGTCTCCTGCACAGTGAGTAAGAGAGTAAGGGTGGGGAGGCTCGGCTGGAAGGAGCTGAGATCAGTATGCAGCCCTGCAGCCTCTCTGAGTACTGCTGAAGCCTCGAAATGCAGAGAAGAAGAAACATCCAGGGATTAATTGTGTAGTACGCCAACTTTGAAGTGCTTTGTCACTTCTCTCCTTTCACACGAGCCTCCCTCGCTCTATCTGGCCATGTGCAAAGAAAAAAAAGCACACGGATGAGGACTGGGAAGGGCAGACAGCACCGTGGGGTGACATGTTCCCCAGTCATGTCCTTAGCAAACCTATCGTCTCATTGGGCGAGACGGGGTTTGAGCCACTGACTGAGTGGATGAAATTTTTAATCCATTTCCAAATTATTCCTAAATTTTCCTCCTTGTGTCCAATTATCTATTGACATTGCCCGGTCACTTGATGCTTAGGTGAGGATTGTATCACCTTACTGATTCTTATGGTTTGTTCTCACTGTCTGGTAGGATCCCAGGCAGGAGCGACTGCCCTGTAACTGCCCGGAGATCATGCCAAGGTATCTTTGAGAAAGATATCGGACCCCCAATTGCTCCTGATGGTGGTTTGCACCTTGCATAAGAGCTTCCACCACCAGGTATGAATGTGTAAATGTAAGCCACACTGTAAAGCTCTTTGAGTGCCAATGCAGGTGGAGGTCCATTTAGGATCTGCCAGGTTTGGCTGGCTCTGTCATTGGCAGCAAACAGGACTCACTTGAGGCAGTGGTAGAGAGGAGGTCACTGAACAAACTTTTGTCCATCATGGACAACCATGACCATCCTCTCTACCCACTCCTGGACGAACAGCGGAGCTCCTTCTCCAAGAGGCTCAGACAGCTCCGCTCGAGAACATCTCGATACCGGTGGTCTTTCTTTCCGTACGTGATCGGGCTCTACAACGACTCACTTAGCAGATAGGAAGTTGTTGCTGTGACACACAAATTTCCCATGTGTGGGATCATTAAAGTACATTCTGATTCTGATTTAGCCAAGCAACGAGCTGTATCTCTGTATGTTGACGTACACGGTTGTATGACTCTCAGTACTGCAGTATTTTTATTAAAACTCTAAACTTCTCCCAAGTCTGATACACAATTTAAAAAATTCAACAACACAGGCAACTCAGGTAGGAGGTCTACTGCCTATTCGCTGACTCCAGCATGCAAAACCCATCGGAACACTTCTATTCTTCACACAGAAAGTGGAAGCAGGAGATCAGGGAAGTTGCACCCACAGGGGGCTGAGTAATGGTGTCCTGTGAGCTCTGATTACAACCGAGCCCCTCAGGGCGCAGGAGGTACTCTATCAACTAGCGATTGACGAGCACTTCGTACCTTTTTCCCTTCGCCGTAGATCAGAGGGAACTTGAGGTCATCGTCCTCTATGGTTTTATACGCCCTGCACAGAGAACAGGAGACACTTTAATGGCTTTCATGTTTATGCTGCACATGTTCAGCAGATGAACTGCTTCAGAAGCCAACCTGCTCCCACCCTCCATCACCTAGACCCCAATGCTGGTAGAAGAGGAAGAGTAATGCTGAGAGAAGAGACGGCAAATCAAACCCACCGCACAGAGAACTGCATCATTCTCTCTTACATCTACTTCTTTTAGGATTCTCTCCAACCAAGACGAACACGACTATGAGTGATACTTTTGGTTTATGCAGGTGTGTGTGTGTGTGTTCGTATCCGCCTGCTTTCAGAGTGGTGCTTAAACTTCTTCAGTTGATGAATAATGTACGACATCCACACCAGGACAGAGCTGCAGCATGAAGAGGAGCTTTCATAGCATGTTCTACGAGTACTACCGACTTTGGTCAAACTTAGAAACTTACAATTAGGAACAAATGCAGTTTTTGTGGAAATCAAAGGCTTTTTAATGCAATTTAAGAATTAAAAAAAGGAAATATTATCCAACAAATATCACCTTTCCATTCTCATCTCACACTGTGTGTTATAAACACAAGTGCTGCTCTGAGCCAGAGTAGAGAAAAAGAGCTGAAAATGTAAAATGGGATGTAAAAATGGTTAAAAATGTAAAAAAAAAACAAAGTCGTTGTGAGCAGAGAGGATCTGACCTCCTCTCGCCATAAGCGTCGTGTTTCAGAGGAGCAGATTAGAGCAGAACAGGATGGTTTTTATATTACTGCTGCTTCCACTCAGGGAGACCATATGTTTCCACCTCAGGCGAGCGCGACTCTGCTGCACTCAGCAGTTTTCTCAGCAAACACAACCCACAAACACAGAAACACTGTCTGAGGAATCCGTTTCCTCAATGCTGGCTAAAACTGCTTTATGATGATGTGACATTAAAAATGTCACGACTTCTCCATACTTTAATATTTCACCTGATGTCAGAATAATTAAAATATATATTTTTTTCACTATTTCAAACATGTCTCTGATAGTATCCCCGGGGCTGGTGGTGACATAACCTCATGTCCTCCCCAGAGGGGAACGTTTAAAGCAAGTCCAACCTGTCTGACTTCACACAGGACATGTGACAAAATGAGGAAAAACGCACATTAATCTTTAAAAGATGTCTGCTCGCTTCTCTGGGACGTAAGAGTTACTCAAGGGCACCGTGCATTTTCACACATGGATGGCCGGTTGATGCCGGACACGCTGCAGGAGGGGACTCGTAAAGAAGAAATGAGGATAGAGGGATGCATCCTCCTTCCTGCAGGTGACGTAAAACCAGCAGGGGAGAGAAAATGATGCAATAGGGTGGCTAATAACCAATAGCAGAGCATGCACAGCATAGAAACTTCCATGCACCGTCTGAAATTGTACCCGCAGACAGAATTTAGGGTGACATTGTGCAGCAGATGAGTCAGACACATCAGTTTCAGCTGGCTTACATGATGCCTTGTGCAACCTTGACGGGTTTTCTGCAGATTGAATTTTGCTTTCGGGAGCAAATCAGGGTCAAAATAAGTGATTGTTATACAACCATGCTGTTGTAAGCTCAGCAAAGCATCAGAAAGGACAAATAAGGGAGGCTTGAAAGGAAAGGTGTAAATCTTTTCTGAACATTTCTTTTACAAACACACATAACAAGACATGTAATGAGTCCCAAATTAACTCTAAAGCACGATTAAAAAGTCTCTAAGAACTATCTTCAGCTCTAAAAAGGGACCAATAGTCCCGCGGCAGATGGTGCAGCCCCCACAGAGCCCTGATCTCCATACCACAAAGTTCATCACAGAGATGCTCTAAACTGGTTGGACTGCAGGACCATCTCCTGCCAAGTGTCTTCAGAACAAATCTCCATGCCCAGGAGAATGTGTGGTGTCTGATTTATTTTCCACCATATGGAACCTCTCTGTGAAATGTAGGGAGATGTTTCAACAAGGATTAGCTGCAACCTGCTAGAGTTCAAGTTCCACTTAGTTTCTAATCAGCACTAGCAGAAACATCACCTCGTTTTATTTGTTTTATTTAGAATTTGCTCTAATTTGCTCAAATTAAAATCTGACTTTGTTTAGCGATTTAAAAATAAATGCATTTTTATCAAATCAAGAAGCAGATATTTATTTTTTATGGATGTAGTTTTTAGTTTCTTCTTTTGGCATTTTCCTTCAGGAGGCACCACAGCGAGTCCAGGGGTGGGTAAACTTTTTGATTCGCGGGCCACATTGAGTTCTAACATTTGACCAGGGGGCCAGAACAGGAGCAGATGGATGGCATGTTTAGGTAACCGCTAGATCAGGCCGATAGAATTACGCATTAGATTTTAAACAAGCGGGCTAAATGTTACATCAAGAGCGTTAAATTTCAAAACTAACAGTGCTAGCTAGCGTGCACAAGACGGAGACACACACATTGTAATGGGAGCAGTGTTGTTGTATCTTTGACACCATCTAGTGACGAAACATCAAAATTGGAGAAAAAATAAACAAGATTTATTTCTTCAATTTTTTCAAGTTCGGCTGGCTAGATTAAACCGTTTAACGGGCCACATAGTTTGCCCATGCCTGATCTAACCCTATCTGCTGCATCTTCTTCGATCACGCCAACTATCTTCATGTCTTCCTTCACTGTATCCATGAACCTTCACTTTGGTTTTCCTCAAGGCCTCTTTCCTGGTGGTTCCAAATCCAGCATCTTTCTTCTGATGTACTCTCTCTCTCTCCTCTGCACATGTCCAAACCATCTCAGTCTGGCCTCTCTGACTTTATCTCCAAAACCTCTAACATGTGCTGTTCCTCTGATCCTGTCCATCCTGGTCACTCCCAGAGAGATCCTCAGCATCTTCATCTCTGCTACCTCCATCTCTGTTTCTTGCATTTAAATGAAACATTTTACTATTGATTTATATCAGTCAAGTTTACCCCGATCACACGGAGACCTCGAGAAGGATGACATTCATTACATTATGTCTTTTGATTTGTGTACAGCAACTCCTGACTCGTCTCAGAGTTACGCAGAAGTTCATGCCTTTACAGCTGAATTTACGTGGAAGTCGATGTACGCGTAGATTTTACAGAAAACCCGTCTAATAAATGAGACCTCGGATCTGCAGCATTGGTGCTCTAGCATTAGCTGATTTTCAAACATGAAGACAGAGAGGTGGTCTGCAAGCTTGTGAGTTCTTCTCGATGCTCAGACGTGATGGAAGAAGCTTCTGGAAGAATGCCAGCATCCACCCACACTCGCACACACATGCACAGAGAGAAAGCAGCAGAGAGAAAGCAGCAGAGAGAAAGCAGCAGAGATGTCTCCTTTGTGCCTGGAGGAAATGCGAGCTACAGCGATGCAGCAAAGTCACGGCGATATGCATCGGAGCAATCAACCATGCAGACTGCTAATTCAAGCCCGAGACGTCAGTAGAACTGGGTTATGAGAACCTGATTAAAAATACATCAGAAGCAGTCTGGGCCGGTAGGAGAAAGTGTTCTGGCCTACATGCGCAGAGGAACAGAGAAAACACATCTCTTACCACGTATTCCTTTCTATCTCTCTACAGCCCTGACCTTCTTTTCAACCCTTCACAGTAAGAGAAGCTGAAAGTTTCAGCGTTTGCTCCAAAATAACGGCTCACATAGAAAATATAAATGCCAAGGACACTTTTCCTCCTTCCTCTGTCTGTTTAACTCAGAATAGGCAGAATGATTTTTTCCTCCAAATAGACTGTATTAAAAAAGGTGCAGCAGAAAAATCAATAGTAGATTGAAAAACTGCTTAAAATAATAAAAAAAAGTCATGTTATTTTAAAATATTTGGCAGCGATCGATCGCCCAGAGGAAAAATAGGAAATCCCCATATATGCAAATATGAAGGCATAAAAAGGGTGAAAAACATTCTAAAACAGACTGGTAGTAATGAGTTAACCCACCATCCTGACATGGTGAAGTCTCTGTACAGCATCTTCTTCCCCACCTCCTTCCTCTGCACCCTCCTTGGGAACTCCAGATGTGTGAACTCGTTCCCTAATAAGTGGGGCTGCATGTACGCCTTCGGGTTAAAGAGACAGAGTGAGAGTAAATAAACAGTAAGAGAAGAAGAGCGACATGCCCGAGGGATAGGAAAAAAACAATCCCAGAGTGCATAAAGCTGGCTGAAGATGTTCCATGTAGGAGACACGGAGCAGCAGGAGGTCGTTCTGTTAATGTCTGACAGCTGGGCTCCAGCTTCTTACCAGGAACTGGAGACGCTGTCTTTCTGATTCTGGGGTGAACTCAGCTGACATGGGAATGACTTCTCCAGCCCGGATGATGATGGCTCTGAGGAAAAAGAGCAATCAAAGTTCGGATTAGGAACGGAGTTCTTGACAATGGCGCCATCCTGAACACCTCTGCACTTTTTTCTGCTGGTCTGAAAAATATTTTAACATCTGAAACTGGTGTTACTTAAGCTTTGCTCACATAATGAAGCAATCAGATTGCGTTGCGTCGATTTGGGGAAAATTGGCAAATTCAAGCGCAGCTTGGTCGTTCATCTCATTCATCGAGCGTCGTTTGCCTTAATTTTTGGCCCTTTGTGACAGATGTGCGACGGTTGCTACGATTTTCTGAAGTTTACTTCCAGTCGGAAAGGTCGTGTGATTGTCTATTGAATACATTTCGATGAACGCTACACAAACAATCGACCATTGGTCAATTTAATAACGGGTAAGTGGTGACATTTATCGGATTAACGTTGCGCAATTTTATTTTTTTTGTCTTGTTTTATTTTTTACTTTAAACCCTTTCAGTGTGAGCTCTGGTCCAATGAGATTCGAATCCGGTTCTTCCGGTCAAAACACCACAATTCTACCACTAGGCCAACGCCCCCTGGGACCGTCGTGCAAAAATCAATGGATTTTTGGTAGAAAATGTGCCGCTTATCTATCAGTTTTGAGCAATCACAAACACGTCATCGTCTAGTCGGCAACGTGTCTCTGATTACCTGGTATTAAATTGTAGACGAGTATGGTAGTCGCACTATTGTCTGCCAACAATCGACCTTACTTGAAGTACTTACAAAAAGTAGCTGCATGCATGAAAATCCAAATTCTTCTGTGTGTAGATCTGCCGTGCCGTGCTGTTCAGAATCCCACCAAGAATACGTCTTGATGTGTCATCATTATGTTTGCGATGCATCGCCTAACAGTCTACGAGAACCTTTCATCGAGCGCTTTTTTACGGTCGATTGTCGCCATACTGGCAAGACAGCATCGTTTGATGTTCTCCAGACATGCAGTCGATTGAGATCACTGCAAACGCAGACATGACGCCAGCGAGTCGCTTTGTGACTGACACCTATTGCAACCCTTTCATCTCACGCGGTTCACACACAGGAAAATCCCCGTAATTTTCCCAGCTGGTGCATCTCATTTTAATTGAACAGGGCTTAATTCATTCATCTTCTGTGCTGCTTATCCTAATTGCAGATAAGTGATTAGGTTACCGGTATCGGTCACTTGAACTGGTCTCCCTCTCACACTCTCACTCCTAGGGGCAATTTTCTAGTGGCCAGTTACTAACATAACATGCATGCATGTAACATGCAGCACACGGTAAGAACACATGAGGATGCTTACACAGAGAGAATATGTAAACTGCCTACAAAAAACCCACAGTCTTGAGCCTCAACTTAACCATAGTCAAATCCCAACTTTCTGTCAGTTTTCTTTCACGGCTGAGGTCACGTTGACCTGTCATACGCCAGAACAAAGTGAAGATTATACATACCCAAGCTTTCTTCGTCATCTGGTCTAAATATTATTGAGACACTCTTAGGAGATTTCAAATATGCGTTCGATGCAAGACAGCTCAAGAATTTAAAAGAATTGGAGGGATTTTGGTGGGACGAGTAAGCTGGTTTACTGTCAGAGAACATAATTCACGTCTACCACAAGAATCTAAAACATCCTGGGATATGCGAACTTTGATAATTGTTTGACAATAAAGGCGACAATAAAGGCGCATGAAATAAAAAAAAAAAACATCCGGCCTGATGCTGCTGTGAGGAAACAATAACTGGGGATCGATCCACATCGGGAGTCGGCCTGCCCATGACTGCAGTGGCCAAAACCACAGGGGCCCACCCAGGTCCAGGAGACACAGCCACCCAAAGAAGCCACCTGACTAAAGTGAGGGAACCGCACCACCCAGGCCAGTCAGACCCCCACAAGGAAGACCCCACAGACTGAGCAGGCAGAGCTGGTGGGATAGAGGATACCCATGGGGAAATACCGGAATAAGACACAAAATAAAACAATAGAATAAAAACAGTAAAACAGGTTAAAAACTATTTAAGAAATTAATCAGAAAACTCAATCAGAAAAATAAAATTGTGTAAAAACAGGAAAGGAAACAAACAGATTTTAATAAAGACATAAAATCATCTAAAGCAAAAATAAAAAATCAAGTAAAAGCCAAGTTAAAAAGATGGGTTTTCAGCATCTTCTTAAAAACATGAATAGACTCTGCGGCCCTGAGTTCCTCTGGCAGGCTGTTCCACAGGCGAGGACCATAACGGTGGAACAAGGCCTCACTGTGAGTTTTTGTTCTGACATTTAGTATTACTAAAAGGCTCTGGAAGGTATTACTAGTACTCTGAAAATTATTAATCCAACTAGCGTATATAATTTAGGAGCACAGTTAGATTGTACCTGCTGTCTCCTGCATTCCCAACGAAGAGTTTCCCCTGTAGATAGACGACCACCAGAGCGGTGCAGCCACCTGAGATGTTGTAGGCCGACTTCTCCTTCTCTATCTGCACATCCTGAACACAAACACACACACAGAAACTCACAGCAGAGACTTCCACCATCTCCAAACATGTTCACCAATTAGAAAACCATTCAATGACAGCTCCATAAGTCAGGAAACAGGAAATTTAAAGAACTGGTAAAACAGAAGCAGGAAAAGTTTAGAAAAGGCTGCTGGTTATTTCAACAGTTTAATTAGCTCAGATTAATTTGGTGCTAATTAAACCAAAAAATCGTTTGATAAAAAAAATGCAATCAGCTTGTTAATTTGATGAATAATTAACCTGTCACTGAATTAATCAAAGTGGCAGCAGAAATGTGAGCCCAGCTGCAGAGATGGATTTAACCCCTTCCTGCCAACTGCTCCTCAGAGGCCAATCAGAGTCAAATGGAAGCAGAAGGAGATCCAACAAAACGCCTGCTGACCCACTTGAGCACATTGTTTGTATCGTATAATTATTATCAGCACTGAAAGCACTTAGAGAAATATATCTGCAGGGAGTGTGGGACTGATGTGAGTCCCAGGGGGGTCTCCACTAAAGACGTGCTGACCTCTACTCTGCACATCAACCTCCTGGGATGTGAATACGTGTGGCTGCCATTGCAATGGGTGTTAAATGAATGTGTGTGTGCTGATCTGTACCGAGGGGGCGTGAGTCATTTAGATTGTTTATGATAGACCAAGCAAGGGCAAACTATGGCCCGCCGAACTTGAAAAAATTAAATAAATAAACCTTGTTGATATTTTGTTTTTTTCTGTAATTCTGATGTTTTGTCACTAGATGGCGTCAAAGATACAACAACGCTGCTCCCATTAAAATGTGTGTGCCTCCGTGAAGCGCAAGTTGTCAAAATAAACAGTGCGCACAGATATGGAAAGCCATTGTGCCCAAGACACGCACGTAAACAAGCGTGTTAGATGTTAAAAAAAGTAAAATATTAAATCAAGCGCTTAGATTTCAAACCTAGCGCCGCTAAATGCACGTTTTTAAGTGCTATTGCGCTAGATTTCAGACCTAGCGCCGCCATATCTGAAATTTGGCGTCTGAAATATCTGAAATGTTACATTCTTGATGTAACATTTAGCACTTGTTTAAAATCTAGCGCACCATTCTATCGGTCTATTCTAGAGGTTACCAAAGCATGACATCCATCTGCTCCTGTTCCGGCCCCTTTGTCAAATGTTAGAACTCAATGTGGCCCGCAAATAAAAACCAAAAAACGTGCTATTGAAGATTATTTATTACAATTTAAATGTTATCGTACTAATTTTTCTTGCTTATTTAGTTCATCCCTAACGCTGAGGCAGACACACACTATCAAATACCACTCTGGAGGACTGGGTGAGCAGGAGGGGGCACTGTGGAGGTGGTTGGAGCAGAGGGTGAAGGGGGGTTTGAACAAATGTGTCCTTCATCCTGAATGAATTATGAATCCATAGTGAGCCATACATATTTATCTCTGTATCTAATAGCTGATTGCTGCAGGCGACTTATTAATAATGGAAATGCCTGCATAAACATCCACACCTTTCCCCCTACACCAGCTCAGCGAGGTGGGATACAAACTGAACTAAATCACCAGAAGGCAGAAAGATACGATTCTCAAACATACACATCCTGTTTTCTACTAATTTAGTTGTTTCAGAGCCCAGACAGTCCCTACACAGTGAAAAATCTTCATTGTTCTTCAAAAGAAAATCTACCACAAGTGCATCCTGATAATTGAGTCATCTCTTATCAGTCGTGTGTAATCTTGCTTCAGCATTTAGGGAAATAACTTAAAAATAACATGGTTATGTTGTAAAAAAAATTAGCAAACTAAATGTTTCTTTTAAACTGAGTGCTTGAGAGAAAGTGAAATAATACAAAAAATTAAAACTCTTGATCAAACCACAAATTTCTTTTCCAAACAAGATTGAGATTGAGTCTTCTTTTTTCGGCATTTCCCTTCAGGGGTCGCCACAGGAAGTCAGTTTCTTCCATCTAACCCTATCTGCTCCATCTTCTTTGGTCACTCCAACTATCTTCATGTCTTCCTTCACTGTATCCATGAACCTCCTCTTTGGCCTTCCTCTAGTCCACTTTCCTGGTGGTTCCAAACCACCAGCATCCTTCTTCCTATGTACTCTCGCTCTCTCTCTCCTCTACACATGTCCAAACCATCTCAGTCTGGTCTCTCTGACTTTATCTCCAAAACCTCTAACATGTGTTGTTCCTCTGATCCTGTCCATCCTGGTCTCTCCCAGAGAGATCCTCAGCATCTTCATCTCTGCTGCCTCCATCTCTGTTTCCTGTCTTTTCCTCAGTGCCACTGTCTCTAGACCAAACAGCATGGCCGGTCTCACCACGGTTTTCTGTACTTTTCCTTTCATTTTAGCTGAAACTCTTCTATCACACATTACACTTGACAGTTTTCTCCACCCGTTCCAGCCTGCTTGAACACGCTTCTTCACCTTTTTTCCACACTCTCCATTGCTCTGGACTGATTGAGATTGAGTCAAACAAGTTAAATGAGTTTTCTTTGCAGGGTGGCTGGTGTCTTGCTCAGAGATAGGATCAAGGGATCTGTCAGAATCAGGGTTCAGAATAGAGCCGACACTCCTCCACAGCGAGAGGTTCTAGATAGGGTGACCCGGGCATCCGATTAAGAAGTTCTTGGTGGACATGGATTGGGAAACAACTCACAAACTCCCAATCCATGTCCAAAGTAGGCCAGGTATGGCCTACATTCTACATATGCCACCTCTCCCATTTACTTCCTGCTAGACTCCCACAGACTAATTTTTTATCCAAAAACCCCAGCACTGCGTCTCATGGTTTCTGGAGATATCCCAGCTTGTACTGCTGTGTGTGTTTTTTACTTGTCTGCAGAGCTTCCCTCCATCATTGGAGCAGTGCAGAGTTTTTTTTTCAAACCCACTGGAAACCTCTGAATGCTTCTCTACTCGACTAAAAATAACTGAATCACAAATTGCTGTTTACTGGATAGTCACAGTGTGTAGCAGCAGCTAGGTAGCAAACACAGCGGCAGTGACAGGACTTTTTTTCCCATCTGTATTATTTCAGTATATCAGGATGGTTTTATAACCATTAAATAGTTAATAAGATGCTAATTAGCTTATGCAGCCGAGGGTCTGACCCCGTCGTTGGCCACTACCCATCTCCTCTTTCACCCAACCTGTATGGGCCCTCCTGCATGTGGTGAGTCCACTTAAAGAGAGGCCCATGTCCTCTACTTGGGCTGACCAAGCCAGGTCCAATGGGTAAAAGCCCAACCACCGGGCGCTCGCTCTCGTGTCCTACCATTGAGCCGATCTCCACAAGAGGACTCTGGTGGCCTGCGTCCAGGCAAGGGAAACTTTGCCATGATTGATGTTTCAATCATGGGTGATGACTGAAAGAATAAGATCACGGATACAAGCGGCCAAAATGAGTTTCCTCTGCGGAGTGTCTGGACTCCACTAAGAGTTAGACCCAGGTGCTCTGCCATCCGGGAGGAGCTCGGAAGAGAGCTGTTTTTCTTACGGGTTGAGAGAAGCCAGATGGGATGGTTCAGGCATCTGGTTAGTATGCCTCCCAAGCGCCTCACTAGGGAGGAGACCCAGAGGCAGACCCTGTACCCGCTGAAGTGACTATGTCTCACAGCTGGCCAGGGAACGTCTCAGGATCCGCCTGAGTGAGCTGGAGGATGCACCGTTGGGTTGCCCATGTGACCCAACCCAAGATAATCGGAAGACAATGAAACGAAAAGATGCTGATGAATGCAAATAGCAAACTACTTAAAGCCGAGGTTTGACATTCACGGTCTAGCACGGTGAGGTTGTACTTATTTTAGGAAAGAATGTCTTTTTTTCTTTAATAAAACATATCCATGTTAGTAAAAAATAAAACTTTTCAGAACCCATCAGACCCCATTATCTTCAGCATTGCTCATAGATGCATCTTACAAATGAAGGACGAGTGATTCACAACAAAAAATTGGGTTTTATTGAGTCGGCCATGGATGTGACACTCCTTCAGTCGAGATCTTTTAAACTCCCATGATTCAGGGCTCAGAGCAACGGGGCCAAACAAACAGAAAACTCTTCCATAAAAATACCCAGTAACAAGGACTTGAACAAAAGAGAAAAGATGATGTGCAAATACCCCAAAAAAAGAAACTTTGAAAGACCTTCGGAAGGTTCTAGAAAATTTTGGTGGAGATGATTTTGAAGCCAAAAGAAAACTGAGTTTTATCAAAAAAAAAGAGAGAAAATCTTAGTTCTTTTAACCAAACTGTACAAAATAGTTTTTGAGCTGAGTCAGAGTTAAACAGACGCTTCGTGGGGCTCACTTTCAACTACATGGTGACTCTTCACAGAGATGCTGAAAGCAAACCTTCATCTCTTCTGCTGTTTGCCAGCTTATCTGTTAGAGGCTTTGGAGAATCAATGACTGCCTGAAGCTATTAGCCCTAAAAGCAGGAAGTAAAAATTAATAACGAAGAGAAGCCAAGACAGACCGAGAAGCAGAGACGAACGCTAAAGAAAAATAAATCTGATGACGGACAAGTTTAGCACGTAATAAACTGAATTAATCAGCTTGCGGCTAAAGTGATGACGGATCAGTTGTTTTTCAGAGACAAAACACAGTTTTGAGGAAATAAAAAGAAACATTTTTCTACAGTAAATCAGTAACTGAGAAGAATGGAGTGCCCTCTACAGGTCAGGATAAGAATTACATACATTTTTATACCTATATTAAATCTATACCATAATGAACTTCCAGCTTTGCTTCATAAAACCACATTGAAGCATTTTTTTTTCTTTGTACTAGTTGTAGGAGCTGCAACAGAAAAAGTGGAGTTGTTTGTACCATCCTGATGTCACTGTACATTTTTTGGATCGGGTCTGCGATGCTTGCGGTGCTTGAGTGACCAACACAAGATGAATACTGATGAATGGGATGACAACCCACATATCAAGCTGGTCACCAGCATGAGCTGTGAGAGTAGATTGTCGATGTTGTAATTATTTAACTCTGCGGTGCCTGGTCCATCAGATTTTAGTAATAATAATGTATACCATATTGATCCCTTAACGGGGAAATTTGTGTGCCGCATTACACCGCACCAGGCTGCCACGACGGTACCAATGGTGGGAGAAACAGGGGTTAGGTGTCTTCTCCAAGGACCCTAGACTTGAAGTCAGTGGGAATCGAAACCGCGAACTTCCGGTTAACTTTCAGTCCGAGAACGAACGCTCTACCACTGAGCCACTTCCTCCCCCTTCAGTATTAAGCTGCTCCAACAGACTTGACACAAAAATTTCAAAAGCATGTACATTTTCTTCCAAAATATTGATCAATAATTTATTATGTTTGGAACTTTGTTTGGTGAATAAATTATTTGGGTCTTTCATTATTTTCAATCTTTAAAATTTCAGTATTTGAATAATACCAGCCAAAAGTGACCAATTATTAGTCAAAAAATATAAAAAACAGATTAATCAGCAGGAGTTGAAGTCATCTAATTTTTTGTGTATGTTTATCATCGTTTCCTCATGCACACTTTTCATAAATTGTCAGCAAGCAAAACTAAACGTGCACTGCCTCTCAGTGGACAGAAAATCAAAGTACAGCATGTTAAATATGTGCCTGAGACTTTCACACAAAATTAAACCGTTCTAAGAAACAAAAACACCATAACTTAATCCTAATATTTTTAGGTGAAGTGAGAACTCGGCACAGCTCAAGTTCTTCACCTCAATGAATCTAAAAAAATTTTTTTAAGACGTGTTTCTCTATGACTTGTTACGTTTTGTTGTGTTCTGCCTATTTTGGGGCCAGGTCGAGGGGGAACAGCTACAAACTTCAGGAAGCCCAGGCTTCCTCACGACAGCTGCATCCTCCAGCTCACCCGGGAGGATCCAGATGCGTCCCCTAGCCAGCTGTGAGACATAGTCACTCCAGAAGATTCGGTGTCTGTCTCTGGGCCTTCTCCTGGTGGCACGTGCCCAGAACACCTCACCAGCAAGGCGTTCAGAAGACATCTTAATCAGATGCCCAAACCACCCCATCTAGCTTCTCTCTACCCAGAGGCACAATAGCTATATTCCAAGCTCCTCCCAAATGGCTTTGTTAAAGATCCCTCCTCATTTAGAAATAAAGCCTGAGGAAAAGACATTTCAAAGAAGGTTCTCTTACCATGTCTTTGAACGCATTCTCGATGGCTCCGATCACAAGGCTCTCTTGTGAAACTTTCTTCTCTGTGAAAAAGCGTGCGGGTGGTGTGCTGGGTGAGCCAGGAGCCCCCGCGGCCCCTCGGAGTGACACGGCCCTGGTGAGGGCACGGTTAGACGTCGCGTTCAGGAGGTGATTAATGGGTTCTTCATCCAGGCATGTAGGCGGCTGCAGGTTGGGTGTGCAGAGGATCTCCAATACCTCTTGAAGATGGAGAGCAATGTGGTGATGGAGAAGGCGGGACGCCACGACAGCTGCTCCTGAGCCGGCGTGACCATCGAACAGTGCCCAGTAGTGAAACATTAGCTCTTCAGCACAATCCTGCACACAAATAAGACCAGACAAAGACAAATAATTTTGTTTAGAGAGCTGCGAATTCATCAGATCTAAACTATTTCAAACAACAAATGTGATCTCAGGTGTTTTTGCTCTGCTTACACACCTTATGTCATGCAATTTGGAATCTACAAAAATTTCTGTAACTTCTTTCATGCAACCTAAGCTTTATACATCACACCAGTTACAATTCTTAGATGTAAGCATACCTGATCTGCCCCCAGCTCCAACAGCGTCTCCAGAACTCCAAATGTAGATCATGTAACTGATGTGATGTATATGCAGTAGCATTTAAAATCCTGTGCTTCCTAAAATAACTCGTGTACAATGACGACAAAAGCATTTTTCACCAAAGCAGAGGTGGAAATGCTGGTCTCCAAAGGGGAAAAGCATATGTAGTGCTCTTTGCAAGTGCGTCTCCAACAAGCAAAAGACAGTGAAGTGTGAGGTGGTCACCAAGACCTGCAACCCTATGAGTGGCGCACACTGTCACTAAAATCTTTAAAAAATGGTCCGATCTTAAACTTGTGACACAAATTGGGATTTGATATGAACCACTGGAGGTGATCAAAGTAATTCCCAGCTTAATGTTTTAATAATAATCTAATAACTTCATCCCAACATCTTGCGTACGGCAGCTTCTTATTGTGTTCATGGTAGCGCAAAAGTTCATGCTCTCCAGCACCTTTACAAAGTAGTTCAATTTGCTTGGAAGTTAGCATAACAAAGCTTTAAAAATAGAGCCTTAGATCTTGTTCTGCCCCAGGAGCCGTTGTGTGATTCTTTAATTTTGTAGAGTTGATATAGTTGGTTTCGGTTACGTCACTTCTTGTGTTTTGTTAATGGCCACCAGACAAAGCAACAAGGCAGCCACAGAATCTGCAGCTTAATCTATTCATTTTTAGTTAGAATTGAGAAATCAATGCCGTAAGTTGTATTTAAGTGTTTAATGTGTTGTTGTTAAGTGTTTTAAGGTTTTACCAATGTTTATTGTTTGAAAGGTGTGTTATATTTTTGTTAATTAGAAGAATACGACCACATACTAAAACGGCTCAGCTAAAGTAAACAGCTAATACGGCTAAGCTAAAGTAAACGGCACAGGCAATTGCTTTCTTGCGTCGATGTGGCACCCGTTTATTCCTGCATTGTGAACCTGTATTTGTTCTGTATTTTTCTTGCAGTTTTTACTCCTATTCATTATGAGAGAATTGTTAATAAATAGACAAGTTACAACATGATTCGTCAGTTTGTTTTGGAAGGAGTTTAGCGTGATGTTTAGTCAATGGTCCTTACACGCTGATGAGAGCACTATAGACCTCCTGTAAAATCATTCTAATGGGTTTGATGCTGTCTCACGGAGTCAGTCCACAGTGGGAAAGCGTTCAATGTTCCCAAACAGGATCTGGTTGAGCTTCTACTGCTTTCAAAGCTGAGTACCACAGCAATCCATCCACCCACCGGACACTCCACTAATGTCCACATAAATCTGGTTACATGATCCTTGATCTAATCTCTGGTCATTAGGCGTAGGATGATGCTCCAAACTTCATTGTGTTCTTTGTATTCAAAGGTTTTTGATCCAGTGATCTGGCTCAATCACGTCGGACCTTTGAGTCAACCACCTTCACACATGTTTAACATTTCCTAAATGTGATCATCTATGTGTCCCGATTGTGTCTGCCGATGTTTTCCGACTGGATTCTATACCTTGCAGATTGCATGTGAACACAAGCTCAGTTCATGTGCAGAATAAACTTTATTTTCTTCTAAATATAGGTGCAGCAGCTCTCTGTGATGCTCTGCTGGTCGAGTCCCACTGCAAAGTGAGTCAGAGGATACTCGCACGTAAGGTGTGGGCTCCATGTGGATTGGGGTGAAGTACAGCAGGGCTCACAGAAAATGTTGCACAATATTATTTTATTTTAAACACAAAGAGCTTTTGTAACAACTCTAACATAGAAAAAGTAAAAGTAGGATTTGGTTCTTCTTGTTCGAACCATGACTGTTTGCAGGTCTGATCGACATGCAACAGACATGTTATGCATGTCTGTTGCATGGTATGAGCCATTTGAAAGCTCTCTCGTCCTGTATTTGGACACTATTTGAACAGCAGTTTTTCTTGCCCACATCTTTCATTCTTCTCCACTCCCATATCGAAACATAAACAGGAAGTGTTTTGAGTGCATATGCTCTGCTCATGCTTGGTCACGCACCTCAACAGGGAGTGCCATGTTTTAATTACCAAAATAAGAATATAAAAGAATGTGTAGTAGTTTCCAAACTCAATGATATTCACACTATATTTGTAGTCTCAAATGAGATTTACACTGTGTCATGCACACACTTATGGGGCGGGGCTAAGAGTGGTGCAAGAATTCAGTGTAAAAAACCGACATGAAACCAAATCAATAAATTTAAATGTGAATATTACATTTCCAAGTTAACAAAAAGTGAATGTTTATTTTGGATAGATGGATAAGAAGATGACTGACTGACTGAATATTACCCCACAAAAATCCAACATCTCTCTTTCAAAACTTAGTGTATTCTTTTAAAACCTACAGTGTATACAACGATCAAGCTTCTCCAGTCAGAATTCGTACCTTCTTCTTGTGACTGAGCTGCTTTTTCTTTTGATTTTTACTCACCAGGTTTTCTTGGGTGATCAGACTTTCTCCGTTAGGCAGCGAAGACCTTCTGCGAGTCATGGAAATTCTGCTGGGCGTGGCACTTCCTGATGTTCTCCTCTTCACCGCCAGCACCTCACAGCAGGCCTGGTCCTCGTTTAACGTGCTCTTCCCAGCATTGATCACCCTGGTCAGGGATAGAGAACAGATCAGGGGGTTTAATCTCGGACTGAGTAATAGAATACAGAATGGGGTAATAGGTGGTCACAAATGACACATTTTAAAGCCTCAAACAAGAGAGCAAGATACTACAGTTTTATAAAAACAGCAGATATGCTGCTTAAGTGAATAAACTATTCAGGACTGCAGTTATCAATTATTTCAGAAAATGATTAATTGATTAATTCTTCTGTTTGATTCATCGAATAAAGTATACTAACCAATAAGTTATATTTCTTGTGACTAAACACTCATATTATCATTAATTGTGTCGTCTTCTGAACTGCTTATCCCTCAAGGGGCCTCAGCGGTGGTCAGAGAGGCAGGATACACCTCGAACAGGTTGCCAGTCTGTTGCAGGGACACACATACAGACAATCATCCACACGCACACTCATTCCCTGGGGCAATTTCATTTTATCAAACATGTTATCAAACATGTTTTTGGAGAGCGGGAGGAAACTGGGGAGAACACGCAAACTCCACACAGAAAGGTCAGTGTTTCAAGCCTCGTCCCACTTTGGGACTTGAAACCCCAACCTTCTTGCTGTGAGGCCACCAGGCCACCCCAAAAATTGAAAAAATAAATCTCAGACTCATCTCTGCAGGAAAAAATACATTTTTTGCTTTTTGTTAATGGTACCATTACTTAAAGTTAGTTATTAAGTTTTTTTGTTGTGCAAAAATTTGAGCATCAACAGTCTGAACTCGGATTTCTGCATGCAAAGAAAAACATGCTGGATTAAACTTAAGTTAAAGGAGGTAATAATCCATGTTTTTATTGTAGATACTTCAGCTCAGTGAAATCTATTAAAATAAAAGACATCTATTTTCTATTCATTTAACATGATTCTAACCGGGATAAAAAAATATTGGATTAAATCAAAATGCACAAAAAAATATTCAAGACATTTTATTTAAGCTAATAACTCGATGCAATCGTTTCCACCCTATCAGTACAAGTTAAGATTATACATTAATATTTAAGAAAACAAAACATTCTTCATTTTCTATGTTGTAAACAGGAACTATGGGTCTATCTAACCCAGGGGTGCCCAACCAGTCGGTCCCGATCGACCACCGGCCCGCGGACTGATTTCAAGTTGACCGCCAGATGTGTGGGGGAAAAAATATGAAATGAAGTCAGTATTGTCAACTCAGCGGCTTTGACCCTTATGTAGCGAGTGTTCAGACCCTCTAGCCTCTAGAGTCGCTAAAATTTAACGTTAAGCCTATAATCAATAAGCAGCGCCTGGTGCTGAGTTGGCCTGCCCTCTCACACAGCACGGCGTGCACAAAGAAAACGTGTGTGTTTGAGAGCGAAAAAGAGAGCGAGCGAGAGGAATTTGTCGGTGTGTGTTTGAGAAAGAGAGATAAATTTGTGTGTGTGTGTTTGAGAGAAGAACTTGTCACTGTGTGGGTGTGTTTGAGAGAGAGAGGAACTTGTCACTGTGGTTGTGTGTGATTGAGAGAGAGAGGAACTTGTCACTGAGTGCGTGCGTGCGTGTGTGTTTGCGAGAGAAAGAGGAACTTGTCACTGAGTGTGTATGTGTTTGAGAGGAACTTGTCTGTGTGTGTGTGTGTGTGTTTGAGAGAGAAAGAGGAACGTGTTACTGTGTGTTTGAGAGAAACTTGTCTGTGTGTGTGTGTGTTTGTAAGAGAAACTTGTCTGTATGTGTGCGTATGTTTGAAAGAGCGAGAGAAACTTGTATGTATGTGTATGTCTGTGTGTGTCTGGAAGAGAGGAATTTGTCTGTGTGAGAGAGGGTGGGTTTATGATGTGGTGTCTAATGGTGCGTAGCAACAAAACGAGTTGGAATGGAGTTTTACTGCAGGCTGGAAACGATCTGTTGAGGTTTACGATGTTAACGCTAGACTGGTAGATCTCAGAAGGTTTGCTACTTCAAAAGTAGCTTTTGGGTCCAAAAAGATTGGGCACCTCTGATCTAACCAATCACATGTGGCTCAAATCAGTGCATTTAAGTGCCAATATGGTTGAAATGTGGTTAAAACAATATCTCTGTACACACAACACGTCCATCCTGGAAGCAGATGTTCGACGGCAACATGAGACCACAGCAGGGCTTCATCAAAGCGGGTAAAATCTGAAAACACTTGCTGCTCTGATGAGTTCCCATGATGAGCATGAATTAAAACTACTTGGTTTTGGTTATATTCTCAAACGTGGATTTAAAAAAGGAAAAAAAAAATCCATGTTGCTTTGAATCCATGTGTCAGTGGCTTGTGGTGAGGTTTAACTTTAGCACATTTTCTGCATGCAAATCTTTAAAAAAAATGCTTTTTGTGTGCCATCCAGGACTCATTAGACAAAGATCAATTTTATTTCTAAACGTCATGACAATCAGTGCACCACATACTGGTTCATTTTGTACTACAGAAGCTCATCAAGTAACGTTTACCAATCATGTTTTATGTTGAATTGTGTCACTTTGAAATTAAACCATCATTACTCACGTTATCCCATAAAATTATCTGTCTACAGTAGGTGCTTCATGCCCTGTATTTTTGCGATTTCCATGGAAATGTCTGGTTGCTCGCTTGAGGAACTGGAGGTGCCCACTCGGACCCAGTGAAATACAGAGAGGCTATTTTGATGATCTTCATTGCGGCCAGGCTTTGTGACCCATTCTGGACTCCAGCTTTTGGGTTGCCAGGCTGGACACAGTGCGACAAGGAGTGGGACACCGGTGGATGGGGTGGGGGGCATCGAGGTGTTTTTCCTTTGGGAATTAATTGAGTATATTCAATTCAATTCAAAACACTTTTTACCGAGAGTACCGTATTTTCCACACTATAAGGCGCACCTAAAAACCTTAAATTTTCTCTAAAGTTCACGGTGCGCCTTATAACCCGGAGCGCCTTATATATGGATTAATATTGAGCTACAACAGGTGTTGCAACTGCGGTAAGCAGCCGCCGACTCCATTTCCCCCGTAGAAGAAGTAGTGCGCGGTGCATGCTGGGATACATGAAAGGGCGTCTCATTTCCATTTGTGTGTTTGTGTAAAGACCCGGAAATGGCTTCTCTATAGACCTAGAGACCCTGTTACACTGCAGAGTTTAAACTCAAGGCGATCTATCACGCAGTAGAACACGGGAATAGAGCCACAGCAAGTGGTGAGATCGGGCCTAAGAAATCCAGCCCGACCCGACCCCAGCCCGCGGACATTAAAAAATAAAATAAAAAAAATATTAAAAATTAAAAAATATATATTATTTATAAAAATGTATAAATTGGAACATTTTCAAGAACACGCTTTTTTAATAAAAAAAAAAAAAAAAAAAAAAAATCACACTATCGGACCCTTAACACACTTGTCTGTGATGGCCTGCTTAGCGCGAAGAGGAGGGACGGTCTTTGAAACAAATGATAAAATAGATCTTTGACGATCATCACTTTTGCCAGTCCAGCTGTTTAAAACTGCAGGCCAGTTTTTTTTACTCTCATATGAAAGCAATGCGCCACATTGACTACATCCAGTGAAGCCAACGCAAGTTTCTGTCGCATTTTGAACAATAAATTTGTAGCTTTTGCTACAAATCAGCGGTGCGTGTTTGTCTTTTCAGTTCTCCTGCCTTTAGTTTATCCTTAACTTCTTACTCCTTCATATCGGAGATACCAGTTCAAAATAAATAAAAAAAAACGACGTGCGCAGGAGAGGATTACCAAATTAAGAGAGGCGTTCATGTGCGCAGAGCATGAGCTGGCTCTGCGAATCCTGTTTAGTAGTTAAACATTACTTCTCTGTTTTAATTTTATAACAAGTATTCCTTAGTTTAGTACACACACCTCATTTCAGTATACATTTTATAAACATAAATTTATTTAAAAAAAAAAAGAAGTCAGCGAGAGAGAAGCCCGACCCGACGTAATGATTGACATTTTTAGACCCGACCCGAATTTTGGGTCGAGCTCAAGATCTTACCTCTGGCCACAGCGACAGAGTTTAACATCAATGAATCAATGATGAGGAAGTGGAGGAAGCAAGAGGATGCGCTGCGCCAAGTAAACAAGTCTAAACAGAGTTTCCGCAGAACAAAGCGAGATGGCCACAGTTAGAGGACAAAGATGAACAGACTTTACTGTAGCGCCTTATCATGCGGTGCGCCTTATATATGGAAAAAGTTTTAAAAATAGTCATTTATTGAAGGTGCGCCTTATAATGCAGTGCGCCTTATAGGGCGGAAAATACGGTAGTTTTAAAATAATTACATCAGAAAAGTTCCACAAATTGCCTCTTTTTTTTTCCTAAAAATACATTTTTCACACTTTTAGCCGGATTGTGTATAATTTTAGATACATCTCTGTAAATTCTGCTTTAATTTGTCTGATTTTTTCTTTTTTAAAAACCCCACAATATTCTAAAAGAAATTAGAATTTAGTTTCTTTGTAGTTTTTATTATTATAAATTGTAGATATTTTGTATCCAAACTCTTGTTGACTTGATCAACCCGTCTATAAATACTTTCCCAGATTTACTTAAGAAAACTTTTTTTAGATTCCAAATCAAGTGCATTGTAAACGTGAAAGAAACAAAGTTGCCTTTTGGAAAAAAAAAAATACATTAATATCTATGGCTCTTAAAAAAAGAGAGAAAATTGACTAATTTTGGGGGAATAAAAAATATAAACTTATGTAATTGTTTATTTTAATCCGCTCAATTGCTACTTTGTTAGATTTTTTTTTTCTAAAGTGAGAACATATTCAGTAGTTGAACAAACTTTTCTTCCCAGACAGATTGAGACCAGAGGATGTAGGTCAGAGGACAAAAACACCCAAAGAAATGTTGCATCATCCACCTGCAAAAACTGCTGGAATCTGCACAGTCAGAGAAAAACATCCATCTTGTTCTAAACTCGGCAAAAAATCTCTAAAAACCAGCTGGAGAAGAAGAGAAGTTAAACTTTCTACACACACGGTTGTGTTTCTAGAATGCCAAGTCTCCCGCATTGGGAGGGATTGGGCAGGCGTATGGAAGACGTCGGACATCCGGGACCTTTGGTTATGTGACAGCTTATGTGCGTCACAAAACAAAGCACGAACAAGCAGTACAGGGGTGTATTTATGGTGGTAATTCCTCTTCGTACTGATACATAATGCTAGGTGGTAACACACATAAGACACACAATTTTCCAGCTGCTTTCTCATGTTTTGAATGGTTTGTTTTACGCAAACTGCCATGGCGGGTGTTGTGTTTTGGCGGGTGTGAGGTCAAGCTCCTCCTCCATTTGGCCCACCTCCTCAAATCCCTCCACCCCCAAAATCTCCCGCTTTGTGAAGCCAAAAACTTGGCATCTCTGAGAAATTATCCCAGTTTAGTTTTAATTAAAAAAAAAAAAAAAAGAAAAATTTAGAATGACCTGATAACCTCACATTTCTATCATTCAATGGCCTTCATTGGGATTTTTAGTAAACAAGTTAAAGAAAAATTGATAGAATTACAAGATATTTCCTGGTAAATAAAGATTAAACATGTTTTTTTTTTTCTCCAACTAAGAAAACAATGGAAGTCCCAGCATAAGAACATAGATCAAACCTAGATGGAGTGCCGATATACCACCGCAGTGTGTCAGTTCTCCATCTGATTACAAGCATGAACAGATAATGGTGCCCCAGGTGTTGTTGTCCAGGTGCTGGAAGCACGTGTCAGACTGACTCTGACACAGCAGTCCATCAAGTCAAAGTTTAAAATATGTGGATGACATGGTGGGTGAACGCTTGAACTGCCACACCGGGATCAGCTTTTAGATAATCCGAGGAAATGTTTCCCCGATGGAAAACAAACTGTAGGCAGTCCTGATGGTCATATTCATGATTCAACTAACAGCAAAGTAAATACGTGGACTTTGAACTTTACGTCTCTTATCAAGCTTTGTGATCTAGACTGGGTTTATGCCAACATACAGGAGCTGAAAAGCAAACTGGATCAGTTTGGTTTTGAACTCATTTAACCTCAACAAAAGATAAAAGTTGCATCAATGTTTGGCACCCATATGCAAACCTTATGAAGGAGCCTCTAGTAGCAATGGTGGTGTCTCGAATGAGAACCTAATGATGTTTTTTTGTAAACAAATATGGATGAATGTTAAAATTCTGACTCTTGTCTGAAATTTGTTCATATTTGTTTGTACATATTTAAAATCACAACATTCGTTTTTTTTTTTTTTTTGTCTAATGAGAATATAATGGGCATAACAGAAAACGTGAAAACACAAGTACAACGTTAAAACATTGGTTTGGTTTAATAAGTTTAAAAAGGTTAGATAAGTTTTGGTTTAAACCTAGAAAAAACTAAAATAATGATAAATTAAACAGCCACTTGATTATTTTATCGTACTATATTGATCCCTAAATGGGGAAATTACTTATGCTGCTTTGCACCGCAGCAGGCAGCCACAATGGCACCAATGGTGGGAGTAACTAGGGGCTTAGGTGTCTTCCCCAAGGGCACTTAAGCATGGGCCCAGTGGCAATTGAACTACAAGATTCTCCCGGTCCAAGGACAAAGATTCTACCACCGAGCTAAAAACTCCCATATAATTACAATCATACCAACAAACAGACAAAGAACATAAAACAGTTGCTGAAAATAAAATTTTAAGATAATATTTGACAATAGATTAAATCTCAAATTAAAGATGTACAGAATAAATGGTCAAAAAATGTCAAAAATTGTAAAATGATACCACAAGGTGGCGAGATTATTTTTTTTAAGAGGATTTAAACACATGCAATGATTTTACACAAACAATATGGCCTCCAATCTTAGTAAACTTGACCTTTAGTTGCATGACACTAAAACTGGAATCAGTTCATTTAACATTTCTATTTAAATTTTGGAAAAAGTTTGGGAGATATCTCGTTCATGAAGTTGTTGCAAAACCACAAAAAAGTAATAGAGACAAAATTAACTGACGGATGCATGCTTAGACAGTCCGAGTGCTTACTGCATCTTCTACATTTTGTGGCTGGAGGAATAGTCATAGCAAATTCTGGGGTGTATGAGTCTACAATGTGCATGAGCCGGACCAAAGTAGTGGAGTGATGGATGTTTGTTTGACCTCACGGGATCACGAGATCAAAGGAGCTGGCCGGCTTTTCTTCTCTGATGAGAGAGGAGTTGTCGTGCACATCACCCTGAGGCAGAGCTGTGACTGTGAGCCAGCCTGTCATATTCGGTTACCCTACTTCTTCACACCCGAGACGGTGGCATGACCTTCATTATCTTCTCAGAGTTACATTCCTTCTTTCAGTCTCAGTTACAAAGAACTTTGATAACTTTCCCTGAGCATCGGGGAAGTCCAACAGGCTTCTTGTTCCAACTTATTAGAAAATATTAATCAGTATCGAGCTGAAAACAAAACTACTCCATGCCTACATGCAACAAGTACACTTTAAGGTGTATACATAGCTCCGTGATAGACAGGATAATCTCCTTACATCGTTTCACAAGTGCGCATGAGCTGCCAAAATATATCATGCATCGAACATCAAATGCATTGAAGCACTCCTACAAACCTCCATGAGAAACCAAAGAGTAAAAAATATCTATCATGATAGAAAGCATAAAAAAAGTTCTGTTTCGTTTTCTCTGACTTTAATCCAAAACCAGGTAGCGGTGTCAACAGCCTCAGACGGGAAGCCAAAGCATCTCTCACACCGGCCTCGTCCTCCATGCTCACCCGGGAGGTTTCTGAGGTTTTCCTTGTCTTGCTCCTAAACATAGACTGTTCAGCAAGTTCTGCGTCTGCCTCTGGGTTTTCTCCAGGTGGGATGCACCCGGAAAACACAAGCATTCTAACTAGATGCCAAAACTTGCTTCTCTCTGCCCGAAGGAGCAACAGCTGTACATCGAGCTCCTCTCTCTATCTCTGAGTGAGAGCCCAGAGACCCAATCCTGAGGTCATCAACCAGGATCCCCTCATCGTATCAGCTGCACAAAGAAATCCTGTCCATAAAAGTAATGAACAGAGTGTGTAACAAAAAGCAGCATTGGTGGAGTTCGATTGCTCAATTCTCACTGGAAATGGAATTGAGCTATGACCGGCAGTAGGGACGAAGTTCTGGTACCGGTTATACAGAGACCGGACAGCACGTAAGAAAGGCTCTAAGCCTCCTGCTGGATGGGAGCGGTCACAATTTATTCAAAAATGCATGAATGAAACAGAAAACCACTTCAGCATCAAACCAGCTTTGGGTGATGCCAAATTGTGTTTGGAACTAAATTGGTATAATTACAGGTTTGGGGGTTATGCTATTGACCTCCTGCGCTGCAGCAAAGTTAATGTTTCCTTACCATCTAATTAAAAAAAAGGGGGTATAAATTTTCTCTCCATTTAATACAAACATCATGTACTCCTTCTTGTTTGCCGGGTTTTTCATCTGCAGCTTAATTTCTTCTCAGTTTTTTCCCTTCATGCCTACGCTTGTAGCCCATTTCTTTTAAAAACAGAAAATGATTTATATTTATAGATTAGTTAAGATAATCCCATCAACTGAGCCCGTCAAAGTGTTCTGTTAGGCCGTGAATGCATTCACAGTGCTGCAGATTACAGAGTGCTATCATTGAACTGGAGAAGGATTACACCGTTCCTCGCTCAAAGCAATGTGCCGTGAAAATGTAGGCAACAACACAAGAACATGCGCTGCATCATGTGACTGAGCACTGGAAGGCTTTGTACGAGGAGCTGCTCATGTGTCTCCTCTGCAGTGCTCAGCGTGATGCTAACTTCATGTGGCTTCTTCACAACCAGAGTATAAAAAGAAAAAGAGAGAAAAAAAGAGGAGAAAGGTCGCAGTGATGAAAGAAGAGTGTTAAAAATGCTTTTAAAAGCCCTAGGGTTGCTTCTTTCTTGGTTCCAGCTCTGAGCTTACTGCTGAGTGTGTGGACTCGTAGCGGTGTGTCCAAACATCTGCTGACTCGCAGTCCAAACAGAGTTCAGCTCACAGACACGCATATTGATCTACAATTGATCAGACAACTGCTGAGGTTGCAGAGTAAAGGTTCTGGTTCAGTGAGGAAAAGGATAAATGTCTGATTTCTTTTTTACTTGTTTTTTATAAGCGACACAAAAGATAGAGAAGGTTTGTGATAGAAATCAGTAACTGCGTGGCCATAAAGTGACAGAATGAATTTAATAACTGGTTAAACTAACACATACTCGTGTGTGTGTTTGTGACTGACCAATCATGTACCAGCAAACTTGTTTTTATACATCTGAAAATTAAGAGAGAACAAATTTGCTTAAAAGAAGAGATTTATAACATTGTTCCTACATCAAAGTCATATCTATTTTATTCATGCATATTTTAGTCATTTACAAGCTTGCCCATCCAGTTTTCAGTCAGTCAGTCATCTTCTTATCCGTCAGTCCCTTTCGGGGTTGCGGGGGGTGCCGGCTAATTTAAGGCGAAGGGCAGGGTACACACCGAACAGGTCGCCAGTCTGTCGCGGGCCCACACACATACAACCATCCACACACACATTCCTAGGGGCAATTTGGCACCGGCCAATCAACCTAGGATGCATGTTTTTGGAGGATGGGAGGAAACCGGAGTACCCGGAAGAAACTCATGCAGACACGGGGAGAACATGCAAACTCCACACAGAAAGGACAGTGTTCCAAGCCTCGTCCCCACCCGAGACTCAAACCCACGACCTTCTTGCTGTGAGGCCACTGTGCTCCCACTGCGCCACCGTCCAGTTTTCAGATACTACTCAAATGGCAGGTTCTTCTTGGCCCTGATTCCAACGCTCTGGTCACGGTTGGTCCCTCTCCTCGGGTACTGCACTCCATCAAATCTTTATATAAATGCACTAAAATAAGAATATAAAATAATATGCACTAGCTTTGCTAAGTTTGCTAAGTTAGCAAAGCTAAGTTTGCTAGGTTAAAAAAGCTACCATACCACTTCTTTTAGTACACTTTATTGCTTATCTGCGGTCTCTAATGAGGTGTACACTGTGTCGTGAGGACTAGGCATCCAGACTAAACACAGAGCGAGAGGATTGGGGAATCCCAGTGTCCCAAAAATTATCCTCCAATTAGTGGGTTCATTGAACAATATTCTGTCAATTTGATTTTTCCACAACCCAAAAATTATCTTTATAAACGCCTGTTGAAAAACCACAAAGCTATTTAAACTAAAAAATATGTATTTTAATAACTCTCTATCATCCTAGGATTTCCAATTATTTCTTTACATTATATGTTATTTTACAAGACACCAAAAAGAACTAATCAAACCCCTTTTCCTTGATTTAACATTTAAAATAAACATGCATGTAAATGAGAGACATTTCCGTTTTAAAATAGTTATTTTTATTTCACCATAGATTCAGTAACATAAATGGCTGGCTCATTATTCAACATTTTATGAGCCTAACCGCTATCCTTTACCTCCTTTTCAAATGCATATTAAAAGAGTAAAAATCCTTATGTAAGGGATTTAAAACCTCCACCGATGTCTGGCACTTAAACAGCTCAAGTGAGTGGGAATCGTGCAGACGATTGAACGCAATTCATTCAATTAATAAAACCTACAGAGATAGTTTAAACTGTGAGTGTGTGTTTGGCCTCATAGTCTGCTGTATGAAAAGTGGTTATGGCTGCATTAATGGGTTTAATAAAAAGAGAAGCATTAAGATGTTAAAGCGTGCTTGCGGTTGAACAGATTCCCCGAACCTCACATTAAACCAGACTTTAAGACGCTTGTTACAAGCCTGGAGCTGAACTGTTGGAATCTGAGAATGTTCAAAAGGAGCAGGACTTAAATAATGAACATCAGAACAGAAGTTTGAATGTGTTTATGATTGAGAGAAATTTCCTGAAAATGCTTTGAACTTGTTACTTTCATGGACAAAATTTTTAAGCCTACTTTCGATGGTGAGATGATTCGGTTCAATGATGAGCCCATGATATCCAACTCTTAAAGAAATAGAATCTCCTTTTAAAGTATTCATTTAAGTCCCCTTTTTTATCTCAAATATTTGCTCATCTGGTGAAAGCTAGTTAGAGAAAAGTGATCCTGGATATTTTTTCCATTTACAACAAAGCAGATTTATGAAGTAGTGTTTTTAGAGCACAGGCTTTTATCCCCAAAGCTTGTAAGTGTGTAAGAGAGGAAAGGGTGACACAGGTTGGAATGAGCAAAAACCACTGATCCATTTACTGGAAATGATTGTGCTTGCTGGACCAGACAATGCACCCACTCAAAATCCTCTTCAAAAAGCACCAACCGCTCCCCTGAGAGGCATACAGAAACAATCCAACAAAAAACCTCTTAAAGCTCAGGAAGCCCAAGATGAATACGATCGGGCAATGAGAGTAAAAACTGAGCAACACATTTCCAAACACTCGTCTTGTCGTTACTAGTCATAACTCGGATTTGATTTATCAAAACGTCAAATACTTGCAGAAACATATATGATGCAAATACATCACAATCGAGCAAATCCTGACATTTATGGTCTAACAAATGATCAGAACATGGAAAGCTTGCCTTCAGGTCGTGGGGAGTGCTGTAGCCTATCCCGGATGATTTAAGGCGAGAGGCAGGGTGCACCTCGAACAGGTCGCCATTCTGTCACAGGGAAACACACACAGACAACCATCCACACACATTCATTCCTCGGGGCAATTTTATAGCATCCAATCAACCTAACATGCATGTTTTTAGAGAAAGGGAGGAAACCAGAGTACCCGGAGAAAACCCACACATACACAGGTAGAACATGGAAACTCCACACAGAAAGGACAGCATTTTAAACCTCGTCCAAACTCAAACCTCAGGCCTTCTTGCTGTGAGGCCACTGTGCTAACCACTGCATCTCTGTGCCGCCCAATTCTTAGCTCATCACATATATTTTTTAACATAATAGTTGACATTTAACATTTAGTTAAATGAGACATTCCATGTCCACCAAAAAAAAGTTTTGCTTCCAGTTTTGACCCTGTGAATGTCTGTTGTTAGGATCTATTGTGTTTAGTAAATCTGCCAAGTTCAGTAGAAGGAATGAAGTGGATGGCAATTTAGAAAAGTTAAAAGAGGCTGTTGCCCCCGTGACCCAGCCCAGGACAAGTGGAAGACAACGGAACGAAACGGAAAAAAATGCCGTTCAAATAACTTTTTTGTAAAGGTCACCATGTTACAACTTCAGAAATAATCAATCCAAAGCTCACCTCCTCCTTTTTTGTTTGCCAGATTATTTAGAACGCGTGCTTCCTCATTCTATTCATAGCTAAAGAGGAGTAGCAACCCAAGACAGGTTGAGGGAGTTAATAATTAAAAAATTAAATCACACCTTTAGAGTTCAGGTAAGGATGAGGTTGACAAAAAAACAATAAAAAAGTTAGATTGGACCAATTTGGGCACGTTGCTTCAATCTGGAAAAACAAGAATACAAACAAGTAAGAGTAAATGTAATTATGTCACATCATAAAGACCAGCAAACATGACAAACCTATCACTGAATAAAAAATACCATCTTCATCCCAAAGAGAAAACTGGTGGAACCACTTCACTTCCTTTTGGTTTTTGAATTGACTCCTGCTCTTAAATTCAACTTCCTTAAAGTTTTAAAATATTATTTTCATGACACACCCTGCATCTGATTCTATTTTATTGAAAGTAAAGGTATTGTCTTTCTTTAAAGATTCTAAGCTCAGGTTTTTCTTGGGTTGCTGATATTTTACATCCACAGCCCCTGCTGGACAGCCAGCTGTTGACAAATCCCCAGAAGCGCTGAATTTTGGCTGATGCCAAGCCCAGCTGACACACATATAAATATCTCTGTATTTATGTGCTCGGAGCTTCAGTTTTACTTGCCTGAACATAAAAATGCCTTGACATAGACATCCAGTTCCTCAGCCCTAAACCTAGTCTGATAATATTTGGGAAATGTACATTTTCTTAGTCGAGGGTTGGTTTTTACTGAGTGTCATACAGGAGACCACCTTCTTCCCAGTTTGTGTCTATTCCATGTGATCTTTATTTCTGGAAAATGCCAGATGTTTGTTTTTTGGGTTTTTGATCACTCTAATCACATAAATAATCAACACTTCCGTCTACCTCGTGAGACCACAAAAGAGTAAAAAGCAAAGTTCATTTGATCATTTTTTTTTTTTGGTAAAAAAGCTTTGAATCATTTGGCTAATTGTTCGCTTCACCACCACAAACTGTAGCATCATAATTATTGATGACACCACACAGATAAGGAAGTCACTGTCTTATGCCATCCTTGCCTCAAGAGTGAACAAGAACCTGAGATATTTAAACTCCTCCAAATGGGGCGGGACGCTGTTCCTGACCTTTAGGGGCATTCGACTCTGACTGCTGCACACTCTGCAGGAAATCTATCCAGTGATAAAGATCATGCATGTTGAAGCACACAGAATCATGTCATCTGCAACAAGCAGAAACCGAATCTTGAAGCCACCAAGTTGGACCACTTCCTCCCACCAGCAGCACATAGGGTTTATCTAGAAATCTTGTTCATAAAAGTAAAGAAATTAGTAACAAAGGGCTGTGACCAATTTTTTTGTCTTTCCGGTCAGGCTAGTGGTAAGTTTTGAACATTTAAAAGTTGGAAGTGGTGAGTCTTTTTTTTTAAAGCCGTGTGCATTGATCTATACACTTACTATAGTTCTACTTTTGCAAGTTTTCCAAATTATGAAATCACATCTCATGTGTGAAACCCCTTCAGATGGTCCTTTCTCATTAACCACCAGATCAAAAGTCATGTGAATGAAATCCAGACATTGCCATGAAAACACTCTACGGACACAATGCATTCCCTTTACTTCTGATAATCCCACCCTTAACTATCACGACTCAATGCTTAAACTCTGACCCTAAACTCATTCTAACTATAGTCCCATTGTGATACGAACCCTCAAACTGAGACAGACTCTAAAAAATAGACCACTGCTTATTATTTGGATGGTTCAATTGAGATAAAACCAGAAACATATACAATACATTATGCATGTAAAATGTCCATAAGTGTAATCCTCTTTGATTTATAGATCCAAAAGATAATCCTTTCTTGCAGTAAAAAAGTTCTTTCCATTAGATTATCCCAGAGAAGTCGAAAGCAACCCAACAATTTCATGTTAATCCCTCTTATACAAGAAAAAAAAGCTTGAATTTCTCCTCTCATCAAAGCAATTCACGCTGTTTTTCTTCTTGCATTTCTCCTGGATTAATTTTCTAAACCATAGGAACTTGAGAGTTTGGGCCTCTTGTCTAAAACTTTTGTATATGTGAAGCACAAGATGAATGAATCATGTGTCGTTCCTCATGTGCAGTAGATGTGATTTTATCTCCTATAAACACAACATACTAGCATGTAAACAGACGGATTGCTGCACAAAGAGATTATCTGAACATCTTAACACGGTTCACAACTTTAACAAGACAGAAGAAGATAAGTCGAAAGTGGGTTTTCTGGATATCTAATGATTTATCTGAGGGGTAGGAAGACTCGAAATTAAACCAAATGTGACAGGAGGTAAAAAAAAAAAAAATCCTTTTCTAATTCCATTACAGTGAATTGATGCTTTTACCCACAGCAGCTTGGGAGAGGGGGTTGGAGACATCACCCATAGACACTCTGACATGCTCACAGAAGGAGCTAGAGATCAAATTTTTCTCTAGGTCGATGATCACGTCATCTCCTGAGTCATTCCTGCCCCCAGAATACCTCCATGAAAACTTTAAAGCTCATGTTTGCTTTTTCATAGATTGAACTATGACATCTCTACAAAGTCAATCATTCCCAGTTTGTAAAAAAAAAAAAAATTGGAATATCTATTTGAAAAGAAGACCTCGTCTTGATCTTTTTTTCTGCAGGTTGATGCAGCTTGTCCAACATTTGAGCCTCTCTTTGACCAATCAGCTCCATAATGAATCCATTTAACGTACTCAACCAGTTCTCTGCAGTTTTGGCAGCAAGATGAAGAAAATAAATTCAATCTGGAAGCCCTACTTTTCCCACTGATGGAGTAAATTATCTGAGTGAGTGTGATTGTGGTGCAGAGGCCAGAGTAGAATGGAGTTTATGGATCTAAAGAATTGACTGAACTGTTGAAAGGAGAGCAAAAAGTAGAGAAAGGTTGATCTAGAGCTCTGCTCTTTAGACAAATGGCACATTTAAAAGTGGTCTTCTGCTCATCCACGGCTGGGTCGTGGGGGCAACAGCCTTAGACGGAAAACCCAGACTTCTCTAACCCCAGTTGCAACCTTCAGCTCACCCAGGAAGATTCTGAGGTGTTCCCTATCCACCTGTAAGATATACTCTCTCCAGCAGGTCCTTGGTCTGCCTTTAGGTCTCCTCCCAGTGGGACATGCCCAAAACAGCTCACTAGCGAGGTGTTCAGGAGGTATCCTAACCAGATGCCCAAACCACCCATCTGGCTTCTGTCTTGCGATACCACCTAAATTTGCATTTGCTGGTTACATTAATGAAAAGGTGCTCTAAAAATACCACAGATTTTTGACTCTGCTGAACATTGAAAACCTGAGCCAATCAGTTTTGTATGGTGAACAAAAACCATTGGCACAGCATCTGAATGATTCCAACTTCATAGTTTTGACAACTCATAAATGTTTCTATTTGTTGGAGACACAGAAGTGGTAGAAAAAGCCATAAAAGCCCAAGGAGGGACTTAAAATTTCCACAGTGTTCCCAGAGTTGCTGGGCTGCCAGCGCTAGAAGATCTTCCATACTTTATTAAAAATTAAATGCTTTACTTTTCAACCTGAGTGTTCCTTAATTCTATTCCTTTTTTTTTTTTTTTTTAAAAGAAATCTGGTCGCTGAAACTAGAGATCTGAAATGATGGACAATGGTTTTGGTTCACCATAAAAAAATATTTGGCTAGAACAGGGTTGTTAAACTCAAAAATCTAGTGGATCAATATTTAATTTGGGGGGAAACTCGTGGGTCAACAGTGATATTTAAAAAGAAAATTCTCATGTTTAACAGTAACCCTTCTCATGTGAATCTAGACCAGGTATGAGGAAATTAGGACCCATTTAATCCGGCCCGCCGAACTTGAAAAAATTAAATAAATAAACCTTGTTAATGTTTTATTTTCCCTGGAATTCGGATGTTTCGTCACTAGATGGCACACTCTGGATATATCGTCTTTGTTGAGAATACAACAACACTGCTCCCATTAAAATGTATGTGTCTCCGTGACGCTAACGCTGTCAAAATAAAGAGTGTGCACAGATATGGAAAGCCATCGGGGCCGATACGCGCACGTAAACAAGCGTGTTAGATGTTAAAACAAGCAAAATGTTACATCTAGCGCTTCGATTTCAAACCTAGCGCCGCTAAATGCATCGCACTAGATTTCAGACCCAGCGCCGCTAGATTTGAAAAGAAGGCCTCTTGTTTTATATCTTCTTCTTTAATGTATTTGAAATTTAACGCTTTTGATGTAACATTTGCGCTTGTTTAAAATCTAGTGCGCCATTCTATCGGTCTAATCTAGGGTTACCAAGGCATGCCATCCGTCTGCTTCTCTCCCGGCCCCCTTGTTAAATTTTAGAACACAATGTGGACAGCAAGTCAAACATTTTGCCCACCCCTGATCTAGACATGTTTTGCCAAAAACTGAATATTTAACAAGCAAAGCTTAAAAATGCTGAACTAAATGAATAGTTTAACAATCCAAAAATGCATGGCGCTAGTTGCAGGTTAGCACGGCAACTGTCAACAGATGAGCGATCAGCAAATGACAGATTAACAAGTTAAAAAACCTAAAAAGCATTCATGATTTTTACTATTAGAGCTACATGTGCTGTAGAATGCAACACTGGTGGGCATTAGTCATTTAGTCTGACTTCACGAGACAAATATAATAACTCTGCAGGCCAAATTTGACCCATGTGGCCCAGTTTGACATTAAGGATAAGATAGGGTGGGCAAACTACGACCAGAGGCCCTTACAATGCTCATCAAGCTTTTTAATCCAGGCCGTTAAACATAAAGAAATTACATAAATATTTTCATTATTTGTTTATCCTCATTCTTTAATTGCTGTATTTTCATGCAGACATATCAACATGGCAGAATTTTCTCAATTTTTGTTTTTTTTGGGGGGGGGGGATTTCCAAGTCGGAAAGTAATTTTTCAGACTATTCTCACCATACTTGGACACATTTCTTGTTTAATTGTTCATATTAGCTAGTATCATAATAAGATCATCTTAACGGCTATATTAGGCAAATAAGGGTGAAGGTCAGCGTAAATATTAACAAACAAAAAATAAATAAATAATAATAATTATAATAAAAATAAATAAACAAAAACTTAAATTAAGCTTTTTTTTTCCTGGGCGGAATGGTGGTACAGTGGTTAGCACGGTGGCCTCACAGCAAGTAGATCAGGGGTTCGAGCTCTGGGTGGGGACGAGGATTGAAACACTGGTCTTTCTGTGTGGAGTTTGCATGTTCTAGCGGTGCATGCGGGGTTTTTCTCCAGGTACTCCGGCTTCCTCCAACTCTCCAAAAACATACATGTTAGATTGATTGGCTGCTATGAAATTGCCCCTAATAATGAGTGTGTGAGTGGATGGTTGTGTATGTGTACCCCGTGACAGACTGGTGACCTGTTCAGGGTGTACCCTGCCTCTAGACTGAAATCAGTCGGGATAAGGTCTGGCACTCCACAATTTTGTTACGAAAAAGTGGTTCACAACACAAAACAACTTATTTGTCTACCTCACAATGGTTGTGTGATGGAACCCTTTGTGGCCCCGAGGTCAAAAACCTTGTCCTCCTGATCTTAGGTTTTTAATGTCCCACAGAGTCCAAAGTTTATCCATAAATATTTTTATTTATAGGCATGAGAAGTCAGATTTATGTCAAATTACTGAAATGATTGTATAAAGATCTCCATGCTGGTTTTAATGTGAGGTTTAACAGAACAGATCCAGGACTGAGATCTTTCTGGTTTAGGTCTTGCATGATAGAGGCTGAAAGAAGGATTAAAGCCAAAGAAAAGCTGCTGAACTTCATTAGGTTTTTAAGTCTAAAGGCCCTTTAAAGACTAGATCTACTCTGATGTGTGTGATCTCCACAGTCCTGCTGGAGGAGAAGATGCTGAAAGGACAGATGGGTACTCACTCTGCGTATCCGGTGGACCAGGGTAGCCTCTTGGTCTCCTTTAGGATCAGGATCGGTCTAGCGATGTGGTCCGCTGAACACTCGATCTCATCCGGAGAGAGTCCTAGAAACTCCGGTCTGCTGTAGGGGAATCTGAGCGGCAGGTCCGAACCTCCAGGATGGTCAGCGTTAGGACCACCGGTCATCATTCCTCCCATCAGACTGGCCACCGCCGATTTGACCCGCGTCAGCATGGTGCGGGTCTGCAAGGGTCCCGATCTGCGGTGTGAGAAGAGGACGAACGATGGCTGAGACTCATTCAGATCCTCCAGACAACACGGAAATAAGAGCAAACCAGAGAAACAGAGAGAAAGAGAGAGAGAAACACACACACACTCAGAGATAGAGGGAGAGGGAGGGTGAGAGAGATCTGCATGCGGGTCATGTGACAAACCGGTTTCTACTGGAGGATTTTAGTCCTGCTCTGAGCTGCTTAGTCTGCACACTTCCGGAGGTCAAAGGTGTTTAATCTTAGGGGCCAAGCAGTGAACTAGAGTGACCCACTTACCTGCACACACTCACACGCATGCACACAATCTTAGATGGTCTTTATGTTGCATGGTGGATGTGAAAGTTCAGCATTGGAAGGAGTCAAGTTTTATTTCCCATCACTCTTAATCTGATGTCCTATCACTAGTAGGGGGGTTGTGTTTTTGTGGGGTAATACTTCTTGAACTGATTAACTTGTTAGCTCACAAATGCACTATTCGCAAAAACCCATTTGTAGCCGATGGCACCAGTGGGTGTCCCTCTTGTTCCAGATGACGCCTATGAAAGTAGAAGTGAGTTGTAATCCAAAAGAGTACCAGTTTCTGGTGGGTGGCCAGGTGTTTGCGAAGCCCAGTCGTGGGCCCACACACCTGCGAGGTCTCCGGGAGGCATCCTAACCACTTGCCCGAAACCCCGCTCCTCCATTTGGCTTTTGTCTACCCGGAGGACCAACAACTGTGTTCCAAGCTCCTCCGGGACAACGGTTACCATCGCGAGGGTAAGAACATAAATCCTGGTTACCATGTGAGGGTAGGAATGTAGATCCCGGTTACCATGGTGAGGGTAGGAATGTAGATCCTGGTTACTATGGTGAGGGTAGGAACGTAGATCCTGGTTAGCATGGCGAGGGTAAGAACGTAGATCCTGGTTACCCTGGTGAGGTTAGGAACGTAGATCCTGGTTACCACGGTGAGGTTAGGAACGTAGATCCTGGTTACCATGGTGAGGGTAGGAACATAGATCCTGGTTACCACGGTGAGGGTAGGAACATAGATCCTGGTTACCATGGTGAGGATAGGAACATAGACCCTTGTTACCATGGTGAGCGTAGGAACATAGATCCTGTTTACCATGGTGAGGGTAAGAACGTAGATCCTGGTTACTGTAGTGAGGGTAGGAACTTGATCCTGGTTACTATGGTGAAGGTAGGACTGTAGATCCTGGTTACCACGGTGAAGGTAGGAATGTAGATCCTGGTTACCATATTGAGTGTAGGAATTTAAACCCTGGTTACCATGGTGAGGGTAGTAACATACATCCTGGTAACCATAAGTGAGGGTACGAACCGGTAGATCAACGGGTAAATCGATAGCTTTGCTTTTTGGCTCTGCTCTTTCTTCTCCACAACAGATCAATGTAGCGTATAAAGTCAGAGAGGCCAGACTAAGATGGTTTTGACATGCGCAGAGGAGAGAGAGTACATCGGCAGAAGGATGCTGGGTTTGGAACCACCAGGAAAGAGGCCTAGAGGAAGCCCAAAGAGGAGGTTCATGAATACAGTGAAGTAAGACATGAAGATAGTTGGTATGACCGAAGAAGATGCAGCAGATAGGGTTAGATGGAAGAAAGTGACTTGCTGTGACGACTCCTGAAGGGAAATGCCGAAAGAAGAAGTGTGAGTGGGGTTTTTTTTTTTTGGCAATAGAAAAGAAAAAAAGCAAAATGTTACGTCAAAGAAATGCAAAATCTAAGAAGCCCAAAGAGGGAAAAAAATAACAGCTGTTTTACCAAAACACAAAATATCCCAAAACGTCTCGAGCTGATCTGTTCAAGACTTTCTCAAAGGCTCGTGATAAGCTCTGACATTTTATCAGGATCTAAAATTTCAAATACAGCTTTAGCTGATTGATTTGTTTTATCTCTAATGTTGAGGAAAACTCAGTGGTGAAGATACGAAACTCTGTTGAATGTTTCACACTGAATATTCTCATGCTTCTAAGGTTATAAACCGACATGAAAATATTACTCAAGAAAATTATATGATGAAGTTCATCAAAAAAGAATTCGACTTTTGTTAGAATATTAGTGTAAAACATAAGAAAGTCTTTCACAGTCCCGTGATGTTCTGAATCATATGCATCTTTTCATTTTTTCCCAAAATGCAAAAACTCAAGCACGCTCCAAGAGAGAAGAAGACAGAGTGTGTGCCGTCAGCTGACTTCTGCGTGCTCTCTGCTGGTACCTGATTAGAAAGACTTGTCTGTAATTAAACACTCTTGCTGATAACATGCAGTTCAGTCTGAGATTAGAGCAGTGCTTCTCAATTATTTTCTGTTGCGCCCCCCCTAGGAAGAAGAAAATATTTCGCGTCCCCCCGACTCACTCCCCCCCCTCTGCCGTCACTATAATTAGTATCGTTTGTCTATGAAATTGTTATAAGCAGTGGTCCCCAACCACCGGGCTGCGGACCGGTACCGGTCCGTGAGTCATGTGGTGCTGGCCGCACAGAAAGAAGAAATAACTTTTATTATTTCCATTTGGTTTTTTTTTCGAGCCATACTGATGTTTTAATTTGAAAAGTCTCTGGATTTTCTTTCTTAAATCCATCAAACTCACCAATCATTTCACTCACACATCATTTCATTAAATATAAACCCCTAAACTAGCAAAATGAGAAAAAACAAAGATCTTTTTTTTATTTTTGCTAAGGGGAGTTACAGGGGAAGCAGACTGGACCTTAGAAACACTCCTCAGGTTTCAGGTCAAGATGGAACTGTCTGGTTCCAGCAAAACAAACTCAGAACTCTGATTGATCTAATCTTACTGGGAGGAGCCTAACTAGTACTTTTATTCACTTTGTTTTTGTGATGTCCTTTATTTTGAAGGTATGTTTACCGTTACCATAGCAACCAGAGTTTTGGTTCGAGCAGAGAGAACGTTTTCACGTTATAAAGACGCTGCTAATAAATCTTCTCGTGAGGACAAAATGTTTTAAGTTTGCTATTATTGATTTAAAAAGCTACAAACCGGATTCCGAAAAAGTTGGGACACTTTAGAAATTGTGAATAAAAACTGAATGCAATGATGTGGAGGTGCCAACTTCTAATATTTTATTCAGAATACAACATAAATCACAGGTCAATAGTTTAAACTGAGAAATTGTATGATATTAAGGAAAAATATACTCATTCAAAATTTCATGGTGTCAACAAATCCCAAAAAAGTTGGGACAAGGCCATTTTCACCACTGTGTGACACCCCCCCTTCTTCTTAGAACACTCAACAGACGTCTGGGCATTGAGGAGACCAGCTTCTCAAGTGTAGACATAGGAATGTTCTCCCATTCTTGTCTAATACAGGCCTCTAAGTGTTCAATCGTCTTGGGTCTTCTTTGTCTGACCTTCCTCTTAATGATGCGCCAAATGTTTTCTATAGGTGAAAGATCTGGACTGTTGGCTGGCCAGGTCAGTACCCGAATCCTTCTCCCACGCAGCCATGATGTTGTGATTGATGCAGAATGTGGTCTGGCATTATCTTGTTGAAAAATGCAGGGTCTTCCATGAAAGAGACGACGTTTGGATGGGAGCATATGTTGCTCTAGAACCTGAATATATTTTTCTGCATTGATGGTGCCTTTCCAGATGTGCAAGCTGCCCATGCCACACGCATTCATGCAACCCCATACCATCAGAGATGCAGGCTTCTGAACAGAGCGTTGATAGCAACTTGGGTTGTCACTGTCCTCTTTGGTCCTGATGACATGGCGCCCCAGATTTCCAAAAAGAACCTCAAAACGTGATTCGTCTGACCACAGAACAGTCTTCCATTTTGCCACACTCCATTTTAAATGACTCCTGGCCCAGTGAAAACGTCTTCGCTTGTGGATCTTTGTTAGAAATGGCTTCTTCTTTGCAGAATAGAGTTTCAGCTGGCAACGGCGGATGGCACGGTGGATTGTGTTCACTGACAATGGTTTCTGGAAGTACTCCTGAGCCCATGCTGTGATTTCCTTCACAGTAGCACTCCTGTTTTTGATGCAGTGTCGTTTAAGGGCCCGGAGATCACGGGCATTCAGTATGGTTCTCCGGCCTTGACCTTTACGCACAGAGATTTTTCCAGATTCTCTGAATCTTCTGATGATATTATTCACAGTTGATGATGACAACTGCAAACTCTTTGCAATTTTTCGCTGGGTAACACCTCTCTGATACTGTTCCACTATCTTTTTACGCAACATTGTGGGAGTTGGTGATCCTCTACCCATCTTGGCTTCTGAGAGACACTGCCAATCTGAGAAGCACTTTTTATACCCATCATATTGCCAATTGACCTGATTAGTGCTGATTGGTCTTCCAGGTGTTTGTTGTATGCTCAAATGACTTTTTCCAGCCTCTAATAGGTTCTTGTCCCAACTTTTTTGGGATTTGTTGACACCATGAAATTTTGAATGAGTATATTTTTCCTTAATATCATACAATTTCTCAGTTTAAACTATTGACCTGTGATTTATGTTGTATTCTGAATAAAATATTAGAAGTTGGCACCTCCACATCATTGCATTCAGTTTTTATTCACAATTTCTAAAGTGTCCCAACTTTTTTGGAATCCGGTTGTAGTTTTTCAGGCTGGTTTAGTTTTTCTGCTACACCTTTAGACCGGCCCGTGGCGCAAAAAAGTTTGGGGACCACTGGTTATAAGTACACCTCTGCATAACATTGTATCCTCATTACATTAAAGAAAACAAAAAGAAAAAGCAACGTACAATAAAGAACAGCTTTATTAACATTGTTTTTTAGTCTGTAACAGAAAAAAATTAAAGTGCATCAATTAACTTGAAATTTAAAAAAATTAAATAAAAAAAAATTTCAACTATAAACTACAACTACTGTAGTGGATGTGCAATTACACTTTATTCTAGTACGGAAAAAAAAAAACATGTTCCACAGGGTGGCACGCGCCCCTCATCCCCCCTGGCATCGCGCCGCGCCTACGCGCGCCCCACTATTTGAGAAGCACTGGATTAGAGCCAAATAAAAAATTAAAAGGAATCATTGAAAAGTTCTCTCACAATGAAGTAGGCAGTAGAGGTTCTTTATGTCATTTTGGAGGTCAACCAAAAGCACCCGATTTGCTAGAAATGTTCATTATAAACCAGTGTTGTCTTCGTTAACGATCACGACAACGAAATGATTTTGTTGAGGAAGCATTTTTTCATGACGATGAGGTAACGATAACAAAATAAATGCGACATTTCTGTGACGAGACGTTTGCAAGTTTCTATTGACGAGACGAAAATGTAACAAAAAAGCGTCAGACTTTCACATTTCTGTCTGTGAAAAAAAAAAGCACAGCGGCTGCATTCTGTCTCTCACGGCGGCACGTCCCCACGATGCTGCACGTTCACAACCACGAGAAAGTCACACACCATGGTGAAAACAACAACAAAGAGCCTTGGTGGTCAGAAACTTAAACTTTTCCACATATTTTACGCAAACAGCATGGACAACTTCAAGCTAATGCTAACCGCTTGTCGGCGCTGCTAACTTCCTTAGTTAGCTTGGTTGCGATGACGACTGCTTTAAAGACACATTGCAATGTTTACTTTGTTTACAGGATTATCAAGAAGTGTCACTATTAAGTATGTATACGTTACAACGTTTCTCACTCACTGAAGAATTTGTATTTATTTTACGTTGTTTTACAATGTATGCTGTTTTGCGCAAGTTAAAGCTCGGACGAGTTTTTTTTTTAACACAAAAACTAGACAAAAAAACGTTCTTAGTCTTCCCTGACGAAAACTTGACAAAACTCTTGGGTTTTTGTTGACTAAAACGTGACAAAAATAAAACTGTAAAGAGATGACAAAAATGTGACTAAAACTTTAATTAATTTTCGTTCCAAAGACGAAGACTAAAACAAAAACTTAGATGGCTGCCAAAAGCAACAATGGTATACACCAGAACAAATAAAATAGTTTACTGGGATTTCTAATATTTCATAGTTTAACCCATTTGTTTCTTATATCTGCTGGATTCTCTTATTATCAATTATTATCGATTTACAAGTCGATCTACGTTCCTACGCTCATCTATGGTCACCAGCTGTGGGAAAGAATGAGATCGCGGATACAAGCGGCCAAAATGAGCTTCCTCCGCAGGGTGGCTGGACTCTCACTCAGAGATTGGGTGAGGAGCTCTGCCATCCAGGAGGAGCTCGGTGTCGAGCTGCTCCTCCTCCAGGTCGAGAAGAGCCAGATGGGGTAGTTCGGGGATTTGCTCAGGATGCCCCCTGAGCGCCTCGCTGGTGAGGTGTTATGGGCACATCCCACCGAGAGGAGACCAAAGACAGACCCGCTGCAAAGACTATGTCTAACAGCTGGCCGGGGAACAACTCGGGATCCTTCCGGATGAGCTGGAGATACAGCTGGGGTGAGAGAAGCCAGGGCTTCCCGTCTGAGGCTGTTGCCCCCGCGACCCGGCACTGGATGAGCGGAAGACAACTGAACGGAACGGATTCTATGGAGTAAGTTTTGAAATCAAATTATCTGATGTCTATTTTTTCTAATATTAGTTCTTTATTTGTTGTGAATTCTATTAATTCTTTCTCAATTTAAGACCCTTTTTTAAAAACAAACTGCTAAATAATAAGTGGATGCTCTTTTCTGATCTAAACATCAAGATCTGCGACCTGGCATGATTTCAATAATTATATTGTAATTAGCGTTTTTTTGCACCTGCTCTGCATTTTTCAACTAAAAATCTATGTTTTTAAAACCTACAAGTATTTTTATTCGTTTCATGTGTATCATTTTAGGTTCTGCAAACCGGTTGTTCATTTCTGGCTGTTTAGATCTGCGCAGATCTTGATGAGGCCGCGAATCTCGTCAGAACACAAGGCTGAGGAGGCCCCCATGCTTGCTTAACCATCCTGTTCCCATCAAGATGAAGAACATCTATTGACTTCTTTAGATATTTAGCTGTGGAGTGAATAGGCTCACATTTAAAGAATAGTCTTAGACATATTGGATGGTCGTCACCAGGAGGGATCTCTCTTTCATGTGGATCCCCACGAGATTTCCTATTTTTTTCCCCACTGATGGGTTTTTCAGGAGTTTTTCCTCATCATGAAGGAGAGTCTAAGAGCATAAATGTGCTTGTCTTGTTTAGGTAGCATTTGTTAGTTATTTTTCTTGCTGTATTTTGTGTTAATACATCCCTCCTTTTCTTGTGAAGCCCATTGAGACAGAAATTCTGGGATTTTTGGCTATACAAATAAAACTGAATTGAATTGATTACCTCTAAAGCAAGGTAAACACTTTTAATGATTATACTGTGTTTTTATCTGATCGTGTATCTTCTCTAACTTATTTTTTCTAGTTGCTGTGATGGATCAATAAGAAATGTTTCAAAGGATCCTCTAATCGGATGAATTAAAGTTTGAATTCCAAACAAATTCTTTACTGTTTATTCACAATGCACATTTTCAGCAAACTTTCTCTCAAACATATAAATCCATTTAGAAAAACAAACTGAACAAGTTAGTTTTTTTAGCCATAAAAATTTGAAATAGAAGTGCATCGTAAGATGAGCGTGGGCATCCTAATCTGTATGCAGGAATGCTCATTATCTTCTATTTTTAGAAATAAACACCCAGAAAATCAGGGGCTGGCTTATTACACAAAGCAGAGCGTCTCCGGTGGGATGAATGAACTGATGATAGGAGGTTTGGCAGACAGAATCTGATCAATAATTCATGAGTTTTCCAGTAAAGAGCAGCTGACCTAATTACAATGTGATCAGTGATCCAGGACATAAATAAAACCTTCCTGGGGTGGTTGGTAACTATGAACCAGAAAACCAAAGGTGGTTTTACAGTATCCAAACATCGAGGATTACCTCATATGCATCTTTTTTTTCAATGATTGCAAACATCTCACCAGACCTTACCGCACCTGCAAACATAAAGTAGCATTTTCCACTGTCCCCTCTGTTGTTTCCATCCAAGTTGCACCAAATCCTTCCTTCTGCAGTTTCATGAGTATCCGCCATCAGAAAGTCAACAACAGGGATGAGTGGAAGTGATGCGTGAGGAGCCATGAAGAACTGCCATGAAGATCTGTTTAACACCGATTAAATATTTTTGTCTTGTATCCCTCTGCAATAATATCAAACTGTTTTCAATCAGTAAAACTGAATCTGCAGGTTTAAATGTTCATCTGTCTGTTTTGCAAAGCTTGAGGCCTGGATGTTAAAATTCTAACTTGTGGAGGTAAACAAAAGGTGGAACAAAATAGCGACAAATTCATATGAGTTAATGTAATTTATTGCGCCTCATATAAATACTGTACATGCAACATACACATAAAATACATGATTTTTCCCGGTAGTGGCATCTGTAACAGTTAGGATGCTGCATTGATCTGTTGTGGGGAAGAGAAAGCAGATACAAAAAAGCAAAACTCTCAATTTAGCAGTCGGTCTACATTCCTAAGCTCATATTCGGTCACCAACTGTGGGTGCTGACCGGAAGAACAAAACTCCGAACACAAGTCACTTAAGATGAGCTTCATATGCAAGGTGGAACAGTTGAGGAAGTTTAATCTGGGAAAGACTCTGGGACGAGAAGAGCCAGATGAGGTGGTTCGGGCATCTTGCTACCAGGATGCCTCATTTGTGAGGCGTCTCAGGGGAGGGATTATGTATCCCAGTAGGCCAGTGAGCTTCTCAGATAAGACAGGAGATATGGACGGGGGTGTTTGTCTGGTGATGTACTGGACCTCATGACCCAACCCAGGAAGGCCTACAGCACTGTGTGGCTTCCATCATATGTGGGTCCAATATTTATTACATAACTTGTGTTTTCAACTTCACAACAGACTGTAAGTAAGAAATAAGTAGATGGTATGGACACACCACTTCACAACTTAAAATCACTTTTAAGGTAGCGTTTCATCTTCTGAATTACTTATCCCTAAAGTGGTTGCGGAGGGGTGCTGGGGTCTATCCCAGCTGACTTCATGCAAAAAGCAGGATTCACCTCGAACAGGTCGCCAGTCTGTCGCGGCGCCACAAATACAGACAATCATCCAAACAAACACTCAATCTCAGGGACAATCTTATAGCGGCCAATCAACCTCAAACACATTTTTTTGGAGGGTGGGAGGAAACTGGAGCACCTAGAGAAAACCCACACTGTGAAAGTTCTCTCAACCACCACCAGAGGGAACTCAGGGCCTTCCCTCATTTGCCTGATTTTAGACACCTGAAGGTCTAAAAGTAGCTGCTTTTAATTAGGCAGCCTGTCTTCTCTTCAGGTGTCGGGTCATACTTTCCATTCCAGCCAGATCTTCCTGGCTGCCTGACTATGAAATACATTTTGAACAATAACTTCATGACATTTCCACCAATCCATGTGTTTTTCTTTACAGCAATACCGGACTCCTTTATCCAATAAATCATGTTTCTTGTCTGCAATTGGGTCGTTCTTTTCCACCTGCATTCCACATCATGACACACATGCAAACTCCCCACAGAAAGGTTTTTAAAAGCACATTTATTGAATAAATTTTAAAGTTTACGTCGGGATTTCTTTGGAGTTTTTAAACACAAGAAGACTTCCGAGCACATTTAACAATCCTGTCTGAGGGTAAACAATAAATCCAAAATGTCTTTGCATCACTTCCTTCACACTGTTTCTATGTTCTTTGCTACAGATTTTTTTTTCGTCACAGGATTATAACAGTGATGACAGGGTCAAGCTGGCTCAAGAAATGTGTTCATCGCACTCATTTTAATCAGTCCAAGTGAGGACTGACTCATTCAGACACAGATGGCTCCCACACACACTTACCCAGAGATAATCTGAAGGTGAAGAATTAATGTGATTGGAAAAGGTTGTCTCTTCTTGGACAGTTCAAAAAACTTAAATCCATGTTTGGTCTTTATGACAGTGAAGAAATTCGGCTGCCGTTTAATCAGGAATCTAAAACAGACTAAGGTTTGAGATTTAGTATCCTGCAAAGCTTTGAAACACCTTAAAACAATTCAATTAAATTTTTTTGTAATTACTTATAAATATAAGTATAGTAATGACTTATTTCTCAGCTATATGTGAACTGTTATCTACTATAACAGTTTAAATGTTTATGTATTAAATGAACCAAAATAGAAGCCATAGTTTTATGTCTTGTTGTTTTTGTCATTGCCCAGCAGATGTCAGCGGGAACCTGCTCATCTTTCAGTGGAAACGTCCAGCTGTTTTGATAAATCCAGATGTGTTCGTATGATTTGTGTGTGCATAAGTCACTTCGGCTAGAGGAGGCAGTTTATCATCGTCAGGCTTTCAGAAAGAAAACACAAAGAAATCATTTTAAGCGTCTGATATTAACAGAGTCATCCAGAAAAGGTTAGATCAGCTTCTGAAATAGAAACATGAGTCATCGTGTTATTTCGGCCAGATGAGTTTGCTTGGTGGTGGGCGGCTGGAAGATTCATGAACATGTTCGTTTATCTCTGTCACAATTTCACCGCAATATGTGGTGAAAAAACTTTGAGTCTGTGTGTAGATAAAAACAAGTTGTGGAATATTTCAATATATAAACATATATTGTGGGCTTTAATATTAAAAGCCTGATCTTCAATTTATCTCTGCAACAGACTAGTGACTTGTTCGGGGTGTACGCTGCCTCTCATTCAAAATCATCTGGGAGAGGCTCCGGCACCCTCTGTGACCCTGTAAGGAATGAGTGGTTCAGAAAACTAAACTTTGTTGTTTAACACACACTGCCCAATATTTCTGGAATTTACACACCAAATGGTGTAAATTTCAGACGTACCCAAAAAAATGCCAGACGGCATGTGGCATTTCTGAAGAAAGGTTTATCTGTCTCTTTTAGGCCTACATAAGGCCTAAACTTGATTAAATGTGTCAATTGAAAACAAGCATAATCATTATGAACATGCAAACGTATATTCAGACCCATGCTCAGTCACATTCTTATTTTACAACATGATGGGACAGAAGAAGCAAATAAGAAAGATTTCATTCAACAGTGGTTGATATCTTTTTTGCAGCGACTTGCTTAATTGGCACAACTTTGGTGTAGCGAATCGTTGCCAAAAAGAGGTTAGCCTGTAAACATGTGTCAATGTGTTTCTTAACCATCATACTTACGTAAAACACCCAATGCTGGAATTAAAAAGTGCATTCCATTAAAAGCCTGTCGAGTATACTTTGAGTAGGTTGTTTTCTACAATTGCGGATGAAGAGATGTGGTGTGGTCAGAAAAACATGACGGTTCAGTGAGTAAAAGGATGTATGGTTGAGGTAACTCGAGCATCTGTTCATCAGCACTTGCAGGAAAATGTATTTGACACTTAAATTATAATTGTTTTGTATTGAATAATTTTTCCTTTTCGGTGTGTACCCTACCCTTCGCCTTAAATTGGCCGGGATGGGCTCCTGCACCCACCGCAACCCCGAAAGGGACAGACGGATTAGAAGATGACTGACTGACTGACTGAATAAATTTTGTTTCACGGATTTTACTTTTTTTTTTGCAGGTTTTTATTGAGTAGAAATAGGTAACGTGTTTCATGTACATTATCCCCTCACCTGCCACTAGAGGGAGCCCTACACTATCTTTCCGTCCCCAGACTGCCACCTAATTCAGAACACCTGTACCCCGTTTACCTGATGCCCATTTAAAGGCAGTCTCCCCTAACTTTTTTTAAGAAAAAAAATTTTTTTACTATATTGATCCCTCATTGGGAAAATTTGTATGCTGCACTACTACACCGCAGCAGGCTGCCAGACGGCACCAATGTGGGAGAAACGGGGGTTTAGGTGTCTTCTCTAAGGATCTCAGTGGGAATCAAACCCGCTTCCGATTGACTTCTGTTCTGTGGGCGAATGCTCTACCACTGAGCCACCGTCTCAGCCCCCGTCCAACCCATTTTCTTGTCGGGTCCTCACAATTCCTCCCAGCCAGGTCTTCCAAGCCGCCTGGTCAAGTTTTATCCTTGAACTCTGTTATATTTTTTAACTTAAGACATTCCTTTGTGTTAATCCTGTGCTTTTGCCTTACAGCCTTGCTGGAGTTTTTTTTGTGTCCCCCTCCTCTATCCACATCACGACAATGTGGACACAGTTCAGTCAGTCAGTCATCCTTTAAAAGCAAGATGGATGTTATATTGAGTTTTATTTTCTCTGTTTTTAACAAAACAAAGACTCAGCTTTTGCAAGGTTTTAGTTTCTTTTTAGTGACACTCCTCTTTTTGCACATTGTAATGAAAGAAGCCTGGCGATTGCAGAAAGATACGGTTTTATTTTCTAAATTTCTCAGCGAATAGATTTTTATATCCAATTTTGTTTTCATCAGTCACCTTCTTATCCGTCTATCCCTCAAGGGGTAGCGGGGGGTGCCGGAGCCCATCCCGGCTGATTTAAGGCAAAGGGCAAGGTACACCCTGAACAGGTCGCCAGCCTGCCGTGGGGCCTCACACATAGAACCATCCACACACACACTCATTCCTAGGGGCAATGTGGCACCGCCCAATCAGCCTAGCATGCATGTCTTTGGAGGGTGGGAGGAAACCGGAGTACCTGGAGGAAACTCACGCAGACACGGGGAGAACATGCAAACTCCACACAGAAAGGACAGTGTTCCTGTGGAGACAGTTTGCTCATGTAATTTTGATCATATTGTAACAAATTTAGCTGTATGCAACTTTGACAAATGAAAGTCATTGTGAGAAAAGTTACTGAACCACATCTTTGATATGTAAAATGTAACGATCCAAGCTGACGTGAAGATAAATGACCGTTTTTAAAAACAGTAGCATAATTTAAAAGGACTTTTCTCAATCCAGATTTCTTTTATAGAAATGCAGTTTACAGGATTTACAGGTGGTGGCAGTACCTTACAATGAAAAGTGGTCATCATGACTATAGAAAGGCTCCCATACATCAGAGAAGGAAGGAAACAAATTCTACTCAAGGAAGGATGTCTTCAGGAAGAGGACACATCCAGGCCATGCACAATGCCTTCAAGCAGGGACTGCAAACATGAGAAAAGATTTTTATCGACCCTTTATGCTGACGTCCCATTGATCAATCCCATCCTGAGCTGAATATTTATGCAATAGATTTTTTTGTCAAACTTGGTTCACACAAAACTAATAATTAGCTCTTTAATCCAGCCGTATGAGATGTTACGTCATGTTTCGTTTTAACAACCTGCTGCAGACCTGTTTGTTTCATGTGCACGTGTATAATGAGAGACAGAATGAAAGAGTGGTCTGTTCAGAGTCTCTGGTCCCACCTCCGTGCTTCTGTCTTTGATATAAACCTGGTTTGTCTGTTCTCACAACCTGTTTATCATCTGTGTGCAGCCACCGGATGACGTCATGCTGTGATCATGCGGCACATCAAAGTATCCGTTTGAAGGAAAAGGTCAAAGGACGTTTCTGCATCCTGAACAAACACAACAACAGTGGATGAGAATGAATTGTTCACATTTTTTCTCAAGAGGAGTAGCAAAACATTATGTAATAATTTAATATAATTTTATTACATTAACCGTTTTTAATTAGATACTGAAAAGGGGCTGCACGGTAGTGCACAGTGGCATCGGTCGGGCTTTGAATTCCGGGGGGGGACAAGGTTTGGAACACTGGCCTTTCTGTGTGGAGTTTGCATGTTCTCCCATGTCTGTGTGGGCTTTCTCCAGGTACTCCATTTTCCTTCCACTCTCCAAAAACATGCATGTTAGGTTGATTGGCCGCTATAAAATTGATGCTAGGAATGTGCGTGTGAGTGGATGGTTGTGTATGTGTGGCCTCGCGACAGACTGATGATCTGTTTGGGGTGTACCCTGCCTCTCGCCTTAAATTAGCCGGGATTGGCTCCGGCACATCCCCTAACTTCATCATGGATGGACATTTCAGAAGATGAATAACTGATAACGTAAACATGTTCATGTTGTTTCAAACATGTTTAAAATTGTTTTAAATACTGTAACAGATGTCAACAAGAATGCGGTTTTTTTTGGTACCGGCCAAACAACCTCACATGCATGTCTTTGGAGCTGGAGCAAATCCACGCAGACATTGGGGAGATCATGCAAACTCCACACAGAAAGGCCAGTGTTCCAAGCCTCGTCCCCACTGGCCAACATGCTAGCCACTACGCCACCGTGCTGCTCATGCTCTTAATTCCAATATCCAAAGAGAGGCAATGGAATAGATTCATTTCCATCTTTTATAGTTCCATGGCACAGATCAATTGTTTCCTTTTCCTAGTTGAACTGGTAACATATTGATACAAAATGGGAAGTGTCTCTTCCAGCTCGGTGTGATTAAAGTCTCCAAGCAGAAAGATTGGTGCATCAAGTGGCTCAGACAGAAAGTTCAGCACTAAATCAAAGGTGGCACTGCAGGTAGATGAGGTGTTTGCTTTTGGGTGTATGTAAAGTACAGTAGCTGCACAGTGGCGCAGGATTTAGCGCAGGGGCCTCACAGCAAGAAGATCGAGGGTATGTATCCCAGAGTATGGCAAGGCTTAAAACACTGGCCTGTCTGTGTGAAGTTTGCATTTTCTCCCTGTTAGGCATATGTTTTCTCTGAGTACTCCAGTTTCCTCCCACCCAGCCTCCTAAGACATGCATGTTTGGTTAATGCCTCTTGTTCAGGATCTCATAAAAAATAGATTTATAATCTTGGTGAGTTTCTCCTGGTTAAATAAAGCACTGGGGAAACTCTAAGTACACTGATAAGAGTTTAATATCTTGTCTACAGAAGCATTCTCCAAACAGTTACAGATTGGAAGTTACAGTATCATTTCTTTACATGCAAATGCACTCCGTCTTCTCATGGTTTCCCCATCACCACTGCATTTGGGCACAGATGGAATGGCACTCCAAATCCATTCATCAGCAGGTTGGCATCACTATATTGTTTTTGAGATAGTGAAAAAGATTCCAGAGCGATGTTTCTGTTGGCAGGTTGGCGCCACAGTGACTAAAATTTTTCCCTGACAGTTCATTTTATTTTGTAGAGACTGGGCATTCCCCAGAATAATTGGAGGCTGAGGTTTCCTGCCAAGTATCTCCTTTCTAACATGCCATCTTTTTTTTGCTAGCCTCCTTTCTGATTACCACTGTCTTCAGATTGACCATGGCAGAATGGAATAAATTCTCTGCCATGATATCAGGGACATTCCACTCTACAGAATTGTCACATCCTAGATCTGCAGAATTGACTTGATCTGCATCAGTCAGAACCCCCAATTACAATTTTATTCTAAAACATCTTACCATAATGAAATAATACAAAAAAAGGTTAAGCATCAGAGGTGGAAAAGTCCGCAGTAAATGTCTACTCCATAAAAAAATCCAGTGGAGAAAAAGTCACCTATTTTACAAACATACCAACACGTAAAATCGTTCATCATGATCTCCTTCAGTCATTGTTTGCCAATAAACAAAGATTTACGGCCACAAAGCAAGATTTTCATTCACGAAACACGATAGTGATGCTGCATCTGCTAGCTTTCCAGCTAACAATTTTACGTTGTGGCAAAGTTGTCACGCTATTTTGTGTTAGTTTTTTGGTGGTGAATGACTGCGGAAAAGGTTTACTCTTGATTCTGATTGGTCCTCGATTCATTACTTCTTCTCCCTCTTGGAGACCACAGGTGATCAACTGCTCTCTCTACAGGTTGATTTTGGCAATGTGGCTTCAAGATGCGCTAAAAAAACCCTGCATATTTTTCAAATTCCTGACCGAAAAATGCACAACACACTTTTAAAATGTAGCAAAGTAAAAGTAAAAAGTACAGGTCTCAAATTGTACTTAAGTAAAGTACAGATACACAATTTTTTTTTAACTTCAGTAAAGTAACAAAGTACATTTACTTTGTTTTGTTCCACCACTGGTGTTAGTGAGAGCAAGTGGAACAAATTCTGATGGAGCATTTGATTTTTTTTTTACTAAAACATATCTTTAATTATTTATAGACATGTTTACATGCAGATCATTTTTGTCCATCAATATCTTGGTACTTATTTCATCTCTCTTTTATCAACACGGAGAAAAAACTCAACGGTTGTAAGGTCGTTTCAAGACTATATTTCAATTTCTACAGCTTCATCTTTTGAGGAGTTTCTATAGAAAAACTGAATCACAACCTCCTGCTGCTTGGAAACAGTAACCCAGAGATAACCAGCCGACCCGCCAAGAATACAGACCGAGACAATAGACTCACAACTCTGTGGAAATCATAACCTTCCTTGAGTATTCAGAAAGCAACAATAGGGCAAAACCTGTTTTCTGTTTTGCAAGCCTGTTCTATGCAACAGGCATAGAACAGGCTATGGGATATTGTTGGAGAAGAATGAATAATGATGTACCGTTATTTAGAAAATGTGCATTCAAAATAATTCCATGTCTTTATTTCTGATTTCTCTTCAAATGCCCAATCTTTATTTCTAAAACTTTTTGTCTACTTAAAATGCAATGTGTTTTTTTAAATGAGCTCTCATTGCCGTCGCTTGTTAGATTTTTTTGCTTGTGTTGCATATTCTCAAGGGGGATATTAATACCACAATAGTAAATAAAAGTACGTGTTATTTTTATAGGCGATAGAAGCACAACAATGGAGCAGGAAGGCGGCCTCTAAATGCTGCACGGGCATATCAAAGTCCTTCAAAATGAGCGATAAAAAGAGTTTCCCATTAAATACTTTTCCACACGTTGGAAGCCACACACACGGATGTTCCTACTGATCAAGCCACGGTGTTCCAGCTTAGACAGATGAACCTCTCAGTCAGAACAGCAACTTTGGAAACACCAACTTGACCCCATTTTTACTTGCTGTTTTTCCCGGGTGTGCCAATAACAAATTCTGTAGATTCTGAGGAGGCCATTGTGTCTGGTGGAGGGAAGCCAGCTGTGAACAGACAGAAACAGATAATCGGACTCACTTCCTGGAAGACAAACACCATGAGAGTTGTTTACTTACTTAGAAATGAAGTATGGATCTTCTTGGCTCTGGTCCAGAGAGATGCCGAATCAGCATTCTGGATGAAGAAAGCATGAGAGAGTTCATCCTTGGACCATGTTTGTTTTGATGAGAAACTGGAAGGAAAGAGAAAAGTCACCACAGTGGAAGCTTGAAATCATTTTTCTTGCCACAGACATGTGAGATCAAGTAGGTGTGAGCAGAATGGAGCCAAGGGATGATGACCTTCTCATTCCAGTCTTTCACGGCTGATTTGTTCTTCTGTTTCTGCCGAAGGTGCATCAAACACCACAAACTACGACAAAGATTTTTTTATTCACACATCCCTTCTTCCTTTCTTTCCTTTTATGCATCAGTCTTTGTAAAAATAATTTTTTTCTTTTATAAAAATGATTTTTTTCTAAGCAAACGAGCTCTGATGTAACAGATGAATCACACAGTGCAACCAGGAAGACACTCAATCCTATGCATATTGAAATTAACTTTTTTTAATAGATTGAAAAAATAATGCAGCTGTTTCTTTCTGCAATCCTTAAAACAAGATCCATCTGTTCCTGGCACGCTGAGTACAAAATACATTTTTCAAACCCTTAGAAGAATTTCCACCTCTGCATTTTCCTGAGTATTTACGTAGTTCAGACTGATAAACTTTGCCCGGATTAACTTGAAGAATATTTCTACTTAACAAGCGGAAACGAGCACATTTCACACCGGGAATCAAATCTTTCTCTGCATTTTGCTGGAAATGAAGTTGATCGCTGCTAAAGCCTAGACGTAGGGGTCGGCCACCTTTAAAACAACAGGAGCCATTTGGACCCAGTTTTAGTAGGACAGAAAATGTAAGAACCGCAATTTCTTTTGACTTCTTAAAAAACATAAGACTGTACAGAAGGCTTACATATAAATATGAAGTAAAAGAGTCCATGTCCAATAAAAACCCTGTCATAAAACTTTTTTTGAAACCCAATTTGATTTTAAAATATTGGATTAGACCGTCGTGAGACAAGTTAGTTTTACCCTACTGATGATGTGTTGTTGCAATAGTAATAACACATCATCTATTGATGATGTGACCTGCAAGGGATAGCTTGACTAGTCCCCTTTCCTTTCTTCTTTTTTTTTATGTGGACCAAAAGAGGGGGTGTGGTCCCCTGGATCCGCCCCTGGTACTTCATCAATATCAACCTGCATTAAAAGCCAACCTTTTAATGCAGGTTGGCTTTCTTTCTTTGTCAGTATTTTTTTCTGGTTTTTATCTGTTTTGAGTGAATTTTACGGCCCACCCCCAAATTCTCAGATTTGGGGGCGGGCCTTTCTGGCTCTCTTAAAAGCACAAGAAATCTGCCACACTACTGTCACACCTGACTCGTTTCGTTTTCTGAACCGCTTATTCCTAAGCCGGAGGGAGCCGGAGCCTATCCCGGCTGATTTCAGGTGGGAAGCAAAAGTACACCCCGAACAGGTGTCCAGCCTGTTGGGGGCCACACACCACACTCATTTTTTAATAGTTATTTGATAACCTATTTATCAGTAAACTCTCTGTTCCAATAAACACACCTGACTGGTCTGATCTTTTACTTTCCCCGGGTTTGTGTGGTCTTTAACATGTCAGTAAGTTAAAGATAATCCACCCGCACACTAGCAACTGCTCTTAACTTGATGCTAGTGTCTGGATTCCTCACCTACTGCCAGAGGGAGCCCTGAAAGGTCCTAATCACCCTGATTGTGTGACACCTGTGATGATTACCAATTCCCAAAATCTGTGCACCCTGCGGTCTATTTAAAGGGAATTACCCTAGACTTCCCTGTCGGGTCTTACTATCCCTTCCAACAAGGTCACCCTGGTTGCCTGACAATGTTTTGAACTTTGTTATTAGTTGGACTTTAGTTGTGCTACTTGCTTTTACAGACTTTCCTGAATTGTGTTTATAAATTTTGTTTGATGTCCTGCATTTGGGTCCTCCTCCTTTCCACCTGCACTCTGCTTCATGACAGCTAGCTTTGCCTCATACTACCTGCTCTGAAAAGTGAGATTTCTCCTGAACTAAACTTTAGCATAAAACTCCGTGCTCCTTCTAAAGGATTCATATCTGTTCAGGGAAGATACTATTAAACAGTACTCGGGGGCGGATCCAGGATTTCCTAAGGGGGTGAGGGGTCCGGTCATTGACAAAGCCAGTATGGGGAGCCGGGGGGAGCGCTAGGGACATTCTCCTAAGAACGTTTTGAAAAATAAGAGTTGTTTTCCTGCATTTTGGTGACCCATTCGTTGGTCCTGCAAGGGATAGCTTGACTAATCCCCTTTCCTTTCTTCTTTTTTTTTTTTTATGTGGACCAAAAGAGGGGGGCGTGGCCCCCTGGATCCACCCCTGGTACTTCATAAATATCATTAAATCTACTAAACTGCCAGCCTGGTGGGAAACAAAAGCTTCATGAGAAACAGCTTCCCATGTGTAGTTTTGTTGCATTCTGGGACACCTCAGACATTTGACAAACCTGAGCATTTCAGTTCAGTTGGCAGATATGAATTGTGGTTTGATCTATTCAGTTTGTGAATATGCTCTGGAAATAAAGTGGATTTGGTATTTGAAAGAGAGATCAATTAAACTGCTTAGTAATAAACAGTTTCCCCAAGTTTAAGGAAGAGCTGCAATGTATGCAACAAGATCACATACCCCTGATGAATCCTGATTCGTTCCCTTTTTTTGCTGTATTTCTGACGCCTAACATGCTGGTAGGTCTTAGCCAGCTTTCGCTGTGAACTTTTAGCCCTGCCATGTGACTGCCAGAGTTTTGAGTTAAAAGGTCAGATGGTGATGGATAAACTGAATCACAGAAGATAACCTGGACTCAGAGGTTGTAGCTTTTAAATTAGAAAGTTAAAAACCTGTGTTGACTTTTTAAAATCACCAAAATCTCTGTTAAACTTCAGGTGTCAGTGGTGGGCGAGGTTGCCGAGGAACTCGCTCATTAGATTCTGAAAAATGTTTTTCTAACGAGCTGATAATGCAGTAAAGTAAATGTTATTTTACTGAATGAAGTAACATTGCCGCCCTGTTCCATTACTCTATTACACAACGAGGATTTCATAAGATTTCCACAAGGCGAAGGTTTATGGGAAAGAACATTTTATATTTGGCTTCGTCTGTAAAACAACATTCAACAAAAAAACAGCAAGCGCCTAATATAATAAATTTAACATTTATTCAGATTCTTCTGAATTTTTTTATGTTTTCACTCAGTGAGGGTATTTTTTAAGGGAGTTATGTGTAGAGTTTATTTCCTAGAGTCTGCTGGGTGGGTTAGAAGTACCCAATCAGTTTTGGTGTGCGAGGCACTTGTGAAATTAAAGATTCATCAACAATAAAAAAATAAAATATTCCCATATCAACATTACAGGCCGTTAGACATACATTATGTTATTAACAGGGTTTAATGGGGTCACATTGGCTTGAATTTAAATGACTTCATTATTTTTTATGTCCGCTCGTCTTATTGAACCCATAGTTATTTGATTTGCACTGTTGAATGTTTTGGATAGCCAGATTTGTTTTGTCAAAATGATATGTTTGTCCTTTCCTTTCCTTGTCCTTTCTGTGTGGAGTTTGCATGTTCTCCCCGTGTTTGAGTGGGTTTCCTACGGGTACTCCGGTTTCCTCCCACCCTCCAAAGACATGCATGCTACGTTGATTGGCCGGTGCCAAATTGTCCCCAGGAATGAGTGTGCATGTGTGAATGGTTGTATGTATGTGGCCCCGCAATAGACTGGCGACCTGATTGGGGTGCACCCTGCCCCTCACCTTAAATCAGCCGGGATGGGCTCCGACACCCCCCGCAATCCCATAAGGGATAGATGGAGAAGAAGGTGACTGACTGACTGACTGACTGACTGACTATATTCATCCATCATGGGGAGTTACTTTTGCTGCATTACGCTGTGGAGGGCAGCATGACGGCGCCAATGTTGGGAGTAACTGGGGGTTAGGTGTCTTCTCCAGGGACACTTAGGCATGGGCCCAGTAGGTATCGAACCAGGTTCTGCCAGTCCAAGAACAGACATTCTACCACTGAATTTAGGCCCAAAATTTAGTTTTTAAATGATCATTCTTATCATGAGATCTTCCAAAACAACTTTAAATAGCTACCGGTTGATCGTAATTGTATTGTTGATCGTAATCTTGATAGGGGAGATGGTGGCTCAGTGGTTAGAGCATTGGCCCGTTGACCGGAAGTTCGCGAGTTCGCATCCCACTGAGTTCACTTCTAGGGTCCTTGGAGAAGACACCTAACTCCCTGTTTCTCCCATCATTGGCACTGTCATAGGTGGCAGCCTGCTGCGGTGTAGTGCAGAACACAAAATTCCCGGTCAGAGATTAATAAAGTATATAAAATAAAAAAACATGAATGACACAACCCTAAAAATGATTGGTCAAACAATTGATGGATCTAAATTTGCAAAACGTTCCTTTTTCAGATTGTTTTTTTTTTTTCTTTTCACATTGAATCAATTGAAAGGTTTTGTTGCTCCATGTGACAATAAAGTTTTTTGTTAAAAACTCAACTTTGGAAATCCTATAAACATGTATTTTTATTTCAAACCGCTATCTATAAAACAAAATATTGAACTTGTAGATGGATAACCGACAATTTTCCAGATCATTTACACAAAAACAGCAAATGTTTTTGCGAGTTATTGCCTCTAAGATTGCTGGTGCCACCTAATACTAAAGCCAGTGAAAATAAATGACTAAATAGTTTATCCTCAGTGGAATTTTTTCTACTTATCAAAAAATAAAGGCTTAAAAACATGGCATTGAAATAAAGAGTTGCTTAGAGTAAGTCAAACCGCTCTGCTTTAGCTTAGATTAAAACTAAAAAAAATGACAAGTCTTTAAGATGACCAAATTTATCAAGTTTGTCTTGATGACTAAACTATGGATCTTTTTTAACACAACATGTGAGAGAATGATAAGAAATTTAAATTAGTTTACACATATAGACATTTTTCTTAGGGTTTTGTTCACGAGTCGGGGAGGGATAGAGCGGGAGATTGACAGGCAGATCGGTGCGGCTTCAGCAATAACGGGGACGCTGTATCGGTCTGTCGTGGTAAAGAGAGAGCTGAACCAAAAAGCAAAGCTCTCGATTTACAAGTCAATGAACGTTCCTACCCTCAACTATGGTCACCAGCTTTGGGTTGTGACCGAAAGAATGAGATTGCAGATACAAGGTCGAAATGAGCTTCCTCCGCAGGGTGACTGGCCTTTTACTCAGAGATCGGGTGTTGAGGTCTGCCATCCGGGAGGAGCTCGGTGTTTACCCACTCCTCCTCCAGTTCGAGAGAAGCAAGATGGGGTGGTTCGGGTATTTGATCAGGATGCTCCCAGAGCGCCTCGCTGGTGAGCTGTTTAGGGCACATCCCAACAGGAGGAGACCAAGAGGTAGACCCTGGATGCAGTGGAGAGACTATGTCTCACAGCTGGCTGGGGAATGACTCGGGATCCTTCCGGGTCAGCTGGGGTGAGTGAAGCCTGGATTTCCCGTCTGAGAATGTTAAACCCTGTGACCCAGCCCCAGATAAGCGGAATACGACGGAACAGAACAATCGGAACTTGTTTTCATCAAAATGTTTTACCCTTCAGTTTGACGATTTCCAAATAAATTTCCCCATGTGCTAAAACTTCTCTTTGGGTCACGTTCGTTATGTGCAATCAGATCATTTGTTTTTCAGACATTTGAGGTTTTGTTGCTGCTGACAAGTAATTAAATATTTGCACATTTTGACCAGAATTTGTTTCTCTTTAAATTTATTTTCTTTTGTCAGACAGGTTGCACAATACTAGAGTCTGGCGAGCGTTGAGCGCTTAGATTGGCTCATGATAAAAGTCGAGTAAAATGTTCGGTTTCAACAAGAACAATAAAAATTTGGTTTGATTGTCAGGCGGCGACTTGAGAAACATGTGCAAATAAATCTGGAACAGTTCGATTGCGAAAATCAAGCGACAGAGTCGGGAATTTTTTTAATCACAGTGTGTATTGGAAAGATTTGTTGGTGTTTAACACAAGTAAATAGATAAGCTGTGTTGCACAGAATTACATCCATTTACAGAATATACGTATTTACAGATATTCACGAGCATGTTATGTACAAATATTCAACATCACACACATCGGTTCACAGAACACACTACAAGTTCCACACATGGTCTTGCAACGGTACCCATGTCCTTTGTTGGGGCCTCTCCTTGGGGTCTGATAGCCATTAAACTGCTTCACATCACATTAATGTGCAGAAAATTGTTTTTGTCTTGAGTGCAAATCAAGCCAAAACACAAAGCCACTAATAGCTCAGGATGTCAGAAAAAAAATCAGGAAGTTCGCTGACGTCTCTAGTGAGGAATGTGTGAGCTTCTCTCTAGCATTTTGTGAAAGCCACAGGAACAGTGTGTGAAGGTGGGAACTCTTATTCAGCAGTGGTCAGTCACGCTTCGTGTTTTGTCTGCATGGATGAAGAGCTAGTATTCGGTGATCCACAAAGAAATATCTTCATTTATAAATAATAAATGCTTGAGGTCCATTTCAAGGTGGTTTAACAATTTCAGTTACACGCAACTTGGTACAACTTGTTTTTGATTTCAGAAGAAGTGAAAAAAGTTGGTGTAGGGTGTACTTACACTGGGCAGTTTGAAATTTGTCCGAGTGGTTTTGACCACTTGTCTAGCCGTGCCTGGTCCATTTGGAACTGTGTACCATGGCACAATCCCATTGGACTCAAGTGCTGTTTGTGCGAGTGTGAGCACGAACTATGCTGAAAAATGGAGTCAGATGAGTGACATCACTTTTTTGGAATGTCCCAAAAACAGTTTTGTGTTGCAAAAGTGATGGACATTTCTAGCAACGGGCTGTAAGAGGGGTGTAGACCACCGCGGTGTAAACAACTTAAAAAACAACTTAGACAATGGTCTAAACATCTTAAAATTATTACCCACAAAGTAACCAGACTGATAGACTCTATTGCGTCCAGCGGGAGCGCCGCTCTTCTTCATCTTGAAAGCATTGTCGTAAACTGACGTCCCTGTTCTGGCATAAATGGTGACACACCCTATATGAGTGCAGATCAGAGCGGGTTTGCGAAGAGGGACAATTGTGCTCGAGCAACTATGCCTAAAGTGAGTACACCCTTAATCAAATCTGAGTTGGTTGATTCAGAATCAGGCGAGAGCTTGCAAAATAAAAAGATCTGAAAAATGAAGTGAAGACTTGACAATTTCCCATGGTAAAAGGACCAAACAAAAAGTTTTTTTCCCCCACATATAGGGACTTCGAGCCAATATTTAGTAGAAAGAGCAACATGACCACAGTGCCGAAAGAGAGAGTTAGCATTTGCATTTTAGCATTGGTGGAACATAACGAAGTAAATGTACTTCGTTACTGTACTTAAGTAAAAAAAAATGTGTATCTGTACTTTACTTAAGTAAAATTTGACACCTGCACTTTTTACTTTTGCTTCCCTACATTTTAGAGCAAATATCTGTACTTTTACTCCGCTACTTTTTAAAAGCATGTTTTGCATTTCTCATTACATTTTCGGTCAAGAATTTGAAAAAAATATACAGTTTTTTTTTTAGCGCATTTTGAAGCCGCATTGCCAAAATCAATCGGTAGAGGGAGCAGTTGATCGCCTGCGGTCTCCAAGAAGGAGAAGAAGTAATGAATCGAGGACCAATCAGAATCAAGAGTAAACCTTATCCGTAGTCATTCCCCGCCAAAAAACTAACATCAAATATGCACAAATTGAAAAAGAGTCAGAAGATCGTTATTCGTTGTGTTTACTTTTAAATAATAAGTTGAGCCATCGTTACACAGAGTATTTATCTGTGACCCTACAGCACAAAAAATAACATTTGAATTATGGAAGAATACTTTTACTTTTTACTTAAAAAGTCAAATTTACACCAATTACTTTTGTACTTTTACTTAAGTAGATTTTTTTTATTTGGTACTTTTACTTGAGTATTTTTTGGCCGGATTACCTGTACTTTTACTTAAGTACAAAAAGTGAGTACTTCATCCACCACTGCATTTTAGTGATTGGTACAAGTATGTACAACACAATGTTAATAAACCTGATGTTATTTTTTGTCACTTGTATTGGAATGGTTCTTAATTTTTAAAAATTTCATGACCAAATTCAGTAGGGTACTCATTAATTTATTAATTGATGTTGAGAGGATCCTATGAAAATCCTTTTCAACCTCCAAAATATAAATTTAGCTTTTGATTAGGACAGTTTAAAATAGTAATAATGCAAATATTTTAAATTGGAGTTTGGATTTTAATGACTCTGATGGATTCAGAAAAGAGCAAATATTTGCAGGGTGAGTTACACTTTCCAAACTTTTCCACATACAGTAGCCTTATTATTGTAATCTGCATCCCTAATGCGTTAAAGGAAACTACCGTTTGCCAAAAATTGTAACACAACACAATCCATCTGCTTGGATTCTTGAGCAGAGGCACAATGGCTGGTATGTTTGATGTATGCTGGAGAAGATAATTGATATTTATTATGGACTGTCTAAAAATAAAAAGAACACTGCTCAAATAAAAATGACAAATTTGATAACCAACTGTGCAATCTACACATGTGCAATCTATTAGGGTTTCCCAAACAAATCCTGCTCCTCAACCATTTCAACAGACCTCAACCAGTTCACAGACTGAGTTGGCATAGTAACTGACTCTGAGTTTTGATTAGCTGAGGTTTAACTCTCCCCATTTTCACAGGGTTTAAATCACCTCTGTTCCTGAAACCCAAACTTTGATTTTTCCTCATTTGAGGATAATAAAAGTCAGCATTGCATCAAAATCCTTCATTGTGAAACAAGCTCCTGAAACGATACCAACATCATTTCATCACATACTCTTGTTCTTCTTTTGATTCATTTCATATTAATCACTCAATTGTGGTCAGACTGGAAAATTAGGAATCCAAATCCAAACACATGACAGACCTGCTTTGGTAACCTAGAGACAAATGGTTTGGCAGAGTTGTTTTCACCACGGTGCTATTTCTGGCCGCCAAAAGTTTTATAGTCATAAACAATGGAGGGATGTTTGTTGGCACCGTGGGGGCACACAACCACCGTAAAAGTGTCAGCATTCCTGGGAATTGTAAAGAGGTGTCTGAACACCTCAACTGACTAAGAGCTCTGAACTTCCTTATGGTCTAGTGTTCAATGATTGTGATTAAACTCTGGGGAAAACCACATTCTCAACACACCTTTTTAGTTTTTATAGTCATTTTTTTTGTATTGTGTTGCACATAATTATTCAACCCCCTGCAAATTCTAACAAAGTTTCATTCCAACCTTTTTTTTCCAGTAACTGGAAAAAGCACAAGCTTTTTTAGATTGAAAATAACTGTAATAAAAATTGACCTCGAATTTGAATAATTATGAGCTACACTATATTTTTTAAGTACAAACAGATGCATATATACAGATAAAAATCAAGCTGATAAGTTTGCAATTTCTCATATTTTACAAATTTACAATTAGTTCAAAAATCTTTTCGGTCTGTTAAATGTTTTGTGCCAAAAAGATATTTTTTTAGCACATCTGAAAGAAAAGCTGACTCTGAAGCAAATGTAGTTTACTCTGTCTGAGTCGAGATTTTGGGAGAATTGTCCAACTCTTTCCAGTTGCCCGTGCTCCCTGTTGGACTTCGATTGGTCATTTTGGTGAGTAACGTGGTCCTCCGGATGCTGCTGTCTGAGTCCTCTTTCTTGAAATCTGGATTCATTTTGAGGCAGCAGGAGAAGCAGCGCATAAAATCCTGAAGGAGGTGTCCACTGAAGATCATGTAAATCCAGGGGTTGCAGCAGCTGTTCAGACTGGCGAGGAGCGCGGATAGAGTCACCGCTGTGTTCTCAGAATCTGAACAACAGAAGGAGGAAAAAGATGATTAAGTTACTAAACATCTGGTGGAGCCACAGCCTGTGATGCATTTGAGCTTTACAGTGAAATGTGGAGACCAAAAAAAAAAAAAAGATACTGTTGATGATTACTCAAATAGAACAGAAAGGTTTTTAATGTTTTTATTAAAGACAGAATGGAAAATCTTTTAGCACTGACTACCCAAGAACTTTTTGTGAATTATGCACATGCATTATGACCAGACTTGGTCTTTTCAGAATTCTGGTTTTGTGTCTCAATCTCCAAACAATACAGATCCATATTTGTCACCAAGACCAGGAAGTTGGAGTGTTTGACAGACTGTAGGCCAGTGGTTGTTACCCACCATCTAAAAATGATTGGCTGAGGTTTTTAATGTCACACAGATTTCACATTTTATTAATATCTATAAAAACATATTCTTTTCAGCACATCTATTTATAGGCACAAGTCAAACCAACAAAGTTGGATTTAAATAATATAATGTTGAAAAATTAAATTCATGAAAATTTTCATACAGAAACAGAATTTTTCTACTTTTTTCCATCCTGGTTTCTGATCTTCACGTGTCTTATTGTAAAAATTAATCAGATCTTTTAGAATAAAAAAAATTCCAGGAGGCGTTGGCTCAGTGGTAGAGTTTCTGTCTTTCGACCGGGAGAACCTGGTTTGATTCCCACTGGGCCCAAGCCTTCCCTGGGACTATTGGATGACTGAAAATTTATGATCAATCTTGTCCAAGCAAAATCATTTTACAGTAAAAGAAAAAAAATCTCACTATTTTTCATATTTTATCAAATAAAAATACAATTTTTTTAAACTTTTATTTTCTTGTCTGATGTTCATTTTTTTCATTTTGCTTCAAAAATTAAAAATACTGCATAATTGACTTTTTCCCATAAACTAATGTTCATTATTTTAATCTCTGAGCAGGTCGGTAATATTTTGCTTGTAATATGATCGTCCAATTTTTTATTTTAACTCATTACAAGTTGTATGTTAAAATATCTTGAATTTTATTTTGTGGATTTTTTTTGTATTTGTTTCAGTACTCACCATCCCACTGGGAGTCCACATCCCACACAGACCACATCTGGGCGGTGAAGAAAGGTGCCCAGCAAATCACATATGCCAAAACTATCACAAAAGTCATTTTGACAGTCCTGAGTTTGGCTCTAGAAATAGTAGCAATGCTGCTGACTGAATTCTTCCCAATCAGTCCGTTCCTGCCTGTGGTTCCAGCTGTGCTCCTTCTTTTCTTATACTTAATATTTTTCCAGATGCTGTGGCAGATGAAGCCATAGCACATCATAAGAATGACCACAGGAATAAGGAAGATGCCCACAGTGATCCATGTGATGTAAGCCTTTGAACCCCAGGGTTCAATGAAATCAGACCTGCAATCATACACATCTGAGTCGTTGCGAATTTTACTGAGTGAGAAGATGAAGTACTGAGGGGTGCTGAGGACCAGGCTGCAGATCCACGTGGAGATGATCATGATGTAGGAGCGCTTGGTGGGCTGTTGGAGGGTTTTTAGAGGGTGACAGATGGCGATGTATCGATCCAGGGTCATCATCACCATCATGTATGTGGACGCAAACATTCCCATCACTTGGAGGTGCGTCACCCCCCTGCAGAGAAAGTCAGGACCGTAGAAACGGAAGGTGATCTTCCAGCAGAGCTGTGGTAGAACCTGGAAGAACGCGACCACCAGGTCTGCCAAACTCAGGTGTTTGATAAAAAGATGCATCCGCGACATCTTCTTCTTGGTGTTGAAAATGGCCAAAAGGACGCTTACATTTCCAATCACAGCAACCACAAAAGTGATGCTGAGGACCAGGATTTCTATCTGAGCCAACTCTTCATTCCTGGCAAATGGGTCGGATTCGTTCGGATGAGCGGTGGTGTTCCCAGGAGACCCCATCATCTGGTACTTCAGACTGAGACCCTCAGACTGGTTCACCTGTGTGCGCATGGCACTGCCCCATTCAGAGGGGCTGATCTGTGTGAGGGGTCTGTCTGACGCTTCCAGAGGAGACTCACTGCTCTGTGTGACTCCTGACTGATCTGGAGGCTTTTTAAAGTCGAATCAAATTTCACTGCGTCTGTGCGTAAAAAGCAGGCGGTGCGCAAAGGAAACACCGAGGAAACATCCTCTCTGTGCAAGTTTAGATGTCAAACACAAATCTTTTATGAGATTTTAAAGACAAATTTTATTGCAATGCATTGTTTTAAACAAATGAAGTGCAGAAAACTAAAATTATACACAAGATTTGCTAATTGCTGCATTTGGTTCTGAATTTGCGCCTCAAATAAGTTTTTTTTAAAACCCTCTCCTGCGTTGCGACAAACAGAAAGGTGATCTGTATGTCAAATATTGCTGGACAGATTTGCTCTACCAGGATCAGCAAATTTGATTTTTGCTGATCAAATTTGCTCATTGTAATATTTTATGTTACATCCTGTGTCTGTGTTTTCAGTGGCTTTTTTTTTTTTTGCTGGACCTGACTGTGAATACTGAGCAGAGAGGAAGAGGGAAAGGAGTGAGAAAGAAATAACCAATTCTCAAATGATATGAAACATAAAACTGATGACACCAAAGCTATAGAATTTATTGGCAGCAAGGAACATAGCAGACAGTAAACAGTGTGGCATTGTGTTGGTGTTTGAATGGAAGTACATGCATGCTGTCAAAGTGAATCATGTGCTTGTTAGGGGTAACTGATCCTCTCCAAACCCAAAAAGCTGGAACAGGAGAGGGAAAAATACAAATGACTCAGGCTCACATTCACCCCCAAGCCGGGACCCCAAAACTTGATTATAGAAAACCACCCTACCAGTCAGATGCAGAATAGTCCCGCCGATATAAATCTCCCCGGCTCCATGGAGCACAGGCGTCCCCAATGTCGAGACCCTGTGACTACGGGGCAGATCTGCCATTCACGCCCAGTTGCATCAGGCGAACCCAGAGGGTACTAAAAGCTGAGGAACAGACTGAGAGGAGAGCGATCACCCCAAAGAGCCTCCCACCACCCAGTCGGAAGCCTAATAGGACCAGGCTGCTCTAGACTCAACCACCACAGGCCAGAGCACGACCATGCCACTGGCCCAGGCAGCCCAGACCCCCAAAGCTGCACCCCCACCACTCCACCTCGTCCTCACTCCAGGATCTTTCAACTGTAATCCCATCCAAGTCCTACCAGCTCTTACCCACTCATCTCACCTGCCCCCACACTTGAACTCTATAACTACCCCTTCTATTTAAAGTTACTTTTAACCCCCCAAAACTGTATATTATGTGTCCTTGAAGTGACACGTTTCTTCAGAAAGAAAACAAGACATAAATAAATAAATGAATAAAATTATTTGAACCAAAATGACATGCACTCAAAGGATTGGAGGTCATTACTCAAGAAAAAATAAGCAGAGAATCAGCATTTGTTCTTTATCAATTTTATTTATTTAGCCAGCAGGATGAGAGTTTAAGTATCTTAGGGTCTTGTTCACGAGAAGGGGAAGGATGGAGCGGGAGATCGACAGACGGATCAGTGCGGGTTCAGCAATAAATAGGACGCTGCATCGGTTTGTCGTGGTAAAGAGAGAGCTGAGCCGAAAAGCAAAGCTCTCGATTTACAAGTCGATCTACGTTCCAACCCTCACCGAAGGTCATCAGCTGTGGGTGGTAACCGAAAGAATGAGATCGTGGGTACAAGCGGCCGAAATGAGCTACCACCACAGGGTGGCTGGGCTCTCACTCAGAGACCGGGTGAGAAGCTCTGTCATCCGGGAGGAGTTCAGTGTCGAGCCACTCCTCCTCCAGGTCAAGAGAAGGCAGATGGGGTGGTTCGGGCACGTCCCACCAAAAAGAGACCAATAGGCAGACCCCCGACCCGCTGGAGAGACTATGTCTCACAGCAAGGCCAGGGAACAACTCAGGATCCTTTCAGGTGAGCTGGAGGATGCAGCCGGGGTGACAGAAGCCTGGGCTTCACGTCTGAGGCTGTTGCCCCAGCAACCCGGTCCCGGATAAGCGGAAGACATCGGAACGGAAGCAGGATTAGGATACTGTAAGTTTCAACGTACGTGAGGCCAAAGGATACAGAGATTTTTTTTGGGGGGGGAGACTTGATGGAGAGGATCAGGAATGACAGTTTTTTTTCACAAATGAAGAAATTTTAAATACAAAGAAAAAAAAAAAAACATTTAACACAGTCTAACTGTATTTTAGAAGTTTGTAATTTCCACAAAAAAAAAAAAAGAAAAGAAACTGATTGAAATTTGTTTTACGTCAGAAGTTACTTGGGGTGTAAATATTCATAGGCCGTTATATTTTTATAGACAGTATATATTTGTTTTTAGAACACATGATTCCTCCCAGTGTAGACAGATTTAAATTATGTTGCAAAATGAGAATGACTAAAGTTTCTTTTTTAAGTAAAAATATATACAAAGCAATATTTTAAATCAATAAAGTAGTTCTCTTGTTTTAAAGTGATTAATTCTGCTTCTTAAACCTTCACATCTGCATACCAGTTTGATCCTGGGAGGCTTTCAAAATACCAAAGAAGAAACCTGAGTTACTAAAAATTTAAAACATACAGACAGCAAATCTTTTAAGTGCTTTTATATATACGATTAGATTCAACAACTCATCTTCTAAGTGCACCGTAAATTGTTTTAAAGAAATTTTTTTTGTGGAGCAAGTTGCAGCAGAAAGTATTTGATGACATCACGTACGTGATGCTACATGCACTTGAGCGGAAAGAGAAATGTTATTTGTGTTCATTTCTGCAGCTTTAAACTGTTTATCTCAAGCGGTTTCTATGTTGTCCAGGCCAAACTCAATAAGACTGCATAACCTGGAAGTTATTACATTTAATGATGTTCTAATCAGGTGCAACGAGGGATGGGGGATGTGTGTGTGTGTGTGTGTGTGTGTGTGTGTGTGTGTGTGTGTGTGTGTGTGTGTCTGAGTGTGTGTGGAAGATGAGGGTGAGGAGTTCACGTCTAGTTTCAGTCATAAATTAAAGCTATAGACCTTGTTACAGGATAATAACATCTATTGATTTATGTATATTACACAACATGAAATGTGGTGTTTAAATCCTTCTTCTTAAAGTGTCTTCACGAACGTTTCCAGAACACACTTCTATGTTTTTCTAAAGATTTCTTTTTTTCTCTGAACTGTCACCCATTCTGAGCTGCTTAGATCTTCATATTTATCTCATTAAAGTGGAAATGCAGAGAATTCTCTCCGACGCACCAAAAATAACATCTTTCCATTTTTTGGCAAAAGCCACAAACCTCAAAGTAAAACTGCTTCAGAAAGGAAATCCTGTGTAAACAATTTTGATGTCTTCTGGGATATTTCCTCCAAAAACTGTTTTGAGTTATTTTTTATTCAAATGAAACTCTTGTTTTCCTTCACTTCAAACTCCGAAGCTTGAACCTGCCCCATTTTTAATATGATTAACCGTATGACTGGGTTCAGTTTTTGTGCTTAATCTGGTACTCCTTGTCTTTTTTAAAAATGCAACTAATCTAGCAGAAAAAAAACCACTTTTCAGCACCAAACTTTTAGTCAGTATTTTTTAGTTTTGAACAATATGCACGAGTTGTTTTTAACCTTAAGTTTCATGCCTCTTTTTATTTGGTTTGATTGGTAATGATCATTGTTTGTGACGTGGAGAACAAACATAAGCAATGCAAGAATGGTGCAATTCAAAACAGAATTTTTCATTTCGTACATGAACATTAAATCTGTACATAAATGGGTGTTTCACATAAAAAGGAAATGTGTACACCCAACGTAGGGCTACCTCTAAACTTTGTCATTTCTTCAATAATCTATGTCATGTCGTAGATGCTGGTGGATGGAGGAGGACCCAACTGCAGGACAAGAAACATGGTTTATTTAATGAAGGAGTCCAGTAATGCTGTAACGAAAAGAATACTAGAATCAGTGGAGTGTCATTCAGTTATTGTCCTAAATGTTTATCACGTTTAGGCAGCCAGGAAGACCTGGCTGGGATGGAATCTAATGACCCGACGCGTGAAGGGATGACAGGCTGCCTATTTAAAGGCAGCTGCTCAAAGACCTTCAGGTGTCTAAAATCAGGCAAATAACAGAAAGCCCCAGGTTCCCTCTGGTGGTGGGTAGGTGGAGGGAAACAAGACAGCCAAGTATAAATGATCACTGATCCATTTAAATCTTGCTCGTAGTTTTGGAATTTTCCCAAATGTTTCCCACCAGCAATCGCTCTGCCCTGGCCCTCTGGGTTTTTCTTTGCCACCCAGTTTCCACTTTTCCACTTTCCTTTTTCTATCTGAATTTGGATTTTCCTTCTTCTCCAACACACAATACACTGTAGATGTACGAAATGATGACACAATTTGATATCACACAATTTATTTCAGAGTAGATTAATTTTTTAACGAAGAGATTTTATTTTTAAAAGAAAAAAAAATCTTGGAAGTTTCCACCATGTTTAAACATTAGTATCATATCAGAAACATGCCTGAAGAGGTTTTCTAGTTTTTTTAAGAATGTTTGAGGAAGTTGAGCGCTCTCTCATCCAGTATGTGTCTACTGTTCGAATACCATGTTGTCCATGGATTTGGTTCTCAGTCACACCAACAGTCTAATGTAAGTAGAAATGAGTCGAATTGAAAATACGTTATTTTTTATGTATTTAATGTATTTTTTTAATCTGTTGTGAGTGAACGTTTAAAGGTTTGAAAGTGAAAGGTTAAATACTCAGATGGAGGACGCAGAATTGATTTTCTATACCGTTCCTTTGAGCAGCAGGGTTGCAGGAGTCTGTTACTGAAGCTGTTCTTCAGATGATCCACTGATTCATTGAGGGCGGGGGAGGGATTTAGCATGACTGATGACAGTTTTGCTTTCATTCCGTCCCTCGCCACCTCCTCCACGCAGTCGAGGGGTGAACCAACCACGCGTCCAGCTTGTTTTTTTTTTTATCAGTTCGTTTAGTTTGTTGGCATCCTTTGTTTTTATTTCAGCTACCTACACGTCCACAGCAAAGAACAGGATACTCTCCATGATGGAATGGTAAATCATGGAGAGCATCTTGTTGCAGATGTTGAATGACCTGAGCTTTCTCAGGTAGTACAGTCTTTTCAGGCACTTTTTGTAAATCCATCAATACAGACCGTTGACAGTTGGGACCCCCTCCTGCATCAGTGCAAGTACTCTGCTCTTGTTTCTACAGGTAGAGCCATTTTCATGTAAAAAACATGTAAAAATTCTTCCGATTGCAGACAAACGACAGAGAGTCACTGTCACTCGGCCACCTTTTTTCTTTTAGGTGTGAATTTGTTTTCGATCTAAAATAACCGCTCTGCCTCGATCATTATTGATTTCGGCCACAAATGAAATTCTCAACAGAAAGAGCTTTTGTGCAGACTGAAATGCAAAATTTGCAGACTGTGGAGCAAGATGACAGAGGATCAATAACGAGGATAGAGGAGCAAGTTCAATCTGTGATTCTGATCCAATAATATAACAATTCAGAAATCTGTTAAAAAAGAAATAGAAAACCACCAGACTAATTGTAACATTACAATTTTAAAACTAAAATAAACGTGAGGGCACACATAAATTTAGTAGCTCAATAATGTTAAAAGAACAGCATAAACTTTCACAGTAAATTACTTTAGTTTTATTTTGAACTACGTCAAAGTAAAACTTTAAATTGTACATTATTTGCATGTCAAATCAACAAAATTGTTTTGTCATAAGCATCACGGTATTCTTTGCTTTTTGTCATTTTTTTTTTTTTTAAATTCAACAGACCAATTTTGCTTGAATCGCATATCACTTTTCAAAATATTACAAAACATTCTTTTTAATATTTACAAAAGTTTATTGTGATTTCAACAAAAAAGTGCTTTGCAAAAAATTTCCTTTGGAATTTTACATTGTTTTTTTTGTGAATCTCACTTTTCTTATTCAGAGTGTGTACATTCTGTATTTACTGCCTCAAACAGGATTTATTCTTTGTCATGCATACACCCAGGGGGACGGACTAAATGCTTTACTTGGTGGATGTAAAAAGTTTTAAAGTGAAATTCTTGCGATCCCCTCACCTACTACCAGAGGCAGTCCTGGACCTTCCTCATCACCCCGATTAGGGACACCTGAGATTGATTTCTGATGCCACACACCTGTGGACACTGCTGCCTATTTAAAGGCAATCACCCCAGCCTTCCATGCTGGGCCATTGTTATCCTTCCCAGCCAGGTCCTCCTGGCTGCCTGACCATAAGTTATCGTAAAACTCTGTGATGTCATTTGAACGTTTGGATCCCGAGGTAATCCTGTGCCCTTTGCCTTACAGACTTACCCGACTTCTGTTAATAAATTCTGTTTTGTCCTGCATTTGGGTCCTCCTCTTTCCACATCACAACAGAAACTCATTGTTTATGTGTAAAAAAATTACTATAGACCTATAGTTGAGCTGGTTTTAATGTGAGTTTGAAGCGCAGTTCAGCTCAGGAAGATATTTGTCCACTAGTTCTAGTACTTGACATTGAAGAGCATCTTGTTCTGCAACACTGATTCAAATGTTCAAACAAAATTTGAAACCAGATTTGTTTAACGTAACTTTATAAATCCAGACTTCTCTTCTTCCTGCAGTTTTACGAGGACGTTTTCCGCCACTTAGACTTAAAATGCTGTTTTGTTTGAGAATTTCTGTTACCGATACTTCTTTGCTTTTGAATGTTTACTCAAGTTGCATCGGTTTCCAGGAGACCCATCATTTTAATTGCGTATTCCAGTTTCCATTAGCAAAGCACATAATTGCCATGGCTGTGCGAGTGTCTGGCAGCAATTCAGCCCATCAGATCCATGTGCTGATAGCATGGATTTCTATCTTTGAAGCCACCAGATCTCCTCTCTTTTATTTCCGACGCCAGTGATGTGGCGCAAACTGGAGCTCCTCTCCTGAAATTTCCTGTTCGGACTGAAATAGTGGCGTAATAAAGTTTCTTCGATTATCTGCGCGTCTATCTCTTCTAATCTCTCCAGCAGAATTGATGGAATTGATTCCTGACGCCACAGACTTCTGTTAACCAGCTAACCAGTTTCCTCCCATGATGTGCTGGTCTTGTTTTGTCCTAGAGGCAGTTCAGACAGATGTTCTCCTTCACGCTGCCTGAGCCATGTTTTACCTCAGCTCCTGTTTTTCAACATGTGTATCTGGGATGTCTTGTGTTTTTGTCAAAGGTTCAAGGTTTTTTGTCTCAATAGAACATAACAAGAGAACTTTGCTCACCGTCTTTATTGAAGAATCAGATAGTTTGGGGAAGGCGTGTTGTGTCTGTGGCAGCAAGTAAAGCCTGAACTATATGTATCTCTGTTTTACTCACAGGTTTGAGCTCCAGTCAGAGAGAATTTTCTTACATTATGTGACTGTGAATGTTATTGTATTCTTAGTAACTAGTAGTATGTCAGTAATGATTTAATTTTACAAGATTTTTTTGGGAATGAGTAGGAGTCCTTTTTTTTTTAAATAGTTTGCATTCAAAGTGCAGGGTCTATAAAAAACCCCTCATGGTCAAGATGATTCCTCAAATCAGAATCACAGATCGGTCATTTTTCAGGGGAAAAAGAAAAAGCAGCATCGTCTTGGTGTGGGCTGCACGGTGGCTTGCAGAGTGGCCTCACAGCAGGGAGGTCGGGGTTCGAGTCCCAGGTGGGGGACGAGGCTTGGAACACCACTCTTTCTGTGTTGAGTTTACATATTCTCCCCGTGTATGCGTGGGTTTCCTTTTTGTTTCCTTTTACCCTCTAAAAAACATGCACGTTAGGTTGATTGGCCATTACGAAATTGCGCCTGGGAATAAGTGTGTGTGTGGATTGTGGTCTGTGTGTGTGGCCCTGCAGCAGACAGGCGACCTATGTGGCACGTACCTTTTTGCTTCAAAGGCAGGGTACACGCTGGCCATACCCGCTTGTCAATGCCTGATCCCATCAGACCTCAGAAGCTAAGGAGGCTGGGTCTGGGAAATACTTGGATGGGGAATTGTAGCGTACGCTGGAACCGTAGGTGCCATATTGGGACGGCTATTAAGATCAAATTGTCGCTTTGTCCCTGGGCAAGATACTTCACCGAGATTGCTTAGTATGGATGATGTGTGTGTGATTGGTTGATGTGTCAGAAGACTTGTCTGTTCCCCCTCTGTGTCCTGTTTCCCCCCTCCCTCTTGTCTCTGTGTGTGCACAAGTCACACCTGAAACTCATCTACTCATCTGCTGGAAAATAAATGATTGGATCAGTTTTTGACACACTCTTCGCCAGATCGTTGTTTACCATGCTTGACCTGTTAACCACTTTTTGTCTTTAGTTCTTACATCAGAACCTAACTAATTAATCTGTTTTTGTCTTCTTTTTTGGACTTTTTTATCAATCTAATAAATCTGCTTGTGATTTCTTCACCTGAGCCTGTCTGTTGTGTCAAGGGTATATTTTTGGCCTTAGCTCCACATTATGACATGATGATGGTTAGAGGGGCCGATGGCGCAAAAATGGCAGCCTCGCTTCTGTTAGTCTGCCCCAGGGCAGCTGTGGCTACAACAGTAGTTTACCATTACCTGGTATGGAGTGAATGAAGAATGCATATGTGTTAAGCATATTTGAGCATCCTAGAAAAGCACTATGTTAGTGCAATGTATTATTATTATTAAATCAGCCAGCACTCCTCTCGATCTTGTTAGGGATGAGCGGTTCAGAAGAGGAAACAAAACGTTCTGGTGTTTCACTCACGGGACGGATAGTTCATCCTGCTTGTAAAAATCTGGCAACATTTTTACACTGAAGTGGATATCTGTCAGGATGTTTAAACATAGCTTAAACACTTTGATCATGCTTTTAAAACCATCATATTACATGACTGAGTATATGCTGATGTGTGCAGCCATTCATACATCAATACCCGGTCAGATTTTGCAGCAATCAAAGACAGTGAAACAGTTTTAGAGCAGGCTTTGCATTGTTGTCGGTAAAAAAAGGAGACTGGGGTGATGTCGGTTCAAATGTGCGACCACAGTACATGTGTTTTATTTTTTAAATGACTTTCTTGACTTGATCATCTGGTCAGAATAACCAACGATATGCATCGATAAAACCCGAACAATAGAAAGATAAAAGTACAAGTCAATGTCGACGTTATTCGCTTTGTAAATCACGTCTATGAGAGTAGTTTTCTTTTTTAGCAGCGTCTCTAATAAATAAGATCAGTGCTGTAGAACATACAGTAATCTGTTCAGTATTAGGCCAGTTTTTTCTGGAACTGGAACGATGCACAAAAAGGTGTTAAAACTTGTCTTTGACGGCCATCGTTTTAAAGGGGCGGTAACAGACCTTAAAATTGGTAAAAGGCAATGACGTTCTACACCATTTCTTCTCAAACTGAATTTGACATTTTAAATCGGAAATTTATTCAAAATCTGTAGGATTTTGAGTCTCGAGGACAAGAGTTTCCATCAGTCCTTCTGACTGATCTGCTATACATCAAAATCACCTAGACTCACAAGACAGGAATATTTTCTACTTTAGTCCCAAAGCATTGTGGTGTCTCCAATCTGGATTAAATCATCAGCATTTTGTACGTTATGAAACAACTTGTCTTTGACGTGGCTCCTATTTGTTTCTGATGTTAGAATTTTACAGGTTACTTTAAAGGTCAACGCTCGAAGCTTCTGATTGAAAATGTTTTATTGGTTAAAGTGCAAATCAGTTTTGTCTCCTGAACTACTGCAAAGCTTGAATAACATCAAACAAAACGTTTAATTATGAGGACGGACAGCGACTTTACTCGAGCCGTTTATTACGTACGTTTACAACTCATGTACTTTTACAGGTTTTATATGTTCTTCTGTGGCCTCGGCATGTTGATTTATCTGCTCCTCAGTAAACTCTTCATTTAATTTACGGTCATGTATGATATTCTTATGCAACATGAACTCATATAAATGTGCCTTCACTCCTCTTTTTGAATAACCTTGAATATTGTTGCCGTGGCTACATAATTATTATTTAAACAACAAGTAAACAACTGTAACTCTAGGCGACAGTTGCGTAGATAAGTCGACCTCAATTTTAGCTCTAAAACGAGCTGGTTGCAACACGACAAACGAGATTTTAAACAGAAAATATTAAACCGCGGCTTATGCTAATTATAGTTAGTTAGGTTCATTAAAGTTAATTAATATTCTGAACAACAATGAGCATGAAAGAGAAACAAAGATCTGGAAAGAATGAGAAACAAAATCTGGTCGTGAGGAAGGTTAATTAGACTAATTGTAGTTACCTTGGTTACGTAATTAGAGCTTGTAAAAAAATGGTATCCTTTTAAACACATAAGTGAAAAAAATTCTATAAAATTTAAACCAGATATAAATTGAATGTACCACAGTTTCCATTTTTATTTCTGATTTAATTACTTTCTTTTTGTTTTATTTTTCTAATAAAAGAATTAAGCAGGTTTTTACCTCGTTACGCTCAAAAGTGAGCTCTGTGGATTCACTGTTCAATATGATCAACTGGAGTTGAAGTGATCTTTTTTTTTTTTTTTTTTTTTAGTGACGACATTTTTGGGATAACTAGAAAAATAAAAAGCACATCTGGGAAACATCTGTACTAATCTTGGAAACAAAGACACAAAATCGATTGTTTTTCCCTTTTAAGCCACCATAACTAAAAAAGATGGTTATGTGGTTAATGTGCACATTGAACTCCTGCTTGGGGACCACTTGTTGACAACTTAAATGTGCGAGTAGATTTTCCAGTAATTCCAGCGTATGCTGTAAATGGAACTTTTTTTTTTTTTTTCTATTATTACAATTTCTTAGAACTATCATAAAAAACATAAAATGGGATTTATGTCGGAGAACATTTGATCTTTCAGTAATTTTCTTTTGTTTTTCACAGTAACTTGCAGAGACAGAGTTAAGAAAATTCTAAATAACTGACGTATGTTCTTCTATAAAAATCATCTATCATAATTCCAGGCCATCAGAAGAAAATAGAATTATTTTGCTTTGCTTTGCATTAAACATCAAACCCGAGTAGTTTAAACCAATAATCAAGAAAAATAAAGACATGGGAATAGGAATGTTTCGACCGATCTTATCAGATTATCATAAAAAGAAAATGTTGTTACTTGGATATGAAATCATTCCTTTTATGCCCAGAAAATGAACAGGGTATCTATTTTTATGCCAGACGTTGTTTATTTATTATTATTATGAAAAGCAACTAGGTCGACCTTTATGGTTTCGACATTCTCAATTTGTCACAGAGATGTTCAAAATCATTTCCTCAGACTTTTTATCCTGCCGTTCTGCACAATGACCTACAGTCCTTCTCATATAGAGACGCTGCAGTCTGATCCCAACATTCCTACATCAGCGGCATCCACTTTACTTTAGATTTTCTTTCCCGGATTTGGACACAGGTTACTGCTTTGAGCTAAATAAAATCTAAACTATACCCTATTTCATCATAAGATTTCTGTGTTTAAAACAAAATCTAAAATCATTCAATAACATGTATGAATGTATCGTTTATTAAAATAGATCACAAGCCAACAACGTCTAGGACGTTGGGTGGGCAAACTTTTGGATTTGCGGGCCACATTGACTTTTAACATTTGACAATGGGGCCGGAACAGAAGCAGATGAATGCCATGCTATGGTCATCGCTAGATTAGACTGCTAGAATGACGTGCTAGATTTTACACAAGTGTGCTAGATGTTACATCAAGAGTGTTACATTACTAATTTGGCATGCTAGGTCTGAAATCGAGTGTGATAGCACTTAAAAAGAGCATTTAGCAGCGCTTGTTTATGTGCGTGTATTGGGCTCGATGGTTTTCCATATCCTAGAGTGCGCCATCTAGTGAGAAAACATCAGAATTGCCGGGGAAATAAAACACAACGTTTATCTATTTAGTTTTTTCAAGTTCAGTGTGCTGGATTAAAATGTTTAATGGGTGCATGTGCCCCGCAGGCCATAGTTTGCCCATGCCTGGTCAAAGCTGTGCAGAACACATGGCGTTAAAAAAAGGCGAAAGACTTTCATTTATGTGTATGCTTGGGTTTTCTCCAGGTACTCTGGTTTCCTCCTAACCTCCAAAATATGCATATGAGGTTGATTGGCCAACCACTCCACTATAAAATAGCCCCTAGGATTGAATGTGTGAATGAATGGTTGTGTGTGCGTGGCCCTGCAACAGACTGGTGACCTATTCGGGGTGTACCCTGCTTCCTGCCTTGAATCAGCCGAGATAGGCTCCAGCATCCCCTGCACATCCTTTAAGGATGGACGGTAACAGCGTTCATCTTTAGTTGTTCTTATTCCAGAATAAAGTAGGATTTCATTAATTTTTATGTAAATGGTGAAAAAAATATGAAATGGTCATGTCAGCCAAGTTTGAGAGATCAGGGCAAATGTTTGATAACATCCTTTTGTCATACACCAAAGAAAAATTGGGTTCATGTTTTCACACAAACTTAAAAACTCCAAACTAAAATAAATGTTTGCCTCGATCGCCCCAAACCTTTGCTCACTTGCAAATTTAAGTGTGGGTTTTTATCTATCTGTATATAAATAGTCTGACTCTGACTTAACCTAAAAACAACTCAGTGACCTCAGAAGACAAGTTTCCACAACTAAAAATAACTCAAACCTTAAAAACACTGATAAGGGTTTGAGTTCACTGGAACGTTTACTTGGTGAGCGTTAAAACATAACAACAATCACACAGTTTTTTTACCCTTACGATTGGGTTTTGTTACATTTGTAACAATGAATTCCGTCTATTTTTCTTCAAATGTAAAGTTGCACAAGAAAGTTGGACCAGCTTGCTGTAAGCAGGGTACACTCTGAATAGGTTGTCAGTCGGTCAGAATGAACAATAATGAGAAACTTGGGAAATGTACCCTTTTTTTTGTTTTTCAAATTTTACAAATTCTATTCATCCCTCACCGGGGAAATTTGTGTGCTGCACTACTACACCGCAGCAGGCTGCCACAACAGCACCAATGGTGAGAGAAGCAGGGGGTTAGGTGTCTTCTCCAAGGACCCTAGACATGAACTCAGTGGGAATTGAACTTTGACTTCCGGTCCACGGGCGAATGCTCTACCACTGAGTCATCGTCTCCCCCTCGAATTTGAAAGTGATGTTTCACATTCTTTTCTTTTTAAAATTTCCAATATTTTTTTTGAAGTTTAGGATTTGTTTCAGGCATATTTTTTCCCACACTGTCATGATTGATGAAATGGTGGCATGTGAAAAGCTGAAGTATGCCATTTAGATACCAGGAGGATCACAGCCGTCTAATGTTGGTGAAATATAGAGAACAAATTGAACACAAATGTTAAATTCCTGCATCTCAGTCCAGATATTTTTCCCATCAGTCTTGCTTTTTCTGAGCAGTTTTAGATGCTTTTTGCATTGAATTGATTTATAGTTTCTATTGACAATTTCTTTCCCGTTTTCAAATACCTTCTTGTGTCAGGGTTTCAGGTCTTAGCCTCTGGTTTTGTTATTCTTTAGGTTTATTTCCTGTTTTATTTTGTGATACTGACTTCCGACTGGTGATTGCCAGCTCCCTTCCTAATGTGTCACACGTGTGTCTTATTGTTTCTCCCTCCTGTCTAGTAGTCAAAGTATGTTTTCTGGAGGTGTCATAAAACAGCTTGAATTTAGGTATGCAAAAGACACCAAATAAAGACAGAAGTCACCTTAAATTTGAATTTATAAATTTTATAAATAAGATAACTAAATCTCAAGAAGAATCTTGGGGTTTCTAAGATCACTGCTATGGTTTCAGAGCCTGGTGTGTTGCCATCTCTAGTCAGAAATCCAAAGTTTCAGCGCTCCACATCTAATCAGCCAACCCCCAGGATCCAGCCATTCTGGTCCAATCACACAGTGAACCTACACACAAATCTCTGCTGAAACTGTCTAAACATCTTGCAATTCTCCCCAATGAGGCTCATGGCCACCAATCTAAGCCCTCAATTTTCTGCAGGACTTGACAGCAATAACCTCTAATTCTGCTTCTCCCCCGACATGTGCATGCTGTTCTAACCGTAGCCAACCAGCTCAGCGCTGACAATCTGAACACTTTGGTAGATGTAACATAGAAGTTGTCCTCCTCCTTCTGTTAGAAAAGATTGCTAAAACAGGCATTGGAGCCTTTCTGGACTCCTCTGAATGTGAAGAACCCTTAAAAACATAGTGACTGGTCACCCAATGATACAGGCACCAAAGAAGTCAGACTGCTAATGTTTGAAAGAAAAGAAAGCAATGACAAGAACTGAGGGGTACTAATAGCATACGCACTCACGTTGAGCATCAAACATCCGTGCTGGACAAAATAGGAAAGAAAATGTTCAAACAAGACAGGAATTTGAGACTCATGAAAACAACTTTCTATGCTAAGGTATGATGCTACAGCTGAATTACAAACGAAACTGTGATCATCCCAAACCAACACCGTGGATTTGAAGTAGGGGACATAGTATATGGGAAATAAGTGTGACACAGAGTGCACGTGTACACTGCAGGGGTTTACCATTTGTCCATTAGCACATTTTTTTGCAAGGTTTAGAAAACTTCAAAGCACAAATCCTTCAAAGTAAAAAGAATAAAATGAAAGCACATGGTTTCTGTTTGATATAAGAAACAAATTTAATACAAATTGCATCAAAGCATTTTCCAGAACAAATCGATGGACCTGTTGATCTATTCCACATAAAAAAAGAAAACTGTTTCCACATGAACTACCATTACATTCATCCTTTTGTTGAAAACAGAGTTCAGCTTGGTGCAATGTTAAGACTATTACCGTTTTGATTTTGCATGTCTCTAAAGGAATCCAGTTGTTATGTGTTATTTGTAAAGTTCAAGGTCTTTAGTTTTCCCACAAAAAAGTTCTGCAGCATTATGACATAAAATAATTATACATAAAAACACACGTAAACAGATGAATGTCCCGAGTGTCCTGATTACTGCGGGTGCTGCACTGATCCAGCAGTCGATTCCCAGGGTAGTTGAAGTTCTTTAATGAGGTGGGACCCTTATTTCTGACCTCCAAGGGGCATGCTACACTTTTCTGGTTCAGCACCATGACTCAGATTTAGAGTCCCAGCTGCTTTCAAATTGGCAGGAAATCGGTCCAGTGAGATTAGGAGAACATGACCAAATGAAGCCTACAGTAATGTAGATACTGTAAATAAAATTTTGTTCAAGCAAATTAACTGTTTGCCGTTTCTATTACCCCAGATACTGTTAGCTTTCTGTATGGGTATCTAGAGTGTCTATGTAAGCCGGGGGTGCCCAACAAGTTGATCGTGGTCTACCGAGTAGCCCACGGACTGATTCTAAGATGACCGCCAGGTGTGTCGGAATTTTTTTTTTAAAAAAAGGTAGTTAAGTCAACTCAGTCAACTCGACTTTGACACTATTTTTTGCGAGTCATCAGCCCTCAAGTTGCTCTCTTTTTTGTTTGTTTTTTGTCCAAAAAAACAGCTTGCTGAGTTTTTCTAGTTCTTTTGGAGATTTTTGGAGTCTGTGACGTCAAATCACTTGTTAAGCTTGAAATCAATGATCAGCGCCTGTTGCTGTTGTGGCACCTCTCCCTCCCAAAGCTCTGTGTACATGCGGAAAAAGGTTGTGTGTATGTTTGTGCTAGAGAAAGTCAAGGAGCTCTATGGGACCGAGCAAGAGAAATTTGTGTGTGCGTGTGTTTGAGAGAGGCTGGCAAGAAATGATATCCGGTGTTTTGCGATGGTAATGCCTGACTGGTGGATCTCAGGAGGTTTAAAATTCGAAAAGTAGATCTTGGGACAAAATAGGTTGGGCACCCCTGATGTAGGGTGTCTTACAAGGATAATCATCACATCGGTAAATCTAGGAATGGTCGAGTCGAAGAACATTGATTTGGTTGCAATCGATTAGTCAGAGATGAATAATTTTAGCCAATTTTGCTGGTTTTATGCAGGTGCACCTTTCAAAAGGAAAAAAAAATTCTGAAGTTTTTTTAATTGAAAAGTTCATTCGAGTCAATTATGGGTGGATTGTTCTGTTTTTTTGGGCGGGTGTTTTTAAAAAGTAATTGCAACTGGCTGCCGTACAGTGTTTTATGCGTGTTGCTTTTACATGTCCCAGCTAATTCGCACCTTGAAACAAATGTATACAAAATGAGAAACGAGAAAATGAGAAAAGAGCTGTTTATTTCCAAATACTGTATTTCAACCAAAAAGTTCATAAATAATTAAGAAATGTCCAAACTAAAAAAACGTTACAGTCTCTTTGTGATAATTAATGGTCATCTACATTTATTTTTTTTCTTACTGGCTTTTGAAATCTTAAGGGTTCTTTATCTTTATATCTATCCGACCTTGTAGATCCATGTATGCACTGTGGGAAATTTGAGGTCCTCTGACTTGTACATGTTTCAGATTTTCAGTTTAGGGTCAGAAGTGACAGATCATTTACGGTCAAAGCCCTAAAAAATCCTGGAAAGAGGAACAGAAAGATCAGGTCAGCAGAGTCAGTGACTTCTCTTAGATATCTCACTAAGACTCTCCAGAGAGCCTGACCAAAAAATCCAGGGCATTTCTCATGAAACTCTTTACAGTAAATAAAACCTAAACAACCCAGTGATAAAAAACAGAAAATTCTATTTATAAAAATGACTTAATCCATCTCTGCCAAGCACATTTTCGATCGGGTACAGTATATGGGGGAGGAAACAAGACAAAGAGATGAGGAATTAATCACAAGCAAATCCTTCTCTGTCTGACAACTTTATCTTGTGTCAGATGGAGTTCACAGGAGTACCACCCACATGGCAAACTTATTACCTCCTTAAAGTGATTAACAATTACATAAAAGACATATCGGTAATCTAAATCAAGTGGACTCTTAAGATGAATTGCTTGGTAAATTGTACCTGACACGGCACTGTGGAATAAATCAGAGATGTTTTGTGGATCGGAAAGATGTGATCGTTTTAAAACTCAGTCTTTTGAGAATGCGAGCAAACGATACTTATCTAAAGAAGAGGGAACTTAACGTTCATCTCAAAATATGAAACGAAGGGGATAAAATTCTTTTTGTCATTCTTGATCCTTTACTGTTTTTTCCTGAACATTTAAAGAAAGACAATTGTGCTTTATGGAGTAGATCGGGGGTGCCCAACCAGTCGATTGTGGTCTAACGGTAGCCCGTGGACTAATTCCAAATCGACCACTAAGTGTGTAGAGAAAAAAAAATGAAATGATGTCAGTGTTGCCAATTCAGCGACTTTGACACTATATTTAGTGAACATTCGGACCCTGTAGCCGCTAGAGTTACTAAAATTTAGCGACTCTTTCTTTCTTTTTTTATTTAAATGTGTCAAACTAGTGGCTTCGTCTAGTGTTATATGAGATTTTCAGAGTCTGTGACGTGAAAACACATTATTAAGCCTGGAATCAATAGACAGCACCTGTTGCCTCTGTGACCTTTCCCACTCACAAAGCGCTGCGTGCTCACAGAAAATGTCAGTGTGTGTGTGTTAGAAAGAAAAAGAAAGCAAGCGAGTGTAAGGAATTTGCCGATGTGTGTGTGTTTGAGTGTCTGTGTATGTTTGAGAGAGAGGAATTTGTCTGTTTGTGTGTGTGTTTTTGAGAGAGAGGAATTTGTCTTTGTCTGTCTGTGTGTGTGTGTTTGAGAGAGGGTGTGTTTGTAATGTGATGTCTAATGGTTTGTAACAACAACAAAACAAGTTGTGAGGGTAGTTTTACTGCAGACTGGAAATGATTGTGGGGGTGACACTGGACTGGTAGAACTCAGGAGGTTTGATACTTGAAAAATAGATCTTGGATCAAAAAAGGTTGGACACCCCTGGAATAGATAGTTCTTATCTCATAGCATAAATTTGACAAACATGGAACCTTTTTTATAGCTCAAAAATGCAATACTTTTCAAAAAAGCTTATGAATACATTAATTCAGTTAGGGTTGGAAACTTGAAGTTCTTAACCCACTTCACTTCTTCACTATTGACGTTCAGGTCTGAGGAAACGGACTTTGCAGTTCGTAATAATTCTTTTCCACTCAAAGTGCTTTATATTGTCACTCACCTTCACATGGACGCAAACACGCATACACCTATTGGCGGAAGCTGGCATGCAAAGTGCAAAACACCATCAAGAGCTAATGGGAGTTCAGTATCTTGCTCAGGGGAACCTCGGCATACATTTCCAGGCATGGAAACAAACGGGCAATGCAGGTTGGTCATAATGTTACAGCAGAAGAGGCAATTTGTTTCTCGTACAGGGTGATAAAGTTTTTTTTTCTCCTTCAATGATTAAAAAAACAAATTGAGATTTCATATAGCATATGAGCACTGGATAGGAGGGCGTCCGAACTTCCCAAACATACATGAATGAAATTTTAAAAAATGCTTCAGGACTATTTTTACATAAAAATAATGTTCCAAAAAGTTGAATCTGCATATCATCCCCTCTTTAAAGTTTTTATTGATGACTGTGAACCAGTTGAGAAAAACAGACACATAAGACCGCTGAGAAAGTAATGTCTGACATAAACAGCAACGCACAGCCAAGTTATTTATGCAAAGATTGATTAGCTGGATGGAAATTCTGAAGGCATCTGCTTCAATTACTTGGTGAGTGTGTGGGACATGGGTGCATCTGCTGGTTCCTGTGAGCAAATATGAATCCCGTATTGGGGGATTATGGGAAACTTGGAGGCATATGCAGAACTTATCATCTATCAGGAGAGTAGACAGTAATATTCTCACTGCTGTTCCATAGATTCCACACACAGCGACCTCAGAACCTCAGGCCTCTGGAGGAATCAAGACCCTACTCCTTTCAATTGGCAAGCAGTTCTGTGAAAATTATCTTAGTTTTGTTACAACTATTTAAAAAGTCTTTCACAATCCTCTCCCCTCTGATTTTGCTGGCTCTGAGCTTCCTGTTAAAAATATTTTTTTATATGAGCAAAAAAAAACTCTTTCGATGCTTATGTGGTGTTAACATTTCGCTCCTCAGCTGTTATTCATGGGTCCGGTCCCTTGAGGTTTAGTTTTTTTTTTTTAAATGCGCTCAAACATTTTTTTATAATTGTTAAAATTCTAAGCTGAAGTTTACTTCTTACTACTTCCATATTCTGAAACCTCTTCTTTGAAATTGTGAGAAACTTTTCTCTAAAATGAATCAATCTGCCAAACAAACTGATCTCACAGCCAATCAGCAATCAACATTTATGTAAACATCCATCACTTTTCAGTTGCATGAGTTCTTTGTCATTTTAATTAGAAGTCACCAACAAAACATTAACACAATACAAACTTCAAGCAGGTTCCACAGAAAACAAAAAAATATATACCACTTTATGTGCCAATGAAGTTTTCACATCGTTGGTACTTGCTAGCAACATAGCATCATCAGCACATGCTCATGTAATTTAATTTCAATTTATACCCAATTTACTGAAACATCTACCATCAATGCCCAATGAATCTTAATCAGAGATGTTATCAATTTAACATAAAATAAACACACATAGTCAACTATCTTTTATCAGTCTGTCGTGGCAACTGCAGTTTTCTTTGCGTCCTCTGCTGCGGAGGCAGCTTGATCACAAGGGACAGCAATAGGCTGGACAGACTGATAAAGAAATGTGCATCTGTGGTGGGGAGAAATGTGGACTCTGTGGGAGCTGTTTTGGAGGGGAGGATGAGGGCTCTAATGCAGGGTATCCTGAATAACCCCATCACCCTCTACATGATGTTATCACGACCCAGAAGAGTACCCGAAGTAACAGGTTCCTCTCACTGCACTGCAGGACTGAGCGCTTTAAGAGGTCGATCATCCCTTCAGCCTTCAGGAAATTTAATCAATCAGATGTTTCTGGAAGGAACTCAGTCCTATTTTGTTATGTATGTATGTTGTTTTTACTTATTTTGTATGTACAGTTTGTGTGATTTCTGTAGCTGCTGGATACCGGAATTTCTCCTGCGGGAGATTAATAAAGTTTATCTATCGATCTATCTATCTACCTATCTGGTAGGGGATAGCTCGTGCTTAGACTGGGAGAAGCTGGTTCGATTTCCACTGGTCTCTGGAGAAGACACCTAATCCCAAGTTAGTCCCACCATTTGTTTTGTCATGACTGTCTGTTGTGGTGCAATGCAGCAAAAGTAATTTCCTCATAAGGAATGAATATATTACGATAAAAAAAAAAAGAAAAATAGCAACCATATTTGTCACAAAACTACATCATGCATGGAAGTGGGTGGGTATGTGTGATTCACCGTTTGACAATGACTTGACTTCAAATAGTCTTTTAACAAACATTGAGAACTATAAAACTTTTTGCTGTGACCAATTAGCCTGTAAAAGAGTGTAAGCTTACCTACTTGCATGTTCACATGCACCGTGTGTTTTAGTGCGTGCATGGTGACAGAGCCATTTTATAACAGTAAGCATCTAATTTCCAAGGACAACGTGATCATGAGAAATTAAAGTAAGCGTCCTGCAAGTCGGAGGGTGAAATGTGCGGGAATCTAACAGAAAACAGTGTTTGTTGATCGCTGAATTTTCATTATATAACAGCTGTGTTGGAGCCTAACGGGCAGAAAATACTATGAATAGTTTTATAAAGGAGAAAAACTGGGTGAAAATAAATAGAACCAGTGGCGGCTGGTGACGTGTGGCACAAGGGCACCGCCCTCCCTGATCACCAAAAATAATAAAAAATATACATATATAAACTTGTATATGTTTATAAGCATGCAAAACTGTCGAGTGTGAATTTAACACTAGAAGCCCCAAGATTTTCTCAACCTCCTGTCTACCCCAGAAAGAGTCATCTGACACCTCTATCTGACCTGCATACTGAGGAGCAGAGTCATTTTTGGGCTGAATTAGAGTCTCCTAGTCCTAGTCTCTGAGTGTTAAGTGCCATCAAATGACTCTTAAGTGTCTTGTTTTAAAAACTCAAGCAGAAGGCGTGGTGTCTAGAGACACCTCCACGGGCTTTCAGGTAGTGGTGTCAATTGACCCCCGCGTGAGGGTTCTGGAGTTAAAACTGTCTTATGTGAAGATTATATGCATTTTAATAACGTTTTACACATTCTATTTTATTTCTTCCTGTAAGAACAGGAAGAAATAGCTAATCGCTCAGCTGACCTATAATCTTGCCCACGACCCACCCATTGTTTTCACTGCTGAATCCATAGAGATTGGCGCCATCATGGGGAAGAAATTATCACAAATATGTGGGACTTTAATTTTGTTATTTTGAATTACTCTTATTCATCCCTCACCGGGGAAATTTGTTTGCTGCACTCCTTACACCGCAGCAGGCTGCCCTTCAACGGCGCCAATGGTGGGAGAAGCGGGAGTTAGGTGTCTTCTCCAAGGACCCTAGACGTGCTCTCCGTGGGACGCGAACCCACGACCTTCCGGTCCGCGGGCGAACGCGCTAACCACGCGGCCACCGTCTCCACCCTCTTAATCAGAAAGTAATTAAAAATTTTCGTAGCAGAAAGAAAGAAGGGCCAAATTTCCGTTCAAGTAGGGTGGATCATATACATGTGAAAATAAAACTTTTAAATATTCATGTACTGGCATGTGATATTGTTCATATGGAGGATATCTCAAAATACACAATATATATATATTGTGTGTGTATGTTTGAAAAATGTGTGCCCTCCAGTTATTTTTTACCACCAGCCGCCGCTGCACACGTAGAAGCATTACTTTCCACAGTTTTATTTGCCCAGGTCCAATACATCCAAACAATATGTATGTAAAATAAATAGGTAGAGTGGGTATTTAGTGTGTGATCATTGAAATTATGTTTTGAATTATTCTCTTAACAAAAAATGAGCCACAGCCAACTAAAGTCAGGTTGAATATTTTTTGTTTAATTTTTCTTTTAATAAAACCTGTTATGGGTACCACAAACTCAAACGCCATAAAAGAGTTTTCAATTGTTTAAAAGCTTACATGGTTTGTTCACATTCTGACTTTAAAAAAAAAGAACAAGCATTCTTCTTGAAAGTTCAAAGATCTTCTGTTTGCGTTTTGCTTTTGTGGAGACCGGGGATGACTTGATTGGGATGCTGCTGAAAGTAAGATTTTATTAGAATGGATACGGTTCATTTGGACCAGAATAAGGAAACTGGTTTCTCCTATATTGCTTCTTTGGTCAGACAGATATTGTCAGTAAGTGGATTTTAGTTGCGGTAAACCATCTCTCTCTCCGGGGATGCACCACAGGTCTGTGCCCTCAGTCTGCACAAGCTCAAAGGAAGGAAATTTATGGGTACAGGCATGACCAAACAGTTGAAAACCAAGCCGTAGAAACTTATAAAAACAAGGTTACCTAGCAACAGTGGGTTTGAAGAGGTCCACCTGAAGTTGGAAGGTAACAGGTTTAGGTGTAACATGTTTGTGCAGATTTACTTTGAGAATTTTGCTTTCACAGCTTAACTTTAGCCATTTTGTTCCCCGTTTTTTTCCCATTCTTGTTTTTTCCTGCTTCGCCCTGATTGCTTCCACCTGGATCTCATCAGACTTTGTTTTTTATGGACTGAATTAATGACCCTGCTTCCTTACGTCCTTAAGCCAGTCCATCTGAATGCCCGGGCTAACATCCCACCAGTTTCTATGTGTGTTTGGTATCCTGTTTGCTTGCTTGGAATTTGTTTTTTCGCAGTTTTTTTCAATACATTCAAGACAACATTTTTTCGACTAACTGTCCTACTTTGGATGCATTTCTGAAGTCCAGTAACAATGTATTCATTAGAAGACTCAAACTAAACCAGTCGCAGAGGCTTTAGAAGTGGACTAAATGCTCAATAAATAAGTATGAACATTTTCATTGGTGGCTGACATTAATTCAAAGTAATATGACAGAATATTTTCCATATCGAAATTCTCTTTGGAAAAATCTTGTCTGAGACTTTCATGGAAGACACTTTCACAAAGCAATTATTTATTATCGGATTTGTTAAATTGACTGTACTTTTAGGCATACATCATACCAATCTATCATTTTTTCCACATAGATTTGAAGTCAGAATTGAATTCATAATGATTGTGTTTCTTGCCTATGCAGCCGAGGGTCTGACCGCCAGGATCCCTGTTGTCAGTTCCCATCTCTTCCTTCACCCAACTCCAATGGCCCTTCCTGCAGGTGGTGAGTCCACTGGAAGGGCAGCCAATGTTACTTGCCACCAGGCGCTCTTGCTCGTGTCCCACCCTCAGGCCTGGCTCCATGGGGGGACCCAGCGATCCGCGTCCAGGCAGGGAAAACTTTGCCATTATTGTTCTCTTCATTAGAGGTTTATGAGCCGAGCTTTGTAATGGCCCTTCATCAAGGACCTGTTTGCCTTGGGTGATCCTACCAGGGCCGGATTACGGACCTAGTTATTGGTCTCCAAAAGTCTCCACTTGGAGAATTTACACAGTTTTAAATTCACAAAGTCACCTAAAGAAATGATGACTGGTCATGTAGGTCCACAAAACAAAAGTTTAACAATTTTACCATCAAGATTTAAGATTTAAGTGATCCAGTTCGTTCCTAGCACAAATGTTTGTGTTTTTCCAGTGTTGTGACCTGATAAAGCTGAAATTCTACATTTAATTGTATCTCATCACCTAAACATTACACTTCTACACAAGACCCCAAAGCATTGATCAAGTTGATGACAAAATGGCCAAAGGCCCCTCATTGATTTGCTTCTCTTACTCCTGCAAAAGTCTTTTCTATGGAGTATGTGTGGTGAAATGAGATGCAACGAGGTTTCACATCTTTACACATCTGGGGTTTTATTTGTTCTTTTCAGATCAGTTCTTTTTCATCTTTTTTTATTTGTAGCTGCGCTGGTTTCAAAATGAATGGTGGATACTTTTGGCATAGCAAAGATAAGTGTCATGATCCCCTTGCCTGACGCCAGAGAGAACTCTGGAGCTTCCTCATCACCTTGATTAGGTACACCTGAGATTAATTTCTGATGCCACACACCTGTGGACCCTGCTACCTATTTAAGGACAATCACCCCGGCCTTCTATGTTGGGTCATAGTCATCCCAGCCAGGAGAACATGGCTGCCTGGCCATAATTTGTCTTTGAACTCTGTTATATCATTTGAATGTTTGGATCCTGAGTTAATCCTGTGCCCTTTGCCTTACAGACTTACCTGACTTCTGTCAATAAATCCTGTTTTGTCCTGCATTTGGGTTCCCCTCCTTCCACATCCCAACAGATAAGACTGTATATCTTGTGCATTCTGACCTCTAAGACATTTTAGCCAAGAAAAAAAAACTCTTGTAATGTCCAAGCAAACTGTCTGCCTTCCTCTGCTAAAGCAAACCTATTTAGGACTCCTGGGTTTCAAATTCACTTTCTTAAAATACAAAGGAACTTTACATAGACACACAGAACTTTTTTCTCATTTATCTAAATAGAGATTGAACAAATTTAGGTTTTTTTTCAGTTTTTGTAGAGACCATGCACCGCCACGGTGCACATTGTTCATGCTTCCGTAAATATGGCTCATTAAAACAACTGGCACCACTTTCAAGAATGTAGTGCCTAGATTGCATGTAAAATACAGCTGAAGCATGTTTCTGTGCATCAAAAATAGCTCACACATTTCAATTTCAGCCAATTTGAAATGAACACTATAAAGGCAGTTGATTTTGAGGGCGTGGAGTCGCATGGAAAGTGAGAGGTAGGAAAAGAAGAGAGAGGAAACAGAAAGAGAAAAGCGAGCAGCTATATACTGTAGTTTAGGTATCGTTAGTTACATTTATAGAGCTCTAAAAATGACATCCTGATGCTGATTAGTAACTCTGCAAATTTGTTTTAAAAAACTAGAACTTATTAAAAAAAAAAAATGCATCTTGAATTAAAAGAAAAAACAAAATTTTTCTTGTCAAGTTTTAATTTTCCTGTTTTTTGCTCGAAGACATCTAATTAATTCTGCAATTGAATTGAATTCAAAATACTTAATGCCTTTTCATTACTTAGCAGTAATGTTTGTTATGATTTTGTTTTTTCTTCATCTTTGTTGTCTATATCTTTAATGCTATGCATTGAAATGTCTTGATGTGACCCATAAATAAAATCTTTCCATTTCTTTCCGTTGTCTTCCGCTTATCCAGGGCCGGGTCGTGGAGGCAGCGACCTCAGACGGGAAGCCCAGGCTTCTCTCACCCCAGCTGCATCCTCCAGCTCTCCCAGAGGGATCCCGAGTCATTCCCCAGCTGTGAGACATGGTCTCTCCTGGTGGGACTTGCCTGCAACACCTCACCAGCGAGGCGCTCGGGGGATATCCTGACCAGATGCCCGAGCCACCCCATCTAGCTTCTCTCGATCTGAAGGAGGATGGGCTCGACACCGAGCTCCTTGCAGATGGCAGAACTCCTCACCCGATTTCTGAGTGAGAGCCCAGCCACCCTGCGAAGGAAGCTCATTTAGGCCACTTGTATCCAAAATCTCGTTCTTTCGGTCGCAAGTGGTAATCTTAATACCACTATTTTGGGGCCAAACACATACTGTAAAAGAAAGAAAGAAAACATTTTTAGTTTTTTTAACCAGAACCAAAACGTGACAAGTCTAAAAACTAAATAATTTATATCTAATTTGACTCATTAATGGTGCAAAAGTAAGAGTACCAAAAAAGGGTTATTAGGTTTTTTTTTGGTTTTCCCCATGAGAAGTTTTCCTGTATTGTTAATTTATATTCCAGCGTTTTAATTACTTATACTGTGATCAAATAAAAACTTCTGTCATGAGGTGCTGGAGGTGGAGATATTAGACCAAGATGCATAGCCAGTTTAATCTGTTTATTGCAGGTAATAGAGCCTAGGAAAGAAGGGTATGCATGTGCAGGCCGGAAGATGACGGTAAGGGGACAAGACGATGTGGAGAGAACAAAACAGCAGATGACATGACTAAGAGTAATGAACACTAGGGGTTATATTATCAGGGCATAGACGAGACACGGGTGGAGACATCAGAGAGAGGCAATTGGGACCACATGTGCAGAATTACCACACAGGATCAGATTTGGAGAAAGAAATATTCCAGAAAAGAGGAGGATCATGACAACTTCAAATGTAATTTCGACCAACCTAATTCATTCTGGAATCTAAAATCTATAGTCCTCAGATACAAATTAACTCATTAAATTGATATAAAAATGTTTAATAGTTTTCTTTTGTTTTTGTAATGGAGATTTTAAACGTTTTTGCTTTGTTTTTTAAGATTAATGAGGTTTTCTCAAGCCGTTACTCACCCAACCCGAGTCTTTGGATTGTAAAACAAACTTGTGCAAATTCATTTACCTGCGACCCAAAAATTTAAAGTAGTATCTATACGAGTTTAGTATTTGGCAAGAATGATGAATTCTGCTTCACCTGAAATATCTTACTGAGAAAATTGAAGGTCTCATTTCATGCTAAATCAACTTCACAAAGTTTTTTTTTTTTTTTTTTTACAGCTTTTTTACTTCTAACAGTGATTTATGATCCTTGTATTTGTCACCAAAATAGTTCTCAGAATGATTTAGCAGCTTTCTAAAAATTTTAAGAGCATCGCTGCCTCTTCCCACGTGGCAACAAATGAGCGGTTGCTACATTGAAGACACCTTTCACATTTGGGAAGCATTCCTTCTCAGGCTCCTCCTAGTTTCTATGAGTTGGCCCAAAGATGAGTGGGTCACATAGGACCTGTATCTGTTTTTTTCTAAGAGCGGCCATGGGATGAACAACAATCAGACTTTTATAAGTTTCACAACTATTTTGTTGTGAATGTTGCAAACCCCAAACTGAGGTTATTCATGCCCACAAGATACCATGAGAAAAAAATAATTTTGAATAAAATGGGACCTTCAAAATGCCTTAAAAATAAACAAAAAAAACCAAAACAATAATAAAATAGAAATGTGCTCATTTTCTTTTTGCAAACTATGGACAATCAAGGTCCTCAACTGGCATGCTGTTGACACTGAGCTAAGTGAGCTGAAAGGAGAACAGAAATAGATTTTTGGGCCACCTTCCTGATAATGGCATGAAGAGTACTCCAGCATGGCCTTTTACCCAATTACAGTCCTTGTTCCATCAAATCCTCAGAGTGTGGGACACGTTGTGTTACTCCCGCCGAGCCTTCCAACTTAAGCTGATATCATGTAACAACTTTACGTTTCTTTTTTAATTGCACATGAGAGATTTTTCACTCAAAGTTTCCACACATTGTAAGTTGTCATCAGAGCTGGAGACTGACTTTTTTTTTCTGGACTGCAGAAATGTGACATTTTTGTTGGCTGGATTAAGCCTCGGTGGAAAGGTTGATAGGATACAAAAGCTCCTATCGCATGTCAAAAGCAACATAATCAAATGTTGCACAAGCCGGCAAAGCCTGTCTGCTTCATGCCAACTGAAAACCCGGTCATGGAAAGATCCAATTTAAAGTTAATAAAAAAGGAAGAAAAAAACATGCTTATGTTTCTGTCTGCCACTCTGAAGTCCAGACGGAACTCAGTCTTCTTGTTATGCAACATCCACAATACTTTCTGGATTTATTCTGGCTGAACTGATCTTCTTATGACCACTTACCCCCCAGAAACAGGAAATCTGGTACAGAAAATAACTTTCAGGAAATGCACGACCAAAGAATTTGATTCTATTAATGAGACTTTTGTGTTTCGGAGAGGATTAAAATCTTAGCGTTGTCTTTTTTTTAATTATCTTTTTAAACCTTCCAGCCAGAAGCTAAATTGAGGGATTGAAGGCACTTAAGCTCTCAGCAGGTCATAATGTTACTTTTTAAAAATAGCTGGATCACCTACTTGCCAAACAGAGCCACTAACAGATCCCCTACCAGGCGCCTCGCTGATGCTTCATGTCACATTTAAAAACAGAAGATGGTGTCAGAAAGACCTTGTTTCAAAGTACAGGATGAGGAAAAAAAAAACTTCTGTTGGCCACATTTGTTCTTTAAACATCTGTTAAACAGAATTTTGGTAATAATACCCCTACTATCCATTGCTGGCAGGGTACTTTGTGAGTTTTTGTGGTTTCATTTGAATAATTTTCTGTTTTCTGCTGACAATCCCGACAGGGATCTTAGTAAATTTCCCTTTGCTGACTGAATTTAACACGAATAATCTGCCTTATATCAAGGACTGAACATGAGCTTTGGTTCATGCAGGAGATGGCTCCTAATTCACTCACACATTTACCGCGCAGACACAAGGAATTCAAAACATAGAACAAAAAGGTCCGAACAGAGCTTGCAATTCCTTCAAGTTGGCAAAATTAATTTGAGAAAAATCAGATGTTTGTGAGTTTTTAACCTTAAAGTTGAGACACTTTGAAAGGATGAGAAATCTGCTTGCTTTGGGTTTTTTTTTTGGGATAAAGTACACATTGTGTTTTATGTTCTGTCACTAGATAATGTTGTTTCTTCCACTCAAACATACATCGTCTAGAAATCCCAACATATAAATTGAAAAGTGTGGACATGATCAAAGGCAGTCATTTTGAAAAATGAGATGAAAAGCCACCTAAACACAAATAAATTAAGATCAAAGTCCACACCTACTCTCTTATTTGTATTTATCTATCTCAAAATAATGAACACCAAACTGGATTCTTTGTGTTTGTTGATTATTGTTCTGTCCTAAATTTTTTGTAAAGTCTTCTGTAAGGTTTCGACAGCTGTTTTTTATTCTGTTCTGTTCTGTGGTCCTCCACTTATCCGGGGCCGGGTCATGGGTGCAACAGCTTCAGACGGCAAGCCCAGGCTTCTCTCACCCCAGCTGAAACATCCAGTTCACCCTGGAGGATGTGCTTGAGAGGTGTCCTAACCAGATGCCCGAACCACCCCAACTGGCTTCTCTCGACTTGAAGAAGCATTGGCTGTATTTTTATGCAAGACAAATTTTTTACTCTCGAGTTTGACAATTTATTTTATTTAATCAATCGATCTAGCGACATTCGGCATCTTGATCAGGATGGCATGTCCCACCAGGAGGAGACCAAGAAGCAGACCCCAGACCCACTGAAGAGACTATGTCTCGCAGCTGGTTGGGAAACGACTCGGAATCCTTTCAGGTGAGCTGGAGGATGCAGCTAGGGTGAGAGAAGCCTGCGCTTCCCGTCTGAGGCTGTTGCCCCCGCGACCCGGCCCTGGATAAGCGGAAGACAACGGAACAAACAAAAACAATCAAGCGACACAATAATATAATAAATGTACATTTTTTATATAAAGTCATAAATTTTGTGTTCCGTTACATCCTGAAATATTAATGTTTGTCTGATGCAGTGGTTACCATTCTAAATAAAGCCACTTTTTTTTCCTTAGTAAATATGACAAATGTTCAAATGACTTTGTTATTTAACCATGTGTAAACATCTGAAAACGAAGGTCACCTGAGAGGTTTCACCACCTCCTCTGGTTTATTTTATTACTTTTCCGACCCGCCATTGCTTCTGTTCCAATTTTTGTTTAAACTTGTGTTGCCCCTATAAGTTTCAAAATGAGCTAATATTTTCCGTTAAGAAGTCTGAGCTGCAGAATCTGATATGTTCTCAATGTTCTCCTGAGGTTAAAAAAAACACCTCATGAGATGTTAAAATCTATGTTTTCTGTCTTTGATTAAAAAAAAACAAGGACGGTATTCCCACAGTTTGGTGTTTTAATGGTTGACTTATTATAGATTTATTCATCCTGATTGCAAATGAGTTTTTTCGGTTGAGTAAGAAGTGTTTTATTTCTTCACTTAGAGACTTGGTCATTTTACTTAAAAAAAAAATGAAAAAATCAGAAAAAGTCACTTAGATTGCAAGTGAGACAGACCATCAGATATTAAATATTATGGCTACATGACAAATTACGTGTGAGAAAAGATGGAAACAAACAACAAAGTTTAATAAAAAACAGATTTGTGTTCTTCAACTGGAGCCAAAATCTGATCATTTTCCAGGTAAGCTCTGCACGACTCTGAATGGTCCTAAGCGGTAGGATTACATCAGGCAGCAGCTTTACTTTCATAGCTTTATGTCACGCTAACATGCTATCATAAAGAATCATCTCAGGGATGGATGATTAAGTTGCTCCTTTAAGCTGGATCGGCCGCAGCTTAGCCCATCAGACCAGTGAGCATTTCACTGGCTGTCAGGAGAGTTTGGACACTTCTTTCATCTGTTCACAGTTAGAATCTGATCCTCAGCAAAGTAGTTCCTGTAGATTGAAGCCTGTGAACCGCCACAGTCTCCTGAGGAGTGCTCTTACCCCATGCATTGGCTTTAATAAGAACTGCAGAGATGCATGTCAGCCAGACTGAATGATGGTTTTGTTGGACCTCACGCAAACATTTTGTGGGAGAACTCATGAAGTAAAAAGTTTTCATTTGAGAAAACACTGTGTAATGAAATTCCGATTACTGTGTAAATATTTTCCAGATCTGGTATAATTACTTTAAAACCTTTTTCACAGACTGGCTGAGCTGAGTCACCCAGTCTGGATGACTGGACAACAACAGTACATGTGATCAAGAAGAAAAATAAGAGAGTGATCGGTTTGTCGTCTTTCACACACTCCAGTGCAGACTTCGACATACAGACTGGGTTGCTGAACAACTTTTGCTTCTTTTTTTAACACCACACCCTCAAGGGAAAAGAGAGGTGCCAATGCCATCGCACGTCTGTCTGCTGATAAGAGATTTATGTTTTAAAGTGTCTCGGTTTGCCCATGCAGCCTGTATCTGTTCAAACCTTTGCTCAGTAATGGGGCTTGAAATATAGTGTTAGCTTAACCTCACATTGTTGACTTAAGTGTCCCAATGTGCATTAAAATGAAGATTTATGCATCTAGATAGGAATGTAGGGATTGCATTAGAAGTAAAGCCTGCCAAGTCTGAACTGAGAGCTTTTACACTCAAATACACACGGTTTCATTTCCATAACCAAGCAGTGCAGCAGGTGTATTATCGGTAAAAGGAATGTGATTATAAATTTGTATATTTGCAGTTAATTTTCGGATTATCTATTGGTTCTGCATATACACAGAATTTTTTATGAAAGGTGGTTAAAACAATCTATGGTCACTATGTCCATATCGGACAAACACAGACAGGCTTACACAACAGAGACGGAATGAAGAGGTTACTATTTTGGTCCAAGCTGACGGAAGTGTTTACTTAGGAGACAAAAGATGATGTTTAATGAGATTTTAATGAGATTTCACCTTCAAATGTTCCTTAACCCTGGTGTTAATACAACCTTAAAACATGATTGATCGACCCCCATGTTTAATAGACAGTGGTTCTTTTCATGAATCGGGATTTTCATGCAAAACCAACTTTTTGAAGGTTACGACTATATTCAAACATTTTGTTTTTCACATCAAACACGTGCTTTTCTATTTCATTCATTCATTGTAGAAAAGACTTTAAAGTTGTTTTCAGGACAGTGTTTTTAATGATCGAGATGTTTTGACTTTCGTCCAGAAATCATTTTCAATCTGACTGAAAATTCTTTTTTGGTTAGAAGTCTAAACGTTTCGATCTTCAAATACTTTGTCCAGAAGACAACTTTGAAGCCTCTTCCACCACGGAATGCTCTTGGACGAATGAGAGATTCATCCCTTCATGTTTAAGTCACTTCCAAATTTTCCCGTCCAGTACTCAGATTTCCCTCGAATGCCAGGTAGTAATTTGCTTTGCCCTTTTGTTCTCCACCACACTCACATTCTAATGTAACGAATGATATCTGATCATGCCCGGCCATACTTGGTTCATTTATGTAAATACACCAAAATAAGAATATTACAGAATACGCGCTAGCTTTGTCTTTGCAGCCTCAAGCTAATGTTACTCTAAGGCAACCAGCTACTTGGGCGGAATCAACCGAATCAATTCCCTCCTAAAACATTGTCCACTCTTCATGTTTGTATTCTATCTATAGAGTAATTTGCAAACCACACCCAGTCTTCTGGAACCTAAATGGCCTCAGGTGTGGCTTCCTGATTTAGACCCACAACCAAAATTGTCTGGGTGACGAGCATTCATATCAGTGCGACAAGGAGGTCTGGCACCTTGCCAAGCACTGTCGGATAAGTTTTCAATATACTGTATTAGGAAACTCCGAAGGCCAATTGATAAAAACCTGACGCTTGTTGATCCAAATATGTATGGGTCCTCGACAGACACCATCTGGAGGCACAGCAGCTTCCACTCTTTGGTAAAAGGGGAAGCAATGTTACTTTCCTGGAAACGATCTGTCTGGATACGAGGCTACTATTTTCAGTGTTTTATACAACAAAGGTGATGATTTTCGGGGGTAAGTTCAGATGAGTTTGGTCATGTAAAACCTTTCAGAAAGCCATTAACTGGTCTTTCCAGACTATGATTGAGGACAATCAATGACACTTTCTGGTCTCAGCTTTCCAAAGGGAGCAAAACAAGTTATTACAATACAAAACAGTACAATACAAAGATACTTTATTTATTCTCTACTGGGGAAATTCAATTGTTCACCAGCACAGTCCAAAAAGAGTGGTGAGCTCCGAAAGCTTCAGTCAGCTTTTCAACAGCCGCTGGGTGGTGCTAAGTTGGGAGAAGTGAAGCTGGAACAGTCACTTCTTGGAAGAAAGCTGGGTAAACGTCGCCGATGACTATTGGTTCTGCACGTGGCTGAATGTAGCTTATCGTAGCAACGATGTGGAAAAACTTGTATAGCACATAATAAGGTGCATGAACTCTGTATGGCGCCCAAATTCTGTTTGCAATTTGGTGGCTTTTGGAGATTTTTCTTTTGTTTTTATTGGCTTTTTTGTGCACATTAATATTATTTTGTTTTACCGTGGATGCCCAAACCCCTCCACTGTAGATCAGATCCACTCTGTGGATTGAATTATATTAACACGCACTGAGGCTTCAGGCATAATAAATTGGTGCCACACAGGAAGGAATAATTTGAGGTTATCAAGAAGACTAAAGACAAGAAACAATACAGTTAGTAGGCGTTTTTGGGACCAAAATGTCTTGTTCATGTTAGAGGAGATCAGGAATTAATGATCCGAAAAAATGTTAGGGCATGTCTAACATGTTCCAAACCAGGTCTGCAGTCCTATATCAGACAGAAAGCTAAATGAGTTGCATGACTGCTAATCAACAATAAAATAGACTGAACAGTTAAGAATAATTCCAAACAAAAAAAGGTCAAATAAACCATTGATGTGGGGGAAAAAAACAGACATTTTTTAAACTACCATAGTTTTGGTTTTGGCAGGTTTTTTTTTGGTGGAAAATGGATGAGGAAGTGAAGCCCCGGTGGGTGAACTAGACCTAGACATTTTGCAAGTATTTTGGCCATAAACTGTTCAGTTGTTTGGAAACCAAGGATTTGGAGTAAATTCTTTATGAGACAGGAAGCCAGAATGGGATTAGATGAACCTCTTTCATGATCTTTGCGGGGACTCTAGCAGCTGCTTTTTGGACTATCTGCAGCTGTCTGATGAAGACCTCCAGACAGGACAATCTGCAGAAGATAAATGTACTTCTCTAAATCCTGCTGAGAGATGGTAACTATTTTGACAGATTTTTTAAACTAATAAAAGATGACTTGACAACTGTCTTTATATCATTCATCTTCTGTAGCGCTTTATCCTTGTCAGGCTCCTGGGAACTGTCTTTACATGAGCTGAAATTCAGGTATAAATGCAGCTCTACTCTCCGATTTTCGGTTTATTAGGCTTGTACCAGCAAAGCTGAAAAATTCTCTTGATATAAAGCAGGTTTTTCACTATTCTTGAGTCCACTCCAAACTAATTTGGGGGGCTTTGTCCCCTACAGGTGCCCTCCAAAAGAATAGCAACATTAGGGCAGAGGAAACTCTTTTTTCATTTTTATCTCAGTGGATTTGGCATTGTTTGGAAAGAAAAAAACATCAGCTGCAAATGGACAGATTTGCTCGACCAGAGTCAACCCCGTGGAGAGAATTGATTCATTCATCTTCTAAACTGCTTAATCATAATGGGTGGCTATCCAGGCTGAGTTCAGGCAAGAGGCAGAATACAACCCAAAGAGGATGCCAGTCTGTTGCTGTGCCACACACAGACAATCAAACACACAAACACTCATTCCTAGGGGCAATTTCATAGTGGCCAATCAACCTAACATGCATGTTTTTGGAGATTGGGAAGAAACAAGAGTACTGGGAGAAAGCCCACACATACACAGGGAGAACATGCAAACTCCATATAGAAAGATCAGAGATTCAAACCTCACCCCACTCTGGGACTTTAATCCTTGGGAAAGTGTGATGCATCTCCACTGCTCATTTTTCTATTCTGTCATTTTCTAGTTACCATGAAAGAGGAGAAAAAAAAAACTAACTTTCTTGCTCAGTCCAAGAATGTTGCCCATGCTACTCAAACTTGAGATTTATCAAAACCACCATAAATCTCAGGGTCCAAGCAAACTTGAAATCTGTGGGAGCCCATCTGGGGTTTTGCCAAAAGGCACTTGAATGACTCAAAATTCAATCAAAATCCTGTGGTCTGACATGAATGCAGGCGTTTTGCTCGGTGAAAACCTGGTGCTGCTCATTACCAGACCAATAGCAACCCTCCATTAAAGCTGTATTGATGGTCTTGCCTCGTAAACCTGCATCTAGGTCTAAAATGGAAAGAAGGATAAGAGCAAATTGTAACAACATTCATTGGAAATCTGTGATTGCCTGCCTCGTAACTCTCACCCACGGTGCCTGCAGAAAGTTTCTTGTTTTTTATTCTATATTGAAGTTGTTCACAATCTGTTCACAAAGCAAGAGAAGAAATTAGAAGATTGTGTTCATCATTCAGGTTAATAAGTTGTTGATTATTAGGCAGGATGAGAGCGTCATTCCAGAAATGTTGCCCCAGAAAGTGACATGAGCCGGACAGAGCAGAGCTGCTACGGGACGTTATCACAGCGATTAATGTATGGTTTCTAATTTCACCGTTTGAAGCTGAGTGCTGCTGACAAAACTGGACAGCAGTAAAGTGTAATGTGGGGTTTTAATTGGCCTGACCCTACCAGGATTAGATGGTCAGATCAGAATTTCTTTCATCCTGACTTTACTGAAACAGAACACTAATGACCAACAGGTGAACCAGTAAAATGTTTCCATGATATACCCAGAACTTTAATTTGTGAGTGGTTCTAAAAAGTTAAGTAAAATGTTTTCCTCTCTGGTAATGACATTGGATTATCGGTTTTCTGTTTTTCTGAGCAAGCCAAGCCATGCTTCCATCCCTCATTCAAAAATGAGGGAGCTAATCCGTGAAGATATACTCTGTGATTTATGACTGGCTGCAGAGCTTTTAGAAACATCCTCCAGCTCAGATTTCAGCTGCGCTGGGTACTAACTGTAAAAGATTTATGTGTACAAATAACTTTGCCTCCAGAGGAGTGTTTTGTGAAACAGCACTCGGTCATTTGGCATTGCTCAATCTGCTTGTAACTATAGCAACCACTCTCCTATGAGCATCTCCGTAGGGAAACGGGATTTAAGAGCCCTGATGAAAGGGCACACAAGTGACTCATCCATCGCTCCATGGGCAACTTCCATCTGAGCACAGCTTGTATTCTTCATGAAGGTGGAAGGTGACGGACGTCAATTTTTAACCATCAGGAGGAGGATCTAAAGGAAAATATTGAAAGTCAAATGAATGGTCAGATTTGTTTCATCATCTTCCGCTTGTTCCGGGATCGGGTCGCGGGGGCTACAGCCTCAAACGGGCAGCCCAGGCCTCTCTCGCCCCGGCTGCATCCTCCAGCTCACCCGGAAGGATCCCAAGTCGTTCCCCGGCCAGCTGTGAGGCATTGTCTCTCCAGCGGGTCCGGGGTCCGCCCGTGGGTCTCCTCCCGGTGTGACATACCCGAAACACCTCGCCCGCGAGGCGCTCGGGGGGCATCCTGACCAGATGCCCGAACCACCCCATCTGGCTCCTCTCGACTTGGAGGAGGAGCGGCTCGACACCGAGCTCCTCCCGGATGGCAGAGCTCCTCACCCAATCTCTGAGTGAGAGCCCAGCCACCCTGCGGAGGAAGTTCATTTCGGCCGCTTGTACCCATGCTCTCGTTCTTTCAGTCACCACCCACAGCTGGTGACCATAGGTGAGGGTTGGAACGTAGATCAACTTGTAAATCTCAGCTCTCTCTTTACCACGACGGACCGATGCAGCGTCCTAGTTATTGCTGATGCCGCACCGATCCGCCTGTCGATCTCCCGCTCCATCCTTCCCCCACTCGTGAACAAGACCCCGAGATACTAAAACTCCTCCACTTGGGGCAAGACCCTGTCCCTGACCCGCAGGGGGTATTCCACCCTTTTCCGGGCGAGGAATTGTCGGATTTGTGATTCATATAATTAGTTTTTTTTTTTTCTACTCACTCTATTCATCCCGCAGCAGGCTGCCCACAACGGCACCAATGGTGGGAGAAACGGGGGGTTAGGTGGTTTCTCCAAGGACCCCAGACGTGCACTCAGTGGGATGCGAACCCGCGAACTTCCGGTTGACTACTGGTCCGAACGATTTAACCGCTGAGCCACCGTCTCCTCCCAAGAAGAACATATTTTCAAAAGTTTTGTTGTGAAAATGAAACAAAGAACAAATCTGTCTTTATTCTTTGTATTTATTCAGCAAGTAAAATTTTTACCTGTTTTTTTTTAAGAACATCACTTAAAGGAAGCAGTTTAAAAATTCCTCATCCACTCTGAGAGAAGAATTCCAACGAAAATATAATTTTAAACACCCACGGCTTGTTATCGGTGCTTCCTTTTCCAATCACCAGTGTACCAACCATAACAGAGAAAAATGAAAGACTAATAGATGCCTCAGAGAAAATGTCATGAAGCTAATTCTTCATGCCAATCATTGTTCAGATTGAGACATATTGTTGTCACAATTGATTGTTCCTTCTGTGACTGATTACGCTGTCCTATCGGTTGTGTAGCAGCAGATTGGTTTTTTGGTAACCGCAGATATGTGCACTTAATTCACCTCAATTATGCTGTAATTGAACTGCGGCTGTAAGAGCACATTTCCACCTCTCATCGACTACAAAGTGTCTTTAATGTGAACAGCATGACCCAGACATCAACCCACAGATGGCCAGTCTTGGTGAGATGACAGTAGAATTTGTTTTAACGGATCCCTTCAAGCGATGGAGTTGTGTTTACATTTCATTTCCTGAGACCCATCACTTACTGCCATAAAGCAGAGTGAATATTGATTCTATTTTTCAGGGTGTTATCACTTTAATGTCGCATTTCTATCTCAAAGTGTTTGCTTTTTTCACTTTCAGGAAGATCCAGGTACAACATGGACTAACCGGCTCCTTTAAGGATCGAAGCGGCCGGGATGGGAACCAGTGCCTCTAAATCCGAGACGATGGTCCGAATTGCCCCCTGCAGGTCAGGGACAGGATCCTGCCCCAAGTGGGGGAGTTTAAGTATCTTATCCGCTCGGTCTTGTTCACGAGCGGGGAAAGGATGGAGCAGGAGATCGACAGGCAGATCGGTGCAACGTCATCAATAATTGGGATGCTGCATCGGTCCGTCGTGGTAAAGAAAGAGCTGAGCTGAAAAGCAAAGCTCTCGATTTACAAGTCGATTTACGGTCCTACCCTCACCTATGGTCACCAGCTGTGGGTGGTGACCGAAAAAATGAGATCGCAGATACAAGCGGCCAAAATGAGCTTCCTCCCCAGAGTGGCTGAGCTTTTCATTAAGAGATCGGGTTTCCAGGTCGAGAGAAGCCAGATGGGGTGGTTCGGGCATCTGGTCAGGATGACCCCTGAGCGCTTCGCTGGTGAGCATGTCCCAACGGGAGGAGCCCCAGAGGCAGACCCCGGACCCGCTGGAGAGACCACGTCTCACAGCTGGCTCGTAAACTACTTGAGATCCTTCCAGGTGAGCTGGAGGATGCAGCTGGGGTGAGAGAAGCCTGGGCTACCCGTCTGAGATAAATAAATAAATAAATAAATAAATAAATAAAAAAAACCTCCGTGACCCAGCCCCGGATAAGGGGAATACGACAGAACAGAACGGAGTGTTTGTTTATGATAAGGGCACCTTAGCAAAATTTTTCCAAACAGAAGTGGAGTCTCAAATAGAGTGCTTTTTGGCTCTGGACCACGCCTGTTCAATCCAGTTTCTGCATTACACTTACTCTTTTTTGTGAAATATTTGCATCTTTTTTGTATTACTTTGTATTTTTTTTTCCCTACTCTATGTTTTTTTTGTTGTTGTTGTTTTTCAAAACCTCTTCAATCCAGTTGCAGTATATCCGGCAGAACTTGCATAGATGTTCTTTTAGACTGAGATCTTTTGGCTATGGAGGTTATTGGAGGACAGGAAACATTTGACCATTCTAGAGATGATTGAGCTGGGACATGGTGTATTATTCAGCTATAATTAGCAGCAGATGGTAACGGCAAAGACTGTGGGCACTTATACTAATCGTTAGTTATAAGGGTCCAAAGTATGCCAAGTAACAATTCTCTATGCCATTAAACGTCGTGCCGCAGAGTGATTCATTATTACAAGAATCAATCAATGCTTGCATGTTTATGCCAAAAACCACATCAGCTCCAGCTTTTTGACTGCAGTAACATCATTCATCTTTTACAATTGTCTAGATTTTATTGATCCTGTGAATTGTAACAATAATTTGGTGTTCTTGGCTGACAGGACTTGTATTCAGTGGGATCATCATCTGCCTACAGACCAGCTAAGGCAGGCATGGGCAAACTACGGTCCGGGGGCCACATGCGGCCTGTTAAACGTTTTAATCCGGCCCTCGAAAAAAAATCATAAATAAATCTTGTAAATGTTTTATTTCCTCCCGCAATTCGGATGTTTCCTATCTAGATGGCGTAGTTTTTTTTAAACGCGCTAGTAAAATTTGAAATTTAACTCGTTTACTGTAACATGAAGTTTGCTTGTTTAAGTGCGTGTAGTGGCCCCAATGGCTTTCCATACGTAGATCAAATATAACGCACTCTACAAACTGAAGAGATCCACCATATCCCGAGATGTGTATTTTTTCTCCAATGAGGTGAAGTCACCAAAGCATACCATCCATCTCCTCCTGTTCCAGCCCCTTTGTTAAATGACTGAACTCAATGTGGCCCGCGACTCAAAAAGTTTGTCCACCCTGGTCTAAGGCTTGACATGTTCCTATCAACCTAATAACAATTGGTTTGTGACTAAGTGTGCACCAAACATCACATGCAAGATCAACTTTTCAGAGCCTTATACCTTTTACTATTAATGTGTGTTAGCCTCAGATTTAGTGGTGTTTGGAATTTTGAAATCCCCCGTCCCGTCCCCCTCTTCCACGTGACCACGAACAAGCAGTTGATACAATAAAATTGCGGTGGCTACATTAGTGACACGTTTTTTGCTGCAGGAAGCATTTAAAACTAACTCCCCTCCCTTCATGCCCCTCTCCTTCTCCACCAGAGGTGTCAAGTAACGAAGTAAGACTACTTCGTTACCTTACTCAAGTAGAAAATCTCGTTATCTTTACTTTAACGAAGTAATTATTTTTTTGTCTACTTTTTACTTTTACTCACTACTTTTTTATGCAATTATCTGTACTTTTACTTCGTTCATTTTATAAAAAGTAGTCGCTACTTTCGCCATTTTGTCACCGTTAAAAAGCCGCGACTGTTTGTCGGAGTTTTTTTTTTTTTTTATGAACCTTGAATGCATCAAACAAAGGAACAGATGAATGACTGGCTGAAAGGTCCAGTCAATCATTACTTTGGGGCGAGTAGCCCCGCCCACAAACTTTTAAAGAGCAGGGACGTCAATTTCCGTGTTTGAGACTCGGGCTCGGAAATCAAAGTGTTTCTGATGCTGCAACACTGAACTTTGATTGAATTATCAATTTTTTAAAAAAACAACAGCAAAGAAATGTTTTTTTTATTATTATTTTCAGTCTGCGGTTATTGTAAACGTCTTTGCTGAAAATGTTGTAGATGGTATTTTTATAAAAATAACTTTGATCTGTGACGCACTATTTTATCTTTAGAAACAAAACAAAACTAATTGAACTGATTAATCCATAAATAGTAGTGGATGAAGTATTTGTGCTTGAAAGCATCCAAAATGTTATTGATTAGTTTATAAAGACTGACAGAGGAGATTAAAACTACACATCGCTTAGATTTTGTATCATGAAGATGTTTGGGTTAACATTAAAAAAACCTTATATGTATGTACACATATATATATGTAGATATGTATATATGTAAATTTATATATACCGTCTCCTAAGTCCCGCCCCTACTGGTTTGTTAAAATCTTGTTTCCCTGGTTATTTTTTCATTTTTACGGTTCTTAAAATTTTAGAAAAAGAATCCAAGGATTTTGCCTCCTGTGTGTTTCCTTCACTCCCACTACCTTAGGAGTGCATGTAAAGGGTGTTATTTTGTCAATGGGCGTGGTTTTACTGGGTGTACAATATTTTTTGTAAAATACGATAATTTTACGTCATTAGTACGATAATTCAGCACCTCCCACCTGGCAACGCTGGTTCCAGGTGTCACGCAGGCTTTATGTGGCACTCCCAACCTTATCAACTTGATAAAGACTATTTCAGTATTGCCTCAAAGAACTTTGAAAACTAGCTGCCTTCAAGGCTTAAAAAAGCCTTTTGGTTATTTTTTTTTTCATTTATTTTTTTTTACATTGAGTGTGTTTGTGTCTGCTGAAGTTGGTTAAATTAGGTGATGCAGAGTGAAACTTGGTAGCTGAAGGGACGTTACATAATGCCCTGCTTATGTTAATACATTTGATTGTGTTCATTAATCGATTTCCAATAAAGATTATTAAGAAATAAATGTTTCTGATTCATAAAGTTTAACACCAAAACACTTTCATTTATTATCATATTTTCTGCTCCTTAAAGCATGTGATAATGGTTAAAAATATGTTCATACGCTTTTGTTAACAATATTCCTTTTTTTTCTGAAAATTACTTTTACTTTTTTTACTTGAAGTAGTTTTAAAATAGGTTACTTTTTACTTTTACTTAAGTAGAAAACTTGAGTTGATACTTCTACTTTTACTAAAGTAGTTTTTTAACTCGGTATTTATACTTCTACTTGAGTAGAAAATGTTGGTACTTTTGACACCTCTGTTCTCCACCCATCTCACCACTCTTGAATGATTTAAGCGGAGGATGGGCAGGCAGTTCATTCAGGGCCAGTGTCACATTTTGAAGGCAGATTCAGTGCTTTCTCAGGATGGGGTGGGAGAATAACAGGTTTCGCCTTTAGCACTTCCTGGACTGTGATGAAACTTCATAAAATAGGAAAATTTTGCAACTGTTATGTAACGGATGTTCCAAAACCCTAATTGTCTTGTTGTTTGTGTGTATTGCAAATACTGTAGTCCCTTTTCATGAGGTGGGACTTTCAATCAAATTCCTGTCTTCCTGTGTTAATTTTTTTTCTGCTATACTTATTCATGACTTTAAAAAATTAGTTTGAACGTATTAAAAACAGCTCAAGAAAACTTTACCCTATCCTAAACACAGGGCACAAGGGATCGGTAGAAAGAGGGAAAACTTATTTGAAACAGGAAGGAAAAGGATCTTTTTTGACCGGTCAGAGGTGGAGAGGACAAGAACAAGATGTCAACAAGGTCCATATCTTCAAGGCAGGAATTCCTGCTACGACAGGAAAATACAATCTTTTCTGTATGTTGCTTATAGTTTCTTCTTGTTCTTTGTTTTAAAAAAGGCATATAAAAAACATGAGGTTTATGATTTCTCTAATGTTCCCATACTTTGTAGCAGAGGCAGCAGAGGGAGGACTGCTTCCAAATGATTAGATGAGGGACTGCTGAAGTGAACTACTTTGTACCAGGTAGGTATTGGTTTTCTTTTCCCTGCAGACACACAAAGAGCTACAGAATGGTTTGCCAATTACTATACATTATGATTCTTGATGCTATTTCTTTCAACAAAAGCTTGCCGGTATGGAAAAACTGAGTTGGCCACAATTAATTGAATTGAAAATATTTTCTTCATCCTCGAAGGGGAATTTGAGTGCTGCAATGTTACAATCATACAATGTCATACAACAACATATTTTTTAATCTGTTGTGAGTGAAAGTTTAAAGGTTTAAAAGTGAAAGGTTGAATATTTTAATGGAGAATGGCAGAAAGGATTTTCTATACCGTTCCTTTGAGCAGCGGGGTTGCAGGAGTCTGTTGCTGAAGCTGCTCTTCAGATAATCCCCTGATTCATTGAGGGGGTGAGAGGGATTTAGCATGATTGATGACAGTTTTGCTTTCATTCTGTCCCTTCACGGATGTGTGAGCCAACCACATGTCAAGCTATTTTTATTTTATCAGTTTGTCTAGTCTGTTGGCATTTTTTGTCTTCAGACCAGCTTCCCAGGCTGCAACAGCAAAGAACAGGACCTTCTCCATGATGGCATGATAAAACATGGAGAGCATCTTGTTGCAGATGTTGAAGGACCTGAGCTTTCTAAGGTAGTACAGTCTACTCAGGCACTTTTTGTTAAACAGTTGTGTATGGATTTTTAAAAAAAAGTTAATTGAGCAAGTTGTGGAATTGATGTGAAAAATTGCGTGTAATCGTACCATTTGGCGTTGTTGGCAGGTTTTAACCAAGCAACTAGGTAAACAAGAAACTGCTCCAACAGAGTTTAAACCTCAATTATGTATCATCAGTCATGTAAAGCCAGAGGTGTTTTTACCATAATAAAACTATAATTTAGCTGTTAATGATTTTTTTTCTCTCCCTTCTAAATCTAAATTTTATTCTTCTCAGTTAAACATTTTGTGCATTTCCAGTTTGGCTAATTATAAATTTTATCGTATATAATTTTTGTTTTATGTTAATAAACAAAAGAAAAACCTTTTTCGGCGTGCAACAATAAATCTCCATTGTCATGGATAAAGCAGTTTTATTATTCCCAAGAGGCAAATTGTTATACAGGCAGCAACACAAACATCAGACAAGCAGCAATAAGTAAATGATGAAAACAAACAACAACAAAAAAATCCAAACGTCTTTATGGGTTATTTTGCAAAGCAGCAGTAGAAAATATGAAGAAAATATGCTTTCAGCGTACCGTCGGGTCGCATGTGCTACAGACACTTGTGATTCTCATAAGCCTTGCTTTCCTAAAAAACCTACAGATTAGGGATGTTTTCACAGTGCAGAGTGTTGCTGTGTAGTTGCATGTTTTTATTCAGAAATTATCTTAATTCAGTCAGAAATTATACAAGAAATATGACATAATCCTCAACTGTTAACAAAATCAACACGTGCATATTGTTCAATTAAATACGGGTGCTTTATGCTGTCATCAAGCCTGTTTATAATAACCCCAATATTGTTACACCACCACCGTAATTCTTTCCAGCAAAGAAATGGCACTAAAATCATACATTTTTGAATATATAAAATGTCTTTGATTCCAAAACCACAAAGTAATGACAAAAAAAAAACAAATTAAACAATTAAAAAAACAACACACAATACAAAAACTGTAAAAGTTCCATTTGATGACTAATTACAGCAAAAAAAACCCTAACATCACAAAAAAAAAACTTCCATGTTGACCGTGCTATCATTAATGTTTTGATTTGTGAACATTTTTACATGGGAACAAATGTGATTGTCGACAAAAAACTACCTTATTTGTTAAACCTTGGTCTGTAATGTTCATTCTGGAAAAAATAATAATTACAATATTATTCTTGAGAGAGAACAAACTGTCTGAACTTTGTTTTGTCTTCTGAACCGCTTATCTCTAACGAGGTTGCAGGGGGTGCGACCAGAGCACATCCCGACTGCTTTCAGGAGCGAGCCAGGGTACTCCAGTCTGCTCCGAGGCCCTCTCTGAACTTGTTTATCTAAAAAAAAAAAAAAAAAACTCAAATACAAATCTTTAAAAACCTGACTCTGTGGACCTGACTCATTGGCAGCTATTCACACCCCAGGTTTCACACCGTGTAAGCGGACCGGGAAAGACCACTGGAAGTATGGGGGCATCAAAGGGTTTGCACTGCAACATCCAATTTTCTTCAGATATCAATTCAATTCAAAAAGTCCAAAATATTGAGAAATTCTGTTTGAAAAAACAGATGGCTAAGAAATTTGCCATTTGTTTTTTCCACATAACATCTCCCTAATGCATTTTAGTAGTTTATGAAACAAAACAACCATGATCTGCAATCGTTCCGAAGAAATGACATAGAAAATTGTACTCTGAAACCTGCGCTGTGGTCAAACCAATCAGTGTTTTTTAAGAAAAAAAAGGTCCATTTCTGCAATGATGAAAAGAATCCTCCAGTTGCCATCAGGAAGTAGTCTCAGCTGTACAACTTGAATTTGTGGGTTTGTTGCTACATGTTTCTCTGATTGCAGCTTTACCTATGTAAGGATCACCTCTATTCCAGGGACATTCAGTCATTTTAATGATTAGGCAGTCCGAACGTATCTACATCATCAAACCACTACGCAACCTAAGAGGTGTTACACTCCAGAAGCCAAAAATGGAATGCCTAAAACTCACTAGAGATTTGAATCAAATCCTTACAACCACAATGTGTTTTGTAAGAGTAATAAATTTATAATTGAAAAGTTGATCCTTCTTATGCTAAGATTTTGTCACTTAACTTGTTGCGCTCTGATTTTGTGTAATTTTGAAATGTAATTTTTTTAAAAGAACTAGAAGTGGTCATGAAATGATTGGTTTAAGCTCAGACTTATTTCTTAATAGAAACAGCTTATTACATCAGCCATCATTTGGTGGTGCTGTTAAATGATAAATATGTAAATACACATAACCTTGATGTGTTTGTTTCTTTTACTGGATCTTATTCAAAATTCAGGTGCAGATAAATGGAAAAGTGCGGTTACAGGGAGAAGAGATAAAGAAGGTGGAAGATTTTAAGTATTTTGGATCAACAGTCCAAAGCAATGAAGAGTGTAAAAAAGAGGTGAAGAAGCGTGTGCAGGCGTGCTGAAACGGGTGGATAAGAGTATCAGGTGTGATAGAAGAGTTTCAGCCACGATAAAAGGGAAAGTGTACAAAACCGTGGTGAGACCGCCCATGCTGTTTGGTCTAGAGACAGTGGCACTGAGGAAAAGGCAGGAAACGGAGATGGAGCTAGCAGAGAGGAAGATGCTGAGGATTTCTCTGGGAGTGACCAGGATGGACAGGATCAGAAGAACAGCACATGTTAGAGGTTTTGGAGATAAAGTCAGAGAGGCCAGACTGAGATGGTTTGGACATGTGCAGAGGAGACAGAGTACATTGGCAGAAGGATACTGGGTTTGGAACCACCAGGAAAGAGGGCTAGAGGAAACCCAAAGAGGAGGTTCGTGGATACAGTGAAGGAAGACATGAAGATTGTTGGCGTGATGGAAGTTAGATGGAAGAAACTGACTTGCTATGGCGACCCCTGAAGGGAAATTTTGAAAGAAGAAGAATTCAGGTGCAGATAAATCACCCTTTTAAGTAATAGTTTGATCAAAAGAACTTTCATTTAATTAGTCCAGGATGATAAATCGGTTTAGTCCCTTCCTGCGGTTATTCTCACTCCAGTTTGTCCCTCTTCAGCTGCTCGGAGACGTACCGACAGAAGCAAACTCCTCCCTCTAAGTGACTACTTTCAGGTAGGGGAAATGGGAAATGGCTTTTAGCAAGGCAGCAGGCATAACCCGAAGAGAACATCAGTAAAGCTTTTTGAAACATTTCTTCTGCACAAAAACAGTCAAAACTTTCTCTAAATTCTTGTCGGCAATCATCCAAAGAAACGTAGACCAGGTGTATTTTTGAGTTTGACTGACACCCCATCAGTAGCTTTTCTGTGTAGAGCAATGTGTTGGCCCTGCCGACAGCCTTATGGAGCTCCTTCACAATGTACTTTCTCTCCTCATATATCCAAAGAATAAAATGAATCATCGCCCCTACTGCTAGGCTGTATAAAAAAAAAACCAAGATAGGCTTATATTGATAACCCAATCTTTTAAGATCAGGTAGCGCAATGAGAATATAGGTAGAGACGCTATACCAAGCCATTTGAAATAATACAAATAAAAGTAACATTAGGATCCTAGCCCAAAGGGGTCTGCACCATACTTTAGACTGGGAGACACCGTTGACAATCCTCACTGCCTCTTTGTACTTGTCATGGTCCTCAATGATGAGGCGCAGTTGATCTGGTACTGCCATTTCACTGAACTGCCCAGAATCCCATTTATTCAGTTCCTCCTCATTGACTGCTGTCAGAGGTTGAAGGGCCTTGCCATTGTAGATAGAAGGAGGCTGAAAAGGAACAACTGTGGATCCCCGGAGTTGCTGATTTGGCGTGCAGAGCACTTTGAGTAGCTTATTCATGAAATCCGAGTCATTGGCTTCCAGGTAGGTGAGGTGGCAGAGGTGAAGAGGAATCTGGATTCCTGGCTGAAGCATCACAGGAATAATGGGCTTCCTTTCCAAACAGTCTCTAAATAAAGACATATTTGCCTCAAGGAGACACCAGCGGCTTCTCACAAACTCTTGGCTGAGAACGAGGAGGACCTTCTGGCTCTCATGGATGCATTCAGACATGTTCTCCAACACAGTTCGGCCTGGTGTGAAGTCTCGCTCGTGGTAGCAGACCTGCAGGTTGTAGGACTCCAGTTGGTTGATGAGTGAGTGGGTCCACTTGTAGTCGGTGCTACTGTAGCTTATAAAAACGTGGTAATGTTCATTATCTCTCAAAGTGGGGAGAACACAAACATTGGTGAGTTCTGGGACAGTGGAATGTGGCTCATCGATGGGAGTTTCCAATCGTTTAGATGTCTCCATAATCCGTAATCTCTCAAGACAAGAGCAGAAACCTGTTGGGAAACATTGCAAAAAGGTTGAAATATATTGTTGATTCATGTTCATACGAATAGTTACTGTAATATTGAATTATCTTACATTTAAAAAGCCAAATTCTTTTGGATAACCATCGTATCTCAGCAATTTGGAAATGTAAGTTTGTACTGTATATCCACACCCCACGAAACCAATCAGCTGTAATTTTTTACAAGACCTTTCTGAATTCTTTTTGAAACTTTGTCTGAGGAGACAAATCCAGAGCCTCTTTTATGAAGCCTTATGCCCAAACCCAACAAAATTGAGCAAATATGAAGGTGGAGGAGTATGTAGAGAATATTGAGTAACTTTAGGGGCAGCAATCGGACACAAATCCCACGATGTGTGGTAAAAAAAAAAAAGATAAAACCTGAAGTAAATTGAGGACAGTGAAATGGTGCATTGGAAACAGCAGGGAAACAATTAGAAAGCTGACATTAACAGATGTCATAAGAAAAATAGGCCACGTATCATCAGAGTAGTCTGTTCCCCCTCTTTCCTATTTTCCCCCTCCCTCTTGTCTGTGTTTGTGCAACTAGTCACACCTGAAACTAATCTACTCATCAGCTGCAGCATAAATGGAACAGTTTTTGAGTAGATTAGTTTCAGGTGTGACTAGTTGCACAGACACAGACAAGAAGGAGGGGGGAAACCACATCACGTAAAATGATTGTCAATTAAGGTATCTGAACACAGTCAATCACCACATTTGAACTAATTTTGCCACTGTGCACCCACTTGTACACAATATTTCAAATCCTACACATAAAGATGATTTAATAATATTGTTATCATATCTGCAGAAGCCAATGTACATTACCAGTTTGCGGATACTTTCTGTCATCACTTGGAGGTCGAACCATTATTTTTTTGTTTATGTGTTATGACACACACTGATGTGTGTCATGAGACATGTATGTCATGTGTGGCATTGATTGTCACGTCAACACCCTGTCACAGTGTGTGAGTATGATTATTATTAAATATTTTTTCCGGCCTTTTTCTGTCAGTGAAAGAGAGAAAATGGCTCTGCACAAAGAGCTGGCTGTTTTTGATCACCTCAGAGAGCCAGTCTAGCTCTAGGAACTGTTTCAGTCATGACAGAGACACCACTGGAACACACACATTAAAGGAAGGATATGCAAACTCCATACAAAACAACCTGGGTTTCAAACCTCGTCCTAGCCCGGGTTCAAACCAGGAACCTTGTTGTTGTGAAATTGGCTGGTCAATCTTTCGGTTCTTCACCAACCGAGTGAGAGAGATGTTTAATTTGTTTAGGATAAAGTAAATCTTAAACTACATTTAAGCTGATTGAGCAAAACATCAAAACCATTTAAACTTTTACTAAAACAAATTAAACATAATCAACACTGGCTTACCTTTTTGTTGCAGTGGTAATTCTTTATGGATTATATATTCGGTAAACAGCTGTTAATACCTGATCAAACTGGAGCAGAACTTGAAACAGAAACTAAACAATTACTTCCTGTTTGCTGTCAAACAGCTATGTCACTCCCACACTGTGCTATTTTTTTTCCTTGTATTTGACTAAGTGTTATTTTCTGCCAAAGTGGTGCATGACCGCAGCAATTGGACCAGATAGTGTTGTCGAGAAAAGACAAAAAGTTAATGTTTAAAGTTAATAATAGTTAATAATAATAATAGTTAATAATAGTCTACATCCCAGAAAGTAGCGTCGCAGTTCCTGGTTTTGTGACTGTGCGGGCAGACAGAGATGCAACTGGCAGCGGAAAGAAGAGAGGAGGTGGGCTTGTGCTCTATGTGAGTGAGCGGTGGTGCAATCCAGGACATGTCTGCGTCAAGGAGCGTCTCTGTACACCGCATGTGTACCTACTGGCGGTAGGACTCCGGCCAGTAGGTAGGTAGGACTCCGGCCTTACTATCTTTCAAGAGAGTTTACATCGGTTGTGATCATGACTATTTATGTTCCTCCATCTGCTGATGCTGAGACCGCCAGTGACGTCATTGCAACCACCGTTTCCCGCCTGCAAACACAGCAGCCCAACGTCTTCTGTATCATAACTGGTGACTTCAACCACATCAACATGAACAGATCACTTGTGGACTTCACCCAGTACGTGGACTGCCCCACAAGGGAGAATAAAACTCTGGACCTCCTTTTGTATGCAAACATACAAAATGCATACAGAGCCACAGCCCTTCCTCCCCTTGGCAGGTCTGATCACAACCTGGTCCATCTAAGACCGTGCTATGTCCCCGTCACCTTGCGGAAGCCTGTGTCTAACAAGACTGTAAGGAAGTGGACTCCGGAAACAGAGCGGGCCCTACAAGACTGTTTTGGAGCTACGGACTGGGATGCACTCTGCACACCTCACGGGGAAGACATTGATGGCATGACAGACTGCATTACAGAATACATTAAGTTCTGTAAGGAGTCTGTCTGTCCCACCCGGACTGTTCGATGCTTCCCCAACAACAAACCCTGGATCACCTGTGACCTACAGACTCTCCTGAACAGAAAAAAAAGCAGCCTTCAGGTCTGGAGACCGGGAGGAGCTGAAGATGGTGCAAGCATCAACTCCGAGACCAGCTGAGGAAGGGAAAAGAAGTATACAAGAAGAAGCTGGAATCCAAACTACAGCAGGACAACATGAGGGAGGTGTGGTCTGGAATGAAAAAGATCACTGGATTTGGGGGGAGAAGTGGACCCACTAGTGGTGGCAAAGATAGAGCTAATGACTTTAATACCTTCTTCAATAGGTTTAGCTCTACAAATGCCTCTACCTCCCCTTCCCTACCTCCATCACACCTGCCACCAATGTCTGCTCCTTCTCAGCTATTCAATCGACTCGCTGATGAACCCCCCTCACCCAACTGCCACTCACCTTCCTCTGTCACACTAAGCTTGCTAGGACCACAAACCATCACCCCTTCCTCCATTCCACCTACCCACTCGTTCACCCCCAGTCTGACTGTGACCACCTACCAGGTGAAGAAACAGCTGGAGAAGCTAAACCAGCACAAAGCAGCCGGCCCAGATGGCATCAACCCCCATACCCTGAGGACCTGTGCGCTCCAGCTGTGTGGGGTTCTCCAGCACCTCTTCAACCTGAGCCTCAGGCTGGAGAGGGTTCCTCTTCTCTGGAAGACATTTGGCCGGGTCCCTGTACCCAAGAAACCATCTTTATCTCACCTCAAGGATTTCCATCCAGTTGCCCTCACGTCTCATGTGATGAAAGTGCTGGAGAGGCTGGTGTTAGCTCACATGAGACCGCTGGTGAATTCCTCTCTGGACCCCCTGCAGTTTGCCTACCGGCCGCGCCTGGGAATCGAGGATGCCGTCATCCATCTGCTGCAGCGAGCTCACTCACATCTGGATGGTGGTGGGGGCATGGTGAGAATCACCTTTGATTTCTCTAGAGCCTTTAAGACCTTCCAGCCTTAATTACTGGGTGATAAGCTGCGGCTGGTGGGTGCAGGTACATCCATCATCTCCTGGATTACTGATTACCTGAAGGACAGGCCACAGTTCATCCGGCTGGGAAAAGTCCTGTCTGATGTGGTTCTGAGTGGTGTAGGAGCCCCACAGGGCACGGCGCTCTCTCCATTCCTCTTCACATTGTACACCTCAGACTTCCAGCACCCCAGACTTCCAGACTTCCACCTACAGAAATTCTCTGATGACTCTGCAGTTGTAGGGTGTATAAGTGGTGGACAGGAGGAGGAGTATAGGAGAGTGGTGGACGGATTTGTGGAGTGGGCGGGAGAGAATCACCTACTGCTCAATGTAGACAAGACCAGGGAGATGGTGATTGACTTCCGGAAGAACAGATCTGCCTTGCGGCCCCTCTACATTCTGGGTAGAGATGTGGAGGTGGTGGAGGAGTACAAATATCTAGGAGTGACCATCGACAGCAGACTGAACTGGAGGAGCAACAGTACTGCTGTGTACAAGAAGACCTGCAGCCGACTTTACTTCCTAAGGAAGCTGAGGTCCTTCAATGTGTGCTGCAAGATGCTGGAGACCTTCTATCAGTTTGTGGTGGCCAGCAACTTGTTCTTCTCCGTCATCTGCAGGGGGAGCAGCATCACAGCCAGTGACGCCAACAGACTTAATAAACTGATAAGAAAGGCTGGCTCTGTCATTGGCTGCCAACAGGACACACTCGAAGGAGTGGTGGAAAGGAGGTCACTGAATAAACTTTTATCCATCATGGACAACCCTAACCATCCTCTCTACCCACTTCTTGACAAGCAGCAGAGCTCCTTCTCCAAGAGGCTCAGACAGCTCCGCTCAAAAACCACCCGGTACCAGAAATTTTTTATTCCCAACACAATAACACTTTATAATAACTCACAGAATAGCAGATAACTGGTTCATGCTCATGTAATTCATCACTGTTTATCACTTTATGCTTCTTATCTCACTTTTTTTTTTACCTCCTTATGCACTTCCAGTCTGTATTGACATCAATGTTTTGTCACATTATTCCTTATATTTTATTATTTTAATATTCTATTGTTTTTTATTTCCTTCTTGTATACTATATACTGTCTATTTTTTTCTTTCTTGTTTGCTGCAGTAACGCACAAATTTCCCAAGTGTGGGATCAATAAAGTAAAGCTAATCTAATCTAAAACTATTGGTCCAACCAGTCATTCAGTGGTTTTGGCCAAACAGAAGAAAGGAGTTCCCCCCATGGGCTTCTGTTTTTTTCTGACTTTAGAAACAAGTTCAACCCATACTTTGCCTTTCAAATAAAGGTATGTTTTCTCTCAGCTATTTTTTCTCTCAGCTACTATTTTTCCCTTTTTCCCACCTTGAGGCGATGATAACCTATTTGTATGTGGTCTTAAAATAATCAACTCCTGCAAAAGAATCAGTTTTTCTTTTTATTCAGTGCTTCTGTTGCTTGAAAAATACAGAAGAAAACTTTTAAATGTTCACTTGTCTATTTTGCTCTTATGGACAGACACTGTCTCCTACAGGGTATTGAGTACATTAATCCATGTTTACCAATAACATGTTAATAAAGCACATTGTCTTAGGACATTATCTGAGTCCTTTGTTGTTTGCTTTGGTGATGGACAGGCTTATAGACGAGGTTAGACAGGAATCTCCATGAGCAATTATGTTTGCAGATGACATTGTGATCTGTAGTGAGAGGAGGGAAGAAGTGGAGGAAAAGCTGGAGAGGTGGAGGTTTGCACTAGAAAGAAGAGGAATGAAGATTAGTCAGAGTAAAACAGAGTGTGTGTGTGTGTGTGTGTGAATGAGAGGGATTCAAATGGAAAAGTGAGGTTACAGGGAGAAGAGATAAGTGGAAGTTGAAGATTTTAAGTACTTAGGATCAACAGTCCAGAGCAATGGAGAGTGTGGAAAAGAGGTGAAGAAGCGTGTGCAGGCAGGCTGAAACGGGTGGACGAAAATATCAGATGTGGTGTGTGACAGAAGAGTTTCAGCTCAAATGAAAGGGAAAGTGTACAAAACTGTGGTGAGAGTGGCCATGCTGTTTGATCTAGAGACAGTGGCACTGAGGGAAAGACAGGAAACAGAGATGGAAGTAGCAGAGATGAAAATGCTGAGGATCTCTCTGGGAGTGACCAGGATGGATAGGATTAGAAATGAGTATATCAGAGGAACAGCACATGTTAGAGGTTTTGGTGATGAAGTCAGAGAGGTCAGATTGAGATGGTTTGGACATGTGCAGAGGAAGGAGAAAAAGTACTTCGGCAGAGGGATGCTGGGTTTGGAACCACCAGGAAAGAGGTCTAGAGGAAGACCAAAGAGGAGGTTCATGGATATAGTGAAGGAAGACATGAAGACAGTTGGCGTGATCTAAGCAGATGCAGCAGATAGGGTTAGATGGAAGAAACTGACTTGCTGTGGCGACCCCTGAAGGGAAATGCTGAATAGAGAAGAAGAATAATGAAAAACAAATGTATTATATTTTTATATCTGTAACTAATAATATGTAATGCATAACATACAGGTATAGAATTGACTCGCCTAGCAACGCTCCTACAGAAACTGTAATGTGTGTTAGCCTCAGATTTAGTGGTGTTTGGAATTTTGAAATCCCCCGTCCCCTCCCCCTCTTCCACATAACCACGAACAAGCAGTTGATACGATAAAATTGCGGTGGCTACATTAGTGACACGTTTTTTGCTGCAGGAAGCATTTAAAACTAACTCCCCTCCCTGCATGCCCCTCTCCCTCTCCACCCATCTCACCACTCTTGTTTTGAGTTAAGCGGAGGATGGGCAGGCAGTTCATTCAGGACCAGTGTCACATTTTGAAGGCAGATTCAGTGCTTTCTCGGGATGGGGTGGGAGAATAACAGGTTTCGCCTTTAGCACTTCCTGGACTGTGATGAAACTTCATAAAACAAGAAAATTTTACAACTGTTGTGTAACGGATGTTCCAAAACCCTAATTGTGTTTGTTGTTTGTGTGCATTGCAAATAGTCCCTTTTCATGAGGTGGGACTTTTAATCAAATTCCTGTCTTCCTGTGTTATTTTTTTCTGCTATACTTATTCATGACTTTAAAAAATAAGTTTGAACGTATTAAAAACAGCTCAAGAAAACTTTACCCTATCCTAAACACAGGGCACAAGGGAGGCTTAAAGCATTCCTGTTTGAACAAGCTTATCAACAGGCCAGATAGAAACAGATTCAATTAGCTGATATAATTAATAGTTGGCTGCTAGATAGTAAAAGCTGGGGAAAGTATGGTACATTGGGGTTCTGTCCTCTAATTCTATCTACTATTCTCTGCCAGACTGTCTTGGCTCTTTCCCCGTACCCCCTACTCTAACCCTCTACCCTAAACCCCTGGCTTTCTATCTCATTCATTGTTCTAAATTGTCTGTTTATTTAGAATTACACTGCTAGTTGGTACAATACAATTCACATGTTGTCCACCTCTCTCCCTCCTCTCTGGGAGAGAGCCCAATCCAGGACTCTGCGTTCCTGTCCTGGGCATGGCCACACCGAGGAGACCTCCGCGCTTCTTCATCCCCGCTCCATCAGGACGAAATCCATCTACTCATCCCCGCCGTGGGCATCGCTGGGCTGAGGAGTCTCCCGTGTCTCCATCAGGATGAAGAACATCTACTCATCCCCGTACTGGACATCTCCGGGCTGAGGAGTCCCCCAGTGTTTCCATCAGATGAAGAACATCTACTCATCCCCGTTCTGGACATCTCCGGGCTGAGGAGTCCCCCGTGTTTCCATCAGCATGAAGAACATCTACTCATCCCCGTTCTGGACATCTCCGGGCTGAGGAGTCGCCCAGTGTTTCCATCAGGATGAAGAACATCTACTCATCCCCGTTCTGGACATCTCCGGGCTGAGGAGTCCCCCGTGTTTCCATCAGGATGAAGAACATTTATTGACTTCTTTAGATATTTAGCTGTAGAGTAGAATAAGCTAATATTTAAACAATAATCTTTGACACATTGTTTGCTCGTCCCGGGGGAGGGATCTCTCTTTCACGTGGATCCCCATGAGGTTTCTTATTTTTTCCCCACTGATGGGTTTTTTAGGAGTTTTTCCTCACCGAGAAGGAGAGTCTAAGTGCATTAATGTGCTAGTCTTGTTTAGTTAGCATTTGTTAGTTATTTTTCTTGCTGTGTATTTGTGTTAATACATTCCTCTTTTTCTTATGAAGCCCATTGAGACGGACATTCTGTGATTTTGGGCTATACAAATAAAATTGAATTGAAAATTGAATTGAATTGGTAGAAAGAGGGAAAACTTATTTGAAACAGGAAGGAAAAGGATATTTTTTGACCGGTCAGAGGTGAAGAGGACAAGAACAAGATGTCAACAAGGTCCATTTCTTCAAGGCAGGAATTCCTGCTACGACAGGAAAATACAATCTTTTCTGTATGTTGCTTATAGTTTCTTCTTGTTCTTTGTTTTAAAAAAAGGCATATAAAAAACATGAGGTTTATGATTTCTCTAATGTTCCCATACTTTGTAGCAGACGCAGCAGAGGGAGGACTGCTTCCAAATGATTAGATGAGGGGAGTGCTGAAGTGAACTACTTTGTACCAGGTAGGTATTGATTTTCTTTTCCCTGCAGACACACAAAGAGCTACAGAATGGTTTGCTAATTACTATACATTATGATTCTTGATGCTATTTCTTTCGACAGAAGCTTGCCAGTATGGAAAAACTGAGTTGGCCACAATTAATTGAATTGAAGATATTTTCTTCATCCTCGAAGGGGAATTTGAGTGCTGCAATGTTACAATCATACAATGTCATACAAAAACATATTTTTTAACCTGTTGTGAGTGAAAGTTTAAAGGTTTGAAAGTGAAAGGTTGAATATTTTGATGGAGAATGGCAGAAAGGATTTTCTATACCGTTCTTTTGAGCAGCAGGGTTGCAGGATTCTCTTGCTGAAGCTGCTCTTCAGATGATCCACAGATTCATTGAGGGGGGTGGGAGGGATTTAGCATGAATGATGACAGTTTTGCTTTCATTCTGTCCCTTCACGGATGTGTGAGCCAACCACACATCCAGCTTTTTTTAATCAGTTTAAATTAGCCGGGATGGGCTCCGGCACCCCCCGCGACCCTGAAAGGGACAGACGGATTAGAAGATGACTGACTGACTGACTGTTTAGTCTGTTGGCATTCTTTGTTTTTATACCAGCTTCCAGGGTGGCCACAGCAAAGAACAGGACCTTCTCCATGATGGCATGATAAAACATGGAGAGCATCTTGTTGCAGATGTTGCAGATGTTGCAGAAAGTTTAAACCGTTCCTTTGAGCAGCGGGGTTGCAGGAGTCTGTTGCTGAAGCTGCTCTTCAGATAATCCCCTGATTCATTGAGGGGGTGAGAGGGATTTAGCATGATTGATGACAGTTTTGCTTTCATTCTGTCCCTTCACGGATGTGTGAGCCAACCACATGTCAAGCTATTTTTTTTTTATCAGTTTGTCTAGTCTGTTGGCATTCTTTGTCTTCAGACCAGCTTCCCAGGCTGCAACAGCAAAGAACAGGACCTTCTCCATGATGGCATGATAAAACATGGAGAGCATCTTGTTGCAGATGTTGAAGGACCTGAGCTTTCTAAGGTAGTACAGTCTACTCAGGCACTTTTTGTTAAACAGTTGTGTATGGATTTTTAAAAAAAAGTTAATTTAGCAAGTTATGGAATTGATGTGAAAAATTGCGTGTAATCGTACCATTTGGCGTTGTTGGCAGGTTTTAACCAAGCAACTAGGTAAACAAGAAACTGCTCCAACAGAGTTTAAACCTCAATTATGTATCATCAGTCATGTAAGGCCAGAGGTGTTTTTACCATAATAAAACTATAATTTAGCTGTTAATGATTTTTTTTCTCTCCCTTCTAAATCTAAATTTTATTCTTCTCAGTTAAACATTTTGTGCATTTCCAGTTTGGCTAATTATAAATTTTATCGTATATAATTTTTGTTTTATGTTAATAAACAAAAGAAAAACCTTTTTCAGCGTGCAACAATAAATCTCCATTGTCATGTCTAAAGCAGTTTTATTATTCCCAAGAGGCAAATTGTTATACAGGCAGCAACACAAACATCAGACAAACAGCAATAAGTAAATGATGAAAACAAACAACAACAAAAAAATCCAAAAGTCTTTATGGGTTATTTTGCAAAGCAGCAGTAGCTTAAAGAAAGTATGCAGTATGCTTTCAGCCTACCGTCGGGTCGCATGTGCTACAGACACTTGTGATTCTCATAAGCCTTGCTTTCCCAAAAAACCTACAGATTAGGAACGTTTTGACAGTGCACAGTGGTGCTGTGTAGTTGCATGTTTTATCAGAAATTATCTGAATTTAGTCAGAAATTATATAAGAAATATGACATAATCCTCAACTGTTAACAAAATCAACACGTGCATATTGTTCAATTAAATACGGGCGCTTTATGCTGTCATCAAGCCTGTTTATAATAACCCCAATATTGTTACACCACCACCGTAATTCTTTCCAGCAAAGAAATGGCACTAAAATCATACTTTTTAATATATAAAATGTCTTTGATTCCAAAACCACAAAGTAATGACAAAAAAAACAAATAAAACAATAAAAAACAACACACAATATAAAAGCTGTAAAAGTTCCATCTGATGACTAATTATAGCATAAAAAACCTAGACATCACAAAAAAAACTTCCATGTTGACCGTGCTGTCGTTAATGTTTTGATTTGTGAACATTTTTACATGGGAACAAATGTGATTGCCGACAAAAAACTACCTTATTTGTTAAACCTTGTATTGTTGTCTGTATTGTTCATTCTGGAAAAAATAATAATTATGATGTTATTCTTCAGAGAGAACAAACTGTCTGAACTTGTCTTCTGAACCGCTTATCTCTAACGAGGTCGGAGGGGGTGCCGGAGCACATCCCAACTGCTTTCAGGAGCTAGCCGGGGTTACTCCCCGAAAAGATCGCCAGTCTGCTTCAAGGCCCTCTCTGAACTTGTATTTCTAAAAAAAAAAAAAACTCATACAAAATCTTTAAAAGCCTGACTCCGTGGACTCATTGGCAGCTATCTACACCCCAGGTTTTACACCGTGTAAGCAGACCAGGAAGGACTACCAGAAGTACGGGGGCATCAAAGGGTTTGCACTGCAGGTTCAAATTTTCTTCAGGAATCACTAGAGTATTTTTAATTGAATTCAATTCAAAAAGTCCAAAATATTGGGAAATTCTGTTTGAAAAAACAGATCGCTAAGAAATTTGCCATATGTTTTTTCCACATAACGTGTTATGTCTTTGATCGGAGTGTATGTCAGAGTGAGACGTCTGTCTCTTCTAAAGATCTTTTATAATTTGTTAAACTAACAGCAGAGTGAGAGGTCTCGAAAATAGTAGATCTTGGATGAGTCTGAAATTGAAAAGACGGAGTAGACTGCGCTCAAAACTTGTTAAAAACCTGGGATAACTTTAGTCTTTGTAAGTATTTTTTGTGTTTATGTGCTTTGTTTGCATGCTTAAGATTGTATTTCATTTGATAACGTGTGAATCGCGTCTTATGTAGTAAGCCACTTAGGATGTGGGCGCGCATGTTTCAAGCTAAGCTAACGCGCGCATGTTTCAAGCTAAGCTAACGTGTGTTTGATCATGGAGACTCAGCGTTTTGTACAGCTTATAATGCACTTCTTTTGTTTGTTTTGTTTCAGTTACTATTACCACGTACATATATATACGTACATATATGTATAATCCTGTGAAGAATAGAGTCTACATAAACAAGAAAAGCAAGCCTTGTGTGGGAGTCTCTTTTTTCATTGGAAGAGTTAGCTGGCTGTCTAGCTGCACACAGTCACGTGTCGTGAGGACAGCACAGTAAAAAGACTTTATATAAGGCTGTATAGAAGTAAAAAGACTTAAATAGAAGAAAAAAGACTTCTATACGGCGGGTTAAACAACACTGAGCTACACAGTCAACATGAGTCTACGCTCAGGTAAGAGTTACTTGAGAGATTATGAATCACAGTTCGAGCCAGAGGCAAACTCAGAGCAGCAAGCTGATGACCAGGCTGCCACCAATCACCCGGTTCCTGCAGACCAGCTGTCGCCTGAGAGGCAGCCGTCAGAGAGGCCGCAGCATTCACCTCCACACAGCGTCAGGTCCAGAGCCACCAGCAGACGGTCGCACACCACAGCAGCTTCAAGTGTGTCAGCCACAAAAGCATACGCCAAAGCCCAAGCAGCAAAGGCCCAGCTCCGTTTCGCAGAAAAAGAAGCTAGTCTGATGAGACAAAAAGCAGATTTGGAAGCCAGTCTCCAGGAAAAGGATGCCAGTCTGAAAGCAGATTCGGCGAGACAAAAAGCAGATTTGGAAGCCAGTCTCCAGGAAAAGGATGCCAGTCTGAAAGCAGATTCGGCGAGACAAAAGGCAGATTTGGAGGCCAGTCTCCATGTTTTGAAGTGTGAAAAGGAAATAGCAGCAGCTGAGGCAGAAGCTGCAGCCTATGAAGAATTAGAAAGTCAGAGCGGGGAGTCAGACCCAGAACTTCCTATTACAGGTGAGACGTTTAATGCAGTACAACGCACAAGTGATTATGTGGAACAACAATGTAAGCTAAAGGCGCCACCTAGTGCTACACATGATAGCACAAATTTTCAAATGCCAAGTCGATCAATAATAACAAAAGAAACTCATGTCCAGTCCCCAATGAAAAACGATGTTAAACATGAGTACATACCAGAAGCTGTTCCAACCAGCACATTCTCACTCAAACCCCAAGCTCACACCTTTTTGCCTACAAGTCACAACCAAATAGAGCAAAACAGCGTACAAGATTTTGCAAAATATCTCATCCGCAAAGAAATAGTTAGCACTGGCTTACTCCAATATGATGACAGACCCGAAAACTATTGGGCATGGAAAGTCTCATTCATGAGTGTTACTAAAGACTTGAATCTGTCCCCTAGAGAAGAGCTAGACTTGCTCACAAAATGGTTAGGGCCAAAATCTTCAGAGCAAGCAAAAAGGCTTCGCGCAGTACACACCCTCAATCCCACTGCAGGTGTAAAAGTGGTATGGGAGCGTCTAGAGGAATGTTATGGCTCCTCAGAAGTCATTGAAGATGCACTGTTAAAAAAGTTGGAGGAGTTTCCAAGGCTGACAAACAAAGAGAGTGGCAAGTTAAGGGAGCTGGGTGACATCTTGTTGGAGTTGCAGTGTGCTAAGTCTGATGGTACACTGCCAGGTCTTGCATATCTAGACACGGCTCGAGGGGTTAGACAAATAGTTGAAAAACTTCCCTTTAACATGCAGGAGAGGTGGACCACTGTAGGTACAAAGTATAAAGAAGTCAATAGAGTGTCATTTCCACCTTTTTCTGTCTTTGTGCAATTTGTACAGCAACAAGCAAAAATGAAAAATGACCCAAGTTTTTCCCCATCCAGCTGCAGCAACCAAGTTACCACACGCAATGAAAAGTCCATTCCATATAATCGGAAAGCTACTGTTGCAGTACACAGAACGGAAATTGAGGAAAGAAAACAAGGAAGTTTTGAACGGAAGAAAATCGAAGAACCAGATCGTCTGTGTCCAATTCATAAGAAGCCACACCCTCTGAAAAAATGCAAGTTATTCAGAGACAAATCAATTGAGGAACGACAGGCTTTTCTGAGAGAGCATCGTATATGCTACAGGTGTTGTGGGTCTGTGCAACATATAGCCAAAGATTGTAAAGTAGCAGTAAAGTGTGTTGAGTGTGACAGTCCAAAACACTTGTCAGCACTCCATCCGGGTCCCACACCTGTCCCAAAAGATGACACCTCAAAGAATGTAGATGCTAAGGAGGACTCAGAAGACCATCCTGCAGTAGTCTCCAAGTGCACAGAGGTATGTGGACAAAGTGACAGCCCACGCTCATGTTCAAAGATCTGTTTGGTGAAAGCATATCCAGAAGGTCAAAAGGACAGAGCTATAAAAATGTATGCAGTGATTGACGAACAGAGCAATAGGTCCCTGGCTAGGACGGACTTTTTCAACCTGTTTGGAATAAAAAGTGCACCTGTGCCATACACGCTGAAAACATGCTTAGGAAAAGCTGAAACTGCAGGTAGGAGAGCAGAACATTTTGTAGTAGAGTCCATGGATGGAAAAACAAATGTCAAACTGCCTCCTTTAATCGAGTGTGATTCAGTGCCGGACGAAAGATCTGAAATTCCCTCACCTGAGATTGCTAAGCACCATCCACACCTTCTCCCTATTGCAAGCAAAATCCAACCGGTCGATCATCATGCTCCTATTCTCCTTTTGCTGGGAAGGGACCTCCTCAGCATTCATAAAGTAAGAGAACAGATCAATGGACCAAATAACGCACCATACGCCCAAAGGTTAGACTTGGGGTGGGTTGTGATAGGGGAAGTGTGCTTGGGCAAAACTCACAACACAAAAGAAGTCAACGTGTACAGAACACACATGCTAGACAACGGACGGACTACTCATTTTGAACCATGTCCAAACGTCTTTACAGTGAAAGAGGACTATGTCAAGCAGCCCCAGCAAAGCACACCTTTAATCTCAAATAGTGTGGACATTAAAGGCAACACACACAAGCTAGGTCAGTCTGTGTTTGAACGTACAGAGTCAGATGACAAGGTGGCACTGTCTATAGATGACAAAAACTTTCTAACAATAATGGACAAGGCGGTCCAACAAAACAAAGAAAACACCTGGGTCGCTCCATTGCCCTTTCGCTCTCCAAGGAGGAGACTCCCAAGCAACAGAGTTCAAGCCTCAAAACGTCTATACTCACTCAAAAAGACGTTAGAAAAGAAACCAAAAATGAAAGATCACTACATCCGATTTATGCAGAAAATGTTGGATAACGATCAAGCTGAACTCGCTCCACCTCTGCCCGAAGGTAAAGAACACTGGTATCTGCCAACGTTTGGTGTATACCACCCGCAAAAGCCAGATCAAATACGTGTTGTTTTTGATTCTAGTGCAGAGTGTGAAGGAACATCCCTGAACCAAGTGCTACTCAGTGGACCTGATCTGAATAATTCTCTGTTAGGAGTGCTGTTACGGTTCAGAAAAGAGCCAATAGCCCTGACAGCTGATGTTCAACAAATGTTTTATTGTTTTGAGGTGTGTGAAGATCACAGAGACTATCTGCGCTATCTCTGGTTTGAGGACAATGACGTCACAAAAAATGTGGTCGAATATCGGATGAAAGTGCATGTTTTTGGGAATAGCCCATCACCCGCTGTTGCCATTTACTGCATGCGGCGGGCAGCAAGCGAAGGTGAGCTGGAACATGGCTCAGATGCCAGACGGTTTGTTGAAAGACAATTTTATGTAGATGACGGGCTCACTTCAGTCGCCACACCTGAACAAGCAGTTGACCTGTTAACGAGAACACAAAACATGTTAGCAGAGTCCAATTTGCGACTACACAAAGTTGCCTCCAACTGCAGCCTCGTTATGGAAGCATTCCCTGCAGACGATCTAGCAAAGGACTTGACAGAATTAGATCTTGGTGTAGATCCACTTCCTGTTCAAAGGAGCTTAGGACTATGTTGGAACCTGCAAACTGACAGCTTTACTTACCTTGTATCCAATGAGACAAAACCATTCACACGTAGGGGAGTACTGTCAACTGTCAATAGCTTGTATGATCCGTTGGGTTTTGCAGCTCCTATAATCGTGCAAGGCAAAGCGCTACTCAGAGAACTTTCAACTGAGGAGAGCGACTGGGACGCACCTCTTTCCCCAGAAAAAGAGGACGCATGGATCTCATGGAGAAACTCACTGAAAACTCTAGAAGATCTCCAAATCAAAAGGTGTTACAGTTCAGGTTCTTTAGGTGAAATGAAAACTAATGAACTCTGTATTTTTTCAGATGCGTCTACTGTAGCTATAGGTGCGGTAGCCTACCTGCGCTCTTTAGACACTCAAGGCAAGTATCACGTAGGTTTTGTGATGGGGAAGTCAAAACTAGCACCCCGACCTGCACACACCGTACCACGGTTAGAACTTTGTGCTGCCGTGCTTGCAGTAGAAATGTATGACTTAATCAAAGACGAGTTAGACCTCAAAATTGACAGTGTCAAGTTTTTCACTGACAGTCGCATTGTGTTAGGTTACATACACAACTCCTCAAAAAGATTCTACATGTATGTAGCTAACCGCGTCACACGAATCAGGTCATCCACTCAACCTGACCGGTGGCATTACGTTTCAACAGATGTGAATCCAGCTGACCTAGCAACTAGATTTATTCCAGCCGTTGAACTCAAAAACAGTAATTGGGTTACAGGCCCAAGCTTTCTGTGTTCAGAAAAACTCAATGAATCTCAAAAAGACTATTCATTCTCACTTGTAGAGCCTGAGAATGACAAAGAAATACGAGCTCATGTAAAAACACTTGCAACTACCGTCACAACGACTCAGTTAGGTGCAAAACGTTTCGAAAGATTTTCAAGTTGGACAACGGCATGCAGAGCAGTAGCCAAACTTATTCATGTTATGGTTTCTTTGAAACAAAAGACAAATAAACAAGCAGGATGGAGAAGTCTGAAAGAGAATGTAAACACAAATGAACTCACTCAAGCCAAAAATGTCATCATTCGTTCGGTGCAAGAAGATGCTTATATGTCTACACTACAGAAGCGCACAAAGTGGACTGAAAACCAACCAAATGTCAAAGAAGGAGACATTGTGTTGTTAAAAGATCCTCTAGCCCACAGGAATGAATGGCCTATGGGACTGATAGTTAAGACTCTACCCAGTAGTGACAAGAAGGTTCGTAAAGTGGAGATACGGATCATCAAAGATGGAACTCCAAAGGTGTTTTTGAGACCAGTCTCAGAGACTGTTGTTTTGCTTTCGGAGTAAGATATTATCTATGTAAATTTTATGTTTCGATATGTGGTGATATAATATGTTTATATCAAGCGGGGAGTGTTATGTCTTTGATCGGAGTGTATGTCAGAGTGAGACGTCTGTCTCTTCTAAAGATCTTTTATAATTTGTTAAACTAACAGCAGAGTGAGAGGTCTCGAAAATAGTAGATCTTGGATGAGTCTGAAATTGAAAAGACGGAGTAGACTGCGCTCAAAACTTGTTAAAAACCTGGGATAACTTTAGTCTTTGTAAGTATTTTTTGTGTTTATGTGCTTTGTTTGCATGCTTAAGATTGTATTTCATTTGATAACGTGTGAATCGCGTCTTATGTAGTAAGCCACTTAGGATGTGGGCGCGCATGTTTCAAGCTAAGCTAACGCGCGCATGTTTCAAGCTAAGCTAACGTGTGTTTGATCATGGAGACTCAGCGTTTTGTACAGCTTATAATGCACTTCTTTTGTTTGTTTTGTTTCAGTTACTATTACCACGTACATATATATACGTACATATATGTATAATCCTGTGAAGAATAGAGTCTACATAAACAAGAAAAGCAAGCCTTGTGTGGGAGTCTCTTTTTTCATTGGAAGAGTTAGCTGGCTGTCTAGCTGCACACAGTCACGTGTCGTGAGGACAGCACATAACGTCTCCCTAATGCGTTTTAGTTGTTTATGAAACAAAACAACCATGATCTGCAATCGTTCCGAAGAAATGACATAGAAAATTGTACTCTGAAACCTGCGCTGTGGTCAAACCAATCAATGTTTTTTAAGAAAAAAAAGGTCCATTTCTGCAATGATGAAAAGAATCCTCCAGTTGCCATCAGGAAGTAGTCTCAGCTGAACAACTTGAATTTGTGGGTTTGTTGCTACATGTTTCTCTGATTGCAGCTTTACCTATGTAAGGATCACCTCTATTTCAGGTACATTCAGTCATTTTAACGATTAGGCAGTCCGAACGTATCTACATCATCAAACCACTACGCAACCTAAGAGGTGTTACACTCCAGAACCCAAAAATGGAATGCCTAAAACTCACTAGAGATTTGAATCAAATCCTTACAACCACAATGTGTTTTGTAAGAGTAATAAATTTAACATTGAAAAGTTGATCCTTCTTATGCTTATATTTTGTCTCTTAACTTGTTGCGCTCTGATTTTGTGTAATTTTGAAATCTAATTTTTTTAAAGAACCACAACTGGTCATGAAATTATTGGTTTAAGCTCAGACTTATTTTTTAATAGCAACAGCTTATTATATCAGCCATCATTTGGTTGTGCTGATAAATGTTAAATTTGTAAATACACATAACCTTGATGTGTTTGTTTCTTTTACTGGATCTTATTCAAAATTCAGGTGCAGATAAATGGAAAAGTGAGGTTACAGGGAGAAGAGATAAAGAAGGTGGAATATTTTAAGTATTTTGGATCAACAGTCCAGAGCAATGAAGAGTGTAAAAAAGAGGTGAAGAAGCGTGTGCAGGCGTGCTGAAACGGGTGGATAAGAGTATCAGGTGTGATAGAAGAGTTTCAGCCACGATAAAAGGGAAAGTGTACAAAACCGTGGTGAGACCGGCCATGCTGTTTGGTCTAGAGACAGTGGCACTGAGGAAAAGGCAGGAAACAGAGATGGAGCTAGCAGAGAGGAAGATGCTGAGGATTTCTCTGGGAGTGACCAGGATGGACAGCATCAGAGGAACAGCACATGTTAGAGGTTTTGGAGGTAAAGTCAGAGAGGCCAGCCTGAGATGGTTTGGACATGTGCAGAGGAGACAGAGTACATTGGCAGAAGGATACTGGGTTTGGAACCACCAGGAAAGAGGGCTAGAGGAAGACCAAAGAGGAGGTTCGTGGATACAGTGAAGGAAGACATGAAGATTGTTGGCGTGATGGAAGTTAGATGGAAGAAACTGACTTGCTATGGCAACCCCTGAAGGGAAATCTTGAAAGAAGAAGAAGAATTCAGGTGCAGATAAATCACCCTTTTAAGTAATAGTTTGATCAAAAGAACTTTCATTTAATTAGTCCAGGATGATAAATCGGTTTAGTCCCTTCATGCGGTTATTCTCACTCCAGTTTGTCCCTCTTCAGCTGCTCGGAGACGTACCGACAGAAGCAAACTCCTCCCTCTAAGTGACTACTTTCAGGTAGGGGAAATGGGAAATGGCTTTTAGCAAGGCAGCAGACGTAACCTGAGGAGAACATCAGCAAAGCTTTTTGAAACATTTCTTCTGCACAAAAACAGTCAAAGCTTTCTCTAAATTCTTGTCGGCAATCATCCAAAGAAACGTAGACCAGGTGTATTTTTGACTTTGACTGACAACCCATGAGCACCTTCTCTGTGTAGAGCAATGTGTTGGCCCTGCCGACAGCCTTATGGAGCTCCTTCACAATGTACTTTCCCTCCTCATATACCCAAACACCAGAATTAACGATCAGCGCGACTGATACGGAGAATAAAGAAAAACCTAAGATAGGCTTATATTTATGACCAAATCTTTTAAGCTCAGGTAGGTCACTGAAAATATAGGTAAAGATGCCAGTCCAAGCCATTTGAAATAATACAACTAAAAGTAACATTAGGATCCTAGCCCAAAGGGGTCTGCACCATACTTTAGACTGGGAGACACCGTTGACAATCCTCACTGCCTCTTTGTACTTGTCATGGTCCTCAATGATGAGGCGCAGTTGATCTGGTACTGCCATTTCACTGAACTGACCAAGTTCCCATGTATTCAGTTCCTCCTCATTGACTGCTGTCAGAGGTTGAAGGGCCTTGCCATTGTAGATAGAAGGAGGCTGAAAAGGAACAACTGTGGATCCCCGAAGATGCTGATTTGGAGTGCAGAGCACTTTGAGTAGCTTATTCATGAAATCCGAGTCATTGGCTTCCAGGTAGGTGAGGTGGCAGAGGTGAAGAGGAATCTGGATTCCTGGCTGAAGCATCACAGGAATAATGGGCTTCCTTTCCAAACAGTCTCTAAATAAAGACATATTTGCCTCAAGGAGACACCAGCGGCTTCTCACAAACTCTTGGCTGAGAACGAGGAGGACCTTCTGGCTCTCATGGATGCATTCAGACATGTTCTCCAACACAGTTCGGCCTGGTGTGAAGTCTCGCTCGTGGTAGCAGACCTGCAGGTTGTAGGACTCCAGTTGGTTGATGAGTGAGTGGGTCCACTTGTAGTCGGTGCTGCTGTAGCTTATAAAAACGTGGTAATGTTCATTATCTCTCAAAGTTGGGAGAACACAAACATTGGTGAATTCTGGGACAGTGGAATGTGGCTCATCGATGGGAGTTTCCAATCGTTTAGATGTCTCCATAATCCGTAATCTCTCAAGACAAGAGCAGAAACCTGTTGGGAAACATTGCAAAAAGGTTGAAATATATTGTTGATTCATGTTCATACGAATAGTTACTGTAATATTGAATTATCTTACATTTAAAAAGCCAAATTCTTTTGGATAACCTTCGTATCTCAGCAATTTGGAAATGCAAGTTTGTACTGTATATCCACACCCCAGGGAACCAATTACACAGCCGTAATTTTTTACAAGACCTTCCTGATTTCTTTTTGAAACTTCGTCTGAGGAGACAAATCCAGAGCCTCTGTTATAAAGCCTTATGCCCAAACCCAACAAAATTGAGCAAATTATGAAGGTGGAGGAGTATGTAGAGAATATTGAGTAACTTTAGGCGTAGCAATCGGACACAAATCCCAAGATGTGCGGTTAAAAAAAAAAAAGATAAAACCTGAAGTAAATTGAGGACAGTGAAATGGTGCATTGGAAACAGCAGGGAAACAATTAGAAAGCCCACATTGACGAATGTCATAAGAAAAATAGGCCACATGTCAGTAGTCTGTTCCCCCTCTGTCCTGTTTTCCCCTCCCTCTTGTCTGTGTCTGTGCAACTAGTCACACCTGAAACTAATCTACTCATCAGGTGCAGCATAAATGGAACAGTTTTTGACACACTCTTTGCCAGATCGCTGTTTATCATGCTTGACTTGTCATTATCCAGTTTTTGGCTCCAGCTCCTACATTAGAACCTGCCTAGTTTATCTGTTTTGTCTTCTTTATTTGGACTTTTTATCAATCTGATAAATCTGCTTTGGGATTTTTCATCTGAGCCTGTCTGTTGTGTAAAGGGTATATTTTTGGCCTCAGTTCCACATCATGACAGAATAATCTGGCCAAGAGTGCTTGCTTGCTTGCTTGTAGAATGTCGCGAGATACCAGTGTTGGTATATTACGCCTAACAGGGAACCGAAATCCCCTGTGATTTCAAAAATAAAAATCGACCATTGCTCTGGTCATTGCTCTAGAGTCCGACCAGAGAGATTGCTCGGCCGTAGCCAGCGAAGAGTGTGTCAAAAACTGTTCCATTTATGCTGCAGCAGATGAGTAGATTAGTTTCAGGTGTGACTAGTTGCACAGACACAGACAAGAATAAGGGGGGAAACCACATCACGTAAAAGATTGTCAATTAAGGTATCTGAACACAGTCAATCACCACATTTGAACTAATTTTGCCACTGTGCCCACTTTTACATAATATTTCAAATCCTATACCTAAATATGTTTTAATAAGATTAATATCATATCTGCAGAAGCCAATGTACAATACCAGTTCGCGGGTACTTTCTGCCATCACTTGGAGGTCGAACCACTACTTTTTTATTTCAGCAACATTGATGTGTGTCATGTCACATGTCTGTCATGTGTGGCATTGATTGTCACGTCAACACCCTGCCATAGTGTATTAGTATGATTATTATTAAATATTTTTTCCGGCCTTTTTCTGTCAGTGAAAGAGAGAAAATGTTTTTGCACAAAGAGCTGGCTGTTTTTGATCACCTCAGAGAGCCAGTCTAGCTCTAGGAACTGTTTCAGTCATGACAGAGACACCACTGGAACACACACATTAAAGGAAGGACATACAAACTCCATACAAAACAACCTGGGTTTCAAGCCTCGTCCTAGCCCGGGCTCAAACCAGGAACCTTGTTGATGTGGAATTGGCTGGTCAATCTTTCGGTTCTTCACCAACCGAGTGAGAGAGATGTTTAATTTGTTTAGGATAAAGTAAATCTTAAACTACATTTAAGCTGATTGAGCAAAACATCAAAACCATTTAAACTTTTACTAAAACAAATTAAACATAATCAACACTGGCTTACCTTTTTGTTGCAGTCGTAATTCTTTATGGATTATATATTCGGTAAAAAGCCGTTAAAACCTGATCAAACTAGAGCAGAACCTATAACAGAAACTAAACTGTTTGCTGTCAGAGATACACGTCACTCCCACACTGCGCTATATTTTTTCTCCTTGTATTTGACTGAGTGTTATTTTCTGGCAAAGTGGTGCATGACCGCAGCAATTGGACCAGACAGTGTTGTCGAGAAAAGACAAAAAGTTAATGTTTAAAGTTAAAAATAGTCTTGTAAAACTATCGGTCCAACCAGTCATTCCGTGGTTTTGGCCAAACAGAAGAAAGGAGTTCCCTCCTGGGGCTTTTTTTTTTTTCTGACTTTAAAAACAAGTTCAAACAAGTTCAAATCATTCCTCTGCCTTTCAAATAAAGGTGTGTCCACAATTTTTTCCCCTTTTCCCACCTTGAAGTGATGATAACCTATTTGTATGTGGTCTTAAAATAATCAACTCCTGCAAAAGAATCAGTGTTTCTTTTAATTCACTGCTTCTGTTACTTGAAAGATATCAGAAGAAACTTTTAAATGTTCACTTGTCTATTTTGCTCTTATGGACAGACACTATCTCCTACAGGGTATTGAGTACATTAATCCATGTTTTAATAACATGTTTATAAAGCACATTGTCTTAGGACATTATATGAGTCCTTTGTTGTTTGCAATGGTGATGGACAGGCTTATAGACGAGGTTAGACAGGAATCTCCATGAGCAATGATGTTTGCAGATGACATTGTGATCTGTAGTGAGAAGAGGGAAGAGCTGCAGGAAAAGCTGGAGAGGTGGAGGTTTGCACTAGAAAGAAGAGGATTGAAGATTAGTCAGAGTAAGAGAGATTACATGTGTGTGAATGAGAGGGATCCAAATGGAAAAGTGAGGTTACAGGGAGAAGAGATAAGTGGAAGTGGAAGATTTTAAGTACTTAGGATCAACAGTCCAGAGCAATGGAGAGTGTGGAAAAGAGGTGAAGAAGCGTGTGCAGGCAGGCTGGAATGGGTGGACGAAAGTATCAGATGTGGTGTGTGACAGAAGAGTTTCAACTCAAATGAAAGGGAAAGTGTACAAAACTGTGGTGAGAGCGGCCATTCTGTTTGATCTAGAGACAGTGGCACTGAGGAAAAGACAGGAAACAGAGATGGAGGTAGCATAGATGAAAATGCTGAGGATCTCTCTGGGAGTGACCAGAATGGATAGAATTAGAAATGAGTATATCAGAGGAACAGCACATAATAGAGGTTTTGGTGATAAAGTCAGAGAGGCCAGACTGAGATGGTTTGGACATGTGCAGAGGAAGGAGAGACAGTACTTCGGCAGAGGGATGCTGGGTTTGGAACCACCAGGAAAGAGGTCTAGAGGAAGACCAAAGAGGAGGGTCATGGATACAGTGAAGGAATACATGAAGATAGTTGGCGGGATCGAAGAAGATGCAGCAGATAGTGTTAGATGGAAGAAACTGACTTGCTGTGGCAACCGCTGAAGGGAAATGCTGAACGGAGAAGAAGAATAATGAAACACAAATGTATTATATTTTTATATCTGTAACTAATAATATGTAATGCATAACATACAGGTATAGAATTGACTCGCCTAGCAACGCTCCTACAGAAACTTGCCATACCGACATGAGAAAAACCTTTGAACTCTTGTTCTCAGCCACCCACTACAAATAATTAGTTAGTGTTCTATGAATAAATTATCTTATTAACCTTATCTACTCTCTCCTCGTGGGTTTATCCTTAAATCTGACCTTTAAATCAATGTACGACAGAGGTTCACAGCAAAGACTGATAATCAACGGAAGCATGTCTGTACAATCAGAGGCAGGTGAGGCACAAAATGTACATTTTGAATAAAACAAATGAAACAATGGTTTGCTAATCATGGTAAACTTAGTGTTTACACGTTTTGTGCAACCTGGCACTCAACACGCTGAGGGAAATGCATAAATGAGTGAATAGGTTGGTGCGAAAATGGACAAAACAGATGAAGCAGTGAATAGTGCTTTTTGTCTTGCAATTTACAAGCATGGAGCATTCTGTTCATTGTGTTCATTTATTTTTATTTCATGTAACTCCATTATCAGAATGTTCTTGAAGTCAAACATCAAAATAAACCATGTTTCATTTTAACTGCCCCATTTAGTTTTTTCCTGTTTGTGATGGCTGCTAGGGGTGGGCGGATCGATCCTAATATCGATAATATCGATACCAAAGCTAGTATCGATATCGATCGATACTCGAACCACAATATCGATACTTTGGTTGAAGTTTTACCCCTCGCACTTTGCTTTCGTTTTTTTCTTTTCCTTTTGTTTCTTTTTTTTTTTTAAAGCTAACATAACTTATCTGTCTGCAAAATATGCGTAAATGCTGTGTGTCGCGCCTGTAACAAAAAAAAAAAAAAAACGCAAGTTGGTAAAAGTAGAGAGAGATGAAAAAACGAGAGTAACTGTGTGGCTGGACTTTGAGGCTACCTGCACCATGTGCAGAAAGGCTGTTAAATATAGGGGTAACACTACAAATTAAAGAATCACCCCAAAGAAAAACTTCAGAAACGTAGGAGAAAACCCTGACCCCTTCTGTTTCCCAGAGGCAGCGCTCATTAACAGAGACGCTCCAAATTTAATTGTGAAAGTACAACATAATTATCTTTAACATTAGTTAACATTTGTTTGTGTGCAACTGGGCACTTGTATCGATCTACCTACCAACCTGTGTATATACATATACATACTATGTATATGACCAAAACCCTTGATGCAAAAATAGTCATTTAAAAAATTTAAATATTGGTATCGATATCGGCGATATTGGTCTGGTATTTACTTGGTATCGGATCGATACCAAAACTTGCGGTATCGCACACCCCTAATGGCTGCAGCTACAGCTACACAACACAACTCCAATCCCTGGGATGAAGATCACCTGCTTTCACAGGGCAGAGCTACCTAAATTGGACTGTACCATTTATCTCCTGTAGGGTTGAAATGGGTTTTGTTAGATTAGATTTAGTTAAACTGTGTTGTTTGAACCCCCTCATGTGTTGGGAGTGGTTTGGTCAACCCTGATTTAAGTTCTAGCTTTTTTCAATCAGAGAAGGTCTGTTGGCTTCAGTTATTTCTCTTCTGTCAAGTTTTATTTTGAGTTTGGTTACTTACTTTGACCTCTTTTATAATCTTAAAACATTTATGGATCTTTGCATTTTTGGGGGTTTAAAAAAAGGAAACCTTTTTTACTTAAAACCCTGAGCCAGAATGTCTTTCACTGCTAGGTCCATCACTGTCATTGCTGTATATTTTATGTGCACAGCCTCATTTTTTATTGCATCAGTAAAAGAAAAGGTTAAATAACTGCACTGCTATTTGTTGGTACTAAGAGAAGATAAAAAAGACTTATTGCTGCAACTATCTGGTCCATGCAACTGGTCCATTGGAAGAGATGAACATCATTTCTCATTATGTGGACGTTGTACCTGGGTAAATGACGGAGTTGGTTTGGAAACTTTCATAAAAGAAGTACTTTCCTTCTTCTTTTGATAGACTTATGCCTTTTTTTTAAGATTATGTGGAACAGACTGAACTATTTGAATCTTAAAACTTCATTTTTACAAGCAATCTTCTTTCAAAAAGAGCAATACCAGTGCCAGTCAGTTATTTTGATGTAAGAACCATGCCAGTGCCAGTCACTTAGTTTGATGTACGGAGCATCTAAAGCAGCTTCTGATGTTTCAAAGAAATCCTTGATGTTTCTTCCAGGGTCATTAGATTGCCTGAGATGTTAAAAACCAAAAGGAATTCCATTCATCAAAAACACCTTAATGTCTGAGTTGAAATTAAAAAATGTTTGAGGACATAAAAATCAAAAAGTACAATTTCTCTTCTGGCTTTTGTTAGAAAATCCAGTTCTTCAAAACATAAAACACGAACAAAACTAGAAAATATGAAAGGTCGTAGCCTCAGGGAGACTGACTAGATTCTTTTTCCTTCTATTTTTGGACTTTTGGTGATTTAATACAATCAAGAGAACTCTTGCAATGTGTTTTCCTGGCAAATTTAACGGGCGCTTCAGGGGAAAGGTGCCGAAACTCTGATAAACTAGTGTGGCTGCAATCAGGATGAAAGACTGATCATCTAATGATGCAGCAAGGCTTGAGGACTGATTTCTGAATGTTTCACATCTTCCACTTCACCCCCAAAGAGAAACAAAAGTTATAAAAGATGTCAGGGTGAAGTCCACCCTACTGGTCTTGAGCAGCATTGGGCAAAATGTTGCTTTTTCAAAACTCCAAGGTCTCTTCAATGTTAGATATTTATTCTTTTCTAGGTCCAATAATAGCTTATAATGGAGGTGCTGACTGTTTCAATATGTAAGCTACTTTAAAAACTAAAAAGTCCAAAAGCTGGATGATGGTTAGAATCCACAGCTGGAGCAAAACTTGACATTTTTCCATGTGAAACTTTGTATGTTCTCTTGATGGATGTGTGGGTTTTCTACAAGTAACTCCTACTTCCTCCCACTCACCATGCGAGGTGAATCTGTTACTGTAAATTGCTCGTACAGGTGAGTGAAAGTATGTGATTGTGGAAAAATGTGATAGACTGGTGACCTTTTCAAGGTGTGCAGACCCTTTTGGCAGCTTAATAAAAGGGCTGAAATGGGCTCTGGCAGTCCTACAACCTCCCACTGGAAGCAGTGGTATTTGAAATGGATCAATGGCATTCATAGGCAGAAAATGTTACATCGTTACTTCTTCTGACAGATAAACAGAGTTAGCATGAAATTATAAATATAAATTTGTAGGACTGGAAAATCTACAATCTACGTTCCAACCCTCACCTATGGTCACCAGCTGTGGGTGGTGACCGAAAGAATGAGATCGTGGGTACAAGCGGCCGAAATGAGCTTCCTCCGCAGGGTGACTGAGCTCTCACTCAGAGATTGGGTGAGGAGCTCTGCCATCCGGGACGAGCCGCTCCTCCTCCAGGTCGAGAGGAGCCAGATGGGGTGGTTCGGGCAAGACCAAAGAGCTCCAGTTTGGTCTCATCTGTCCAAAGGACATTCTCCCAGAAGCTTTGTGGCTTGTTAACATGCATTTTTGCAAATTCCAGTCTCACTTCTGGTAAGGCACATCAACTCTATGTTCATAGACTCAAAAACCAAGCATACGGAGAAAAGAACACTGTCCTAGCGGTGAAACATGGAGGATGCTCAGTAATGTTTTGGGGCTGCTTTGCTGCATCTGGCACAGGGTGTCTTGAAAGTGTGCAAGGTAAAATGAAATCTGAAGACTATCAAGGCATTCTGGAGAGAAATGTGCTGCCTAGTGTCAGAAAACTTGGTCTAAGTCGCAGGTCATGGGTCTTCCAACAGGACAACGATCCAAAACACACAGCCAAAAACACCCAAGAATGGCTGAGAGAAAAGCGTCGGACTATTCTAAAGTGGCCTTCCATGAGCCCAGATCTGAATCCCATTGTACACATATGGAACGAGCTGAAACATGCCATTTGGAGAAGACACCCATCAAACCTGAGACAACTGGAGCTGTTTGCTCATGAGGAGTAGGCCAAAATAACTGTTGACAGCTGCAGAACGCTCATTGACAAATATAGAAATCATTTAATTGCAGTGATTGCCTCAAAAGGTTGTGCAACAAAATATTGAGTTATGGGTACCATCATTTTTGTCCAGCTCTGTTTCATTGTTTTTTTTTTTTTTTAAACAATTGTGTTAATCAACAATTCAAAAGTAATGGCTGATTTTGATTGTTTCATTTTCAATAATTTTTTTTATCTCTTGTTACTTTTGTGAGTTTCAAGTGATTTGAGTAAGAATTGTGGGTTTTTCCTTTTTTAACTGAAGGGTACCAACAATTTTGTCCACGTGTGTATATATGCATAAAATGAAATACCACCACTAGTATGTTTTGTGGAAATAACATTCAACCATACTGGGTAGTTTCATTTTGCATGAATCCACCTGTTAATAAAAATGCTTTTCAGAATCACCAACTAAGAAAACCAAGGTTATAAGTTCATGGTCTTCATTGTTTTAACTATACTTCTTTATTATTTCTATTACACTTCTTATTTTCTTTTCATCAACGGAGTGAAAAGAAGAGTTAGTATTTCTGTGAATAAGCTGCAAAAACATCTCACATGTGTCTAATTTATTTGATGAAGAAGTTTTCTCAGACTTGGCAAAAATAAGCCTTTCAGCGTGAGATGTGTCAGGTAAAACCATTAGCTAAAGGTTAGCCCAACTTATTGTTTTCTTTTGATTCTTGGCATGAGTTGTCTCCAATGGAAACTTTTAAAAATAAAAAATTTCAACGCTGACAAATCTTTCTTGGATTGAGCGTTACTTTTGTTTTTGTCCAGTAAAAGACAACCTTAATCACACAAAAAAAAAAAAACACATTAATCACTGCAAAAGTTTAATTTATCTCTTTTTTGCAGTATGCATGAAGTACATACGTCATTTTATTTGCTCAGGTAAATAACATTAAAACCTTTTTGTTAACATTTGCAGCACATACGGAATGATTGCAATTTCCATAGGCATGTAAATTTACAATCTTACAATGCATGAGACATCATTTATTTGTTCTTTTATGTTGGCTATGACTAATGTATTAAAACAATTTATTGGTTGAGTCGATGTGGGGACAGGTGGATGGGTAATGAGAAGATGGAACATTATGCAAATGCAGTCATCTTGTATTTGCGTCTATGCCTCTGCATTTGCTTCAGGCATTACATAATGCAACATCTGCAATAGGACGCTCGTAAATATCGTCTGGCCCGTTTTCTTTTATCACCTCCACCTTCAAAGTGTAAAGCAGCAGTCTCGGCTTTATTTTCTGCGTCAAAGTTTCCATCCATGAATAAATTGTTTTGAGTTCTTTTTTTTTTTTTTTTTTGCCAAGGCAGTAGAAATGTGTAGTTATGATTGCGAAATGGCAGACGTTATGGGTTATTTAATTATCATTGCATGTGCGGTACGTCATGCAACAGAGTGGTCATCATCTGCAAACACATTTCTCATGATGTGCTGCAGGCCATACTACACCTTATTAAAGAATAAACCTTCTTCTTCTTTCGGCATTTCCCTTCAGGGGTCGCCACAGCAAGCCCTATCTGCTGCATCTTCTTTGGTCACACCAACTATCTTCACTGTGTCCATGAACTTCCTCTTTGGTCTTCCTCTTGGCATCTTTCCTGGTGGTTCCAAACCCAGCATCCTTCTGCCAATGTGCTCTCTCTCATTCCTCTGCACATGCCCAAATCATCTTAGTCTAGGGAAACTAGATAAAAAAAGACCCACAGAAACTTAGCCATCAAGAGCGAATTTGTATCAGAAATACAGTACAACAACAGACCCTGTATGGATTGTGTTTCTCTGTTTCAGCAAGACTGGGTCAATCTTCAGTTTTAAAAGTTTAGCCAGGAGGGGTATCAAACCTCCTTGTCATCTTTCTCTGAATCAGATTTGTACCACGGACGTTTGGTCCATCTCTCATTGCAATGAATACAAGTTTGGTATTTGAAAGATTTCCCAACCAAAGATTTTTCTAGGAGTGGATCCGACCTGCCCCAGATGTGGACGGAACCCGGCGACTGAGGGACACATGATTTGATCTTGTCCTATCTTTCAAGATTACTGGATAAATATTGTTCAGGTTCAATCCCACATCCACGGAAAAGACCTGACACCTGACTTCCGGATTGGTATTTTTGGAATACATTCTCCTCAAAATAAAATGAACAAATTTCAAGTGAACGTGGTTGCTTTTGCCACTTAATTAGAACGCAGGCTGATCCTCTTTCAGTGGGCTTCAAACAAGGCCCCTTCAGTATCTCAGTGGGTGAAGGAGGTACTTTCTTTCTTACCACTGGAAAAACTCCGATGCAAGGTCAAATTAAAACAACAGAAATTTTGTGAAACTTGGAACACATTTGTTGAATATGTGAAATCGTTTACCTTTGACGTGTGAATTTTCTGAATATAATCGACATGAAGACCACAGTTTACCAATTTTTCCTATGGTGTGCCCGATTCATACCCCTTTTTTGTTTGTTTTTTGTTTTGTTTTTAAAGAGCCTGGGGTGGAAGGGTGGGTTTTATGTTTCACTTTGTCATTGAAATATTGCTTTTTGAAAAATGATAAAGTTTGGAAAAAAAAAGATTTCACAACAATGCCACAACTCTGTAATTCAAAGGTAAATGCATCCTTCTCCGTTAGGAGGTGAGTTAAATCCAAAAACTAGTGCCAGGAGCGTTGAGCAAATACATTTCCATAACGATAAAGCTTTAAATTAAACAAAAGTGTGGAACATAAAATTGATCCCTACGTCAACCTTCAAATAAATACCCTCAGTAATTTAAAAAGCTAAAGAATATTTGAGTGAAGCTAAAAGATAGTTCACCCTGTGGTTTTCATCCCACTGAGGTTTGTGGTTCAGCACAGATAAGAAAAATGAACTCAGTTGAAGTGTGGAAACCATGGCCTGACCTCTCCGCTCTGCTGCTCCACAGGTTTGATTACAGCGCACACTGTAACAGCCAATCAGCAGCTTTCTCTCTAAGTGTGTTTTGTGCTTCCCAAGCTGTTTGAACGTTGTGTTTTCATTTCGTGACAACTCTTCCCAGGGTACAATACTATGACTAAGAGTTTGTTTACTTTAAATATATAATGACCAAAAAATTCTTAAAAACTAAAAAACAAATAAGCAGCTTGAAATAATTAACCAATAACCAGTTCTATTGGTCAATTTGAAAGACTTTGACTCCCTCACACTCTTGTTCGGTTGAAAATTCAAAACAAGTTGCAAAAACCATGCTCCTTTTCAGATATTTTTTTAAATATCTCTTCATAAAAACAAGGAACAAAACTCAAAGCTAAGTTTTTACAGTAAATCCTAATTATTCTGTCAAACCAAACTACTGTTTGTTTTTTTCCCAGTGTGGTTGCAACATTATGCAAACCTTTGTTTTTAACAGTGCTTCAGAGACACTGTTTCACTCTGTCTCCCTCTATCCTGTTTAGTACACTTGGGAACTTGGGATCTCTCCGGGAGAGCTGGAGGATGCAGCTGGGGTGAGAGAGGCCTGGGCTAACCATTTGCGGCTGTTCCCCCCGCGACTCGACCCCGGAACAAGTGGAAGATGACGGAACAGAACAAAACCCTGCATACATGCGTCGACATTCACACAGCCGCTTACCCCTTATACGCCCATCCTTCCCCAACTCCCATTTCACTTGAACTGCTAGCTACTGTCTCTTTAACTGAAATAAAAATAAGCATCTGGCCTGATGCTGCTGTGAGGAAATAATAACTGGATCGATCCACACCAGGAATCGGATTGTTCGAAGGAATCGGATTGTTCGAAGTCTTAGCGTCGACTTGTTCTTCTTTCAACATGTATGTACCTAGTGCTTTTCTCATGTCTGCGCTTGTTTGTAAGTCTTAACTGAGTTACTCTGAAATTTATTTTAATCTATCAGCCACTAACACAACAAGAAGAAGTACATTAGATCTGAGAGATTCATCGGATCTTGGTCGAATAACCAACCTTTTTTTTTTCGTCAGAGTTTTTTGTTTTGTTTTCTCCTCCTGTAGTTCCAGGGACGTCTTAGGCCCAGTGGGAATCAAACCAGGTTCTCCCGGTCGATAGACAAATGTTCTGCCACTGAGCCCACACCTCCTGGGACCATGCACTCTTTTTCCGTATATAGTTTTAATTTAAAAAGTTTGGTAGCTCATCCTCTATCCTACTGCCGCTCTGCTGCATGGGAACACTTCTCCTTTTTGACAAAACTAGAGAAGATGGAAGTTAAAAATAAACTAAATAATAAATCTCAAATTTGACTTTGATTAACTGATTTTTATTCAAAATGCTAACATCACTCAAAGAAACATGCAAGCTTCTGACCTTTGGACTGGTTTGGCTGATAGGTTTAAAGCCAGTTTCATGGGTGAAAAGCGAAGGAATGTCAGAGATGATGTTGGATGATTTTGATTTTCAACCTGCTTTTTCAGAGCCAGCAGAGAAAGTATTTGTTCACCTATGTGCATTGAGCCGAAAAGACTCTTCATTCTTTTTTCTTGGCTTTTGATCAGAGGAAACTTGGCTCCTTCCAAGCTGCTGTAAAGTCTCAGAATTTGTTTTTTATGGGTTCAGTCTACTTAGGATTGGTTGAGTAAAGTTTTATTGCACAGAAGATGATTTAGGATGGTAATGTCAGATTCTGCCAGCTGGTTATACAGCGGTTTGATGAGATTTTTCAAGGATCTCTCAGTGAGGAACAGGTAGCTTTCTTTAATCTAAACTGGGTTTAAGAATGCTTGCTGATCAAGCCGTATAAGGAAGCACTTGGAGATCAAGTTTCCAAATCCAAACAATCAGGAAGGACACAAGAAAAGAGGTAGCAGAGCGATGGCAGCCGGGGTAAAATATATAAAACCAGGAATGGGGAAAACCTGTCCAAGCACAAAAGGATCCAAACAATTCACTCTATCACCAGAGCAAACAAGAAAAGACCAGTGATCCAATACAGAGGAGGGAAAAGGGACTGTTGTTTTATTGTTACCATGAAACAAGTCGTGGAGAGCTTTTCATTTTTCAAAGTGGCAGTAAAATCTTGAAAGTGGTAAAAAAGTTTGGTCATCAGAAATGTAGTCACAGATCCCGTATATGGATTTCAGATCTCACCATTAGAGTCCCGTGGAAGATTTTGACCAATTGATTTTTTTGTCATTGTCATGAAGAGGTGTGCAAGTGGAAGAAGGACCTAGCTAACAATTTAACATTGCCAGAATGTTCTGAGAAGGTTTTTTTAAAGGTTAGCAGAACGTTCTTCGAAGGTTATTTTTGATTCTCTATAGGATCAAATGCTGTTTTTTGGTTTTCAGAGCGTTCCTCTAACCTTAATTTTAACAATTACGTTTGGAACTTGGTTCTCTCAACGTTCTGGGAAGGTTATACTCTACCATAACCACCAACTAACGTTTAGGGAATGTTAGTTTTTGGTTAGGTAAAAACAAACCTTTAGAGAACGTCAGGCTAATGTTTCCTGGAGGTTCTCTGTTTGCTGGGGTGGACCCAATTGCTGGACAAAAATCATGGTTTATTTGAGCATGGCAGTCCGGTAATGCTGTGAAAGAAAAACATAAGATTTTAGTGGCATGGCAAGTGGTTATTGTTCTGAATATATTTCATGGTCAGGGAATGTATGACTCGATCCTGAAGGTAAGACAGGCTGCCTATTTAAGGGCAGCTGCACAAAGTCCTTCAGGTGTTTAAAATCAGGCAAATGAGGGAAGGCCCCGGGTTCGCTCCGGTGGTGGGCCAGGGAACCATGACAGTCATTTAGTTAAATCTGCCTTCCCTGGTTGGACTCGTGCTCAGAAATAAATTTATAGAATTTTTAAAAACCAGTGTCAAAAACTTTTATTTGATGAACTAAAACCATTAGTTGACAGCCTCTCAATCGCTCAAACTTCATGGTTTTGCTGACAAGTAAGTATTTCTGTTGAATGGAGACACAACCCAGGAGAAGCTAGAAAAGGCGGATGTTAGCTATTGACATGTATTCTTGAAGAGTTTTTGGCTGTCAACATTAGAAGATCATTCTTACTGTCTGTAAAATTGGTCCTTCATAAGTTACTGATTATTGTGGTGTGCGTTGGTCTTTGTCTTGTAGAATGTTGTTGAATCTTTTAGTGAGACTGGCCAAAACAGCAAGTGCGCTCACCATAAAATGTCCCTCTACTCATGACAAAGCCCATTCTTATCTTTAAAGAATAGGTTAGTCAAAGCATAAAATTAAAACTTGGGTAACTAACTTACACCATTCAGAGGTGTAACGTACACCTACATTCAGAGGTGTAACGTACACCTCTGAATGGTGTAACAGGTTTTGACAATAGACTTCGCCCTTCTTAGTCGATGACATTGTGCATTTTAAGGCTTCTTGCATCCTGGGCTCACCATTCCTTTTCCCCTGGAACTCCATTTAATATGTCATATCCTCACAATTTGCCTCATTTGAGTCGTACTTTTACAGAAGCCTCTGGCAAAGCATGAAAGGATGTTTTTTATCTTGCTAATATCACAGCAAGTCTTTTGAAATGCAAAAAAAGTTGTTGTTGAATCTCCACAAATAAATCAATCATTTTATAGAGTTTGTGGAGTAAAACCACTTGGGACAGTAAGTCTTTGATTTCCCACATGACTGTGTTCTTTGATAAGTTAACGCTATCCAATTCTTACCTTCTTTCTCGGCACTTTGTTCCTCATACTTAAAAAAATCTGTTTGATGAAGACATCAGCATGAAAAAGGTTTTTTATGCCCTGCAAGAAGTTGAGTCACCATGATAGACACCCTGGTATTTTCTTCAGGTTTTAGAGAGGGTAAAGTAATTTCATTGAATTCATAAGCTGTTTTTTGTCTGCTAAACAAACTGTTCTGGTTTGATATTTGTGCGTTACAGATCGGTCTAATAGCTAGTTTGATTGTGTCATATTTACTCATTTGTCACTTGCTTGAAGAAGGTTTTTTCCTTCATTTAAATCAGTGTATATCAGAATCAGAATGCTTTTATTGCCATGTCAATGAAGAATATCAGAGACTAAGAACTTGCTTTGATACAGGTGTGCAAAAATATCAAATTAAAATAATAAAAAATAAAATAAATAAAAATAATTTTAACAAGACTAAGAGTGCTCAGAAAGAAAAAGAAAAGTAGTGCAATGTCATAGAAAATAATAAAGACAGCAAAGTGACAAGAGGGAAGTGACTAAGAGATGTGGGGATCCAGGTTATAAAGCATTCATTAGTCCAACGGCAGATGGGAAGAAGCTGTTTTTGTGGCGGGAGGTTCTGGTTCGAATGAACCGGAGCCTCCTGCCCGAAGGGAGTCGCTCAAAAAGTCCATGTCCAGGGTGGGAAGGGTCAGCTGCTATCCAACCTGCACGCCCCAGAGTCCTGGAGGCGTACAGGTCTTCGAGAGAAGGAAGGCTGCAGCCGATCACCTTCTCTGCGGAGCGCACAATGCGCTGCAGTCTGTGTTTGTCCCTGGCTGTGGCTCCAGCGTACCACACGGTGATGGAGGAGGTGAGGATGGACTCGATGATGGCTGTGTAAAACTGCACCAACATCTGGGCGGGCAGCTTGGCTTTCTTCAACTGCCGCAGAAAGTACATCCTCTGCTGGGCCTTTTTGATCAGGTAGCTGATGGACGGCTCCCACTTTAGGTCCTGTGTGATGGTAGTGCCGAGGAAGCGGAAAGAGTCTACAGTGGTGATGGGGGAGTCTGTCAGTGCAAGGGGGTTAGTGGGAGCTGTGACTTTCCTAAAGTCCACGATCATCTCCACTGTCTTCTGACCGTTGAGCTCCAGGTTGTTGTTGCTGCACCAGGACACCAGCGGTCTACCTCCATCCTGTAGGCCGACTCATCACCATCAGAGATGAGCCCAATGAGAGTGGTGTCATCCGCAAACTTGATCAGTTTGACAGAGTCATGGCTGGAGGTGCAGCAGTTGGTGTACCGGGAGAAGAGCAGGGGAGAGAGGACATAGCCCTGTGGAGATCCTGTGCTGATAGTCCGATAGGTGGAGACATTCTTCCCCAGCCGTACGCACTGCCTCCGGTCTGTCAGGAAGTCAGTAATCCACCTGCAGGTGGAGTCAGGCACGTTGAGCTGGGAGAGCTTGTCCTGAAGCAGGGCAGGGAGAATGGTGTTGAATGCAGACCTGAAGTCCACAAACAGGATCCTAGCATAGGTTCCCGGGGAGTCCAGGTGCTGCAGGGTGAAGAGGAGGGCCAGGTTGATGGCGTCGTCCACAGACCTGTTGGCTCTGTAGGCAAACTGCAGAGGGTCCAGAGAGGGAGAGGTGAAGTGCTTGAGATGAGGGAGGACCAGACATATATAGGTTGATAAAGGTATAACTTATAGATCTTTTGAACTTTCTGCATTTTTACCCCACACATTTTAGACTATGGTTATGTTGACCATTTTTAAGTCTTCAGTTCCAAATAGTTTTACCATTTCTGCGCAGAAATGAATCCCTGACTGATATTGATTAAATTTAATGTGTAAATGTGTTTGTTAATTGTAGTGTCCAGTTTTACATACTGTCATGATCCCCTCACTTGCCACCCTCAGACATCTGAGGGTGATTATTCTGATGCCACTCACTGTGGACCCTGCTACCTATTTAAGGACAATCACCCCAGACATTCTTGTCGGGTCACACCATCCCTTCCAGCCAGGTCTCCCTGGTTGCCTGACCAAGAACACATTCTGACAATAACCTCTTGCAATGCCATAAAAACTTTGTTTTTCTTTCACAGCAATACTGGACTACCATACTTAAATAAACCATGTTTTCTGTGCTGCAATTGGGTCCTTCTTTTTCCACCTGCACACCACTTCAGGACACATACTGTACATAAAAACATACATGACAGACCTGAGAATGAATATTTTAATTTTTATGAGTCTCTGTCTTCTCTTGACTGTGAGTCCAAGTCAAGGCATTGGTAACTGTAAATACAATGGAAGTATCTTCTTTACTTTCTGAAATTAAATGATGTTTTGAATAAATCGACATGAAATAATTCATATGGACATATACTGTATGTTTTGTTGCACTTTTTTTCTGATCTCATTGAAACAATTTGTCGTTATGTATGTTTTTATACTTTTATACATTATGTGGAGTATGTAGTCTTGACATGTTAATACAAAAACAACTATTTGAGCTTAGGTGAGAAATACCATAAACGAAGGGTCGCTCAATCTGAAAATCAAATTGAATACATCTGCTTTGTTTGCTCTCTCGCTCTGCGTATTGGCTTATATCCTGTGCACATACATTACAATAATCTGTGTTGACTGTGTGAGCCCTGAGAGGTTAAAACACTGTTTGCCTGCTGGTCCTAAAATAGGACAGACAGAACTGATAGCCAAGCAGGTCTGATAAGGTTTTTTTTTTTTTGTCAGGGTGTGTATTTACTGTGCAAACAAAGGTTTTTACATTGATCGCTTTGTGAATAAAAAATAACTTGATATGTCTAATGTGCTTTGGTTGCTGTGTGATTTGCATCCTCTGCACAGCGATGCCTACAGCGTGGTGCCACTGTAATGATAATGTGAAAACATTTCATGTCAAGCAAAGCATTAACACCACTGTCACAGACCATTAAAACCAAACCTTGTTTTTTTTGCAATCATTTTGATTTTATTGAGTATTTTTGTGCTTTACACATTATTCCATCACAAACATAGACAGTTTGATTGTTCTTCCATGTTTGATTGCTGGCCTCCCAGGTTGAACGGTTTTCCATGGAGAAATATTGAAGTTAAGGTATATGAAAAGAAAAAGAAAAACTTCATTTTAATCAGTTAAAAAAAAGCAGATTAAATGGTTAAATTTATAAATCAAATTCTTGATATGACCAGTCTCTGTCGCCCTGAGGTCCTCTTTGAGGCAGTTCCACAGGCAAGGACTGCAATGGTACAACAAAGCCTCACCATTAGGCTGTTGTGATTCCCTCTCCTGCCACCAGAGGAAGCCCTGGATGTTTCTCATCACCCTGATTAGGGACACCTGAGATTAATTCCTGATGCCACACATCTGTGGACCCTGCCATCTATTTAAGGGCAATCACCCAGGACTTCCCTGTCGGGTCATACCATGCCTTCCAGCCAGGTCTCCCTGGATGCCTGAACAAGAACACATTCTGACAATAATCTTTTGCCATGCCACTGAAACATTGTTTTTCTTTTCACAGTATTAATGGACTGCCAAATTCAAATAAACCATGTTTTCTGTCCTGCAATTGGATCCTCCTATTTCCACCTGCAGACCGCTTTATGACATAGGTTTTGTTCGACCTGATCTAAATCTAATATCAAGAAACCTTGGGAGTATCAATGTTTACGTAAAAAGTCTTATTTAATTTTTCTGGTTGATAAAACCCAATTATATTTTTCTATGGTGAGGATAATGATGCTACACTGAAGACAAAAGAGCAGAAAAATGCGTCATTTTATGCCTTGCGGTGTACAAGCTGAAGCCATTATTTAAATTAATCTAATTCTACCACTGGGAGAGAAACACTCAAAAGATTTCATCATGTGTGCCTGAATCATTTAGTTGTGAAGTCATGGAGGGTGGGTATGAAAGTCATTGATAAAATTTATCTTATCATCCAGAGCTTGGTGACTCACCCTCCTTCTATTGCATGACCTCCACAGCCTGGAGTATCCTAATTTCAACTAGAAAGAGAGACAGTTTAATTACGAATGGAAAAAAAAAAGAACATTTTTCATCACCGTTGTAGATTAAACTTGGACATAACGGGAAAAAATTACCGTGCAAAGAGACAAGCAGTTGTCTGGAATCACTAATCTTCAATTTGGTTAAAATAGTCCAGAGGTCAGTTTATGCACCAGAAAGAGAGATTAAAATGATGAACTTTTTTATTTAAATTCAGGATTGGTAGAAATTGAATTACAGACACCTTTCTGAAAAAAACAAAACGCATATTAAGAACCATAAACACAAAAAATCAGAATGCTGTGAAGCATTATTGCCATTTCTCACTTTTTTGTGTAACCTATTTAAATCAAGCAAATCAAATACAATTGAACTTGTGCACAATTTCATTATAAACACTTTATTTAATGCACATGATGTGATGAAACTATGGTGGGTAATGGTATTATACACACACCTAATTAAGGTTTGATGTGTGAAATAAATAGTCAAATTTTGCACATACAAGCAGCCAGATTGAGACGCAGCTCGGGTTAAATGTTGGTCCCACTGTGACAGTTCTTTATTTCTTGTGTTTTATTTTGGTTATTATTGTTAGATTTAGAGATAATTTGTGATAGAGATGTGCAATAAACTTGAATGAAAATCCAAACAAATGAGATTCCATTCTGATTAAAAATGAGGCTTGACATTTGATTGTCAATTAAAGGACATTCCGTGTTTTAAAAACCGTAAACTTAGGTTTCATTTCTCTCAAACTTAATTTGAGATGTGCTGAGAAAATAATAACCGGACTTTCTTTAACTTGTTTTTGTTTCTTTAAACTTTGTTAAGATGTTGAGAAACCACAAAGGAAGCTATGAGTTACCCACAATACCCTTTGGGCCACTTTATACCATTGTTTTTCTTCTCATATATATCTGGGCACAATAACCTGTTTCTGTTAAGAAAAAAAAAGTATAATTTCTGCTAAATGTGAGCCTGGAACAAGAAATAATCCCTGGCAAGTGGGCCAAAATCAGACCACCAAATGTCAGAAACATCTAACACTATCTTGAAAGTGAATATCAAGAATTGTAGGTAATACTGTCTGTTTCTGTTGTGGTGTGGAAGGAGGAGGACCCAAATGCAGGACATCAAACAAGATTTATGTAACCAAGGATCAGCAAGGCTGTAAGCAAAGGAACAGAAGTCAAAAAGGGATCAATAAGGTATTCAAAGAGTTAATCTCAGTTCCAAAAGGATATCCGTTGGGTCGGGAGTCAGCCAAGGCAGGAAGGCATGAAGACCCGACAGGGAATGCTGGTGAGGTTGCTTTTAAATAGTCAGCAGAGAAATTAAGCGCAGGTGGTCCAAATCAGGTAGAATTGGGGGGAAGGTGAGATGGTCCCTGGCTCCCTCTGGTGGTGGGTGAGGGAACCACAACAGTTTCGGTTTTCGTGAATTTTTATTGAACACTTTATTGTGTGTTAAATTTGTCATGGTTCCCTCACCACCACCAGAAGGAGCCCGGGACCTTCCCTCATCTGCCTGATTTGAGACACCTGATGGTGTTTGAGCAGTGTTTATAAAAAGGCAGTTTTCCCATCGGGCCAGGTCTTCCTGGCTGCCTGGCCATGAGATTCATTGGGAACAATAACTACAGAACAATCTACTAAACCGTATGTTTGTACCTTTCAGCTTTCCTGGACTGCCTCATAAATAAATCATGTTTCTTGTCCTGCATTTGGGTCCTTCTCATTCCTCAGCACCCACTACCGTAAAAAATCATTTGAACTGTCGGGGTATTTGAAAAATTTTATATTGGACATTTTATATTGTGTTTTGGATTTTTTTCTTAAAATTAGCTACAATAATAAGCTATAATGAGATATAAGCCATTTCTGATGTTTATTCACATTGTCTTTGTAAAATAAACTAACAAGTTAAATGAAATTATTCATCTGTTCCAGCTATCCAGCACAAGCGTCTTCACCTGTTTTTCTCACTCACTTTTGATTGTTGAACTTAAGTAATAAAATTCTGCATCCCTTTTGTCATGAAGCAGAGTGCAGGTGGAAAGAGGAGGACCCAATTGCAGACAGAAAACATGGTTTATTTAAATTTGGCAGTCCATTAATACTGTGGAAAGAAAAAACAAAGTTTCAGTGGCATAGCATAAGGTTATTGACAGACTATGTATTTGGTCAGGCAACCAGGGAGACCTGGCTGGAAGGGATTGTATGACCCGACCGGGAAGTCCAGGGTGATTACCCTAAAATATATGGTAGGGTGCACAGATGTGTAGAATCTGTAATCATCCTCAGGTGACCCCGATCAGGTTGATGGGAAATATCCAGGGCTTCCTCTGGCAGCAGGAGAGGGCAGCTGGGACTTTTCTCTTTTTATTCGTACCAACTCTCTCATATACTGAACTGTTCCGTCATTAAAATATTCATTTTATACAAACTCATCACTGAGTCGGTGTAGCACATTAACAGAGTTTAATGAGACTCCTTTAGAGCAGAAGTTCAATGATATGGCGGCAGTGCTGCCCCGTCTGTGCATCCCAATCATCATTATCATTGATGATGACAGTACTGCAGTAGGTAAGTGTCAGTTTTAACTAAATGTTCAACAGCTTCACTATCATTTCTAGTGCAGATTTCTTTCTGAGCTGTATCACTCTGCATGAAGCAGCATTAGAGCATCTTCAACTTTTATGCTCCGCTGGTCTGGAACAAATGTCTCTACTGATGGGGGATGTATCAAAGATATCTGCTGAGTTTTATGAACCAGTCAAACACATGAATGATCTTGGTCAGCCCTCATAACTACACCAACAGAAACATGCCTGATCTGCTCAATTACGTATCTGTCTGTTTCTGTGTTATTGGAGAATTATGTCCAAATTGGAAATTAAATATCCAGGTCACTCAAATCAAACCTTCATAGAGCAACAAACTTATTTGATTTGACAACATGCACGATTAAAGAATGAATTATGGTCGATATGATACAGGATAATGAGCTGTTATTAAAGAATAAAATTACTGACGATGCATGGATAACAAATAATATGAATTATTTCAATCTAAGTAAAACCAGAAAGAGAAAGTGACTCCTCACATTGGGTCATGACCAGTACACAACTATAGAGCACCTGTTTCATTTTTAATTTGTAACTTTTGAAACTTTTTAAAAAAAATTTTTTACATACTTTATTCACCCCTCAACAGGAAAATTTCTGTGCTGTATTTAATACTTATTGTGTATTAAATAGAGCAGCACGGTGGCGCAGTGGGCAGCATAGTGGCCTCCCAGCAAGAAGGTCGCGGGTTCAAGTCCCAGGTGGGGACGAGGCTTGGAACACTGTCCTCTCTGTGTGGAGTTTGCATGTTCTCCCATGTCTGCATGAGTTTCCTCCGGGTACACCGGTTTCCTCCAAAGACGTGCATGCTAGGCTGATTAGCCGGTGCCAAATTGCCCCTAGGAATGAGTGTGTGTGTGTGTGTGTGTGTGTGTGTGTGTGTGTGTGTGTGTGTGTGTGTGTGTGGCCCTGCGACAGACTGGCAACCTGTTCGGGGTGTACTCTGCCCTTCGCCTTAAATCAGCCGGGATGGGCTCCAGGACCCCCCGCAACCTCGAAAGGGACTGACGGATAAGAAGATCACTGACTGACTGTGTATTAAATCTGTCATGGTTCCCTCACCCACCACCAAAGGGAGCCCGAGACCTTCCCTCATCTGCCTGATTTGAGACACCTGATGGTGCCGTCCCACAGCAGGCTGCCAGGACGGCGCCAATGGTGGAAGAAATGGGAGGTTAGGTGTCTTACCGAATGACACGAGCTAATTGGGATTCGAGGTGGTGAACTTCTGGTCCAAATATTCTCCCACTGAGCTATCGCCTCCCCCAAAAGTGCTTCTTGAACATTTTACACCCTGGCATACAGATTACTTCTTTCATGGCGATCCATTATATTCAACATCCACATAACATGCACCATTAACCTTATAGTTCTATGAAATTGGAAAATATAAACTTTCGATATGCTCTCAAAATATTTTCTTTGCCCCTCACTGAGCTCCCACCGTAGCTCTTATCGTCAGAAATATAAAAGGCAAAAATAAATCATGTAACATGGAAAACTGGTTTTAGCCAAAGCCGGAGGGACAATAGCTGTGTTTGTGATAGCATACTCAGAAGAGAACGAGCACAAAGACAGATGTTTCTATGGTCATATGAACCAATAGTGCACGGAAGTGTGATCAGTTTTCCTTTGAATTCCTTGAAATTGCATAATAAAATGCACACAAACTGGGTTTTTCCTGTCTAGCTACTCCACACAAAAAGATGGGTAAGCCTCCACACATGGAGCAGATTATTATGAGTGCAGAATGTGTTCAGCATGCACATTACATCTTTAGCCTCTGACCTCATCCTTCTCCACATGTAAACCAGGCATACCACTGAGCGGTGAAGGAAGATAAAGAAGTAGACCCGAAGCTTACAGGAGAAGATAAGATGGAGGTTCGGCTTTCTCTCAGCAGGAAAAGCAGTAACTACGGGCAAACACATCCTTCAGTGTGCCAAGGGTGAACATTAAATCAAACACACGTCCCCTATTAAAGATAAAGGTCGTGGCATTTCTGCCTGCCACCTGATTTGAGGACACTGAAAGGTTTATTTTCAACTGACTCCAAACGCGCCAGAAAAGAATTAGAAAACTAATGCCACCCAACTGACAGCAGATAATGCATATTTTTTGGCTTTGTAATTAATACATTTCTGTTTTGAATTTCACAGTTTATCTTGTACTCATCTGTTATATCTTTCTATTAAAAATGATCAAATTAATTCCTCACTTCACATTTGATCAAGAAATTTCTAATATTCCACTTTCCTCTCCAAAAAGACTTGACCATAGACTTGTTAAATATTTATAGTATTGTTTATATCAAATCTTCCTTTTCAGAGACAGAAGGTTTTGTACTGCACCGTTCCATCGTCTTCCTCATGTCCAAGGCCGGGTCGCGGGAGCAACAGCCTCAGACGGGAAGCCCAGGCTTCTCTCTCCCCGCCTGCATCCTTCAGCTTACCCGGAAGGATCCCGAGTCGTTCCAAGGCAAGCTGTGAGACATAGTCTCTCCAGCATCTTGGTCTGCCTCTTGGTCTCCTCCCGATGGGACGTGCCCAAAACACCTCACCAGCGAGGCACTTGGGGGGCATCCTGACCAGATGCCCGAACCATCCCATCTGGCTTCTGTCGACTTGGAAGTGGAGTGGGTTGAGCCCAGCCGTGCCCCATGGGTAAAAACCTGGCCACCAGGTGCCTGCTCTCGTAACCCACCCTCGGACCTGGCTCCAAGGAGAGAGCCCAATGACCCACGTCTGGGCAAGGGCAACTTGGCCATGCTTCATCTCTTCATAGGGGGTTTGAGCCGTGCTTTGTCTAGCCCCTCACCTAGGATCTGTTTGCCTTGGGTGACCCTACCAGGGGCATTAAGCCCCGGACAACGTAGCTCCTAGGATCATTGGGGCATGCAAACCCCTCCACCACAAAAGGGTGGCAGCTCAAGGAGGAGTGTACTCCAGTAAACAATCTCAAATCTTCCTTTTTCCATTGTGAGAAATGGTGTGCCACAAGGGTCTGTTCCGGGTCCATTTCAATTTATTTTTTGTTTTGTTGTTAAGCTATATTATTTGTTTGGATTTTTTCTTTTGTATGAAAATTTATAATATAAATCCTTTTCAATCTGTAAACTCATAAACTGATGCAAATGAAAAAATAATCTCATGAGATTGACTTTTTGTTCGTTATATCCTGTTATAGATTTCTCAATCTGGCCCATGCTCATATTTTTTTTATCTTTTTTTAATGAATTATGAATATTCTTCAAATCATCTCCTACAAATGATTTATCCTCCTGTTGCTGTGGATTATTGACCAATCCAAAGTTGCGTTTTGTTTTTTTTTTTCCCCGTTCCATTATCTTCTGCTAATCTGGGGCCAGGTCTTGAGGGTTAGCCTCAGACGGGAAGCCCAGGCTTCTCTCAGCAGCATCCTTCAGCTCACCCGGGAGGATCCCAAGGGGTTCCTAGGCCAGCTGTGAGACATAGCCTCTCCAGCGCGTCCGGAATCTGCCCCTGGGTCTCCACTCAGCAGCAAGGCGCTCGGGTGGCATCTTAACTAGATGTTCAAACCATCACATCTGGCTTCTCTCGACCTAGAGGAGCAACAGCTCTACTCCAAGCTCCTCCCAGATGGCAGAGCTCTTCACTCTATCTCTGAGTGAGATCCCAACCAATTTGCATAGGAAGCTCATTTTGGCCACTTGTATCTGTGACCCTGTTCTTTTCGCCATCACCACCCACTGCTGGTGACCCTAGGTGAGGGTAGGAATGTGGATCAACTTGTAAATCTAGAGCTTTGCTTTTCGGCTCTGCTCTTTCGTTATCACGATGGACCAATGCAGCGCCCTGATTATTGCAGACGCCCAATCGATTCGTCTGTTGATCTCTTGCTCCATCCTTCCCCGACTTGTGAACAAGACCCCAAGATACCAGTTTTTGGTTTCTTTTGGAGCTCTGCCAAAGCAGTAGCTTACACAAAGTAGAAAAAAATGAGTTGTCATTCGCTGTTCGGTCAGATTGAGACCCAATCTAACAGGTGAACTTGCTGTATTATGATCTTAAAGAGCAAACTATTAGTAAAATTAGCTTCTTTTTTCACATCCACCTTTTAAATGATGCTTTTTTACAAATATGAGGAGAACATTTCGTTTCAAACATCCGTAAGTTGGTGTAACTAATAACACGGTAATGGTTCATGAGGTAGAGGAAGATTTTGTGTGATGGTGTCGCAAATGTCACGTTATCTCATACAAGATAAGAACACAGAAAAGAGAACAGCATGTAACCTTTGAAAAGGGATGTTTTTTTCCTGAAATAGTTCATACCTAACACCCAGAAAGAAATCATCAAGGCAGAACATCAGCAGTGAAATGTTTGTGGTCTCATGAGGATGGTCAACCTTTTTCTAAATCCAATACCCTTTAATGAAGTCCTTTTTCAATTCCCATTGTCTTTGTTTTCAGATACAGTGCATCTGTAAGATAATAACAGGGGTTACACACACAGTCAGGTATTCAATAGTTTCTCATTTGTTCTCATTAAAGCCTCATCATTACAAAGCACGCTTTCATTTGCTCTAGCTACATTTTTCTTTTATTAAAAAAAGAAGGGAAAAAAACAGGCTGTAACCAACAACCCAGAGGAGGATAAACATGGCATCAGCTCTGTTGCTGTAATTGATCTAATCAGTTTTTATTATGAGGCTGGTGGAGGACAATAGTTTCTTTTGTACTTTTAAAGTTGTGTTTGTGTGATAGTTTGTCCGGATAAATTTGTCATGGTTATCACATTTTACCAAGCCCGATAAGAGCTGATTACTGAGCCAGAGACTTCATGGAAAAAAATTGTTGAAAGGTTACACAAGAATTGCACAAATGTAGAGAACAAAGAAAGAAAAAAAACTCATAAAATATTATTTGCTTGACTTGTTTTAAAAAACACCTCTCAAAAGTGCTGAGAGGTTGTTTTTTTTTTCAGTGAACAGTTAAATAAAAAAGAGAAAGTCCAAAATAATCAAGATGAAATATTAAAAAATTGCATGTTCAGATTGTTCCTGAAAAATAAAACAAACTCAAACTGGAATATTTAACTTCTATTTGCACAAGATTGGTCTGCCATAATTAGTCTGCCGTGATTTCCAGTTCTCACTGGATTGATTTGCTGCTGAGTGTGAAGCGGCCGGGATGGGAATTTGCGCCTCCAAATCCGAAACCATGGTCCACGCCTGGATAAGGGTGGAATGCCCCCTGTAGGTAAGGGACAGTGTGCTGTCCCAAGTGGAGGAGTTTAAATATCTCGGGGTCTTGTTCACGAGTGGGTGAAGGATGGAGCGGAAAATCGACAGGTGGATTGGTGCGGCGTCAGCAATTACTAGGACGCTGCATCGGTCCGTCGTGGTAAAGAAAGCGCTGAGCCGAAAAGCAAAGCTCTCGTTTTAAAAAAATCTATCTATGTTCCTACCCTCACCTATGGTCACCAGCTGTGGGTGGTGATCGAAAGAATGTGATCGTGGATACAAGCAGCCAAGATGAGCTTCCTCTGCAGGGTGGCTGGGCTCTCACTCAGAGATCGGGTGAGACGCTCTGCCATCCGGGAGGAGCTCGGTGTCAAGCCGCTCCTCCTCCAATTTAGCATTTTCAATAGTTTATTGTGCTGTACAACTATCTTCATCCATGGGCGGGTCACAAGGGCAGCAAACTTACAAGGGAAACCCAGACTTCCCTCACCTAGGCCACATCCTTCAATTCATCAGTGAGACTCCTGAAGGAATCCCAGACCAGCTGTGAGAAATACAGTACAGTAGTTCTTCCACCAGGTCCTGGGCTTGCCTCTTGGTTTCCTCATTGTGGAACATACCTGGAATACCTCACCAAGAAGGTGTTCAGGAGGCCCAAAATCACAGAATTTCCGTCTCAATGGGCTTCACAAGAAAAAGAGGAATGTAATAACACAAACACACAGCAAGAAAAATAACTAACAAACGCTAACTAAACAAGACTAGCACATTTATGCCCTTAGACTCTCCTTCAAGGTGAGGAAAAACTCCTAAAAAACCCATCAGTGGGGAAAAAAGAAGAAACCTCGTGGGGATCCACATGAAAGAGAGATCCCTCCCCCGGGACGAGCAACCACTGTGTCTCAGATTATTATTTAAATATTACTTTATACTACTCTACAGCTAAATATCTAAAGAAGTCAATAGATGTTCTTCATCCTGATGGAAACACGGGGACTCCTCAGCCCGGCGATGTCCAGTACGAGGATAAGTAGATGTTCTTCATCCTGATGGAGCAGGGATGATGAAGGATGGATACGTTCCTCCTTGTTCTACTGTTTGACCTCACATCTAGTCCCAATTGCCTTTCCGTCTTGGTTACACCATTTTCTCATACAATGCTAAAACAAACCAACAAAGGAAGTGTTTACTTCCAATGAGCAGTTAAAAAATACAGCCCTAGCTGTAATGCAAATTTAGGAAATAAATTTGCAGTGCAGTACAAAGTGTTTGGTACAAAGTCATGATTCCTGAAAATCCAAATGTTCAGAAAGTGCCTCTTGTAAAAAAAAAATTCTCCTGGAAATACCTTTTATTCTCAAAAAAAGGAACAAAAACAGATTTCTGTGCATTTGCAGAGCATGTGTAATTTATAATGTTGATTGATTTGACTGAATTTACACCCAAAGGTTCCTGACCCGTCTGCTACCTGTAGGTATGGACGATACAGACATGCACTATTTTCTCCTACTCAACAAACTCCGACCTCAGATAGTTTTGAAAACACTGTGGATGATAACCATATTTCAAGCTTCCTTTGACAGATTTACTGTTCACTCATGAAACAAAGTCAGAGTTCATCAGCAACCAAACTGCTGACAGACGAGAAGCTTCATCAAAACCAGATTTTTTCCCCCCCTGGCCAAATATCTGTTTCCTTATTAATCTTCATCTAAGCGCTGCCACTAATGTGCAAGAAAATCACACACGAGGATGAGCTCAAAGTTTCTCAACTGCTCTTTAAAACCAAATAGTGACGTTACGGTTTCACCATAACCCTACATTATAAATAATCTCTATTTAACAAGAAAATGAATAAATCAGGGATAATTCTTAGATTTAAAGACACTGGTTGGAAGCTGATTTAAAAAACAAACATGTCAATGAACATCAGTGAAGCTATTGGACTTATCTTGGAATTCAAGGCTATTCCCGTTTTGTTTTGTTTTCTCCCTGTTTAATAAAAAACAGCTTTTCTCTATTTGGGGTGATTCAGAGATACATCTGGAATCCCCAGAAACCTCATCCATGTCACCATGGCTGCTCTGACAGATGCAACCACAATATAAATTACCTATTCTGCTTTACGTTCATGTAAAATATACAAAAGAGGTGGTGAGCGATGGAGTGGCAGAGGGATAAAGCTACATGGGGTCGATGGCCTGTACGTGTACCTGGTCTGGAACTACTTTAATAAAGACCTGTTGGGATCTAAAACATCTTGCTTGAGGAGTTACAAAAAAAAAAAAAAAGTTAAAAAAAAACCTCCAGAAGCCTCTTTATACAACTTACACTTTATAAATCACACTTCTGACAAATTTCAACATCCCACACAAACCATGCTTCTAAAACTCCTTATATGTGTTATGATATTTATGATACATATGCAATGGTACATATGCAAGGACGCTGCATCGGTCCATCGTGGTAAAGAGAGAGCTGAGCCGAAAAGCAAAGCTCTCAATTTACAAGTCGATCTACGTTCCCACCCTCACCTATGGTCACCAGATGTGGGTGGTGACCGAAAGAATGAGATCGCGGATACAAGCGGCCAAAATGAGCTTCGTCCGCAGGGTGGCTGGGCTCTCACTCAGAGATTGGGTGATGAGCTCTATGTCGAGCTGCTCCTCCTCCAGGCCGAGAGGAGTCAGATGGGGTGGTTCGGGCATGTAGTTAGGATGCCCCCGAGTGCCTTGCGGGTGAGGTGTTTCGGGCGCGTCCCACCAGGAGGAGACCAAGGGGCAGACCCCGAACCCGCTGGAGAGACTATGTCTCACAGCTGGCCGGGGAACAACTTGGGATCCTTCCGGATGAGCTAGCGGATGCAGCCGGGGTGAGAGAGGCCTGGGCTACCCGTTTGAGGCTGTTCCCCCGCGACCCGACCCCGGAACAAGTGGAAGATGACGGAGCGGAACGGAACGGAATGGTACCCAAAATGGTACCCGCCACCTTGTATACTGCCATGGTGTTGTCTTTGTGAAGCGTAGTGTCATATGCCAGAAATAAAACATGACAGACTGGGAGGTAACCTTGTGAGTGGCACACACCAGTCTGTCAGTGTAATTAAAAAAAGTTGGTTCAACCTGAAAGGAGAGACAAAAAGAAAGTGTCCATGCACTGGGAATACATGTCAGCACCTGGAGGCGGTCCAAGTCATTCTCATCTTGATGTTTTAATAATCTTATTATTAAAATAGGGTAGGATGTAAATTATTGTGTTGAAGTGAGTACACAACTATCATGTTTCCCTCGCCCACCACCAGAGTGAACTGGGGGCCTTCCCTCGTTTGCCTGATTTTACACACCTGAAGATGTTTGTGCAGCTGCCTTTAAATAGGCAGACTGTCTTCCCTTCAGATGTTGAGCCAAACCATCCCTTCCAGCCAGGTGTCCCTGGTTGTTTGACCATGAAACACATTCTGTACAATAACCACATGCCATGCCACTAAAACCTTATGTTTTTCTTTCACAGCATTACTGGACTGCCATACTCAAATAAATCATGTTTTTTGTTCTTCAATTGGGTCCTCCTCCTTCCATCTGCACACGGTTACAAAATGAGTTCAAATATGTTGATTTACAATGTTTATACATGTTAATTGTCAATTTATTCCATTGTGAGGGCCCTGGGCCCTTCCCTGCTGCTGTCTGTCTCTTTCTCTCTCTCCTTTGTGCAGGAGATGGGGGCTCCGTTGCCACAAAGTTCCTGGGCAAGTCCGTCGCCACAAAGTGGATTGATTGAAAGCAGCTGCGTCTCTCTTCCTGCTGGCTGCCGCCTGGGACAGATTTGTTCCAAGCTCTGCTCCTTTTTATTGTTGGTTATATTAAGATTATTGTTAATAAAAGGCGTTAAACCGTCAGCCTGCCTTCCTCGTCTTCTGTTTTGTCGAGGTCTTGAGCCAAACCCCTGATACCATGATGTGGCCCATTTTTCTTGTTACAGAAATTAATGTCTTCTTTCTAATTGCTTTCTGGGAGTGACAAATGCTTCATTTCACTGTCCTCAGTTCACATCAGGTTCTGTCCATAAGCGTTGTCTTTTTCCTATGTCTTACTTTTTTGTGCACGACAGCTCCTGACTCGGTGTTGAGTTGCACAAAAGTAGAGGCAATCTGCATCAAGTTGGGCTTAAGGACCTTGTCTATGCTGAATGCGCCTCAGGTGACCTCACCAGTATCCATTTACCTATACACCCACAAAGACCCATTCACAGTGTCACATTGTTTCCTGTCTGCTATGTCTCCTGCTCTTACAAAGTGGACTCATAATAAATGCAAATTTTCTTAAATTAATTTTCTAAAAAATTAATTTTGCTGGGCGGCACGGTGGCGCAGTGGGTAGAACACTGGCCTTACAGGAAGAAGGTTCTGGGTTCAAATACCGGCTTGGAACACTGGTCTTGCTGTGTGGAGTTTGCATGTTCTCCCCATGTTTGTGGGTTTTCTCTGGGTACTCTGCTTTCCTCCCGCCGTACAAAAACATGCATGCTAGCTTGATTGGCCACTACATGATTGCCCCTAGGAATAAGTGTTTTGTATCTGTGTCTGTGACCCTGACAGACTGGTGACCTGTTCAGGGTGTACACTGCTCCTCGCCTTGAATCAGTCAGGATGGGCGCCAGCACCCGTCACAATCCCGTAAGGGATAGATGGTTAAGAAGGTGACTGTTTATTTTGCATCTCAAAGGTTTTTTGATTTCACTGGTCTGGCAACACATGAAGCTGCACGTGCACACATCGTGGGGAATAGACAAATGGGCATTGCTGTTCTTTTCCTGTCAGATGAAAGACCTTTGTAAGTGGAAACATGCATCTGATGATGAAGGGAACATCAACCTGGCATGTAATCCTGCTTAATCTGAGCCCCCCTGTGATACATATCATTCCAGGTGAGCTGTTAGAAACAGACAGCAGATGTCTTCTCCGGACATCTCATCAGAAAAATGTTTGACCCCTCGCCTCACTGAACCCCTGCACAGCTTTAACTTACTGCTATTTATGCAACTAGAGAGCAAAATTTTTACCAACTGCATGCCACCGAAAGACCGGACGTTGATGAAGTTTGTTTTATATTAAACTCAATTATAAACCGTTTTATTGATGATTAAAGAAATCTCGTCTCATTTATTTAAACACATAAATAACCACAAAAGGGTGCAAAGAAGGTGAGATAAAAAAGTTGGACCTTCTGAATAAATCCCAGGAAAACTCTTTTTCTTATTCATAGCTGTGGAAAAAAATGAATTTATATGCCAAGTTTTTGAATCTTGAATCCATGGAATGAATAAATGGCCAATTATGCAAGGTTTTAGTAATCTTGCCAAAATTTAATCTCTCTATCCTTCCTTATCTTGATTTACAAGGATGGATGAAGAAATTATGTCTGTATGAAAACACTTCAAAATAAAACGATCAAATACCTCAAATGGTACGGGAAGTAGTTATAAATGGAACTTTGTAGTGATCCATTTCTGAAAGAAAAGCCTTTTAAGGAGAATAAAACAGTTCAGTTATATTTTATTCTTATTATTATTGAAATGTGGCATTTAACCTTCTCATTTACACAAATATTCAAGCAATATGTTGCAGAAACAAGAACATATGCATGTATAGGACACCAAAATTTAAAAACAGAGATAACATAATATTTGGTCTCATACGTTTCTTTTTCCAGAAAAAACTTAGTTGGCCCCGTTTGTTTTTTACCATTTAAAGACTAAATTTAATGCACATTTTGGGGAGCATGATGCATGACAATAAAATACAAAAACTACTCAAAGATTTTCTCACTAACTATCTTTGAATTGCAGAAATTTTTATTTTTAAAAGACAAATAATCAAAGGTATTTAAATTCTAACAATGTTTAAAATGATTATTTCACATTGTTCTGCAAATATTGTTGCAAAGTGGAGAATTATAATACGTTCCAAGTAATTATGCAAATGGAATTTTAGGCATTTGATTTTCAATTTAGTTCCATTTTATTTGAATAGTCTGATACTACAAAACAATTGTCTCAATTGACTTTACATATTAACAAAAAAAAAAGTACCAAGATTATTGCTTTGGTTTTTCTGGATTTTATTGCTCATTTGGGGTTTTTTTTCTTTTTCTTTTTTTGGATTTCTGAAATCAGATTTTTGTGATAAACAGTTTGTGCAAAAATTCAACAGAAAAATCTCATCTGCAGAATACTTTGAAACTAAGCATAGACTAATACTTTGTATATTGTTAGTTTAGAAATTATGAACAAGAAAGAATAAAACCGTAATAAGACGAGTAGACAAAGTTACACAGGTGAGAAAGACAGACAGATAGGAGAAATTCGGGTGTCTAGCAGCAACTCATCACACAGGCCATACATACAAATAAAATAATAAATGATAAATAACAGATGAACATCAGCTGTTCGATCTAAACTAGGAAAACAGACAAACAGCTGCTTCAGCTCTGAGAAAACAAACAACCACCTGCAGCATCTTCAAGGAAAACCAAGCTGGATATTATTGGCATCTTCTATAAAAAGACAGACAAGCAGTGCAGAGATACGTATGTGAACCAAACTGTATGTGCCTGCGATTAAACCTGCAGAACAACAAAGTTACGCATGCTGTGTGTGTGTTCCTGTGTATGTGTGATTGTCTGTGAAAACTAATCAGTGTGATCTTGCAAATATGACGGGAAATCTTCTCTTTTGGCTTCCAAATGGCTCTTCGGGTTCCCAAGATTACTTAAAGAGGAGATATTGCGCTTTTGTTAGAAAATAATTATTTTCTCTTTGCAGGGTTAGAATTAGCTGTAAAAAACAAACGTGTGATTTTTCATAAGCTAAGAAAATATCTAATCAAATCTATACAAATACTTTGTAGATTTGTTCAGTTTCAGTTCTGTTTTAAACACTGTGAATTTCTCTCTTCTGGTTCCTGTTTCGTTCTTCTCTCTGAGTGCATGCAGGACACTGTATAAATCTTATTTGAGACTGCATATGGTACAAAAAAATCAAGATAGTAAAGCTAGCGCATTTTTTTTTCATCTTACTTTGATGCACTTACATAAAAATGTGAGGGAGAGCAAAACCTGAGGGGAAGGGACCAGGCATGAGTAGATCAGTGTGTACTGCAACTGGAAAAAAAGATCTGTTTATGTTGGATTGTGGGCCTGATGGAGAAAAAAAAAATCTGTGGTCAAGAACAATCTTGCTTTTGAATTTTGCCAAGTACCACAGGTAGGTAGAATAGCCAAAAAATGTACTCAAGTAAAAGTACAGTTACTCCAAAATAATTTTACTCAAATAAAAGTAATAAGTAGACCTAAAAGAAATTTACTCAAGTAAGCACATGTTGAAAACACTACTCAAATACTGAGTAACTTTAAAAGTAACAACTAATTTATTTATTAGACATAAGAAAATAAACAATAAAACAAAATGTGCAAAATTTGTAGTTTCAAAATGAAGCTAAAAGATTGGTAAACAAAACAACATTAATGATACTTGCATTGTTTTACTGTTAATGTGATTATTAGCCCTACTGACCTGGACGCAGCTCAGATAAAAAGACGTTTTCACCTTCTTTAGCTGTAACTTCTTTTCAAAAATAACTTTTTTGTGCTAAGTTTTGTTTTCTTGCAAAATGGTGCAAGGGTACATCTGATAGGTCACATAGAACCATGTGATCATGCTCAGTACATTTGATTGGAGGAAAGTTGTCTACAGTCATCACAGCAGAAAGCGCTCTTTAGAGAATGCGTATATTGAACTAAAAACCGTGTTCAAAGCAAGTAAAGTAACGGGTCAACTTCTGCCCAATGTAACAAACTAAGAGTAGCGTTATTTACTTATAAATTTACTCAAGAAAAAGTACAAACTATTAAAAATACTCACAGAAGTACTTTTCTTCAAAAAGCTACTGAAAGTAAATGTAACGGAATAAATGTAACGCATTACTACCCACCTCTGCGGAGTACCGGAAGGAGCTTCACGCAAATAAATCAAACATGTATGAATGAAAACCATCACAACTTTCGCAATGTGTTTGATGTTAATAATATTCAAACAAGGTACAAACCTCCAGGCTAATGAATGTATACTTTTGACTGCTTAATTTTTCTGCTTTTAAAAAACTCCATCAATATTTTTTGATTTACCTTCTCTGACCCAATTTCCAATTTGAGCAATTTTTTGCCTCCTTGCCATAGTAAACTGTTCTAAACACAGAATGTATAGTAGTTAGGTCCATACAATCCAAAATTTGTTGTCCACTTGAGTGAATGCTGGGTCATAGAGGGTTAACCAGTTTTTTTTGTCCCCCCCCCCCCCCCATTACCTCTGGTTGTTTGTTGCTCAACTCGAAAAAAGTCAGTACACAAGACACCATTCTAAAATTTTCAATCTGTTATTTGCCCTTTGGAAAGATGAAAAGGTAGGGGAATTAGAGAGAGAGAGAAAGAGAGAAATAGTCCCCGATATGGTAATAGCCCTCCTCATTTATGTCTAAGAGCCTATGTTGTCGTGGCCAAATCATAACTACATCACTAGCAAATATAACCAGGTTTGGATCAGAGAAACCCCAGAAGGCCTCCAATATTATGTGAGCAATTATAATACCACATGTTTTAGGGCAGAACAATTACAGCAAAGTTGGAGTCAGAAGGCTGGAGGGTTCAGACCTAAACGCATACATACAAACTTAGAAATTTATCAATAAAACTACTGCACTCTGAAGCACTGCGAACTCCACGTAAACATCAATGAATAAAAACACAATAGGAAGAAAGTAAGACTGTCCGGGAGGGTTTGGAAAGAAAAAATATTTCCACATAACCAAAAGAAAGGCCATAAATTGTACGAGTTGGGTGTCATCAATTATAGTTCCAATTTCTTGTTTCAATTCTGAGTCCTGACAATTTTAAAGCACAATTCTTTTTTTACAGGCACAATCAAAATGAGCCAATAACCAATTATCTTTCTGAATTAAAGTTTTCAGCTTCTCCATGTATCAATTGTTGCATTGATCCGAGCTTTCTTTCTCATAGGGAACATATAGCCACACCTCAGACCGCCAACAGTTGCATACATTTTTAGTGGGTTCGTTTTTGCTAGTGTTCTGCAAGCAGAAAAATTTTAATCTACACATTTGAATTTTGATAATTCCGTGATTTTCGAAATGTTATTCCTGATTTCTACTGATTATAGATGCACAATCATAATAAAAAATTAGGTGGGCCACATGGGGGTGGAAGGAAACCGTGACAGAGAAATCTAAAGCGATGGCGCTGGTGAGATGAGAAGGAACAGTGCACCAAAAAGAGAGGACAGATAAATAAGCCCTAAGATAGAAAACAGGAGAGCACTATACAGGTATAACTATATAATAAGTATAATTGTTTCCAGGATCTGGAAAGTATCATTTTACAATAATGGGATGTACATGAAGGACAATACACAGAAAGTATCATAGGAAAGGACATCTGTTTGGAGGGCAGGTTTTGAAAAGTAGGCATCTGAGGCTTCTGCATTTAATCACAGACCTGTCAGAGAGGAAATACTGTTGAGTCCAAACTATCTACATTGTGCCTTTTCCTGCTTACCCCTACACACTCAAGTCTGTTAAAACTAAAAACATAAAATGCATACAAGTGATTACTAAAAAGAGTTGCATGATGGTCCCACTGGATTGCAAAGGCCAGGTTCATCTGCTAATTTACAAGATAAATATGCATTTGATGTAACATGAAAGGCCCTGTCCATACGTAGCCGGGTATCTGGTCAAATGAATATATTTTTATCCGTTTTGGCCTGTCATCCACACAAACTCGTTTTTTTTCCCACTACAAAGCGTTGTTTTTGAAAACTCCAACCAATGAGATCGACACCAAAGAGATCGACAGGTGGATTGGTGCTGCGTCAGTAATAACCAGGACGCTGCATTGGTCCGTCGTGGTAAAGAAAGAGCTGAGCTGAAAAGCAAAGGTCTCGATTTACAAGTCGATATACGTTCCTACCCTCACCTACGGTCACCAGCTGTGGGCGGTGACCAAAAGAATGAGATCGCGGATACAAGCGGCCAAAATGAGTTTCCTCCGCAGAGTGGCTGGGCTCTCACTCAGAGATCGGGTGAGGAGCTCTGCCGTCCGGGAGGAGCTCGGTGTCGAGCCGCTCCTCCTCCAGGTCGAGAGCAGCCAGATGGGGTGGTTCAGGAATCTGGTCAAGATGCCCCCCAAGCGCCTCGCGGGCAAGGTGTTTTGGGCGTCCCATCGGGAGGAGACCAAGGGGCAGACCCCAGACTCGCTGAAGAGACTACTGTATGTCTCACAGCTGGCCGGGGAACGACTTGGGATCCTTCCGGGTGAGCTGGAGGATGCAGCCGGGGTGAGAGAGGCCTGGGCTACTCGTTTGAGGCTGTTGCCCCTGTGACCCAACCCCGGAACAAGCGGAAGATGACGGAACGCAACGGACATTCTTTCATAAAAATATTGTCTTTTAATAAATTTAATTTTTCAAATTCAAGCGTAATATGTTACTATTGAAATACTGTTAATGACATCATGGATTTGACAGCTGCTATACTCATATGTAATTAATTGAATTTTATTGTCCATACATCTTTTTGGCCTGGTAATTATATTAATAGCTTGTCTGCCAATGGATAGTGGGAACTTCTGAATTAGTCTAATAATTCTACAAAGCATTCCCAGGAACTGGTAGTAAGTAGGTTAGGGTTGGGGTTCCCATGATTTGTTAAAATATCTCTATGAGGTTTAGTCCGTGGAATGCAGGGTCAACAGATGATCTAATTTCCAACATGTAACCTTTGTCTTTGTGTGAATGCCTGTCATAGATGGATTAGATCGATATGTAGGTATTTACATTTCACCAGCTGGATGAGCAGCTGGAGGGCAATACGCATGTAAATAGAAAAGGATCTGCAATTACAGTCATATAATAGTCTCCAAAACAGCCGGCCAAACGTTTCTACTACTGTTGTTGTAGAAATGTGGACATCAGAATTTTTTTTCTGTTTTATGTCTGCTGGATGCACTCTATTTTTGGGTTACTTTATTACCCTCTTTTTTATGTGACTTGTATGGGGCAGGACCCTGTCACTGACCTACAGGGGTCAGGGATGAGTTTAAGCATCTTGGTGTCTTGTTCACAAGTGGGGGAAAGATGGAGCGGAAGATTGGCAGGCGGACTGGTGTGGCATCCGTGATAATCAGGACACTGAATGGTCAATCATTTTGAAGGAAAAGCTGAACCGAGAAGCGAAGCTTTAGATATACCAGTCGATCCACGTTCCTACCCTCACTTATGGTCACCAGCTGTGGGTGGTAAACAAAAGAACAAAATCACAGATACAAGAGGCCGAACTGAGCTTCCTGGGCCCTCACTCAGAGATAGAGTGAGGAGCTCTGACATCCAGAGGTGCTTGGAGTAGAGCCATTGCTCCTGCAGTTTGAGAGAGTCCAGATGGGGTGGTTCAGGGATCTGATTAGAATACCTCCCTAACGCCTTGCTGTTGAGTTGTTTCGGTCATATTCCACCGTCAGCAGACCCAGAGGCAGGCCCGAGACGCACTGGATAGACTATGTCTCTAAGTTGACCAGGGAACACTTCTTGGTTGAGCTGGAGGGTGCACGGTCCTTTTCTTTTTACAAACCTAGTTGTGTCAGTGCTGGTCCATTAGGAGCATCATTTCCTGGTGTTGATTTACTGATGATGGTGACATTTTGTTCATAAAAATACATTTCAAATTTCAAATAGTTTGTCCTCTTCTTTTCACACCTGTTGTTTTGGATGAGCTGGTTACTTCAGAAGACAAATTGCACAAGAAAGCATTTGACCCATAACTTTGCATTCATTCTTGTTGCCAGCCAGACTCAAAGTCAAAGAAGTTACAGCAGCTGTACACATCTGGCAGGCACTGTTCCCACAAAATCTCAAGCAAAAATTTTCCCCCTTCTTGCAAATACAAAACGTATTCTGGAATCCACCAGGCTAGCTTGACTCTCAGCACCAGTTTCAATAAAAAAAGGACATTCAGATGGCAATGAAAAGTTCAAATACCACAAGAAATTGTAGTACTTTTGAGGAGAAGAGGGTGAATTTATCTATAATTATTTCATACAAAATTGAATATTTCTATGGTTTTAAATAGAAAGGATCAATAGAGAGGAAAGAAAGAGTCAAACGAACGGTAGTGGTAATGCCTCAGTAAGAGTACCAGAACTCCGTACAGAGTGACCAAAGTCCAGACTACAAGGAACTGCTGCCAAAGCAGGTTTAGAAGAAGAACTACAATTATTGGTCCCACAATGGGTAAATTACTGTGCTGCATTGCACCGCAGCAGGCAGCCACACAATGGCACCAATGGTGGGAGATGGTGCTAAATAAGGATATGAAAGATATGAAGTTACCTGATGTGGCCACATGATGTGTGTGTGCTGACAGGGAGATAGACATTACAAGAAGTAAAAGAACAAAACATTAAAACAAGGTTTTACGCATCCTTTATGATAACAATGTATTTAGATCGGATTGGTGTGGGGTCAGCAATAACTAGGACGCTGCATTGATCCATCGTTGTAAAGAACGACGTGAGCCGAAAAGCAAAGCTCTTGAATTACAAGTCAATCTACATTCCCACCCTCACTGATATAACCAGCTGTGGGTGGTGACCGAAAGAAAGAGATTGCAGATACAAGTGGCCGAATGAGCTTCCTCCCCAGGGTGACTGGGCTCTCACTCAGAGATCGGGTGAGGAGCTCTGCCATCCTGGAGGAGCACGGTGTCGAGCCGCTCCTCCTCCAGGCCGAGAGAAGCCAGATGGGGTGGTTTGGGCATCTAGTCAGGATGCCCCCCGAGCGCCTCGCTGGTAAGATGTTTCGGGCATGTCCCACCGGGAGGACACCAAGAGGCAGACCCGGACTCGCTGGAGAGACTATGTCTCACAGCTAGCTGGGGAACGACTTGGGATCCTTCCGGGTGAGCTGAAGGATGCAGTTGGTGTGAGAGAAGCCTGGGTTTTCAGTCTGAGGCTGTTGCCCTAGCAACCTGGCCCCGGATAAGTGGAAGACGACGGAATGGCACTAATGGTGGGATTAGTGCCCACCATTATTTTCTTTTCCGGAAGTGAAGAAAATAAACAAAAAACTGTTTTGCAGAAAATAGAAGAAGAAGAATGTATTTAGATGGAACATTTCTAACAGTATGGAATACACTAAACACGCTAATGTTGGTATATACGTTTTTATGGCTACTAATTTACTCAAGACAGAATATTCTATTTAATCCCAAGATTTTGACTCAATGCTCTTTCCTCTGGTTCAGGAAAAAGACGTCTAGACATGTGAGTGGAAGTTTGGTTGTTCTCAAAACATTTTTGCAATGAAATGGAGATATCTGCATGCACAGAGATCAGTGAAAATCCCACAATTACAGCTGTCTCCTTCACAATTTCCTTTGGTTGAAACTTTATAATAGGAAATTAAAATGTGCGAAAAAACTCTCGGTACTTGACTTAATCTCCCTCAAGGTTGCAAGTAACGGGTAAAATGAGGACACTACTAATGCAGTTTTTATGACATGGAGGAAAAAATGATATAGTGATTGTGAAATCATTTTAAAAAATAGCAATAAAAACAAAAACATTATAACATTTGCATTTTAAATAAATAAATACATTTATGTGAGAAAAGTAGATCAGTTTACTGACTTACCATGCTCGCTGTAACTAGCCTCTTCTTTGCTAGTTTGTTGCAAAGATTAACAGCAGTTTTTATACAGACATAAATGGAAAATGCAAAAAAAATTGTACATGTACATTTGAAACAATTAAACAGTGCTTTATTTACAGGCAGCCGCAGTGAAGTCAATGGTGGGAGCAACTTGGGGGTTGGGTGTTTGCTCCAGGGACACTTAGCCATGGGCCCAGAGGGAATTGAACCAGCTCCTCCTGGTCCAAGGACTGACATTTTACCACTGAGCTAATAACACCTCAGTAAACTAACCATGTATTTCTCACTCTTCGTGTTAGGGTATGTTCAGGTTCATGAATAATCAGGTGTAGATCCTCCAGCTCATTTTGGCTTCATGCAGCTCACCTATGACCACTGATTGGGAGCTCCTAAAGACCTGAAGCAACACTTCCGGTGGTGCCAGTTCTCTGCTTACTTATGGGGTGTGTGGCCAACCTTCAAGCACTTTGTAATTTTTGAAAGTTTTTTAGGTAATTGGTAAACCCGTCTCTCCCTGCTGACTTTTAGTGATATCCGGTTTGGATTGTCGACTGTTGGATTTCCCTCGAACCATCTGACCTCTCTTTAATGCAACTAGAGCCAGACAACAAACCTGCTCTCCCTTCAAGCTTCCACCTTGCCTCTGTTCAGGTCTGTTCCTCCAAGCCTAATAACCCAGCGATCTGCCTCTTTCAATCATTTTACAATACGTTTTTGTTTGTGTGCAAATTTGACAGGTTTTGATCATTTGATCAGGACTTGGTAGTAATGTCTGAAGGTAGGACTGATCATCATTTGAAGATGCTTAAAAATTTTGAGAAGCTGTCTTGGTCCACCTTCCATCTGGAACACTCCTTTCCTCCCATTCAGCACTCAGCTCTAATTTGGTACACCTGGTCCCAGACCCTAAGTGCGCCTTGTTTCCCTTTGGACTATTTAAGCCCTGGTGTCCCTCAATACCCCGTTTGATCATTCCCCAGCATTGATCCTTTGCTTCATTCTTCTTCTGCTGCTTCTCTCCTTCTGCATACTGCCTCTTTACAGCCTTCCTGTTGAGCTCTACAGCTCTGATCCTGATGAGCTCGTTCCCCTTGGCTCTTGGTGCACACTGCCTTCCTGTTGCCTCATACATATGGTGCCTCATCACCCAGCCGAGCTCCAACCTTCACCCGTCCTGTCGAGCTCCATCTTTCTGTTCTCTTCGACGTCCAGCCAAGATCTCCCTCTGGTCACTCAGCTTACAGAATTCTGTCTGGTTCTGCACTTCTTGAAATAAACTGTTTAAATTGGCAGTGCTTCTGGGTCCAACTTCACTACTCGCTACCAACAACATGACAGAAGCTACCACATAAGTGGCAATACAGGTTAATAGAATAGATTTTTTTCCAACAAATGACTGTTAATATTGGAAAAGAGTTTGTCTTTGGCTTGTGTTTAGTTTAAAAGAATGATGCATATAGTTTGGAGGGAAAGGCCTCCAAGCCAAACATGCCATTTCCTCAGCAGTCCTCAGAATATTGTCGCAGAGACACTAATGAGTTCTCAACTTTCTAACTGCTCAAAAAGTGTGAAGAATTTTTAAAAGAATTAACAACTGTTTAGAAGTGCAAATTAACAACTGATCTGTACTAATTCCATACTTGTTTTGTGAGGCGTGTGCTATATTTGCATTTAAAAATCCATACTGAGCTGGAGAGATTTTGTTTTGTCTTTCTCGCAACAAAAAAGCGTTTGGGACAGATTTTTTATTTTTCTTACTAAAACTTTCTTGTCTTCCTCATGAAAAGCAAGATGAGACTTTTTGTTGGATCTGTCCTGTCACTTTGTATTTTCTGCCTCTGTGGAAGACATAAAACATCATCCACTCTCATTTCCGAGCACAACAGCTTTTTTTCCAGAACAGTGGCTTTACGTGATGCTGTTTGCTTTTCCAAAGGCATTCCTTCTGTATACTTTAAGGATTAACATAGATCTGTAAAGGTAAAGTGGCATTGAAGTCATAAATCATTGTGACCTCAAATGAAATGTGGTAAAAAGAAGAAAAAATTACCACTGCATCATTTCAGAGTCTCAAGCCATTAGTGAAAGTGAACAAAAAATTACTCTGGTTTAAATGGTTGTGTCCTAATGGTAATAATTATAGTTAATGGTTGCACCAATGCACAACTGCACTGTGGTGCCGTTACAAAACATCATCAACAAGATATTTTAACCATCTATTTATGTTTTTTCTTGTGGAGCAGCCTTTGCATATCAGAGTTTTGTATTTTCACAAAATAAACTAGTCTTGTTTATCAGAATAAAGCAGAAATTAGCAGCTTTTGTTGACCGTGGCATAAATGTTGTTCCGTTCCGTTTTGTCGTCTTCTGCTTATCCGGGGTCTGGTCACGGGGGCAACAGCCTCCTGCTGTAGTTTAATTAATTGTGGCAATATACTTAATTTATTTTATTGTGTTCTCTTAGAAATAGAAAACGGAACAAATTGGCCTTTATGTGCTACTACTGTTGAAATGGCTATGATAAAGACTTTCTTCAAAAAAAAGGCTGGAACACAGATTGATATATGAAAGTGGAGGACGGAGTACTCAGGTAGATTACATTTTGTGTAGGCGGTGCAATCTGAATGAGTTAGTGACTGCAAAATTGTAGCAGAAGACAATGTAGCCAAACAGCATAGGATGGTGATGGGGTTGGGATTGGCTTAAGTACGGAAAAAGGATGGTTTGAAATAGGTGTATAAGAAGCCATTTTTCTGAGGAAAGAAAACCCCTCTCTGAGCAAGAATTAAGGCTTAAGACACAACCTACGTACCTAGAGTATTTAATAGCATTCTCAACCCCTGGTCTAAAGAGGAAGATTCTTAACCCAGAATCAATTCTATCTTTGTGGTAGCAGTTTTTTTTTTAGCGAGGCAGTCCCAGTTGTTTGTGTGGCCCAGTTTCAGTTCACTGGGCTATTAGCATGTGTACAATAGGGGAGCATTGAACTGGTTTGTCTGTTTTGGTTAGGACAAGAAGAGGCAATTGGACTACTATAGTTGTTAGCTAAGACTACATATTTTGTAAACAAGTTACATTACCATTGGTCATAGGTTTGTTGAGGTTAGCTCCTCTTTAGGGATTTGGGCAAACTCAGGTTTGTACATATAGAACCAGTTCTCAGGCTATTTTATCAAAATATAAAGGATTCACAGATGAAAGTCAAAACGTCTCAATCAAAAACATACACTGTCCAGAAGACAACTTTGAAGCCTGTCCTATGACAAATCACTCCTGGATGAATGAGGGTTTACACCAGGGGTGGGCAAACTTTTTGACTCACGGGCCACATTGAGTTCTAACATTTGACCAAGGGGCCAGAACACGAGCAGATGGATGGCATGCTTTGGTAACCGCTAGATTAGACAGATAGAATCATGCACTAGATTTTAAACAAGCACGCTAAATGTTACATCAAGAGCAGTATATTTCAAATCTAGCGGCGTTAGGTCTGAAATGTTGTGCGATAGCGCTTAAAAACGTGCATTTCGTGGTGCTAGGTTTGAAATCAAAGCACTTGATGTAACATTTTGCTTGTTTTTAACATCTAACACACTTGCTTACGTGCGTGCGTGAATTGTACCCGATGGCGTTTCATATCACACTGTACAGTGCACCATCTTGTGAGGAAACATCAGAATTGCAGGGGAAATAAAACACTAACAAGGTTTCTTTATTTAATTTTTTTCAAGTCCAGCAGGCCGGATTAAACTGTTTTAATGGGCCGCATGTGGCCCGCGGGCCGTGATTTGCCCATGCCTGCTTTACACAGACTTTCATGTTATGATTTATTTGAGTTTCAATGTTCACTACAAGTCTTTACTGTTTGTAAAAATAAAAAAAAATTCGGTTATTTTTATTTTTTTTTTTAACTTTAAAAAATGACTGTGGCCTTTATTAAAGCAGTTCCGGGAACAAAACAAACAATTACAATTTACCACTTTATTTGTCTCATAGTTGGTGAAACAGTTTATTTGGGTTCTGAATAGTTTGAGATTATTTTTTCTCTTGGTATTCTTTTTCATTTGTTATTTTGGGGGGTTGGAGTGGTTGGTCCAACAAAGTTGGCACGGGGTTTTGTTTAAATGACATGTTCTCACCCTGCCGTCAGAGCCTTTATTTATAAGGTACCAGTTTGAGTAACCTAGAAACTATTAAACAGCAGGACATTCACACACCATAAAAGGTGAATGAAAACCACATAGTATTCTTCTGTAATGTCATAGAAAAGGCTTCAAACATGGAGCAATCCCAGATGAATGAGGGATTACACAGGATTCTTCTGTAGTGTTTGTCAGGAGGTTCCTTTATGAGACATTTAAGATTTCCCTTACTTTACAGAGCATTAATTTATCTTTCGTCACACATTTGCCAAATACATAAAAGATTGGCTTTTAGATTAACCGGTTTGGATTACAGTAGGATTTGTGTTATTTATTCAATGAATACATAAAATATCAAGAAAAAGTATTTCAAGCCTCAAGTATGCTACGTAGGAATTCACTGATGACACATCGGAACAAGTTGCCCTGGGTTTATAGGTACATTGCGTCACATTCTTTCCTTTTCACAAACATCCTCTGTTCATGTTTACTTTGACTATATGTATCTTTGAACTTCAAACAAGTCAAATTTATTCTCATATAAAACAGATAGACTAAGGATAACAAGGTTGGCATTGGCAGTGATGGTTGGCATGCATCATTTCAGCACAATTAAGACTGTGTTCTTAAAGAGAGCACAGTCTGCGTTTGAGGGGTTTTAATTATTTGGGCAAATGTAATATTTCCCCAATAAGCTTAAAAATGCATTTAGTCATTTCCAAGTTTGACCTTGTGAATTCCCTCCTCCACTCTCTTTCTGCTTTGTCCCAAGATGCAACGGAAATCTTGTTTGAGACTGCAAATGCAGTGTAAACCGCATCAAGATGGTAAAGTTAGCTCAAATTCTTTTCTATTCTTACTGTGGTGCAATTAGACTTGCTAATGTAGTCTTCGCCAATGTCTTCGCTGCTACCAGTAGCTGTAGCAACACTCACCATCGGGTGTTTTATGTTGATGTCGTTCTAAACTTGCTACGGTGGTCAACAAACTCGTTCTTACAAATACTAAAAATTACTCTACTTTTTTTCAATGATGTCGTAAAGATGCTTTTGAAAAACAAATGCACCTTCGTTACTCTAACAGTCAATCAGCATACGCTTTGTAACTCGCATACAGAAAACAACTTCTCCCATGAGAAGAACCCTCGACCTACCTCTCTTTCCTGGATTTTCACTTGATGTACCCTACCCGTGCATCCAGCACACCTGAAATCTTCATCAGCCTATCATTTAATGACTGCTCTCCCAATGGTTCTTCACCCGGTCTTCTCTATTTGGCTCCTTCCCTCGGACCCTGGAGATATCCTTTTAGAACTTTCAGAGTTTTCGTTGACTACTTCTAATATTTCCCCACCAGCATTGCTGTGGCCACCTTTAGTTATCTTTTCGTAAATAGACTATGTTGAGACCTGCGATCGGGTCGTCCACCTTCTGTAGCACCACATTCATAACACGTTTCAGATTAAAACAGAGTAACACAATTAAAAAGTATATCTATGGCTAACAGCTCTAATTTTTTTTGCATTCTTCTTTTGGTGAAAATAAATAAAAAGGTACTCCCCAGTTGGGACTGATTGGGCAGAGAGTGCAACTTGGCTTTAAAATTATATCCATATGCAGAACAGAAGAGCTCATAAATGGTTTAAACATGTATGAGTAAAGACTAAAACCACTTTAGGTATGTTTTCAATGTGGGAAACATGCAAGAATCCTCCAAAAAGTTGTTTTTGTTTTTACTACAACTCATCTTTAAGTTTATGAGAAACTTTAAGATCTAATATAATGCTATCATGAGACCATAAGCCTATGGTCCCTCTCATATTTGGTATCTATTTATAGACAGTTTAATCTCCTTCCATATGTTTTGATTTAGCCAAATGTTTTGGAAGGCACACACATCGTCCAAGTGGCCCCCATTAAGCCATGATCCCTGCTGCGATCGAGTCCGGAGACATCCAGCGCAACAGGTGGAAACAGTTGGAATTCTTCAAATCTGTTTATGTTACAGGGGTATCAAGTGCGGTTCGGTTGCCAGGAATGAACCACATATCTGCGTTTGTTTCTAGGAATCAGTCAATAAGTCGTGCGAAAAGTTTGTTTTGAAAATGCTGTGTTGAAAATGGATGGGGTGTCTTTCACTCATTTGAGAAAATGTTTGGTGTTACTGCACGAAGGGGTAAAGAATGTGTAACGTTTTGCTTATAATTAGTCCAACATCCAAAAACAAACGTCCAAATTAAAATCTAAATATAGCCTCAGACAGTGTTGGTCAGAATTTTATTGATGTGTCGTTTGTCCCGGTCAAACACTTAACCACTGAGAAACTGCTTTCTTTCTGGCTGGCGCATTTTCTCATGATCAGTGTAGACTCATTAAGCATTAATGGCTCTAATGAATAATTGCATACCCCGTAGCTTCTTCCCAATTTTCTGATTCTCAGCTGATGTGACTTGGGTTGTTGCTTTGCTATGCTATGCTGATGAAGAGCCAAACTTCCCAGGCGAGCAAATGATGAGAAACAGGCTAATCCTTTCCAGATGTTCCAACCAACAGACTCCATTTGTCAACTAAGGGGTCCAGAAAAAAAGAGAAGGAAAACAAGAGTGATTTCCTCTCCTCCTAAAGCAGCAGGACTGGCCTCTGGTGTCACTACTGATGGTGAAAATATACAGCCGTGTTTGTTGCCTCACTCAGTGACCCTAGGAAGCCTAATAAATTGATATAACACAACATAGTTTAGAGTACCTAAATTTACACCTACTGGTTGGCAGTGTTTACACCCTTTAAAAAAACTTTTTATTGTTAGAAACACATAGTAAACTTCTGTACTGACGCCTAGATGTTGTGTTTGGTAAGTGAACCTTGAAATCTGTCGCTGCTACAGCATATAACACATGCGCTTGGACAGACCAACTAGTACTTTTCCTTTGTCACGCAAGTAAGCTTCAAAGTCTCCCATAGATAAAGATCAAGTTGCATTTTTAAAAGTCGTTTAAGCTCCTGGTTTTTAAGAGAGATAGAAGTCACTTAAAAGATCAAACTTGAATGAGTTTTTATCACAAAGTATGCCACTCACAAATCCAGAGCTGAGCCTAAACTCGAATCAAGACTTTTAATGGGTAACATTGCATGCCTCAGGTTCAATCAGATTGGATGTTTGGTGTGGGATGCCTTTCATTGGTGTGAAAGTGGTGCCACCAGAGCTCCACTCAAGAGTGCCTCAAAAGTCTGAAATGAAACTGCATTTTTTTCTTCTTAACTCCAAACCCTATTATTTTAAGAATATTTTCTTATTATTAAAAGAATAAGAAAATATTATTCTTTTAATATTTTCTTAAAAGAATAATATTATTTTAAGAATATTTTCTTAAAAGAATAATATTATTTTAAGAATATTATTCTTAAAAGAATAATTATTATTATTTTTTATTATTATTAAAAAGCAATAAACTACTTCTTGTACAAAAGTAACAAACTCATTTATTTGAAGTATTTTACATAAGAAACCAGTAAACATGGTTTCTTATGTAAAGAACTCATGCATGTAGTGCGGCATGCATGAGTAGTGCATGCTGCACTACTCATCAAAACCATTGAAGTAAATTTATACGCCAAAAGTTAAATATTATTTTGAAATGACTCGCTTGCACAAAAAGGCAAAAACAATCAACTGAAATTTATGTTAATTAAAATTTTCTGGCAGCAATAACTTCAACCAGACACTTCCTACAGTCGCAGATCAGTCTGGCGCATCAATCACAATCAATTTTACACCATTCCTCTCTACAAAACTGCTCCATTTCAGTCAGATTATTGGGATTTCTGGCATAAACTGCTGTCTTTAGTTCAAGCATTTGGAAGTTGATTTACTTCTGTTTGAGATGCTATCGCATTTCCTGTTACAGCATACATGTTCTTTTAGCTTCAACTGTCAAACAGGTGGCCTCAGCTTTTCTTGCAAACATCCTGATAAACTTTTTAAATTAATTTCTCCCAGTTCTCCCAGGGCCTGAAGCAGAAAAACAGCCTCAAACCATGATGCTCCCTTCCCCATGCTTCACAGTGGGGATGAGGTGTTTATTTTGGTGAGCTGTTCCCTTATTTTCTCCACACAAGACATGTGTTTCTTCCATCCAATTCAACTGTAGTTTCATCAGCCCTCAAGATATTTTGCTAGAACTTCTGTGGACTGTCCAAGTGCATTTTTGCAAACATTAAATGTGCAGCATTTTTAGACAGAAATTTCTTCCTCTGTGGAGTCCTTCCATGAACACCATTCTTGGCCATTATTTTACATATAACCGATGTATGTACAGAGGTATTGGACTGTGCCAGTGATTGATAACTAAATTACAATAAATTAAACTCTGCATATAGATCCTGCTAAAATAAATAATAGATTGTTAGAGTGCATTGCAGGTACAGCACATCTGATGACGTATGACTTTATTTTTTTCATGACAGCTGATCCCACCATGTCTTCTCCTTCCTCCAAGAGTTTTCCCCACTTTTCATTGTCCACACCTACTCCAAATTATCTACCTTCATGTGTCACAACTGTACCTCCACTGAGCTCCATTTCCTTAGTGTTGGGTTGCCTGTTGTCACTCCCACCCGTTCCTTTCTGGTGTATTGCCGTCAGCCTGCCCTTTCCACCACCGCTTCCAGCTTTCTCTGAGGAAGTCTCGAAATAAGACGTCTTTTCTCTCCAGGCCTCTGCAGCCTCTTTGAGCTCTGGGTTCTTGGTTAGCTTCCTTATTCAAGTGTTCTGCTCTGCCTCACCCATCTCCCAGCTTTATGAAGCTTCCACTTCATTAAATCAGAGTAAATACTTGTAACCTACATTTGGGTCATTGGTCCCGCACCACATTTAACAGACCCAAGGCGTTTTGTTCTTATACATAAAGCATTTTAATGTGCATCAAGGTCAAACTCACCTTCGGAGCAATAATATTATTTCCACTTTAGAACCAGCTTTGGGAGAAAAAAAACAATGTGCACAAAAATATAAAAACAAAGTCTCTATAATGGGGCAAAACCAACCTCCAGATCAGAAAAAGAACTGGTAAAAGCTTACAAAAATGTTACTGTATGTGTATTCCTGGTTGTATGCTGTGTGATAGTGATTCAAAGAAATAAACTGACCTTTTTGGGTATTGCTTTTTTCTTCTTCTTCTTTTTTTAGCTCTGCACTTGCTCGTACATACAAATTTGGCTTTTACAGCCTGTGCAACTCCCATCTGGTGGAAAACAATTGGTTTGGCCAGGTACCTGCTCTTATTAGCCATCTGCTTCACATGAGACATCTCTCAATAGTTTATAGTACAAGTTTTCAGTTTATGGTACCTTCACCAGCCTGCTGCTTGCCAGCTAAATCTAGAATTGACTTTTAGGATTGGATTATTGTTAATAGTTTGTTTTTTCTGAAACTGTGAGTGGTGACTGATACCGGGCCTGAACATAATGCTGGTATTCAGTCTGGGCAAAGCCTGTGACCTTTGTGCAAATGAGAACATCTCACAGTTATCAAATTTTTCGTGCTAATTTGCTTTGTAGTTGTGTAGAATGTGAGCAGGGTTATTAATATGCTTAGATTTAAAATACATACCCAACTCCCACTTTATCAGGAACATTTCAATGAGTTTTCACTTGTTTCCTCCATAGAGAAATTCTAGTGATTTATTGCCCAGATTAAACAAAATGTCACAGGCTTTCCTTTGAAGCTTCATATTTACATGAAAGCTTACCAAAGTTTAGAAAATACGTCAGCTGTGATGATTTCGAAGATCCTACTTGGGTTGGTTTGGATTTGCTGATCTGGTGACCACGGATACCATGGCATGACAAGCACAAAACATCATGCCATACTGTATCCAAAGCCAAATTATTATTACTTACAGCTCAACAAGCACTTTGAGATGGTCAGAAATAATGTGTTAGGTTTAGGAAGTTAGTCCTACAAGGGGAAATACTTTGCATCGCAGCAGGCAGCCATGGCGGTTCTAGTGGTGGGAACAACTAGGGCGTTAGGTGCCTGCTCCATAACCCCTCTACAGCTCAGTGGGATTCGAACCAGCCTCTCTCGGTCCAAGGACAAACACTCTACCACTGAGCCAACGCCTCCCAAATTTTGGCAAGAAATATTTTATCTAGGATCTATTTTCCTACTCTCACCTATGGTCGCCAGCTGTGGGTAGTGACCAAAAGAATGAGATTGTGGATACAAGTGCCTGAAATGAGCTTCCTTTGCAGTGTGGCAGGATCCCACTTTAGGATAGGCTTAAGAGCTCTGCTATGCAGGAAGAGTTTGGAGTAGAGCCAGATCAAGAGAAGCCAGAAGGGGTGGTTCAAGCATCTGTTTAGGATGCCTCTCGAACGCCTCTACGGTGAGGTGATTCGGGCACGTCACTCCGGGAGGAGATCCAGAGGCAGACCAGACTCACAGGAGAGACCATGTCTCGCAGCTGGTCGGGAAATGTCACAGAAGAATGCAGCCAGGGTGAGAGAAGCCTGGGCATGCTTGACTGAGACTGTTGGCCCCACGACTCTGCCCCGGATAAGCGCAAGAAGACTAAATAGAATATTTTTCACATAATCAAACCACTGTAAACCTGGACTTGTGAAAATGAGCTGGGTAAACTCAGGGACGTGAGAACCGGTTAGAGTCCAATGCTGCTGTAATCCATCTGCTGCAGATTTATTGGATTCAGAAATAGTATTCTTCACATGTTGGTAGTGATTATGGTGTGTTGTACAATAACCAGCAGGACATGTAGTAATTACAAATCCCTGTTGGTGTGGTTCGCCCCTCAGTGTATAAACGATCTGTGGACTCAAACTGTCTCACTATGTCATTAGAAGTCACAAAATTATCTTGGCAACCCAGCTGTGTTTGAGCAATTTAAACTAAAGCATTAAGCCACAACTTGGTTTCAGAAGTGGAACAGAAACAGAGAAAGGAAAACACCTGTAGTGACAGTAACCATCTCTCAAAATAATGGATGCTTTTTGAGAAAATACACATCGACTGAAAACAGAGAGTGTGCTGCTGTGCATAAAAAACACATGGAGAGTGGCCCACGATTGTGAAATTACAAGCAGAATCCTGCTCACATACAACCGAATGCAACATTGTTTGGCGTTCCAAAGGAAATGAGCTAAGCCCATTCGTCAATCAAACTAATCTTTGGTTTGATTGACCAAAGCAATTAACAGTTATGTAAACATTTTTATTTGCTTGAGCTTGCCATTTTTCTTAAACGAATCACCAAAAGATATATTCCCACAATACAACTTTTGAAGCCAGTTCCACATCAGAAAAATGTTTTAAATACATCAATATGGCTTTTACAGTGTTGATATTCCCGACGTGGCGCAGTTGGCTTGCCGTGTAGCATCTTCAGGTCATGCTGAATGTCATTTAGTTTACTGAAACATCCACCATCAACTGACCAATAAATACCAGTTGGAAATAAATATATAAAAATAGAGACACACACGTGGACGAAATTGTTGATACCCCTCAGTTAAAGAAGGGAAAACCCACAATTCTTACTGAAATCACCTGAAACTCACAAAAGTAACAAGAAATAAAAATTTATTGAAAATTAAACAATCAAAATCAGCCATTACTTTTGAATTGTTGATTAACATGATTATTTAAAAAAAAAAAAACTAATGAAATAGGGCTGGACAAAAATGATGGTACCCATAACTCAATATTTTGTTGCACAACCTTTTGAGGCAATCACTGCAATTAAACGATTTCTGTGTTTGTCAATGAGCATTCTGCAGCTGTCAAGCAGGTATTTTGGCCCACTCCTCATGAGCAAACAGCTCCAGTTGTCTCAGGTTTGATGGTGTCTTCTCCAAATGACATGTTTCAGCTCGTTCCACATGTGTTCAATGGGATTCAGATCTGGGCTCAAAGAGGGACACTTTAGAATAGTCTAACGCTTTTCTCTCAGCAATTCTTGGGTGTTTTTGGCTGTGTGTTTTGGATCGTTGTCCTGTTGGAAGACCCATGACCTGCGACTGAGGCCAAGCTTTCTGACACTAGGCAGCACATTTCTCTCCAGAATGCCTTGATAGTCTTCAGATTTCATTTTACCTTGCGCACTTTCAAGACACCCTGTGCCAGATGCAGCAAAGCAGCCCCAAAACATTACTAAGCCTCCTCCATGTTTCACCGTAGGGACAGTGTTCTTTTCTTCGTATGCTTGGTTTTTAAGTCTATGAACATAGAGCTGATGTACCTTGCCAAAGAGCTCCAGTTTGGTCTCATCTGGCCAAAAGACATTCTCCCAGAAGCTTTGTGGCTTGTCAATATGCATTTTTGCAAATTCCAGTCTCGATTTTTTTATCATTTTTCAACTCTCTATTGATAGTGGAGATGATTGTGGACTTCAGGAAAGTCACAGGCCCCTTTCCCCCCCTCACACTGACAGACTCCCCCATCACCACTGTAGACTCTTTCCCCTTCCTAGGCACTATTATCACACAGGACCTAAAGTGGAGGCCGTCTATCAGCTTCCTGATCAAAAAGACCCAGCAGGAGATGTACTTTCTGCGGCTGCTGAAGAAAGCCAAGCTGCCCACCCAGATGTTGTTGCAGTTTTACACAGCCATCATTGAGTCCATCCTCACCTCCTCCTCCAACGTGTGGTACATTGGACAAACATAGACTGCAGCACATTGTGCGCTCTGCGGAGAAGGTGATTGACTACAGCCTTTCATCTCTCCATGACCTGCACGTCTCCAGGACTCGGGGGTGTGCAGGTCGGATAGCATATGAGCCGTCCCACCCTCGGCATGGACTTTTTGAGCGACTCCCCTCGGGCTGTAGGCTCTGACAGCCTGAGAGCCTGGAGCCCTCGTGCTGTCAGGACCAGAATTTGGACCAGAACGTCCCGCCACAAAAACGGCTTCTTCCCTTCTGCTTTTGGACTTATGAACACTTTGCACACTAGTGCCACAGCAAGTTTCTAGTCTCTGATCCTCTTCATTGATCATGGCAATTAAAGCATTTCTAATTCTAATTTATACTGCATTATTTCTTGATTAAAAATTAAAATTGAAAATACCTAAATACTTTGAGATTGTAAATAAGCTCTTTTTATGTATGTTCTGATTTCCAAAGCAAAAAAAACAAACAAAAAACTTCAAAATATGAGAGGGATTTGGTTTTAAACACAAATTTTAAGCACCTTTAAAAAAAATGAGGTTGTTGTGTATTGAACTAATTATCAGCAGAACATTATGTAATGACATGAGGTAGTGTTTCAGATGTGGTCTACCCTCAGGACAAGAATGTTCTCAGGACCGAAACTATCTCGTTTTAGACTCTTATAATAATTCACAAGAACATTTTGGTTACAAACAAATATATTAAAGTGAAAAGCTACAAAAGCGTTGACTGGATTTATGAGTTAGTGTTGCCTTTTCTATCACCCCAAAAACTCTACGGGTCCCCACAGCATCAACGTGCTGTTTTATCCAGATGTCACAAGAGACAGGGTACACCCGAAACAGGCCACCAATCTGTCTCGGGGTCATACACACACTCATTGCTAGGGGCAATTTTATGGTGGCCAATCAACCTAACATACATGTTTTTGGAGGGTGAGAGGAAACCAGAGTATTCGTAGAAAACCCACACATGCGTGGGGAGAACATTCATATTCCACATACTTGTAGAAAGCCTCATCCCCACTAGGGACTCGACCTTGCTGTGGAGTCCAGAAACCCATCCTACTTTAACACTTTAAAATGTTTGCATGCTAGAATGTGTTTGTCGGTTATGACATTTCTATTAAGAAGCAATGGAACACAATTTAGAAATTGTATTTTTTACAAAGCAGGAAAGATATTTTGACTATTTTGACTTGTTATTCTTCTTTTTAAAAGTTAATTCATCGCCAAGAACAACTCAAAGAAGCAATATTGGTCTTATTGACACCAGGTAACTGTCAGGATGTGAGGATGTGGAAGAAGGAGGACCCAATTGCAGGTCAACAAAACAGAATTTATTTACCAAAAGTCCAGTAAAGTCGTAAGGCAAATGGCACAGGATTACCTCAGGATCAAAAGGTCAAATGATATAACAAAGTTCAAAGATTAAACTTTTGGTCAGGCAGCCAGGAAGTCCTGGTTGGAAGGGGAGAGGAGGAATAGGAGAGGATGATGATGATGGTGGTGACGACGACCTGACCAAGAATTCTGGGGGAATGCCTTTCGATAGGCTGCAGGATCCACAGGTGTGTGTTATCAGAAGAATCACCCTCAAATGTCCCTAATCAGGGTGATGAAGGAAGGTCCAGCGCTCCCTCTAGTGGTAGATGAGGGGCTCGTGACAGTAATGTCTTAGTTTTAAATTAAATGTAGCTGATATTGGAATTTTTGTTCAGTATGAAGGCCTGTGTGAGTTTTTGTGTCACTTCATGATACAGTTTATAATCTTCTTGCGTTGGAATTCTAAAAATGTTCTATTTCATGACAACAAGAAGAGCTTGACCCGATACAGACTCACATTAGGCAAGAGGTAGGGTACACCCTGCACAGGTCAGCAGTTTTTTTTTAGTGGGCAGAGAGACACATAACCACTAATGTACATACTATATGTACAACCACAGACTCCTTGGGAAATTTTCCCAGGAAAAAGCATGCTTTTAGAGGGTGGGAACATGTTTAAGTACCTGCCTTGCGTTCAGTTAAGGAAATTGATCGGCTTTTTTTATTTAGCCATTTTTCATTCAATTTGAAAAATCTAGCGTAACATTTTTTATGCTTAAACTCTTGGCTCACTTGAAAATGCTTTTTGGGTTATTGGTGTTCGTCTTGGTTGTTGTCATTTTGAAACATTTTGTGATGACTGAGCGCTATTATTAGCACAAGTCCACTCAAATAAATGCAAATTTAGGTAATATCTCAAATGAACTATTACATTTCTTCCACATCATCTACAACAGACGTAATAAAATGAAATTGAAAATAAAAAAATCAACAAAACCAAAGTTTTTCCTAAATTGTGTCTGCCATAATGGTGGATTTTCTCCGAAGCCTACTTACAAATTCACAGAGTTACTCAGGATAAAGCTACATTAAATTGAATTGAGTTTGCGTGTCATTATCTATTGGTCACAATTGTTTGTGGTCTGGTTGTGATTTACCCAAAGACGAGCTTCGCTTTCAGCATTCTGTTTATTTTGTGACAGGATGTGCTTCCAACTCTCTAATTTGTATATTTCTAGTCCTTCATGAACTCCACTTAGCACATAATTCACACTTTCAGGCAGGAAAAACACCAGAGGCAATTGTAAGAAGCCACATTAACTTATCTTGGCGTCAGATCTTCTGGCTGAATAAAAACAGTTGAAGCTAAAACACACATTTACTTCAAGAAAACTTGTCGTGGAAATTTACAAACTAGTTATAACAATGTGTGAAAGAAATCAGTGTCTCCTAAAGGATTAAGATGTTCCAGAGAGAAAATACTTACATAGTGTGATGGATCGTGTGTGCTGTCTCTGCAGGCGATGTCTCATGCCATATGGCTCCTACTGGTTCTTATCATTATTTTCAAGGATACCATCAGAAGCTCCCTGAGATGTCTCAGCACCTCTTTATATAAACATCATTACTCGTCTCAGCAAGACTCCATGTCAGCTCAAACCTCTGGCTTTTAGTTTAATCTGAGTTTTTACAAATTAGATAAATAAAGGGCACTGGGTTTTGTTAGATGTTATCAGAAATGTAAAAAAAATATTGCAATACACTGAAGTTGTTAACATTTCTATTGGAACTAAAGGCAAGACAAAATAAATAAATATAATTTTTTCTTCAATTGGTCTCATCAGGTCAGATATTGCTCTGTATTCACGTGCAGAGCAATGAATCAGACTTGGGGTGAAGATAAGAGTTTAAATATTCAGTCATAAGTTTGCATGCCTTACAGCCACAATCACATTGCTAAGACTTTCCTCCAAACTAAATACAGCATGTCAAATGGATTTTACCTCAGGAGCAAGCAGGCTGTAAAGTTTTTTCTTTTTGCTGTAAGTAGCGGTGAACGAAGCTTTAAGCAAAATTTGAACCGTGCTGGCTTACAAGCTCATGGACCACATGAGGACATATAAAACTTTTTCTTTGTCAAGTTAGTGCAATTCTCACAAACTCTATTGACGTTTGCAAAATGTCTACCCAGCTAACACTTAACGTAAATGCAACGTTGCGGCCTGGTTGTGTATTGGTTCTGTTAAAAATAACGTTGTCTGTACGATGTGGGAAGATAGCACAACAAAAGTTCAGTAGCGCTTGTTGTAACAGACCAAAACTTCAGTAACACTTGTTGTTAACAGACCAAAACTTCAGTAACACTTGTTGTTAACAGACCAAAACTTCAGTAACACTTGTTGTAACAGACCAAAACTTCAGTAACACTTGTTGTAACAGAACAAAACTACAGTAACACTTGTGGTAAGAGAACAAAACTTCAGTAACACTTGTTGTAACAGACCAAAACTTCAGTAACACTTGTGGTAACAGAACAAAACTTCAGTAACACTTGTGGTAAGAGAACCATACTTCAGTAACACTTGTTGTAACAGAACAAAACTTCAGTAACACTTGTTGTAACTGACCAAAACTTCAGTAACACTTGTTTTAACAGACCAAAACTTCAGTAACACTTGTTGTAACAGAACAAAACTCCAGTAACACTTGTTGTGACAGACCAAAACTTCAGTAACACTTGTTGTAACAGAATAAAACTCCAGCAACACTTGTTGTTAACAGACCAAAACTTCAGTAACACTTGTTGTTAACAGACCAAAACTCCAGTAACACTTGTTGTTAACAGACCAAAACTTCAGTAATACTTATTGTAACAGACCAAAACTTCAGTAACACTTGTGGTAACAGACCAAAACTTCAGTAACACTTGTTGTAACAGAACAAAACTCCAGTAACACTTGTTGTAACAGAACAAAACTTCAGTAACACTTGTTGTAACAGAACAAACCTACAGTAACACTTGTGGTAAGAGAACAAAACTTCAGTAACACTTGTTGTAACAGACCAAAACTTCAGTAACACTTGTGGTAACAGAACAAAACTTCAGTAACACTTGTGGTAAGAGAACCATACTTCAGTAACACTTGTTGTAACAGAACAAAACTTCAGTAACACTTGGTGTAACTGACCAAAACTTCAGTAACACTTGTTGTAACAGACCAAAACGTCAGTAACACTTGTTGTAACAGAACAAAACTCCAGTAACACTTGTTGTGACAGACCAAAACTTCAGTAACACTTGTTGTAACAGAATAAAACTCCAGCAACACTTGTTGTTAACAGACCAAAACTTCAGTAACACTTGTTGTTAACAGACCAAAACTCCAGTAACACTTGTTGTTAACAGACCAAAACTTCAGTAATACTTATTGTAACAGACCAAAACTTCAGTAACACTTGTGGTAACAGAACAAAACTTCAGTAACACTTGTTGTAACAGAACAAAACTCCAGTAACACTTGTTGTAACAGAACAAAACTTCAGTAACACTTGTTGTAACAGAACAAAACTTCAGTAACAGTTGTTGTAACAGAACAAAACTTAAGTAACACTTGTTGCGCTCAAAAAGAACTATGTGCCCAAACATGTCTACAAAAAACCTTCTAAAAACGTCCACAGAGAGGACGCAATTGATGGTTATGGTAAGGGCTGTTCTAGAAGCCTTAGGAAATTCACGCTGCATTGGACCTTACTGTATGTATTTTGAAAATGTTCTCGCCTTATGGGCATTGTGGTCCACGTAAGACATGTATATGGTAAGACAAGCACATTTTGGTGGTAAGACATCTGTGAAAAGAAGATAAAACTTCTTTTCACAGATGAAGAAGATGATCATCCACAGGCTGCTGCCATAAAGATGGAGACTGAGGACACACCTGGCGGTGCCTGTCCCAAGGCCATCAATCCCTACCAAAAGTAACTTGATTATTTCAATATTTATCCGTTATTTTGCCTTTACAGAAAACTTTATTTTAAATCTTTATCCATTTTTTTATAACTTCTCTACAAGAGAGAGTTACCTTACTGAGGCCTTCCTCCCTCTCCTGGATTCCCGTCTGACACCGAACACCTGTGGTCATTAACCCCACGTTGATCACATAGACATGCTGCCTATTTAAAGGAAGTCTCTGCCTTTCATTCAGTGTTGGATCATCATTACTTCTGAGACATTACGAGACATTACTTTCAACCATGGGTTTTCTTCTACAGCGTTACAATGTTTGTAGTCCTGTATTTGGGTCCTCGTTTTGCACCCTCATAGTGACAAATTTAATCAGAGTGTTGACAAGAGTTGAAACAGAATACAACTAAAAATACAATCACATCATAAGAAAGCAATGTTTAAGTCTTAATTTAGAGTTATGAATATTTTCAAAAATTTAGAAATTTTTTTGGAAACTTTTACAATGGGAACTGGGTGCTATTAATGTTTTATAGTTAGTGTGGTTTTGTTTTGATTTCTGACCCGTCTATTCCTAACGGGATTGTGGGGAATACTGCGGCCTATCCCGACTAATTTCAGACGAGAGGCAGGACACACCCCAAACAGGTCGCCAGATTGTTGTGGGACCACACACAACTATCCACACAAACACCCATTCCAAGGGACAATTTTACAGTGGACAATCAACCCAACATACTGTACATGTTTTTTGAGGGTTGTAGGAAACTGGAGTACCCAGAAAAAACCCACGCAAACACGGGAATAAACGTGCAAACTCCACACAGAAAATAGACCTAACTGTGGTTAGAAATGCTTTTTTAATTAAACTCTTTATTTGTTGATTTATGTGAGGTTTTCCTTCTTTTCATTCTTGTATAATGAAATGTTTTAAATGAAAAGACTAAGAAAATGGGTAAAAATGATTGTTTCCTCTGTATTGTTGAACGTGTCGGGGTTTTAAATTATCCGCACTAAAAGACTCCTTTCACAAAAAAGCAGAGAATTAATGTGTTTTTATTCATATTTAAATTGAGTGAAAGCACTTTAAAATCCTGGGCTTTTAGAGGTTTATCAAAAGTTTTTACTTTCTAAAGCAAGCAAAGATAAATAATCTCCCACTTCTTTGACAAGGAGCTCTCCTCAGGGGATAAAAACGGTTCAGTCAAGAGTAGTCACATCTCTGGTCTAAAGGTGGCGGATGTGGGGAAAGGTCAGACAGTTAAGAAAATATTTTTAGAAGTTGAATGCTTGAATGAACACAGGGTTGTGGGGTTATTTGGCTCAGCTCGGGTGGTTTGCTTATTTCCAATCTAAAAATCAAGTCTGACGTAAAGCTGAATATTAAGTTTCCGTCTCCCGGTGATGATAGACAGAAATCAACAAGATCTTATTAATGTTTGGTCTCATTCTATCAGATAAAAACTAAATGAATTTTAACAGACTTGTTTAAAAAAATAGAAATAGCCTTCATAGTTATTTTGGATAAAAAGTTAACTTTGCAAATCATTGGAAGTAATTGTGTTAAATTTATTGGGCGTTCCCTAAAATAAGAGTCATGGTGAGTAAACTGTTTATACAATGGTCTTTAATCATTGAAGATTAACATGTCTCCATACTTAATAAAAACAAAAAGTCTTACCAACTCAATGTTCTCATGCTTGGACACAATCATAGTGTGACGGGCCATTCATTTCACATCTAACCTTTAGTGGTGCTCCATCTGCATCATCCAGCCCTCAATAACAAATTTAAGGTTATTAATCAGTCTTACCATACTGGAAAAATTCAAGAAAAAACTAGATTGGGCATCACAGATAAAAAAAACTTTACACAAAAACGCTTTATAAACAATTCAGTAGTGAAAAAGTCGCCTATTGCGCAAACAGCCGTGAAATCCAAAACTGTTCATTAAGATCTCATGGACTTCAATTATATTTAAGAGTATAACAATATTTTACTCACCAAAAACTTGGATTATTTGGAGATAAAATCCATCTTTGTTCTCCTCATCAATGCTTAAATTCCAACCTGTCGTGTCATTTCTACAGGTTTTCTACAAGTGTTCTCAGTGTTCTTTACTTAGTTCACTTTATTTCTTTTGACAAGTCTGTCTTGCAAATGGCCTTAAAAGTAAATCATCCACCAAATCTATTTGTTTTTCTCCTTCTGTAGTCGTTTCTGGATAACAATGTTTTATTCCACCACTGATGTGACATGTAGTGTAGCTGCGACTACGGTCTGACTGTCCAATTAGCTGGTCTGAAAGCAGTGATGTAATAATGATAGTGTATACATTACTGATCCCTCACCGGGGAAATTTGTGTGCTGCATTACACCGTAGCGGGCTGCCATGACAGCGCCAATGGTGGGAGAAACGGGGTTAGGTGTCTTCCACAAGGACCCTTGACGTGAACTCAATGGGATTCAAAACCGCAAATGTCCGGTTAACTTCCGGTCCACGGGCGAATGTTCTACCATTGAGCTACTGCCTCCCCAACTCAACCAACTAAAAATCTGATTGAATCAAAAATTTGTTGCCGATCACTGTGTAAAGAGAGCCAGCGGAACCAACTGTAAAGGCCTTTATAAAAGCTTAATTAATTTTAACCTACCTGGCAACAAATACTGGCTAAAATTTGTAGAGGGGAGATGGTGGCTCAGTGGGTAGAGCACTCGCCCGCAAACCAGAAGTTCGCAGGTTCGAATCCCACTGAGTGCACATCTAGGGTCCTTGGAGAAGACCCTAACCCCTCGTTTCTCCCACCATTGGCGCCATCATAGGTGGCAGCCTGCTGCGGTGAAATGCAGCACAGTAATTTCCTGTGAGGGATTAATAAAGTATTAAAAAAAATAATAATAATACTTTAAAGCGAAAATACACATTTGGAAGCAGCACAGCCATCAGAAAAACATAAAAGACAACAAACAGACCATTTGTAAAAAATAAAAAAGAATTAAATATGAATGTATCTCAATTTTATACCGACCAATTTGGCTTTCAACTTCAACAACTGACAGTGTAAGAACCGATTGGGAGGAAAGTCTTTATTTCATATTATCAGAACAACACTGGCAGTCTGTGCTGTTCCTTGTCTAAACGTCATCTATTTGTACTCATTAGGGATCGATTCAGTGTCAAATTGGATACAACTTAAAATGTTCAATAGACAAAGTTGGGGGAAAAATATTAATGGCTTGATCAATTGAGGTTTTTTTTTTTTTTGGATAGCAAAATGGATAGCAATATGTTCATATGGACAAACATCCATAAGCATTTATATTTATGTTCTGCTCACTCTTAAAGTGATTAAGTACAGAGAAATAGAAGTCTAAAGCCTGGATGCTATCGTTTTTGTTACAGAGCAGGATGTTTTACTTCCAGGAGAGGATTAAATATTCAAAGGTTACTTCAGGCTACTTTTTTTTTTAATATTATCACTTCTGAAGACGATTCTTCTGCAGGACGTTTTCTTGCACAGGGATATTTATAACTTTTTTATTTATTCCCATGCTCAAAGGAAAAAGCAATTAAAGACAATTTGCGGAAGGAAATATTTCTACATCCACTTCCTTCACCCTGAGATTGAGGTTAAAGTGTTTCTAATTGAACTTTTAGAGTTTGCATCTAGTTTTAAATGCAACTCGGGAGCTAAATAGACAAGGATAAGTTTTTACCCTCATGAGAACATAAATCTTTCTAAAGTGTCCAAAAACATTTGCAATCTTAAAAACGCCCATTTTTATTTTTTTGCATTTCACTGTTAAGCAGTTACATGAATGGTTTTACATATAAAAGTAGTAAATAAATAATCTTTTCATGCCTTATGTAGAAAATACTTTTTATTCCCAAATTTTTCCTGCAATTTGACAAAAAAATTGCCCAAAATTAGGGTAAAGTGGCCCAATTTTTTGTTAGCTAAGTCGTGTTTTATCAAACATTTAAATGATTAAAATAATTTATTAAAGACCTGCTTATGGACAAAATGGTCAAGGTGCAAAAGTGTTTTTAGGAACATGTATAAATAGTATGTGGTTGTGCACTTTTAAAAAGGGAAAAACAACCTTTAACTCTCCATTTCCTGCATTGCTTCACATAGCAGGGACAACTGTGGGGTCTGACAAGGCGACTAATTCTGAAATCATATACAACTACAGCTCCACCAGCTCGAGAACAGCCTTCGCAAATCCTTTCAACACTCACCACATTCACAGTTCTCTTGGAGTGAGGAATGTAAACGGGAAGTTGGTGACACATTGCTTAACTCCTTATGAGAAGAAACACCCATCAGAGAGTTAATGATGAATGACTTAGTGAAAAACTGGTGTGCTGGTGATGTAACATAGAAGGTAATAAAAATTTTGATTTTAAGTATTTGTCATTGACTAATGAGTCTTAGATTTGGACAGAATTTTATAGTGTATTGACCTAAATTTATTCAAATTAGAAAATATGTACTTTTGGGCTTTTTATTGATGATGAAAATTAAAGTTGCAAAATGTGAAAAGGCAAGTTACACGGTGGTGCAGTTGTTAACCCAGTGGCCTCACAGCCAGAAGGTCAGGGTTTCAGTCCCAGCAAGTTGTGCCTGCTCCCAAGTAAGGGGCGAGGCTTGACACAGTGACCTTTCTGTGTGAAGTTTACATGTTCTCCACGTGTACGGTATGTGTGGGTTTTCTCCAGGTACAACTTTTTTTTTTTTATATACTGTATATATACTTAATTCATCCGTGACCGGGAAATTTGTGTGCTGCATTACACCGCAGCAGGCTGCCACCTATGACGGCGCCAATGGTGGGAGAAACGGGAGTTAGTTGTCTTCTCCAAGGACCCTAGATGTGAACTTAGTGGGATGCGAATCCGCAAACTTCTGGTTAATTTCCGGTCCTCAGGCAAACACTTCAACCACTGAGCCACCATCTCCCCCATCATCTTAGACTCCAAAAACATGTATGTTATTAGGTTAATTTGACACTATGAAATTGCCCCTAGGAATGAGGGTGTGTGGATGTTTGTTTGTGTGTTGCCCCACGATAGGCTGACGACCTGTTCGGGGCATTCTCTGCCTCTTGCCTGACATCAGCCGGGATAGCCTCCACCGTCCCCCGCAACCCATTTAAGAAAGACAAGCGTTCAGAAAACAACAAAATTGTTAAGGTAAAAAAAAGGGGTTGTTGACTTGAAGAAGGCTCATGATCTTGTAAAATGAAGGCAAAAAATTATCGATTGATTCTTTTGCTTTTTCCCTGTGGTCCTTGAGGATTGCTCTTCTGACATTTCTTCTTCTTCCGTTTAAAGGCCCGAAGCACTAATATAGGTGCATTACCGCCACCTACTGATTCTCAAGTAACTCAAATCCTCCTCCAACAACCCTGGACACCTCAGGAAAGAGTACAAGGCTCCAAAACCCAGCCCCTGATGACCAAACAAAAACACCTCACTCAAACAAACTTGTCCCAACTCAACATTCCGCGGCACCCCCAGCATGGCCTCTCATTCCTTCTCATATTTGCCACAACTCAACAACACGTGTTCAACCCCCTCTATCTTCCTACAGAAATCACAGCTCCCTTCCAAATGCTTACTCACAACCCTAAGTGTGTCATTTAAACCCGTATGCCCAATTTTTAACCTGCCCCCTCCTTCCACCGGTGTCACAGTCACTCCCACCGTCCTCTGTACAGCATACAACTGTTGCCCCTTTACCTCCGACACCACTGCTGCACTATCCCCCTCCAGACCAACGCCTCCGCCTCCCTGGGATAGAGCCACGACCCTCTCCACCATTGCCCGATCCGCCCCCTCTTCGCCACCACATCCACCCGCTCATTCCCCTCAATCCCAGAATGACCCGGAACCCACATAAACACAAACACGCCCAACATCACAAAGAAAATATCCAAAAACAAAGCCTGATGACACCTCACCCTCCCCAGCTGAAATGCCTGAACCACCGACAATGAGTCTGTGCGTTTAAGCACTTTCCCACCACCATGTGGCATCGCCCACACCACGGCCATCCACACTGCATACAACTCCACCGTAAAAATACACAGTAGTGATGTGTCGGTTGCGAACGCAACGGCTCTTAGAGCCGGCTCTTTGAAGTGAACGACGGGAGCCGGCTCCTGATTGGGAGCCATGTGTTGACTGATTTGGGAACACCGCCCCGCATCCAGCACCCTAATCGCCCCGCGTCCCGCTACCCCACAATTGACATTTTTTAGTTTATATATTTTTTTCAAAAGGGGCGGGGCTTCACGGAGGTCAAAAACATCACTTTTCTTAAACTGCGAAGATACTTACAGACAGATGTTGCAGATAAGCTCTTCAAAACTGCGGCACTTAGTGTTTTTAAGTGTAAGACAGTGGCTCAGTGGTAGACCGTGCGCCCACGAACCGGAAGTTCGCAGGTTTGATTCCTACTGAGTTCACGTTTAGGGTCCTTGGAGAAGACATCTAACCCCCTGTTCTCCCACCATTGGCGCCGTTGTGGCAGCCTGCTGTGGTGTAGAAGTGTAGCACACAAATTTCTCATGTGAGGGAACCATAGAGTAAGTAAAAATAAAATAAATGCCAATCTGGGTGCTCCTTTTTTGTTTCCTTATTTGAATTAATATTTATGTTGTATTTTTATTTAAATGTTCTGTGTCTGTTCATTTTAAATTTGTTTAAAAAGTTGAAAAATTCAAATTGTTAAAAGCTGAATTGTAAATACTAGATTTTTTTTACATTTTATAATAAATTTTATATAAATTTTTATATTTTTATAGTAACCAATGGCATAAACAGAAAATTTTCAACAATCTGAAGTTTATTTAAGTTTTATTAATAGCTATGAAATAGATGAAAAAGATTCAACTAAAAGAGACTATTTAGCACATGAGGGAGGGTTTAATTAACAGGTGGAAACAATCAGGCAGGAAAAGAGGATCACACCTGTGGAAAATCAACCCTCAAACCAAATCAGACTTAGTGTTTGAAAAAAGCAGGATAAAACAAAGCTGAAGAGACATAACGGTAAGAAATTTTATTTATATGAAGCTTTTCACAGATAAAAGTACTAGATATCAGGATGTCCTTTAGATGCCTCCCCTGGGGAGCTGTGTGTGACATGAACACACCATGAGTAGGTCTGTGGACACATGAAAGACTCCCTGAGAGGAATCTGTTTGCTGGTCTAGGAAAAAGCTTCAACATCCTCATTCACAACCAATCTAACACAGAAAGACTGACAAAATGTGAACTTGTTTTCTAAGGTTTAATTGAAAAGTTATATTTGATCAATCTTCATTAAAAGTGTGGGGGGAAAAAAAGTTGTCATGAGCCTCTTGGTTGAGAATGCATCACTGAATAGAAGCTAATTTTAAAAGTGTATCCTGTTCCATTTGATGTTTTTGAGATTTTTACTTTTAAATTTTATTTTTTAGATTGTCAATTATCTCTGTTCCCTACCTTGTCTATGGTCACCAGCTGTGGGTGTGACCGAAAGAATGAGATCGCGGATACAAGCGGTCAAAATAAGCTTCCTCCTCAGGGTGGTTGGGCTCTCACTCAGATTGGGTGAAGAGCTCTGCCATCGGGGAGGAGCTTTGTGTCAAGCCGCTCCTCCTCCAGGTCGAGAGTAGCCAAATGGGGTAGTTCGGGCATCTGGTCAGAATGCCCCTCGAGCGCTTTGCTGGTGAGGTATTTTGGGAAGGTCCCACCAGGAGGGGGTCTAAGAGGCAGACCTCGGACTCGCTGGAGAGACTGTCTCGCAGCTGGCTGGGGAACGACTTGGGATCCTTCCGGGTGAGCTGGAGGATGCAGCTGGGGTGAGAGAAGCCTGGGCTTCCCATATGAGAATGTTGCCCCTTCGACCCGGCCCGGGATAAGTGGAAGACGACGGAACAGAATAAAAAATTTCCCCAATATTTTTCTGAAGCTAAACAGAGCTATTGATATTAATCAATAGCTTTAGATCAATTCTATCAATTACAACAAATTTTGAGACTCAAACCATACGAAACTATACGATGTGATTGTACTTAGCAGACTTTTCTGATTATCCAGAGATGAGTGGTACAAAAAAACATCATTAGGGTTCAAGAAATTTTAGTGAGTTGGTCCCAGGGAGCGTTCGCCTAGTGGTAGAGATCACGGTATGTCTTTCGACCGTGAGAACTTGGTTCGAATTCCTGCTAGGCCTAAGCCGTCCTTGGGACCTAAGAAAAGACACAAAACAAAGAAAGGACAGAAAATAAAAACCTTGAAAAGACAACAAAGTAATTTCAGTGAGTTATTGTGCAAATCAAGACGTCAAACCGTATGTGTGTAGACTGTAATCAATGTGTCTAGACATTTTTACGTGGAAAATCAAGTTTTGACCGCCTCCTGCTATCTATACTGAAGCTGTGAATGATCACCGGCTTGCAGCAGTCAAATGGATGGGGTTTTAATGATTTTAATGGTTTTCACCAATAGATCAATGAAGTGATGTCCATTTGAAGGACGGGGAAGAAAAGTCAGCCTTTGTGTTGCTATTGATTACATTTATGCATGCTGTACAAAAACTTACAAAACTGACTTAAATAGAGGAAAAAATTTATCTATCAGCTACTTTGGAAGCAAAACTAATGGGATTTCTATAAATGTGTGTAAAGTAAAAAGCAAATGATTGAAAAACTAATAACCTCACTTTTCTGTCAATGAGTACAACTACATTTCTTATTCATTCCATGTCCCTGGGCTCAGAAAACATCCATAAATAGGTTCTCAAGAGGAGAACAACCTGTTCTTGACGCAAATGAGCCAGAGGGGTAGCTCTTTTTTTTTTTTTTTTTAAATTTAGTCTTCTGAACCATCCGTTCCTAACAGCGCTGCCAAGTGCCGGAGCCTCTCCTGGCTGATTTAAAGCAAGAGGCAGGGTCCACCCCTCCCAGGTTGCCAGTCTGTAATAGGCCATACACACTCATCACTCACTCAGCTTAGACCAATTTATCATCAAAATTTTATAGCAGCCAATCAACCTAACATGCATGTTTTTGGAGGGTGGGAGGAAACTGAAGTACCTGGAAAAATACACTCAAAAGGGGGGGAATGTGTAAACTCTACACAGAAAGGACATCGTTTCAAACCTTGCTCTCATCTCTGGGACTCAAATCCCTGACCTTGTTGCAGTGAGCCCACTGTGCTAACCACCGCACCACTGTGCTGCCCGCCTTTCATTTAAAAAAAAAAAAACATTTTGATTGAGAACAACCAAATGGTTCAAAGTATGTGACAAAGGATCTTTTCAAGTACATTTTTAAAAAAAAAAATCTTGCACCCACTCCTTCCCCACTTGTGCTGAAATACAAAGTTAAAAGTCAATGAGGTGTGCACACCAGATGTGGCACATAAAGACAAACCCTGCAGTGTGTCAGTACACAGCTTTAAAACGACAACAAAAGAATAGCAATCACAGAATTAAAACTGAATAACCCAAAAAAAATTAATGAAAATGTATATTAAAAGATGGAAATAATCAAGTCATACGATGGACAGGTATGATGTGGTGCATAAAGATCTTAAGAAACTGTAACGAAGACTAAATAAGGTGGTAACGTGGTCCACAGTTCATGAAACATTTCAGTCTAATTTAAGGTTCAACATTAAATCCCTCAGCCAGAGGGAGATTTTAGATGAATATTTTGATTTCCCTTCAATAAGAACTGGCAAAGAGCTGCAAATGCACAGAAATCTTTAATTCCATTGGTTATTATTGTCTACTCGCTAGTCATTTCTGGACCAGTTTTGATATTTAAGTTTTCAAGAGTTTGAAATATTGGGGCTCAAAAACAATCTATTGCTGGGCCAGGTCGCAAATATTCCAGGCCAAAGTCTGCTCTTGATGTTTCACAAGTTTTACCAAAATTGAGATACATTTTAAAAGCTAGTTTTGCGGTGATGACTACGATGAATGATTCAGAACTGAATTAACCCCAGTTTAAGCACATAAAGTTGAGATATTCACTCAATGTAAAACGTCATCCCTGATTCCATCAGAAATAGACAGTCTTTCTGAAATTTATTGAGTGTCATTTTTTAGCGATGTAATACACCTATAAGTGCTTGAGATGAGACCCCTTTGTGTGGGGGGTTTGAGGGATAAATTATTTTCCTGTTTGAGGTGTTGACCTTGAAAACATAGGGCTGCTAGTTTGAGTAAACTGATGGGCGTGAGGATAGCGGTAAAGGTTGGAACAAGGTAATTTGATTTCTCCATCTAGCAATCTGAACTGTTGATGTCAGGAGAGTCGTCTGTTCCCCCTCTGTGTTCTGTTTCCCCCCTTCCTCTTGTCTGTGTGTGCAACAAGTCACACCTGAAACTAATCTACTCATCTGCTGCAGCACAAATGGAACAGTTTTTCACACACTCTTTGCCAGATTGTTGTTTATCATGCTTGACCTGTTATCCAGTTTTTGGCTCCAGCTCCTACATCAGAACCTGCCTAATTAATTTGTTTTTGTCTCCTTTATTTGGACTTTTTAATCATTCTAATAAATCTGCTTGTGATTTTTTTCATCTGAGACTGTCTGTTATGTTAAGGGTATATTTTTGGCCTCAGCTCCACACCATGACAATTGATCAGGAATTGAATCGAAAATACTTAATTTTCCCTTCAGGTATAAATAAAGTGATGTAGTGCTACAATCGTACAACAATGTTTTGTTTTTTAGCTGTTGTGAATGGCTAGTAATTACAGGTTTGAAAGTGAAAGGATAAATAGTTTGATGGAGGACGGCAGAAATTATTTTCTGTACCGTTCTTTTGAGCAGTGGGGTTGCAGGAGTCTGTTGCTGAAGCTGCTCTTCAGATGGTCCACAGATTCATAGAAGGGGTGGGAGGGATTTAGCATGATTGACAACAAGAAACCCACTCTTTGTAGAAAATTGAGTTTGTAACCGAAAGATGTGCCAAACCGATTTGGGTTGGAAATTGACAATGCTGACTCTGAGATGCAAATAGGAGTGGGCTTAGGGGACAGTATTGGTGTGCACCCAAGATAAAGAGGAGCACTCGCAGCACATTTTCTTAGTGATAATGTCTTCATTATTGCTTTAGGTGATAAATAAAGAGTTAAATCCAAGATGAGAGTTTAGATCCCTGCCCAAATCTTTCCAATGCAGGTCAACCTACCAGTGTTGACTAAACGCATGACTCCCTTTCATTCAATCTATCCACTTATCCATCTATGAGTGTTACATTCATGCATTGATTAAAATGTTTAATTCTTAAAACACATTTTAAGTTGATGATTTCGTTTCAGTTTTTTTTAAAAACCAGAAACAAGGAGCAAAAATTTATCATCAGCTCTAATTAATGTAGAAAAACCAGAAGCGATGGTCAGATAAATGAATCAAACTGGATGCTTGTGTGTTTTGGTGTTATAGTTACAGTTGTCATGTGGCAGTTTTTAATGAGTTTGAAGATCAACGCTTGCCGTGACAGAGGAACCAACTTAGACCATCGGTCTCTGTTCATCCCTGCGGGGATAATGGACCCATCTTTGAACAGTTTTAAGTTTGTTAATGGTTCAGTTTGTGATCATTTTGAATCTTTTTTGTCTTTAATTATGTGAACATGTTCTGCATTGAATCCTAGAGCGACAGAGGCAAAGATGGAGGACTCAGGGATCTACCGACCAATAGAGGTGAGAGTTTCTGGAGTTAACACTTTCATTCCAACTTTGAATCAGAGCCATTATCATTCAACTTCTCCTTGCAGGTGTTGATGGACTCACCCATGTATGAAAAAACCTTGCAGGACTGCTGGCACATGGGTACTTATAAATCTCAGGTAAGAGCATCCTAGCTTAATATTGCTACGAGGGTGATCCTGTTGCTGAAAATTGAAGTTCTGATGTTTAACATTGTGCGTGAAAATGCCAAGGTACATTTTTCCATTGAAAAAAATCTTGAGGCACACTCTCTCTCCTCTGCACATGTCCAAACCATCTCAGTCTGGCCTCTCGGACTTTATCTCCAAAACCTCTAACATGTGCTGTTCCTCTGATATACTCATTTCTAATCCTGTCCATCCTGGTCACTCCCAGAGAGATCCTCAGCATCTTCATCTCTGCTACCTCCATCTCTGTTTCCTGTCTTTTCCTCATTGCCACTGCCTCTAGACCAAACAGCATGGCTGATCTCACCACGGTTTTGTACACTTTCCCTTTCATTTTAGCTGAAACTCTTCTGTCACACATCACACTTGATACTTTCCTCCACCCGTTCCAGCCTGCCTGCACACGCTTCTTCACCTCTCTTCCACACACTCCATTGCTCTGGACTGTTGATTCTAGATTCTTAAAATCTTCTACCTTCTTTATCACACCACCAACCAAAAATGGTAAAACCAATTCTCTATAGGCGCCTTTATTAACAATATATAGAAATCAAATAGACACATCAAAACAATTTTTTTAGCTTTTATGAATCCTCTGGGGTAGTTTTGGGAGGGATGACAGAAAAGTAGAGAAGAGTGGGTTGCTATGGTTACAGCAAATAACCTATTGCTGAACACCTCTGCCAGTTTCTAAATAAAATGACAGGATATCAGTCAGTCATCTTCTTAACTGCCTATCCCTTACGGGATTTCAGGGGGGTGCCGGAGCCCATCCCCGCTGATTCAAGGCGAGAGAAGGGTACACCCCGGACAGGCCGCCAGTCTGTCGCAGGGCCACACACATACAACCATACACACACACACTCAGTCCTAGGGGCAATTTGGCACCTCAACCTGTCATGCATGTAACTAAGTTTCTCATATATAGTTTTATTTGTGGTTTTAGTTGATCTTATTTGATGTTTTTACATGAACATTTCTTCTTATTTATTAGCTTTAGTTACTTTTATCTATGTCATTTAATCTTTTATCATCTCCAGTGTTTCCTCTGGGGGGCCTCTGCAGCGGGAGCCTCCGGTCATCGGTGGCTGCTGGACTTTGGCTCCGGGGCCCTGGTGGGGATCTGGCTCCAGCCTCATCTCTTATTTGGGGTCTTGGATCGTGGCCAGTGATCGCAGGTGTTCTTCGGCTCCTGCTGCAGTGGCTCCTCAGATACCGTTTTCTCAGGTGTTCCATCTGCATCCAGCCAATTGCATTTTTAAGTGAGTGTGTATGTGTACAAAAATGAGGGTGTGTGCTCTATTTGTATTTTTACAAGTATGGATGTGTGTGTGGGGGTAAGTGGGTTTTTATCTGTGGGGTAGGGGGGCTTATTTTGCTTTTGTGTTCTGGGGTTTTTAACTTGTAAGGCGCTTTGCATTGCATTTTCATGTATGAAAAGCACTTTATAAATAAAGTTTTATTTGATGTTTTTGGACGATGTGAGGCAACTGGACTACCCGGAGAAAACCCACGCAGACACGGGGAGAACATACAAACTCCACACAGAAAGGCCAGTGTTCCAAGCCTCACCCCGACCCGGGACTTGAACCCACGACCTCTTTGCTGTGAGGCCGCTGTGCTACCCACTGCGTTACCGTGCCGCCAATGACAAGATTTATACTGACAAACATACAAAAAATGCTGAAATCCTTTTTTTTTTTTTTTTAACACAAACGGCATGAGATCAATCCAAACAATCTTTGTGAGCTACCTGTAGTTATCGATCCCATAAAAGGTGAAATAAGATCATTTCCTACGACACACCTAATGATCTTGCACGGCACAATAACGTGCCCCGGAACACAGCGCTTCACAATGAAGTTATGGGAAAGAGAAAAGCAGAACAGAAGTGAGACTGTGAGCTGTTCTATTGTGCACTAAAGTTTTTTTGTGTGTTTTGTTTTGTTAGATTGCTGTGATGGTTCAGCTTCTGAGTCTTCAGCAAAAAGGCAGGCTCCCCTCGGAGGTGAGCAGTGATGACATGATCGAGGTGCTGGTGGAGCAGAGTAAACAATCATTCAGAGTGAAGTTAGTCACAGACACACACATACATACCTCATCTGAAATATGAATAAAACAAAGAAAACACAAGTGGGGAAAAACAAAGTTTTTTTCAATGTGGATTGATCTGGATTCTGATTTATTTCAAGGCTTTGGGAGTTTGACTTGGAGAGCCTCGATGCTGCTGTCAGCTCCTTTCTCAAGCTTGTAAGAACACAAGCAGAAACATGTTGTGTGAAGTCCCCAGATGTCCTGCTTACGTGTGTGTTTCTGTTTGTTTGAGGTGTGGAAGGTGAACACCAGTTTAAGAATGAGAGATGTCGAGACTGAAGCCAGAAACTTGTTAGACTCTCGTAAATCTATCCCATCTGAATTCAAGTGAGTACAGTGAGAAGTTTGGAATGCACGAGTTGGTCAAAATGTTTTTATGGTGTTTTAAACTATTTGTGAATTACTTTGTTTACAGAATTTCAAGATTTAGAAAGCTTTCAGAAGCATATGCCCACACCTTGATCAAACAGCAAAGACAAACTCCAGTTTTCAAATTGCTATGCCTCCAAGAAGTAGTGATGGAGGTTGTTCCATATGTCCTGCTGGGTTTCTGGTTGCCGCCCTCCAATACCAGCATGCACTCAAAAGCACTCAGTTCAGTGGTTGTTAGTGTGACCAAAGCTGTGGAAGAGCAGGTTTCCTCAGATCTGTCCGACACAACCCACCAGCTGCTTTTTTCTCACTCCACCAGAGATGCCACTGTCATGGCAATCCAAGAAAAAGTTAGACAAGCTTCTTCTGAAAAGATCCAGCTGAAGGGAATCAGCTCCTTCTCAGCAAAGCTGCTCAACTGCATCACTAAAGCCGCCGCGGGAGAAATTTCTCTGCTGTTTCGTTTACCAGCTAATCTGCCTGGATATGCCGATGGCTCCAGCTTCACTCCTCCACCTACTTCTGCTGATCCTCCAACTAACAATGAATGTTTGGGTAACGACCAGCAGATCAAAAACTCTGCTACGTCTGGTGCTCATCTCGCCGTGTCTGTTGAGCCTTAATGTCCAAAGGCAGAAATCATGTTTAGCTTAATAAAAAAAAATTCTGCCATTGATTTTTCTTTAGAAATCTGAATGAAAATGTTTTCTTTTGGGTTCCGGGTCATTTTGAACTCAGTTTTATTTCAATTGCACAACAAAAAAGTGTCTGGCATCAGAAAAAAGGGTTCAATATCATTTATTTTATGTTTTTTATATATATTTTATGGAAAATGTCATACAATGCCAGTATTTTAGTTTTCTGTAATTGGAATAAAATATTTGATCATTTCACTGGTTTGTGGTTTGTTCAAATCTTTAATTTCACATCTTTTTCAAAAGTAAGTTAAACCCGAATTCACCTTAACAATTAACATATTGAACCTTTTTTGTTTTAAAGACAAAGTTAACAAATGACCAATTTGTTGTGTTATAATTTAAGATTTTAAGGAAACGATAGTCACGTCCATCCCATTTTTCTGTGGATGCTTTGTGGGTACTCCAATTTCCTCCTAATGTCTAAAGACATGCATGTTAGAAACCAATTAAAACTAAGGTTTTTTTATGAGTACGTGTGTATGATTGGTTGTGTGTCCTATTTTAAGTACTTAGGATCAACAGTCCAGAGCAATGAAGACTGTGGAAAAGAGGTGAAGAAGCATGTGCAGGCAGGCTGTAACGGGTGGAGAAAAGTATCAGGTGTGATGTGTGATAGAAGAGTTTCAGCTAAAATGATGAAAGGGAAAGTTTACAAAACTGTGGTTAGACCGGCCATGCTGATTGGTCTAGAGACAGTAGCACTGAGAAAAGACAGGAAACAGATGGAGATAGCAGAGATGAAAATGCTCAGGATCTCTGGTAGTGACCAGGATGGATGGGATCAGAGGAACAGCACATGTTCCTGAGATGGTTTGGACATGTGCAGAGGAGAGAGAGAGAGTACATCAGAAGAAGGATGCTGGATTTGGAACCACCAGGCAGGAGGCCTAGAGGAAAACCAAAGAGGAGGTTCATGGATACAGTGAAGGAAGACATGAAAGTAGTTGGCGTGACCAAAGAGGATGCAGGAGACAGGGTTAGATAGAAGAAACTGACTTGGTGTGGCAACCCCTGAAAGGAAATGCCAAAAGAAGAAGAAATGGTTGTGTGTCTTTGGACTGGTGCCCTTTGCGGATCTACCCTGCGTCTCACGTGACCTGCAATGTGGGCAACCTTAAATTGGATGAAAGTTTTAAAAAGAATGGAAAAAAAAGTAAAACTTGTCCATCAGTTCCAATGATGCTGTGTAAGAGAGACCGTGCAAAAGGTTTGAAATGAGAACCTTCAGGTGTCATATTGGGTGAAAAGCTTCTAATGAAAAAGAATTTAAGACAGAACTCAGAAATGTGGTAACTATGTGGAAGTGTACCTAAGCCGGTGTTTCTCACAAACAAACACTTGCAATTAAAGAAAAAAGTTTTAAGTTCTTCATTAAGAAAAGTCTTGAGTTTTTAATTAATGTTAAATATCAAGAGTTAAAATAAAAACACCTGCTTTCCATTACTTTTCACATAAAGGGAGAGACAATACTCTTTATTTCACTGCTCAATTTTCAGGTTAGTGAAACTGGGCATGAGGCTGCAAAGGAAGTAACACTTTGCACCAAGTTGGAAGTCCAACACCTTCTCATAAGCTTTAAAATCAAATTGGATGGGTTCTTTTTTGTTGATATAAAAAATGACACAGAACAGCACTGCTGTTTTCTGCTTTATCTAGAAGTAGAGAAAAGCTTGTGAGGGCAGCAGCCTCAGCAGGGAAGTCCAGACTTTCCTCACCCAGTCCACATCCTTCAGCTCATTCAAAGGCATTCAGTGGTCAGCAGTGACATGTTGAGGAAAAATTTAATCAAGTGAAAAGCTCATTGCAATTTATTCATTGCAATGAGAAATCCACCACTAGTCATAAAGGTCTACATCTGACTATTTCTTTCACTCTGAAAGAGACAGTCTGACCCCGCAAGATTGCCTCAATCAGGGAATTACCTTTGCTGCGTTGCACCGGAGCAGGTAGCCGATGGTTGAAGAAAGTAGGGGATTTGGTTTCTGCTCCAGGGACATCAAGGCTTAGGCCTAAAGGGAATTAAACCAGCTTCTCTACCACTGAGCCAACGCCTCCAAGGATTTCCTTGCGAGCTTCACAGTGGACATCTGAACAGGGTTAAAATCTGATTTACAGGAGCAATAATTGCTCTGATACTGCTTGCTAAACATGGAAAACAACGGAAACTGGCCCAATATCTGATAGGGCTCTGCAGGAAAAAGAAATCTGTTGTGTGGTGAGTTGCACATCCCAGCCGAATGAAGTGAACGGGATCATGTCATCTGCAAAAACAATCAACCAAAAAACAACAGGTAATGAGGAATTTTGCATAATTTAGATTATTAAATACAGGCTTGAGAGTGTTGTGGTTCTTCTGCAGTGGTATCTAAAACTTCAGGGCTGACTTTGTTCCCTTCTGTGATCCTCCACAGACAGCAGAATAAAAGAAAGAGTAAAGAATGTCGTTGTGTGATCTGACTAAAGTAAGCCAAAATGTGTTTTGACTTCACAGTTGTCAAAATATATTCAAGACAGAACCAGCATGACTTTATAAGTCACTTCATTTTTATGCAAATTTGAACCTTTTTAAGAACTCCAGACTGCCGTCAGCCTCTTAATCTGGAAGTCTGTGTGATCTTTTCCATTCCTGACCACATGCCTTTCATGTTGTTCTGCTGGAACTGTTTTTCCTTGTGATCCTCAGTGCACACATACTCTTTCATCCCTTGTTTTACCTTGTTTTGGTTCCATCCTCGGTAACATCATCAGTTATGTTCAATCCCTGATAACTTTCTTTTTATGTTCAGCAGCTTTTGCAGGTCAGTGATCATCCAAAAACCGTTCTCTCCTTGTGGGGATGCTGCTTTGCATGCAGAACATGATGCTATCTGTCACATACTCAGTTATCAGATTACCGTCATCTCCATTCCAGCATGTTACCGCAAAGCCCCTTTTCAGACTATCTTGAGAATAATCAGAACACGTCCTAATGGTCTGTTTGATCACAGATTAATGGCAAATGACGGATGAGGTGAAGGCGTAAAAATCTGATTAAAGTCTGATCTTCCTAAAGTCTTACTAATCATATTTTGTCTGGTGGAGCAGCTGACAAACTGTTGGGATGTTAGAAGACTAAAAGATATCGGAGAAAACCCCATGAATGTGTTTGGATGAAGTGTTTGTATCCAAGCAACAGCTGATGAGATGACAGATAATAGTGTCCAGTATCATAAATCAAAAATATGGTTTCTCCCTCTTTTGCTGCTTTTGTTTTTAAGAAGTCCATCCCGTCTTTTGGTATCATCCCAACATGCTTTTGTACTCAATGTGCAGATGGAATGTTTGAGATTTCTTTGCCCCTACATGCACTTTCTGCTTAATTATTCAATTAGAAAGCAAGAGAAAGGATTTCATTTTGTACATTTCAAGTTATTTTATTACCAAATATACAAGTAAAAGACGAAGACTAAATGCTTTTCATATCTACTAGGCATCACCTGGCAGGATTGAGTGTCCAACATGGACGTCCTGACCCAGACTATTATGTCCCCTGTGTTTGCGATCGTCTCACAGAGGTGCCTTCACTGGCTAGGCCATGTATGCAGACAGATGAGGGACGCATTCTGAAGGACATCCTCTATATCAGGGGTCACCAACCTTTTTGAAACTGAGAGCTACTTCAAGGGCACCGAGTAATGCAAAGGGCGACCACTTTGATAATACACTTCTGAAATAACAAAGTTACACAGTGTACCTTTAATGTGATATTATTATTAATGATATTCTATATGAAGACACTGATTGTTAATGATCCATCACAATAATTATTTCAGTATGATTAAACAAGATAGGAAACAGATACATTTCAATATGCAAGATCCAAGTGTTTCATTTTCAAATGATCACTTCCACAACATTTTGCAGGAAATCTTTTCCAACTTTTACTAGCCACCAACAGTTATCAAATCATAAACTCTGAACCATGTTTGTACATATGATCAATTATGTAAGATTGAACAAAAATCTACTCCTTTCAAAATAAGGACGGTGCGACTGTGCGTCGTACCGCACCGCAGATGAGACACACACAGTTTTCTTTCACGTTAGTAAAAAAGAACTCTCCCTCCCATTCACTGTGAAAATGATAATTTTTCTTCCTTTTTTCTGCCATGTTTTTGTGGGTAGAAAAACGCGTTCATAACCTCATCTTTGCAGCGCTCACGTTTACGATTTTATGTATTCATTTTTAAATATACATCACTGTAAATGAAATTCAAAAAGAATAGCAACACAATTAAATAAAATTTTAGACAGAGTTAATTTGTGATTAGTGCTATTTTTAGAACTGGCCTGCAGGCAACTTGGTGCACCGGGTTGGTGCCCTTGCTCTATATGGAGCTGGCCACAGGAACACAGCCAACTCGTCAACCTGCCCTGCGGTACAAAGATGCCTGCAAAAAGAATCTCAAGTCGTGCGACATCAACGCAGCAGATCACGAGTCAGTGATCTCTGACTGCTACAGGTGGCGTGCAACTGTCAAAATTAGTATCAAGCAGCCGAAGGAGAACAGAGAGAACAAGTGCAAGGCCACAAAGACCTGGAAACAGTAAAAAAAAAAGTCAGTCTACCACTGCACAACAAATAAGTATCCAGATGCTGACTTCATTGTCTCTAGAGACAGAGGGATGTCAGCATATAAATTTATATTCATAACATGTCCCTCTGGTCAGCAAGTTTAACACAATGGTTTTTTTTTTCTAGTGTGAATCCAGCAGTAATCTCCATGGCAACACTACTGTCAATCCATGAGAATTGTTTGTGCCTGTGTCAAACTCCCACCTTATTGGCTGGTACAGTCAGTTCCACTGACGTCCTGCAGTAATATTAATATTTTATAGTAAACTGAGGGCTGAAGATTATTGTCTTGACATTTGCAACTGGCCAGCGAGCCATGACTGAGGCTCCTGCAAGAGGATTTGGGTAGCTGGCAAACTAAGTGATGAACAACAGGAGTTTTTATTGTCATTACTCGGGATCAAACATTTGCTGTTACTTTTCAAGTCATGCAATTTGATTTGTGGTGAGATTTAGGGGAGCAACTGTTGCATAAATTTCCAGACTGTGACATAGAACATACCTCTGTATGATCTATGATGCCAGTGCTGATACCATTAAAGGTCAGAGATGTTCCAATATCTGTTTATGAATTGGCAGGTGGTTGTGCTTATCGCACTGGCCAACAAATCTGTGAAATACGACGGACAAATTTCGACCACAAAAACTCAAAATCAGAGGTTTTTTAAATGTATTTTCACGTTTCTAATTAGCCAGATGGTTCTCGTCTGAAAGTTGTGTGAATGTTGTGAAAACAGCCAACATATTTCTGCACGAAGTTCCATCTTTTGTCATTTTTAGCATTTGATTAGTTTCATAAAAGATGTCATGACAGCATACTGCCACAGAGGAGATTGGCAGATGGTTCTGTGATTAGCAGCATCTGGCTTTTGCAATTAAATATTTTAGAAAACAAATAAAGATAGATAAATATGGGTTTGGTTAGATTCTGCCAGCGGACCGCAGATGTGAGCTATCCCAAGGCTGGCCATGATGCAATGAATCAAACAGAGACATTTAGGTTTGGATTTGTGTCAGAAAATAATATCAAATCATTTAAGAAGGATAGACTATAAAAACATTTTAAATTGGCTTATTTTTTTGTTTTGTTTCATGTTCTTTCTTACATTGTATCAATGTCAAGTTGATCGTCCGTTTATCCAGAACGATGGTGCTGCTCGAGACAGAAACCAACAAAATAATCACAAAATAATTACAGACAAGAATTTAATAGGAATGATAAAAGCGTTACGACAGGAAAAGGCTTGTTCAGTCGGTATTGATCGTGATTGTGTTTGTGATCAGTTAGATTTCTTGTTTTTTTAACGAGAAAAAAAAAAGTGTTGCTTCTTTACTTCAGAAAATCTAATCTGTTCGTTTCGTCATCTTCCGCTTCTTTCGAGGCCGGGTCGCGGGGGCAACAGCCTCAAACGGGTAGCCCAGGCTTCTCTCACCCCGGCAGCATGCTCCAGCTCACCCAGAAAGAGCCCAAGTTGTTACCCGGCCAGCTGTGAGACATAGTCCCTCCAGCAGGTTGGGGTCTGCCCCTTGGTCTCCTCCCGGTGGGACGTGCCCAAAACACCCCGCCCGCGAGGCGCTCGGGGGGCATCATGACCAGATGCCCGAACCACCCCATCTGGCTCCTCTTGACCTTTAGGAGAAGCGGCTCGAAGCCGAGCTCCTCCCGGATGGCAGAGCTCCTCACCCGATCTCTGAGTAAGAGCCCAGCCACCCTGCGGAGGAAGCTCATTTCAGCCGCTTGTACCCGCGATCTCATTCTTTCGGTCACCACCCACAGCTGGTGACCATAGGTGAGGGTGGGAACGTAGATCGACTTGTAAATCGAGAGCTTTGCTTTTCGGCTCAGCTCTTTCTTTACCACGACGGACCGATGCAGCGTCCTAGTTATTGCTGATGCTGCACCAATCCGCCTGTCGATCTAAGTTGTTAAAGCTAAATATTAAACTCTTTCAAGACGCTTTACACTTTAGGCCTGAAACAAAATTTATGCTGTATCATGCACACTCTCAGGGTCATGCCAGCACGTAAGTGGGGAGTTAGAGTATGAGGAGATTCACAGTGTCAAGTATAGTTTAGAAAAATGTAACATAGTAAACGTGAAACTAAATCCAGAGCTGGCTTTCTATATTAAATTGTTTTTGTTAGCATCTCTCTGACTGCCTTTGGCTGAATAAGCCAATGTGGGAGCTGCAGCTCCTACGATACTGGCTGCAAATGTGATAGGTGGTATGAGTCATGGGGGAGCAGTGGCAGACTGATTTTTTTTTTTTTTTTTGCTGTTTCCTGGTCTTTGCGGCTTTGCATTGGATCTCTCTGGTCTCCTCGACCTGATTGATACCAATTTTGACAGTTGCACGATAACTATAGCCGTCAGAGATCACTGACTCAAAATCTGTTGCATTGATGTTGCACAACCTCAGATCGCTCTTGCAGACATTTTTGTACCGCTGAACAGGTACAAAGATACTTATACATACATACTTATACTAAATAAGTAAATGCATACAGTAAGTATCAATGGCTCAATACCGAGATCAAGTCTTTACTACACAACTAAACCAGAGGATCCCAGCAGTGTGTGGATAATTAAGCAGCACGGATTCACTTCTGTTTTAATTGGGTTGAGAATTGGTGCACTTTGATTTGCTCCCTTTGGTATTTGTGGTGTTATGATGAGTTTAGTTTCTGCCACATGTTGCATTTCCAGACAGTCTGTTATTGCTAATTGGACTGCCGTACACTGAAACATATAAAGGTGTCTGCCATGTGGCTCTGCAGTTTGTCCTCAGGTTGAACTACTGGGAAACTCACAGCTGGGAAGATCAGAAACTATTTGTGAGAGTTTTATTTCTATGATTTATGCCCTGAGTGGAGGAGTAAATGTATATGAGGGTCTTGTTCGTGAGTGTGGGATGTATGTATATGTACATGTGGTACATGTGAGGTGTAAAAATACACTTTGAGAATACATCTGTATCTTTTTAAATTTCACTTAATGCATCAAAAATTTAAAAGTAACAACATTTCCTTGCATGAGATGCACATAAACGGCAGCAAACGTGGTTACAAAACTATAACTTTGTTTTTTGAAGAAACTTTTTTGGTCTTCAAAACGTGTTGCAGGGGGAAAAAAAGTACATTCTCCAATATTTACATTACTTTTTGTAGCCTATCACGACCCTTTAATCCTTTCTGATATCAAATCACTTCATTTTATGGAGGGATCAGGATTTTATGGTATTAAATTTCTCCCAATGAGGGTAAAATCTAATCTTCTTCACTGCCTAAAGGACTTTTAGAAGTTGTGCTTCGGGGTAGATGACAAGCATACACATCCTACGTCTGTCTCTATATTTGCTGCAGTTTTGCTTTATTATGGCTGTGATTACAAGTAATTTCATGCAACTGCTGGGAAAACTTGTTTTTTCTGACATCCTTTTATAGTTTAAAACTTTACTGCAGTTCTTTTCATTTTCTTGTGCATTCATCCCGTCTGTAATTGTGTCGACTGTGAGAGTTGAAAGATAAAACACCTTTTGTGTGTGACATATTGAGTAGGTTATTACCATATTTAGTATGAAACACCTGCAGGGCTGCATAGCATAATCAAATAGCTGGTTTATTTAATGCAATCCTGTTTTATATGTTTAAAAAATCTATTAAAGTTGAGAGTTTCTTTGGTTTTCAGACTAAAAAAAAAGATGTAATGCACTTCAGCCTGGATCAGTTCAGTGTTCCATTAAAACAAACTCTTTTCTACAAATTGCTTTGTTCAAACAGGGCTTAGCTTTGTTTATTTATAGACTATCTGCAGACTCGAAAAGCTGAACACAACATATTTGAAGTAGGATTTATGTAAGCCAAGCATGTACTGTCACAGGTTGCACAATGGTGCAGGGGTTAGCATGGTGGTCTTACAGAGATACGTTCGATGTTTGTGTCCTGGAGTGGAAGAGCTAGGCTTGAAATACTGGCCTTTCTGTGTGGTGTTTGCATGTTCTCCCTCTGTATGCAGGGGTTTTCTCCATGCACCCAGGTTTCCATCCACCCTCCAAAAACATGTGTGTCAGGTTGATTGGCTACTATGTGATGAGAATGTGTGTAGATGGTTGTGTGTGTGCCCTGCAACAGACCGGCGACATGTTCGGTGTGTATCCTGCCTCTCGCCTGAAATCAGCCGGGATAGGCTCCGGCACCCTCCACAACCCCATTAGGGAGGTAAGTGGTTGAGAAGATTAAACAAAATGTAGACTTTAAGACTACTTTTCTGTTTCATTTTGGTGGCTTCTCCAAACTTTGACCATTGACTTAGAAAGAATGTTTTTTCCTGTCATTTAATTAACAAAATTAAAATAATGCCTTATTAAATCTGGTATTGATTCATGATTACTGTGTAGCTGTAGCACAAATATTTCGAACGGGAGGGATCAATAAAGTACTTCTGATTTGTGCAGGGTGTATCCTGCCACACTTGAATCTCCACTGATCAAGTTTGGATGAAGTGCTTCAGAAAATGATTCATTAAAACAGGATAAATGCCACCATCTAGTGGCAGATATTAAAACTACAACGTGTCAAAATAATCAGAAGTTGCTCATTGGTCAATAATTTCACACAATGCAACAAACTCGTTTCTGATTGGCTCTTTTTGATGTTGCCCTTTCACGTTAGCTTCAATTGAGCTTTCTGAGAGAAGTAACAACTCTGACAATCAACAGGTTTGTGTTTTTTAAAATTTTAATTCCGTTACAAACTTTTATCCAATTAGATTTTTGTTATTATTGAAAGATAACTGACATATTTGTGTCATATTTTTCTGTAAATAAGAACAAACAGTAATGTTTGTTGTCAGTGATTAGCATAGAGTTAGCATTGATGGATGCTAACTCTTTGCGTGTTGAAGTTTTTTTTTTTTCAGCGGGACGTAGTTTTTAAATGAGTTTTCCTTTTGTTCTAATCCATGTGGAGCAAAGTCATTTTAAATGTGGCGGTTTAATTTTAAGTGAAGTGACGACGTGGGAGGCGCAGCAACAAGAAGCCATGGGAAGCTAGATAAGGTTGCTAGGCAACACGAATCATATTTTTTTGAAAAATAGAAGCGTTTTGAACTTATATCATTTATTTATTCTTTTTTATATCATGAAAAACCATTTAAAATGTTCTCAAACAGTGTTTATTATTAATAAATTAGATGTAAGTGATCGTTTTATTTACACAACAAATCACCATGGTAACAGCATAGAAGCTAGCTACGCAGAAATACGTCGTATGATCAAGTATCGCTTATGTTTATCGTTATTAAACCATAATCAAAGAGGAATCGGTGTGATATTAGTTTGCATGGTGAGGCCAGTTGTTATTATGGGATGTTAGATGACAGGATGGTGGCATGACAGCTGTGTTTTCTGTCATCCTACACTCCTCTGCAGTAAGAAGATAGCTCTTCCTCGCTATCGATATTTGCTTTAAGGACAAATCTACATGTGCATGAAGCTCCTCGGTCCTCTCCAGGGTTTAATCCTCTTTGTGTGTCTTATTTTAGAGATGGGAGAAGCTCCTGCTGTGAGGCTGCAGCAGCAGCAGCAAGGTGGAAGCTAGGGATTGTTCTACAGCAATGTGGGATCGACATCGACTATGAAGAAGATATTTAGCTTTACGAAGAAAAAGAAATACCCTCAAGGGACCGCCGACAGTGCGAGTGGGCTTTCTGTTGGATATGATCTGAAAGAGAAGGATCTAGGGAAGGTTCACAAAGCTGCTTTACAGGGTGATTTGGCCAAGCTGAAGCAACTTGTTAAGAAGTATGATATTAATCAACTTGACAAGGAGAATCGGTAAGTTACAGATTATTCTGAACATCTGATGTTTATTAGATTCATATCTGTGTTTAGTTTATTCATTATGATTTGTATGGACTGATATTACAATATGTTCAAACTATTCAAAACAAGAGTACAAACAAGAACTAGAAAATATGATCCCATTAGTCCTGTGCTTTGGATTCTGCACTGGCTTCATGTGGATCAGAGAATAGACTTGAAAGCTGCTCTACTTGTGTTTAAGTGTGAATAATAGTGTCTTTCGAGACATCTAGAACTCTGAGAACCTCTGGGGACCCTGCTGCTGGGTTCTAGAGCACTCATGGGCAAACTACAGGCCGTGGGCCACATGCGGCCCATTAAACCTTTTAATCCGGCCCTTGACAAAATTGAAAAAAAAAAGAAAAATTTTATTTAACCTGCAATTCTGATGTTTTCTTCACTAGATGGCACACTCTGGATATATTGGCTTTCTTAAGAAAACAACAACACTGCTTCCATTAAAATGTGTGTGTCTCCATAATGCGCAGGCTGTCAAACGAAAGAGTTTGCACATCGGCCATCGGGCTCCATACACGGATGTAATCAAGCGTGTTAGATGTTAAAATAAGAAAAATGTTACATCAAGCGCTTAGATTTCAAACCGAGCACTGCTAAATGCACGTTTTTTAGCGCTATCGCACTAGATTTCAGAGCTAGCGCCGCTAGATTTTAAATCAACATTGTCAAATGTTAGAATTCAATTTGGCCTGCGAACCATAAAGTTTGCCCAACCCTGGTCCAGAGTAAGGCCTTAACAAAGAGAACAAACTTCCTGAGGTTGTTAAAAATATGATGACATTCCTGTGTTCAGGACTCTGCACTGGCTTCAAGTGGATCAGAGAATAGACTTTAAAGCTGCTCTGCTTGTGTTTAAGTGTGAAATGTTAGTGCCTTATGAACCATCTAGAACTCTGAGGACCTCTGGGACCCTCCTGCTGGTGTCTAGAGTCAGTCTAAGAATAAGAAAACTTTTATTAGTCTCACAATGGGGAAATTGCAACGTGCAACAACACAGGCACAGCAGGAACAGACAAAGAGACAGCAGCCTACATAATCAAAGGAGCTTAAATAGAGGCTGTGAGACAGGCCTCTACTGTCAAGATCTAGGCTGAAAACAGTCAGTCACCTTCTTAACCGTCTATCCCTTACGGCGTTCCGGGGATGCCACAGCCCATCCCGGCTGATTTAAGGCGAGGGGCAGGGTACACCCCCAACAGGTCACCAGTCTGTCGTGAGGCCACACACAAACAACCATACACACTCATTCTAGGGGCAATTTGGCACCATCCAATCAACTTAACATGCATGTTTTTGGAGGGTAGGAGGAAATTGGAGTGCCCGGAGCAAACCCACACAGACACGGGGAGAACGTGCAAACTCTACCCAAAAAAAGGGCCAGTGTTCCAAGCCTCGTCCCCACCCTGGACTCGAACCCATGAGCTTCTTCCTGTGAGGCCACTGTGCTACCCACTGCGCCATCGTGCCGGCCTGGCTGAAAACATTTCTGTTTAATTATGCAGTTACCTGAAGATTAACCATTCTTTTTTTTATTCTACATTTTGTGATTTTAATGCATCTTTTCTGTCTTGTGAAGCACATTGAATTGCCTTGTGTTTGAATTGTGTTACAAATAAACTTGCCTTGCCCATACATGAAACAAAACAGCAACAAAATCAGAAGATGGATGATAGAAAATTTGTTTAATCTTCTGAACCTCTTATCCCTAATGTGGTGGCAAGGTGGCCTGGTTGATTTCAGGCAAGAGGTGGGATAGACCCCAAACACACACACACTTTTCTAGGGACAATTTTGTAGCAACCAGTTAACCTAACATGTATGTTTTTGGAGGATTGGAGGAAACCGGTGTACCCGGAGAAAACCCACACATACATGGGGAGAACATACAAACTCCACAAAGAAATACCGATGTTTCAAACTTCGCCACCACTCTCAGATTCAAACCCTGACCTTCTCGCTGTGAGGCCACATTAAAAATCATTTATATTAAAGAAACTATAAATTTTTTTGCCGTTAGACCCTCCTTCTCAGTGAGGAAAAACTGTTTGAAACTTATTTGAGTTCCAAAGTGGGACGAGGCTTGAAATACTGGCCTTTCTGTGTTGAGTTTGCAATGAATAACTAAGTTTTTAAAATTCATTTTTAAAAACACAATGAGACACATAAGCATTCTATTTTTTTATGCACTAATAAAATAATGACCGTACATGACCATCCGTGTTGCCCCGTTTTGTGCAAATAACCACTGCTTTAAATCCCGTGTATGTCGTTTGATATCATTCTGTCATTTTAAGATTACGACAACAAACTGCTGTTAAATTACACCCTATTGTTTCTTTTCTACTTGTCTTTCAAGGCAGCATCTAGTTACCATTAACATTTATTATGTCAGTGAACAAAAGAGACTGGTCACAGGCTGGCATTGAGTCGACTGTAATCACCATTATGTTCATTTCAAAGACCTGTTTAGTGAAAATCTTCCTATAAAAGTATTTTGTTTCTGCATTTAACTATAAACTGTAATCTGTCACAGAACTGCACTACATATCGCCTGTGCGAATGGCCACGTGGAGGTGGTTAACTTCCTCGTTGAGAGCAAGATCAAGATTAACCAATGTGACAGTCAAAATCGATCCGCCTTAATGAAGGTAATCCTCAAAGATGACACTCTTTTTTTTTTTAAAATCCAAAGCAACATACAAATTTTTTGTCATAAAATGTTTTTGACTAAATGTGTTTTTTTTTTCCAGGCGGTGCAAGGCCAGCACGAGCGCTTTGTAAACTTATTGTTGGAAAATCAGGCGGACCCGAATTTGGTGGACATCAATGGCAACACAGCCCTACATCTGGCGGCGAACATCCCGTCCATATCCACTGCTGTCATGTTGTTGCACCATGGGGGTAAAATTGATTCTCAGAACAAGGTGATTCCAAAGTGCTGCATTTATTAAAGCCAAAACAGAACAACTTTCACCTTTTAATGTGAAGGTTTCCTTTTAACATTTGTCTGCAAATTGTATGAGGGTTTTTTTTGACTGCGATCTCTCATTTTAATACACATTAGGTTTCACAATTTTTTATTTGCCTTGAGGATGCTGATAGAGAAGTACAGAGAAGGCCAGAGGGAGCTGCACTGTGTCTTTGTAGATCTAGAGAAAGCGTATGACAGGGTACCTAGAGAAGAACTGGTATTGTATGAGGAAGTCTGGTGTGACAGAGAAGTATGTCAGAGTGGTTCAGGACATGTATGAGGCCTGTAAGACAGTGGTGAGGTGTGCTGTAGGTGTGACAGAGGAGTTCAGTGTGGGGGTGGGACTGCACCAGGGATCTGCTCTGAGCCCTTTGCTGTTTGCTGTGGTGATGGACAGGCTGACAGATGAGGTTAGACAGGAATCTCCATGGACAATGATGTTTGCAGATGACATTGTGATCTGTAGTGAGAGGAGGGAAAAGGTGGAGGAAAAGCTGGAGAGGTGGAGGTTTGCACTAGAAAGAAGAGGAATGAAGATTAGTCAGAGTAAAACAGAGTAAATGTGTGTGAATGAGAGGGATCCAAATGGAAAAGTGAGGTTACAGAGAGAAGAGATAAAGAAGGTGGAAGATTTTAAGTACTTGGGATCAACAGTCCAGAGCAATGGAGAGTGTGGAAAAGAGGTGAAGAAGCATGTCCAGGCAGGCTGGAATGGGTGGAGGAAAGTATCAGGTGTGATGTGCGACAGAAGAGTTTCAGCTAGAATGAAAGGGAAAGTGTACAAAATCGTGGTGAGACCGGTCATGCTGTTTGGTCTAGAGACACTAACACTGAAGAAAAGACAGGAAACAGAGATGGAGGTAGCAGAGATGAAGATGCTGAGGATCTCTCTGGGAGTGACCAGGATGGACAGGATTAGGAATGAGTACATCGGGGGAACAGCACATGTTAGAGGTTTTGGGGACAAAGTTCGAGAGGCAAGACTGAGATGGTTTGGACATGTGCAGAGGAGAGAGAGAGAGTACATAGTAAGAAGGATACTGGATATGGAACCACCAGGAAAGAGGGCTAGAGGAAGACCAAAGAGGAGGTTCATGGATACAGTGAAGGAAGACATGAAGATAGTTGGTGTGACCGAAGAGGATGCAGCAGATAGGGTTAGATGGAAGAAACTGACTTGCTGTGGCGACCCCTGAAGGGAAATGCCAAAAGAAGAAGAAGGTTTCACAGTTTTTAATCAAATTTTGCAATTTTATTTTCAGCAGCACATTGTTTCTTGCAGTCTAATTGAAGTGTCATGTTTTGTGTGATGATTGGCTGGAAATACAGTCGATCAGGGGGACATGCAAACTTTGTCTGAGTTATTTCAGAGTTACAGAGAAAAAAAAAACGCTTTCAGTTTTTTTCTATTTAAGGGAAATAGAAATTACTGTTGCTGCAAAAATAAACACCAAAGATCCATTTGGTTTTGACGTACACTCAAGGAGGCGCGCTTCATTCTATTGCAATTGAAGCTGTCCGTGCTTAACTGTTTTTTTTTCCAAGTGGTTTCCTATTTCCTTCACGCGTGTTTGAGAAATTTTAGAGTCAACGGCCATTAATTAGAGTTCTCCCGTGCAGTATTCAGATCCAATTCATACTCAAAGTTGTACATGGCCATGGATTTTGTTCTCTGCCAAGTTCACATTCTTTTGTAAAGAGGAAGATTTTTAGTGCACATGCTCGGCTCACGCTTTGTTGCTTTGGAACAAGATAAGAATTTCAAAGGGAATGCTCGAGCTTAGCTAATATGATGCTGTATTCGCCACCTCAAATTTTTCCCAAATAAACACAATACCTCCTCTTTGAACAAGAGAAAAATCCGTCATCCCCGCTTGTTCCGGGGCCGGTCGCGGGGGCAACAGCCTCAAATGGAAAGCCCAGACCTCCCTCACCCCGACTGCATCCTCCAGCTCACCCGGAAGGATCCCAAGTCGTTCCACTGGCCAGCTGTGAGACATAGTCTCTCCAGCGGGTCGGGGGTCTGCCTCTTGGTCTCCTCCCAGTGGAACGTGCCTAAAACACCTCGCCCGCGAGGCGCCCGGGGGGCATCATGACCAGATGCTTTAACCACCCCATCTGGCTCCTCTCAACCTGGAGGAGGAGCGGCTCGACACCGAGCTCCTCCCGGATGGCAGAGCTCCTCACCCGATCTCTGCGTGAGAGCCCCGCCACCCTGCGGAGGAAACTCATTTTGGCCACTTGTATCCGCAATCTCATTTTTCCAGTCACTACCCACAGCTGATGACCATAGGTGTAGAGAAAAATGTGAAAATGTTAATCCTATCTGAGTAACGTCTATGAAATGTGTAGTAAAGGGCTATGTACAGAAACCACTGGAAAAAATCAAGTTAAAGAACTTCCCAGATTTTGGCTATCGTGGGTTATTTTTAAAACATTACTCCAGTGATTATCGAGTGATCACTGCATTTGTAATTTATAGGAGGGTTTTACACCTTTGATGGTTGCCATTCGAGAAGACCTCATTGAGATGGCTGAGTTTCTACTCAAAGAGGGTGCGGATGTGAACTTTGCAGGTCATGATAAAAGGTCAGTATTGTGATCGAGGCAAAAAATGTCTAATGTGAGTTTTATTATTTTAATCCTCATTCCTGACATTGTGATGTTTCACTTTCAGAACCCCGTTGATGTTGGCCGCCGGTAACGGGCAGATCAGCATGGTAAAGCTGCTTCTGCAGTTTAAAGCAGACATCGGACTCGAAGATGCCAACGGGTGGTCAGCTGACGACTATGCAGTAATGAACGGGCATCACCCGTAAGTTTCTGCCTTTTTACTCACATTTTTCTACCACTTACTTATCTGGTCATGCAGGTTCATGACAACATGTCCTCTTTTTTTGTAGCTGTTCTCTGCTGATCATAGAGTACAGTACTCAGAAAACCCACAAACCCACGGGGTCTAAAGAGCATGGTAAGAAGAAAAAAACATCAGGCAAGACATCCCATCATTTTGAAGTGGGCTTCTCTTTGGGCGGACCAGCCACTAACAAAGACGGTAGGGTAGTTTTATTAAATACCGGACAGTTCTAATGATCTGTAATAGCTGTGTTTATCACTGACTGATGGTTTTATTTACTCCTCATGCTTTACCTTTTGACTGGATCTAGAGCATGGAGCACATGCAGCAGGGGGAGGTACTTTGCTTAGATGAGTTGCCGCAAAGTATTAATGATTTTCCCTCTTTTTTTTTTTCTTTTTAGAAAGTTCAAAATTTCCTGCTGCTTAAGATTGTGTTGCAGCGATCATTGAAATTTTGCCGCTTCTTTGTAGTTTTTTTTTTTTTTCTCACTTTGGTTCATTTCTCACAAAAAACTTTTCACATTTGCACAAGAACTGCAACTGACCTACCAGATAATCTTCAAATTCAAGCTACTTGCTCGAAAGGGTTAGTTCATTCTACTAATTTAATTTTTAATCGTAAATTCTATTGAATTAGTCGTGTTTTCATTATAACAATTTTACTGTTTTCCAATATAGAAAACTGAGACATTAGAGAGACCGACAGAAAATACGCAAATCACTACTTTATGCTGTTTACATGGTCATTTGGACCCTAAAGTTAGGTTGTAAAAGTAAAGTGAGGCTTTACTATATTTATTGAGGTACCTGAGTAAAGAAACAAAATACTTTTCACCTGTTACTGCAGGTTTTTTCCCAAGTCCGAAGTGCGCACAGCTTTGTGCTAAAAAAAAGTATTTAATGAAAACATAACCTGCCTTTGAGTAGACCTATAAACTCTAAAATTTAAACAAACAACTTCATATTATGAACCAGAACATCTAACAAATGAGCATTTCTGCAAATCCAGATGTTCCTCTCTTTCTGAACACTTCTGAATGATGAAAAACATTTTCCTGCTTATTCAGGCCCTATGCAGATGGAATCCTCTCATTCTCAGAGAAAGGATTTGGGGGACAATAGGAACAAAAAGTGTTAATCTTTTTGACTGTTTTTCTATTTTTGCGTTGCGCTAGTCTTTGGGGGACAATGGCGCACAGGGGACCAGTCTTCTTCTCATTTCGTCATATCCCTTCAGGGGTCACCAAAGCAAGTCAGTTTCCTCCATCGTACCCCTATCTGCTGCATCCTCTTGGTCACGCTAACTATCTTCATGTCTTCCTTCACTGTATCCATGAACCTCCTCTATGGTCCTCCTCTAGTCCTCTTTCCTGGTGGTTCCAAATCCAGCATCCTTCTGCCGATGTACCCTCTCTCTCCTCTACACATGTCCAAACCATCTCAGTCTGGCCTCTCTGATTTTATCTCAAAACCTCTAACATATGCTGTTCCTCTGATCCTGTCCATCCTGGCCACTCCCAGAGAGATCCTCAGCATCTTCATCTCTGCTACCTCCATCTCTGTTTCCTGTCTTTTCCTCAGCGCCACTGTCTCTAGACCAAACAGCATGGCCGGTCTCACCACGGTTTTGTACACTTTCCCTTTCATTCTAGCTGAAACTCTTATGTTATACATCACACCTGATACTTTCCTCCACCCATTCCAGCCTGTCTTGACATGCTTCTTCACCTCTTTTCCACACTCTCCATTGCTCTGGACTGTTGATCCTAGATACTTAAAATCTTCCACCTTCTTTATCTCTTCTCCCTGTAAACTCACTTTTCCATTTGGATCCCTCTCATTCACACACATGTACTCTGTCTTACTCTGACAAATCTTCATTCCTCTTCTTTGTAGTTCAAACCTCCACCTCTCCAGCTTTTCCTCCAACTTTTTCCTCCTCTCACTACAGATCACAATGTCATCTGTAAACATCTCCAAGCACAGGTGACCAGTCTGTCACTGGGAAATTTGAACTGACCAATTACAATATATACAGTAGAAGAGATTTTGGAAGAATTACATATAGTAACCCAAACAATAAAATGAGGATTATTAGCTTATGCCCCAGGGGAGGCATAGCTCAGTGGTAGAATGGCCGTCTTTAAACTGAAGAATTGGGTCCGATTGGGTCCGATTCCCAATGAACTTGAGCCTAACTCCTGTCATGCCTGCCTGCTGCGGTGCAGTGTAGCAAAAGTAATTTCCCCACAATGGATTAATAAAGTACAATTATTATTGTTAGTATAAAATTACCATCCAGCTGTCACGTGTATAGTGCGTTTAGAATGACAGTCCCAGGGGGCGTTGGCCTAGTGGTAGAATTACCATCTTTCGACCAGGGGAACTGGGTTCGAATCCCAGTGGACCAAAGCTCTTCTTGGGACTGAAAACTGGGAGGACAAACTAAAAAAAAAAAAACAATTATAAAAGGAATGACATAACAGTAGCAAATGATAATGAGAAAAAAGCAGAGAAAAAAGCAGAGAATTCTATATAAAAAAAAAAAAAACGATGTATGTAAGTGTTTGCAATTTGATGAAAATAATCAATGTTTACTATGATGTTCATTGATGACAAAAATTGGAGATCGGAATAACTGTTGTCCAAATGTGAATAGTGTCGTGAAAACTACACCAAAGTGAGCGAAAAACTGTAAATGCCCCAAAGATCTCACACTTTTATTGGTGTTTTTGGCATGTACTACGTTGACTTGTCTTTAATCAGTGCAGATCTAATGCAGGGTTGTTTTTCTTTTGTTGCAGAATCTGAGGGTAATTCTCAGTCAGAGTCCATAAGTCGGTGAGCTCAATTTTCTTTCTCTGTTATCTGGTTCATTATTACATCTCACGCTTCACATGTGTTGCATTGCATATTTTGTCCCAGACCGTCAGGAAATGGTGCCGATGATGACTGGCTTCAATCAGAGGGGGAAGACGATTCACTTCGACTTGAAAAGGTTGGCTATTCTTTGTTTTGTATTAGATTATTTTCTTTATTATTAAATCTTTTATTTTTATATTCTGTGTTTCAGAAGCCGTTAAAAGTCAACTTGAACAAAATAATTGGAAATAAAAAAGAACAAGGTATAAGATAATTTTTTAGCCATTTGATACCTTCAGTTTAAAGGTTCCATCTCATGCAAAATAACTATTTTCTCATTTTATCCGAAGCACATAAACAGCCATAGTTTGGCCTTTGAAACACCCGTCACAATAGTTATCAAATGTTAATGATTTGTAGTTTTATACCAGATCAGGAAGTATGAAAGCCTGACCATTGCTCATCCCTCTAGATTGTCTGGGAAAGCACAGCGATCTGAAATTTTACAGGTGTCCTAAGTTAACCACCCATCCTTCGTCCAACCCATAGAAAAAAGAAAGAGGCGAAGGAGTATGGCAGGAGGAGAGCGTAAAAGGCTTCCTGCTACATTGCTGTGGCAAAGGCTCGTTTGTTGTCATGTGAAAAGTGGACAAAAATTTTTGTTATTTTTTCAAAAACCTCTGAATCTTTTCTGAAATCCACTTTGATGACAAACACAAAGCCCATACATCTGTTTTAGAAAGTAGAAAACTCTGAAAAGTTTATTTTGCATGAGATGAAACCTGCATTGCTCCCAGTGTTTCTTAGTAACCCTGTATCCCTGCCTGCTCTGTAGCTGCTGCACTGCAGGATGCGTCCCTGAGCGACACAGAATCAGATCCAGACAATGAAAATAGAGTGCAGAAATCCATCCCCGTAGGCCCTGTTTCCCCTCCCCTCCTATCCAAAGAAACCCCAGTGGCATCCATCCCTCTTTCTAACGACACGGAGGTAATTTTATTTTATTTTGCTAGATGCATGCGTGTGACGTGTTCCTCTTTTATCTTTCCTTTAACGTCAATAACAAGCAAAAAGTTCATCTGAGAGGGGGGAGAGAAGGGATGAAGGGTCCGACTCTCAGGAGGGAAGTTCAGAGGAGGACTCTGAGGAAGAAGTTGGAGAAGAAGAAGACGATGAAGAGGAGGAAGAAGAAGATGAGGATGATGATGATGATGAGGATGAACAGGATGAAGATGAGGAAGAGGAAGAAGAAGATGATGATGAAAGCGAAGAAGGAGAAGAAGAGGATGAATCTGTGGAAGATGAAAGCTCTGAACCAGCAGTTGAAGTTCAGACTTCTGACATAAAATCTCCTGCTTCTCCTCCAGAATTCAGTGAAAGTGTCAAGGTTAAAAACACCAGAGAATCTTCTCGGGAAGAAGACGAGAATAATCCTGAGAAAAACGTCCAATCGGAGCCTGAAAACGCAGCATCCGGTTTAGAAACGTTTGAAACTCCTGGGACGTTAGACATAGCGGAGGATTGCGTGGTGTCGGCCATTAGAGTAGAATCCAAATTTTCAGATGAAGACGAGAGCCTTGCAAAGGAAGGTTTAAACATTTTAAAACAAAGCTGTGAAACTCCGATGGTCAATGATGCGAACGTCGTGGAGTCTGAGAAAGAAAATGACGAAAACGATTCATGGAATAAACACAGTATTGGTGATGATGTTTGGAATGACAGCGAGAACGAAACTGATAATAAATTACAGGAAAATATTAGCAACACTTTAATTGCCTATCAGCAAAATGTATTAGCAAAAGTTGATGCAAAAAATTCAGACAGTGAGTCTGGGAGTCATCCTAAATCCGATAGTAAAAAGTTAGAAGGTAAAAACCGTAAGTCATCTTGGGGTTCATCTTCAGACGGGAGTAATGCAGAGTTACCAGAAGTGGCTGACGATGCAGAGCTGATAAAAGAGAAAGGTGTAGTTGAAGCAGAAGACACTTTACTTCCCTCTACATCTGTAATTCCCCCCCAGAAAGTCCAGCCAGAAAGCTCCTGGGATTCCTCATCACCGGTTTCACCCAAACCAGCCGTAAAGCACCACAAATCAATGATTGACCATAACGTGTCAAACTCCCCCCCCTCCAAATTGAGAGCAGGCACAATAACTACAAACGAGTCTGAGTGGGATTCTTCCTTAAACAATGATTCACAAGTTGGTATAACAGCAGCGGGCCAAAGCGACGAGCAGCCGAAATGCTCTGAAGAGAAAGAAGACGGAGAAAGTTTGGAGAACAGGTCGGACGATCCGTCTGCTAATGTTTCAACTGCAGCTGAAGATGAAAATACAATCGGAATCCAAACTCTGAAAGATGATGATGATGTGAAGTCAGCTGCTTCACAAGAAGAAGAAAAATCTGAATCAGAGAAAGAAGAAAGTAGTTGGGATGATGATGATGAATCAGAAAAGTTTAAAACAAAGCAGACCCTGAAAAACGAAAGCTGGGAAGGCAAAACGGTTCCAGATGGACCTGAAACTGATGATGATGATGAAAAAATTCCTCGGTCTTTTATTGACGAAATTGATGAATTTCCTCAGAATGCTGAAACGGAAGAGGGAGAGACGTCGGCTGACATGTACAGTGCGAGCAGAGAGGTTGACTCGAGCGAAGACTCGGACAGCAAGGATCAGAATCTGCAGTATGATTTTTCCACGGCCAAATCACACTTTTTTGAAGATCAATCGGGTATTGATGTAGGACATGGCGATGATAGCCAAGCTAGGCTAACGGCTTATGCTCCTCTTACAAATCAAAGCAGCATGTTAATTAGAGCGATAGAGTCATCTGATGGCTCTAACGAAGAGGCGGTACCAGAAAATCTTTCCAATCCAGCCAAAAAGGATGAGACAGGCAGCCAGTATAACAGTGCCCAATCAAACCCGGAGAGCGACTACGTGCTACCTAAGACTGACATTGATGATGTTGATTTGGACTCATCCGATCAGGCAGAGAGCGAGAGTCCGAGAAACGTTGAGGAGCCCGTTGAGAAGGTAAAGTGACATTCATGTAGAATAGTATAAAATGTCCATCATCTGCAAACATCTTAATTCCTCATTTATTTTCACTCTTTTTTTTTTAACTGAGTTTTTAAAGATGCAATAAAATGAACACAAGGTTTTACTGTATTTTATTTGATAGAAAGAAGATACATCTGAGACTGAAACGGATAAAGAGGAAGATCAACTAGAGGAGCCAAAGGAAGAAGATGTATCGGATGCAGAAAGCAAAGACTCTCCAGACATTGTTTCACCTGTTCCTGAAGAGGAAGTCACTCAGGAAAAGAAAAGAGGTAAGATGCATTTCTTAATTTACTCATTTGTAACATGACAAAATCTTATTGCAGACTCAATGCCTTTACAAATGTGTTTGAGGTTGCGCCAAACTGGTTCATACCACTGGAAGATCTCGCAATTACAGGCCAGCTATTCTCTGTGAATAGCTGGTCGATGAAGCAAGCAGTAAAACCTTGCTTCAGCCTGAGCTTCAGACGGGAAGCTCAGCCTTCCCTCACCCCAGCTGTATCCTCCAGCTCACCCGGAAGGATCCCGAGTTGTTCCCCAGCCAGCTGTGAGACATAGTCTCTCCAGCGGGTCCAGGGTCTGCCTCTTGATCTCCTCCCGGTGGGACGTGCCTGAAACACCTCACCAGTGAGGCGCTCGGGGGACATCCTGACCAGATGTCCGAACCACCCCATTTGGCTTCTCTCGACCTGGAGGAGGAGCGGCTCGACACCGAGCTCCTCCTGGATTGCAGAGCTCCTCACCCGATTGCTGAGTGAGAGCCCAGCCACCCTGCGGAGGAAGCTAATCATCATTTTTATTTTGCTACTTAAGTCAGCACTTTAAAAATCACACTTGTAATGAAGTAAAAAATTCTAATCAGTCTACATGCTCATCTTTAGATTTTTTGTTGGAACTGGGATTGGACAATGACGAAGAAGTGCAGTTTGTGTCCGACCAAGAGGTACGCTTGAGATGCCACACATATGATAAATTCTTTTAAAGTTTTACCCCACGTCTTTTAAGATTTTTGTCTTTTTTTTAGTCAAGTTTTTCAGACTCTGACAATCAACGTGAGGAGGAACAAGTTTCATATGAGCTGATTGAAGAGACACTCAATAAAGAAGAAGTGGAGAAAGAAAGTAAGACAGTGTCTTTACTTCTTTTTGTATTTAACAGGTTTATTTTGTTTGAAATAAAGAATTGATAGTTTGTGAATCCATGCCATGCCCACGTAGCAGTTTGATCCCGTTTATTTATTTTTGGAGATAAAATGACTTCCATATGCTGGTGTTTAAGTTCGTTTTTACTTAAATGGCTGTTTAACTCTTGTTTTCAGCTCGAATATAATGTTCAGAAACCCATTAATCACAATTCTCCTCTAATTATTTTCTTTTTTTATTTAATTTCTTTACTTTTTTGGCATCTAAGGTGGGCAACGAAGAAAAAAAAATCATTGTACATGAATTTTTCTTTCTTTTCTTTACATTTGAGAACCTAGTTTTGAATCTTAAATCTATCCAACTTTTTTCTGTATTTTTTTTCTTTTTGTAGATTTGTTTTACATCCCTTCTTTTTTAAGAGGTAAGGGAGACGGTAGGATGGGCGAGCTAGAGCATCGCCGAAGTGTAGGAAGACCTAAAAGCAGCCAGGGAGAGGGTATGAAGTTTTATGATGGGTTTAATGTGGACTAATAATGCCAGTGGTCTCATTGTCTCCTCACTATGTGCATAAAGGAATGCATGGAGAAACCCATCCACCCTGCTGCTCAGAAACTGTCGCTCTTCTGAATAACTCGCTTGTTCAGAATGATTTTACTAACTTAACAACTAACCTTCACTAATGCATACCTACCACCTTACAGCATGAAATTTTTGTCTGGCTGATTACTAGGCATGCAGCTCACACTTATGCTAATTAGTCTGATCTCATTTGCATGAAAATGCATCATTCAGTCATGTTCGTTTTCCCATCATGAAAAAATGGGTCATCTGTTTGTGAACTAAGCTAAATTTGACCAAAAACTTACGTGCTTGTTTTTTTCTCTTCCAGCTGGAAACACTAGTGATCACAACTATGACAGTAAGCCTGCCGAGAAAGATGACGATCCTTTTAAACAGGTCTGTTTGGTCATTTTCTATTTTACCACGTAAAAGGTTTTCTTCATTGCCAACTAGGTAAGTTTTAAAACGTTATAATTAAATTAAATGTTTTTTAGGATGAAAAGGCCAAATGGGAACCTGTTCTGAACAAACAAAAAGAAGATACGGCCCAAAACAAAGGTAGTCAGAAGCAGAGATTCAACTAAACGTTTGATCAAAAGTGTTTAATTTAGTGATTTGCTATAATTTCCCAGATTTACTGGAAGAGCTCGGTTTGGGAGGCGCGGATGACCTTGAAGGTAAGAAAAAGAAATATGTATAACTTTGAAACCATTTGCAATTTTATGTTTGTCTTTTGAATGTATTCAAGGCTGCCCTTAATTTCTTCAATCCTTTTCTTGCCATCAAAATATGTATTTTTTTTTTTTAAACTAAAGTATTAGTAGTAGGTGTTAATCTTAGTTCAAATTTTGGGGATTTTTTTTGTCAGTTAGTTGATGTTGATACCTATCAAAGACAAATTTCTATTTACTATCGGTATCAGTCAAATAAAAATCTATTTTCTGGGGAAAAAAACGTAGACTTTGCTTTAACTTTCTTTTCTATTGTTATTTCTTAAGCTAAAAGAGAAGGTTAGTATTTTTTTATCCTAGATTGTGTGATCTGCATTTCACAGAGCTTTTAGGATTCTAGTTGTATAGAGAAGTCAAGTCAAAGCCATTTTTAGTTTCCCTAGCAACACATATGCTTCTAGCTCAGGCATGGGCAAACTACAAATAAATATGGCCACATCCGAATAAATAAACGTTGTTAATGTTTTATTTCCTCTGCAATTCTGATGTTTTCTCACTAGATGGCACACTCTACTTTACTGGCTTTGTTGAGAAAACAACAACACTGCTCCTATTAAAATGTGTGTGTCTCCGTGATGCGCACGCTGTCAAAATAAACAGTGCGCACAGATATGGAAAGCCATCGGGGCCAATACACACACGTAAACAAGCGTGTTAGATGTTCAGACAAGATTTCAAACCTAGCACCGATAGCAGGTTTTTAAGTGCTATCGCACTAGATTTCAGACCTAGTGCCGCTAGATTTGAAATTTAATGCTCTTGATGTAACATTTAGTGCGCTTGTTTAAAATCTAAGGTTCTATCGGTCTAAACTAGCGGTTACCAGAGCATACCATTTGTCTGTTCCTGATCCGGGACCCTTGTCAAATGTTAGAACTCAATGTGGCCTGCGAACCAAAAAGTTTGCCCACCCCTGTTCTAGCTTAAAGGCGGTACGGAAGATCTTTTAGCATCAGGAGCTCTGTTACTATTATTTGTTCATTCTCACAGGAAATCTTGGGATTTGTCACACATCAAATTCATGCAAGCCAACAGGCATTTTGACAAGCGGTTGGATTCAAACAGCAACAAACAGTCAAAGCACCATAGTCTATGTTTCAAATGATTTTCCAACTTCTGCATTTTATGCATCTGATGCAGGATGCATAAACTCAGCAAATTGTACAGGTGTAGAGCCATAAAACGTTGTGCTGACGGCTGAATCAGGTCGCAAACTCTCACAAAATTTGAATATCACTGACTTTACTTGGAAGCTTGAAATTTTTTATACCAAACCCTGCGTGAATGGACAGTTATTAAATTTTGTGCTTATGTTAGAACTCATCTGTCTTTTTGGAATTCTTCCTGGTTTGCGTCTCCAAGCAACCATGCAACTGCAAAGTAGTTGTTTACACTACATCCACATTGGTCTCGTTACTTAGTATGTTGGACTTATTGTTCACCATTAAAAAAATAATTGATGTTTTCACTGTCTTAAGTACTGCAGTTTGTTCATATTTCTTTTCAGTAATGATGTTTACAATACAGAGTCCAATCCACAAAGGCAGATTTAAGTTATTTTGCAAAACATGAATCCATAAAGATCTTCTGTTACCGCCTTTAATACAAAAATATGAACTTGAGGCATAAAAGTGTGATGGTATCCTATTATAAAAAAAACTAGTTTATTTTTAGTAGCCTTGGCGCCAAAGTTGTTTATTTTTGATTAGTTACTGTCAGTTTCTTGTTCTAATGCTACAGATGTTTCAGACTGGGATTCTGCCAGTACTGCCAGTAAAAGAACTCTCCCTAGCCGTGGAGTGGTTTCTTTGGTGTCGGACAATTTCCCAGAAAGCTTTGGTTCACCTGTTAAGGAGAGAGAATACAGTACTAGTCCTTCAACCCTACCGAGTAGCAAAACCTCATTCAAGCTGGAAGGGTTTCCAGGAAGCTCCACTTCACTTGATAAGGAGAGTGAAGAAGGAATCCCTGCTGTGTCACCCACAACACTTCCTGGTCTTGAGAAGCATTCTCCTAAATTGGAAGAGCTTGCAGAAAAATCGCCTTCACCTGTTGATGAAAAGGGAGAGTATATCATTCCTGCAGGACCAACAGATCTACCAGAGAAGAAAGAAGAAATCCCTGCTGTGTCACCCACAACACTTCCTGGTCTGGAGAAGGCTTCTCCTAAATTGGAACAGCTTCCAGAAAAATCTCCTTCACCTGTTGATAAGAAGGAAGAGGATATCGCTCCTGCAGCACCAAGTGGTCTACCAGAGAAGGAAGAAGAAATCCCTTCTGCATCACCCACAACTCCGCCTGGTCTTGAAACGGTTTCTCCTAAATGGGAAGAGCTTCCAGAAAAATCGCCTTCACCTGTTGATGAGATTGAAGAGGATTTTGCTCCTGAAGGACCAACAGATTTACCAGAGAAGGAAGAAGAAATCCCTGCTGCATCACCCACAACTCTGCCTGGTCTTGAAACGGTTTCTCTTATATTGGAAGAGCTTCCAGACAAATCGCCCTCACCTGTTGATACGAAGGCAGAGGATATCGTTCTTGCATCACCAACAGATCTACCAACACATGAAACTGCTTCCACCTGGAAAGAAGAGTTTCCAGAAGCCTCCACTCTGCCTGCCGAGAAAGAAGAAGACTCACCACCCTCAATCTTATCCAGACCCCAAATGGACCAACCAGAAAGGTTTCAAAAAATCTCTAACTCACCTGTTGAGGAAAGGGAAGGATATTCTACACTTACAATCCCTGCAACACAACAAGAAAGTAAAAACCAGGATGAGAGTCCACCTACCATGCCCTTAAAGCCCACCCCCCTACCTCAACCTCGCACTAGATGGATGGAGTCTAAGGAGCCTCAGGAGCCAGAGAGTGAGGAAGGTAAATGGAGTCAGATTTTTTTTTTACACACTCTCATCCGACAAAAAATTGAGTTTATTTCTCACTGTCCCTCGCTGACTCATGCAGAATGGGACTCAGATGAGGTGGAGTCACCTGACAGAGCTTCTTTCACCGATGATCAGTTACAAGATGACGCTGAGCCTCCGAATTTGATTCGACCAGGTAAAACCAGTGGGGATGAGATGTTCCTGCTTTGTATAATAAGTGTAAAATTTTAAATTTTCTAATCTACTTGTCTCTCTTTCAGATTTTCTTGATCTCTCATCAAAGGTTGAAGATGGAAAAAGTATCAAAAAGAACAATGAACAAGAGGTAAGAATTCTGATTATTGTATTATTAAACTGAATTGTTTCATTTCCTGTATGCAAAAATTATATTATCACAGGAAACTATAATAAATCATGCTTTAGTAAATATTTGATTATTAATCTGATTGTTCAGTCCCACTTTGGTTTGGGTATTTTTCCAGACAAATAAAGTCTGGAAGCATGTGCTGCAGACATTGGGGATCAAAAGTTTGGGCCCAAATAAGTACATGTATAAAAAGCCAAAGAGGAAGGGAAACATCAGCTAGCATCAAATTACAAATGAGACGGTTTTATTATATGTTTAAAAAACATCTGTTTTTATTATTTACACTTTCAAAGTTGTAGAGCTGTTGCTCCTCTTAGTTGAGAGGAGCCAGATTGGTGGTTCAGGCATCTGGTTAGAATGGCTCCTGAACGCCTCGCTGGTGAGGTGTTTCGAGCACGTCCCACCAGGAAGACACACGGAGGCAGGCCCCGGGCCCGCTGGAAGGACTATGTCTCACAGCTGGCTGGGAAACGCCTCGGGATCCTCCCTCGTGAGCGGAAGGATGCAGCAGGGATGAGAGAAGCCTGGGAGATCCGGCTCCGGATTTGTAGAAGACAACAGAACGGAACTTCAAAATAACAAAAAAGTTTTAAAAAGATGTCTGCATCACTTTTGATAAGCCTGACAAGTGTCATTGATTGTGCTTAGTCATTGTTGGAAAAACCATGTTAATTTGAAAGACTTTAAATGTCCAGACTCACCGTATTAGCACCGTGCTTTCTTCAAAGCAGTCTGATAAACACTGAAAGTAGAAGAAGATGGCAAAACGTTTTCAGTTGGCAATGTCTCCTTTTTAGAGTAGGTTTAAGAAATGATAGTCTTTAGGAACAGTGGGACAATGTATCGCAGCCAGTGAGCAGGAAACGTTTCACAAGTGAAAGAAAAAATTAATTCAACAAAACTTACTTTGAACGTCTGGGACACGCTGATTTCTGGCGGTTGGAGTTTCATTGTCAGACCACCCAGAATCACAGCAAGCATAGTGTTCACCTGTTTCACTTGTTTTTTAACAACACACATAGGGCGTGCCGCTCATTTTGAAGAAAACCTATGACTTTACATGCGCCTTATAGTTGTGAAGATATGGTAATAGAAATAAGGTAGATTTTTTTTTTACATATCATTGGAACTTCTCATTTGTAGTTTGATTTGTTTTGTTCATTCCATGCTTTTTTGGCTCCTTCATTCACATACATTGACATTTTTACCTGGAGTGCCCAAACTTTTTATTCCCTCTATATGTCATATTTATTTGAACATTTTGTCCAATCCTGCATTTTGTCTGTCTGTCTTTTTTGTCCTGCATTGTCTCATCTAAGGAGAAAGATGATTCATTAAATAGTGAGTTAGATCTTAGTAAAACAGGACAGACCAACAATGACTTTAGTGAACAAGGCAGTCCTGCAGACAAAACTGCTAGCAGTGGCAGCGTCCCATGGGAAAAGCGTTACGAGAAGCTCTGGGTGGAGGTGGAGAAGAAAGAAGTCAAATCCACCTTTAAGACAGTAGCTGGTGAATTAAAAGAGAGATTCAGAGAGTTGTTCAAATCGAGAAATTTGGCAGAAAACGCCACACAAGACGGTACATCTATAGAGGAAGAGTCAAGTGATGAAGAAGAAGTTATTGTTCGCCCCACCGCTAGAGCGAGAAGCACTGTGCTTCTTACCATTCCCGAGCAGAGGGAGTCTGGACTGGAAGACAACACCACAGAGTCATCCGATGATTCCTTATGTGAGGAGAGGGCAGAGGAGTGTGAACAGCCTGATGGGAACATCAGCTGTGATCAAAGAGCAGCAGTTGAGTTTAAACCTCATTTGTCAGAAAAGAAAATCAATGAGAGCATGACGCTTTCATCCAAAGCTGCTGACCAAAACTCCTTTAAGGATGGTACGGAGCAACACGTGGGCCAGGTTTTAAAAGATGAAGCTGGAAGGATCGGTGAAACCTCAGGGCACACGTTTGCTGTGCAGACCAAGTCCCAGCCGGGTGTCACTGATGAAGACGACGGGAGGTTTAAACTTGAGGTACGGGTGCTGAAGAAAAGACCCAACTCAGGTTGCAGGTAGAGGTTGGTGGCCTCTGCTGTAGCGTGTGCTAGAATGCATCTTTCTCTTTTCCCCCAATTCATTCATTATTTTATTTTCTCTCATTTACCTTCACAGCTGTGTGTTGATCGTACTAGACAACTTGTTCTTGTTTAATTTGATGTAAAGGCATTAGTTGTGCATGCCTTTCTGCTATGTCTGTCACTTTAACCTCTTTTAAAGGAACCAAAAGTTATGAATAACTTTTCACCATCTTTGCCAAGCATATTTACAACAGCTTTATAGAGATGCCAAGTTTTTGGCTTCACAGAGAGGGAGATTTTGAGGCGGGGCCAAAAGGGGGAGGGGCTATGATATGGCATTACATCACATTCGCCAATGGACAACACCCACCATAACAGTTGGCGTAAAACAAACTGTTCAAAACATAAAAAAGCAGCAGAAAAATTGTGTGTCTTACGTGTGTTACCCCCTAGCGTTATGTATCAGTACGAAGAGGAATTACCACCAGGAATACACCCATGTACTGCTTGTTTGCGCTGTGTTTTGCAGCTCACGCACATAAGCTGTTACATGACCAAAGTTCCCGGATTTCAGACTTCTTTCTTACGTTCACCACAAACAATCCTGGCAAAGACCATGCAGATTGCTACTATCGGCTTTCAGATGCACGGCTTCAGCAACAGGAGATGCCATGTGCTTAGTCTCCTTAAACCTAAATGAATAAACCTAATCATGTTCATGGAATGGATGAGAGTGATTGTCATGCAGGAGTTTAATTAGCCTTGGCGGAAGAGCGTGAGATAAGTTCTAATTGCAGATTGGTATGTCTGGTATTATGTTACTGAGTCAGTTCATCCAAATCTTCATAACAATATTATTATCCCAAAGCCTTTAAGTTCTGTCAATTTAAGAACTCCTTACCCCTTCCCATTTTATGATGTCATCCTTGACAACCTGAGCATTTAGAGCAAAGTGACTTGGGCACTTTCTGGAGGCGTTGTCGGTGCAAAGTAGTATCAGTGTGTTTCATCGTCTACCTTTTGAAGAAGACAGCAAACCGGATTTAAGGTCAAACATGCTGACGTCAATTAGAAAACTACTTTTAACATGATTATGAGGCACAAATAGCTTTGATTAAAAAGTGAAGTGCCCTGAAAAATTGATTTTAAATCAAATGGGTCCCTTAAAGCAGGTCAAGTGAAGCTTTGAAAAACATTGAAAGCACTGGCTTAAACTATCAGAAATAGAAACATGTCTTTTGTAGTATCTTGTTTTTTGCAGAGCATGAACTATGCATGTCATTGTTGATGTTTTCTTGTGTGTTACTTGTTGTGTAAATAGCATCCCATTTCAAAGAGCGGATTATGGGATGGCAACTGATCTTTTTTGTGTTTCTTTTATCCGTGCATGCTCAAACTGTAGGCTAGTTAAAAATGACTGGGTGAAGATGTGTAGTTTTTGGCCAGCCTTTTGAGAGGTCCTATGGTTTATATTATTATTTACACCTGGGATCTTAATTCAAATCAATTTCCAATTCTAAAAGTTGAAAATTGCAACTTTGGATTAAAAAAAAAGTTAGAGCAATAATAATCAAATAGGTAGATTCTCAACTGTGGAGTCGAACAACATGACACCACCTACTCTACACTTTTGAGACCTTGATTTTTGATCGCATTATCGCATTTAAGTATCTAGGATCAACAGTCTAGGATATCTAGGATCAACAGTCCAGAGCAATGGAGAGTGTGGAAAAGAGGTGAAGAAGCGTGTTCAGGCAGACTGGAACGGGTGGAGGAAAGTATCAGGTGTAATGTGCGACAGAAGAGTTTCAGCTAGAATGAAAGGGAAAGTGTACAAAACCGTGGTGAGACCGGCCATGCTGATTGGTCTAGAAACAGTAGCACTGAAGAAAAGACAGGAAGCAGAGATGGAGGTAGCAGAGATGAAGATGCTGAGGATCTCTCTGGGAGTGACCAGGATGGACAGGATTAGAAATGAGTACATCAGGGGAACAGCTCATGTTAGAGGTTTTGGGGATAAAGTTCGAGAAGCAAGACTGAGATGGTTTGGGCACGTACAAAAGAGAGAGGATGCTCGATTTGGAACCACCAGGAAAGAGGACTAGAGGAAGGCCAAAGAGGAGGTTCATGGACGCAGTCAAGGAAGACATGAAAATAGTTGGTGTGACCAAAGAGGATACAGAAGATAGGATTAGATGGAAGAAACTGACTTGCTGTGGCGACCCCTAAAGGGGAAAGCCGAAAGAAGAAGAAGAATTTTTGATCGCATGAACCTAAAAACACAAGTTCAGCTATAGCTGGTATTAAATAACTGTGGGCAGTTTTATAAAAATTCTTTCAGTGATTTGAAGATACTGAGTTCACAAAAGTGGTACAGAAACATAGATAGATGGACTGCTTCCAGCCTTCACTGCAGTTTGTAGGCGGAGGTATAAGAATTAAGAGTAAGTGTAGTGCTTTTACACCTGACGGTGAAGGTTTATATCATTAAAGGCAATTAGAACCCAGAGATTCAAACTTGGAACCACTGAACCTCACTACTATAACATTAACCTAAACTGAACGGAATGATTGAATCAAATTGCCGAAGAAAAGAAACTGCTCCCAAACAGTTCATTTCTCTGTTTAACTATTAAGAATTAAGCAGTTAGTGTTGCATTGCACGGATTATTGCATACTTTCAGCCAGCTGAATTAACTTTACGAATGCGAGTTCCGAGGTGTTAGGTCTCAAGTGGGAGGAGTGACCTTGAATTATGCATGATAGCGTGCACAACTCCCTGCTTCAGGATGCATCTTAAAAGGCTGGCCCTGCTTGTCTCGTGCAGGAGAACACCCTCATTTGTGTTATTAAATACTTTGTTAACTTCTCTTCTTTCAGATTAGTAATGAAACTACAATGAGAGTTAAAAAACCAAGTCCTTCCCAGGATAGCGGAGGAACGGTGTCGGAAGGAGGCGGACTTGAGAAACCTGAAACTCTTCCTTCAAGCCCAGGTGAAGGAATTCATCAGAAACAACAACCTGTTGCTGAGAAGAGGTACACATCTTTATTTTTAAACGTAGTTTGTTATCACTTATCAAATCTTTTCTTCTTGATTCATCGTATCCTCTCGTCTTCAAACATTTCTGGACAGTGGGGCTGCTCAAAATATTTAATTTCAGTTTTCATCTTCTGAACCACTTATTCCTAACGTGGTTGACCTGTGTTTCAACTCTCGTCCCATTCGGGACTCAAACTCTGACCTTCTTCCAGTCAGCTTCCTTTCTTTTCGTTCCTTCTTCTACATTCCTCTCTATTCCTGTTGAAATCTCCAAGTCATAGACGACACAGTTCATTGACAATCAAGTTTATTGCTCTCCATAGCGCACACAAGGTACCAGTGAAAATGCAACTTCCAGTCCAGCAAAGCCACAGTAGCAAAGAGGAGACGCAGGCTGTAAACAGGAGGTCTCAGCTAGAGCGGGTCCAAAAGGCCCAGCGCAGCAGTGCTACTCAAACCAAGGCTAACGGAGAGCTCTCTGTGTTTGATGATACTTCTTTAAGTGACGTTTCGGACGATGAAGGAAGGTATATATGCAGTATGCTGCTGTAATCTACCAGCTTCCTTCTCTATCACTAACACCTGAGGTCTGAATGCACAGTGTTTTGTAAAGCAGTGCAGATAAGTTAGAAAGAGAAAAGGTCGGCCAATGGGAGGTGAGTTTAATAAGCATGTGATTTACTAGATTCAACCAAACTTGTTCCTTAAAGCTCTCATTTAATTTTTGCTCAGTGTGTCAAAAGTCTCATGACCATGTCTCTGCATTTTAGATACTTAAAAGTCCTGGGAGTTTTTTTGATTTGACGAAACACTTTGTGTTCAGACGAATTTCACACAAATTGGGCTAATTAAATGAAAACTTGTATACTGCATTATACCGTTACTCTTCCAATACTAACAGTTTTCTAGCTTTACATTCTTTTCCAGTGTTTTAAACGAGCCTTTTTTCCTCCTTGTGTTTGTTGTATTTAGGTCAGGAACTGATGGAGAGCAGAAAGTTGTGGTACGTATGAATTTTACTATTAACAGACTAAAAGGTGGAAGTTTGCTCTTGAAAGAAGAGGAATGAAGATTAGTCAGAGTAAAACAGAGTGAATTTGTGTGAATGAGAGGGATCCAAATGGAAAAGTGAGGTTACAGGGAGAAGAGATTAAGAAGGTGGAAGATTTTAAGTACTTAGGATCAACAGTTCAGAGCAATGGAGAGTGTGGAAAAGAGGGGAAGAAGCGTGTTCAGGCAGGATGGAAGGGGTGAAGAAAAGTACCAGGTGTGATGTGTGATTGAAGAGTTTCATCTAAAATGAAAGGGAAAGTGTACAAAACCGTGGAGAGACCGACCCTCGAGGACCGAATTTGGACACCTGTTGGTTCAAGGGAAGAAATTGACTTGCTATGGCGACCCCTGAAGGGAAATGCCGAAAGAAAAAGAAGAAGACTAACTAAAAGTTAACAGCATTTGAATATTTTTAATGCTAATGATATCTTTTTTTCTTAAATGCAGAGCCCTACTGAAGAGGACATGGGAGAAGATTTGGATGAGCTGACTCAGTCCTCTGACACGGCCACAGATGATATCGACTCACCTACGCCTGGATATCGGCATGGACTTGGATTCAATCCGAAGCTGGACTGGAGTGCTTTTGGTTCGATTCATTTTACTTTCCTTTTTTTTTGTAATTATTTCAGTGTTCTTGCTGCTATTATTAAAATTTTTGTCTTTTTTTTTTTTTTTTAGTCACAGACTCCACCAGTATCGCAAAGCTGCAGAACATTTTCCACGACTACGAGCGCACCATCCACAAGGTGAGAAGTCGCCATGGTTACCTGTCTGAGAAAGCAAACCAGCTGGAAATGGAAAGAGCAGAGCTAAAGAGCGTCCTGGAGGACGTCAGAGAAGGCAAATCTGTGCTGGAGCGCAACCAGCTGGAACTACAGACCGACATCACAAACCTCAAGTAAGATGTTTAAGTGTTGCATGATTCCTAATACTGTTGCGTTTATTTGTTTAGTGTGTGATTAGAGTTGTGCACAACTGGTGTGCAAGATTGCATGTGTTGTGAAGTTGCATAATATGGTGCACAAACACAGTCGAGTCAAAACTCGACCTGGAAACATCAAAAAAGAGCAGCAAAAAACTCATTTTTTTGTTAATTATTTCACATCTAAGTATTAAAACTGAAAATGTGTGAAAGTTGCATTCAAAAAAATGGATGTAAAAATAAACTCAGCTTTTTCCTCAGAGATAAAAAGTTGTTTACAAAAGCAGTGTTTTCAGAATTTTTTTTTCTCATTAACATGTGCATTAAGTACTGAATTCGGCTTGAATCCTTAAACAAACTAGATTTTTCTTATTAGTCTTTTCAGCTCTCTTATGATTGTGTTCTGTTTTATTTTGTACCAGTTTTTACTGGTACAAAATAATCCTGAACATGCTCCTGTTGATCCCGATGATACAAGAACTTGCTTCTGTGTTTTTACTCATTCAGCATTTTATTTGTCATATACAAAGTCATGAAGCCCGCATGTGAAAAGTAAAAAAAAATTAAGTGCATCCTCATGGTTATGATGTTTTTCTTTATCATGTCAGATTTCAGCTGAAACAGGAGCAGGAGAATCGTCGTAATGCCATCATGATGTACAACACCAGCAGAGATAAGCTGAGGAGGACAGAGGAACAGCATCAGCTGGAGGTTCAGGAGAAGCAGAAAGTAGAGCTGACACTACGAAGCCTGGAGCTGGAGATGAGAACCCTCATCAACAACATGAAGCAGGTGATCTTTCATTCCTTCTCTGCTTAGGATGAAGAGCTCTTCTACTATACTCTTCTTCATAACATATTCAATAAGTTGATATATTTTTAAATGCATAACAACCATGGGTGGCTGTGCTCCTCCTTCTCAGTTAGAGAGAGAAGCTCTGCCAGGTTGCATCTCTGGGTCGAGAGATGCCAGATGGGGTTCTTAAGTTTGGACCAAACTATTAAACGTATTATGGGTGTCTACTATATTTTATGTTCCCAAAAGAGATCTTTGCTATTTCATTGTGGAACACAGAAAATAACATCCTCTACAATCCTTTTGTAACTTTGTAAGTGGTCTGAGTTGCTCATTAACCAGCCGCTAAACTCATTTATCTTTGTTCCGTTCCGTCGTCTTCCGCTTATCCGGGGCCGGGTCGCGGGGGCAACAGCCACAGATGGGAAGCCCAGGCTTCTCTCACCCCGGCTGCATCCTCCAGCTCACCCGGAAGGATCCCCAGCCAGCTGTGAGACATAGTCTCTCCAGTGGGTCCGGGGTCTGCCTCTTGGTCTCCTCCTGGCGGGACGTGCCCGAAACACCTCACCAGCGAGGCGCTCGGAGGCATCCTGATCAGATGCCCAAACCACCCCATCTGGCTTCTCTCGTTTCTCTTATTAATCTTTGCAATAATTTAATTTAGTTTGGATTCTTTTTATTGTGAGATTTAAATCCTCTTTGCTTCCTATTTACATTTTTTCTTTTGAATGGTTCTCACCACACACACAGCACCCACAAACATACACATGCAACGACATACACAACTAACAACCAATATATAGAGAAGCCACCAAATAAAATGTCATTGCATACTTGTGATGACAACTAAGCTTATTAATTCTTATTCTTTGTTTTTTACTTTTGTAGCTGTTGTGCTCTCTTTGCATAAATGTTATGTTATTGTTTTTAATGCTGAACATCCCAGCTGGAAGAGGACCACAGTGAGACACAGAGGCTGCTGGCTCAGGAACGTAGTGCTCGGGCGCTGCAGGAGAATTTTCTCAGCGGCCAGCTTCGTAAGCAGCAGGAGATGGAGCAGGAAAACCAGAGAAACATGAGCAGAAGCACTGAGGTAACCTTTACTCCCTCAATAGAAAGCCTGTTGCATGCCTGCCAAGAGCAGACTGTCCTTCCGGCTTTTCCATTCCACACCAAACCAGTTTCCTCCATCTAATCCTCTCTCCTGCATCGTCTTTTCTCAGACCACCTGCCTTCATGTCCTCCTCTACACCCATAAAGCTCCTCTTAGGTCTTCTACCAACGTTTACAGATAAACTTGCTCCTCTAGTTAACATTACAGTTCTCTTACATGTTCTAAGCTACTCTATTTCACTTCTCTGCCAATTTATATTTTAACGAGCGTCAACCAGATGTACAGACACAATCTAGCTCAAAGTATAAACTGCGTCGGTTGTACTCATTTTTTTATTATTATTGGAATAAAACTACGCTGCTGCCCACAAATGCTACTTTCAGCCCTCAGTTTGGCTTTGATTACTCTTCCCTATAATTTTATTGTGTGACTTATCAGTTTCGTTCCTCTACCCTGCTGCATATTCCTCTCATCTCTGCAGGTCATCGTGGGTATTTGCCACATCTACAGAAATAACTAAAAGGATAACATGCTAATTCAATATGATCTTCTCTTGGTATGTTCTGGTCTCTACAGGCTTTGTCTCAGCTCACAGAAGCGAGTGATCGTGAAAAGGAGCTGGTCCAGCAAGTTTCCAGCCTGCAGGAGCAGTTGATCGTCCTCAGAGCCGACCTGGAGCGGTTGCAAGCAAACAGCAGTCTGAAAGAGAGCCACCTCCTAGAGCAGAACGAGGCCCTCAAAGAACAACTGGAAGACACCCGACGAGATCTGAAACTGAGCGATGAAGCTCTGACCCAAACGGTCTACTCCTGCAACACCCAGCTGACCACCATGAAGAACGAGCTGGCTGTGTTGACCACCAGACTAGAGAAGGAGCGGCATGCTCGGGAAGCGGTGGAAGTGGAGGTGGAGTCAGTTCGCACTCAGCTGGCTGGAGCGCTGAAGGAAGCCGACCTGCGGCTGGCATCGCAGACTGAAACAGAGAAAGTTCTTCTCCGTGAGCGAGAGGATCACCAGCGCCTCAAAGACAGATTCACAAGTTTGTATTCTTTTTTAATTTTCCTCCAACAGTCTAAGAGCTTCTAACCTTCTCTTTTATTTTCCAAGATGAAACAGCCAATCAGCGTGACTCGGCCAGCAGTTTCTCTCAGAATCTGGCCAAAGCAGAAGCTCATGCAAACAGCATGGAGAACGAGCTGCACCGGGTCACTATGCAGCTTACTGAAAAGACTCTGCTTCTGGAAGCTGTGCAGCGGGAAAAGGAACAGGCCACCACACGCGTAAAGGAGCTGGAATCCACCCTGCATGCCGAGAGGGAGGTGGTCAGCCGCGCAGGAGCTCGCCACGAAGCAACACAAGAAAGACTCGCCCAGGTGCAGAGTGAGTCCATGTTACTAAGGCAACAGCTAGAAGAGGCACAGAATAAAGGTGTGGTGAAGGAGCAGGCTGTAACGGACGCCCAGGAGCGTTTCAGCGACATGCTGGACAAACTGCGCTCAGACTGCGAAGAGAGGGTCCAGCTAGTGGATGATAGAAATAAAGAACTCGCCAGCGTGGCGGCTGATCTCCGTGATCAGATCTACAAGTTGGAGGAGGAGAAGAATCAAAGGGAGGTGAGATTAAGATTCTGCAGGGTAATCAGATTACCTAACACCTCTCACTAGAACTGTTTTAGCTTTTATTCCCTGGGTCATCTGAGGAGATGTTCCTTCTTTCAGAATAATCTGAGGCAGCTGCAGCAGGAGCTCGCTGACTCGCTCAAGAAGCTGTCAATGAGCGAAGCTACTCTGGAAGTCAACACACGCTACCGCAATGACCTGGAAGAAGAAAAAGCACGACTTCTCAAAGATATGGAAAGGCTACGAGGAAAGGTAACGCTGTGATGAAAGAACATGTTCTAGTGAAATAATCTCACTCATTATAGCTGCACGATTTATCAAGGTCAAATCCAAGTGGTAATATCCACGATTGCTATTAGCTAATCGCAAAAAGACACAATTTTATCCAGTTATATTTCATTGTTCCATGTTTACCCGTTAACAACAGATTAAGAAAAATTATTAACTATTGTGCATTGTATCAATATTGCAACATCAAATAGAAAAATTCCAATTACCGTAATTTCACGACCATAACGCGTACCTAACAGTCTCAAATTGTCTTCAAAATGAGCAGCGCGCCCTATCGTGCAGTGCACCCTATCTGATTTGTGATTTACGGACGTATTAGAGAACCACGAGGTGGACACAGTTGAGAACATGAGAACGTTAAAGGGGGAAGTGTGGGCGTGGATAGTGTAGAAAAGAACAAGTGTGTACTTTATGCAGAACATCGCTGTTTTAACAACACTGAAAAGGGAAAAGAGACACGCTTATGAAGCTCAGTTTAAACTGATGGCGATCAGCTACGCGGAGGAACATGGGAATCAAGCCGCCGGAAGAAAATTTAAAAAGAACGAGTCGATGGTTCGTAAGTGGAGAGAGCTAGAAAACGAACTGCGACAGGTGAAGAAGACGCAGCTGAGTTTCCGCGGAAATAAGGTGAGGTGGCCAGAGTTGGAGGAAAGACTCCAGCAGCGATGGATGACCAGAGGAGACCACAGCTTCACGGAGGGTGGAAGGCAGCGCTGGGCAAGTTTCGCCACCGTTTGCCAGTGGATTGTAGATGCTTGGGCTAACGTGTCTGCTGGCACTGTTGTTCGAGCTTTCGCAAAAGCAGGCATTATTTCCGAGGAGCTGCACGGTACAGAAAGTGACTCTGACAGCGAGGAAAGTGAACCTGCTATGTTGGATTTAGCGCAGCTGTTAGATTCCGAAACAGAGGATGAGGAGTTGGATGGATTTAATTAATGACTTTATAACGACTTTAAGTAATATTTAAATAAAGACAACCAAACTCAGTTTTACTCCCGATCTATTTTTAAATACGCACGTGTGCATACGTACACACGCGTGTGTGCATGTGTGTGAGTTGTTGTAAGGTGGACGTAGGTAGTAGAGGATATGTATATAAAACCCGTGCCCTATTATCAGGTGCGCCTTATTTGTGTGTTAAATACAGAGCGCGCAAAATTTGGACTGCGCCTTTTAATACGGTGCGCTCTATGGTCGTGAAAATACGGCAGATTTTTTGTTTATACTGTGCATCTCTGCTCATTTTAAAGCAGAAGAGGTTGGTTTGCAGACATTAGTCACTGATATCAGGACATATATGGTCATTGTGCGATACATAAAGACTTTCTGTCTGTGCCCTGCAGCTTGATGAGAGCGAGGATCAGTACGTTCAGGCGGAGAAACGGATAAACAGTCTGAAGAGCAGTCTGGATGAAAAAGAGAAGGAACTCGCCTCTTCTGCTCAGAAACTCCAGAAGGTGCTGTCCTCCTCCACATCTATTGAAACCACCATCAAACAGCTGGAGGAAACTGTGCAAACGTACGTCTACGCCCCCACACAAATTACGTTTGATCTAATAACAATGTTCATACATATTTATTGTCTTTGAAGCAGCTTTTTAATATAGTGAATTGTTATCTGGTAAAGAAACGTTGGCAAGCCTGTGAGACATAGGCTTTCCAACAGGTTCTGGGTCTGCTCCTTATAGGATGCAATTAGAACTTTCACCGGTGAGGTGTCTGAGAGGCGTCCCAACCAGATGCCCCAACTATCACACCTGGCTTCTTTCTACACGGAGATGACGCGCAGATGACATTGTGATCTGTAGTGAGAGGAGGGAAGAGGTGGAGGAAAAGCTGGAGAGGTGGAGGTTTGCACTAGAAAGAAGAGGAATGAAGATTAGTCAGAGTAAAACAGAATACATGTATGTGAATGAGAGGGATCCAAATGGAAAAGTGAGGTCACAGGGAGAAGAGATAAAGAAGGTGGAAGATTTTAAGTACTTAGAATCAACCGACCAGAACAATGGAGAGTGTGGAAAAGAGGTGAAGAAGTGTGTGCAGGCAGGCTGGAACGAATGGAGACAAGTATCAGGTGGGATGTGTGATAGAAGAGTTTCAGGTAAAATGAAAGGGAAAGTGTACAAAACCGAGGTGAGAGCAGCCATGCTGTTTGGTTTAGAGACAGTAGCACTGAGAAAAAGACAGGAAACAGAGATGGAGGTAGCAGAGATGAAAATGCTGAGGATCTCTCTGGGAGTGACCAGGATGAACAGAATCAGAGAAACAGCACATGTTAGAAGTTTTGGAGATAAAGTCAGAGAGGCCATACTGAGATGGTTTGGACATGTGCAGAGGAGAGAGAGAGTACATCGGAAGAAGGATGCTGGGTTTGGAACCACCAGGAAAGAGGCCTAAAGGAAGACCAAACAGGAGGTTCATGGATATAGTGAAGGAAGACACGAAGACAGTTGGTGTGACCGAAGAAGATGCAGCAGATAAGGCTAGATGGAAGAAACCGACTTGCTGTGGCGACCCCTGAAGGGAAATGCCGAAAGAAGAGTAAAAAGACTTGTTTAAATTGATTTCCTATGATATATTTCTAGGTTGGAGATAGAAAACGCCCGCCTGGAAGCTGCTTTGAAGCAACAATCCAACAAAGTTGAAGCTTACCAGAAAGGCGCTCAGGAAGCAGACATGGTGAGTACAAACATCTCTGCACCAAACCAGACTTTTTACAACTCGTAGGTAACTTTAAAACACCGACTGTGTTCACAAGTTTGACTTTTTTTAAGGTTTACACGTTTTTTTTCCAGCTGACAAACTGCTCGCCTGAAGGAGGGGTTAGTACTGTGGCTGTAGGCTTAGTTTCTCTGCGTGGATTTTATTTTCTGATTTACTTCTGCAATTGCAAAATAAATCGAAAAAAGTATCTCTTTTAGGAACTGATTATGTTTGGGCTTTAGGGTCTTTAAGAAGAATCCTTCGAAAGGAGGACAAATCTTTTGTTTTGGTGACAGAAAAAGCTTTTCTTTCTCCTCTCTCGTGTCTTTCTTTCCTTTTTTTTTTTTGTTTGAAGCTGCACGTCTTTTCTGTTCGCTGATCTACCAAAAACACCTTGTGCATCTTTTATCAAACTTTTCTTCTTTCTGTAGGTCCGCGGTCGTTTGGAGAACCTGGTAACAAATCTCCAAAGCAGTAAGATGACTTTGGAAGACCAACTGAGTAGAGAGGTTGGTGGTCTGTGCTGTTTTCCCAACCAGTTGTTTCTCTCTCCAATCTTCTTTGTTTTTTTTTAAACTGTAAACCTTAACGACAAGTTCACTTCTCATGAGCATAATTTAATCCAGTTCAAAATCTTTCATACGTAAACTGTACTTGTCTGGCAAAAAACTTTCCAAAAGGTTTCCAGATTTGGAGCTTTCATGTTCTTTTCTCACTGTCCCCTCATATTGTGGCGATTGCACCAAAATCATTTCTTATTGGACGAAGACATTTTTTTTTATTTTAATTTTTACTCACTTTATTTATCCCTCACCGGGGAAATTTGTTTGCTGCACTCTTACACCGCAGCAGGCTGCCACGACAGCGCCAATGGTGGGAGAAACAGGGGGTTAGGTGTCTTCAAGGACCCTAGACGTGCATTCATTGGGATCAAACCCGCGAACTTCCGGTTATAAATCATTACTAATCATACGTATAATCATTTGGGTTGATGATCTGATTATTGCTACCAGTGATGAGAAAATCCTGAAATGTTGACTTCCGGTCCGCGGGCAAACGCTCTAACCACTGAGCCACTGACTTCCCCATACGTGAGGTGTTTTAAACCATGGCTTCTTTTTGGAACTTTTGGGAGGGATTTTTAGAGTGCTGATCAATATAGTACTGTATGTTCAACACTAAAACCGCCCCGTTCTAAATCTACCTGCAAGCGCCCTGACCGTCAATGTGACATTATTCATGTTTTGCGCTGCTTTATTTCATAAATAAACTTTTACACCACTCAATTTGGAAGAGCCAGATGGAGTGGTTCGGGCATCTGGTCAGGATGCCCCCCGAGGGCCTCGCGGGCGAGGTGTTTTGGGCACGTCCCACCGGGAGGAGACCAAGGGGCAGACCCCGGACCCGCTGGAGAGACTATGTCTCACAGCTGGCCGGGGAACGACTTGGGATCCTTCCAGGTGAGCTAGAGGATGCAGCCGGGGAGAGAGAGGCCTGGGCTGCCCGCTTGAGACTGTTGCCCCCGCGACGCGACCCCGGAACAAGCGGAAGATGACAGTACGGAACCACTCAATTTTTAAAGTAATAACAATGATAAAATGCTAAATATTTTTAAAACGTAGAATAAAAATGCAAACACCAAAGTAAAATGATCTAATTTGTCAATAACCCACTTTATTTCCGCATTTTGCGCTTCTGCTTCAAAAATGCCCTCGTTATAAATTGTCTATAGGCTATATTCAAATATGTTTACCTGAACTTTCAAGACTTCTCTAGAAAACATGGCAGACTTCATTCAGACAATAATTTACTTACTCTCATCATGGTATCTCTTCAATATTATCTTACTCAACCTTTCTAAAATGTTTCTGTAATGGCGTCGGTGTCCTCCTTGTCTCTTTCCACAAATATAAACACACACACTTACGTATGTGTGGCCATAGCAATGTATCTGTTGACATAGCAACATAGCAACAACTTCCGGTTTGAAATAAACAAATAAAAATTAAACCAATTAGAGGACTCTATTGTCATTGGACCACAAGAAAATGACAAAATTATATTGGTTGTACAACCCACTCGAGACAAGAGACAATTCAAATATTAGTTGCAGAGCCATGAGACTGACGACATGCAGCCATATTCAGGCGCTTCCTTGTCACCGGGATAGATTCACACATGAGGCAAGGACGTTTGTATGTTGTTTTTTAAAAAAATAAAAGTTAAGCACCCTAACCACCAGAGGGCAGTGAAGGAAAAAACAACACCTGGGGCAAGACATATATCCATGTTAAAAAGTTGTTGTCAAAACATGTTTTTGTGGAACGCAGGGAACTTGGGTAGTGTGAGATGGTGGGGGTAGAGTGTGTTACATGTTGGCTTCTTTTAAAATACGTTTTATTATTGCTTTTAAAGAAGTTTTCTTGTTTTCTCTGCAGGTGCAGAAACAAAGCATGCTGTCCCACACGGCTCAGGACTCTCAGGCGATGTGGGAAGAAGAGTTGAAAAGTCGCTCTAAGCTGGGCCTGCGCCTCGCTGAGCTCGAGAAAGAAAAAGGAGAGCTGAGCACACAGGTGATCAGTTTTTCTCTGAAACTTTGTAATTCATCCATCAGGAGATTTGCTTCTTGTGTTTATGTGTTTGCTGGTCTCTCAGATGGAAATAGAGAAGAAGAAAGCGAAAAAAATGGCCGAGCAGAAGAAAGCCATCGACTCTCGTCTCGATATGGAGATGCAGAGAAACGCAGAGCTACAAAAAGAAATGTACAGGTGACTCCTAATTTCTTCCCTGTGACCTGTGGCCGTGACTCCTGCTAGTTAGAAACTCCTGAGATTATTAGAGGACGAATTTCCTGGATTTTGTGGTAAACCAGTGTGTGTTTCCAAACATGTTTAACTGTTTGGGGCTAAACTTACTGTTAACACATTTATTTGTATGTCGTGTTCACTCACTTTGTGTCAGTTTGGTAGATTTAGTTTAGGTAAAGGACTTTTTGTTCCATTAGAGGTTTGTCTAAAGACAAAAGATTCTATAGTGTCTCATATCAAAAGCTGAAAAAACCGATCAGTGTAAAACACGTGTTGATGGTTTTTAATTAGTAGCTCATTTGGCAAAACTTTTTCTCCCGTTCCACCAGTTTTATTTTGACTTCTTTAAGTATAAAAAATAGAACTGGTAAATTGAGAGCTTTGCATTTTGGCTCAGTTCTTTCTTTAATACTATAGAACAGTTATTATTATCGAACGGCTAAACACCACGCTAAACTCCTTTCAAAACAAACTGACAAATCGTGTTGTAACTTGTTCGTTTAATAACGATTCTTTCATTACGAACAGGAGTAAAAACTGTAAGAAAAATACAGAACATATACAGCTTCAATAAACAGGAATAAACGGGTGCCACATCAACACAAGAAAACAATAACCTGTGGTGTTTACTTTAGCTTAGTCGCGTTAGCCGTTTACTTTAGCTGAGCCGTTTTAGCATGTGGCTATATTCCTCCAATCTAACAAAGATATAACACACCTTTCGAACACACACATTGGTAAAACATTTATTAAACACTCAGAAACAACTTACGAGGTTGATTCCTCGATTCTAACTAAAAATGAATAGATTAAGCTGCAGATTCTGTGGCTGCCTTGTTGCTTCATCTGTCCGCCGTATACAAAATACAAGAAGTGACATAACCGAAACCAACTCTGTCAACAAAACAAAATAAAAGTACATAAATTATTTCTAAACAAATACCACGATCCAGCGTCCTGATACTTGTGGACGCTTACCGGTCCATCTTTAAGCCTCCCGCTTCCTCTTTCTCTCACTCAAGAAGTTAGTTGGAAATGCAAACAAAAAAAGATGAAATAATGCTAATTAGCAAAAAAATCTCAAAGAAATATCTTCAAATGATTAGTTTGTTTTTTATTTTTGATCACTTTAGATAAATGAATAAACATTTGAAGTCAATTAGTTTTGTTTTAACCCTTTGAAGAAAATTTATTTGAGGTAAATTACATTTAAAAAATTATTGTCACTCAGTTTTTTGTTTACAATTTTGTCATAATTTTACTCATATTAAATGTATTTTCATTTAATATGAGTGGTTTTAGATGATATGGATTTAAAACTTTTGCCAGGCCGCAAATACTACTAAACTTACATGTTTGTTTTTGTCTTTTTAGCTGAAAACGTGTTTAAACTAAAGCGGATTCAAACTTTTGTGTGTGAAACGTTTCTTTTTTTTTTGCTGTGTTTTTTTTTTTTGCAGGATGCGCACTTTGTTAAAAACTGCAAAGAAGAAACTTCGCGATCAAGATGTTGGAGGAGCAGAGTTTGCTTCTCCAGGGAACAGTATGCGAGTCGAGCAGAGCCGATTCCTGCAGACCGATGCTGGTTTGGAGCGAATCAGGAGCAGAGTGAGTAAACATGTTTCTGATCTACGTACGAAGAGGTTATAAGGACATACATACAAAATAAACTTTTTGGAGGTCACCATGTTTAAACGTCATTACCACAGACACAAGAAGTACTTTGCTTCAGGTCTGAACTTCAAAGAAAGAGCAATATTTCATAATCATGGGAGTAACATCAGACAATCTTAAATATGCTCTGAAAAGCAGCGACTCATTTCAGGACCACAGAAATGAAGGATATAGGAGCTTATATTAAATAGACTCAGACAGGCCTCTACGTTTACAGGCCTCTTCCTCGTGGCTGAGAAGAAGCTGTTTACACCACTCGGAACACCAGTCTATCACTCACCGCACATCCACACACACGCTTCACATGCAACGACATGCAAAGTTAATTAAGAAGCTTCATAACAAAATGATATTGCTTCTTAAATGCAATGACAATAAAACTTCTTGAATTTGTAGTTGATCAAAAATGAGATGAAAATAGATTGTTTCCATGGATGTGTTCATAAATTATCACTAATAAGCGAGCGCGTCAGAAGCTACGTACGTTTAGCTGGTGATTAGTTAGCAGAGTATTTTCTGGTAAACATGGTTTGATTTTTATTGTGATTTTTAACGTCAGTCACGTTCTTAACTATCCATTCCTTATGGGGTTGCCTGCAGTGCCAGAGCCCATCCTGGCTGAGTCAAGGCAAGGAGCAGGGTACACCCCGAACAGGTCGCCAGTCTGTTGCAGGGCCAGACACATACAACCACCCACACACTCATTCCTAAGGGCAATTTGGTACATTTTTTGGTAGCATTTTATTTCAAAAACTGCTGAATTATTCTGAAAACCAATTACAAAACCCGGACATTATCATTAGAATATAAAAAGCTCTGAAAGCTTGATTTTGAATATTTGTATTTTATAATGAATGAGCATCGTACATGTGCAAAGCATCCAGAAAGTCTTCACATTGCCTCAACTTTTTCACGTTTGATTATGTCAGTCTTTTTTTCAAAATGTATTAAATCCATTTTTTCTGAAAGATTCTTTTAAAAAAATTAACTCCTTACGACATTGTTATGAAGGGTTTTTTTTTTAAATAGTTGCACAATTCAAAGCTGTATGAATCCTTTCCAGAATGACTTTATGTCTGTGTTTGGGCAGGTGGAGGAGCTTCAGGCGCAGCTGGAGAAGGAAAGCTCTCGGCGCAGCCAGTTGGAGAAACTAAACGGAGAGCTTAAAGATCAGGTGTTCTCTCTGAAGAGTTTGAATACCAGCAACGAGCAGCTGGAGAGGAACAAGCGGCAGCTGGAGGAGGAAGTGCTGACCCTGAGACAAAAGGTGAAGTCTACTCAGGTGGAGCCGAGCCAGGTGGAGCAGTTCCGCCGCGAAGCAGACGAACGAGCCCGCCAGGAGATCCAGCAGAAACTGGAGCAGGTTAACCTGTTCTTGCAGGTGAGAGAAACTGTAGAAGGAGAAGATAACGCAGACGTTTGAGCATCTTGTTTGTCCGCAGTCTCAAGCGGCTTCTCAAGAAGCTTTGGATCAGATTAAAGCTGCTAACGAGTCCAGCCTGCGCACCCAGCTGGAGCAAAAGATCCGTGAGCTGGAGGTCGAGCTGAGCCGGGCACGCTCTTCGCAGCACGACAGCCTGAGCCAGAGAGACGCTGCCAACACTGAGCTGGAGCGTTACCGGCAGCTCTACAATGAGGAGCTACGCACCAAGAAGTCACTAGTTGCTAAGCTGGACAGGTTAGCCGCTCCGCTTAACATCTGGAAAGCTCTAGCTGACCAGCTGTGTCCTTTCGGCAGGGCTAACAGTCGACTCTCTGAGGCCAACTCCAAGTTGCTGAGCGAGCGCAGCAGGTCGATGATGACTGCCAACATGTCAAACGGGAGCCTGACGGGACCTCCTTTGGACCTGGCATCTCTGGGTTCATCAGCAAACTACATGGCCACGCAGGGGCCCATCAACACGCTGCCCTTCCTCAGCCCCGCCTCCAATGTCCATAATATCAGGGTGGAGGGCTACCTGGCCAAGGTTTGTTCTTGACGTTTCTCTCTCCATCAGTAATGTTTCCATTCATCATTAAATTCTTCAAACTGATTCTTTTTCTTCCGACTGCTTTGTGTCTCTAACATGTGACGTCTCTGCTAACTTCTCTTCTATCTCTCACTCTTTTAGCTTCTAGCTCAAAAGTCTGTCTCTCACCTGTCCTCTCTGCAGCCAGACTCATAAGCAGGTGTGTAGGTGTGTTTAGTGTGTGACTGGCTGCTGTTTGCTGAGTTACACCTCATGTGTCCGAAATATCCTCTGAGGGCTCGCATGCTGCTTGTAGAGAGGACGGAACCTGAAGGGTCAAAAGAACAGAACAGGGGTTGGCAACCCGTTGCTATTTTGGCTTTACTGCAGGAGTGCCCAACCTTAGTCGTCCCAAGAGCTCCCTTTAAACTATCAAACCTCCTGAGATCTACCAGTCCAGTGTTAACATTGCAATCCCCATAGATCGTTCAAGCCTGCAGTAAAACTATCCTCACAACATGTTTAGTTGTTCCACAATCATTAGGCGTCACTCTGTATCAAAAAACCTACACAGACAAGTTCCTCTTTCTCTCTCAAACACATAGACACATACACAAAAACGAGTTCTTCTCTCTCGCTTGCTCTTTTTCTCTTTTAACACACACACACGGACATTTTCCGCATGCATTCAGTGCTTTGGTAAGGAGATGGCCACATTAGCAGCAGGTGCTGCTCATTGAGAACAGGTTTAATGCCACAGATTTCAAAAATCTCTGTAAAAAAGCTGCTAGATTGATGCTTTTTTGAAAAAAAAAAGAAAACATTTAGCGACTTCAGCAGCTAGAGGGTTTGAATACTCGCTAAAAATTGCGGAGTTGACAACACTGACTTCATTTCTTTTTTTTTTTCCTACACACATGGCGGTCGACGTGTGCACCCCTGGGTTTTACCTTTCCTTGTATCGAAATCCACTTTATTTCTTAGTCACATTTCACAAACGGAACTTTTCACGTCTATAAAGCTTAGATTGCACAAAGGAAGCTACAAACTTTTTTGGGGGAAATTCCTTATTTGGTCAGTGTTAGCAACACGTAACCTTTGCAAAAAACATTTACTCTGCTTAAAATTCACACAAATGTTTCTTGATTGTTGTTCCTGTGATGAAAAAGTAATTTGATAATAAAAATAATGATCATATGTGCAGTGAGCGAACTGCCCATAAGTGATTAGATCAGGGGTGGGCAAACTTTTTGATTCGCGGGCCACATTGAGTTCTAACATTTGACCAGGGGGCCGGAACAGGAGCAGATGGATTGCATGCTTTGGTAACCGCTAGATCAGACCGATAGAATGACGCGCTAGATTTTAAACAAGCACGCTAAATGTTACATCAAGAGCGCTAAAATTCAAATCGAACGTGCTAGGTTTGAAATCTAGTGCGATAGCACTTAAAAACGTGCATTTAGCGGCACTAGGTTTGAAATCTATGCGCTTGATGTAGCATTTTGCCTGTTTTAACATCTAACACGCTTGTTTACATGCATGTATCGGGCCAGAGGGCTTTTCATATCTGCGTGGACTGTTTATTTTGACAGCGTGCACATGACAGAGACACACATTTTAATGGGAGCAGTGTTGTTGTATCTTTGGCGCCATCTAGTGACAAAACATCAAAATTGCAAGAGAAATAAAATATTAACAGGGTCTTTTATTTAATTTTCTCAAGTTTTACGGGCCGCATGTGGGCCGCGGGCCGTAGTTCGCCCACGCCCGGATTAGATGGTTGCCATAGCCCACACAACTCAGCCCTGAAACCTGAAAAGAAACATTTTATCCAAGAAATAGCCTGCATGAAAATAAGGGTTGCCAACTCCTGGTCCAGAATAATTCCCTTCACGGTTAATCCCAAACTTTTCCAGACTGTCCTGTGATGATAGATTTAAAGAGAAGCTCTTTTTATTTTTTTCTCTGGTTTGTTTTTATCAGACTGCTGTGAGAATAAATGTGTTCTGACTTTATTACAACTCTCACATTATTTTTACATTTTTTTACCAAAATTAGAACCAAAACTATTTTATTTAATCATCAGAAGATTAAAAAAAAAAATTCTACTGCTGATTCCCCCAAACAGGACACATCTGAATCATTTTAGGCTTGACGACTGAAGTCATTCAAATTACTTCTCTAAACACCGAACGTAATGTTTCCATCGGCCTGTTGCAGAAAATGAGGATTAAAAAAAAACAGATGATTTGTTTGAGCAGAAAAGCTGCACAAATTTGTACGTTGTAGATTGTGTGTCAGACTAAACAAGAAGCTTCCGTTCCACTTATCCGGGGCCCGGACGTGGAGGCAACAGCCTCAGACGGGGAGCCCAGGCTTCTCTCAACCCAACTGCAATCTCCAGCTCAACCGAAAGGATCCTGTTTCGTTCCCCAGCCAGCTGTGAGACATAGTCTCTCCAGCGGGTCCGGGGTCTGCCACTTAATCTCCTCCCAGTGGGACGTGCCCGAAACACCTCACCAGCAAGGTGCTCGGGAGGCATCCTGACAAGATGCCCGAACCACTCCATCTGGCTCTTCTCAACCTGGAGGAGGAGCAGCTCGACATCGAGCTCCTCCCAGATGGCAGAACTCCTCACCTGATCTCTGAGTGAGAGCCCAGCCACCCTGTGGAGGAAGCTCATTTTGGCCGCTTGTACCCTCGATCTCATTCTTTCGGTCACCACCCACAGCTGGTGACCATAGGTGAGGGTTGGAACGTAGATTGACTTGTAAATCGAGAGCTTTGCTTTTCGGCTCAGCTCTCCCTTTACCACGACGGATCGATCCAGCATCGTAAAGAAAAAGCTTGAGCTATTATTTAGTTTTGAATATTCAGATTTTTTTTTTTACACGCAGAACAAATGAAGAAAGAAAACTAAATTTAATAAAAAATTATTTCAATAATTATTTAGTGAGATTTAAATATCCTGCTGATTCTGAGTTGCTGAAGTTTTTCTGATTAAATATATATTTTTCTTTGCTGGTTTTTAATCCAGATGCAGAACGAGTTGGACAGAAACATCTGCAAAGAGTTACACAGCGGTGAGTCCGGTGCGCAGCCAGAGACAGGGTGTGTACGTGTGTGTGTATGAGAAAGAGCATGTGTGTGATTGATTAAGTGAGTGCGTGAGTGAGAGAAAGTGAGATGAAAGTAGTAGTAATATTGAGACTAACTATGTGTTTGTGTGTCTATCAGCCACAATAGAGCTGGACGTGCTGTCGACCCGCATGCCCCCAGTGGGTTCGGCGAACCAGGCGGATCTGGACCCTGTGAGCATCGCCACGCAGCAGTATTTGGAGGTTCTAAAGAAAAACAGCAGGATATGAAAAAATAAAACTCTAAGCCAACCAAAAGATCATGCACATTTTGCACTAAAACACTCAGGAGCAAAACACACGCATAGGAAACGACCGCACAGTATTTTTATCAGATTTTGTGCAGTTTGAGCTTTTATTTGTGCAAATTAGTGGTACTTTTTTTGTTATTGTTGCCAGGATGTTTTGGTACGTGCCATCAGATGGTACAATTTTTTTTCTGTATTGTGTGTATTTTATTTATTCATTTATAAATGAGCAAGATATACTTGAATAAGACGAGCTGGAAAGTTTTCCAGTCATAAAAACAGGGACCACTTTTATCTAAGTCTCAATAGGACGTCCGCTAAGTTTTTATTTTCATTACATCATACTGTAACCAAATAAATCTGCTTATAGTCATATTTACTCCAACAGTGACATCAAAATTTTATTACGCTTTTGTCATCTTTATTTAAACTTATCAGATTGTGAATAAAATAAATACTTTATTCAAAATGTGTCAAATTTGATTTTATTTTTATTAACTGTGTAGTTCTTCCAAATGTCCACAAGGAGGCGACTTGAATGTGAATCTAAATCAATAAGCAATGCATTGATTACTGCTAATTAAAGCTTATCTAATTTAACTGTAAAACTTTAGTTATTAAGTTTATGCAGCGACGTTGAAAAAAATGACAAAAGAACGATTAACTCAGTTTTGTTGAAAAAATATTATTTACTGTGGCTTCTTTCGGCATTTCCTTCCAGGGGTCTCCACAGCAAGTCCGTTTCTTCCATCTAACCCTATCTACTGCATCCTCTTTGGTCTCTCTGATTTTATCTCCAAAACCCTTAACATGTGCTGTTCCTCTGATCCTATCCATCCTGGTCACTCCCAAAGAGATCCTCAGCATCTTCATCTCTGCTACCTCCATCTCTGTTTCCTGTCTTTTACCCGGTGCCACTGTCTCTAGGTCAAACAGCATGGCCGGTCTCACCACGGTTTTGTACACTCTTCCTTTCATTTTAGCTGAAACTCTTCTGTCACACATCACACCTGATACTTTTCTCCACCCGTTCCAGCCTGCCTGCACTTGCTTCTTCACCTCTTTTCCACACTCTCCATTACTCACTGTGGCTGATTTGTGTGCTTGATGCCTTCCAGCCACTTGGTCATGCTGAAATGCTGAAAATGGACTACAACATAAGTAAAAAATTTGTCCCACAATGGGGAAATTGCAGAACCTACGTAGCCTCTACAACTGAACATACAACATATATACAGTGGTGGTCAAAAGTTTACATACACTTGTAAAGAACATAATGTAATGGCTGTCTTGAGTTTCCAGTTATTTCAACAACTCTGATTTTTCTCTGATATAGTGATTGGAACAGATCCTTCTTTGTCACAAAAAACATTCATGAAGTTTGATTCTTTTATGACTTTATTATGGGTAAATTGAAAATGTGACGAAATCAGCTGGGTCAAAAATATACATACAGCAATGCTAATATTTGGTTACATGTCCTTTGGCCATTTTTACTTCAATTAGGTGCTTTTGGTAGCCATCCACAAGCTTCTGGTAAGTTTCTGGTTGAATCTTTGACCACTCCTCTTGACAGAATTGGTGCAGTTCAGTTAAATTTGTTGGCTTTCTGACATGGACTTGTTTCTTCAGCATTATCCACATGTTCTCGATGGGATTTAAGTCAGGACTTTGGGAAGGCCATTCTAAAACCTTAATTCTAGCCTGATTTAGCCATTCCATTACCACTTTTGATGTGTGTTTGGGGTCATTGTCCTGTTGGAACACCCAACTGCGCCCAAGACCCAACCTTCGGGCTGATGACTTCAGGTTTTCTTGAAGAATTTGAAGGTAATCCTCCTTCTTCATTGTCCCATTGACTCTCTGTAAAGCACCAGTTCCATTGGCAGCAAAACAGGCCCACAGCATAATACTACCACCACAGTGCTTGATGGTAGGCATGGTGTTCTTGGGGTTAAAGACCTCACCTTTTCTCCTCCAAACATATTGCTGGCATTGTGGCGAAACAGCTCAATTTTTGTTTCATCTGACCACAGAACTTTGTCCATGTGATCAGCAGCAAACTTTAGTCGAGCCTTAAGGTGCCGCTTTTGGAGCAAGGGCTTCCTTCTGACACGGCAACCTCTCAGTCCATGCCGATGCAAAACACGCTTGACTGTGGACACTGACACCTGTGTTTCAGCAGCTTCTAATTCTTGGCAGATCTGCTTTTTGGTGCTCCTGGGTTCACTCTTCACCCTCCTGACCAGTTTTCTCTCAGCAGCAGGTGACAGCTTGCGTTTTCTTCCTGATCGTGGCAGTGACAAAACAGTGCCATGCACTTTATACTTACAAACATTTGTTTGCACTGTTGCTCTTGGAACCTGCAGCTGCTTTGAAATGGCTCCAAGTGACTTTCCTGACTTGTTCAAGTCAATGATTCTCTTTTTCAAATCTGTGCTGAGCTCCTTTGACTTTCCCATTGTAGCGTTTGTGGGTGTTTTTATCCAATGAGCCCTTTTTAAATGGCCTCAGAGAAGTCACCAGCTGTAGTCACTCATAATCACTCACAAGAAGTTAAGAGGTCATGCTATGAAGCTCATGTCATTGACACAACTTTCTAAGTCTCCAAAATTGCTCATTCATGTTGCTGTATGTATATTTTTGACCCAGCTGATTTTGTCACATTTTCAGTTTACCCATAATAAAGTCGTAAAAGAATCAAACTTCATGAATGTTTTTTGTGACAAAGAAGGATCTGTTCCAATCACTATATCAGAGAAAAATCAGAGTTGTTGAAATAACTGGAAACTCAAGACAGCCATGACATTATGTTCTTTACAAGTGTATGTAAACTTTTGACCACCACTGTATGTATAGTTATAACATATAACTGAACATATAACACATACAACTGAACTTTGCTTATGTTCAGTAACATACCTAGCCTCTACCGCGCAGAGCTCTGCTCTGTAGCTCCAATTAGTTCAAACATACCCAAAACAAACACAGCCTCTCTGTTGCATACATATGCAGCCTTTTAAAGTACAATGTAAATAATTTTTTAAATGATTTTTAGATCATTTCAGTGAAACAGTCCTCTTTTTTTTTCTCCTTCAGCCATCTGCGCTGCCGGCTTGCTCGAACACATTGTTAGTTGGCGCTATAGTCCAGTGACTCAGAACTGTTATTTAATATTTGTATATAAAAACCTACGAAAATGCCCAATTTGTGGCTGTAGGGAAAAATTGATGGCTCTACGGACGTTTTTTGTTTGTTTTTTACTTCTGATTTACTAAAAAAAAAAAAAAAAAACATGTCTCTTGCTCTATTTCGGTGGAATGAGGGGATTACCCTGAACTTTTTCAGTTTTTAAACAGTCATATCCCAAAAAGTATGAACACTTACTTTAATTTTGTTGGACCAGAAGAGAGACTAAAATCCTTGTGAGCATTTTAAAGATAAAATTATGTTTCTGGATATTTCTTGAATTTTCAAGAGCATAAACTTTTGAGGGGAAATTTTCAAACTCCATTCAAGTCAATAGCGAAAAAAAAAAACCAAAACACTAAAATTGAAATATTATAAAAACATAGCAAAAATTCAAAAATTTGTAAAGAACCCCAGAAGTAAAGAGGATCATTTTGAGACAGAAATCACTGAAACTGGTCAATCCTAATTTGGAAATCTTACGTGTTTTTATTTATTTTTTATTTATTTATTTATTTATTTCGGTCACAGTGCAACCTCACATCAATGAAATAAAGAAAACAACCATATTCCAGCAAAGGACCGAAAAGGTAACGGCTGAAGCAAACGCTTTAAAAAGAAGCAAACGCGTTAAAAAGAGGTTATAATTGAGAAAACAGAAAATAAATAGTTGCTGCCTTTTCAAGGCATCAAGCAACAAGAAAATGGGTAGATATTGAAGAAATAAAAAAAAAAAACAATTTCAAATTACTTTGGAGAACAACTCAGAGCAACTGCCTGCACATTTTTATCATTTTTAACTCTCCCACCTTCCAAAAACATGTATGTTCGGTTGACAGGCTGCATAAAATTGCCACTGGAAATGAGTGTGTTAGTCCTAGGGGGGCTTTGGCCTAGTGGTAGAGTTGCCGTCTATTGACCAGGAGAACCTGGTTCAAATCTAACTGGGCCAGAGCTTTCCCTGGGACGGGGGATAAAACTGGATGGACAAACTTAAAAAAAAATGAGTGTGTGTGGCTCTGCAACAGACTGTTGACCTGTTTGGGGTGTATCCTGCCTCTTGCCTGAAATCAGCCGGGATAGGCTCTGGCACCCTTGTAATCCTATTAGTAACAAGCGGTTCAGAAGGTGGAGCGGTTTCTTTTCTTTGATACTGAATGTATTGACTATGTAACATTGATTGGAGAAACTCTCCCTCACATGAGTTAAGAGATAGTCCATAAAACTTTGTGGATAATAGTTTTCAATCCTTCTGGTTTGGAAAGAAAAGAATGTAAAGGTTGGTAAAGTCTCTCAAGAGGATTGTCTGCCTCGATGACCTTTCTGTCTCTGTGTCTCCTTGATGAAAAGATCAGTTCTGAATTTTGAACTGTGATACTAAACACAAGAGAAAGGTGTGTGGAATGCTTCGATCTAATTGGCAAAAATCTAACCTACGTGACACCGGGATCCACTGTTGAAAATAAAAGTCATTGTCCTAAAAACACAGGAAAAGCCACCAAAGTTTGGAGGCAAAACAGATCATAGAAAAACATCTTCTGTCTGTCGATCATCGGTTATTTTACATATTGTGTCTCACATTAAAAGCAAACATGCAGTTTGCATTTTGCCTCCATTTTTAACCTGAGTCCTCATTAGCCATGTTTTGATGTTTTCCACTTCTTCTCCTTTGTGCCCAAACATGTGAAACTTGGCGACACACGCAGGATGAGACCCTTTATTCCTCCTTATTAAAAGAAGACAATGTGTTTGTGATCGCCCCCCCTCCTCCCTTTGCTGGCTTTGATCCTTCTCTCTGCCTCCATCTCACATATTCAGATCTGCTTCCGTTTCTTTTGGTTTCCTTTATGGCTGATGGGCACATCTGACAGGATGACTATTAGCTGTTTTTATTTCTTATACCACATATAAACCTGCGTTTGATGGAGCAGGTTACAAACATTGTCACGAAGCTTTGGAGTCAGGTGGGAATACAAATAGACAGATTGGGAAGAAAGATGTGATAAAAGAGATGTTTTTTAGAAGAATCTACAGTTTAAAGCAACCTCCTCTTCACTGGGTCATCTTCATCTCTGTGATGCCCAGTCTTGTTATTTCAGACAAACCTGTCCAACAAACCTTCATTAGAATATAAGAAAGTAAACAGGATGTGGGTCTGACAGAAGACGAACAAACGAAGAGAATTTGTTCTGCTAGAAACGATAAAAACATCTGGAGACACATGAAATGGTGAACCTTGCTTATGTTCAGTAAATGTGGAATGAAGTCTACTAACGTCCCAATGTGAACCTGTAGAAACCTGATCAGAAAAATAAAAAGGCCTTTTTACCTCCAGGAGAATTAGACCAGCAATTTTCAACCACTGTGTTCCATGAGTGTTCGTGAGAAAGGGTGATCGGGATCTACCAGTAGCTTCAAAAGATTGTTTTGGTTGATCTCAAATGGATTCAGTCAGTCAGTCATCTTCTTATCCGTCTATCCCTTTCAGGGTTGCAGGGGATGCCAGAGCCCATCCCAGCCAATTTAAGGCAAAGGGCAGAGTACATCCCAAACAGGTCGCCAGTCTGTCGCGGAGCCACACACATACAACCATCCACACACACACATTCCTAGGGGCAATTTCAGCACGAGCCAATCAACCTAGCATGCATGTCTTTGGAGGATGGGAGGAAACCAACGCAAACACGGGGAGAACATGCAAACTCCACACAGAAAAGACAGTGTTCAAAGCCTCGTCCCCACCCGGGACTCGAACCCACGACCTTCTTGCTGTGAGGCCACTGTGCTACCCACTGCGCCACCATGCTGCCCAAAAAGGATTCAAATGTACTTATTTATGTTTATCAGTATGAATTATTGCCATTTCATTTATAGACAGGCAGAACTGTCCTGTAACCATAGCAACCCATTCTTCTCTGCTTTTTGTTGCATACTACTGTTCATCCCTTTCGGTCCCAAAAACTACCTCAGCAAGTGGATTGTATTTTCTAGATGTTTTTGAGACACAATGAGAAAATTTAGGTTGTGTTTTAAAGCAGAAAAATAGTCGCTTTTTCTTACATTTTAGAAGGAACTGCACTTTTTATTTGAAAGAAGAATCATAAAAGATGACCAAACAAGATTTGAATTGATTCCTATTCAGTACACTTTGGTGAAAATCACTATATTGTTAATTTAGACGGATATGACGAGTCATTTTTAATATTTTTGATTTGATGGTGTGCCTCAAGAGGTGAGGTCAAGTAGGTGAGGCACAGGAGTTCAGTGTGGGGGTGGGACTGCACCAAGGATCTGCTCTGAGCCCTTTGCTGTTTGCTGTGGTGATGGACAGGCTGACAGATGAGGTCAGACAGGAATCTCCATGGACAATGATGTTTGCAGATGACATTGTGATCCGTAGTGAGAGGAGGGAAGAGGTGGAGGAAAAGCTGGAGAGGTGGAGGTTTGCACTAGAAAGAAGAGGAATGAAGATTAGTCAGAGTAAGACAGAGTACATGTGTGTGAATGAGAGGGATCCAAATGGAAAAGTGAGGTTACAGAGAGAAGAGATAAAGAAGGTGGAAGATTTTAAGTATCTAGGATCAACAGTCCAGAGCAATGGAGAGTGTGGAAAAGAGGTCAAGAAGCGTGTCCAGGCAGGCAGGAACGGGTGGAGGAAAGTATCAGGTGTGATGTGTGACAGAAGAGTTTCAGCTAGAATGAAAGGGAAAGGGTACAAAACCGTGGTGAGACCAGCCATGTTGTTTGGCCTAGAAACAGTAGCACTGAAGAAAAGACAGGAAGCAGAGATGGAAGTAGCAGAGATGAAGATGCTGAGGATCTCTCTGGGAGTGACCAGGATGGACAGGATTAGAAATGAGTACATCAGGGGAACAGCACATGTTAGAGGTTTTAGGGATAAAGTTAGAGAGGCAAGACTGAGATGGTTTGGACATGATCAGAGGAGAGAGAGAGAGTACATCAGAAGAAGGATGCTGGGTTTGGAACCACCAGGAAAGAGGACTAGAGGAAGACCAAAGAGGAGGTTCATGGATACAGTGAAGGAAGACATGAAGATAGTTGGTGTGACCAAAGAGGATGCAGCAGATAGGGTTAGATGGAAGAAACTGACTTGCTGTGGCGACCCCTGAAGGGAAATGCCGAAAGAAGAAGAAGAAGGTGTGCCTCAAGATTTTTTTTTTAATTTTTTAAAAAAATGTACCTTTTCATTGAAAATGTTGTAAAACACTGATTTAGACTTCCCCCGAAACTCTGATTCTGACTTTATTACCCAAAGTGTGTAGTTTCAGTGACTCAGCCACAGATACATAAAACTCAGTCAATCTGTGTTTTTAATTTGATTCTAGTTATAATATTACAGCTAGAAAATAAGGACATATCTAATTCTTTGAATTAAGTGCAACTCAAGGAAAACAATTCAAAACTTTTACACAAAAAGTCTGAGCTAAACTGAAATACTAAAGTGTTTCCGTGATGACAGTTCGAGATTTTCTTCCAGGTTATGTTTTCACCGACTTTAGATAAAACTAATATAACTTTTTGTAGAATAAAAGTTATATCAAACAGTTAGTTGATAAATTAGCTTTGATTAAACTTATGGAAACATTATAGACTACATAAAATATGTGGAAAACAATAAGTGTACAAAACTAGCATCAAAGACATTGAGATTCAAATAGTTATTTTTATTAATGGACGTCCATTCAGGTCCAAATCGAAATTTTCACAAGAATTTTTACAGGATAAGATTTGTTAAAGACTTTTCCTTTCTGTTTTTTCCTCCAGGGGGCGCCAAAACAAGCTTGTGTCCTACATCTAACCCTATCTCCTGCATCTTTTTACCTTCAAGTCCTCCATCACTACATCCTTAACCTTCCTCTTTAATTTCCCTTCTAAACTACAAAATTTGAGAAGCTCATTTTAATATGTTCTGTCCCAAGTGGAGGGGTTGAAGTATCTTGGGGTCTTGTTGACGTGGGGGAAAAGCATGGAGAGGGAGATCTACGGATTGGTAAATCAATAGCACGGATCAGTGCCATGTCCGCAAAAATCAGGACGCTGCATAGGTCCGTTGTGGTGAAGAAAGAGCACAGACGAAAAGCAACGCACTGGATTTACAAGTTGATCTACTGTACGTTCCTACCCTCACCTTTGGTCACCAGCTGTGGGTGGTAACCGAAAGAACGAGATCACAGATACAATCGGCCAAAATGAGCTTCCTCTGCAGGGATGCTGGGCACAGACAGAGTGACGAGCTCTGTCGTCCAGGAGGAGCTCGGAGTAGAGCCGTTGCTCTTCTTAGTTGAGAGAACTTGAAGCCAGATGAAGTGGTTCAGACATCTCGTTAGGATGCCTCCCCATCACCCCGCTGGTGAGGTGTTGTGGGCACAAACTTTCAAAAGGGTACTTGGCTAATCCACAAGGTAAGTACTCCAACATCACTTGATGTCTGCCAGTGCACGTCATTGAGTGCAGACAAATACCAGACTTTATTTGATTTGATTTATTTGATGTATTTGAACGGTCGAGAGGCAGGGTACACTCTGAACAGGTCACCAGTCTGTAGCGGGGCCAAATACAAACAACCATCTTCACACACACTCATTCCTAGGGACAATTTCTCAACATAACAGGCATGTCTTTGGAGGGTGGGAGCAAACAGCTGAAAACTCCATGCATACACAGGGAGAACATGCAAACTCCACACAGAAAGCCCAGTGCTTCAAACCTCACGCCACCCAGAAAAATTATATCGATAAGTAATTCCAAAGGGTGCAATACAATACAAGGTGGTACAAGGTGGATTCAGCATTCTTTATTTTGTTTATGGAGGGTTTAGCTGTTTAGTAACGGGTACAACAAATTAAGGGGGACAAGTTTGACCAACCTCAGTTTTGTTTCATTACCACATAAATATCGGATGTCACTGCTGCTGGTTGTCACCGAAAGCATCCAAATGTTTTGTGGGCAAAAAAAAGAGCTTAATTTGGATTTACTTGCTCTGACATGATTTAAACGATCCTCACAGCTCGCCACACAGATTGACGGCGTTGTCTTTATTACCACTTTGTTTTATTTTTGGCTGTTTACGCTGCGTCTCTGCTGTCATCTCACAGCCAGGCTGCAAACGAGCCTCCTCAGATCTTCTGAGATCCAGAGACAATAAACATCCTTTTTATGTTCTAAGTGCTTCATTTGACAAATAAAAAAAGGGATTGAAGAAAGAGCTGACAGGTTTTTCATTGCCCTGTCCCACAGCAGCACGGAGCTGTGTACGGGAACCAGTTTAAGCTGTAATGTTCTGACATGAGACAACGAACGCAGCAGAGCAAAAGATGTGAGATTTTCCTGTTCAGGTTCCTGCTGGGTTAAAGGCGTTTAATACAAACAAAGTGTATAAGCAGAAGAAAGTCTGAAGACTACCATTTCAAACTTTTTTTTTTGCAAAGTTTGTTTCTTTTGTATGGTTAAAAATTATACATGGAATTGAAGCACACGGATAAATAGAACAACATCATGAGTCGGTCTACAGGATGGAGGTAGACCGGCTGGTGTCCTGGTGCAGCAGCAACAACCTGGAGTTCAACGCTCAGAAGACAGTGGAGATGATTGTGGACTGACAGACTCCCCCATCACCACTGTAGACTCTTTCTGCTTCAAAAAGGCCCAGCAGAGGATGTACTTTCTGCAGCAGCTGAAAAAAAGCCAAGCTGCCCACCCAGACATTGGTGCAGTTTTACACAGCCATCATTGAGTCCATCCTCACCTCCTCCATCACCGTGTAGTACGCTGGAGCCACAGACGAGGACATACATAGACTGCAGCGCATTGTGCGCTCTGCGGAGAAGGTGATCGGCTGCAGCTTTCCATCTCTTCATGACCTCTACGTCTCCAGTACTCGGTGGCGTGCAGGTTGGATAGCAGCTGACCCTTCCCGCCCTGGACATGGACTTTTTGAGCAACTCCCCTTGGGCAGGAGGCTCCGGTCCATTCGAACCAGAACGTCCCGCCACAAAAACAGCTTCTTCCCTTCTGCCGTTGGACTAATGAATACTTTATAACCTGAACTTAGTCACTCTGCTCTTGTCACTTTACTGTTTTTATTATTTTCTATGCCATTGCACCACAGTATACAATTTTGTTCTGAGCACTCTTAGTTTTGTTGAATTTTTTATTTTCTTTTTATTTTTACCATAGTTAGATATCCTTTTACACAGCAAGTTCCTAGTCTCTGATCCTCTTCATTGACAATGGCAATAAAAGCATTTCTGATTCTGGTAGCGATTGAACATAAAAAGTTGTTTTTAACAAATCAAAACTTTTTGTCATTAGAATGTAGCAACTTTTCTAAATAACGTATTGTGGGTGTGGCTACAATGAAGCAGAAAATTTATTGCTTGTCTCTCAAGAATTTATGTTTATTGAGGTAAATAGTTTAAAATAGTAACAAAGAATATTCATTGAACCTGCCAAACTAACAGTAGGACTTGGCAAACATCTTCAGACACATAGTTGTGATGCACTTGCGGACAGCTCAGACTCTTCCACAAACCCAAACATTCAACCCTTTTCATTAAATGATTGTTTGCTTTGTGGTTTTATCTTGTTATATTTGTCCAGATCTTTGTGAAAAGTTCAGTTTGTGACGTTACAAAAAAAAGATTTGGAATACTGAAAGGTAATTAATTTTAAATTACTTTTCTTGGGCTTGAAAGAAGAGCCACAGCGTGACGCTGAAAAGGCTGCATGTGGCTTTGAAGCTGTAGGTTGCTGACCACCAGTCTTGATTCTCCTTCTGTAACCGGTTACAGCAGTTGTGTTTCAAATTTCCATCACTGTAGCAACCCCCTCATGATGTTTAGTTATTATTTTACTGGGTTCTAACTTCGATGGCAGATCTCGCAGCACTCCAAACAAAACTCCAAACACTCTGTTGGCTCGCAGCAGGACTCAAACAAAACCGAGTGGCAGTGGACGTTGCAGTTGAGCTCCTCTACTGGTACGTCCTGCATGGCTGAACAACATGGCGCACAGGCGTCGCAACAGGAGGAACAGAGGCCCTGAAGGCAGGACGAGCAGGCCTCCATCAGACCGAAGAGCAGCACAGAGCATTCACACCAAAGACATGCCATCAGCAGGTGGAAGCAGGTGTCTGCAGGCATCAGCAAGAAAAAAAAAAAAACACAAAGAAATTCTGTCAACAAGAGGTCACAAAACAACCTAAAAATGCTGTCATATGTGATCAAATACGGGGACTAACGACTCTATTAACCCTAAATTAATCGGTTGGATGTTTGTTTAGGATGCCAACCAGAGCTTAAAAGACAAAAAAAATCACTGGGATGATCAAATGGGATTGTGTTTACTTAATCACAAAGCTTTGTTCAGTCCTCGGGGGAAAATCAAGAAGGGCCACGGAGGCTTCCAGTGATGAACAACAACAAGGAGGTGCTTGTCACTTGATAATTGCTCCGTTAGCTAAATTAGGTTGCACATATTAACCTCATCGTTGTGTTTCTGAGCCTCTTTATCGCTGCATTGTTTCTGTTTTCATCCTCATAAGAACCAGAGCGCTCCTGAGCTCATGCAAATCCAACTGTTTCATCCTGTTTACAGCAGGAAGTAAATGAAAAGGAAGAATTCCCTGGGGAGTGGAGTTCAACATTTCTGCTCAAATTAGCCGCCCCCCAAGTGGAACATATGCTAATATCTGGAAGCAGATGGAAAAGTAGTATTACATATGGCTGATATAAGTGACTAAAAGTACAAATTTTATAAAGATAACATATTCAACAGCAAACAAGACGTGGACGATGGACTCTCAGGTGACGAGCCGCTGGCAAAAAGTCCTGCTGAGAGCTTTAATTGTGCAAGAAAAGTTATGATATCCAGCTAACAAGCATTGTAAAAGTAACATTACAATAAAGTTGCTCATGAATTCTTGCAAAAATAACATTGCAGGTACGTTCAGATGACATCCTGTCTACCACATAACATAACCCCAATGTCGTTAGAGAAATACAGTTTGGTTGTTCCAGAAACAATTTTGCATAGATGTTATGGCAATGGACAAAACATTACCCAAACTGATCACCTGTGCAAGTTCACAAGAGGCAAGCTTGCAATATGAACCTGATGCAACATTGCACCAAACTTGTTACAACATGGCACAGCAACGCTGTAACAATATATGTAGCAATTCTCCGTAACATGGCTGCACCATTGATTATAACTATGATTTTTGGTGATGACTTGATAAAAGGTGAATGCAAAGCTAGAGAAATGGAGGTTTTCAGTGAAAGCAAGAGGAATGAAGGAACCTGAATGGAAGAGTGAGGTATTGATTTTAAATGTAGCCATGCTCTTTCTGTTCCGTAAACTTCTGCTTTATCCTGGACTAGATTGTGGGGGCAATAGCCTCCACCGAGAGGACCAGACTTTCCCAACAGTGCCGATAACCTCTAGCGTACCCTGGGGTATCTCGAGCAGTTCCCTGGCTACCTGAGAGACAATCTCTCAAGTGGGTTTTGGGTCAGCTTCTCAATCAAGTTGTACCTGGAACACCTCACCAACAAGATATCCAGGAGGCATCTTAAACAGATGCCCAAACCAAACCGTCTGGCTTCTCTCGACCCAGAGGAGCAATGGCTCTAATCCAAGCTCCTCCCAGATTGCAGAGCTCCTCCCTCTATCTCTTCATAAGACTCCAGCCACCATGCAAAAGAAGCTCGTTTTGATCGCTTTAATCCGGTACCATGGCTGAAGGCAGGAAAATAAATATACTGTTAAATTGAGAACTTCACTTTTTCGCTCAGCTCTTTCTTCATCATGATGGACTGATGCAGTGTCCTAATTATTGCAGACTTTTTACCAATCTGTCTATCGATATCCCGCTATGTTCTTCCTCCACTTATGAACAAGACCCCAAGATACTTAAATTCCTTCACTTGTGGCATACTATTAAAAAGGGAAAAATGATCATCAAATTATTTAGGCCACAGTTTCAAGTATATTGAGGATTAATACACTTAAAGTTCAATATTGACTGTATAACAAACAAACTGCACCTACCAGCAGGTGTAGATGTGGTACGATGTGATCCACCCTCGCTGCCATTCCTCTTGCTACTGCCCCCACTGTGCATGGAGGAATTTGAACCCTGTGGTCCACTCAGACTTTGTGGAACAGGGTGTGAGTTTTGGTCTGAGTCTGTGAGGCCACATTGAGGGCATTTGGGTTTATTAAATTCAAGCTGAGGCTTCTTAAACGGGTCTGTCTGCTGGGAGGCTTCTGCAGGAGCAGCCAAAGCAGACTGAGGTTGGGCTAGAAAAATGAAACAGAAATAGGGATTATGTTGTTTGTCATTCACATGTTGTGAGCATGTTCCTTGACCCAACCAAATGTATTATAGCTCTAGTAACATGTGTTTGTGTGGTACATAATTTGCTGTAGAAGATTTTGTTGTGTGTCTCAGCTTTATCACCGGCTTAATCTCTTGTTTGTACTTTTTCTCCTTAGATAATCCAGCAGGTTGGTCGTGATGCTGAATACAGTAACTTCAGGTTTTCTCGTCACTTTATCCCCCTCTCTTTTTCTTCTGTACCCTATTCCCTTCCTGCCCCCATCTCCTCCTCTCCTCAGTATTCCCTTTCAGGTCCAGTAAAAAGAAGCACAGAAAGCCTAGACATTTTGGATTTGAAGCATTTAAAACAAATAAATAGAGTTTGCCAGGGTCGGCATATGGTGCCGACCCTAGCAGAGCAAAACTGTCCAGCAATACTTGACATACAGATCATCATTCTGCTTGTCAAAATGCCGGTCAGGACAGGTAAAAAAAAAAAAAAAAGAAGAAGAAGAAGAAGAATGTTCGTCCTTGAACCGGAAGTTCACCAAAAGTTCGCTTGGCCAAATCCTACTGAGCTCATCTCTAGGTGTCCTTGGGGAAAACACCTAACCCCCTGTTTCTCCCACCAGTGGTACCATACTGGCAGCCTACTGCGGTGTAATGCAGCATGGAAATTTTCCCGTTAAAGGACTAATAAGTGTGTAAAAATGTATAATGAGGGACTAAGTGTGTAAAAATTTAAAATATATGTAATAGGAAATTATTGAGAAAAAGTCCTTCACTAGAACTTCTGGCTTTTTTCTTCAAGATTTTGTATCTCATGAAGGAAATACAGTAAAAATTTGGAAACAAATATTTTAGTTCTCTCTATCACTCTGAAGTGGGGCACCTTCATTATCACAAAGGGGATCAGTTCCATTTAAATCTAATCTCCTTAAGACTACTGAATGACATTTCTGTGGCCCAAAGCATTTCTAAACTGTACATACAGTATTCGCTCGCTTCACACCGCTCAATGCATCTCCTTTAGGTGGATCCCACTTAACAACGCTGACTGTATTGTTTGCTGTTGTTTCTTGGTTTCTACTTACCGCTGATGAGATCAGTGGGGCTGGTATTTCCTCTGCTAACATAGTCACACGCTGAAAGGATTTCCTCATCTGCTTTTAAAAATCCGTTGCTCAAAGGCACATCTATGGAAAGTTATGTTAGCCGATGTGAATATGACCATGCAACATATTGAACCAGAAAATAGACTGTGTTTTTTATGAAAAATAAATTACTAAAAAATACTACTGGATAATGTAATTTTCTACAATTTGAAAAATTTACCCTCATTTGCAGAAATAAAATGTAACTTTTTTATATTTTTTTAAAAAAGTGTCGTGCAAACCACTTGGAGGAAAAAGACAATGTAAAAAATGCTAAAAAAATGAAAACAAATTACATGCAATAAGCTTCCAAAAATAAGATCCGAGATTCTTTAGTGTCACAAAGTTTGCAAAGTGGAATTTTGACTATAAATATAAAAAGGATACAAAGTAGAATTAAAAATAAAAAAGCATGATGAGACACTAAACAATGAGAGTACAGCGTCTACTGCTACAATGTCTATTATTACAGCGTCTGTTATTACAGCGTCTGTTTTTACAGCGTCTGTTATTACAGCGTCTGTCATTACAGCGTCTATTACTATAGAGTCTATTACTACATTGTCTATTACTACAACATCTATTACTCAAGTTAATTTATGATTTAAAAAATAGGACAAAATGAGATTGTTTTGTATTTGACAAAATAAAACAACAATGTAATCATTTGACATCATTTCTTTTAGTATTTCAGCGTCAAATAATGACCATTTTTAACTAAATCTGATCTACAACTAAATACTTTGCACCTGAGAAGCAAAATAAAATTATGTAACATGTAAATTATTTTATTTTGATTTTTTAGAATATATATCAATTTAATGTTGAATTAATTGAGGACATTGGTAGTTTTTTAACCCCCATAACAGTCGTAGAATAATTTGATCATATCTTATTAATTGTTGTCAATTTTTTTAATAAAAAGAAACAAAAACAAGTTGGGTTTAATTTCCTACCCAGCAGTTAAAACTCAATCTAGATCATCAGTACTTACTCTCAATGCTGCTCAGGTCCTCCCTCTCTTCCACAGGTAACATGTTGGACACACATGACTGCTCGAGTTCACTGTCGCATTTCATTCAAATCTGGACTCGTCTTCATCTTTCTTTTTCTGTCCACTCGGAAAAATCAGGAAAGCTCCAATAACACCCATCAGGCTGAAATGAGTCACCGCTCAGGAGGTTTCTTTGTGTGTGTGTTTTGTTTTTGTTCGCTAACACTCCCCTTCCCAGTGACCCCACTAAAATATGCTGATCAGAGAAGGCCTGCGGTGAACTTAAGTTTGCATTCTCATTTCTGCCTTTAGTCACCTAACACAACAGAGAGACATGTCCCATCTGAATGCAAACTCAGCCGCTCTCTTAATACAAACACAAACACATGTACATTAGTCATTAATTCATTTTGATGACCTATTAAAAATATTTAGCCACTAAGACGTATGGTTTTCTTTGTTTCTCCAGAATCCTTTTTATTTTCTTCAGAAAGTAAAGAAAATACTGATTCTGCAACTGTGCATTTAGATTGTTCATCCTAACAGTTTTAGTCTGATCTGATTGGTGCTTTTATTGGTTAATAGTTTTGTAGGAGAACAAGTATTTTTATGTCGGAGATTAAACTTAGCCACAAGACAAAAATTAGTCAGAGTTAACTCAATAAAGGCAAAAAAAATCTCAGTTAACTTGAAGAGTCCTGTACACATGAACAGCAACGAGATTTCTGTCTCAGTCGTAGAGGTAAGATCTTATTACCGAGCTCAAGCCCAAGCCTGACCCGACCCAAAATTCAGGTCGGGTCGGGCCTAAAATATCAATCATTACATCGGGTCGGGCTCGGGTTTCTCTCTTGCAGACTTTTTTCAAACAAATATATGTTTATAAAATGTATACTAAAAAAAATTAAAAAGCGTGTTCTTGAAAATGTTCCTATTTATAAATAAACCTCCTTGTCCCGAGTCCTCACAAATAAAATATGACATTTCGGGTTTGCTTCGGGCTTGGGCCTGCAAATCAAGTTCATTGGTCGGGCCAGGTCGGGATTTATTATCCATGGGCCGGGTTGGGTTGGATTTTTTAGGCCCGATCTCACCTCTACTCAGACCAGCACTACACCCACTATACCAGCACTTGGAGCTTCTTCTCCAAGAGGCTCAGACAACTCCGTTCAAAAACCGCCCCGTACCAGAAATCTTTCTTTCCCTACACAATCAAACTCTACAATAAATCACAGAAAATTAACAAATGACTGGTTGCTGTAACACACAAGTTTCCCATGTGTGGGATCAATAAAATGTTTCTGACTCTGATACTTCAGTACTTTAGGATTCTCAAGGGCTGATGATGGTTTGAGGGCCTGGAGAAGGTGGCCTTTTGTCACCAATTTTGTTTGTTACTTTTTTGGACAAAATTCCATTAAGGTGGTGGAGGAATCTGGTTCAGTGAACTCAAAATTAGGTCTCGTTTTTTTTTTGCAGACAATGTAGTCCTGTTGGCACCCCTGGGCTGCGATCTTCTACTCTCATTGGACTGATTTGCTGTTGAGTGTAAACACAACCTGAATGGGAATCAGCCCCTTCAAATCTGAGACTTTGGTCCTCGACTGAAAAAGAGTGAAGTGCTTCTACTGGTCAGTGATAGAGTTTTGTCCGAAAGAGAGAAGTTTAATTATCAAGGGATCTCAAAGCATTTTCTTCATGTGATTCTCTTTTTCTTGGTTCCCATCTAATTGGTAGTTGTAATTTTTTTGTTATAAACATTTCTTTTGATCTATCTAAGGCCGTTGCAAGAGGTATTTTTTCCCCACTCCATCTCTACATCACTGGGAAACCCACAGCCAACAACCACCATATGGACACCTGGTCGGGATCTCTTTTGGACGCCTTACTGGTCACATTTCACCGGGAGGACAGACCCGGACACTCTGGAAGAACTATGTCTAACAGTTCATTCTGCAAAGGATGAAAGATGTGCTAAGAGTGAGAAAAGTCTCAGCTTAAATGTCATAGAATATGTACATCTTGTTGAAACACTCGATGATTCAGTCCATAATAATTCTACCTCGGCATAAAACCAACGTTGAGAAGTTATTTTCAAACTGTATGAATAGATCATGCCTCTGAACAACAGTGGAGATGGGATCTTGATAGCAGGTTGATGATGGGATGCCTTTTGCTGTAGCTGTTGACTAAATGCTGTCAGAAAGCGTTTTCAGTAAAACAAGGTAGCTTGGCTGCCTCTCAGAGAGCATGTGGCACATCAAAGCAGCAGCTGCTCAACTTGTCTAGCACCATGCTAACTTTCAGTCTTCAAGCACGACACGTGGAGTGGCAATCAGAGGAAAATGTCTTCTAAACGGCTGACAGGAAATCAAAGGAAGCACTGAGAGGCAACACAAAACAAAAGCTAACATGCTAGCAGCAAAGACAATTACTGACACTAGTCAAAACAGGGAGCTGGAAAAACACTTTGTTCTGTGGTGGTGAAGTTAACACATGCAGCAGAGCTTCATTAGGCAAAGAGATGCGATGCTTTTTGAACCATTTGCTTTTCCTCTGATATTTAGACTTAAAGGTTTGGTAAACCGGGCGTAAATTACGTTACAATCCTATTAATGCTCGTATGTAAATATGAGCCGTCAATTGCATAGCTAACATTTATTCTGCGAATGTGTTTGAAAAATCAAAGGCTAATGTTCAAACAAAACCCCGCTCAAAGTTTGACTCACTTTTAAAGTTGGGTTTATTTGCAAAAACGATGGTCAAGGGCTCAATGGTGGCGCATTGGGGGTTTTACGGTCAGAAGCCCATTGGTTGCAGTAGTTTAGGAAGAAGGATGCCAGTATCTTTTAATCTCTGCTGTAATTCATCCCAAAGACGTTCTATCAGGTTGAGATCAGAATGTGCAGGCCAGTCCTACACTCCAGACTCAGTGTGTGGTTTATGGTCTTTGTGTTGCATTGGAAGAGGAATGGACTCATTCCAAACTAGTTAGTCCCACAAAGTTGGGACCATAGAATTGCCCAAAATGTTTCGGTTTGCGGAAGGTTTCAGAGTTTCCTTTCTTGGAACTACTGTAAAAGGCAAAGCCCAACTTCTAAAGAACAACCTCCCTCTCCCAACTTTACACTTGGCACAGATTGCTAGAAGTAGAAAAGGGACTAGTTAAATCAGAGAAGACATTTCAAATGCTTCAGTCAAATTGGCGGAGTCGTTTACGGTTGTTTTCCATGGCACATTGAAGACCATTTCATTGAAACTCTCTGCACAATATTCCTGAACTGAAGTGATTTCAAAAGAAGTGTTTGACTCTTGCTCTAATGGTTTATGTGACCAACCACCTGGCAGTGTAGTTACTGTAGTTCACAATTATCATTCACAAGTTTAATTCCACACTGGAATTCACTGAGCCCCTCAGATCATCCCATTGTTTCAAATGAGCAGTTTTTATGAGGTAAAACGTCTGATCAATTTAAAAAGATTTGGTGTGTTTGTTGAGTGTATATTACATGGGCAAAATTACCATAACGTATATCATCACACATTTTATTCTAGAAAACAATCAGAAACCTCTAAAAGTCTTTTTTTTTTTCGGTGTAGATAAACAACCTTTCCTGTTCTCTAACATTCAGGATGTGTCCATCAAGAAAACTTCCCTAAGCGAATGTTCTTCCATCAGATTCGAACATCAAGCCTGGGAGGCACTTCCTTTCTTTGTAATCAACGTACCGAACTATAGTGCTTAAAACATTTTAACACAACCTTTTCACCCAGAAAGTTAAATTTAAACTGGGGGTGTCAAACTCCAGTCCGAGAGGACCGGTATCTTCAAGGTTTTCAGTATGTTCTTGCTTCGATACACCTGATCCAGTTTATCCATGTGCAATATTGCCTTATTTTGGCTATATTGCAATATAATCAATACAGAATCAATACAGGACCAACCATTCTAGTCCTGTATTGAACCAGGAATACATGAACAATATTCATGACACTGGCCTTCCAAGACCATAGTTGGACACCAGCCCTCAGGACCGGAGTTGGTCACCAGCCCTCTAGGACCGGAGTTGGACACCCCTGATTTAAACAGTAAATAAATAAAACAATCCAAGACTCTTTATTTTGCAACTGACTCTCTATAACACTGTGACATCACTTTATTATTATTATTATTATTATTTTCTCAACTGGTAAAAAAAAGTAAAAAATGCAATAAAATTGCAACATGTAACATTTTATTGAGTTTATTTAAATAACAACAGACAAAAAAATACAATATACACACAGTTTTGCAAGCATGTATTACATGGTTACACACCTAAAAACAAATGTGATACAAGACAAAGCATGGGACCCAAAATTATGAATCACTTAGAAAACGTGTTGAATGAAAAAATCTCCACAAATACAAAGTTTAAACTTCTATTTACCACAAAAAAAAAAACCCTTCTGTTCTGTACTTTAAATCACACAAAAAAGTCTTTCTTGCATTTAAAAAGCCAAAGAGAAACTTGGATGTAAATGAACGCCATACCAAAGTGGTCACCTATGGTCACCAGCTTGTGGGTGGTGACCGAAAGAATGAGACGCGGATACAAAAGGTTGAAATGACCTTTCTTCACAGGGTGGGTGGACTCTCACTCAGAGACAGAGTGAAGAACACTGCCATCCAGGAGGAGCTCAGAGTTGAACTGTTGTCCTCTCCTGTAGTCTAGAAAAGCAAGACGAGGTGTTTCAAGCATCTGGCAAGGATGCCTCCCGAATGCCTCGCTGGTGAGGTGTTTTGCTCACATCCCACTGGAAGGAAACCAAGAGGCAGACCCCCGACCTGCTGGAGAGGCTATGTTTCACATCTGGCCAGGGAACACCTCAGGATCCTCGCGGGTGAGCTGGAGGATGCAGTCGGGATAAGAGAAGCCTGGGTTTCTTGTCTGAGGCTGATGCTCTGCGACCCTGTCCCGGATAAACGGAAGACAACGGATCGGAACAACACCAAAACTTTTTAATCATCATTTAATTATTGGACTTGACAGAATTTTGCAGAAATTCCTCTCATTACAAATTTTTTTTTAAATATTTCATCATTCAGTTACAGTAAGTTGTCCATCTGAATAAACAAGATAAATAAATTGGCTTAATTTCTACAGACGGTCTGGCTAAACCAGCACAAAATAAACTCAGATTTTAAAAGAGGAAACTTTTATTACATACTTTTCTATTCCACAAATTTCTTCTTAACATATACATATGCGTACATATTACAGGTTTACTCCTATCAAGAAAATCACAACCATTTCTACAAATGTATAAAATACCCTGCGGTGCATTTTTTTTCTTGTAAATTACAGATAAATGAACGATGAACAAAGTCAACAAGTCCAGAAGTTTAAACATGGAGATACTTTAAATGAATTTACAAAATGTGATGTTATGACTGAACAATTGTCAGGAGTGTAGCCTCTTCCTTCTGTGTCCTGTTTTTCCCCCTCTCTCTTGTCCCTGTTTGTCTGTCTGTGTGTATGTAGGGAGTTGGGTGGAGCCAGCCGGGAGCTGCAACCAGTCACACCTGAAACTCATCGACTCATCACACCATGCTTGTCCTGCAAAAAAAAATTACAGTTTTTGGCTCCAGCTCCTACTCCAGAACCAGCCTGATTTATCTGTTTTTGTTTTCTTCATCTGAGACTGTCTGTTGTGTCAAGGGTATATTTTTGGCCTCAGCTCCACATCATGACAACAATTGATTAAATGTTCTTTTTCGATGAGGATTTCTTACCCAAGGTTATATATAGGTTGTGAGTTTATGCTTCTCTTTTCTGTTTTTTTTTTAAAATATGTATATGAAAGTGTCTTTAAAGGCCATATAGATGCTTCTCATCGTGCCCGCTCTTATCCGGCTCTAGACTGGAGGCTTTTAAAGTTTGTATCAGATTTTCCTGCTTTTTATCTTCTGGCTCTTCATCCTGGAGGAAAACTTGCCTGTAAGAAGAAAAAAAAAATAGCTGCTTCAGACATTTTATTTGTTTTAAATTATCACATTAAGTGTAACTCACTGCTGCATATCTAAACAGATGTTGGGGCTGTGGTTTACGTTCCTTTCTGGCTCGTTGTTCTCACGATTAAGGTTCTTTTGGTTTCTCATCAGACTTTTCTTCCTGCAGTCTGGTAACGATGCCTCCGCTAGTGCCGCCTGAAATCAGAAAGAAGTAGTTCAGATTACTCTCAAGTGAAAAAGCTTAATTATTATTCTCCCCAACAAGTAAGAGAAGACTCATGTCTGGGGGTCTCACTCATTAGGACTCGCATTGATCAAAATTAAACACGTATTTTTGCTTTGCTTGTGCCACCAAACTCTAGATTTATAAAAACTTTTCTAAGCTTCTTTACACAACCTTTTTAGGTGGTCATGTCTGCGGAAAACCGCAGGTGTATGCCAACTTGACCTTCATCCCGCCCAAACCCCACCTCCAGAAGCCCAAATTAGGGATCATGTAAATGACGGGATGTACTGTATATTCAATGGTATTTAAATGAGCTGGTGCTGCCCGTCGTTACTCATGCATACTGATGAGGAAGTGTAATTTAAGCCAGGTAGAGATCCTGGTCTGCAAAGTGCGAGTCGTATCTATTGTGGGATCTCCCACATGCAAAAAAGAGGGTGGTCACTACGGCAACTTTGTGAGTGACACACACTAGTCTGTCACTGATACAAAAATACATGGTCTGACTTCAACGAAGCAACGAATAACTCTGACAAACAATTGTCAGCTACCGGAGGTGATCCAAATCATTTCAAAATCAGTCGTGACATAATGAAATTTTTTTAACAATGGCTATTTCTGTGTTTAATTTTTGAGGAATTGGGTTCAAATTCAGAATACTTTATTAATCTCCGACTGGAAAATTAGTGTCTGCTAGCTCCGGAGCCTAAGTGGGACCTTCAAACAACTTCAGAACAGCTGGTGGGTAGGGACGAGTTGGGCAGGGTAGAACTGGAACAGCCGCTTGGTGGAACAGCAGCTTGGTGGAACAGCCGCTTGGCAGGACAGCCAAGTTCAAAAGCCATTTGAAATTTGTCATGAGTAAGCTTTTTAAATGTGGCTCCTGGGCTCATAATTTAGACCAAGGGTGCCCATTACGTCGATCGCGATCGACTGGTCGACCGCAAAGGAATTAAGGGTAGATCGCATGGCATTGAAAGAAAAAAGAAAAAAAAAGTTGGCGTCAGCCTATCATCAGTCTCACAATGACATCTGCCCTGAAGTCAGCCGCTAGAGTTGCTAAAATTTAGGGACTCTTTTTTCTTTATTTTTCCCAAAAAAGTGTCAATCTAGCGGCTTTTCTGCTGTTACAGGAGATTTTTGGAGTCTGTGATGTAAAATCACGTTGTTAAGGCTGTAATCAATAAGCAGCCCGCGGTGCTGCTGTCTCCTCACCCCCTCGCAAAGCACTGTGGGTGTGTGCGTACGAAACAAATCGTGTTGTGGGGTAGTTACAGCAGGCTGGAAACGATCTGTTGGGGTTTGCGATGGTAACATGGGACTGGTAGATCTCAGGAGGTTTGATATTTGTAAAGTAGATCATGGGACAAAAAAAGGATGGGCAACCCTGATTTAGACTATGTAATTTGTCAAATGGGTAGAAATCACTGTGGCCAGAAGACGTTCCTCTTTTGGATCACCCGCTGTTCTGAAGGATGTTAAATGCCAATAACTACAATATTTATGTATTGTATGTTTCCCCTTAATAAAAATGGACACATTCAAAAAAATATTCTATTAAGTGGTATGATCTGTAGACAATAAGAGGCCTCTTTCAGACACTCACCTGTAAGGTGTTATGTAGAGCCGTACTTAAAGCCAGATTTGGAGACATGGACTTTGTCACATTTGGGCTTCTGTCGAATAAAGATCAACTATTACAAGAACAGCAGTAACAAATTTAAGAAAGAATAGAACAAAACGTCGTACCCGCTCATCTTCTGACACCTTCTCCTCTGATATTCCTCCTCATCCACCGTCCACACGGCACCTTTCACGTTCTCCACTCGCACAAAGCATTTGTGTAAACTCAAGTTGTGACGAACAGCGTTCTGATCCAGAGATTAAACCTGATTACTGAAGGAGTTTAAACACCTGACATGATGTGAGGTTATCATCTGTGACTGATGTACCTTCCATGTGGCAGCATTCCGTCTAAAATATGCAAACGTCCTCATGAACCAGTTGTAGATCTCATTAAGTGTCAGCTGCATGTCTGATGCTTCCATTATGGCCTGCAGATTATAGACAAAATCAGGAACAGGGTGAGATTATGACTCAAATTTTTATGTACTGTACATGTCAAATATCTCCTTAATGTGAGACATTTGATCAGGTTTACATTACGTTTTTTAGATGATCACTTTATTTAGTCTGAATTTAGTTTAGAAAAAAAAAAAAAAAAAATCTGTTAAATGTCTAAGTTTATTAAACTGAAACTAATCAAGCATGATTTAAACAGCATTTTTAAAGCAGTAAAAATCAATATAAAATCCAAGTAACTTTGAAAATATTGGTTTAAAAGAAGTGTGCAGGGTGCACCTCTAACAGGTTACCAGTCTGTTGTGCCACAGATGGAAACACACGACCATTCGTACATTCATGCTTAGGGATCATTTCAAAGTGACCAATTAACAGAGTATGCATGTTTTTGGAAGGTGGGAGGAAACCGGAGCACCCAGAGAAAACAAACAAAATATTGTCCATTTTCAGTTCATAATTTTTCCGTTCTGTCCCGTCGTCTTCCGCTTTTCCGGGGCCGGGTCACCGGGGCAACAGCCTCAGATGCGAAGCCCAGGCTTCTCTCACCATGTCTGCATCCTTCAGCTCACCCAGAGGGATCCCGAGTCGTTCTCCAGCCAGCTGTGAGACATATTTTCTCCAGCAGGTCCAGGGGTCTGCCTCTTGGTCTCTTCACGGTGGAACGTGCCCGAAACACCTCACCAGCGAGGCATCCTGACCAGATGCCCGGACCCCCCCATCTGGCTTCTCTCGACCTGGAGGAGGAGCGGCTCGACACCGAGCTCCTCACCCGATCTCTGAGTGAGAACCGAGCCACCCTTCTGTGTTCATAAAAAAATTTTCAAATAAAGATGTTCCTACCTGTCTGATCAACGTTGCGTAGGTGAACGGTGGTCTGATATCGGTGTTCTTATAAAGCTCGTATTCATTTTCTGAAACAAGATAATATAAAGTCAGATTAAACCAGTCAAACAGTCTGTCTAATCCAATTTAAGACAGGTGTAAGGTTTACCTGAGGACAGAGAGAAGACCAGAGGGTGCTGGTGGGGTCTCATCGCTCCGGCACAGACAATCTGACCGACTGAGTCTTTTTGAGCAGAGGGAAACATCTGTGCAGAATCCAGCTGTCTGAGTTTACCACTGGTTGATGCTGGATTAGACTGAGAACACATGATACGAGTTAACAAAGAAACATGAAGACAGAGAAGACTGACAGGGAAACAAAACGCACTGCGACATTTTTAAACAAGTGTAACGGAGCAATTAGATCTGCTTCAACGGAGGTGATTCCTCTACTATCAGCAAAAGAAAGGGGCAAATTATTGTTAATTACAGGGTGAAATTGTTTGGTGGGTGTTGTGATTAGGGGGCATTATTTGCAAGATTAACACCTGATTAGTTTCCACATTACCAGAGCGTGTCTGCTGTCTGGAAACACAAAAGCACATCTGGTGCCAACATCTGGCCACGCCAAGAGATTTGGAGGTGTAGGAGAACTCCAAAAAAAGAGTTTAAACCAGATCCGATGTCACTGCCTTTCACAAAGTTATTTGTGAAGAAATTATTTGGTAAGAAATTATTGTTCAGAATTTGTTCTTGGTCAGGCAACCGGGGAAACCTGTCTGGAAGGGATGGTATGACCCGACAGGGAAGTCCGGGGTGATTGCCCTTAAATCAGGGGTGTCCAAATCCGGTCCTTGAGGGCCGGTGTCCTGAAGGTTTTCCATATGTTCTTGCATCTATACACCTGATCCAGTTAATTGAGTCATTGTGGCAAATTCTATTGGCTGTTGATTTCACTTTCTGTGCATCAGCTGTATTGAACCAGGAACATGTGGAAAACCATCAGGATACTGACTCTCGAGGACCGGCTTTGGACATCCAATTCAATTCAATTCAATTTTATTTGTATAGCCCAAAATCACAGAATTTTCGTCTCAATGGGCTTCACAAGAAAAAGAGGAATGTGTTAACACAAATACACAGCAAAAAAAAAACTAACAAATGCTAACTAAACAAGACTAGCACATTTATGCACTTAGACTCTCCTTCTCGGTGAGGAAAAACTCCTAAAAAACCCATCAGTGGGGAAAAAATAAGAAACCTCGTGGGGATCCACGTGAAAGAGAGATCCCTCCCCCGGGACGAGCAAACAATGTGTCACAGATTATTGTTTAAATATTAGCTTATTCTAATCTAATCCCTGCCTTAAATAGATGGCAGAGTCTACAGATGTGTGGCATCAGGAATCAATCTCAGGTGTCCCTAATCAGGGTGATGAAGAACAGCCATGGCTCCCTCTGGCGGCAGGAGAGGGACTCATGACAGGGTGTGTATTGATAAGATTTTATTGATACTGCCTTTCACTGTATTTTTTTGGTACTCTTATTGATTATTTTCTGCATGAAAACAAGGATGGAGAATAAACTGGTCAAGGGGCTGAAATGAGCTTCCTCCGCAGGGTGGCTGGGCTCTCACTCAGAGATTGGGTGAGGAGCTCTGCCATCCGGGAGGAGCTCGGTGTTGAGCCGCTCCTCCTCCAGGTCCAATGGGATGGTTCTTGCCCCCCGAGGGCCTCGCGGGCCAGGTGTTTTGGCACGTCACACCGGGTGGAGACCAAGGGGCAGACCCCGGACCCACTGGAGAGACTATGTCTCACAGCTGGCTGGGGAACGACTTGGAATCCTTCAGGGTGAGCTGAAGGATGCAGACGGGGAAAGAGAGGCCTGGGCTGCCCGTTTGAGGCTGTTGCCCCCACGACCCGACCCTGGAACCAGTGTAAGATGACGGAACGGAAAGCTAAAAAAAAAAAAAACTCAACCTGATAAATAACCTTTTAGTAATGGTTACAGGGGTACCACTAGCTTTTAAAATTGGGGGACGGATGGCTCGTTGGGTAGATTGATTGTCCTGTAAGCGGTGGGTTGCCAGTTTGATCCCCTGCCTGGAGTTCAAATTGAGATGTCCCTGAGCAAGACACTGAGTCCCCAATTGCTCCTGATGGTGGTTTGCACCTTGCATGGCAGCATCCACCATCAGGTATGACACTGCATACCTGTGAACCTGGAGGCTCCGCATCAGACTGCAGCGACTCAGTCTTTGAGCAAGGCAGATGGAGGTGAGCCATCATGGCCTGTAAGCGATCCCGTTCTTTGCAGAGCTGTTAGAGATAAAGTGGTGAGAAAACATGAAAGGAATCAATGGCTGAAAGAGTGAGGGGTAAAAATATTGAATTGGAACAAAACTAGAAAATAAAAACCATGATCCCAGTTTTAAACGAATAGATAATAAAGTTATAAAGAAATTTAAAAAAACTAATTGATAAAGAGTTAAATGAGTGAGAGGAGGGGGAAATGAAGTGTCAAAAATGGAAGACAATCCGAATAAATGCATTTGTAATTTTTTTTTATCCATAAACATCCCATTTCTGAGATATTTCTGATGTTTACCTGAAGCTCGAGTTGCTGGACAACCTGCGTCTGGACCCTGCACTGGGCTGTGCTTCGGTCATCCAGAGCGTGTTCGCTGCTCATGTGGCTGAAACGTGAAGGAGTGTCAATAAAAATCTAAATAAAATCCAAAACCAACATTCAAATTATTCTATCTTGTTCCTAAAACTCTGAAAAATTAAGCTTTTAATTCAAGTACAGAAATATTTTATGGTGTTGGATCATGAGTGTCTACGTGCCTCTGTTTGTTCACAGAGGTCAACAAACAGAGGCACGTTTGTTGACCTCTGTGAAGCTGGCCCTTTTTTTAAAAAATATAAACAAAAATATGTAAATTGTTTGTGCTGTAAAATTTTATGTTTGTGCTATTTTAGTTTTTTTTTTTTTTTTTTTTAAGAGAAATACAATTTAGACGATGATATCATCCAGCCCTTCATTGCGCCTAAAAATGGTAGAAAACTCATAAAAATTGTGTAAATCTGTGCTACGTTTGTGCTGTTATGTGCTATAAAAAATTTTGGTTTCATTTTAGTTTTTTATTTTAAGGAATACAATTTGGAGAATGACGTCCTCAAAGATGACGTTATCAAAGATGGCATTATCAAAGATGGCGTTATCAAAAATGGCGACGCCTGAAAATAAATAAAGGTCTGGATGTGCACAAACGCAGCACAAACAATTGACCCATTTTTTGTTTATTTTTAAGAGGGGCCAGCCAGGGGCCAGAAAAATCTAAATCAAACTCTGAGGTGGCTTCATCACAATTTGGCCGTGAGTAGAACCAGACTTGGATTTGACACCTTATAAAATCGTCATGTAGGCCTTAAAAGAGGACATAAAAAGTCTGATACCCTAAATCTAGCTTCTGAAAACCACCAGATGAGAAAATAAATGGAAGAAAATGAAGGGAAGACCTACTTAATAAACTGGGCAAAGTTTTCGCAGACAGACTCGCAACCAGGCCAGTTACACACTCCATGACCGAAGAGGGTGTGCACAGCGGCTTGATCTCCTTTTCCAGAGCTGGAGGAAGAGAGACAGGGCGATAGGGTTGGGAGAACATGAGAATGATGATATTTTTTTTTTTTTACAGGTAGCAAAAAATGATGAAGAGGGGCCGGAGGGCAGCGGGAAATAAACAAGAAACTCTTTTACTTTTGATTTGGGACATGTAAAAAAAAAAAAAAAGAACCACCTGGGTTAGCGGAAAACAAAGCAAAACAAACAACACAAAATGCAGAATCCCGTGAGGATTAAACGGGAAGGGAACATCTCTGGGGGAAAGAAACAAGTCTGAAGATGACAAATGTTTGATGATGTGTGTGAGGAAAAAACAACATCACAGTATTTTAATGTGTTTTCAGAAAGATCTCACCATCCCGTTTTGTGAGGAGACACCAACTCCTGGTCCCCACTCAGTCCACACCACTTTGTTCCACTTTTATCTTCAGGTGCTCCAAAACTAAGCTCTTTCCATATCTGCTGCATCTCTGCAGCACTCAGACTTACTGGGAGGTGACAGAAAGGGAAATCTGTTACTTGGTGTTACTTCACCGGTTATATTTTGAGATAAAAAGGAAAGTGATTGTGTTGAGACCTGGTGGTAGAGCAGGAGAAGACGGAGCAGGTTTTGATGTCTGGATGAGCTGCTGATGCTGATGTTGAAGTTGGAGAAGCTGCTGGAGGACCAGCTGCTGGGCGGGAAGCTGGAAGACAGAAATTCACACTTTATAAGGTCAAGGAAGCAGAGATGGAGGTAGCAGAGATGAAGATGCTGAGGATCTCTCCGAGAGTGACCAGGATGGACAGGATCAGAGGAACAGCACATGTTAGAGATTTTGGAGATAAAGTCAGAGAGGCCAGACTGAGATGGTTTGGACATGTACAGAGGAGAGAGTACATCAGCAGAAGGATGCTGGGCTTGGAACCACCAGCCAAGAGGTCTAGAGGAAGATCAAAGAGGAGGTTCATGGATACAGTGAAGGAAGACATGAAGATAGTTGGTGTGACCGAAGAGGATGCAGGAGATAGGGTTAGATGGAAGAAACTGATTTGCTGTGGCGACCCCTGAAGGGAAATCAATTTAACCAATCACTGCTTTCTGGTCAGAACCGAATTTGACATGTGCAATGTGTCTGAGCATTGCAAACACAAAACCTCGACAGTTTTGTGTCCTTCTAAACACTGTCTTTGTTCTGGTTTTAAATTTAGAATGTCAAGAATCGTTGCTAACACGGACTGTATAGCTTGGTCAACTTCTTTGTTTGTCAACAGAGCTGCAAACATGAACCGGACGTGTTTGATGTACCAGTGTCATCTCTGTTTGCGGGTATTTTCCGATCGCTTTAATTGTAAGCTAATTCCCGTAAACCCTGACCTAGTGGCTGGAGTGAAATTAGATTGGGCGAATGGACTGAGTGGGGCCAGCCTGGCTATCCAACTGAACTTTTCTTCCCTGAGAAGGCAGCTCTGGTTCTGTTTGGTTTAGATGTGCTGATGAAATGTGTGTGAAGCCCTTTGAGATGACTGTGTTGATGAAGAATTTTACCTTGACTTTCTTGCTTGTGTGTTTCTGGAGGATCTGCATCTGCTGCTTCTTGTAAAACTCCTTCAGATGTTGCTGTTAAAACATTTCAGGGAAAAAAAAAACACGATACCAGCAGTAAGTTTCAACTTGAAAGTAAAAGTACATGAAGAAGCCACTAAGGGATCTAAATGATTCATAAATAACATGTGGATTCGTGACTTCACACGTTCCGTTCCGTTGTCTTGTGCTCATCCGGGGCCGAGTCACAGGGGCAACAGTCTCAGACGGGAAGCCCAGGCTTCTCTCACCCCGGCTGCATCCTCCAGCTCATTCGGAAGGATCCCGAGTCGTTCCCCAGCCAGCTGTGAGACATACTGTAGCTTCTCCAGCAGGTCCGGGATCTGCCCTTTGGTCTCCTCCCGGTGGGGCGTACCGGAAACACCTCACCAGCGTGGTGCTGGGGGGCATCCTGACCAGTTGCCCAAACCTCCCCATCTGGTTTCTCTCGACCTGAAGGAGAAGCGGCTCGACGCTAAGCTCCTCCCAGATGGCAGAACTCCTCACCTGATCTCTGAGAGAGAGCCCAGCCACCCTGTAGAGAAAGCTCATTTTGGCCACTTGTATCCATAATCTCATTCTTTCGGTCACCACCCACAGCTGGTGACCATAGGTGAGGGTTGGAACGTAGATTAACTTGTAAATTAAGAGGTTTGCTTTTTGGCTCAGCTCTTTCTTTACCAGTCGTTGGGTGACAGCCGACAACTTCACAAATGACAAACAAAAAGCTCGCTGAGGAAAAGAGAAAAAAAACAGGTTCCCAGATCTTTATCAGAAGATGCTGCTGCTTTTAATGGGACAAAATAAAACAAAGAAAATCTCATTTTAAAGCTACAAACACATAAAAAAAAGAATCTATTTTGTTCAGAGACTCACTGGCGTATGGAAGACGTCAGCTGACTCCAGCATTCTATATGCGTTTGAATATGACGAAAATAACATGCAATGTTTTTATGTTTTAGGAGAAAAAAAATTTACACTCGTCTTTAAAACATCACTTTTACTTGATTTTTAGAGCCAAAAAAAAGTGTTTTAAAAGAGTTTTGAGTTTCACCTTTTCTGCCGTAACATGCCATTTCAAAGTAAAGTTTTGATGTGGTCGGCTTTACAAATTGGTGTAAAAAAAAAAATTGCTCCAACATTCCAAAAACGAATTTAAGTACAAAAAAAGATTGATCACGATGTTGAACCAGATTAAACATGTTCACTTTGAAGAACTTTTTCCGCCATCTAGGAGGAGCTTGGTGTTGATCCGCTCCTCGAGAGAAGCCAGATGGGGTGGTTCGGGCATATGGTCAGGATGCTCCCCGAGCGCCTCGCTGGTGAGGTGTTTCGGGCACGTTGCACCGAGAGGAGACCAAGAGGAGGATCCCGGACTTGCTGGAGAGACTATATCTCACAGCTGGCTGGGGAATGACTCGGGATCCTTCCGGGTGAGTTGGAGGATGCAGCTGGAGTCAGAAAGGCCTGGGATTCCCGTCTGAGGCTGTTGCCACCGTGACCCAGCCCAGGATAAGCGGATGACGATAAAACCTAACAGAACTTTAAAGATTTTTTTGGGTTGTATTCACTTAATTTTTTCCATTTTACAATAAATTTGGTTTCAGAAATTATATATTTTTTCTGCGGTACTTATTATTAAACCTAGCAAAGTTGGAATGTGTGTGTGTGTGTGTGTGTGTGTGTATGAGTACCTGCTGCATCAGAAAAGCTTGCTGCTTCTGCATCATGGCCTGCAGCTGGTTGGGAAACAGAACCTGTTGCATCTGCTGAGGAGTCATCATGGTCAGAAAAACCTAAACAACGTTGAAGAGCGTGATCAGAAAGGAGCAGAGTTCACAGACTAAAGACGTCAGTGTCGGCTGGTAAACAGTAATGGCCGTCCAATCAAAGTATTTCTAATTACACAATAGTGTTGTCAACCTCTGGTGAACACCATCATGCCAGATTGTGTCATTGACCCTAAATGAGATGGAAGACAGGAGAAGCTAATTAGCAACACAATTTCATGCGTGTTGTGGTTCCTAATAGAAGTGTACGGGTGTTAATAAAAGCACACGCTGACGGAATAATAACTCATCTACGCCTGTGGTGATTGATCGACAGCATGCTGGATTTGTTGCTTTTGTAAAAGTGGCAGCAAGATTTTTAACAAACAGAAAAAACTCATAATGTCGATTTTTTTTTTTTAATCATTGCTACAAACAGTTAGGACAAGAAACCTTAATCCCAGCAAACAGAAAACCTCCAGGGAACGTTAGCCTGAAGTTCATCAAAGGTTTGTTTTTATCAAAAATTAACGTTCCCTAAACGTTAGTTGGTGGTTATGTTAGAACCTAATCTTACCAGAACGTTGAGAGAACCAGATTCTAAACTTTATGTTTAAATTAAGATGAGAGGAACTTTCTGAAAACCAAAAAATAACGTTTCATAACCGTCATAAAACTTTCCATTTGAACCTTTAGAAAACCAAAAATAACCTTTAAGGAACGTTCTGCTAACCTTTTAAAATCCTTTCCAGAACGTTCTGGAAACGTTAAATTGTTAGCTGGGTTGTACTTTTTAGAGAATAAGGAAAATATCCTGTTTTGCATTCAAAATTTTTAGATAATTTGGAGCGACATATTAACAACCAGGGGCGGATCCAGAATTTTCTACAGGGGGGGCCTGAGGTCATTGACAAAGGAGGGAGCCTGCAGAACATTTTGAAAAATAAGAGTCATTTTCTTGCAATTTGGTGGCCCGTTCGCTGGCCCTGCAAGGGGATAGCTTGACTAGTTCCCTTTCCTTTTTCTTCCATTTTTTTTCGCCCCTGGCAACTATCTGCGATTCAATATAAGACACACGATTCCGAAAACGGATGGATGTCATTAGCTCATCCAATGAAATGACAGGTTTTTACTATCAATCTGTTTTGAACAGACAAAAAATAATGTATAAAAAGTTAAAAGAGGAAATTAAATCAATTAAAAAGCCTGCGGTAGTGTGATGGCTACAGCCACACAACTGTTTAGTTTGTAAACTTTATAATTTATTCACTTTATGAATATAATTTAGATATTTTGTTTGTTAAACCACTTTTCTTTACTTTGGATTTAATACAAGTTTAGATTAGTGCACATGTTTGATTTATGTTGTTGATTCACATTAATTTGATTTTCTTGAGTTTTGCAGGCGCTCCAGTTCCTGGGCTGAAGGATCACCTGCTGTCCTGGGCTGGAGTCACCTAATTGGACTGAACCATTTATTTTCTTTAGGGGTGAAATTGGTTTTGTTAGCTTAGATTTAGTTAAGCTGTTTTGTTAACCCCCCCTTTTGTGTTGGCAGTGGTTTAGTATTCTTTCATTTAAGGTCATGCTGTTCTCAGTCAGTGAGGTCTGTTTGTTTGAGTTAATTCTCTTTTGTTAAACCTTATCTTGAGTTGAGTTAGTTATTTTTGACCTCTTTTATAATTGTTGAACATTTGATATTTTTTTGGGTTCAATAAAAAGACCCCTTTTTTACTTAAAACCTTGTGCCTGTCTATTTGCACTGCTTGGTCCATCACAGGTAGCATGTGTAAGGTGTCATCTATCGATTTATCTACGATCAAATCAAAAAAAGAAGTTGTTTAAATAGATTTAAAAAACTTTTAAATTTTTCAGCTAATAAAGCTATTTCTTTTATCTTGAAAAAAAAACTTATTTAAACAGATTTTATTTGAAAAATATTTAAAACAGTTGTTTAAGTGAAAAAAATATAGTGAAAATAGCACTTTAATTTTTTATGAATGAAACATTTCTTGTCAGCAAATAATAACTGTCACATAATTTTGTCCTAATTTTTATGTAAAATGCTTTGAAGACTCAGTTTAAAATGAAAAAAAGATTGTCTTTTTAATATTAATTTGATATATATATATTTATTTTTTTATCCTCATCTGGTATCATATTTAGTGTTTTTCTCAAATACAGCTAAATTTCTATGGAGATGAAAATAAAACAATATTTTGACTTAATGAATCCCATTCTGGAACCTAAAGTTGCGTCTCCATTCCTGAACACAATAAGTGAACTCCTGACATTTATGAAGAACAAAGCAAATCTAAGTGAGACAGCAGACTAAGGTGAATATTACCAGCGTTCATTATCCGGGCTGTTTCATTGATCCGGCAGATTAACCAGACCAGGGACGGAAATGCAGGAGACAACCATAAAATTGTGTTGAGCCATGCTTATTTGCTTTTCACTTGCATCTGTTTGACGCAGGTCCACGCACAATCATTCTCTCTCGCCTCAGACTTGCAAACTAATAATGAAGGACAAACAAGAGTTCTGCAGGTCGACTCCCCACTCGGGTCAGATCTCATATAAAACCTGGTACTGCCGACAGAGCTGCAGACTCCTGGTGTGGTGTCCTGTCAGGGGACGTCTAAAATCCACATGGTACTTTAGTGATCTGTTTGTCTAATACGTCTCTGTCTAGATGATAAAATCAGAGGAGATTAAAGAGAGGAAAGAAAGAACAAAAGGGACACATATGAATAAGGAAATCTTACTTAAACTAGTCAAATTTAGGCCCCAATGCCACATCATGTATTTTTACTGCACTGATAATTAAACGGTATTGTTAATGGTACCTGCATGGCCAAACAAAAAAAAACCTCCAAAAAAACGTGCACTGAGACCATTTCTCTGGCTGTTAAATTTCTTTTCCTGCCGCACTGCAATGGGAATGGGCAGTGCAGCATGATGTGGCCCAATGCTACATCATGTATTTTAACTGCGCCGTTAATTAAACGGTATTGTTAACTGTACCTGCATGGCCAAAAAAAAAACCCAAAAAAAACGGGAACTGAGACCAGCTGTCTCTCTGGCTGTTAAATTTCTTTTCCTGCCGCACTGCGATGGGAATGGGCTGCTCACACTCTCTCTCTCACTCAGCCACAAGTATCCCATCACTCACAAGTGATAACATCACTAACACATATTTCAAAATTGACTCTGCATCTTTCCAAAAGTAGATGCAAATAGTGCACGCTCACTCAAATGTAATAAAACCATGCCCTGCAATAGTGGTGACCCCTGCTAAAAGTTTTGGACTGTATGAGTGCGACGTCTACCACAAATATTAGTGTAACAAGTCTGCTATGTGGAACGTGGGATTAAAATGTTGCTCATTAAAAAAAGTCAGTGCAAAAATAAATTTATAAAAAAAAGGGGGGATGAGTACAGTTACTAGGTAGTGGTAAAGATTTAAAAAATACACATAACATTAACAGGATAAATGTTCATTCTGTGCCTCAAAGCTATAAATAACCAAACCCAATTTGAAAAAAAAAAAAATTCAAATAACTTCACAAGTTGGTCTTGTTTTCACTTTTTTTTTTTGTGAAAAGGTCGTTCTAAAATCAGCATCAATAAGAGCAAGATTATCTATCCAAATTTGACAATTTCCATTCCTAATTATTTTGCCTGAATATACCTGTTTGTGAAAGAGATTCTGCCAGTGTTCGGCAGACCCTCGGCTGCAGGAGTCCCCGTTAGCTGCTCCCTCTGCTCCACCGTCGGTGTGGCTCAGGAGGCTGCTGGCTGGGGTCTGACGGGCTGGTGAAGGACTCACTGGAGACTCAGGCATCTCAGATCCTTTAATCATCAGTTAACTCACATTACTGCACATCGTCTCATCAAACGCAGTTTGACCAACTTTTTGAAGAAAATAATAGACTTAAAAAAAAATTACACAACAACATAAAATAAAATGAAAAATTATGTCAAATTTTTTTAAAAAAAGATCAAATAATATGTGTAAAAAATAGAAGTTTAAGCTAAAATTTTTGCATGTAATTTAAAGAAGCAAAATAATTAAACCAAAGGGTCTAATGAATTTAACAGACAATTTTAGAACAAAAATCTCCTTATTATTGTTTAACCTCATTAATACTGTAATTATGCAACATAATTAACACACAATGCATGTTTCTATCCAATATTATTTTCAAATCAACATATTTTTATTATAGTCAGAGAATATTTTAAAAATGAGCCTAAAATGTTCAAATCGAGATATTAAACTAGACAGTTGAATTTTATGGAACTTCTTTAAAAAAAAAATTTTTTTTTTGGTAAATGAACTTCGTTTACATACCGTAAAGGTTTGGAGTTGAAATCCCAGCAGTCAGAGAGATAATGCTTGCATGTCAGGCAGGTTTTCACTGAGGGATGAAAATCTATCTGATGGAGATGTGTGTCTACCTGAGGAGGAGGAGTCATTTACTTCATAAATATGAGGGTGAAAAAAAAAGTCTGCTTTGATCCAGAAATGAATAGATTACTTTTAATTCACTCACATTGTGTCACAAGCTATTTTCACATGTAAACATGGTTTAAATTAAAATCACATTTCAAGAAACACAGAAAAATATATGGCATCAATATACGTACTCTAACAACAGACAGTTTTCTTGTTCTTTCGGCATTTCCCTTCAAGGGTCGCCACAGCAAGTCAGTTTCTTCCATCTAACCTTATCTGGTGCATCTTTTTCGGTCACGCCAACTCCCTTCATGTCTTCCTTCACCATCTCAGTCTGACCTCGCTGACTTTATCTCCAAAACCTCTAACATGTGCTGTTCCTCTGATCCTGTCCATCCTGGTCCCTCACAGAGAGATCCTCAGCATCTTCATCTCTGTTACATCCATCTCTGTTTCCTGTCTTTTCCTTAGTGCCACTGTCTGTAGACCAAACAGCATGGCCGGTCTCACCACGATTTTGTACACTTTCCCTTTCATTTTAGCTGAAACTCTTCTGTCACACATCACACCTGATACTTTTCTCCACCCCATCCAGCCTGCCTGCACACTCTTCTTCACCTCTTTTTCACACTCTCCACTGCTGTTGATCCTAACTACTTCAAATCTTCCACCTTCTTTATCTCTTCTCCCTGTAACCTCACTTTTCCATTTGGATCCCTCTCATTCACACACATGTACTCTGTCTTACTCTTACTCTGACTAATCTTCATTCCTCTTCTTTCTAGTGCAAACCTCCACCTCTCCAGCTTTTCCTCCACCTCTTCCCTCCTCTCACTACAGATCACAATGTCATCAATGTTTTAATCAAAAAAATATTTTAGAAATGCAACCATGCAGAGATTCATTTTTAGGAGAGAACACAAATACGACTATTTGTGACTTTATTTAGAAAAGTAGTTTTTCAAAGTTTCCTCAACAACAAAGAGTCATGTTGCTACACGGCTGTCAAACTGGTATCAAAGACATGTTCACATCTGTACGTGCACGATGGGTTGAAACGCATCTATTAAAAACTTAAATGTTTCAATTTAGGCTGCGGTGTGTTGTTTACCCCAGAGTGAAGATCTTACAAATAACACCTAAATAGCAACTTTGTGAAAGATATTTCCACGTGATTAAATTTCTGTGTCTGATTGTAGTTTGATTATTTTTAATGGGTATTTTTTATTTGTTGACATCGTTTTTTGTAGCATTCTACTTTTATCCCACTTGTCCTTTGAGAGCAGTAAAGACGAATAAAGAAATTTTAAGTTGGATCTACTGTACATATATTTCATATATTTCCATATGTATTCATTTCTCTCCCTCTCTCTTTAGGGAGAGAAATGGAGAGAGGTACCTATAGGTATCTATAGGTACCTATGTACCTATGGGTGTACCTATGTAAACCTATATGTGTACCTATGTACACATATGTACCTATGTACATATGTACATAGGTACATATGGTACATATGTACCTATATGTACTGTACATACATATGTATGTGCATATGTACATATTTCTTCCATTTCTTCCATTTTTCATGTATGTACATACTGTAGGTACATATGTATGTATTTAAACACGTAAGTGTCAATATAAACATATGTTTTACAATAAAAATTCTACTTTTACAATCAAGAAAAACATTTAAATAGAGAATTTTGTTGCATGGATTTTCTCCAAGTTCTCCTTTTTTCTCCCACCCTCCAAGAATATGTGTGTAGGGTAGATTGGCCAGTGCCAAATTGGCCCTTGGAGAAAGTGTGTATGGTTGTTTGTGTGTGTGTGTGTGTGTGTGTGTGTGTGTGTGTGTGTGTGTGTGTGTGTGTGTGGCCCTTTGACAGAGTGGCAACCTGTTTGGGGTGTACCCTGCCCCTCGCCTCGACTCAGCCAGGACGGGCTGCGCCACCCCCCGTAACCTCATAGGGGATAGACGGTTAAGAAAGTGATGGACTGACTGACAATAAAGAGAAAAATTTAAGGATTTTGTTAACAGCACGGTGGCCTCACAGCAAGAGGGTCATGGTTCAAATCCCAGGTGGGGAGGATGCTTGGAACAGTGGTCTTTCTGTGTGGAGTTTGCATGTTCTGCCCGACTCTGCGTGGGTTTCCTTCCGTCCGGTTTCCTTCCTTCCACTCTCCAAAAACATGCATGTTATGTTAATTGGCTGCTACAAAATCGCGCCTGGGAAAGACTGTGTGAATGGTTGTGTGTGTGTGTGTGTGTGTGTGTGGCCCCACGACAGACTGGCAACTTGTTCAATGTATACCCTGCCTCTCGCCTTGAATCAGCCGGTACGGGCACTGGCACCCCGCCAGCCCCGTCAGACAATAAGTGGTTCAGAAGATGAAATGAAGTGAGATTTTGTTGCCATAAAATATAATAGAAACATACAATTTATGAGAAATTTAAAATTTCAGAACTAAGCACGGTTTTAAAAGATCTTTCAGCAAATTACTGAGTGAGTATTTTTATATTCAGAGAATCTTGGAATAAAAACATTTCCATGTATTTTCCATAATTGATAAAAATAAATATTCAACGTTCATCTCTCGTCCAGAGGAATCCTGTAGCTGGATAAGTAACGGTGAATGACAGATCACCAGCATGTCACAGGACCACATAAAGACAGACGACCACTTTGAGCCGTCATAACACAGAGCAGGGGCGGATCCAGGATTTTCTAAAGGGTTGGAGGGGGGCGTGAGGTCATTGACAAAGCCAGCGTAGGATGACTTGGGGCCTCCCCCCCAGAACATTTTGAAAAATAAGAGTCACTTTTCTGCATTTGGGTGGCCCATTAGCTGGCCCTGCAAGGGGATAGCTTGACTAGTTCCATTTCCGTTCTTCTTATTTTTTTGGGTTTTTTTTTTTTTATGTGGCCCAAAATAGGAGAGTGGGGGGCACCCCCTGGATCCGCCCCTGCAGAGTATTTATTTGTGACCCTACAGCACAAAAAAAAACAAACATTTGAATTATGGTCAAATGCTTTTACTTTTTACTTAAAAAGTACAATTTACACCAATTACTTTTGTACTTTTACTTAAGAAGATTTTTCTATTGGTACTTTTACTTTTACTTAAGTATATTTTTTTTTTCCTAATTATTTGTACTTTTACGTAAGTAAAACATGTGAGTACTTCATCCACCAGTGCCACTCACTTCTAGGAGCAATTCCACCATATCTAATTCACTTGATATGCATGTTTTTGGAACGTAAAGAGTCCAGAGAAACCACCTCTACACATACAAGGCAACCTGCACCCCTCAGATCATAGGAGGATGACTCAAACGAGGTACAACTGGACACCAGTCAGAAGGAAATTTGAAAGCATCCGTAGGCACAGGTGGGTGATAAATATTCCAGCAGTGTTTTGTCCACATCAGGTGGTGACTGTTGTATCGTCTTCCATCTGCAACTTTCTCATCAGCCTCCAGAATCCTGCCTGGAAAACTGTAATGTGTTGTCCATTTGTGGGCCTGTATAAGATTCAAACTGATTCTCCAGGGCTGGTAAAATGGTAGTTTTAAGTCCAATAAATTCTGTTTCTCTCTTGGATCCTCCAGAGGGCATCGTCCCTCCAACCAAGCAAAAGGAAATTCAGGGATGCTTCTTGCCAGAGGACTGGTCCTCATGCAATCCAAACACCTCACCATGCTTTCATTCCGCTCTCTCCTCCTCTCTCTGCTGCTCCTGTACTGCCTAAAGTTTCCATGCTGGAAGTCCTTTAGGTGAGCTTGGTGGATGCCGCAGTAATGGCCCCGGCCGTCCTCACATCGACTCACCTTCACAAAGCAGTCATTCACTGTCAAGTTGTGACGAACATTGTTCTTCCAGCCAGGACCTCGGCTCCTGAGGTGAGGAAACTGTTCTTCCATCACTTTGTAGATAGAGCCCAGGTTGAGTTTTTGGGAGGGTGAGGAGAGGATGGCTTTGGCAATCAGGGCAATATAACAAAAATAAGGCTTTGAAGGGTTGTGTGCATCTTTGGAAGCGAAGTTCATCTTGTTTGTTGAATGAACGAACCCGGCGAGGACACTCCCATCACCTGCTTTTGTTGCAGCTTTGTTTGCTTCTGTCTTCATTGTGATCTCATATTCTTCTTTTTCTGCTTTAAACCACAATGTTTTTAGTGTTGTTTTTTTCTTTTTCCTCCATTTTTATCTTGAAAAACCCTGCAGAGCATCAACAGATCAATAGAAGTATCGTATTTTCAGTTTTCAGCAACCTGAACCACACTGCAATCCTTTCTGTCACACTTTTATAAACCCTTCTTTCAAACAAGCGAAGAGTCACAATCTCAAGTTGATTCACTGCATGTTTACTCAGTATTAAGGAATGTATTTTATTTACTCACTCTGATAAAGACCCAACCACTTGGACCAGGATCTGCTTCTGTGTCACAGCTGCAAGATAAAAACGGGAAATACCTAGAACAGTAAAAATGTCTGGTATGGGCTAATAAACCCTGCCACGATATCAGCATAATAAAGTTTAATATTTTTGTTTTAGGTTAGGGGAGGCGGTTGCTCTGTGGTAGAGTGTTCGCCCTCGGACCGAAAGTTAACCAGAAGTTCGTGGGTTCTAATTCCACAAAGTTCACGTCTCGGGTCCTTGGGGAAGACACTTAACCCTCCGTTTCTCCCACCATTGGCGCTGTCGTGGCAGCCTGCTGCGTTGTAATGCAGCACACAAATTTCCCCAGTGAGGGGTGAACAAAGTATATATTATTATTGATTACCCTTACCAACTTCTTCTTTCAGCATTTCCCTTCTGGAGTCGCTGCAGCAAGTCAGTTTCTTTCATCTAACCCTATCTGCTGCATCCTCTTTGGTCACACCAACTATCTTCACGTCTTCCTTCACTGCGTCCATGAACCTCTTTTTTGGCCTTCCTCTAGTCTAGTCTTACCAACTAGAGGGGTAAAATACAAAAGGAAAATGTGTTAGAGGATAGTGGATGAGATCAGCGCCACAGGACAGGAAAGCCAGGAATTAGCCAATGGCAGAGTGGAAACATCAGCACCGAGGCCTCTTGAGTCTGGATGAGAAGTAGATGTAATTAGAGGACAGAAACCAGTACCATATTTTCCCTAACTTCTAGTATCTAGCAGCCAATCAGCAACTATTTCAATAAAACACTCTGCTTCTCATTGGTTTTGAGATAAACTTGCTCAAAGAAGTTGATCTTTGAAGATCATTGAAGAAGTTTTTTCAAGCCTACTCTTAAATGTAGGAAAAGTGTCTGCCTCTCTCACTTGAGGTGGGAGATTATTCCATAAAACTGGAGCTTGGTGGTTAAAGGCTCTGCCTCCAACTGTACTTTTAGAAATCCGAGGAACCACTAACAGCCCTGCATTTTATGAGCGGAGTATTTTCTTTGGTTGACAAAGTTTCCATGTTGGAATAGAGTTGGTTTCGTCCTGGGGGAGCTTCGGAGAAGGAGTCGAACTTGAAGAGGTGCGCAGAAGGAGTATAGAGGAGGTGCTTTGGGCCTGGTGTTTTTGCTGTTTCTATGGAACCCCCAGTTGCTCGCTTGAGGAACTGGAGGCGCACACTCGGACCTAGTGAAATACAGATAGGCCAGCTTGGTGTTCTTCACTGCGGCCAGGCTATGTGACCCCTTCTGGACTCCAGTTTTTGGGTTGCCAGGTTGGACACAGTGCAACCGGACTTGGACGCCAATGGATAGGGGCGAGGGGGCATCAAGACGTTTAACACCTGGTGTTTGCACTACAGCCCTCAAATTTCCCTTTGGAGATTAATAAAGTAGATTCAATTCAATTATAAGGTTACTAATATAAGATGGAGCTATATCATTTAGGGGCTTGTAGGTTAGTAAGAAAATTTTAAACTTGATTCTAAACTCAATTGGGAGCCAGGGGAGAGAGGCTAGCACGGGGGTAATATGTTCTCTTCTGCTAGTTCCCGCAAATAGTTTTGCTTTTTAAATAAGAAATGCAGATGTTCCAGACGTTTTCCAATGGGAGAAGGCTTAGGTTGCTAACTGTGTTTCAGCACCCACTGGAGGGTTCTTCTCATAGCTATCACAGGAATATCTCATGATCCCCCGATGAACTAGAAGATCTGGCTGGATGACTGAAGTCTTTTTGCATAGGCCACTGCCCCATACCAAGGATAACTGGAAAACAGCAGTTATCTCAGGATATGGCGATCACAGTCAACAACACAGAATGCATGTTTATAAAGCTTTAAACCCCATGTGACCTAGCCCGTAGGCTAATAAGGCAATCTGTTGTAAGCCCTGTCATACTGACAAACTGTCTGTTTGGAGCGATTAGATAAAATTTTGCAAAAAGATGTGCTTAAAAAATGTTACAACTTCATCATAATTTGCAGAAAACTACATTTCCAACCCACAAATGACTTTAGATGATTTAAATACTTTGTAAATGGAAGGGAGTGAGATATATTCTGTCTGAGCTGGACGACTGTAGATAGTTTATGTTCGTTCTGAACTATTTATAGTGTTGGCCCTTGCAACAATGTCATCTGTAACTCGACTCCATCTGTTCAGTTGGAGCATGTTGAATGTCAGTTGCCAGAAACAGAAGCACTGCAGTTTCCCGCTGACTGTCAGACAGCTTCATGGAGTTTGCGGGACACCCAAGAGTTTCCGAGGCCTGTAACCTCTTGGCCGTCCCGGACCTCAGCTGTTTGGATGTGGATGAAGATGAGCCTGAAGTGGACATCGGCATCAGACCCAAATCCTCTCCACTACCTCGGAGAAAGAGCTCAGTCACTGACGAAGATTCAGAGCCAGAGCCAACCCCCAGTGCCTCTAGGAGAGTGTCCTTTGCCGATGCCAAAGGCCTCAGTCTGGTGTACGTGAAGGAGTTTGACACTTGGGATGTACCTGAACTGCCAAGTTTTGACACTATGGATGGAGAAGGACGAGATGCAGAAGAACACTACCTCTCAACTTTGACATTTCTCCGTCCACTGCCATCTGAAGAGCTTTTGGATAGAGTTATGCAACATAAAATAGAACTGGAAACAATTGAATTACTTCCAGGGACTACAATAGTAAAAGGTTTGATCCGAGTCCTCAACATCTCCTACCACAAGACAGTGTTCGTCAGAACCACCTTGGATCAGTGGTCCACCCATTTTGATCTCCTAGCAGAGTATATACCTGGTTCTAACGATGGTGTGACAGACTCATTTTCATTTAAACTCACCTTGGTGCCTCCCTTTGGTGAGCAGGGAGCCAGGGTTGACTTTTGTCTGCGCTATGAGACCCCTGTTGGGACATTCTGGTCTAACAATAATGACAGGAATTACGTAGTGTGCTGTCTCCGCAAAAAAGGGGGAAAGCGGAAAGTAAAAAAGGAAAAAGGGAACAAGAAAAGCTGCCTGAAGACTATCAAGTAAGAATAGAATTTTGTTAAGTCACTTCTAATCTTGTCACATCTTGTTTATTGATCTGGTTTGTTTTATTGTTGGGAAACTTGGCCTAAACTACACTTCTTAAAAAGTTGGAATTTTCCACTGAGTGAAAATTATGTAGTTGAGTTGTTTTGCTTTAATCCAACAAAAAACACACATAAAAACAAATTTTAGTGTCTAACAAAATAAGTTGTTAAAAATTTCACAATTTGAAATGAATGACTTCCATTTGTTTTTTTTTTAGTTGATCGTTAGTTTGCGGCATTTTTTTTCTAATTCTGTTCTTCATAATCCAGTGCAAAATTTTTCAAGACATTCAGAGAGTGAGATGCGTCTCTCAAGCACACTCGGTCTGTCCAGGAATTCTCCTTGTTGTAAATCATGCAGGAGGTAATTCTGCTTACACAACCGGTCACCTTCGTGGAGAAAGTTATTTATGTCTTTCTTCAAAAGTTTGTGGCTGGTTTTTCGCAACCTGGAGGAAAGTTGACCCTTCTAAGTAGCAAGTTGAACCCTTCAACATACAGTATGTTAAAGTTATAAAAACTTTGATTTTCCAATAAAAAACATTAGAAATAAACTGAATCTGGTGAGTAGGTCAACGATGTACATCTAGTCCAAGGGTCACCAACCTTTTTGTAACTGAGAGCTACTTCAAGGGCACTGAGTAATGCAAAGGGCTACCACTTTGATAATACACTTCTGAAATAACAAAGTTGCGCAGTATACCTTTAATTTGATATTATTAATGATATCATTAATGATATTCTATGTGAAGACACTGATTGTGAATGATCCATCACAATAATTATTTCAGTATGATTAAACAAGGTAGGAAACAGATACATTTCAATATGCAATATCCAAGTGTTTCATTTTCAAATGATCACTTCCACAACATTTTGCAGGAAATCTTTTTCAATTTTTACCAGCCACCAACAGTTATCAAATCATAAACTCTGAACCATGTTTGTACAAATGATCAATTATGTAAGATTTAACAAAAATCTACTCCTTTCAAAACAAGGACGCAGATGAGACACACACAGTTTTCTTTCACGTTAGTAAAAAAGAACTCTTCCTCCCATTCACTGTGAAAATGATAAGTTTTCTTCCTTTTTTCTGCCATGTTTTTGTGGGTAGAAAACGCCTTCGTAACCTCATCTTTGCAGCGCTCACGTTTACGTTTTTATGTATTCGTTTTTAAATTTACATCATTGTAAATGAAATTTAAAAAGAATAGCAACATAATTAAATAAAATTTTAGACAGAGCTAATTTGTGATTAGTGCTATTTTCAGAACTGGCCTGCGGGCGACTGATGATACATTTTTAAAAGTGCTGCTAGCAAGTTTCTCAACTTTAGCTTTAGCTGTTCAATCATCAACTGTGAATACTGTGACATTACCAAGCTAACACCAAACACAAGCTCACTTATTTTGTGTTAGAAAAGCCTGCAAGGTCCCAGGGGGCGTTGGCCTAGTAGTAGAGACATCGTCTTTCAACCGGGAGAACCTGGTTTGATTCACGCTAGGCCCAAGCCGTCCCTGGGACTACAGAAAAGACACAAAAACAAAGAAAGCACAGAAAATAAAAACCCTGAAAAGACAAAAAAAGAAAAGAAAAGCCTGCAAAGTGAAAACTGAAGGTGTTCAGGAGTCATCGTTGACTTTGACACTGCCTGGCAACAAATGAAAGCTGAATTGTGTGAAAACACACTTCTGAAAACAATGTAACTGTCACAAAGTTAGTTTGACACACACACACACACACACAACAATCCACACACATTGTCCAATTAACCTAACATGCATGTTTTTGGAGGGTGGGAGGAAACCAGAGTACCCAGAGAAAACCCACACATACACAGGGAGAACCAGCAAACTTTACACAGAAAGGACCGAGTTTCAACCCTCGTCCCACCCAGGAATCAAACCCCAACCTTCTTGCTGTGAGGCCACTCTGCTACCCACTGCACCAACGTGCAGTCCCTCATTAAATATTCAAAAACAAAACTTCAGAGTATCACTTAGATATCATAGATTTACAGAGAAGAACTAGAAGGTCCGAATGAGCCCTCCCTGCTAAAAACAAAGAGTAAGAAGTTTTCCATCCCTTAGAGGTCGACATGGTGACATTTCTACAGAACTGATGAATGTCTTCTTTGTTATGTAACACAGTTCAGGTTACATTTTTAGATACAACCAAGGCCTCTGTTCAGTCAGTTCAATGTCAGAGGTAAAGTTATTACAATGTAATGCATCATGAAAAAGAAAGAAAAGGATTTCATTCAGTTGTTCCAGAAAAAAAATCTTGAGATGAACTAATAAAAGAAAAAAATAAGTCTAAGTCTTTAGTAGAGTTTTATACCCTTGATAATTGACACTCTTGACATTATTGAAACAAATGGCAGACCAACAAATCTCTAGGAATGTATTTGACCTTTCCTACAACCCTCTCACCGCCAAATTCTTTTAGGTTTGGTGTGCTGATATTTGATATATTTTTAGCTTTCTCTAAGTCCGTGAGAAGGTGAAAAGTATTTTGTACCCATTTAGAATAACATAGCAACTCGTTTAAATTTGCAGTTTACGTATTTGATTACATTAGTGGGTATTCACTGGAATAGTGAGCAGTTTAGTCAAAGACTTTTTACGATGTAATGTGTTTTTAAAGGTCAGAATGTGTAAGTCTCCAATGTCTAAAATAAAATAATTTAATGAGTGTTATTACTTATCTAAAACCCAAGTTTGGATTCTAACAGTATAAAAGAATGGACACATTTAATAAAGTATGCCTTTTTGTTTCTTTTCTAGACCAAACAGCATGGCCGATCTCACCACGGTTTTGTACACTTTCCCTTTCATTTTAGCTGAAACTCTTCTATCACACATCACACCTGATACTTTTCTCCACCTGTTCCAGCCTGCCTGCACACGCTTCTTCACCTCTTTTCCACATTCTCCATTGCTCTGGACTGTTGATTCTAAGTACTTAAAATCTTCCACTTTCTTTATCTCTTCTCCTGGTAACCTCACTTTTCCATTTGGATCCCTCTCATTCACACACTGTACAAACTCCACACAACTTTGCTCTGATTTTGGTCTTTTCACAGTCCGAATGTCTCTACCATGGAAAACATGGCGTCCAACCTGGAATCATCCCTGGAACATATATCACCAGGTAAATCTTAGTGTTGATCAAGCAACTGTAAAGTTCAGAGAAATGAGACAACTCAGTGTTTTTCCTTTTTTTTTATGTTTAGAAGAATCAAATAGTGAAGCAGAAGTCCAGAAAATGAAAGCTGAAAATCAAACCAGAATGGCAGAGGAACAGAAACAAGAATTACTGGTGAGTTACACTAAGTAGAACCCTAAAAATGACCAAAATAAATGTAAGTAAATAATCTCAGTAATTTCATTACATTGTTATGCAAACTATAAGCCAAGGCCCACTGCTGACAAACTGCTAACTTGGAAAAAAATGCGCTCATAAGACTCAAAATCCTGACTTACCACATGTGAGCGTGTTTCTATAAGAAAGTTTTACAATGTGTTTCAAATTATTATGCACATGGATTTTAACCCCTCATAGAGCAAAACTGCCAAAAGTCCGTGGCAACTCACATTTTGAGTTATGAGTACTGTTAGTTTGAAAGCGTGTGCTCCCATTTCAGAGTAAGAAAAGTGAAAAACTTCTGCTCATTAAAGGGTTAATTAAGCGCTATCAAGGTAATTGTTTTAGTTCATCTGGATATCTTATAATGGTGGTGAAATAGGACCCAAATGCAATGCCAGCTTGTAACCACTTTATTGGAGAAAGTGTAGAACCAAACATGACTGTGGAAACTGAATGACCAGAGGAGGAACCAGGTGTAGGAGCTCGGCATGACGAAGGGGGAACCAGGCGTAGGAGCTTGACAGGACGATGGGGGAAAACCAGAAGGTTAGAGCTCCACAGCATGATGGGGAAAAACCATAAGGTTGGAGCTAGGCATGACGAATGGGACCTGAAGGTCAGAGATCGGCAGAACGATGGGAAAAACCAGAAAGTTGGAGCCTGACAGAACGATGGGGGGAAACCAGAAGGTTAGAGCTCCGCACCACGATGGGGGAAAACCAGATGGTTGGAGCTAGGCATGACGAATGGGGAACCAGCTGTAGGAGCTCGGCATGATGAAGTGAGAACCACAAGGTTGGAGCTCGGCAGGACGATGGGAGAAACCACAAGGTTGGAGCTCGGCAGGACAATGGGGGAGACCACTAGGTTGGAGTTCGGCAGGACAATGGGGGAAACCACTAGGTTGGAGCTCGGCAGGACAATGGGGGAAACCACAAGGTTGGAGCTCGGCAGGACGATGAGGGAAACCACAAGGTTGGAGCTCGGCAGGACGATGGGGGAAACCAGAGCTGGCAGAAAATCATCACGGCTGCATGGAGGCAGCACTGCAGGTCAGAGGAGCAGTGTGCAGCATGGGAAGCAGCAGAGGAGTGATGCAGATGAATGCTCCAGCCGGGAAATGACGGACAACAGGGTTTAAATAGTCCAACAGAAAAATTACGGACACCTGAGGATTGAGAGCAGATGTGCCAAATTAGGGCCGAGGGCAGAACAGGAGGGAGTGGTCCAGATGAGGGATCCTGACAGGACTGTATTGTATCTCAGAGTTTTTGGATTCCTGAAATCTGTTTTCTGTAATAATTGATCGGTAAGATGAGCCCAATTAAGGGGAAAACTTCTGAAAAGTTGTTCCAGTTACTAGGCAGATCAGCATGTCCACCAATCTTGGAAAGAAAAATTATCTATGCTACCGGAAAGCAGAAAATAGGTGGTTGAAACCATTCCATACTTCTCCAAAAAGTAAATGTTTAAAATGATTTGTTTCTGATTCAGAGCCCATATTACACAGAACAGGCATTGATGAGGAAGACAAATATGCAGCTGCTAAAATGACATTACAAATTAGCAAATAGGAAGCACATACATAGTATCTCCCAGAGGAACAGAGCAATCTCATCTGCATAATAAATTGGAACTTCGTATTTAGTAGAGCCCCCCCGCCCCCCCAGGTACTAGGCAAGCCCCACTTTGAATCGATTTTACAAAATAACTTCAGTGTCCTTATCAGCCCCAAGAGGGCAACAGTGAGACGGTTTACACTAATATTTTCAAATTAAACAAGTTTATAAAAAATATCCAAAAATTGGACAGAAAGACAGCATCTTAGAGTCTTATTTAGACTGTTTATCAGCAAAAACAATGCTAGGGGGCTCAGTTATGATTTAAATGTCAGCGGGGTAACGGAATGTACCATGCTCAGTAGGGGCAGTTTGTGCTGTTTGTGTCCTGCTTAGTCATGCTTGCTAACATTTAAGCTGTCATGATATCATTTAGCTAGATTAAATCATTTGATATTCTCTGCCCTTTCGCAACAACACAAAACTTTTATGCATGCAAGCTGAAAATGATCTGTTTGTTATTGAACAGGCGGAAAACAGACAAAACAGCATCAGGAGGAGGCACAGGAAAGCTGCACGCTTGGCCAAAGTGAGGGACTACTTTGCCCAAAGGGATGGTGAAGCAAATGATTCTGATGGAAATGAACACCATCCAGAAATAAAACAACCAACTCCAGACGAGACTGAAGATGAGAAATGTGTGAAAACACAATCGCACTCTATAGGAGGCAGAAAATCAAAAAATACCCAATTTGTTTCTGAAGCTCAGCAAAAAACCAAAGAACTTTCCGATGCTAATCATACTGCTGCCACAGAGGAGGAGAAATCTGAAACAAACGTCCAAGCCAACCTGCTACAATCAGCAGAGCAACCAGCTACTCATAATGAGCAAATGTTTTTGAGAAAATCTGAGAAAAAAAGTCACTCACAAGATGAGAGTTGTGCATGTATTGGCTACAATAAATCAGTAGCTGGCGAAAGTCTTGGTGATCAAACCGGTAGCTTCACATTTACGACAGTGGTGGCTCCGTTGTACCTTGAGGTGTTTCACAAAGCAAGGAGTGAAGAGCAAAGTGAAGGTGGTGAGAAAAACTTTGTTGAAGCTGAAGATTTACATTCTTCTTTTGAGCAAACTGAGACTGACAACACTGTTAGAACAGAAATGAAAAACAATGGCAACAAAGTTGAGGCGAATTTGACTGATGATCGGGACTCAAACCATCGAGTAAGTTCTCAGACGAGGACAACAGGTGCACAAACTCCGACTGATATTAAAGAGAAGACAAACCAAAACTATACAAATAAATATGAAGTTTCAAACCCACTTTTGAAAAACACATTAAACGCTCCTGATGGTGAAACATCCCAAAAGTGTTCCCAGATGCAGGAAGAAACCCAACATGACAACACAACCGAGGACTTCCACAGAGAAGCAGTTGAACTGAAATCAAGCCCAAACCCAGAGCAAACATGTGCACAAATTATCAATGTGGATGATCTGGTTTTGAAACCTCCTCAGTGTGAGTCAGACCACATTACTGAAAGAAAAGACCAAAAAAACAGCAGGTCGGTAATAAATACCAGCGAGCATTCTGATGTGACCTGGGATATCTGTTTGAGTCCAACATCAAGCTCATTTTTGACAAAAAACACAGATACAACAGAGAGAATGAGTAGTTTAGATTCTTATCAATCAGAGAGACAAGATTTTATAACTCTAAACCTACTTCTAGAAACCCAGAAGGAATCTCCTTCCAAGAAAAAAGTAGATAAAGAAATATTTGTTTCAGATAAAGAAGAGACTAAGAAAAAACCTGTTCATGAAGGAGCTGAACTCCTGACAAATGATCTAATCAGCCAATCAGAATTGTTTGTCAAAGTTCAAGACAGCTTGGAAAAGATGGACCATCGTCTTCTGGAAACTGCCATCCAAAAAAAGGAAGACTTCTACTTTACAGACACTAATGGGCTAAAAAACTGGGAAATGATGGTGGAAGAGGAGGAAAGCACAACATTACCAAACAAAGAGGAAAGTCAGCTCATCCATGACGATACTGAAGTGCCGGAAAAAGTCTCCACCGGGATGGAAAAGGATGAACTTGAGCATGAGATTGTAGACGTATTAGTCCAAGATGAGCGGGGCAAAGTGGAGTTAAAAAAGATGGAGTGGATGAAAGTGGATGAAATTGTGGCTGAAGAGGCAATCACAAATGCCACATCGGAACATATAAAAGTTCTAGAAGCAAAGATGTTTGACATAGAAACTCAACCTGAAACAGAAAAAAAAGAGGAATCAGAGGAGGCAGGGAAACACCTCGACAGTCAAGAGATTAGTCCAGAAAGCAAAAGTGTTCCAGATGAAGAAGGGAAAGAAACGGTGAAAATCAACCATGATGCTGAAGCAGGTGCTTGTTATGAAGATTGCAGAAAAGATCCAGCTACTGAATCAGAAGAGGGAAGGGTTGTAGGAGCAGACGTAAGTGCAGAAATAATGAACAGAGGAAATAAAGTAAATGATTGGGAGGAGACGGATTTTACCCAAAGTAAGATTAGAGATCCTTTATCTGCTCTAGTGAGCAATAAAATTGAAAATGAGAAAAAAATGACAGAGGAACAACTTGAACACAGTCAGACATATTTTCTTTCAACCCCAACTTCTTCAGAGGACAACCTGTATGTTTCATTGAAGGATGGTGAAGAAACACATGATGACAGTGCTTCTGCATCATCTGACTCTGACGACGAGGTGGAGCTCTATATGCACTGTCTGAGAGCTGTCGGGACGTCCACAGAGGCCCAGAAAGAGAGGATCACCATGAGCAGAAGGTCGTCTCTAACCAGGGGAAAATTGTTGTCCACACCCATGCCATCTATTACGGAGTCTCTGGATGAAGAGCAGCATCTCAGCAGCTCTGAGGGCGAGCCTGGTGACTTTCAAACGACACTTTCAACCCCTCAAGTACGGAAAAGCAACATTTACATATACTGGAAAGAAACTTTTTCCATCAGAAAAATCTCAAAACTATTGTTGTGTCTGAGCCTGTTGGGGATCTTTCTAGTTGTGGCACTGCATTATGATTTTCTAGCTTTTTTTGGGCTCTATTTAATAACCATAGTTTGGCTTTGTTGTCAAAAAGATGAGAAACCACTTAAAAACCACAAGGGAGATTAAAGGAGAAAATATGTGTTCGAATGTGTTCATTTGAGATTTTCAAGGTGAGGTTTTGTTCACCAAATTCTCATTAATTTGTTTTCTACTGATTATAGTTAAAGAAATAACCAGCTCACATAACATATCCATGTATCTATAAAGATATATACGTATCTATTTTGAAATATATTAATGTAAAATATGCAGCTCATATGTTGTACTGTATATTCCCTATGGGAGGATATTTAGTCTCTATTGTCAAGAGTATAACTTTTTGTTTTCATATTATCATGCTTTACTCTTCATAAAACTGTAGGCAACTACGTGTAGGGCAGACATGTCCAAAGTCCAGCCTGAGGGCGAAATGCGGTCCGTGGTCGATTTTCATCCAGCCCACAGCCTCCGTCATAAAATCAATTACGTCTGTCCCGCAGGTAGAATTAATACAGTGAGCAGCAGCGCTGTTACTGGCGTGTGCTAAGTGCTGCCATCTAGAAGCTCAATTAGGAATAGCAAATTAGTATATGAGCAATTGACTGAATGAGCCCCCAATTTTCTAAAATGGCGACAATCAACAAAAAGAGGAAAGTTGACTGCAAAAGCCGACGGTTCAAGGATGGGTGGAAATTGCCATTTTCAATGTCAATTCAGTTTTGATATATACATTTCAAATTAACCAAAACACATGCTTAAGATAGCTGAAAATAAAATAAAAAAGCAAATGTGAAACATTGAATGGCTCACTGAAATTTATTTAAATAAATTGATTTTCTATGTAACGAACGTCCGCCAAGGTCGGCCCTCGAACGTTTTTAGCATATGAAATCTGGCCCCCTTTGCAAAAAGTTTGGACATCCCTGGTGTAGGATAACGGAAACTTCAAAAGATGGTTAAAAGTTTGTTGTGTGAGTGCAATGTGTGAAAATTTCTGTTTTATGTTTTCATATCAATAAAGTCATTAAATTTCACAGGTCTGTTTGACTTTGTCCTGAATCCTGAGTTGTCTGTGCAATCCCTCATTCGTCCGGGAGTAAACCATCGCAGAAAAGACTTTTAATCTCATCAGATTGAAAATGATTTCTGGATGGAAGTCGAAACATCTCAAACAGTAAATACACTGTCCAGGAGACAACTTTAAAGCCCTTTCTACGCTGAATCCTGAATTGAGCATGAATTTCAAGGTGCCTCTCAGTCTTTCGTAAAATGCTTACGAATTTATTTTTGTATATTTTATATATTTTTTCGGCTTATTCTGTTTTCCTGTTACTACATTTTTTATTTAGAGTTTATTCTTTTTCTTGCAGGCTTTCATTAGGCCTAAAATGAACCAAGGACTACCTTTCTTCATATGTTTATCACACTTGTGTTTTTAATTAATTTTTTTTCATAAATTGAATCAAATAGACTTAAGAAAGACTTCTATGCAACATCTATCGTTTTCTTTATACACATAAGCCCAGTTTTGTAAATTTAACTCATTTTTTTAAAACTTATAATGACCTCTTGTATTTTAATTTGTTTGTAGTTCCCAGGTTTTTTCTAAATATTTAGTATTGTAATTTGCATTATGTACAGTAATTAGTAAAAATTCGATTCCCACTGAGTTTACGTCAAGGGTCCTTGGAGAAGACACCTAATCCCACTTCTCCCACCACTTGAGCTGATGTGGGCAACCTGTTGTGGTGTAGTAGTGCAGCACACAAATTTTCCCGAGGACGGATCAATAGAGTATGTAAAAATAATTTTTAAAAAAATTTAATTATTCATTGTATTCGCCACAACTTTATATTATATGGGTATTATCCACAAACAAACCTGTCAGAGATTTTAATAATAACAATACTTCATTGATCCCTCACTGGGGAAATTTGTGTACTGTGTTACACCGCAGCAGGCTGCCATGAGGGCGCCAATAGTGGGTTAGGTCCCAGCGGGCATCAGAACATCAATTTGACGTCAAAAAGTAGTCAAGATCGAGTCAATGCGTCAAAATACATTTTAGGTCAATATTTTGATGTCGATTTAACATTGAAATCTATACCTGAGAATTAACGTACACCCCAGCGGGCATCAGAATGTCAAATTTATGTCAAATTTACATCAATGTAACTTGAAAAAGTAGTTGGATTTGAAAATCAAATCTACTTCAAAGTCACGGTATCTGTCTAGAAACTTCTCGGCTGCGGCATAGACCGCAGCCGAGAGGAAGGAAATGTTCAAGGAACAACTAAAATAACACCGCGGAGCTTTTTGACTACCTCGGCGACCTCGGCCCAGAGATAGGAAGACCCATCCCGGATTCCAAAGACTCTACTTCCTCATCGGAAGACATGTTGGTGGAATTGAGGAGGTCTTCAAAGTATTCCTTCCACCGATCCAAAACGTCCCGTGTCGAGGTCAGCAGCTCCCCATCCCCACCGTAAATGGTGTTGATGGTGCACTGCTTGCCCCTCCTGAGGCCACCAGATGGTAGACCAGAATTTCTTTGAAGCAATTCGGAAGTCGTTTTCCATGGTCTCGCCGAACTCCTCCTAAGCCCGGGCCTTTGCCTCAGTGACCACCGAAGCCGCGTTCCGCTTCGCCCGCCGATACCTGTCAGCTGCCTCATGAGTCCCACAGGCCAAAAAGGCCCGGTAAGACTCTTTCTTCAGCTTGACGACATCCCTCCCATCGTTCCTCCCGATCACTTCCCTCCAGGTCTCACTGTCGTTGCCCACATGAGCATTGAAGTCTCCGAGGAGGACAATGGAGTCCCCGGGAGGTGCCCCCTCAAATAATCCCCCAAGGACTCCAAAAAGGGCGGGTAGTCTACACTGCCGTTCGGTGCATAGCAACAAATGACAGTGAGGACTCGTCCCCCCTCCCGAAGGCGGAGGGAAGCAACCATTTCGTCCACCGGGGAGAACTCCAACACACAGGAGCTGAGCTGGGGGGCAACAAGTATGCCCACTCCAGCCCGGCGCCTTTCACTAAGGGCAACTCCAGAATAGTACAGGGTCCAGCCCCTGTCAAGAGGCCTGGTTCCAGAGCCCAAGCTGTGCGTCGAGGCGAGTCCAACTATATCTAGCCGGAACCGCTCAACCTCGCGCACCAGTTCGGGCTCCTTCCCCGCCAGAGAAGTGACATTCCACGTCCCTAGAGCTAGCCTATGCAGCCGAGGATCTGACCGCCAGGGTCCCCGTTGTTGGCTGCCACCCATCTCCTCCTTCACCTGACCCCTATGGCCCCTTCTGCAGGTGGTGAGTCCGCTGGAAGGTCGGCCCATGTCCCCTGTTCGGGCTGAGCCCGGCCAGGCCCCATGGGTAAAAGCCCGGCCACCAGGCGCTCGCTCTCGTGCCCCACCCTCGGGCCTGGCTCCAAGGGGGGGCCCCGGTGACCCGCGTCCGGGCAAGGGCAACTTGGCCATGTTTGGTAACTTCATAGGGGGTTTTCGAGCCACGCTTTGTCTGGCCCCTCATCTAGGACCTGTTTGCTTTGGGTGACCCTACCAGGGGCATTAAGCCCCGGACAACATAGCTCCTAGGATCATTGGGGCACGCAAACCCCTCCACCGCGACAAGGTGGCGGCTCAAGGAGGACCCAGCACCCAGATTGGTATTTATTTTATTTTTACTCACTCTATTGATCCCTAACTGGGGAAATTTGTGTGCTACACTTCTACAGCACAGCAGGCCGCCACGACGGCGACAATGGTGGGAGAAACGGGGGTTTAGGTGTTATCTTCAAAAACTCTAGACGTGAACTCAGTGGGAATCAAACCTGCTAACTTCAGGTCCGCGGGCGTACGCTCTACCACTGAACCACCGTCTTACACTTAGAAACACTAAGTGCTGCAGTTTTGAAGAGCAGATCGGTTTCTTCCGTCTGTAATTATCTGCGCAGTTTAAGAAAAGTGAGTTTATGACCTCTGTGATGCCCCGCCCCTCTTAAAAAATATATAAACAAAAAAAATGTCAATCGTTTGTGCTGTTTTTTACTGTAAAAATGTTTGTTTGTGCTATTTTAGTTTTCAAATCTTTAAATTATTACAGCACAAACGATTGACATACTTTTTGTTTGTATATATATATCTTTAAGAGGAGTCAGCTCCACGGAGGTGTGTTTTTGCGCGGGGCTTTGGGGTGCGGGATGCGGGGCGGGGCTCCCAAATCAGTCAACAAACGGCTCCCAATCCGGAGCCAGCTCCCGTCGTTCACTTCTAAGAGCCGTTTCGTTCGCGACCGACACATCACTGGTGACGTCGCGTTTTGTCATGTAAGACGTCACTTCCCGGATGTCGCCCCATTTTGAATCTGCAACAAAGCGTGAGAGAGGAAATTCTTTGGATAAAGACAGTGATCCACGCACGGATTTTTGAAATTGTGATACGTAAGTATGTATAGACTCTGCTCAACGATGTCTTTCATAGTTACTGTGTGCAGAAATATGATTTTATCGAAAAATATCGACAGTCATTATGTCTAATATTCATTCCATTGTTCCAAAAGATATTGGTAGCGAACAATTACTGATGGTAAATACTTATCAAAATAATAATAAATCTTCAAGTATCCAATGCTTTTTTGGTTCTTTTTTTTCAGATGAAGAAAGTAATCACTCTTCAACTCAAGAGGAAGACGTGGCTGCAATAAGCTCATCTTCAAGTAAGTACAAGAACACTCAGAGTGAATACAATCCATCTGTGTTCTTCAGATTAATAGATGGTTTCTTCTGCAGATGAACCTCTACCTATGCCTCCAAAAAAGGGACCCTGCATTGTCGAGACCGCAAATTCAAGACCTGTTAAATGGCCTTCCTACCCGTCACCAGCAGCAGTACACAGAGCTAGGTCAAGGTCTAGGCATCCTCCCCCTCAACGTAGGTCAAGGTCACCAGCAAAATCCAATCACCGTGACAGCTCATGGTCTTGGACCCCCCACCATCAGTTGAGGTCACCAACCTATCATCATGGTAGGTCAAGATCTAGGGCCTCCCACCATCAGTTGAGGTCACCAACCTATCATCGTGATAGGCCAAGATCTAGGACCTCCCACCATCAGTTGAGGTCGCCAACCTATGATCATGATAGGCCAAGATCTAGGACCTCGTACCATCAGTTGAGGTCACCAACCTATCATCGTGATAGGTCAAGAAATAGGAGCCCCCACCATCAGTTGAGGTCACCAACCTATCATCATGATAGGTCAAGATCTAGGACCTCGTACCATCAGTTGAGGTCACCAACCTATCATCGTGATAGGTCAAGAAATAGGAGCCCCCACCATCAGTTGAGGTCACCAACCTATCATCAGGATAGGTCAAGATCTTGGACCCCTCAACATCAGTTGATGTCACCAACCTATCATCATGATTGGTCAAGATCTAGGAGCCCCCACCATCAGTTGAGGTCACCAACCTATCATCGTGATTGGTCAAGATCTAGGAGCCCCCACCATCAGTTGAGGTCACCAACCTATCATCAGGATAGGTCAAGATCTAGGACCCCTCACCATCAGTCAAGGTCATTGGCATCACATCATGATCATCATGATGGGTCGACAAATATTTCAACAACTAATGCTAGAGTCAGTCCCCGTGGATTGGAAGATGTGTTTCCAATGTCTGAAGGATGTAAGTATGCCTTATTTAAGCTAAAAATCCATTGTAATTATTGCAGAACTTATTGTCCAGTTTGTTTGAAAAAAAATTCGACATTTCCTTTTGCTTCCTTTTTAGTATTTCAAAAGAGGGTCATAGGTCTCCTTCAGGACATTAAGGAGGCTATTACAGAACTAGGGAAGAGAACAAAACCGACTCACAGCCTCTTCAACCTTAAGAGAATGGAAACAATGGCGGATGTAATTGTCCTTCAACAGCGTCTAGAAGAGGCAAGCGAGAGACAAGCAATGGTTAGTATACATACAGTATGTGTCTATATAAGTGTGTAAATATATGGATTCAATTATTAATGATAATAATGCATTTAATGATAATGATAAAAGCTGCCCTGGGGCAAACTGACAGAAGCGAGGCTGACATTTTGCGCCATCGCCCCTTCTGACCATCATCAACCAATCGCACACACACCATTCAGGCTAAGCAACGTGGGTGAAGTGTCTTGCCTAGGGACACAATGGCAATTTAATCTCAACGGCCGTCCCACTGTGGCACCTGGGGTTCCAGCGGTCTACCATCCAAGTACAGCCCAGGCCCAGACTCCTTATCTTCTGAGGTCTGACGGGATCAGGCATTGACAGGCTGGTATGGCCACGACCAATTGGGTTGACAGTTTACAAATGTGTGGCATATGCTTGTAATGCCAATCATGTTTGGTCCCCTTTGTTTTTTGCGGGCAAAAATGAACTATGCTGTTGCATAGAAATTCACACTAAATAATTCATATGAATTTCTTTCAGTTATCACAACTGGCCAAGATTGGTGGAGTGGACATCAGAGATAATGTTGCCAATGTGATGTCCAGGTATTTAGTTGTTCACTTTTCGGGTTGAAAGTACTGTGAACCAAAACCTTTTATCAGTTTATTTGAATGTTTGTGTTTGGGTCTTTTTATTGAAACTGTGTGTTATTTTACAATCTGTCAAACTTTCTCATTCATAGGATACTGACTAACAAGATTATGGCTGGAATGAATCTCAAAGGAAATGGAGGCAAATATGCATTTGGTGGGACAAACCTCTACAAAGTTGTAATAGGCAAGTCCTAACACCTTCAATATTTTCACAACTCAAAGGGACATGCTTTCATTATTTGTTTTTCACCTTTGCCAGGTTCTATACAGCGGTGCCAACCAGGAGCAAGTGAGGCAGAGATAACTAAAAGGCTGGCAGATCATTTTAAGGCTGCACCAAATCGGAAGGGTTGAGGTGGAAGGAACAAGAACTAATAAAATTTCTGTAAATAAATAAATAATGAGCTGCACAAGTCCCCATCTTATGTGTTTGTGTGCTGATTTTGCCTAATTTTCAGTCCAGAAAACAACGTTGAAATGAGGGCAAAATAACCCTGATTTTGACATTGATTTGACTTTTAAATTCAACTACTTTTACATGTTGTTTTGACGTTTTGTATTGATGTCAAGGAGACATTATGATTTTGACGTTGATTTGAATTTCAAATTCAACTACTTTTAAATGTCGTTTTGATATTTTATATTGACATAAATGTGACGTTATGATTTTCACGCTGATTTGATTTTCAAATTCAACTGTTTTTACACATTATTTTAACGTCACAATTTGATGTTGCTTTGGCGTGAATTTGACGTTCTGATGCCTGCTGGGGTGTCTTCTCCAAGGGCTCTAGACGTGAACTCAGTGGGATTCAACCCCGCAAACTCCCGGCTAACATCTGGTCCGAGGGCGAACTATCTACCACTGAGCTACCATCTCCCCTTTCTGTTGTAATGCTTTTCTTCATTTTCATTGGAAATTAGGCACATGTTTTCTCCAGATCCCAAGATCTGTATTTTTTCTCTAATGAAATGAGGTTACCAAAGCATGGCATCCATCTACTCCTGGTTGGATGGCAAATGTTAGAATTTTTTGTTAAATGTTAGAGCTCAATGTGGCCTGCAAATCAAAATGTTTGCCCGCCCCTGTATTAGGAGCGCATATTTTGAAGGCTTATGCCTCTCTTGGCTTGGTTCCTATCTGCTTCTGGTGAGGAATGCAAGATTTTTTTTACCAAACAGCACATGATAAAAATAGTTGAGAAATCTCAGGAGGAGTCGATGTTCATTTCTCACAAATCTCAGCCGTCCTAAACAATAAATCCAGTGAAGCGGTTGTTCTTTGGCAAAGACTCAGCTGGTGTCTGCAGGAGTTCTTCTGCTCATGCTAAAGTAGGGCAAAGTGATACTGAGAAATTTGATTCCTGCTCTACTTTTAAAAGAAGCTTTTGGCATTTTGAGCAGATCCACTGCTAGCAAACTCTGTTTTAATAAGAAAAAAACGATACTTTAAGCAAACATATCATGCAAACGTTCAAAAATACAATCCTAGTGCTCAGTGATTGTTCCTTTCTCTAGTTTCTTTTAAACTGAAACGCGTAAATAGAAATCCAAACAGAGTTGTTATGAATGTTTTTTACTCTACCTCCAGTGAAACTTAAATGTAATTCTGTCCTACGTACAGACTACTAAAGATATAATGAATTTTCAGAGTCTGTGCAAGTGTAGTTTATTTTGTATGTGTGTCATCGGAGCCTGTTGGCAGAACCAAGCATTCCTCCTAGTGACTACAAAGTTCAACACATACTTAAATAGCTGCCAGACAACTGTCCTCACATCAAATAAATAAGATATCTGACCTCTTTGTTACTGTGGCAGAATTATAAAACACGTTCAAACAGAAAGATGAATTTCTGACATGAATTGGGTGTGATTTAGTTTACTTTCAGTGACAAGTGTACGTCTAGTTTCTGTCAGAATAAAAGTTTTAGACTTAACAAAAAAAAGTGAAAATGGGTCGAGGATGTATTTCACTTATGTTGTACATCTCAAACTAATAACACAGTGTGCTATTTTAGTTTTTTTACATTATTTTAAGAAATACAATTTGAACGATGGCGTCCTGAAAGATGGCGACACCCGAAAATAAATGAAGATCTAGATGACGTCAATACCCAAATCGTATTTCGTCAAATAAAAACTAAAAGAGCACAAACAAAAATTTTCACAGCACAAAACAGCAAAAACGATTGACACCATTTTTAAGAGTTTTCTCGCATTTTTAAGCAAAATGAGGGGCTGGACGACCGTAAATTGACCTGTAAAAGCGTCTTAATTATCTAAAAAACTAAAATAGCACCAACAAAATTTTTTACAGCACATGCATAATTTTGGTTTAATTTGTCTATGTTTTTTTGTTTTTTTAAGAGGTGCCAGTTTCACAGAGATCAGCATCTAGTGTAAACACATCTAAATAAGTGGTAGCCATCATGTGCTGTTTGTTATTTTAGGAGAATAGAAGACTTCAAGGTTTCAGTGAGAGGCCGAAACAAGTTATGACCATGAAATAAATGGTAGTTTCTGCTCAGCCCTGTTAACATTCCCTCTAGACAAAGTTCATTTGCATCTGGCTTCAGGCTGGGAAAAATAATAAATACATTTTTGCCAAATATTCACTTTTATGACGTTAGAAATGAGTCAACTCTGCTTTCGTCCGCCAGCTATTTTTCACTTCCGAATGCATTTTGCAATGAATCACCACACCTGTTTCCACTTTTGGACTTTGTGAAAAAACAAGTGAATAGCTCACAATTTGGGTTAAACGGTGGGGTGGAGGTAACCACCATAGCCTTACCGCTAAAAGGTTGCTGGTTGAAATGGGCAAGAAGATTTGTGGAGTTTGCATGTTCTACACAAGTAAGAATGGGTTGTCTATCTCTTTAAGTTGGGATTTAAAGCTTCCATCACCAACTGGGTGGATTGGTCATTTTTATTGCTCTGTTAAGTGAGTGTATCTAGACACGGATATCTGTGTCTATGTGACCCTGCAAGCTGATGACCTGTCCAGGGTGTACCCCACCTGTTGTTGAATAGAATAGGCATAAGAGGTTTAAAAATAAATGCATGGCTAACAACCTATGAAGACAGGGAAAAGAAGACAAGAAATCAGTTTTTCTAAATAGGACAACTGTGAAGAAAAGCCTGACACAACTGGGTTCCACTGTGCACTGAAATAGCACGTGATAAATTTGAAAAAATGATTCGAACACACTGGAACATTCCATTGTTCATTTGCTTGAACTAACTTTTTGCTTTTTAGTAGAAAAAGTTTCAAAAAAGTCTTCTGGACAGTTTAATTCTTGAACGAGACGTTTCGACTTCCATCCGGAAACCATTTTTAATCTGAATGAAATGGACAGAAAACTGGATCTATTTATACTAACCTGAGTAAAAGGTAAAAAAAATAGTAAGGAGGGCTCGACCAATGAGCCTGTGTTGCCTAAGATGGCCGTGAATGGCTCCTATTGTAGCCACAGACCAGTAAACGAACCCTATTATAAAAATGCTAAAAGCCTAGTGAATAGAAAATACCTGCTAACGAGAGGCGTAAAACTGGGTCACGAGGTGTCATCTTTAGTCCATGGCTTCAAGAGGCTGCTATAGATACCGGGCAAAATGTATCTAACGCCTCCACTCCGATTCAGAGAGGGACTCTCTTTCATCACAAAAATGGCTTCCTTCACCCCTCTCTAGTATACCAACACAGAAGAGAGGCCTCAAGTGGTCCACAGTCTGCTGTACATCTGCATCTTAAATCCACCAAACACACTTTTGAGGACAGTGAGGTGAAGATTCTAAGTAGAGAGAAAGGGGTGAAGGAAGCCATTTTTGTGATCAAAGAGAGTCCCTCTCTGAATCGGAGTGGAGGCGTTAGATACATTTTGCCCGGTATCTATAGCAGCCTTTTGAAGCCATGGACTAAAGATGACACCTCGTGACCCAGTTTCACGCCTCTCGTTAGCAGGTATTTTCTATTCACTAGGCTTTTAGCATTTTTATAATAGGTTCGTTTACTGGTCTGTGGCTACAATAGGAGCCATTCACGGCCATCTTAGGCAACACAGGCTCATTGGTCGAGCCCGTCTTTACTATTTTTTTACCTTTTACTCAGGTTAGTATAAATAGATCCAGTTTTCAGTCCATTTCATTCAGATTGAAAATGATTTCCGGATGGAAGTCGAAACGTCTCGTTCAAGAATTAAACTGTCCAGAAGACTTTTTTGAAACTTTTTCTACTATGGATCACTCCTGGATGAATGAGGGACTACACGGATTTTTGCTTTTTGTTCAACTGTGTACTAGGTGTTACATGTAATGTTCATATTAACACAAATTTTCTGAATAAAATTGTATGAAAGGGTTTCAAATTTGGCTTTACCAAACTTTTGACAACTTGTAGCAACTTGTAGCTTGTAACATCTAGTCAGGCTGGCAACACCAAGTGCTTGCACTCAATTTCATTTCACTTCAGCAACTATGTCAGGTATTGCAGACATTAGCTTACAACGGGCTTACTGACACCTCATTGTTGTTTTTCCTCATTAATGTTTAACTTTTTTGAGCTATTAAAACTTCTGGTTTGTCTCACTTTTTGTTACTTGACATTGTAAAGATAGCAGTTTGGAAACTTTTATTATTTTTTTTTTTTTTTTTGCGCTGTTAGCTCATTAGCTGTACTATTTTTGCCTTCATTAGTTTGACTCGTGCTGATAAATAGATTAACTAAGGTTTTTTTAATTATTATTTGAATAAAGTGCAGACTTTGGCATACTAAAAACTTCAGCCTATCATTTTGGTTTGGTGAATGAAACTCATTGGCCCACAGCCTATCAATCACTACAACTTCCTGGTTTCAAGGACAACTAAGAATTTCTATTGGGTGGAGATGCAAACCCAGAAAAATTTTGGTACATTCACATAGTGAGCTAACAGTGTTACAAGATCAAATCTAGCGTATTTAACAAAAAAGAAAAAAAAGATTTAATCGTTTTTTAACACTTGTTTAAGGAGAGTTGTGTTTAAAACAGTCTAAAAAATCACGTAAATTTCAATTTTTTACAAAAACAACACAATACAATATCTGTACAAAATCGACATAGTAATAGTCTTTTTAATGATTAGCTGCTTCTAAAAAATTGTGCTTACAAAAAAAATGAACAAAAACATTGTTCAATAAATAATTTAATTATCTAACTCTTGAAATTATTTTAAAAATTCTTTTACTCTCCAGCTTTTGCAGATAGTTAAGAATTACAGATGTACTTTAACGCAGCATGCGCCAGTGCTTCCAAACCAATCAGAATGTGTGTTATTGCGAGGTGCCACCGGTCTGCTTGCATTTTGGAAGAGAAGAGGAAGCAGCAATGAACCTCAGTGAGAATGTAGAGACATCAGAATCCTGTCAGCAGAGTATGTACGTGTCCATACCATGTAAAGAAGAGCAGGAGAAGCTGTCAGGAGTGGTTAAAAACCTCCACAGAAAGCTACGCAGGAAATACAGAGAGGGTAAGTTAAAGTAACATAACAACTACCTCTCCAAATTAACCTGAAAAAAATCACTTCGACTTAAAGAATTGTATTTAATTTAAATCTACTCCAGTGATTCATTCATTACTGAAGACGTTTCAGTTGGTTATGTTGGTTAGCAGTGGTTAACTAGCTGCTAGCAGCAGGTTAAATGGATTTATATGGAAGGAAGGCCTGTTAGATTTATGTGATTAAAATGAAGTTGTCTTTATCTCTAATAGGTTACTAATGAGAGACAATAAAAACACTAATCTGTTGACAACTGGTCACATTCTATTACCTTTGTGTTGATAAAGAGCAAACATTGCTCTTCAAACCCAGTCACTTAACTAGGATCAACAATATCAGCAAGAAATGTATTTGCATGCGCCTCTCGTGACGGCAGCAGGTCCATGCAGCACTCCATATTTTTGTTGTAGTTTTGGGTTTTTTTTATTGGATTTTCAAGGGATGAGCTATTTCAGCAGAGAGGAATGTAAAGTCAGAGAGGATGTTCATTGCTGAAGGGAAGCAGAAGGTGAAGGAATGAAGACAGGATCTGTTTTACAGACTTGGCTGAGTGACATCAGAGGTGATTCCTGTCTGAACATACCTGGATTCAGTGTGACACCTAACCCCCCGTTTCTCCCACCATTGGTGCCGTCATAGGTGGCAGCCTGCTGCACTGTGATGTAGCCTGCTGCGATGTAATACAGCACAAAAAACTAAAGATGGTGGACATGTGGTGTTTGAGAACAACAAATTGTGTTGTTCCACCACAGTGAAGTATGTGGGTTCCTGTCAAGATGTGGAGCTTTTATTTTTTTTTTTGATTATTTTGAATTACTCTATTCATCCCTCACCGGGGAAATTTGTTTGCTTTTAGTGGCAGTTTAAGATCTTATTATGATCCCTTGGAGATTTCAAACATTATTGCCACCGTAGAGCCAACTGTTGTGTGTTACACCATTGACTGTTGCACCTCTGTTCCACCAAGCTACTGTTCGACCCCACCCAAATCGACACCACCTAGCAGCTGTTCTGAAGCTGTTTTGCATATCTCTCTTGAACTCTGGAGCGCTACTGAAAACGTAAATTTGCCCATAAGGGATCAATAAAGTATTCTGTTTTTGTATCTAAATGTATTCAATACATGTTTTTAAAGGTTGTATGGAACAATATGGTCTCCAGGACATTAAAAAACTTCGGTTTTGTATGGAGAGCAAACTTCACTTCCTGTTTTTGCTGGTATGTTAATATTTCAGAGAAACATAGGCATACCAGTGGATGGACATGCATCAAAGGAATGCTACTCTGCAAGTCCAACATACTGAGTCAAATATGATCTGTGCAGATGTGGTGTTAACTATATGTTATGTAGCTACAACAAGTCAGGGTTACATTTCTATTGACGAAACATAAGAAGACAGTGGTGTAAACCATCTGAAACTTGGTTTCTTAGTGTTTCAGCATATTTGCACCTCTAGAAACTGGTGGAAACCTGGTGGAAACCAGGTAGAAACTGTCTTATTGTAGGTGGGTCTCTTCCCGGTGGGACGTGCCCGGAACACCTCACCAGTAGGGCGTTTGGGAGAAATCCTAACCAAATGCTCGAACCACCCCATCTGGCTTCTCTCGGCCCGGAAGAGAAACGGCAATACATCGAGCTCCTCACGAATGTTTAGGCCAAATATTCAAATCGTAAAAATTATAACTATTTTTTCCTGCAAAGAGATCTACTGCTCAGCATTATGTCTCACCACAATTTACTAGACCTTTTTTCTTTTTTTCATTTTAGTTGGAATCACAGTTGATACTTCTCTCCATCCATTCTAGTCTCTTTGCTCACGTTTCTTCAAATCTTTTCCACAGTCTGTAACTCGGGCCGGTGACAAGGCTAAAAAAATATGAGTCAATAAGATTACTTAAGGAGTTTTTTTTTGTTTTTGTGAAAAGAAATCCTTTTCTCTGAGATGAGTTTAGAAGTTTGAAAACATCTCTCCACATCTTAAGTCTTCATGTTTACAACTCTCATGTTTCGTCCGTTCTGTTCCGTCCTGTCGTCTTCCGCTTGTCCAAGGTGGGATTGTAGAGGCAACAACCTCAGACGGTAAGCCCAGGCTTCTCTCACCGCAGCTGCATCTTCCAGCTCACCCAGAAGGATCCTGAGTCGTTCCCTGGCCAGCTGTGAGACATAGTCTCTCCAGCAGGTCCGGGGTCTGCCTCTTGATCTCCTCCCGGTGGGACATGTCCAAAACACCTCACCAGCGAGGCGCTCGGGGGGCGGAAGGATCCTGACCAGATGCCTTAACCACCCCATCTGGCTTCTCTCAACCTGGAGGAAGAGCAGCTTGACACCGAGCTCCTCCTGAATGGTAGAGCTCCTCACCTAATGTCTGAGTGAGAGCCCAGCCACCCTGCGGAGGAAGCTCATTTCGGCCGCTTGTATCCGCAATCTCATTCTTTCGGTCACCACCCACAGCTGGTGACCATAGGTCAGGGTGGGAACGTAGATCGACATGTAAATCAAGAGATTTGTTTTTTTTGCTCAGCTTTTTCTTTACCACGACGGACCGATGCAGCGTCCTAGTTATTGCTGACGCCGCATCGATTCGCCTGTCGATCTCCTGCTCCATCCTTCCCCACTCTTGAACGAGATCCTGAGATACTTAAATTACTTAAGTAACTCACATGTGTTAGATGAAAACACATTTTTATTGAAAAAAAAAAAGAACAAAATTTTGGCTTTCACTCTGCTAACAAACAGGATTAAATAATTTTAACTTAAAAAAGACCCAGAAATAAGTCCTTCCTTGATTACCTGCTTTTACTCTGTGCTTCTGTGGTTGTTTTACTCTTTTTTTTAATCTTTTTGAGGAAACGCTCATGCAGGTGTTGGTGAAAAAGAGTTACAGTATGCCCGGAGGAAATTCTTCATCTTGAGATAAAAGTAGCTTTTAGACTCATCTTGTTGAAGAATTGCACTTTAGAGGCCGCACATGATTTATTTTAATCCAACCATAAAAATAATGAATTTAGTTGTTTAGTGTGAATTAGTGAGGTTTGGACTAAAAAGAAAAGCAATGAAGATTAGTCAGAGTAAAACAGAGTACGTGTGTGAATGAGAGGGATCCAAATGGAAAAGTGAGGTTACAGGGAGAAGAGATAAAGAAGGTGGAAGATTTTAAGTATCTAGGATCAACAGTCCAGAGCAATGGAGAGTGTGGAAAAGAGGTGAAGAAGCGTCTGCAGGCAGGCTGGAACGGGTGAAGGGAAGTATCAGGTGTGATGTGTGATAGAAGAGTTTCAGCTAGAATGAAAGGGAAAGTATACAAAACCGTGGTGAGACCAGCCATGCTGTTTGGTCCAGAGACAGTGGCACCGAGGAAAAGGCAGGAAACAGAGATGGACGTAGCAGAGATGAAGATGCTGAGGATCTCTCTGGGAGTGACCAGGATGGACAGGATCAGAACAGCACATGTTAGAGGTTTTGGAGATAAAGTCAGAGAGGCCAGACTGAGATGGTTTGGACATGTGCAGAGAAGAGAGAGAGAGTACATAGGAAGAAGGATGCTGGGTTTGGAACCACCAGGAAAGAGGCCTAGAGGAAGACCAAAGAGGAGGTTCATGGATACAGTGAAGGAAGACATGAAGATAGTTGGTGTGACCAAAGAGGATGCACCAGATAGGGTTAAATGGAAGAAACTGACTTGCTGTGGCGACCCCTGAAGGGAAATGCAGAAAGAAGAAAAAGTGTGAACAACGTTTTATGGCTTCTTTGTGAAATAATTACGGTAACCTCTTAGAAAATTAATCCAGTCACTAAAACTAGTGCAGAAAAGAGACGTCTCTGTTCACTTTTCCAAACTTAACCACTATAAAACCATGTTCGTCTGTGCTGTGGTAACAAATTAAGATGTTTTTTTTTTTTCACAGCAGAGGTTGGATGTTTTCAGACTGGAATAGTTTGAAGCAGTAGTCCTGCAGGCAGACCTCATGATTGGTTAATAAGTAAAGCATGATCTGGAGGGCTTGGCATTGGATCCCGGTGGTCATGCTTTGGGAGCGCTGATGTTTACCACCACCTCTCTTCTTGTCCTTTCATTTCTACAAATCAGATATGAGTTTGTTCCTCCTGGTCATGGGATTTCTCCCCTAATCAGTGTGTTTGCTTATGGCTTCTGTTTAGCTGTTAAAAGATGTTTTAATGTGAGGTTTAGTTGATGTATTTTTTTGCTTTGAGGTGACTATATGAGTTGGATTTTTTTTTCTCCTCTCTTTCCGAGGAACAGAGCTGCCTCTGTGCTCGCAGAGACGTGTGAACTTGCTGGCAGCGCTGAAGCATCAAAGTGCCCGAAATGGTTTGAGCGTTTTCAACAGAGTTGTTTTTTTTCTCTCTCGAGGAAGTATAGGTCATGTTTTGAGGCTAAAGTGGATAACCAAAGCTGGCAAGTAGGTCGGAGAGGTTTACAAAACTTCTCCCAAAAGTAGCTCGAACTTCTTTTTAGTCTGAAATAAGTCCTCTGAAAAGTTTGTGACTGAATTTCTTTCTGTCCAGTGGGCGACTTTGAGAAGATTTGGCGTGAGCACTGTGAGGATGAGCAGACGCTCAGCGAGTACGCCCTCGCCATGAAGAACCTCGCCGATAGCCACTGGACCAAAAAATGTGAAGGAGAAGGCCGGATCGAGTGGTGCCGCAGGTGCAGCTGGCTTTATTTGGACTTTTCATCTGGTGTCTGATTAACATCTAGATTTTTCTTCCTCAGTGTCTGTCAGGAGTATTTTTTGGATGGTGGGATGAAGAGAATGTTGGAAAAGGATGAGAAAAGTGCCACCCTTGCCTTGAGTCTGACTGCAGCCTCTGTTAGAGCCCAGACGTTCAGCGCCATCCCCAGGTAAGTGGAAGGACTAACATTTGCTGTCTGTAAAACTGGGCATACCATAGACTGTGCGATTTGTGACCCGAATGTAGCCTGATTTCAGGTTGTATGACAATGTTAAGATTTAACCAAATTTCAGCTTAATTGTGCGTCTTGTTTACAGTTGACAAAATAGTTACAAGCAGCAATTTGTTGCTTCCAACAAGTAATCGAAGGGTCGGATGTTCGTGGAGACATCAGATTGTAGAAGCAGCCATATTAGTTGATTGTCCTAATTAGCTGTTTCTGATGTCACTACATTACACAGAACGATTCCCTCCATTTTGTCCTGCCCCCTCGGGGGCCTGCACGAGAATAAATCTTGTTTGAGGACCTAAATACAGTATTAAGTTTATCAAAATAGCAAACCTAGCACATATTCTTTTACATTCTTATTTTGCAGCATTTGCACAAAAATTATACTCCTCTTGGGACATAAAGTGAGCAGAGCTTTGCACACTTAAGACACATCCTGCTTACGTTAACATGTCGACATGACAGAGAACAAAATCAGTGGCCAAGAACTAGTGACGTTCGAATAGTGTTTGAACACTAGACGGTAAAGCTTGCAAATAACTCAAATACGCCCGAATGAAACCAAAACTTCGTGCATGTTTTTGTGGAAAAAACATTCAAACATGGTAGAAACCTCAAAAAAAATTATTATTTATAATGCACAACATTTAAAATAGAAAATGACCATTTTCAGGAACATGTGATTCACAGTAAAACTCATTAAATAAAACACAAAGTACGTTTCATATTTCAGCTATTTAATTTTTTTTTAATTTTTACTCTTGATCCCTCACCGGAAAAATTTGTGTGCTGCACTCCTACACTGCAGCAGGCTGCCACGACGGTACCAATGGTGGGAGAAACAGGAGGGTTAGGTGTCTTCTCCAAGGACCCTAGACGTGCATTCAGTGGGATGCGAACCCGCAAACTTCTGGTTGACGTCCGGTCCGCGGGCGAACGCTCTAACCCACAGGTGTCAAACTCAGTTCCTGGAGGGCCGGTGTCCCTGCAGGTTTTCCATGTGTTCCTGCATCTACACCTGATCCCGATTAATGAGTCATTGTGCCAAATTTGATTGGCTGTTGATTTCACTGTATGTGCATCAGCTGTATTGAACCAGGAACACATGGAAAACCTGCAGGGACACCGGCCCTCCAGGAACTGAGTTTGACACCCTGCTCTAACCAGTGAGCCACTGTCTCCCCCAATTTGTAAATGAACAAAAATGACACGAGTAACAAACAAATTAGTCAAATATTAAATGCAATATGGTACAACTGGGTAATAAGACTGTATAATTCAAACACACGATAGTCAGAACTTTGTTTTAAAGAAAGTATCACTAAGTCAGCCAAAAAAACTGTAAATTTCTCTGAATATCTTAACTTAATAAAAACTTTAATGTGTTAAAGGGTGCAAAAAAAAAAAAAAAAAACAAAGCTATAAGAGAAAGGGAAAATGCATTGATGGTACGTTATGGTTTTACTTACATTTTCAACAGTAATTTAAAGAAGAATAAAAATAAACGTTTTATCTAACAGCTCAACGGTATCTGGTTCATGTTTTTAGCGCCATCATGTGGTTGTTTACATCATTACGTTGTCATGCAGTCATTTATATTACTATTTTAAATTAGTATTTAGATCTAAATGTTTAAAACTTTTTTATGTTAAACAGATTTTAAAACTGAACCACTCCTTTTTTTATGTTTAGCCAAATTAGTCTAATTTGGTGATGTTTTTTTTTTTTTTTTTACATGTAAATCTACCATGTCTACAACTGTAATAAAAATAATCTAAATAATTCAAACCAGCATTGAGGTCCTAAATTAACCTCAAATGTTTTTGTTTTTACTGCACATCAAGGGATCAAAAGCTTTATCTGACTTTGCAGATTTATTTATTGATCTAATATTGTGATTTACAAAGTTTGGGGTTCTATAAATCAGGCCTTCCTGGAGATTGGCTATCCTCCACCAGCCCAGAACCAGGCTGACCACAATGGGGGACAGAGCCTTTCAGGCTGTTGCCCCACGACTCTGGGATGAGCTCCCAGAACTCCTCAGGGCCCCACAAACTGTGGACACTTTCAAAAAAGGCCTAAAGACATTCATTTTTAATAACACTTTTAATTTTTTACTTTATGGTTCTTTGTTTTCTGAATGTAGATTTTGGTTTTTTAATTGTTTTTATTGTTTTTACCTTCTCTAGTTTGTTTATGTAGTGCTTTGAATTTTTTTCTTAAAATGTAAGGTGCATTATAAATAAAATGTATTATTGTTATTATTATGGTAGTTTATTTCACAAAAGACCTCAACCACACTGACAATCATCAAGTAGCATGGAAACATATTTACTTTCATTTAGAAAGAAAACTAAATTAAACCAGATGAACTCTGATTTAACCGGATTACACTTATTTACAGGTGCGAAATAGGCACAAAAACACACATATTAGGGCATACCTGAGTTCCTAAAGCACGGGCATAGAACTTATCTTGTGCAAATGGGACTTTTGAAAGGTAAAAAGTAAAAGAGGTAACTTGTAAAATCTGATCTTGTAAAATCTGCTCACATCGTGTCTTTTGTGTAATTCAGACCAGTACAAGTTGAAGTTTTTTCATCAGAGTTTCTGTCTTCATGCTGATGTTTCTTCTCCTCTCTGTAGCAGTTCTGTCTCCAAGCCGGGGAAAATCCGCCTTCTGGATGTGGGAAGCTGCTTTAATCCTTTCCTCAGGTTCGATGAGTTTCTCACAGTCGGTATCGACATTGTGCCTGCAGTCGAGGTAAGTGAATTTTTTTTACTCTTCTTTCTGGTCAATAATGGGTCCATTGCATTATCAAAAATGCATGCTATGTAGCATATCAAACATATTTGATACCACAACATGCTTTTGCGCACCACTATGGCGTGCCACGTTGCACTTTAGCACAGAGAAGGAAAAAAAAAACTTTTCTTTTGTTTGTTTAAATGCATTTAAAAACACTTATTTTACCAAGAAAACTAAACTACCGTTTATTTTTTTGGTTCCTATTTTCAGAGTGTGTACAAGTGTGACTTCCTCAACCTTCAGATCCAGCAGCCTCTGCAGCTGGCGGGCGATGCGGTCGAGGCATTCCTTCGTCAGCTTCACAACCCCATTGACGCTCTGCCGGCTCAGCTCTTTCACGTGGTCGTCTTCTCGCTCCTCCTGTCATATTTCCCGTCTCCGTACCAACGCTGGATCTGCTGTAAAAAGGCCCACGAGCTGCTGGAGCTGCACGGCCTGCTGCTCATCATCACGCCCGACTCCTCCCACCAGAACCGCCACGCCCTAATGATGCGCAGCTGGCGAGTGGCCGTGGAGTCACTCGGCTTTAAACGCTACAAATACATCAAGTATTCCCACATGCACCTCATCGCTTTCCGTAAGGTTTCAGTGGCAACCAGCACCGATCTAGTGTCGCGCAACTACCCCGAGATGCTCTACATCCCTCAGGACTTTAATTCCACTGAGGAGGAAGACTCCGCCGACGTACCAGCACACGTGCGTTCCGAGTTTGAAGATGACCAGCTGGCCTGCGGTTTCTCCGAGCTTCCAGAAACTCCGTACGATTCTGATTCAGGAGAGAGTCAGAGCAGCTCTGTGCCGGGTTTCCATGAGCTAGAGGATCCCATTCTGCTTCAGAGCTAAACTAAACCAGCACATTAGACCCCCACCCCATACTGCTGCGCTGCCAAATTAAAACCCTGCTGCATTCTTCTCCCCCTTGTTCAAAACAAAATGCAATTTGCACAGTGTGAAAGAGAGAAGTTTACAAAATATTTTCTCATATCCACACACACAGGCAGAAATCCACGCACACACACACACACTGACACTAAGATGGATATATTTTGATAAATAGCTCAATTTTTTTAAAAAGTCAGAAACTGAAAGATCCAAATCTCCCCGCTCTTTGTTGTTCACCTTGTATTTTTAACTCAGCTTGTCTGTTCTGTGCTCAGTCTCTGTTTGAATAAGCTAGTTTCCAGGCTGCTCCGTACAAAAAGCCAAATACAGCAACCCCAAGCCTCTGGCAGCAGTTTGATTGCACTGGAGAGACCGAGATGGATGAGTGGACTGGTACGCTTGCTTGTGTCTCAGTCATAACAGCTACACCTTCTGGAAACTCTTAATGTGCTTTTAAGACTCCAAAACTTAAAGTTGATTGTTTTTAAAATATATCTAAATCTATATATTCCTAGTCACACGTTGATGTCGTCCACATAAAGTGGGGCGACGTCCTCAAAGCAATTTGTGTACCTTTTGAAAGAAGGTTGTATTTGTAGCATTTAGATATTTTCAGCAGCATCCAGTAGGAGAGTTTCTAGGTTTACTAATGTGAAAATTTAACGGTTTACTTGTCGTGTGTAACTTGGTACGAGTGTAAGACGTGTTTTCCTTTTCACCAGATTTACAAGATAGCGTTCCCCATTTTTATTTTTTCTGTGAAACAGAATTATTAAATGACTTTAATGTGCACAAACATAAACCACAACAGTATCAGTTTCATAAGCAATTCAGATTTGAGATCTTTTGTCGTCAAAAAAATGACCAAAAGACATTTGCACTGATTTACAGCTTTGCTGTAGAAACTTTGTAAAACTGGGAAAAAGCTATTTGTTTTTTTTTTTTTTTTTTTAAAGAATCGGAGGGAGGATGGGAACATACTGTTTGCTCCAGTTGGAGGTTTTAGCTAAACACACTACCAGATGAAATGGTGTGTATTTCTGCTGGTCCCTGTTAGGACAGTTGTGAGTATTGTAAGATTTTCACGTGTGAATGAAGGTTTTTTTGTTTTTTCTTGATCTTAGGTCATCTTGAAGGTTTGTGGCCCACCCTCCACCCCCTCTCCAGCCAATGTTGGGCCCATAAAACATGAGGTATAAGGTGCCTTGCTAATGTTCTTTTTTGCTCCGTCATATCAAGCCTTCTTTTGGTCAAATCGCACAAAAAAAAAAAAAAAACTGCCCAAATTTCCTTTTTTCTTATTAAGGGAACAAGAAATAATTTTGATGATGGATCGCCACATACTGTACATGCAGAAATGATCACAGTGTCCCACTTTTCCCACATTTTATTGTGTCACAATCTTATTTTGAATTGAATTAAATCAGTTTTCTTGCTGAAAAAGAATGAAACTGATTTAATCCATTTTCTATAAGACTGTGAGATAGTAAACTTTTAAAAAAAGTGAGACAATGTGAACACTTCCCAGTTGCACGGTAATGTTTATATCATTTCCAAATGTAGAAAAAAACTGTATCAGACATATTTAGAGTTGAAAAATTGTGTTTTTGTGATTACCGGTAGTCTTCCAGTGTTTCATTTGGCAATTTGCATGGTCGTCATCATTTTCAGTAATCCAGAACAATGTGTGCGTATAGAATGTTTGTATTCCTTTTATAAATGAATGTCAATTTAAAAAGGGGTCTTTGTGTTTTTATTTCAGAATGTTCAGTCTTTGTCATGGTTCTGATAAAGCTTTAAGATTTTCTGGCCAATTCTTTTTTTTTTTATTTGAACTCAAAACATGTTTTGTTTGTTTTTTTTTACTAGAGAAAGGTATATGTTGCGTGTCACAAAATCCAACATCATTTTCAGTCAATTTTATTTAAAGTACAATATTTATACATAAATATTGACTTGCTAGACGTGAAAATGAAGCTTGCGTTCATCTTTGTAACAAAGCAGCTATACAATCACTTCTCTAGTAAAATAAAAACTATCCATACTGTTCCGTTGGCTGCTTATCCGGAGCGATGAGGGCAGTAGCCTCAGACGGGAAACCCAGGCTGCATCCTACATCTCACCGGGGAGCATTCAGAGATGTTCCCCTCTCCAGCAGGTCCGGGGTTTTATCAAGTAACGGCTTTACATAAATCTGGATTGTCATCCGATGCATGAGAAAAACACAATTTCAGATACATTTTTTAGAAAGATTTTTCAATAAATGTGGTTAAAAATATACTTTTTAGATTCCATTCTTGTAAATCAACATATTGGGGAAAATACCTGTTGAATTAAACTTGCAAGAAAAAGTTGCAAGAAAGATTCATTTAAAAAAAAAAGTTACATGATTGGCCCTACAGCAGACTGGCGACCTGTTCTGGTGTACCCTGCCTTTTGCCTGAAATAGGGGGCACAAGAGGTTAAGAAAACAAACTAAGTTCCATAATTTTCTCTTAGATTATTTTAAAAAGTAACATTCTTTTACCCACATTTTAAAAACTTGGAGAACCAGCCTGCCTGTTTTTGACCCTCCGGGCTTGCCGTAGATCTCTCAGCCATGGCGGCTGTCATCTCACTAAAGTTTTAACCAGAAAAACTTTTCAAACTATGCTCTAAATCTCATTCTTCTGAGACGGTAAACGTGTCCACGGCATTTTTTTTTATCTAAACAGTTAGAAAATTGAATTTAAAAAATGTAAACGTTGCTCATCGCTTTGTTGATGTGGCAGCTTTACTACAGACTGCTAAGCTAGCTGCTCAACTTCTTTTTCAAACTTTAATTTAACGCTCAAAAAGCAGTAAAAGTTTGACTTTAAGAGCTAAAATGATTGGTGTTGTGAGGTACAGTGTTAGCCACTGTCTCCACGCTGCTATGACCAGACTGGATGAGGTTAATGAGGAGATTAAAACGTGGTCTTCTATCAGGTGGATTGGTTACCTGTCTGGGGTTAACCTCTTCATTGCCTTGTGTTTAGGTCTGTACGCACGATTTGAACAAACAACAAACCCTACTTTTCTTATCATTTTAATTTTAGCTTTTTTTATATTAGCTTTAGCCTTGGGGAGCTTAACCCTCAGTTTGCTCCACTTGTGGTATGGCTTCTTGTTGGGACTGTTGTGTTTTCTAAACCCACCAGATCTAGACAAAGATGTGAGAGAGGAGTTTGCTAAATACATGTTGCTGGCTAGTGTGTGTCTGAGGACTCTGTGGGCACTTCTGGAAAGACTACTGGGTCATAGAAAGTACCGTCCTGCCATGCTGACCTTTGCAGAGAGAGTAGAACTGATTGGTTTTGCAGCATCCAGCACCATGCTGCTCATCCCTAACTCTCTGAGCATCATGGTGCTTGTTATGGCACTGGGTACAATCATGGTTTCCCTCCGGATGAGGGCATTTTATGCCTTTCCCATCCTGGTCTGCTTCGTTGGGATCACAGGGGATTTGTTCTTAAAGTCTCTAAGTATCGTCGTCAACCCCTTCGCCCTGGCCTATTTCTTCTTCCAGCTCGTTTGTGATCCTTTTCTGGATTTCTTATTCAGTGGTCTCTCAGTGACAGAACGCTGGCAGCCTTTTCTTGTTTCAAGAGGTGTGTGGCGTCGCTTGTCCCTCCTGCCTCTGATTCTCGGGGAGCTGGTCTATTTCATCCTGGCTGCTCAGAAACTCGACGACATTGATTATTGGTTCCTGACCATCCCGGCATTGGTGATTTCGGCACTATTCTGGACCATTTGCCACATAGTGTTTGTCATCACTATGTGGAGTTTTCACAATAAGCTGAGCGACTGCCAGAGGTTGTGTTTGTTCCACGGGCCAGAGGACAGCAGTCTGGACAAAATCATGGCCTCAAAGGGCATGAGACACTTCTGTCTGATTTCTGAGCGTCTGCTTTTCTTCACACTGGTGTCATCTGTAGCTGTTGCCGCTCTTTGTTGGCAGGTAAGTAAAAAAAAAAAAAAAAAGAAGAAGCAAGTTTTAACCACATGCCAAAATTCTCATTTTATTTAGTAAAAATAGATTTAATTGTTCTTTCATTAAAACTCTCTTCTTTCTATCAGGACTCAAGCACCCTCTACATGAGCACAGGTCTGCTCATTCTGTCGCTGGAGGGTCTGTTCCATGGACTTTTCAATGAATTGGGGAGCAGCCTTGGAGGAACCTGTGTGGGCTACGCCATAGTCATCCCCACCAACTATTGCAGGTAGTAAAACTTTGCAGCAGTGTTTTTCTACCTTTTTGACAGAACACCTAACGATCTCTCATGGGATCTCTCTCTAGGGGTGTAACAGTACACAAAAGTCAGGGTTTGTACGTACTTTGGTTTTGAGGTAAACTTTGGTGGATTTTCTAAATGGTATTGGAATAAAATGCTAAATCCTTTGCCTCCTGTTTATTTGTGCGTCTATTCAACCAACTATTTGTTTATATTTTAAATTGATCAAATAAAATAAATGCAAAGTTCCGTTCCGTCGTCTTCCGCTCATCCGGGGCTAGGTCGCGGGGGCCCCGGATAAGCGTCCTGTCCCAGGCTTCTCTCACCGCAGCTGCAGTCTCCAGCTCACCCGGAAGGATCCCAAGTCGTTCCCCGGTCAGCTGTGAGACATGGTCTCTCCAGCGGGTCTGGGGTCTGCCTCTTGGTCTCCTCACGGTGGGACGTGCCCAATGCCCAAACCACCCTATTTGGCTCCTCTCTGCCTGGAGCAGAAGCGGCTCAACACCAAGCTCCTCCCGGATGGCAGAGCTACTCACCCGATCTCTGAGTGAGAGCACAGCCATCCTACGGAGGGAGCTCATTTCGGCCGCTTGTATCCGTGATACAAGTGCGGAGCTGGTGACCATAGATGAGAGTGGGAACGTAGATCGACTTGTAAATCGAGAGCTTTGCTTTTCGGCTCAGCTCACTCTTTAACACGACAGATCGATGCAGCGTCCTAGTTATTGCTGACGCTGCATCGATCTGCCTGTCGATCTCTCGCTCCATCTTTCCCCCACTTGTGAACAAGACCCTGAGACACTTAAACTCCTCCACTTGGGGCAGATAAATAAGTTTGCATAGATAAATGCAAACTGTTGTATGGTAATTATTTTGAAAAATATGCTCAAATAAACACCAAATGTGTGACAAAAAAAAAATAATTTTTTTTTTACCATTTTTTTGTTGAAAGTTGTGAAAACAAACAAAAAGTCATAAGCTGAATTAAACACAACACCACCATCTAGTGGATACATATAGAAATGACAACTCAAAAAACAACACGTACTTTACAAAGTGCTGTATAAAAAAGCCGATTGATTGCTGGATCAAATCTAAAAGTTGATGATGATCATTTCTTTGTCCTGCAGTCCTGATGGCCAGCCGACGCTGCTTCCGCCCGGCCAGGTCCACCAGCTAAACAAACGCTCCACTACCATGTTGAATAATGTCCATAGCTTCTTCGCCCACCATCTAATAGAAAACTTTGGTTGTGACTATTCCACGAGTGGAGTGACCCTAGAAGCTCTGCAGGCTAAGATAAAATCCTTTTTTGAGCTCCGCACAGCTGATGGGCCGCGCCACGACACATACGTGATCTACTACAGCGGACACACACATCAAACTGGAGAATGGGCGCTTTCAGGTATGAGGATTAATGTATATAATCACATAACTTGTGCGGATGGTGCCCTGCACACCAAATGTTTTGAAATGCTTCTGTTTACCTGTGGCGACCCCCTGAAGGGAAATGCCGTAAGAAGAAGAACCTAGACCAGCATAGCTTAATAATCTTATTCTTCTTTCGGCATTTCCGTTCAGGGGTCTCCACTGAAAGTCATTTTCTTCCATCTAACCCTATCTGCTGCATCTTCTTCGGTCCCACAAACTATCTTCATGTCTTCCTTCACTGTATCCATGAACCTCCTCATTGGTCTTGCTCTAGGTCTCTTGCCTGGTGGTTTCAAACTCCGCATCCTTCTTTCAATGTACTCTCTCTCTCCTCTGCACATGTCCAAACCATCTCAGTCTGGCCTCTCTGACTTTATCTCCAAAACCTCTAACATATGTTGTTCCTCTTATCCTGTCCATCCTGGTCACTCCCAGAGAGATCCTCAGCATCTTCATCTCTGCTACCTCCATCTCTGTTGCCTGTCTTTTCCTCAGTGTTACTGTTTCTAGACCAAACCCCATGGCCGGTCTCACCACGGTTTTGTACACTTTCCCTTTCATTTTCTATCACACCTGATACTTTTCTCCTCCCATTCCAGCCTCATTTTGGGCGCTTGTATCACACGCTTCTTCACCTCTTTTCCACACTCTGCATTGCTCTGGACTGTTGATCCTAAGTACTTAAAATCTTCCACCTTCTTTATCTTTTCTCCCTGTAACCTCACTTTTCCATGTGGATTCCTCTCATTCACACACATGTACTCTGTTTTACTCTGACTAATCTTCATTCCCCTTTGTTCTAGTGCAAACCTCTAGCTTTTCCTCCACCTCTTCCCTCCTCTCATCATTGTCCTAAGCTTAATAATATTGTACACAAACTATACTAAACTACATTGCAAACACACATAATTGTGAAGCTAGCATTAACTCGCTCTAACAGCTGTCGGCAAATTAGAGTTCATTTAAGAGTCCTGACATTCTGAAACACCAAAAAAAGTATTTTGGATTTCTACTTTAAGTGCTACGTCAACTGTCCGCTATAATTCTGGTGGATCAGCTTCAATTGCCATTTGGTTTAGCTTTCAGTTTGTCATTTGGTTTTGTAATGAAGGCCAAATTTAGCCCATTGGCTAGAGTTTGACACACACAAAATGTGACACCACGGCATCACATTTTTCCAACAAGAACTCACACACACTTAATCGCAGAAATACACTACAAAAGTAAAACATCAGGCTGTTAGACGCAAGAAAAACACTCATCACTCAGTTCAAATAGCGTGCTTGTCGCATGCACTTGTCTCGTGTCGGAGCTGCACACACGCAGTGGCAGGTTGTAATAATTCAAGCACAGCCCCGTACTGAACAAAAAATTTTTGGCACAGATATGCGTAGTGCTACACCCCTATCCAACATGCACTAAAACATGACAACAAAGTGTCTGTGATGGGGTCAAACCCATCCCATTTAAAAGCAGATTTTAAAAAATTGCTTCTCTAAATACTAAAAGAAAAATAGTCGTGTCTATAATCCAGAATCAGAAAAGGCACCTCAAGGGGCTTTACACAGTTATTTGAACAAAAGAACCTGGTAGATTTTGGGTTCTTCTAGTAATTCTTTTGTGTTTGGCAGGAGGAGACGTACTCCGTCTGAATCAGATCCTGGACTGGTGGAGGGAGAAAAACAACGGCTTCTTCTCGCGCTTGATCCTGGTCCTTGACTGCGACAACTCCTTGCCCTGGGTGAAGGCCGTCCGGGCTGTGGAAGGTCTATATGTGGCTGTGCAGGGGGCTTCGTTCGCCAAAGGGACAGACATTGAGGTGCAGGAACCCCCACAGCTAGGAGACTTCACCTCTCAGTGGGTGGAGTTTAATTGCAACTCAAACAGTGACATCAGATGGACAGAGACGGGCAGGGCAATCTCTGCAGATTACGGCATTTCCAAACACTGGAGCGACTACACTCTGCATCTGCCCACGCAAAGCGACGTCACCGACCACTGGAGAGTCTCTTTCCCCCGCATCACCTACCCCGTGGTGCAGATGGCGCTCTGGTGCAGCAGTCTGAACTTGTTATGGATCTGCGGCTTGTGTCTGCGATGTCTAAAGAGAGTCAAACTCAACTGGTTTCCTCCAGCAATACTGGATACGGGACACGGGTTCAAACTGGTCAGATCGTAGGGGTATGATTTGAGGCCATGCCTGTTGGATTAGCAAAGCAGCATTTTTAGTTGTCATTCCTTCAGCATTCCTAAATTATTCTAGCCTTCTGTTCATCTTTTGTGTGACACTAGTTTATCAGGCAATGGAACCAAACTAACCCAACGCAGCTGCTTTTTTAATAAAACCAGTTGAGAAAGTCGTACATGACTTCTACTGCCCAACAACTCTTGCTTACTGATATAACTGAGTTGGATGAAGAGAGGAAACTTCAGACAAATTCCTTCTCTTAAAGTTTCCTAAACATTAGGTCATATTTACAGTTTTTTTTTTATGCTCAATATCAAAATGTTGATTTGCTCTTGCGGGGGAGGAGTGAGGGGATCTTGTTTTGTTCACTTTAAAAGGGCAGCTTTATGTCACCGAGAATGTATCAGTTATAGCGAAATAAAGTCTTTTAGATACCATTTCTATTTATTAACTAAAATTAAGGAGGATTTATTTGATGATGACTAATGATGATATGGGCTCATTTTTTATTTTGTTTGAATTCCAACCTTTAATTTATGTGCACTCTGAAATGGCCTTTATTTCATCTTAATATCTCTAAACGTTTCCAGCTGATCTTTTACATTTTAAACCAAAAAGCCTGCTGCACAACTTCTTCTCTCAGGTGTAAATGAAATGAAAGTCAGATTTAACACCTAGCTTTAATACTGGTCTATTTTTTATAAAAATCAATCCACTAAATGGATTTTAGATTATGTATTTTTCCACTTGAATATATTTACATGCTATGTTTGTATTTGAAAGAATGTTTTTTATGTTTATGAGTGCTAAATATTAAAGTTTTCTAATTTGACCACAGGCAGTATTTATTAATGAACTATTTATGTCTTTCTGCTGAATATGGAATACCGTTTGACTAAAAAAAGTGTGAAAAAGCCATTAAAAACCAAATATGCCAGAAATACAACTCTGGAGAGTTTCATCAAAAATAAGTGCATGGAATTTAAATGAAATGTGCAGAGGAGAGACAGAGTACATCGGAAGAAGGATGCTGAATTTGGAACCACCAGGAAAAGAGGCCTAGAAGAAAATCATAGAGGAGGTTCATGGATACAGTGACGAAAGGCATGAAGATAGTTGGCGTGACCGAAGAAGATGCAGCAGATATGGTTGGATCAGGCATGGACAAACCACGGCCCGTGGGGCACATGCGACCCGTCAAACGTTTTAATCCGGCCCGCCGAACTTCATAAAATTAAATATAAAAATCATGTTGACGTTTTATTGCTCCTGCAATTTTAATGTTTCCTCATTAGATGGCGCACTCTGGATATATTGACTGTTGAGAAAATAACAACACTGCTCCCATTAAAATGTGTGTGTCTCCGTGATGTGCAAGTTGTCAAAAAAAACCAGTGTGCACAGATACGGAAAGCCATCGGGTCCAACACACGCACGCACCTTCTTATCCGTCTTTCCCTTGCGGGTCGCCAGGGGGGCCGGAGCCCATCCCGGCTGATTCAAGGCGAGGGGCAGGGTACACCCCGAACAGGTGGCCAGTTTGTCGCGGGGCCACACATATACAACCATACACACACACACACTCATTCCTAGGGGCAACTTGGCACCGGCCAATCAACCTAGCATGCATGTCTTTGGAGGGTGGTAGGAAACCCACGGGGAGAACATGCAAACTCCACAAAGAAAGACTGTTCCAGGCCTCGTCCCCACCCGGGGACTTGAACCCACAACCTTTATGCTGTGCCTTTGAACCAAAAAAATTGTAATTGTGACTTAAAATATAGACCTTTTAACTTCAGCAATAACTAGGACGCTGCATCGGTCCGTCGTGGTAAAGAAAGAGCTGAGCCGAAAAGCAAAGCTCTCGATTTACAAGTCGATCTACGTTCCAACCCTCACCTAAAGAATGAGACAAGCTCCGCACTTGTATCACGAATACAAGCGGCCAAAATGAGCTTCCTCCGCAGGGTGGCTGTGCTCTCACTCAGAGATCGGGTGAGGAGCTCTGCCATCCAGGAGGAGCTCGGTGTTGAGCCGCTCCTCCTCCAAGTCGAGAGGAGCCAGATGGGGTGGATTGGGCATTTGGTCAGGATGCCCTCCGAGCACCTTTCTGGCGAGGTATTTCAGGCATGTCCCACCGGGAGGAGACCAAAGAGCAGACCGCGGACCGCTGGAGAAACTATTTCTCACAGCTGGCTGGGGAACGACTTGGGATCCTTCCGGGTGAGCAGGAGGATGCAGCTGGGGTGAGAGAGGCCTGGGCTTCCCGTCTGAGGCTGTTGCCCCCGTGAGTTGGACAGTAAAATCTCGGACAGGAGACAGACCTGCTAGTATCCTGGATCAGCCTGTCATGCTTCATACTTACCTGGTAGGGGAGCTTTGCTGTGAACACGAAGGCAGCACTCCCAGAGTGAGGCTTGGCCATTGCACTCAGGCCATTCTGACCTCTGCGAATTCTCCAAATGTGAGAATCTCGACTGCATAATTTCTGATAGTGGGGGACTGCGTTCGCGCTCTCCCCTGATCTCATCTGTTCAATGAAAATGACCGGTCCGGCTTGTTGAAAACTTGAAAAGATGTATGGTATTAACATACAATTATCTACAGAAAGCGTTGCAAATTTGCAACAATGAGCACAAGTTTGCGGCCAGACACAACAAAGAGCCGTAACTTTGCCTGTTAGAAGGTTACCTGGTTACTACCATGTAACCAGCTGACAGTACCCTCGGGCGGGGTTTCTTGCGTCCGACAGCCAATAAGAGAGGATGCAAGTATTTGCACCCATGTAGCCTGCTCTTAGATATGCGTGGAAATCTAGTTTTCCCACATCCTTAAACATGTCAAATACTTCTTTTTCAAACATTGTCTTGGACTCATGGATGGGCACTTGATAAATACATCATAGAAAGATAAATGGATATTCAAATCTGTCCAAAGGCACTATTTCTCACATAAAGAACTTTTTGCATACGATGTCTCCTAAATATGGAGTGCTTGCTAATAAACTAAATCAATTAAAAAAAAAAAAACTCCCAGAGTGAGGCTTGGCCATTGCACTCAGGCCATTCTGACCTCTGCGATTTCTCCAAATGTGAGAATCTCGACTGCATAATTTCTGATAGTGGGGGACTGCGTTCGCGCTCTCCCCTGATCTCATCTGTTCAATGAAAATTACCGGTGCGGCTTGTTGAAAACTTGAAAAGATGTATGGTATTAACATACAATTATCTACAGAAAGCGTTACAAATTTGCAACAATGAGCACAAGTTTGCGGCCAGACACAACAAAGAGCCGTAACTTTGCCTGTTAGAAGGTTACCTGGTTACTGCCATGTAACCAGCTGACAGTAGCCTCGGGCGGGGTTCCTTGCGTCCGACAGCCAATAAGAGAGGACGCAAGTATTTGCACCCATGTAGCCTGCTCTTAGATATGCGTGGAAATCTAGTTTTCCCACATCCTTAAATATGTCAAATACTTCTTTTTCAAACATTGTCTTGGACTCATGGATGGGCACTTGATAAATACATCATAGAAAGATAAATGGATATTCAAATCTGTCCAAAGGCACTATTTCTCACATAAAGAACTTTTTGCATACGATGTCTCCTAAATATGGAGTGCTTGCTAATAAACTAAATCAAATTCCTTGTCTGCAACCTTTAATGTGTCCTGGAGGCGTGCTGAACCACGGGTCTCGGACAGGAGACAGACCTGCTAGTATCCTGGATCAGCCTGTCATGCTTCATACTTACCTGGTAGGGGAGTTTTGCTGTGAACACGAAGGCAGCACTCCCAGAGTGAGGCTTGACCATTGCACTCAGGCCATTCTGACCTCTGCGAATTCTCCAAATGTGAGAATCTCGTCAGCATAATTTCTGATAGTGGGGGACTGCGTTCGCGCTCTCCCCTGATCTCATCTGTTCAATGAAAATGACCGGTGCGGCTTGTTGAAAACTTGAAAAGATGTATGGTTTTAACATACAATTATCTACAGAAAGCGTTGCAAATTTGCAACAATGAGCACAACTTTGCGGCCGGACAAAACAATGAGCCGTAACTTTGCCTGTTAGAAGGTTACCTGGTTACTGCCATGTAACCAGCTGACAGTAGCCTCGGGCGGGGTTTCTTGCATCCGACAGCCAATAAGGGAGGACGCAAGTATTTGCACCCATGTAGCCTGCTCTTAGATATGCGTGGAAATCTAGTTTTCCCACATCCTTAGATATGTCAAATACTTCTTTTTCAAACATTGTCTTGGACTCATGGATGGGCACTTGATAAATACATCATAGAAAGATAAATGGATATTCAAATCTGTCCAAAGGCACTATTTCTCACATAAAGAACTTTTTGCATACGATGTCTCCTAAATATGGAGTGCTTGCTAATAAACTAAATCAAATTCCTTGTCTGCAACCTTTAATGTGTCCTGGAGGCGTGCTGAACCACGGGTCTCGGACAGGAGACAGACCTGCTAGTATCCTGGATCAGCCTGTCATGCTTCATACTTACCTGGTAGGGGAGCTTTGCTGTGAACACGAAGGCAGCACTCCCAGAGTGAGGCTTGGCCATTGCACTCAGGCCATTCTGACCTCTGCGAATTCTCCAAATGTGAGAATCTCGACTGCATAATTTCTGATAGTGGGGGACTGCGTTCGCGCTCTCCCCTGATCTCATCTGTTCAATGAAAATGACCGGTGCGGCTTGTTGAAAACTTGAAAAGATGTATGGTATTAAGATACAATTATCTACAGAAAGCGTTGCAAGTTTGCAACAATGAGCACAAGTTTGCGGCCGGACACAACAATGAGCCGTAACTTTGCCTGTTAGAAGTAGGGATGGGAAATCCGAGGCCTCGCGACTCATCGAGCAACTTCAAGCAACTGCGAAAAGTCGACACGAGGAGTCGGCACATTTGCAGGCTGCGCATGCGCAGATAAAAAACAAACCAAGAAAAAAAAATCTACGCCTCAAATTTTGTTTTGCTAGAAGATGACATGTGGGTTATTGTTGGGCAATTCCTCTTGTAGTTTATTTTTTATCATGAAATGAGATTACGTTAATTCGTTGCCATAGTAACAGTTACCTAAACAATCAAATTTCACTCAGTTACTGACAATGTAATTGAATGTTCAATAAAGCACACATTTGACCCACTGTCTTTTGAGTAACTATAGAGGACCAGCTGATAGAATCTTACGGAAGGGAAAATGAACACACCGATACATTTAAACAGATGCTTTTTTGCGAGCGCGCAGTAGAAGATTTCGTAAAGAGTTTTGTTTTGGGAGAGTGTGTGATATTTTCACTTGTGTCCAATTCGATGCTCTCCAAATCAAAGTATAGAAAAAGTCTGTTTTGATATTTTAATCTAAAGCTCTTTGTAATGTTTTGATAAGAGAAATAATGTATAAATTAAATACGATTTTAATCAACAATCTGTGACACAAGCAGCAACATTCAGGAAAGACGTAAGAGAGTCTCTGCGGCTCTAAAATAGCGCAGAAATTAGACAGGACAATTGTAAATGTTTGTCGTAGATTTTTATTTAAAAATAAAATCTTTTCCACGGTGGTTGGCTTTAGTCTGCTCCTCTTCAGACTGACACCCTCTCCCGCTTTGGATAAGACCCGCTCACCGGGCACCGAGGTTGCTGGCATGTGGAGATGCTTGGCCAGTTTGTGCAAGTTTGGGTAAACTGTTGTCCTCAATGCCCAGAATGCGAGAGGGTCTTCTCCCCTGAAGAAGTAGGGCTCCGATAGGCATCACTGTGGCATTCGCCTTCGCGCACTGACTTCCCTGGTTTTCACCTAGAAAAAAGTAGTTAGGATTGTAAAACCATGTAACATGAGGACATCGTTGATCAGATGAAAATACGTACCAACCCGGCTGTCCAGCAGGTCCTACAAAATGTCATTCTCCGCTGAAGATGACGCTCCCGGTTGTGACTATTAAAACAGAACTGGTTCTCCCTCCATTTACAACTTACACACAGAAACACACACTCACCTTTCATTCTCATACAGTCAGTCAGTCATCTTCTTATCCGTCTATCCCTTTGGGGTTGCGGGGGATGCCGGAGCCCAACCCGGCTGATTTAAGGCGAAGGGCAGGGTACACCCCGAACAGGTCGCCAGTCTGTCGCGGGGCCACTCTCATGCAATTCGCGCAAAAAACTCTTTCAACCTCTCAATTCCAAACAGTATATTTGTGTTGGTGAATCCTAAAAACAATCTGATAAATCTGTGTGTGCGTGTGTGACTGTGTTGGTTGAATGTGTGTGTGTTTTAAGTGACACCTACTAAAGGTCTGACAAGATCAAAGTGATCTTATTGTGTACAATACCTACTGTGATAAAATCCCTGTAGAATTCAAAGCTGTGATGTCGCAAATTGCTAGAAAATCTCCTCCTCGCAAAAACCCACGACTTCCTGAATGAATGAAACCCTTTTATATCTTCTGACTGATTGACCGACCCGCCCCTTCAAACTTTCCGAGCTCTTCGACACCTGGCTCCACGTGACAGTAGCTCGGATTTTGGGTCGCGCGATGTTTGACATTCCGACACACGGAATCGGAGCAATTCTCGCGATACTTTTGTGTCACTCTGTTCGGCTCAACTCGAACAGACAGGCTCGAGCTGGCCACCCCTAGTTAGAAGGTTACATGGTTACTGCCATGTAACCAGCTGGCTGTAGCCTTGGGCAAGGTTTCTTGCGTCCGACAGCCAATAAGAGAGGACGCAAGTATTTGCACCCATGTAGCCTGCTCTTAGATATGCGTGGAAATCTAGTTTTCCCACATCCTTAAATATGTCAAATACTTCTTTTTCAAACATTGTCTTGGAGTCATGGATGGGCACTTGATAAATACATCATAGAAAGATAAATGGATATTCAAATCTGTCCAAAGGCACTATTTCTCACATAAAGAACTTTTTGCATACGATGTCTCCTAAATATGGAGTGCTTGCTAATAAACTAAATCAAATTCCTTGTCTGCAACCTTTAATGTGTCCTGGAGGCGTGCTGAACCACGGGTCTCGGACAGGAGACAGACCTGCTAGTATCCTGGATCAGCCTGTCATGCTTCATACTTACCTGGTAGGGGAGTTTTGCTGTGAACACGAAGGCAGCACTCCCAGAGTGAGGCTTGGCCATTGCACTCAGGCCATTCTGACCTCTGCGAATTCTCCAAATGTGAGAATCTCGTCTGCATAATTTCTGATAGTGGGGGACTGCGTTCGCGCTCTCCCCTGATCTCATCTGTTCAATGAAAATTACCGGTGCGGCTTGTTGAAAACTTGAAAAGATGTATGGTATTAACATACAATTATCTACAGAAAGCGTTACAAATTTGCAACAATGAGCACAAGTTTGCGGCCAGACACAACAAAGAGCCGTAACTTTGCCTGTTAGAAGGTTACCTGGTTACTGCCATGTAACCAGCTGACAGTAGCCTCGGGCGGGGTTCCTTGCGTCCGACAGCCAATAAGAGAGGACGCAAGTATTTGCACCCATGTAGCCTGCTCTTCGATATGCGTGGAAATCTAGTTTTCCCACATCCTTAAATATGTCAAATACTTCTTTTTCAAACATTGTCTTGGACTCATGGATGGGCACTTGATAAATACATCATAGAAAGATAAATGGATATTCAAATCTGTCCAAAGGCACTATTTCTCACATAAAGAACTTTTTGCATACGATGTCTCCTAAATATGGAGTGCTTGCTAATAAACTAAATCAAATTCCTTGTCTGCAACCTTTAATGTGTCCTGGAGGCGTGCTGAACCACGGGTCTCGGACAGGAGACAGACCTGCTAGTATCCTGGATCAGCCTGTCATGCTTCATACTTACCTGGTAGGGGAGTTTTGCTGTGAACACGAAGGCAGCACTCCCAGAGTGAGGCTTGGCCATTGCACTCAGGCCATTCTGACCTCTGCGAATTCTCCAAATGTGAGAATCTCGTCTGCATAATTTCTGATAGTGGGGGACTGCGTTCGCGCTCTCCCCTGATCTCATCTGTTCAATGAAAATGACCGGTGCGGCTTGTTGAAAACTTGAAAAGATGTATGGTTTTAACATACAATTATCTACAGAAAGCGTTGCAAATTTGCAACAATGAGCACAACTTTGCGGCCGGACAAAACAATGAGCCGTAACTTTGCCTGTTAGAAGTAGGGATGGGAAATCCGAGGCCTCGCGACTCATCGAGCAACTTCAAGCAACTGCGAAAAGTCGACACGAGGAGTCGGCACATTTGCAGGCTGCGCATGCGCAGATAAAAAACAAACCAAGAAAAAAAAATCTACGCCTCAAATTTTGTTTTGCTAGAAGATGACATGTGGGTTATTGTTGGGCAATTCCTCTTGTAGTTTATTTTTTATCATGAAATGAGATTACGTTAATTCGTTGCCATAGTAACAGTTACCTAAACAATCAAATTTCACTCAGTTACTGACAATGTAATTGAATGTTCAATAAAGCACACATTTGACCCACTGTCTTTTGAGTAACTATAGAGGACCAGCTGATAGAATCTTACGGAAGGGAAAATGAACACACCGATACATTTAAACAGATGCTTTTTTGCGAGCGCGCAGTAGAAGATTTCGTAAAGAGTTTTGTTTTGGGAGAGTGTGTGATATTTTCACTTGTGTCCAATTCGATGCTCTCCAAATCAAAGTATAGAAAAAGTCTGTTTTGATATTTTAATCTAAAGCTCTTTGTAATGTTTTGATAAGAGAAATAATGTATAAATTAAATACGATTTTAATCAACAATCTGTGACACAAGCAGCAACATTCAGGAAAGACGTAAGAGAGTCTCTGCGGCTCTAAAATAGCGCAGAAATTAGACAGGACAATTGTAAATGTTTGTCGTAGATTTTTATTTAAAAATAAAATCTTTTCCACGGTGGTTGGCTTTAGTCTGCTCCTCTTCAGACTGACACCCTCTCCCGCTTTGGATAAGACCCGCTCACCGGGCACCGAGGTTGCTGGCATGTGGAGATGCTTGGCCAGTTTGTGCAAGTTTGGGTAAACTGTTGTCCTCAATGCCCAGAATGCGAGAGGGTCTTCTCCCCTGAAGAAGTAGGGCTCCGATAGGCATCACTGTGGCATTCGCCTTCGCGCACTGACTTCCCTGGTTTTCACCTAGAAAAAAGTAGTTAGGATTGTAAAACCATGTAACATGAGGACATCGTTGATCAGATGAAAATACGTACCAACCCGGCTGTCCAGCAGGTCCTACAAAATGTCATTCTCCGCTGAAGATGACGCTCCCGGTTGTGACTATTAAAACAGAACTGGTTCTCCCTCCATTTACAACTTACACACAGAAACACACACTCACCTTTCATTCTCATACAGTCAGTCAGTCATCTTCTTATCCGTCTATCCCTTTGGGGTTGCGGGGGATGCCGGAGCCCAACCCGGCTGATTTAAGGCGAAGGGCAGGGTACACCCCGAACAGGTCGCCAGTCTGTCGCGGGGCCACTCTCATGCAATTCGCGCAAAAAACTCTTTCAACCTCTCAATTCCAAACAGTATATTTGTGTTGGTGAATCCTAAAAACAATCTGATAAATCTGTGTGTGCGTGTGTGACTGTGTTGGTTGAATGTGTGTGTGTTTTAAGTGACACCTACTAAAGGTCTGACAAGATCAAAGTGATCTTATTGTGTACAATACCTACTGTGATAAAATCCCTGTAGAATTCAAAGCTGTGATGTCGCAAATCGCTAGAAAATCTCCTCCTCGCAAAAACCCACGACTTCCTGAATGAATGAAACCCTTTTATATCTTCTGACTGATTGACCGACCCGCCCCTTCAAACTTTCCGAGCTCTTCGACACCTGGCTCCACGTGACAGTAGCTCGGATTTTGGGTCGCGCGATGTTTGACATTCCGACACACGGAATCGGAGCAATTCTCGCGACACTTTTGTGTCACTCTGTTCGGCTCAACTCGAACAGACAGGCTCGAGCTGGCCACCCCTAGTTAGAAGGTTACATGGTTACTGCCATGTAACCAGCTGGCTGTAGCCTTGGGCAAGGTTTCTTGCGTCCGACAGCCAATAAGAGAGGACGCAAGTATTTGCACCCATGTAGCCTGCTCTTAGATATGCGTGGAAATCTAGTTTTCCCACATCCTTAAATATGTCAAATACTTCTTTTTCAAACATTGTCTTGGAGTCATGGATGGGCACTTGATAAATACATCATAGAAAGATAAATGGATATTCAAATCTGTCCAAAGGCACTATTTCTCACATAAAGAACTTTTTGCATACGTCTCCTAAATATGGAGTGCTTGCTAATAAACTAAATCAATTAAAAAAAAAAAAACTCCCAGAGTGAGGCTTGGCCATTGCACTCAGGCCATTCTGACCTCTGCGATTTCTCCAAATGTGAGAATCTCGACTGCATAATTTCTGATAGTGGGGGACTGCGTTCGCGCTCTCCCCTGATCTCATCTGTTCAATGAAAATTACCGGTGCGGCTTGTTGAAAACTTGAAAAGATGTATGGTATTAACATACAATTATCTACAGAAAGCGTTACAAATTTGCAACAATGAGCACAAGTTTGCGGCCAGACACAACAAAGAGCCGTAACTTTGCCTGTTAGAAGGTTACCTGGTTACTGCCATGTAACCAGCTGACAGTAGCCTCGGGCGGGGTTCCTTGCGTCCGACAGCCAATAAGAGAGGACGCAAGTATTTGCACCCATGTAGCCTGCTCTTCGATATGCGTGGAAATCTAGTTTTCCCACATCCTTAAATATGTCAAATACTTCTTTTTCAAACATTGTCTTGGACTCATGGATGGGCACTTGATAAATACATCATAGAAAGATAAATGGATATTCAAATCTGTCCAAAGGCACTATTTCTCACATAAAGAACTTTTTGCATACGATGTCTCCTAAATATGGAGTGCTTGCTAATAAACTAAATCAAATTCCTTGTCTGCAACCTTTAATGTGTCCTGGAGGCGTGCTGAACCACGGGTCTCGGACAGGAGACAGACCTGCTAGTATCCTGGATCAGCCTGTCATGCTTCATACTTACCTGGTAGGGGAGTTTTGCTGTGAACATGAAGGCAGCACTCCCAGAGTGAGGCTTGGCCATTGCACTCAGGCCATTCTGACCTCTGCGAATTCTCCAAATGTGAGAATCTCGTCTGCATAATTTCTGATAGTGGGGGACTGCGTTCGCGCTCTCCCCTGATCTCATCTGTTCAATGAAAATGACCGGTGCGGCTTGTTGAAAACTTGAAAAGATGTATGGTTTTAACATACAATTATCTACAGAAAGCGTTGCAAATTTGCAACAATGAGCACAACTTTGCGGCCGGACAAAACAATGAGCCGTAACTTTGCCTGTTAGAAGGTTACCTGGTTACTGCCATGTAACCAGCTGACAGTAGCCTCGGGCGGGGTTTCTTGCATCCGACAGCCAATGAGGGAGGACGCAAGTATTTGCACCCATGTAGCCTGCTCTTAGATATGCGTGGAAATCTAGTTTTCCCACATCCTTAGATATGTCAAATACTTCTTTTTCAAACATTGTCTTGGACTCATGGATGGGCACTTGATAAATACATCATAGAAAGATAAATGGATATTCAAATCTGTCCAAAGGCACTATTTCTCACATAAAGAACTTTTTGCATACGATGTCTCCTAAATATGGAGTGCTTGCTAATAAACTAAATCAAATTCCTTGTCTGCAACCTTTAATGTGTCCTGGAGGCGTGCTGAACCACGGGTCTCGGACAGGAGACAGACCTGCTAGTATCCTGGATCAGCCTGTCATGCTTCATACTTACCTGGTAGGGGAGCTTTGCTGTGAACACGAAGGCAGCACTCCCAGAGTGAGGCTTGGCCATTGCACTCAGGCCATTCTGACCTCTGCGAATTCTCCAAATGTGAGAATCTCGACTGCATAATTTCTGATAGTGGGGGACTGCGTTCGCGCTCTCCCCTGATCTCATCTGTTCAATGAAAATGACCGGTGCGGCTTGTTGAAAACTTGAAAAGATGTATGGTATTAAGATACAATTATCTACAGAAAGCGTTGCAAGTTTGCAACAATGAGCACAAGTTTGCGGCCGGACACAACAATGAGCCGTAACTTTGCCTGTTAGAAGTAGGGATGGGAAATCCGAGGCCTCGCGACTCATCGAGCAACTTCAAGCAACTGCGAAAAGTCGACACGAGGAGTCGGCACATTTGCAGGCTGCGCATGCGCAGATAAAAAACAAACCAAGAAAAAAAAATCTACGCCTCAAATTTTGTTTTGCTAGAAGATGACATGTGGGTTATTGTTGGGCAATTCCTCTTGTAGTTTATTTTTTATCATGAAATGAGATTACGTTAATTCGTTGCCATAGTAACAGTTACCTAAACAATCAAATTTCACTCAGTTACTGACAATGTAATTGAATGTTCAATAAAGCACACATTTGACCCACTGTCTTTTGAGTAACTATAGAGGACCAGCTGATAGAATCTTACGGAAGGGAAAATGAACACACCGATACATTTAAACAGATGCTTTTTTGCGAGCGCGCAGTAGAAGATTTCGTAAAGAGTTTTGTTTTGGGAGAGTGTGTGATATTTTCACTTGTGTCCAATTCGATGCTCTCCAAATCAAAGTATAGAAAAAGTCTGTTTTGATATTTTAATCTAAAGCTCTTTGTAATGTTTTGATAAGAGAAATAATGTATAAATTAAATACGATTTTAATCAACAATCTGTGACACAAGCAGCAACATTCAGGAAAGACGTAAGAGAGTCTCTGCGGCTCTAAAATAGCGCAGAAATTAGACAGGACAATTGTAAATGTTTGTCGTAGATTTTTATTTAAAAATAAAATCTTTTCCACGGTGGTTGGCTTTAGTCTGCTCCTCTTCAGACTGACACCCTCTCCCGCTTTGGATAAGACCCGCTCACCGGGCACCGAGGTTGCTGGCATGTGGAGATGCTTGGCCAGTTTGTGCAAGTTTGGGTAAACTGTTGTCCTCAATGCCCAGAATGCGAGAGGGTCTTCTCCCCTGAAGAAGTAGGGCTCCGATAGGCATCACTGTGGCATTCGCCTTCGCGCACTGACTTCCCTGGTTTTCACCTAGAAAAAAGTAGTTAGGATTGTAAAACCATGTAACATGAGGACATCGTTGATCAGATGAAAATACGTACCAACCCGGCTGTCCAGCAGGTCCTACAAAATGTCATTCTCCGCTGAAGATGACGCTCCCGGTTGTGACTATTAAAACAGAACTGGTTCTCCCTCCATTTACAACTTACACACAGAAACACACACTCGCCTTTCATTCTCATACAGTCAGTCAGTCATCTTCTTATCCGTCTATCCCTTTGGGGTTGCGGGGGATGCCGGAGCCCAACCCGGCTGATTTAAGGCGAAGGGCAGGGTACACCCCGAACAGGTCGCCAGTCTGTCGCGGGGCCACTCTCATGCAATTCGCGCAAAAAACTCTTTCAACCTCTCAATTCCAAACAGTATATTTGTGTTGGTGAATCCTAAAAACAATCTGATAAATCTGTGTGTGCGTGTGTGACTGTGTTGGTTGAATGTGTGTGTGTTTTAAGTGACACCTACTAAAGGTCTGACAAGATCAAAGTGATCTTATTGTGTACAATACCTACTGTGATAAAATCCCTGTAGAATTCAAAGCTGTGATGTCGCAAATCGCTAGAAAATCTCCTCCTCGCAAAAACCCACGACTTCCTGAATGAATGAAACCCTTTTATATCTTCTGACTGATTGACCGACCCGCCCCTTCAAACTTTCCGAGCTCTTCGACACCTGGCTCCACGTGACAGTAGCTCGGATTTTGGGTCGCGCGATGTTTGACATTCCGACACACGGAATCGGAGCAATTCTCGCGATACTTTTGTGTCACTCTGTTCGGCTCAACTCGAACAGACAGGCTCGAGCTGGCCACCCCTAGTTAGAAGGTTACATGGTTACTGCCATGTAACCAGCTGGCTGTAGCCTTGGGCAAGGTTTCTTGCGTCCGACAGCCAATAAGAGAGGACGCAAGTATTTGCACCCATGTAGCCTGCTCTTAGATATGCGTGGAAATCTAGTTTTCCCACATCCTTAAATATGTCAAATACTTCTTTTTCAAACATTGTCTTGGAGTCATGGATGGGCACTTGATAAATACATCATAGAAAGATAAATGGATATTCAAATCTGTCCAAAGGCACTATTTCTCACATAAAGAACTTTTTGCATACGTCTCCTAAATATGGAGTGCTTGCTAATAAACTAAATCAATTAAAAAAAAAAAAACTCCCAGAGTGAGGCTTGGCCATTGCACTCAGGCCATTCTGACCTCTGCGATTTCTCCAAATGTGAGAATCTCGACTGCATAATTTCTGATAGTGGGGGACTGCGTTCGCGCTCTCCCCTGATCTCATCTGTTCAATGAAAATTACCGGTGCGGCTTGTTGAAAACTTGAAAAGATGTATGGTATTAACATACAATTATCTACAGAAAGCGTTACAAATTTGCAACAATGAGCACAAGTTTGCGGCCAGACACAACAAAGAGCCGTAACTTTGCCTGTTAGAAGGTTACCTGGTTACTGCCATGTAACCAGCTGACAGTAGCCTCGGGCGGGGTTCCTTGCGTCCGACAGCCAATAAGAGAGGACGCAAGTATTTGCACCCATGTAGCCTGCTCTTCGATATGCGTGGAAATCTAGTTTTCCCACATCCTTAAATATGTCAAATACTTCTTTTTCAAACATTGTCTTGGACTCATGGATGGGCACTTGATAAATACATCATAGAAAGATAAATGGATATTCAAATCTGTCCAAAGGCACTATTTCTCACATAAAGAACTTTTTGCATACGATGTCTCCTAAATATGGAGTGCTTGCTAATAAACTAAATCAAATTCCTTGTCTGCAACCTTTAATGTGTCCTGGAGGCGTGCTGAACCACGGGTCTCGGACAGGAGACAGACCTGCTAGTATCCTGGATCAGCCTGTCATGCTTCATACTTACCTGGTAGGGGAGTTTTGCTGTGAACACGAAGGCAGCACTCCCAGAGTGAGGCTTGGCCATTGCACTCAGGCCATTCTGACCTCTGCGAATTCTCCAAATGTGAGAATCTCGTCTGCATAATTTCTGATAGTGGGGGACTGCGTTCGCGCTCTCCCCTGATCTCATCTGTTCAATGAAAATGACCGGTGCGGCTTGTTGAAAACTTGAAAAGATGTATGGTTTTAACATACAATTATCTACAGAAAGCGTTGCAAATTTGCAACAATGAGCACAACTTTGCGGCCGGACAAAACAATGAGCCGTAACTTTGCCTGTTAGAAGGTTACCTGGTTACTGCCATGTAACCAGCTGACAGTAGCCTCGGGCGGGGTTTCTTGCATCCGACAGCCAATTGGGGAGGACGCAAGTATTTGCACCCATGTAGCCTTGCTCTTAGATATGCGTGGAAATCTAGTTTTCCCACATCCTTAGATATGTCAAATACTTCTTTTTCAAACATTGTCTTGGACTCATGGATGGGCACTTGATAAATACATCATAGAAAGATAAATGGATATTCAAATCTGTCCAAAGGCACTATTTCTCACATAAAGAACTTTTTGCATACGATGTCTCCTAAATATGGAGTGCTTGCTAATAAACTAAATCAAATTCCTTGTCTGCAACCTTTAATGTGTCCTGGAGGCGTGCTGAACCACGGGTCTCGGACAGGAGACAGACCTGCTAGTATCCTGGATCAGCCTGTCATGCTTCATACTTACCTGGTAGGGGAGCTTTGCTGTGAACACGAAGGCAGCACTCCCAGAGTGAGGCTTGGCCATTGCACTCAGGCCATTCTGACCTCTGCGAATTCTCCAAATGTGAGAATCTCGACTGCATAATTTCTGATAGTGGGGGACTGCGTTCGCGCTCTCCCCTGATCTCATCTGTTCAATGAAAATGACCGGTGCGGCTTGTTGAAAACTTGAAAAGATGTATGGTATTAAGATACAATTATCTACAGAAAGCGTTGCAAGTTTGCAACAATGAGCACAAGTTTGCGGCCGGACACAACAATGAGCCGTAACTTTGCCTGTTAGAAGTAGGGATGGGAAATCCGAGGCCTCGCGACTCATCGAGCAACTTCAAGCAACTGCGAAAAGTCGACACGAGGAGTCGGCACATTTGCAGGCTGCGCATGCGCAGATAAAAAACAAACCAAGAAAAAAAAATCTACGCCTCAAATTTTGTTTTGCTAGAAGATGACATGTGGGTTATTGTTGGGCAATTCCTCTTGTAGTTTATTTTTTATCATGAAATGAGATTACGTTAATTCGTTGCCATAGTAACAGTTACCTAAACAATCAAATTTCACTCAGTTACTGACAATGTAATTGAATGTTCAATAAAGCACACATTTGACCCACTGTCTTTTGAGTAACTATAGAGGACCAGCTGATAGAATCTTACGGAAGGGAAAATGAACACACCGATACATTTAAACAGATGCTTTTTTGCGAGCGCGCAGTAGAAGATTTCGTAAAGAGTTTTGTTTTGGGAGAGTGTGTGATATTTTCACTTGTGTCCAATTCGATGCTCTCCAAATCAAAGTATAGAAAAAGTCTGTTTTGATATTTTAATCTAAAGCTCTTTGTAATGTTTTGATAAGAGAAATAATGTATAAATTAAATACGATTTTAATCAACAATCTGTGACACAAGCAGCAACATTCAGGAAAGACGTAAGAGAGTCTCTGCGGCTCTAAAATAGCGCAGAAATTAGACAGGACAATTGTAAATGTTTGTCGTAGATTTTTATTTAAAAATAAAATCTTTTCCACGGTGGTTGGCTTTAGTCTGCTCCTCTTCAGACTGACACCCTCTCCCGCTTTGGATAAGACCCGCTCACCGGGCACCGAGGTTGCTGGCATGTGGAGATGCTTGGCCAGTTTGTGCAAGTTTGGGTAAACTGTTGTCCTCAATGCCCAGAATGCGAGAGGGTCTTCTCCCCTGAAGAAGTAGGGCTCCGATAGGCATCACTGTGGCATTCGCCTTCGCGCACTGACTTCCCTGGTTTTCACCTAGAAAAAAGTAGTTAGGATTGTAAAACCATGTAACATGAGGACATCGTTGATCAGATGAAAATACGTACCAACCCGGCTGTCCAGCAGGTCCTACAAAATGTCATTCTCCGCTGAAGATGACGCTCCCGGTTGTGACTATTAAAACAGAACTGGTTCTCCCTCCATTTACAACTTACACACAGAAACACACACTCACCTTTCATTCTCATACAGTCAGTCAGTCATCTTCTTATCCGTCTATCCCTTTGGGGTTGCGGGGGATGCCGGAGCCCAACCCGGCTGATTTAAGGCGAAGGGCAGGGTACACCCCGAACAGGTCGCCAGTCTGTCGCGGGGCCACTCTCATGCAATTCGCGCAAAAAACTCTTTCAACCTCTCAATTCCAAACAGTATATTTGTGTTGGTGAATCCTAAAAACAATCTGATAAATCTGTGTGTGCGTGTGTGACTGTGTTGGTTGAATGTGTGTGTGTTTTAAGTGACACCTACTAAAGGTCTGACAAGATCAAAGTGATCTTATTGTGTACAATACCTACTGTGATAAAATCCCTGTAGAATTCAAAGCTGTGATGTCGCAAATCGCTAGAAAATCTCCTCCTCGCAAAAACCCACGACTTCCTGAATGAATGAAACCCTTTTATATCTTCTGACTGATTGACCGACCCGCCCCTTCAAACTTTCCGAGCTCTTCGACACCTGGCTCCACGTGACAGTAGCTCGGATTTTGGGTCGCGCGATGTTTGACATTCCGACACACGGAATCGGAGCAATTCTCGCGATACTTTTGTGTCACTCTGTTCGGCTCAACTCGAACAGACAGGCTCGAGCTGGCCACCCCTAGTTAGAAGGTTACATGGTTACTGCCATGTAACCAGCTGGCTGTAGCCTTGGGCAAGGTTTCTTGCGTCCGACAGCCAATAAGAGAGGACGCAAGTATTTGCACCCATGTAGCCTGCTCTTAGATATGCGTGGAAATCTAGTTTTCCCACATCCTTAAATATGTCAAATACTTCTTTTTCAAACATTGTCTTGGAGTCATGGATGGGCACTTGATAAATACATCATAGAAAGATAAATGGATATTCAAATCTGTCCAAAGGCACTATTTCTCACATAAAGAACTTTTTGCATACGTCTCCTAAATATGGAGTGCTTGCTAATAAACTAAATCAATTAAAAAAAAAAAAACTCCCAGAGTGAGGCTTGGCCATTGCACTCAGGCCATTCTGACCTCTGCGATTTCTCCAAATGTGAGAATCTCGACTGCATAATTTCTGATAGTGGGGGACTGCGTTCGCGCTCTCCCCTGATCTCATCTGTTCAATGAAAATTACCGGTGCGGCTTGTTGAAAACTTGAAAAGATGTATGGTATTAACATACAATTATCTACAGAAAGCGTTACAAATTTGCAACAATGAGCACAAGTTTGCGGCCAGACACAACAAAGAGCCGTAACTTTGCCTGTTAGAAGGTTACCTGGTTACTGCCATGTAACCAGCTGACAGTAGCCTCGGGCGGGGTTCCTTGCGTCCGACAGCCAATAAGAGAGGACGCAAGTATTTGCACCCATGTAGCCTGCTCTTCGATATGCGTGGAAATCTAGTTTTCCCACATCCTTAAATATGTCAAATACTTCTTTTTCAAACATTGTCTTGGACTCATGGATGGGCACTTGATAAATACATCATAGAAAGATAAATGGATATTCAAATCTGTCCAAAGGCACTATTTCTCACATAAAGAACTTTTTGCATACGATGTCTCCTAAATATGGAGTGCTTGCTAATAAACTAAATCAAATTCCTTGTCTGCAACCTTTAATGTGTCCTGGAGGCGTGCTGAACCACGGGTCTCGGACAGGAGACAGACCTGCTAGTATCCTGGATCAGCCTGTCATGCTTCATACTTACCTAGTAGGGGAGTTTTGCTGTGAACACGAAGGCAGCACTCCCAGAGTGAGGCTTGGCCATTGCACTCAGGCCATTCTGACCTCTGCGAATTCTCCAAATGTGAGAATCTCGACTGCATAATTTCTGATAGTGGGGGACTGCGTTCGCGCTCTCCCCTGATCTCATCTGTTCAATGAAAATGACCGGTGCGGCTTGTTGAAAACTTGAAAAGATGTATGGTTTTAACATACAATTATCTACAGAAAGCGTTGCAAATTTGCAACAATGAGCACAACTTTGCGGCCGGACAAAACAATGAGCCGTAACTTTGCCTGTTAGAAGGTTACCTGGTTACTGCCATGTAACCAGCTGACAGTAGCCTCGGGCGGGGTTTCTTGCATCCGACAGCCAATGAGGGAGGACGCAAGTATTTGCACCCATGTAGCCTGCTCTTAGATATGCGTGGAAATCTAGTTTTCCCACATCCTTAGATATGTCAAATACTTCTTTTTCAAACATTGTCTTGGACTCATGGATGGGCACTTGATAAATACATCATAGAAAGATAAATGGATATTCAAATCTGTCCAAAGGCACTATTTCTCACATAAAGAACTTTTTGCATACGATGTCTCCTAAATATGGAGTGCTTGCTAATAAACTAAATCAAATTCCTTGTCTGCAACCTTTAATGTGTCCTGGAGGCGTGCTGAACCACGGGTCTCGGACAGGAGACAGACCTGCTAGTATCCTGGATCAGCCTGTCATGCTTCATACTTACCTGGTAGGGGAGCTTTGCTGTGAACACGAAGGCAGCACTCCCAGAGTGAGGCTTGGCCATTGCACTCAGGCCATTCTGACCTCTGCGAATTCTCCAAATGTGAGAATCTCGACTGCATAATTTCTGATAGTGGGGGACTGCGTTCGCGCTCTCCCCTGATCTCATCTGTTCAATGAAAATGACCGGTGCGGCTTGTTGAAAACTTGAAAAGATGTATGGTATTAAGATACAATTATCTACAGAAAGCGTTGCAAGTTTGCAACAATGAGCACAAGTTTGCGGCCGGACACAACAATGAGCCGTAACTTTGCCTGTTAGAAGTAGGGATGGGAAATCCGAGGCCTCGCGACTCATCGAGCAACTTCAAGCAACTGCGAAAAGTCGACACGAGGAGTCGGCACATTTGCAGGCTGCGCATGCGCAGATAAAAAACAAACCAAGAAAAAAAAATCTACGCCTCAAATTTTGTTTTGCTAGAAGATGACATGTGGGTTATTGTTGGGCAATTCCTCTTGTAGTTTATTTTTTATCATGAAATGAGATTACGTTAATTCGTTGCCATAGTAACAGTTACCTAAACAATCAAATTTCACTCAGTTACTGACAATGTAATTGAATGTTCAATAAAGCACACATTTGACCCACTGTCTTTTGAGTAACTATAGAGGACCAGCTGATAGAATCTTACGGAAGGGAAAATGAACACACCGATACATTTAAACAGATGCTTTTTTGCGAGCGCGCAGTAGAAGATTTCGTAAAGAGTTTTGTTTTGGGAGAGTGTGTGATATTTTCACTTGTGTCCAATTCGATGCTCTCCAAATCAAAGTATAGAAAAAGTCTGTTTTGATATTTTAATCTAAAGCTCTTTGTAATGTTTTGATAAGAGAAATAATGTATAAATTAAATACGATTTTAATCAACAATCTGTGACACAAGCAGCAACATTCAGGAAAGACGTAAGAGAGTCTCTGCGGCTCTAAAATAGCGCAGAAATTAGACAGGACAATTGTAAATGTTTGTCGTAGATTTTTATTTAAAAATAAAATCTTTTCCACGGTGGTTGGCTTTAGTCTGCTCCTCTTCAGACTGACACCCTCTCCCGCTTTGGATAAGACCCGCTCACCGGGCACCGAGGTTGCTGGCATGTGGAGATGCTTGGCCAGTTTGTGCAAGTTTGGGTAAACTGTTGTCCTCAATGCCCAGAATGCGAGAGGGTCTTCTCCCCTGAAGAAGTAGGGCTCCGATAGGCATCACTGTGGCATTCGCCTTCGCGCACTGACTTCCCTGGTTTTCACCTAGAAAAAAGTAGTTAGGATTGTAAAACCATGTAACATGAGGACATCGTTGATCAGATGAAAATACGTACCAACCCGGCTGTCCAGCAGGTCCTACAAAATGTCATTCTCCGCTGAAGATGACGCTCCCGGTTGTGACTATTAAAACAGAACTGGTTCTCCCTCCATTTACAACTTACACACAGAAACACACACTCACCTTTCATTCTCATACAGTCAGTCAGTCATCTTCTTATCCGTCTATCCCTTTGGGGTTGCGGGGGATGCCGGAGCCCAACCCGGCTGATTTAAGGCGAAGGGCAGGGTACACCCCGAACAGGTCGCCAGTCTGTCGCGGGGCCACTCTCATGCAATTCGCGCAAAAAACTCTTTCAACCTCTCAATTCCAAACAGTATATTTGTGTTGGTGAATCCTAAAAACAATCTGATAAATCTGTGTGTGCGTGTGTGACTGTGTTGGTTGAATGTGTGTGTGTTTTAAGTGACACCTACTAAAGGTCTGACAAGATCAAAGTGATCTTATTGTGTACAATACCTACTGTGATAAAATCCCTGTAGAATTCAAAGCTGTGATGTCGCAAATCGCTAGAAAATCTCCTCCTCGCAAAAACCCACGACTTCCTGAATGAATGAAACCCTTTTATATCTTCTGACTGATTGACCGACCCGCCCCTTCAAACTTTCCGAGCTCTTCGACACCTGGCTCCACGTGACAGTAGCTCGGATTTTGGGTCGCGCGATGTTTGACATTCCGACACACGGAATCGGAGCAATTCTCGCGATACTTTTGTGTCACTCTGTTCGGCTCAACTCGAACAGACAGGCTCGAGCTGGCCACCCCTAGTTAGAAGGTTACATGGTTACTGCCATGTAACCAGCTGGCTGTAGCCTTGGGCAAGGTTTCTTGCGTCCGACAGCCAATAAGAGAGGACGCAAGTATTTGCACCCATGTAGCCTGCTCTTAGATATGCGTGGAAATCTAGTTTTCCCACATCCTTAAATATGTCAAATACTTCTTTTTCAAACATTGTCTTGGAGTCATGGATGGGCACTTGATAAATACATCATAGAAAGATAAATGGATATTCAAATCTGTCCAAAGGCACTATTTCTCACATAAAGAACTTTTTGCATACGTCTCCTAAATATGGAGTGCTTGCTAATAAACTAAATCAATTAAAAAAAAAAAAACTCCCAGAGTGAGGCTTGGCCATTGCACTCAGGCCATTCTGACCTCTGCGATTTCTCCAAATGTGAGAATCTCGACTGCATAATTTCTGATAGTGGGGGACTGCGTTCGCGCTCTCCCCTGATCTCATCTGTTCAATGAAAATTACCGGTGCGGCTTGTTGAAAACTTGAAAAGATGTATGGTATTAACATACAATTATCTACAGAAAGCGTTACAAATTTGCAACAATGAGCACAAGTTTGCGGCCAGACACAACAAAGAGCCGTAACTTTGCCTGTTAGAAGGTTACCTGGTTACTGCCATGTAACCAGCTGACAGTAGCCTCGGGCGGGGTTCCTTGCGTCCGACAGCCAATAAGAGAGGACGCAAGTATTTGCACCCATGTAGCCTGCTCTTCGATATGCGTGGAAATCTAGTTTTCCCACATCCTTAAATATGTCAAATACTTCTTTTTCAAACATTGTCTTGGACTCATGGATGGGCACTTGATAAATACATCATAGAAAGATAAATGGATATTCAAATCTGTCCAAAGGCACTATTTCTCACATAAAGAACTTTTTGCATACGATGTCTCCTAAATATGGAGTGCTTGCTAATAAACTAAATCAAATTCCTTGTCTGCAACCTTTAATGTGTCCTGGAGGCGTGCTGAACCACGGGTCTCGGACAGGAGACAGACCTGCTAGTATCCTGGATCAGCCTGTCATGCTTCATACTTACCTGGTAGGGGAGTTTTGCTGTGAACACGAAGGCAGCACTCCCAGAGTGAGGCTTGGCCATTGCACTCAGGCCATTCTGACCTCTGCGAATTCTCCAAATGTGAGAATCTCGTCTGCATAATTTCTGATAGTGGGGGACTGCGTTCGCGCTCTCCCCTGATCTCATCTGTTCAATGAAAATGACCGGTGCGGCTTGTTGAAAACTTGAAAAGATGTATGGTTTTAACATACAATTATCTACAGAAAGCGTTGCAAATTTGCAACAATGAGCACAACTTTGCGGCCGGACAAAACAATGAGCCGTAACTTTGCCTGTTAGAAGGTTACCTGGTTACTGCCATGTAACCAGCTGACAGTAGCCTCGGGCGGGGTTTCTTGCATCCGACAGCCAATTGGGGAGGACGCAAGTATTTGCACCCATGTAGCCTGCTCTTAGATATGCGTGGAAATCTAGTTTTCCCACATCCTTAGATATGTCAAATACTTCTTTTTCAAACATTGTCTTGGACTCATGGATGGGCACTTGATAAATACATCATAGAAAGATAAATGGATATTCAAATCTGTCCAAAGGCACTATTTCTCACATAAAGAACTTTTTGCATACGATGTCTCCTAAATATGGAGTGCTTGCTAATAAACTAAATCAAATTCCTTGTCTGCAACCTTTAATGTGTCCTGGAGGCGTGCTGAACCACGGGTCTCGGACAGGAGACAGACCTGCTCGTATCCTGGATCAGCCTGTCATGCTTCATACTTACCTGGTAGGGGAGCTTTGCTGTGAACACGAAGGCAGCACTCCCAGAGTGAGGCTTGGCCATTGCACTCAGGCCATTCTGACCTCTGCGAATTCTCCAAATGTGAGAATCTCGACTGCATAATTTCTGATAGTGGGGGACTGCGTTCGCGCTCTCCCCTGATCTCATCTGTTCAATGAAAATGACCGATGCGGCTTGTTGAAAACTTGAAAAGATGTATGGTATTAAGATACAATTATCTACAGAAAGCGTTGCAAGTTTGCAACAATGAGCACAAGTTTGCGGCCGGACACAACAATGAGCCGTAACTTTGCCTGTTAGAAGTAGGGATGGGAAATCCGAGGCCTCGCGACTCATCGAGCAACTTCAAGCAACTGCGAAAAGTCGACACGAGGAGTCGGCACATTTGCAGGCTGCGCATGCGCAGATAAAAAACAAACCAAGAAAAAAAAATCTACGCCTCAAATTTTGTTTTGCTAGAAGATGACATGTGGGTTATTGTTGGGCAATTCCTCTTGTAGTTTATTTTTTATCATGAAATGAGATTACGTTAATTCGTTGCCATAGTAACAGTTACCTAAACAATCAAATTTCACTCAGTTACTGACAATGTAATTGAATGTTCAATAAAGCACACATTTGACCCACTGTCTTTTGAGTAACTATAGAGGACCAGCTGATAGAATCTTACGGAAGGGAAAATGAACACACCGATACATTTAAACAGATGCTTTTTTGCGAGCGCGCAGTAGAAGATTTCGTAAAGAGTTTTGTTTTGGGAGAGTGTGTGATATTTTCACTTGTGTCCAATTCGATGCTCTCCAAATCAAAGTATAGAAAAAGTCTGTTTTGATATTTTAATCTAAAGCTCTTTGTAATGTTTTGATAAGAGAAATAATGTATAAATTAAATACGATTTTAATCAACAATCTGTGACACAAGCAGCAACATTCAGGAAAGACGTAAGAGAGTCTCTGCGGCTCTAAAATAGCGCAGAAATTAGACAGGACAATTGTAAATGTTTGTCGTAGATTTTTATTTAAAAATAAAATCTTTTCCACGGTGGTTGGCTTTAGTCTGCTCCTCTTCAGACTGACACCCTCTCCCGCTTTGGATAAGACCCGCTCACCGGGCACCGAGGTTGCTGGCATGTGGAGATGCTTGGCCAGTTTGTGCAAGTTTGGGTAAACTGTTGTCCTCAATGCCCAGAATGCGAGAGGGTCTTCTCCCCTGAAGAAGTAGGGCTCCGATAGGCATCACTGTGGCATTCGCCTTCGCGCACTGACTTCCCTGGTTTTCACCTAGAAAAAAGTAGTTAGGATTGTAAAACCATGTAACATGAGGACATCGTTGATCAGATGAAAATACGTACCAACCCGGCTGTCCAGCAGGTCCTACAAAATGTCATTCTCCGCTGAAGATGACGCTCCCGGTTGTGACTATTAAAACAGAACTGGTTCTCCCTCCATTTACAACTTACACACAGAAACACACACTCACCTTTCATTCTCATACAGTCAGTCAGTCATCTTCTTATCCGTCTATCCCTTTGGGGTTGCGGGGGATGCCGGAGCCCAACCCGGCTGATTTAAGGCGAAGGGCAGGGTACACCCCGAACAGGTCGCCAGTCTGTCGCGGGGCCACTCTCATGCAATTCGCGCAAAAAACTCTTTCAACCTCTCAATTCCAAACAGTATATTTGTGTTGGTGAATCCTAAAAACAATCTGATAAATCTGTGTGTGCGTGTGTGACTGTGTTGGTTGAATGTGTGTGTGTTTTAAGTGACACCTACTAAAGGTCTGACAAGATCAAAGTGATCTTATTGTGTACAATACCTACTGTGATAAAATCCCTGTAGAATTCAAAGCTGTGATGTCGCAAATCGCTAGAAAATCTCCTCCTCGCAAAAACCCACGACTTCCTGAATGAATGAAACCCTTTTATATCTTCTGACTGATTGACCGACCCGCCCCTTCAAACTTTCCGAGCTCTTCGACACCTGGCTCCACGTGACAGTAGCTCGGATTTTGGGTCGCGCGATGTTTGACATTCCGACACACGGAATCGGAGCAATTCTCGCGATACTTTTGTGTCACTCTGTTCGGCTCAACTCGAACAGACAGGCTCGAGCTGGCCACCCCTAGTTAGAAGGTTACATGGTTACTGCCATGTAACCAGCTGGCTGTAGCCTTGGGCAAGGTTTCTTGCGTCCGACAGCCAATAAGAGAGGACGCAAGTATTTGCACCCATGTAGCCTGCTCTTAGATATGCGTGGAAATCTAGTTTTCCCACATCCTTAAATATGTCAAATACTTCTTTTTCAAACATTGTCTTGGAGTCATGGATGGGCACTTGATAAATACATCATAGAAAGATAAATGGATATTCAAATCTGTCCAAAGGCACTATTTCTCACATAAAGAACTTTTTGCATACGTCTCCTAAATATGGAGTGCTTGCTAATAAACTAAATCAATTAAAAAAAAAAAAACTCCCAGAGTGAGGCTTGGCCATTGCACTCAGGCCATTCTGACCTCTGCGATTTCTCCAAATGTGAGAATCTCGACTGCATAATTTCTGATAGTGGGGGACTGCGTTCGCGCTCTCCCCTGATCTCATCTGTTCAATGAAAATTACCGGTGCGGCTTGTTGAAAACTTGAAAAGATGTATGGTATTAACATACAATTATCTACAGAAAGCGTTACAAATTTGCAACAATGAGCACAAGTTTGCGGCCAGACACAACAAAGAGCCGTAACTTTGCCTGTTAGAAGGTTACCTGGTTACTGCCATGTAACCAGCTGACAGTAGCCTCGGGCGGGGTTCCTTGCGTCCGACAGCCAATAAAAGAGGACGCAAGTATTTGCACCCATGTAGCCTGCTCTTCGATATGCGTGGAAATCTAGTTTTCCCACATCCTTAAATATGTCAAATACTTCTTTTTCAAACATTGTCTTGGACTCATGGATGGGCACTTGATAAATACATCATAGAAAGATAAATGGATATTCAAATCTGTCCAAAGGCACTATTTCTCACATAAAGAACTTTTTGCATACGATGTCTCCTAAATATGGAGTGCTTGCTAATAAACTAAATCAAATTCCTTGTCTGCAACCTTTAATGTGTCCTGGAGGCGTGCTGAACCACGGGTCTCGGACAGGAGACAGACCTGCTAGTATCCTGGATCAGCCTGTCATGCTTCATACTTACCTAGTAGGGGAGTTTTGCTGTGAACACGAAGGCAGCACTCCCAGAGTGAGGCTTGGCCATTGCACTCAGGCCATTCTGACCTCTGCGAATTCTCCAAATGTGAGAATCTCGACTGCATAATTTCTGATAGTGGGGGACTGCGTTCGCGCTCTCCCCTGATCTCATCTGTTCAATGAAAATGACCGGTGCGGCTTGTTGAAAACTTGAAAAGATGTATGGTTTTAACATACAATTATCTACAGAAAGCGTTGCAAATTTGCAACAATGAGCACAACTTTGCGGCCGGACAAAACAATGAGCCGTAACTTTGCCTGTTAGAAGGTTACCTGGTTACTGCCATGTAACAAGCTGACAGTAGCCTCGGGCGGGGTTTCTTGCATCCGACAGCCAATGGGGGAGGACGCAAGTATTTGCACCCATGTAGCCTGCTCTTAGATATGCGTGGAAATCTAGTTTTCCCACATCCTTAGATATGTCAAATACTTCTTTTTCAAACATTGTCTTGGACTCATGGATGGGCACTTGATAAATACATCATAGAAAGATAAATGGATATTCAAATCTGTCCAAAGGCACTATTTCTCACATAAAGAACTTTTTGCATACGATGTCTCCTAAATATGGAGTGCTTGCTAATAAACTAAATCAAATTCCTTGTCTGCAACCTTTAATGTGTCCTGGAGGCGTGCTGAACCACGGGTCTCGGACAGGAGACAGACCTGCTAGTATCCTGGATCAGCCTGTCATGCTTCATACTTACCTGGTAGGGGAGCTTTGCTGTGAACACGAAGGCAGCACTCCCAGAGTGAGGCTTGGCCATTGCACTCAGGCCATTCTGACCTCTGCGAATTCTCCAAATGTGAGAATCTCGACTGCATAATTTCTGATAGTGGGGGACTGCGTTCGCGCTCTCCCCTGATCTCATCTGTTCAATGAAAATGACCGGTGCGGCTTGTTGAAAACTTGAAAA